>CM057458.1:1103862500-1105113750 GCA_016271365.2 Neoceratodus forsteri | reverse complement strand
GGTTTTTGAATGGTGTGCCCTTAAAATTCTGAACATATTATGTGCTCTTTGAAGCACTGTAGCACTAACTGCAGGTTTAAGCAATTTTTCTATGTGGGCTACCAAAGCTCTATTGTTGCTTGTCACTAGCATCCTTTTATAGGCATGACATAATGTAATTATCTTAGTTTACATGCTGTACCATGATGATATGCAGCCTGGTTTGTTTTTCACAATATCATATTGATTTTAAAGCACTGACATGCTAATGCGTGTTCTGAAAACTCCCTGCCACTTTAAGAAATGTCTTTAAAAATGTATAATATGGGGCAGTTTGACAGTCTTTCATCAAAGCACATGTGCATGAAACATAGGGACATCACTGCATGCTTCTCAATCTATCCTGTCTCGTTTGTTGTTGTGCACCCATTTCTTCAATAAACTGTAAGTAACTGCAGATTCAAGCCTAACGTGGTTATTCTCTGTACTGGTAAGTACCATCAGTGCTTTGTTGTCTATTGTTTTCAGTGCACCATGACTCTTTAATGGCCACAATATCCAGGTCAGCCTCTATCATGAAGGCTTTTAGGTCTAGAATCTTATTTCCTAGACTTCTAGCATTCACACACATGGCCTTCCAGATTTTGTTAGCATGCTGCTAGTTAACCCCCACCTTTTTCCTTCTTGCCCTGCCTCTTTTTCCAGTCTCTTTTTTATGCTCCTGTTCCCGTTCCTCTTCATTTCCATCACCCTGCTGCCATTATTAATTTGTATCCAGAGTGTTTCTTCCCTTGGGTTCTCCATACTCTCTACTTCGGCCTGGGGGGAGGGGGGCAGTTTCTGCTTCCCCAATTTCTTGCTGGTGCCTTATTAAGTTTTGTCTGCCTTAGAACTTGACACAGTTCAGTCTTCAGGATGCATATTGGAATGGGATTGTAAGCTGACTTCAGAAATTGTCTCAGTACTACTGTAGTACTACCTCTTAAATCCTCCTGGACATAATAATAAACATGGGCAAAATGATTTTCCCATTGAATGAGCTGAATGTGTAATTTTAAAAGAACATGAATAAGAATTGCAGCTTTTGGCCACTGATGTCCAAAATTCTTTGGCATTTTTGTGTTGCTGTATTTTTAACATAGCCCATAAGCTATTTTGAACTTTTAAATTTTCTTCTTTAAGAGTATTATTATGTAACTTCCTTTATTGATTTAACATATGCAAGTTTTGCCTTGATTTGTCTTTTCTTGTTTCTATAGCAAGTTTGATTAGTTTTGTCTTCTCTCTCTTACAAATAATATTGGACAAAGTTTCTTCATTCCCTAAATGTTTGGTCTCCTCATATAATAACAGTGCTTTGTAGTGAATCAGTTCCTCAAAGGGAACTAGTGATGATCATGAGTTATCCCCTTCTATTAAGCTTCCATTCTTAATTATCTCTTAAATTTTTAATTTTTGAAAATGATAAAATATCTCCCAAATTACATATATATTTTTTTATTATTATTTATTTATTTGATATTCAGAAAGACCTTTGAGTCAGAGACTCATTTACAAAGGTTCCACATCATACATAAATTGTACAGGGGACGGGACATTAGCATACAGAAAAAGAACAGCACATTACATAGTAACATGAAATATAAGATAAACAGGTTATATAGTTGTTACATAGTAGGCTAACAGAGAATTTTATGTAGCTTAGCACAGCCAGGTGTGAGGAGATGGAAAGCATCAGAGAGATTCAGAAAGAGGCTGATTGTCATGTTTCATAAATGCATTTGAGGTACAATTTGCTGCTTGTAGCTTGTTAATAAGGAGGCAAGGCAGATCAGGTGTCAAGGGCAGTCACATCTATTTGAGACCTGCAGGTATTCCCTTAGCATTGATTTAAATGGGCCTAGCCTTTTTTCCTCAGTTATATGGTTTGGGAGGGAGTTTGTCCAGGAAGGGGCCCTGAAGTTGAAAGTGCTTTGGTATTGAGAGGTCAGGCCATGGGGTACCCATAGAAACCACTTGCTTGAGCTTCAGATTTTTTGCTTAGTGGTGCTGGGAGTATAATTTGGAGTAGGGAGGGTGGTGTGAGGCCTAGTAGTACCTTTTTGGTCATAAGGCAGGTGTGGTACCTGATTCTGTTATCCAGATTTAGCCAATTTGTGCTGCTGTATAGGGAGCATGAGTGAGTGAGATAGTCATCTCTGGACTAGGCAGCAGGCTCTGTTGAGCACTAGCTGGAGTCTGCTTAGGGCTGTGGAGGATGCGGCACTGTAAATTAGTATGCCGTAGTCTAGCAGGGAGAGGATTGAGGAGTTTACGGCGAGTTGTAGTGCCTTCGAGGTGAGGCAGTGTTTATACCAGTAGAGTACACCTAGCCTGGGGCTAAGAGCAGTTGCTAGGTGTAGGATATGTTGATTAAAGCTGAGGGTGGGGTCTAGAGTGATCCCTAAGTATTTAAAGTTGTATACTTGTTCTAAGGGGGTTCGGTTTGCCGAGAGGAGGTGTGGGCACAGGGTTTTGTGAAGGTTTTGAGGATGGGCAAATATCATGACTTTAGTCTTATTATAGTTGATAATAAGACAGTGGGAGGTGATCCAGTCTTCCAATTCATGGAAAGAATGCTGGAGGGTTTGGTGGAGTATGAGGGAAGCCAGGTTGGAGGTGAACAAGACCGCATCATCTGCATAAAGGAGCAGATTTCCTGAGCAAGAGGATAGGAGGGAGTTGAGGTATAGGCTGAAAAGTAGGTGGCCAAGTATGGAGCCCTGTGGAACACCGGATTGGATAGGGAGGCAGGGTGATAGGACATGGCCTACCTTGACTCTCTGGGTTCTGTCTGAGAGATAACTGGCGAACCATTTTATGAAGTCATTGGAGAGACCCTTGTGGGCCAGGGTATTTAGTAATAGGGCATGGTTGACTGTGTCAAACACTTTAGATAGGTCCACGAAGATGGCACCTGTGAGGTGGCCTTGGTCCAGGGCAGAGTGGACATGGGAGGTAAATTGAAGGAGGGCGGTAGTGGTGCTGTGGCCCTTTCAAAAACCATGTTGCAGTTTGGTTAGAAGGTCATATTTATTCAGGTGTTCAGTGAGTTGGTCAGCGACTATGCATTCTAGTGCCTTCGACGGGGGGGTAGGATTGAGATGGGGCGGTAGTTATTTGTGGATGTTCAGTCACCACCTTTATGGATAGGTGTGATATAGGCTGACTTCCAGTGGGTTGGGAATTCCCCTTGGCAGAGGGAGTGATTTAGAATGTGGGTAAGAGGGGCCAGGACTTCCTGGAGGGTGAGGCGGAGAAGTCTAAGGTTTAGGGAGTCATGACTGTAGTGGTTTTTACTTAAAGCTTTAGTCAGGTAGGGTTTCGCCGTATCTGGAGTAAGTATACGTAGGTAGAAAGGCGCAGTAGGTGGGGGAAGGAGGATGATATGGTCCAGCGGGAGTCAAGGAAAGGTGGAGCAATATATGGGAGAGATCAGAGAAAGCAGCATTTAGGGTCATGTGTTATGTTGGCAGGGTCAGCGAGAGGTTACCATCAATGAGCATTTGGTCAGGTGGTAGATTTGGGTTTTTGCCACAGAGTTCTTTTATGTTCTCCCAGAACTTGGGCCCATTTCCCCAGGTGGAGGTTAAGGTGGCTTTGTAATGGTTTGCCTTGGCCGTGTGTATGGCCCATGTACATTTGTTTCAGGCCTCCCGATAGCGTTGCCTGTCCTGAGGCCACTGGGTCTCATTGGCCAGATGCCATAGAGCATCACGCTGGCACAGTAGGCCTTGGAGGTGATCCGAGAACCATGGGGCATGATTCCCTTTGGTCATAGTTTTGGCAAAAGGGGCGAACTTGTCACAGGCTGAGGTGAAGATGTTGACAAACAGTTCAAGGGCATGGTCAGGGTCGAGTGTATTAGTGAGGGGTGTCCAGTCTCAATGTCTGAGGTGGGCCTTGAAAAGGGGTAATTTGCCAGGCCCTAGTTTATGTTGTGAAATAATTTTAGGCATGGTTTTGGGAGGGTACCAGACCAGTTGCAGAGTACTGACGAGTGGTCGCTTAGGGTGTCAGGGAGGACTTGGGTGCTTGTTATTTTGTGGGGTCAGTTTGTGAAAACTAGGTCTAGTAGGGTTGATGACCCTGTGCGGGCATGAAGCCAGGTGGGTGTTTTGATGTCCTGGGTGAGGTCGAGGGCAGCAGCCTCATTGATGAAAGACACGGCTGTTTTGGCCAGCCAATTAATGTTGAAATCCCCTACTAGTATTTTTTCTTGTCTCGAGGGTAGGGTGGCAAGATGGGACATAATGGCTTGGAAGGCTAGCTTCTGATCGCTGGGAGGGACATATGCCGTGGTGAGGAGGAGAGGGGATGTAGACCTACCTAGGGTAATTTTTAAGGTGAGGGACTGGGCTCTAGATGTAAGTGTGGGAATGGGGAGAGGGTGGCCCGTGAGGGAGTCCTTGAGGTAGGTTGCACAGCCACCTCCTCGCTTTCCCATATGGTCGGAGGGATAGAGGGAGTAACCAGGCAGTATAATGGCTGAGTCAGGGACAGAGGGGGAGAGCCAGGTTTCAGTCAGGGCAATGATGTCTGGGTTGTTCTGGAGTACCCAGCCCTGGAAGGAATCTCATTTTTTTTGCAGGCTGCAAATGTTAAGTGAGGCAATGCACAGGCCTTTTCCAGGAGATCGGTGGGTTGATGAGATTGTGATGGAATATGATACAGTAATTTTTATAGAAATATGAGGAGACTGTAGATGTTCTACAACTTCTTGATGTAAAATTTTGTCTAAGGCATTTATATTTGTTAAAGTGAAAACAATCATCAGTGCTCCATTAGGTGAATGAGATATGTATGTCCCAGTCTAATCTCCTTTGCCCTTCCATTTACAAGAATGAGGTCCAAATCTTACATTAATGTCAGTGAAAATGTCCCTGTCTCATTTGTTCTGTTGTCTTCAGAACTTCTTGTATCAGAAAGTCTGTTGTTAATTATACTCATGCTATTATCTATTAAATTTACAGAGGGGTACAAATTGTTATTAAACTATTCATAATATCTTGCATTTAAGTCCCCAGCTAAAACATAGTCAAAATATTGATTATGTGTGTTACAATGTTTAGTGTTTTGACAAAACTACTCCATATTCCTGGGAAATGATTTCTAGAATTCTTGGGTGAAAAATACAAGTTAACCAATATGAGTTTTGTTTAATTTCCAGTAATTTTCAATACCCCTATTGTGAATTTATCATTATAAAATGTGCTCAGTATACTTAGGAAAAGCAGGCCTACAGGCTTTTAAATGTCTACAGTACCCAACCCCTATTGTTATTAGTTGCTTGAAGGCCTGGAAAACCATCAAGAACAGGAGGGGAAGGGGAGGGGACAACACCATTCTGGTTCCAGTGGCAGGCAACCAAGAGTTTCTGCCAGGACTAGAAGATGAGGGCTTTATAGCCTGGCAAGACAGAGGTATAAGATGTGTGGGAGATTTAATCAACAGGGATGAAATGTACACATTTCCAGACATCCAAAGGGGAGTGGGCCTTCTGGCAACACATCACTATAGATATATCCAAGTCTGAAACCAATGAAAGACCCTGAATAGGGGAAGGGATAGCATTTCCAGTATAGCCCCAGTAGAAAAGGAGATATTTGGGGCAATAAAACATGAGAAAGAGTTAATAGGAAGAGCAGCAAAGTTGTTCAGGATCTATTTTCAGGGTGAAACCCATAAAGCCAAAAGATGGTGGGAACAGGTTCTGGGAATTGCAATCACAGACCCTAACTGGGACCTATTACTGAGATCCCATATGTGACTATTGCTTCATAATAAATTTAAAGAAATGCAATTTCAGTTTCTCCATAGACTGTATTATTCACCTAGTATGGTGCATAAATTTCACCCTGGAATTTCCCCCATATGTACGGAATGTGGAGAAGCCAGGGGTACAGTGATGCATTACTATTGGCACTGCCCAGGGATACAAAGATACTGGAAGTGGGTTGCTGCTGAGATGTCTAAGCTGGAGAGTTAACCCATGGAGTTTTCTCCATGCTCTCTGCTTCTTGGGGTGCTCTTCTGTGGGGAAGGATTGGGACTTCCATCCCAGGAGAATTAAGGTCCTGTTGGTCATAGTCCACCAGAGTATCCGGAATTTATGGGTAACCAATAGTATACCCACAGTGGAGCAATGGAAAAATCTAGCCCTATGAGTGCTGGCAGTGGACAGATTAACATATGTTCTCGGGGGAAAGAAGAAAGTTTTCTGAGGGTATGGGAGACCTTCATAGGGACACTATCGGTGGCAGAGGCAGCACTTCGTAGAGAGGGATGGGTAGCATAGATTACTATTAGAGGGCTTTGGGGAACTGAAATAGGTAGTATAGGGAGACCAAAACCATGACTCTCTCTTTGCTTTACCTGGCTTCTTCTGCTTAGTGTGCATTAGTCTAAGAGATAAGATGTCTTCTTTTTATTTAATGAATACTCGGAACAATGCATATTTTGTTTTTATTACTTTATTCTGTTTCAATACATTGATCTGGTTATTAACTTTAAAAGAAGTACTGTCTCAAATGTTTAAACATGCTGCTTATCACAGAAACTTTACCTTTCTACAATGGTCAGTAAGCAACAATACCGACAGGTGGTGTGTTGTGCTAGCATACCGGACCTTCAGGATGACCCGGCATACAGAGGAAGGAGACACTTATAGCCTATGGAAGGTCGATATTATACATACCTGAAGAGTATATAGAAAATAGGCCATTATTAGTAGTTGTTAAAAATATATTGTGTATGTCTGAATGATAAAACTCTGTGGTATTTTTTTTTTTGGTAATAAAATAGTTCTTCCATGTTTTGGGGTGTGGACTTTTGTCCTAGTTGAGCTTCTGTATTTGTTGCTTTGGAGCACATTGCCTTGGTAACTCTCCCCGCCCACATAGGGCTCGGAGTTTTACTAAGCTACACTTAAAGCGTGTATGTACCTGTGTTTAAACAGGTATATTTGTGTGTTTTTTTGTGGTTTACGCTGTATGCAGCCGATAGACCGAGCTAAGCAGGCGGTGGACAGTGGCACGAGATCGCTGTCAACGTGTAACAACTGCGATTGGGACAAATGCTGTTTCCTCTGCTCAACCGCATACAAGTATGTTTTTAATCCTTTTTTGTCCTTTTACTGACACAAAATAAATTGTCAAAATGGGGATAGGAGGAGGTTACTAACTTTGTCTGCCGACCCATTGCTGCTCCTTATGCAGGCACTTTGCTTAATTAGTCTGTGTTGTGTCTCTCCCCCTTCCCGAGACAGTGGCACTATGGTTTAGCTTTTATTTGAAGCTCGGAGCAGGAGCTGTGGGGTACCGGAACACAGTCGGGGACAGTAAGGTGATATAGGGAACGTAGTGGCACACTAGCACTAGGGACAGAGGCTTTTTTTTTTTTGAAGTTTAACGTTGATGACATGGTGTGGGCAGGCAGCCGAAAACTGAGCAGAGAACTGATAAAACAATCAAGTCGACGGAGAGAGAGAGAGAGAGAGAGAGAGAGCAGCGGGAAAATTTAATGTCAATTTAAGGTTTGCGAGAAACAGTCTTTTATAACTGAGTTGCGACACTTAGATTTTCTAATAAATAGAGTCGGAGATGCGACTGTGAGCATTCAGATCATGGGATGGCAGTTAGTGGTTGGGAAGTGAGCGTGACAGGGCTGTTTCTTTTTAAACGTTGTCTTTGTGCACTGTATTTGGTAATGGGGTACAGGATGACAAAAAATAGATGTTGCAGTCATTTACTCGGTTGTGACTGAGGAAGTTCAGTTAAATGTCAGGCACGACAGGAGGAGATCAGCTAACTGCTTTGTTTGTAGGTGAGAAGCAACATGGCTGCACTTGCCGTTTTCAATGTTCTACTCACCCAATATTATTAGAACTATATGAGGCAGCAGAGACTGGGACTAGATATTTCCTGGTCTCTGTTGTCTCATACTGGACTGGCTGATTGGCAGTTTTATCCAATCAAAATGTAGTTTTCTATAGTCCCATTTTCTAAACTTTAATAATTCTTCTTAAGCAGTACCACAAAGAAGCCTACAACACGTAATGTACTTTAAAGTGTAATAATTTGAGGTGAAATAGCTCTGTACTTTTTCTGTAAGACATTACAGGTTTTCTATGACCTGTTTGTACTGTGTCTGAAAAATCCAATAAAAACATGACACACAAAAATAAATAAATAAAATGCAAAATGTTCAATTTTAATATTTCTTTGAAGTTTTATTGCACTTATTGGACCCATATGGTCTCTGCCTTGTGTATAGAATCTTTCTGCTTTTATATTATATACACTGTACCCCAGAAATTTAGGTTTATCAATAAGCCATCAAGTTTCTTGTAACGTAATTATTTCAAATGAGAATATAAACTCCATACAGGACTTATCTGATAATTTGTTAGTTAACCTGTCAATATTCCAAGACTGTATTCTCACTTACAGTAAAGTTTAGTTGTGCGGATTTATCTAAATTAAAGGGTGACTCAATAGATCAATCTTCTGTGGTCAGAACTAAAGATGCCCACCTGTTCTGAGTAATTGAATAAGAGGGTAGTGGTACTTCATCTTCAAATCCATGTGAAATCATCTGCATAGTTTTCAAGGAGTTTGGTCTTCCTGTTTCCCATCACTATTATGTAAATCCACTACCATATATGGATTCAGAAGAAATCAAAAATGTATGTCTTCTTTAATACCTTATTAGTAACTTCCTCATACTTGAAAAATTTATCAATGTGTGGTTTATTAATGTACTCCTGGTGTATATTTATACATGAGATAGAGTCACATTCAAGTGTCATATGCAATGATAGAGAGATTAATTCACAGACTGATCTTTGATTCTGCCTATTGGTTCATTCTGAGAAGTGGCCCAACAAACTAAAGTCGATAGTTTCATTGAGTTAACTGGTTTGCTCAGATTTCCATTCTCCTTCTGATATAACTGTAATGTTGGTATTGCCTTGTTAATCAGGTTTCAAATGAAGTATTCTTTCATAATGTTTATTTGTTAAGTTGATCTGTGGTTGAATCATCTTAGGGCTACCAATTTCTTTTGGTTTAATGCTTTCTTTTCCCCCCTTGCTTTCCAACCAGCTCCCATCCTCTACAGTCCTTACCCCCAGCACCATCATCCATCATCCCTGAGACTTACCATTCTGGCTCCTAGTACCCTGGTGGCTCACCTCCCATGTGGGGCCTGTTTCATCAGGGTCTCAGGCAAGTAGCAGAACCTCTTGAGGCAACTCATGTCAGTGTTCAGAGCTTGAAGGTGCAACACTCAACAGTATAGGTCCTGCAAGGCAGGTGGTGAGTGACCCTGACTCGTCAGGGTATTTCCTTTAGTTTTTCTCCCTTCCTACTGGATGCCAGCTCAACAGGAAGGATCAAGGCACATGTGCATGCTGGGTGTGCATTGTGCCAATCCCCAGCCTTGCATCCCTCATTCCCAGGTGTCCTCAGCTGCACTGTCACCTGTGGTCACCTAGATGACTGCATTGCAACAAGGATGGTGACACACCCTCCCCAGAGGAAGATAGCACCCCCTGGGATGCTCAGTCCTCCTCCTTCCAAACAGCACCCATTGCTAGCTGTAGCACTACCGCTGTGCTGATGGGCCAGTTTAGGATAACTAATTCCAGATCTTTAGACTGCTAACTATTCCTTATTTTCACTGATTCTAAAAGCAGATTCAGTAGCTACAAATGAAACAAGCACATCTAATATTTCCATTTTATGGAGATGCCAATTGTTGAGACATGTGATAAGTTTCAGGAGAATGTGAAATTCTGAATAAGTATTTTGTTTTTTTGTCTTTCAACAAAACTATATTCTCAACAAGTGACCAGGGAATATCTTTAACTTCATTACTAACGTTTTTATTGTTTCTATGATGAGTCTTTGTATAACCATTTTTGTCTTCAGTACAGTTTTGCTTCAGATAGTCTTTCATAAGTCTCTTTATCATGAACTAATTTTCCATTGGATTAGTTCTTAGACCAAGCAGTTCTTCCTTAATCACCCACAAGGTCTCTAATAAACCACATTCACACTAAATAGACTCTTGATGAATTTTAGTAAATATTTTGATAATACTGAAGTTATTATGTTGTTATCCCCAGCTGTTTGTTGGGACTGTCTCTGGGGTTTAGGACATTCCTCCCTGCTATTCTCCTAAGATATTTCTAAAAAAGTGCTTCCAAATAAATTTAGGGAATCATATATCACTTAACTCAGGGAAGAAAGACAATCAAGCTTCTTCATGCTTCACACCTTCATCACAAACAAGATGACCCTCCTGTACTATTCCTTCCTGCTCCTTCCCTTTTAGAAAGTCTTTAGTTGTTATATATAGGGCTCCCAAATAAATTTATGGTATGATATATCCCTTCTCTCTCTCTCTCTCTCTCTCTCTCTCTCTCAGGAGCAAGACAGTCAAGATTCTTCATGATTCACACCTTCAACACAAATAAGATGACCACCCAGGCAAATTGGTAAATCATCAATCATTTTTTAAGGTCAGTCATGACAGATCATTGTTAATACTCAAATGTTACCATATGATCATCAAGAGAGACTGTGATTTAAGATCATTATCTAGATCATTATTTAATTATCAAGCATGTAACTTTCAAATCACCAACTGATAATTATTGATTATTTTTGTAAGCTTAAATCAGAATGATGGTTTTTGATGATCTATGGATGATCAAATGATAATTGTTGATGATTATTGATGACTGTATTAGTTCTGTATTATAAAGAGAATAACTGATAGGTTAGTGTGAGTTACTGGGGAGTTATAGCATTGCGAGGTTCTGGACACATAGGAACCTCAAGAGCGAAGCTCGAGAGGTTCTAGTGTGTCCAGAACCTCGAAATGGTAGGACTCCCCAGTAACTCACACTAACTTATAAGTTATTTTTTTTAATATATGGATCCTATTTTGAACATTTTTAAGTGGCAGTCAGCCACTGGAGTGAAGGACTCTCTCAGTTCTGACCAACCGCTGCATTGTCTTGCTTCTCCCCGCTCGTCCCTGAAACCCGTAAGTTTAGTAGGCAGTCCTACCTTTGTCTGTGTTTGGGGAAAGCTGTGTGAGGCACATATTTTAATGTCTCCTAGAATTGTGCCCTCAACAAACGTATCCATGGAGCAAAGAAAACCCCGCTGGTCATATGCTGAGGATTTATGTCCGTAAGTGACAGAATGAGCCACCATGTTTTTGAAGTTAAACTGCCTGCCCACTCTGGAAAAGTGGCCAATTGGAAGGCATGCTTAGGAAAATGTAGGGGGCTAACTTGTAGTTGCACTGTTGAGCTTTGATGATAATAGTATCATTCAGGTATGGAACGATGGTATTACCATCTCTGAACGATACTATTATCAGTTGTAAAGTGTAGTATTATCGCTCTTGGAGCGATGGTATTACCGGAAAAAAATCACATGCTTTACTGCCCTATTAAATGGCATATCCATATATGAAACTATTATAAGTCACATTAGTAATATGTTTCAAATCTTTTTGTTCCTAATATGAAAATATGAATGTCAAATATTAGCAAAAGCAAATAAATTATAATTTCAATCATGTGAAGTCAAGTTGTAATCCCTTTAGGAAAAGGAAAAGCAATGTCCAATATAGTACACACATTTACGTAACTAATTTTCAGATTTCAATAGCACAGTTTATGAACCAAAACAATGGTAATTTCTATGTTCAAAATAATTTTGCCTTAACAGTAGTATTTTGCCAACTTTTATGAAAGGTTTTGAGCAGAGACCAGGTACTTGTAGAAACTCACCAAATGAAGTTATCAAAGTATAATTGAAGGTAGCATGTTTCTAGGGAACACGTATCATAGCTGCTGATACCAGTAAAGATGTCTAAATAATAAAACATGGTCCAGGATCGACTATATTTATCTACCCAAGGGGTGGTACACCAGAGTGCAAGATGTAATACATAGCCTTATACACATATCTGACCATGCAATGGTTATCCTGAAAATAAAAGGAGGGGAAAAGTCAAGAGGCCCTAATCAATGGAAATTCCCAACATACATGGCAAAAAATAAAGCATTTAAAGGGCAGCAACAGCAGCAGGGTTTATAGGAGACTAATGATATGGGGAAGTATCTAAGACAACGCTGTGGGAGGCGGGTAAGGCATATATGAGGGGGATAATCATAGAATATATGGCCAGATTGAAAAAACAGAAAAAGGAGACATGGATAGAGTTAGAGGGGAAACTGAAAGAATTGGAAAAAAGAGTGGCAGGGGGCAAAAAGGGGGAAACAATCAGGTTGTTGGAAACACAGTGAGGGAAACCCTGAATGCCCATCTTATAGCAGAAGTGGAGAAGACAGGGCTTTATTGGAAATGCCACGTATTCAAATGGTGAAACAAACCTAGTCCATTACTCACTAAACTGCTGAAAGGGGGCAGGGCTGTGACACATATCAAAGGGGTAAAAGATAAACAGGGGAACCTTCACAAAGATATGAAAGGTATAAAAGAAAGTTTCAGAGCTTTCTGTCAGCATCTGTATCATGCAGAGCAGGTGGGTAACTGTGAAAAAGTGCAAAGATTTTTAGAAAAATTAAAGTTACCGGAGGCTACTCAAGCCTAGAGAGAGACACTTAGCCAACTGATTACAAAGGTGGAAATAATTTATGCAATACAGAAGCTGCAAAGTGGTAAAGCTAGCAGCCCAGATGGATTCTCTGTAGAGTACTACAAAATGATGGGAGTCCAGATAGGGGAGCTGTTAGGAGAAGTATTTCGCCAGAATGAGGAGACAGGGGAGATAAACCTGCCCAAAACTTGTTATGATGCCACTATATGTTTAATACCTAAAGTGGGAAAAGATGTGGAGGAATGTGCCTCCTATAGACCAATTTCTTTGCTTAACTGTGACTTGAAAATTCTGGCTAAGGTCTTGGCACTGAGGTTGGAGCAAATACTTCCAGAGCTGGTTCACCCGGATCAAACCAGGTTCATTAAAGGGCGACAATCATATCATAATATGCGTCATCTCCTCAATATTATATGGAGAGCGAATCAGGGAAAAGAAGTAGTGGGAGTTATCTCCCTGGATGCCAAAAAAGCATACGACAGAGTGGAATGGGAATACTTATTTGAGATGATGTCCCGGTTTGGTCTGGGTGAACCACTCATCAGATGGGTAGGGGCTATGTACGTGGTGCCTAGAACAAAGGTATTGGTAAATGGGGAATTATCAGAGGGATTTAAACTGGAGAGAGATATGAGACAGGGCTGTCCTCTGTCCCCCCTGTTATTTGCAATGGCAATTGGACCATTGGCTATAGCCATAAGGAGTTGTGTAGCAATTACGGGAATTGAAGGGACAAAGGAATCACAGCATAAGCTCGATCTATATGCAGATGACATGTTAGTGTTTGTGAAAAATCTAAAACAATCGGTACCTCCCCTACTGACTTTGGTAAAGGAGTTTGGGGCCTTCTTGGGGTATAAAATTAACCTGGGGAAATTGGAAATGATCTGTTTTCCTGAGATAGGTAAAGAAACAGAACAGTGGGGATTGAAGCAAGTAGGGAGGTGTTTTACTTATCTTGGTATATGAGTGGGCAGGTCGCTGGGTTCTCTGTATAGTTTAAATTACACAGAATTGGTGAAAGTGATGGGGTAGACCTTAGAAGATGGGAACAACTACTGATTTCATGGATGGGCAGACTAAATACTGTCAAAATGAATGTGCTCCTCAGGATATTGTATCCGTTACAGATGTTGCATGTGGGGCTTATGAAAGGGGACATAGACAAGATAGAAAAAGTTATTTCGAGTTTTATTTGGAGGGGTAAATGACCAAGGGTTAATCTGCAAAAATTAAAAATGGAAAAGGGGAAGGGAGATCTGGCCCCATTGGATATACATAATTATGGACTGGCAGCGCAGTTGAGATATGTAGCAGATTGGGTGCATCAGCCCAGGGAAGCCAGCTGAGTAGAATTAGTACAAGTGGGAGCATCGGGATGACTCACAGCATACCTGCACACCAGGGGTGCAACAGTATATTGAACTAGAAGTAATAATAATCCATTAGTGGAACAGGTCTTAATAGCCTAGGGATGGATTAGAAAGCAGTGGTGGATACGACAAAGGGAAACCACACTGTTACCTGTGGCAAAAAATCCCTTTTTCTTACCAGGGTTGGAGGATAAAGGCTTTCGTGAGTGGGAACAGAAGGGAATCCAGAGTCTAGGGAATCTCCTGGTACAAGGAAACCTCTGTACCTTTGAAACTATGCAGAAGGAGCTGGGGTGGAGAGGCAGCACCTGTTTCGATATCTGCAGTAAGGACATTCATGCACAAGCTGGCAAAGGGAGAGGAAAAAGGACTCAAACTGGATGAGGTAGAAAGCCTAATATACCAAGTTAAGGTGGACCCCAAAGGTTTTATCAGGAAGGCAGTCAAGCGAGGAAGTCAGAGACTCCCAGATAGAACAGGGAGAACAAGAATGTTGTGAGAAAGGGATCTGGAGAGACCTATCATGGAGGAGAATTGAAGTATAGTACTCCCAATGCACTCAGGGATCATGGCATGTAATAGATACAAAGAGGCATATTGCAAGTTTCTTCATCGATTGTATTACCTGCCAGTGATAGTTCACATAACCTTCAATATCACGGTATGTGGGAGATGTGGAGTGGAAGAAGCCACGTACATACATTGCTTTTGGACCTGTCCCTTCCGACAACTCTTTTGGGGGAGGTAGTGGAGGAAGTGGCAGCAATAGCTGGCAGGGAGATGGAAAAGGATCCACTGCTATGTCTATTTGGAATGGAGGTGGGAGAGGGAGAGGAGTGGAACCCGTTTCCTAGATGGATGAGAGTCTTGTTCATCCTGGCTTGGCATTGTATACAGAACACATGGGTGTCCCATGTAAGGCTGAACCTCAAACAATGGATGCAAATGATACTGAAAACACTGGCATTGGAGAGGTTGACCCATGTATTGTGGGATCGGGAGGAGGTTTTTATAAAAACTTGGTTACCCTATATGTCCTCATTACATCCAGAGGAGGAAGAGATATTAAGGGCAGGATTAGGCTGTTGAGAGTGGTAGTAAGACCCCAATATTTATCAATAAATTAAAAGGCTGAGCTTAAGAAATTGTACTAGAGCTACAAGACTATATGCCTCAATAGCTATGATGTATTAATTGGATGGGAAAGGAAATATTAATGGAATGCACAAATGATTGCACCTGTTGATGTTGTTTTCAATGTGCAATGTGACTTTCATGTTGAAGGTCAGTGTGTCTGTATGTCACTATGTGTGAAAATCAATAAAAAATATATAAAAAAAAGAAGTCTAAATAGAAGACAGTAAATCTCTAAAGTATAGAAAGAATATAAATAGATCTTTTTAATTTATTACAACACTCCTGGCCATGGGAAATAATGAAAAATCATGATGATATGCTATCATCATTAAGCACAATCACCATTTCCATAACATGATGGTTTTTGTTTGGCAGCCATTTAATGTTTAATCATTGTTAGCCATGACCATAATGTTGATTTTTTAAAACCTGATCATGAACTTTGCACATAATTGATAATGATTATAAATGATACAACATTATAAAATCATCATATTTTCAACTGGGCATTCTGTTCTATTCCTTTCCACTCTATCACTTTTAGAAAGTTCTAAAGTCCACTGACTATTTTAGCTAGGTTATTTACAACTTCTACTAAACTGTTAGACAGCTCCCTGACTATTTGGCTATAATCACTTGCTACGTGTTCCATTTTATCTAGAGTTACTTCAAAATACAGATTGATTATTATCAATTCTCTGAGTATTATGGGCTGTGGAATAACATCCCAGGCTTGATTTTCAAACAGGATATTAGATCATTGCAAGTTGTGGCAAACAGCAGCTTGTGTTGAAAACTGGTGTGCTGGGACCCTGCACCAGATTTTGGTACAGTAGGGGTCCCAGCACCAAACACACCAAAGATGCAGCAACCACTCCAAAGCATCAAACAAGAGGTGCATGAGATGGGTTTGATGGAGGCAGTGGTGCACCCCACCAGCAGTGCTCAAGGGAACCCATAGCTCATAGTGAACACACTACTACATGACAGGTGTCACTGTGTACTATCGGTGTGTGCTGGAAAGAAGGGAGGTGGCAGGCTGACATCCCAAGCATGGAGACATGGGTGCTATGTCCTACGTGTAACAGCCCAAGGTCAGTGTGTATAGTGCAAGAACAGCCGTATGTCATGGTCATAGTCACAGAATTCACAGGGCACCCACAAACCATCTTTCCATAACAGCTTAGTAAAAGTAGGTACCCTGTAATCACCACCATATGTACCTGTCAAGCATGCATATGCAGCTGTTTACCTGGGTCCTGATTTAGTTCCTATGGGCTGTTTCTTCTGACCCACTCCATGTATGGCAGCTGGGGATGTGATGCCTATATTCTTTCCTGTACAGTGTTGGCCTGGAGTGGAAGGTCAGATGGGGTGTCCCCAGTCCTGAGGACTGTCTGCTATGGACACAGGTGAGGCTATGCACTGGTGCTGCACCAAAGGGTGCCCACAATCTCTGGCTGGTCTATGTATAGAGGGGGCAGTCCAGGTTCCAAACTCCCAATTCTGAGGATGTGCAGCTTGTGTCAATCATAAGCCCCCATCCTCCATGGCACATCCAATGACACAGTGCAAGCTTGGCATTAGCCATTCTGGAACAGGTGGCCCCACAAGGGTCGCAGGCTTGGTTTCAGAATCAGGACCGATGCAAGGTCCAGCACACTGTCCCCCTTGCATTTTTTCTATTTTGTTGATGCAATCACCTTGCATCAGTCCTCACCATTTGAAAATTGAGTCCCCTGTCATTATACAGGAAGATCTCCATTCATCAATTCTGAGTATGGAGCCCTCAGTAGAGGGATATAACAAGGTACAGCCTACATCCTTATTCACTTCATATAGAAGGAAACATAATCAATATTTAATGTAGCATGTTGTCTCAAGGGAGTTAGAGATTATAAGCTCATTATCTAATGCTGGTGTTGAAGTTCATCTATCAATAAATTTTTTGTGGTTTAGTTAAATCCTCCTTTAAATTTTCCATTTTCTTTCTTTTTTGATCCTTTTACACCAATACTTTCTTAATTAAACCTTTTAGTTTGTTTCCTTTTATTTGTTGCTCCTTTCCTATTTTTAGACATAATTCTGTCCAGTTTGGCTGAAGATAAAACAATGTTGTCAGACACTGAACTCCTTGTTTTCATGTTGGTTGAAACTCACAGTAAAAAATGTTAGAATACCATTTAAAAATAATATTTTTAAAAAATGTACATTTTTCTAGCAATCTGGGCAGAATCTTCTTTACTCTGCTTTTAGTCTTTCACACCCATTTCTCATTTTTCCTCCTTGTTTCCACTTTTCTTCTTCTTTTACTCTTGTTATGTTCTTTTCTCTTCCTTTCATAAAACTTCCAGGGTGGGGAGAGGTGAATAATGTCAGAAAAATCTTCCACAGAATGACACTTCACTGCTGCATATAAAAATATTTCACAGTAAAAGTATCTAATTTACCAGATAGCATTGATTTTTAGGCAGGTATACTCCAGCAATATTACTGATGAAGACTAATTAAATTACAAATGAGTCCTGCTCAGAATAAAATAAATAAATTAAAAAATACTTCCTTATAACATCTTAGTTAACTAAAATAAGATAGGAGAAAATGTCCAATATTCCCACCTATTCAAAAATTATGTTAAAAGTAGCTTGTGGTTTAGTATACTTAAAATTATAATTCAAGATATTTTTCAGTTAAATACTGTTTCAGTGTTATTTAATTTAGTGTTGGTAGCATAAAGAGTGATTCACAAAAAGGTGTCTTCTGTTAGATATAAGCATTAATGCACTTATAACACTTATATAACATGAATTATTACAGTTCAGTATAAATCATATACTGTGGTCCTTTGATAATCAACTTTAATAACTTTAAAATAAACTTATTTGGTAATTTATTTATTTGTATTATTTTAAACTCAGGTGCTTGGATCCTGCAGTGTGCCAACAAGGTTTCTGAATCAGTTTCAGGTTTCTAACTTCAATGAAAAATGACTCTATCATGTCTCCAGACAGTTTTAGTCATGAGGTTTCAAGATTTATTTGGGCTCAGATTCAAGTTTGCAATTGAGATTTCTAGTAAACATAGCACTCAAGACTAATATATTTGCTCAAGTTAAATTTGTAGCAGAAGTCTGATAGCACAAGCAACTGAAAAAGTTCTTATCTACTTGTGCCTTCTTGATCTCAAGTTGCCAGGTTCTCTCAAGTTTAATTGGCTCAAGTTCTGCTTTAGGCCATTGCACCTGGCTGTGCTTAGCTATGCAGTCCCTGTCAGATCACTGAATGTGAATTTGCTGAACACTGTAAGGCATTTTTATACCTGTATAGAGTGACGCATTACTGTAGTAGTAAGTAGTAGTAAAATCACTATTTATACAGGAGTCAAAGAACATCAACCTTAGGGTTATAAATACCCTTTTTTCAAGGTGTCCCTTAAGATGGTAAATTTGTTTTAAGTTCCGCATAAAGCATTACAGATTTTACAAACACAAACACTGTAAATAATAAAAAAAAATTATGACAATTACAAATTTACAATATCATGGCAATAACAACAGGTATGTTCATCTATTACATACACATCTATAGTTTACAGTAGTTCTTGATTTATTGCCATTTTACCATTTTACTATTAGTACTACTTACTACTACTCTCACCCAGCTTGCTCACTGTCCTTGCTCACTCTCAGCAGTAATTGCAAACATACCTTTGTTTTAGAAATGGCAGCATATGTTTCCACAGCTACATTATCTAAACAGTATACAGTTTCATGACTTTCACTACTTTATATAGAAGCCACTATGTAGCAACTTTGGAACTTGTCTGCTCCATATTTTATTAAAACTAGATACTATAAAAAATAAAATATGGGTGACCATACTCAACTCGCCTTGGGTTTCCATCTTAAACTTAAGATAATAGCGTAGAACTTTCGAGCTTTGCTCTTGTGGTGACTCTGTTATCTCAACCCCTTGATGGAAACACAGGCTCATTGTGTATGGTTGCCTATACATTATTCTATGTTTTCACCACTTCTTAATGATGACACATGCAGAAGCTGCAGGTCACAGGGTTTACCAAACATGGAGACCACCAATGATAAAAGCTCTTGGGAAACAGTAAGTTTACTTTTCTTAAAATGATATAAAAATATAAAGCTATTTATGCAACTTTTTCAAAATTTAATTGGAAACTAAATCCGATAACCATAGTCAGAAGATTCTGACTTTAGGCACTGTCACTGAGCTCCAAGGTGCTACTCTCATAACCCACTAAAGTGACAATCAGAGACAACTGGGAATAACATTAAATTGTGTTCTCTTTTCTGCATCTCCCTGAATCTACCTCTTGCAGTGACTGTGATATCTGACCCATTATCCATTAACCCCCTCTCTTGGGCTCTAAAACTCCCAGTATCGCTAATTTCCCTCAAGTCCTGTTACATCCTGGAGAGAGGAAAATGAAAACAGAGCACTCAGAGAAAATGGTCTTAGTTTTTCAATATATACAAAACACCACAACCATTAACCAAAATTCACACACAAAGGCACAACAAAGACAAACAAAGTACAGTAAAAGGGCACTGGGTCATAACATAGCTGACAAGAATGCCGTCAGCAACAACAGCATGGCAAAAATGCCATAATTTCTATTTTTGCAAGGAGCTCCACCTCCCACACTCACCTGACTTAAGGATTCCCACTCCAGAGCAGAGCAGAGCAGATCATGGGGCAAGTTAAAATTTGTGGGCCTTGGAATACTGTTTCTATGGCCCCTTGTAAATGAAATACAAGTCGCAATTGTGCTAAAATGGAAGGAGACCAGGATTAGAACTCTGATCTCCACTGGCTCCTGGCCAAGCTGCTCCATGCCCCAGCCTGCCATGCCACAGCGGCAACTCAGCCAAGTACTAGTATTCGGCTGTCCTTGTCCTTTGGCAGCACCATGGACAGTGACCAGGGAAGTGCATATAGTAAGTGCTGTACATCCCTGCTCGCTGTCCATGGTAGCACTAGACAGACTACTGCCCTCTTGATTGGCACTATTAATGTAGTGCTTTACTGACTGGGTACCCAGTAAAGCAAGAAATAAAATAAAAGATAAATGCAATTATACAAATCCAATATCCGAGTCAGTCCCTGATTGTTATTAGCACACCTTCCTACTGTAAAACCTTCCCAGCCTCTTCAAATAAACAAAAACAGGAAATGAGCTGTTTTGTTATTAACTAAGTAACAATTAATAATTAATAAAGGACAATGAAATGGTTTTACTGCTCAGCACTCTATTTCCAAATATTTAATATTTAAATAAAATACATAGGAAAAATTCTCTGGTCATTGTCTGGTTACTACTCCTGTTTTTATCATGTAACAAGATGGGAAAAAAAACAAATGTTTATGGATTAATCAGGTCTCACAGTATACTACATAGCACAGCATTTCAAATATACCAGATACAGACATTAGCTCTGCTCCTAGAATGGCCTGATCATGCACTCAGTTACTGCTGCACTGAGGAAAATGCTGGCCTAATGAGAGGATGCCTCAAGCTGAAGAAAAAAAAGTAAATAAAACAAGGCTATCTCTTCTACTTCTTTATATTTTTTCCATCTTTGTTTTTTGCTCACAATTTGCCTGCAGAACTTTGATCCAATTTAAAAATATTGTACTGTGACTACATTTTTTTAGAACTACAGTGATGTCTCGCTATGTCCCTCATTATAGTGAATCTCAGTTATAGTGACCAACTATGTAGCACCCGTTGTTTTCAGCTTAATCCATTTGTAGGCATTAATGGAAGAGTGGTGAAAACATAGAATAATGGATAAGTGACCATAACAATGAGCCTGTGTTTCCATCAAGGGGTGGGTATGCACCTCAAGAGCAAAGCTTGAGAGGTCCACACTGCTGTCTCAACTTCAAGATGGAAACACAAGGTGAGTTGAGTATGGTCACCCATATTTTATTCATATCTATCTATCTATCTATCTATCTATCTATCTATCTATCTATATATATCTATATATAGATATATATATACACATATATGGTTTTAATAAAAAGCAGCAGACAAGTTCTGAAGTTGCTATACAGTGGCTTCTATATAAAGCAGTGAAAGTCATGAAACTATAAACTGTTAAGATAATGTAGCTGTGGAAAATATATGCTGCCATTTCTGAAGCAAAGTATGTTGCAACTACTATTGAGAGTGAGCAAGAACAGCGAGCAAGCTGGGTGAGAAAGAAAGAACCAGATTAGACAGCATGGCCTTGTGGTGGAGCATGAGCACAGCCAAGTGCTACAATTCAGCAAGTAGGGGTTTGCTTGTTTTTCATAAAAATATCCTTTTTTCAATTAAAAGTTTTATTGTTTTTGTTAAAACACAACAAAAGAGCCAAAACACAAAAAAAAACATCAGTAACACTTAATTTTTGGCATTGTACAGTACAGCAGCATACAGTTAGTATTACATACATTGCATTACATCACAGTTCTAAAGGAGGAATTACAAGGTATCTTTAAATTGGGAGGCACCTACCTTGAATCTTTCCAAAAATCCAAAACCACAAGGAGGTACTACTGCTGATTCAGACAAGGCTTCATGTATTTCAGTAGATGTACCTTCTTATGGCTGAATCTGAGGGAAGATCTGAAAGAGAGATGAATATGATGACACAGAGTAACTAAGGGTGATTAAAATGATTTCTGGAGAAGTGAGGTGTTAATGTAAATCTCTGAACCGTACCTTCTATAACCTGAAAACAAAACATGAAAAGAAAATACAGATAGCATAACAGTGACAGTGCATGTCAACAATAACTATTTACAATACTGTCCTCCTAAGTGGAATGAAAGGGAGACAATGCATACTTAATTAAGATTAAGTTCAGTGGTCTGATTACGCAGTACATCATATGAGGGAAAGAAAGAAAACAAGAATACTATGAAACAAGTCAACCAACACCTGCTCTGGGGGCCAGATATGCCATATATGGGGCCCAGCAGTAATGGTAAAGAGGCATTCACCCTTTCAGCAGGTGAGAATGTCTATCTAGTTCAGATATATATGTAAGTGCAGATAAGATCTCTGTTATACAGTATTAGGTATAGTAGAAGATCTCCAGTTTTTAAGGCTAGAACATTTCACCTGCATGCTTAGGAGCATCAGCCATCTGAATAATAGTAATAATAATAATAATAATTTTATTTATATAGCGCCTTTCAATATATCAAGGTTCTGAACAAGTTAAAATCATAAATTCAAATTTCACTACCAGACATCAAAACATATAAAAATACATCATAAAAACATAATAAATTACAATAATATTCCAATCATATGACAACTAACTTAACTATCCAAGAAGGCCATTTTCCATAAATACGATTTTAATTCTTTCTTAAATACATCCACGAAGGTGCACTCCCGTAACCGGCATGGTAGAGAATTCCAAAGAGTGGGTGCAGCATGAGAAAATGCTGTGCTGCCTGAAGATTTTAAACTCACTCTTGGAATCTCCAACAACCCCATGTCAGCCGAGCAGAGCAATCGGTCAGGGAGTAAGGGACCAGTAGGTCTTTCAGATAGGACGGACCCTGATCGCGAAGGGCTTTAAAAGTCAATAAAATGACTTTGAAGGTGATCCGCCACCGTATAGGAAGCCAGTGCAGTTCGCGCAGCACCGGGGTAATATGACAGGACCTACTTGTCCCAGTCAAAACCTGGGCTACAGCATTCTGCACCAGCTGTAGGTGGTGGATTTCAACCCCAGAAAGCCCAAAGTAAAGGGTGTTGCAGTAGTCTAGGCGTGAGGACACAAAGGCGTGGACCAACGTTGGCAAGGAGTCAGACGGAACAAGGTGCTTAAACCTGGCAATATTCCTAAGATGGTAAAAGGAAGTCTTGACGATGGCTGACACCTGAGATTGAAAAGTCAGCCTATTGTCAAGGATCACCCCAAGGTTATGCACCCGTTCAGAGGTCGGTAATGACATGCAGCCAAGAAAAATTCCAGAAGGCGCACCAGTACACGACCTCTCAATCTGACCACCCAGGTCCACCGCCAAAGCCTCAGTCTTCTCCGAGTTCAACTTTAACCAACTAGAATCCACCCAGTCTTGGATTTCCCCCAGACAGTTGTTAAACACTGAGAAAGCTCCATCCTGGTCGGGTGCAAAAGACAGGTATAGCTGAGTATCATCTGCATAGCAGTGAAACCTCAGCCCATACCATCTTATAATGTTTCCGAGGGGCAGCATATACACTGCAAATAACATGGGTGACAGCACAGAACCCTGAGGCACTCCACACAACAAAGAGACTGGTCCAGAGGAAAAAATTCCTGACACAACTCTGTGATCTCCCAGTAAGGAATGAAGTGAACCATTTCAGAATGGTTCCCGACATTTCACTGGTTACCTTAAGCGTGCTAACAACACCACGTGATCCACAGTGTCAAAAGCTGAAGAGAGATCAAGGAGAACCAGGATGGAACATCTCTTTTGATCCCTCGCCCTCAGAAGATCATTAAGCACCCGAACCAGCACAGTCTCGGTGCTATGTCTTTTATGGAAACCAGACTGGAAGGATTTATAGACACTATGGATGGTTAAATGGACATCCAATTGGGCAGCTACAACCTTTTCAATAACCTTCCCAATAAAGGGAAGGTTAGAGATAGGTCTGTAGTTTGAAAAACAGTCTGGGTCCAAGGAAGCTTTCTTGAAGAGAGGTGTCACCACCACCTCTTTCAGGGAGCTAGGAAACTCACCTGATTCCAAGGAGCACCAGACTATTTGCACCAAAACTGGACCAGTGATATCAACACAACCCAAAATTAGGGTAGTTGGTCCAGGATCCAAGCCACAGCTTGTGGAGCACACATTATGGATGAACCTCATAATATCCACGAACTCAGGTCGACAAAAGGAACTCCAAGAGACTCGAGGCACTGTGTTCTCGCACGCTCCTACAGCATCACCCTTAGAGGTTGTTGGCTCAAGTCCGCCCTGATGTCAGCCACTTTAGTTGCAAAGTATTGAGCGAGCTCATCGCATTCTATTTGCGAAAAGGCTTTCCGAACTTGCAGACAGGTTGGGTTGCACAGTCTATCTACAGTTCGAAACAGCTGAGCTGAATGCATGAGGGCTAAGATTTGGGACTT
Source organism: Neoceratodus forsteri (assembly GCA_016271365.2). Lineage (NCBI taxonomy): Eukaryota > Metazoa > Chordata > Ceratodontiformes > Ceratodontidae > Neoceratodus > Neoceratodus forsteri. The sequence continues at coordinate 1,105,089,411 of CM057458.1, read as the reverse complement.
CAGATTTTAGACCTAGCAGCATAAGGAGAGCACTAAAAGGGATATTACATTGTAGGATTAAGTTTGCTGCTCTGAGGACAGACTTCCAGACATCTGTGATCAGAGGGCAAAGCCATAAAATATGATAAAGGTCTCCTCCTTGTCTGTGGTATCTCCAAAATTTATCATGTGAGAGCACTTGCATTTTTTTTAGCATTGCAGGAGTTCTATACCATAAGTGCATTATTTTATTCTGGATACGTCTGCTCCTAGCATCTGTAAACACTTTATGTTCTACCTGCCAGCACTGATTCCACTGACCTTCAGTCAGTGACATTTCTAAAACCGTTTCCCATTTGAGCTTTGAGGATTGGTTAGGGATGGGCAGAGTATCTCTAATTAGGGCATAAATTACACTGTCCGTCCCTTTCTGTAGGGCAAGCCATAAGTGTAATGGGGGTGAGAGGTTGGTGGATGTATTTGTCTGCTGTAACAGTTGTTTCAGGGCATCTCTGATCTGTAAATACTTCCATAACTCAGAGCTGTGTAATTTCCATTTACTTCGTAGTTGTTGAAATGTGTCTACAAGTATAGAGTGCTTGGCCATGTGTCTACAAGTATAGAGTCCTTGGCCAGTAGGTCTTTTACAAATAGGATGCCTTTTTCTTGCCAAGTAGACCAAGACACTGGCAGACCATCTATGGTGATATTGGGGTAATTCCACAGAGGAGTATGTAGTAAGTGGAGGGCAGAGATATTAATTTTTTTATGAAGGATTCACCAGTGCTGGATTTAGGGATCTACAGTGGGGTGTGACATGAGCTCCATAGAGGCCCCAGGCCATAGCAAGGTGGCTGTAATAGGGGATTCACTGAGGCCTTGTTCTATTGTTAACCATTGGGGAGACTCTTCAGATTGTGGGTTGAACCATTTCATGGTCTGCGAACATTGGTATGCTATTTTGTAGCCCTCTATCCATGAGAGACCCCATCCTCCATATTTCCAGTGTGCTCTAAGTATATTTTTGCCAAAGCGAGGTTTAGCTTTACCCCATAGAAAGTGATCAATGGTTTTATCAATTTTTTTAATCCATGCTATAGGAAGAAATAGGGGGATGTGAGATATTAAGTGGAAGATTTTGGGTGCAAATGACATTTTATAAGCTGATATTTTACCAGCTAGTGTGAGGTTAAGATGGGACCAGTGATCCAGATCAGATCTACAAGTAGATAGTAGGGGGCATAGGTGGTTGTCGCACCATTTCCCAGTGTTGGCTCCCACTTTGATTCCCAAATATGTAATAGTGTGTTGTGACCATTTAAGGCCATAGTGGGACATGGTATGGGGGAGACATGAAGAATTAAGTGGAAGAATCTCTGTTTTTGTTTGATTAATTTTGAGTCCAGAGATACGAGAAAAATGTCCTATAAGGGTAAGAAGAGGCAGCATAGAATTTGGGGCATCTCCTAAGATAATCAGTAGGTCATCAGCGTACAGAAGAGCAGTGGGCTGTGGATGACCCTTAACAATATCTGCTATGAGAGGATGCTGATGGATTGCGGCCGCCATGGGTTTCACCGCTTGGAGAAATAACAAAGGAGATAGAGGGCATCCTTGTCTGGTACCTCTGTAAAGTTGGAATGGACCTGATAATACAGAGTTGGTGAGTACCTTGGCAAGGGTGGATGTATAAAGAGTTGTTATAGCAGCTTGGAAGTGAGGGCCGAATCCATAGTGTTGAAGAACGGTGTGATGGTAGTCCCATTCCACAGAGTCGAACGCCTTCTCAAAGTCAATAGCCAGTGCAGCCACAGGTGTTGGAGCAGATTTTGCTATGTGGATGAGATTGAGAAGAGTCTGCAGGTGGTCTGAGCTATACCTGCCTTTCGCGAATCCTACTTGGGATGGGTGTATTAAAAGTGGGAGTACAGGATTTAGCCTGTTTGCCAGCACCCTAGCATATGCCTTCCTATTGGTGTTAATCAAGGAGATAGGGCAGTTGCTAGCTGGATCTTCAGGGGCTTTTCCTTTTTTTGGTAGGACAGTTATACTGGCCTCTCTTAAGGTTTGGGGTAAGATGCCCTTAGCTTCAGCCTCCATAAAAACTTGACATAGCAGAGGGGAAATCATAGGGGATATTAGCTGAAGGAACTCTACAGGGTATCCATCACCTCCAGGTGCTTTCACTGATTTGAGAGCCATCAGTGCAGAATTAACTTCTTGTGGTGTAAGGGGGGTTTCAAGGGCAACAATGTGGGATGGAGAAAGCTTCGGTAGCTTAATAGATTGAAGGAAGGTTTGGGTTGCAGAGGTATTTTTTGGTCTGGAGGATGCATAAAGTTGCGAATAAAAAGTTGCCATGATTTTGTTCTTACTTTGAGGGCTAGTTTGAACCTTTCTGGTATTTGGGTTTTTTAAGCCAGCTATGTATCACTGGGATTGCTGTTTGCAGAGTTGGTATGCTAAGACCTTCCCAATTTTGTCCTCCCCTTCCCAATACGTATGATGAATCTTGAGAAGGGCTAAATCTGCTTTCCTGGATAGTAATTCATTAAGTTTAATACTTACTTGTAAAACTTTTCTTCCAGATTCTGAGTAGAGAGAGGGGTGGGATAGAGCTTTATGCTCTTGTTCAGCATTAGCAATCTCACTTTCAAGCCGGGCAAGTTCTTTTTCTTTGCACTTCCTTCTATGGGAAGCATATCCAATAATTTTGCCTTGCATAGTGGCTTTGCATGCTTCCCATGTGTTTGAGGCTGAAGTCTCAGAAACAGGGTTTTCTTGCAGGAAGAACTGGGTTTGTAGTTTAGCCCATTCAATAAATTTTTGGTCATGCATGAGGAGGGGATCCAGTCTCCAGGATGTGGACTGTGGTGTGGGTGGTCCCCAGAGCAGTGTCAACTGCACAGGTGCATGGTCTGAAATAACTGTAGACAGGATATTGGTTCTTAGGACATATTGTGTCAGTGACTGGGAGACTAACCAAAAATCAAGTCTGCTAGAGGAGACATGTACCTCAGATTGAAAAGTATAGTCCCTGTCTGAGGGATGGACTAGGCGTCAGATATCAACCAACTGGTATTCGGAGCTAAGATTACGTACAGCTTGTACTCCTCAGGTATGGTACTCTTTCCCATGGTCACTTCTATCTAGTGTAGGGACAAGAGTCAGATTGAAGTCCCCCCCCACCAGGATAGGTATACCAGGTTTCAGCATTGTCCCTAATTTAAATTGAGATCCAGAAAGAAGGATGGGCTGTCCTCATTTGGAGCATATATATTAGCTACTAATAGCTGACCATGTGGAGTATCCAATAGAGCGATCACCCACCTTCCCTGAGGGTCAATTTTACTATGTAAAATAGACCAAGGGAGTGATTTGTGAAGTAAGATAACTACACCTCTCTTTTTTGTGGGGGCATTGGCATGGATTTCTAATCCCACCCAATCCTTCACCAAATACCTGTGATCTTGCTTGGTCAATTTGGTTTCTTGTAATAGGGCAACCTGGGTTTTGAGCCTTTTTAAATGGGTTAGAACTTGTTTTCATTTTGAAGGAGAGTTCAGACCCCTGACATTCCACATTATAAAGGTCGTTTCATCCATGGTCAGACCAATAGTGGAACATGGTAGCTAAGGTAACAATACATGGAGAGGTGTTGTCAGGGGAGTTATACTGTAATGGGTCAAACATTGTTTTTGAACTCATAGAAACACAGAAACATAGAATTTGATGGCAGATAAGGACCGCTTGGCCCACCCAGTCTGCCCATTTCCCTACCTGATGGATAAGCTGCAGATCCTAGTTAACCAGCAGCCTACTTCTTCCTACCCCACCCCCTAGAATTGCCTTATGACTGTCCCATGCATGCTTGAATTCCACCACTGTTTTTGACTCCACAACCTCCTCTGGAAGGCTGTTCCATGCATCCACAACCCTCTCTGTGAAAAAATACTTCCTTAAATTACCTCTGAGCCGCCCCCTTCTATCTTCAAATTGTGCCCCCTTGTTCTTGCACACCTCTTTTTTTGAAAGATGCTACCCTCTTGGACTTTGTTGATTCCCTTGAGGTACTTGAAAGTTTCTATCATGTCCCCCCTCTCCCTCCTTTCCTCGAGGCTATACATATTAAGCTCCTTAAGTCTCTCTTCATATGTCTTCGAGTGCAGACCCTGCACCATTTGAATTGCCCTCCTCTAGACAGCTTCCATCCTGTCTATGTCTTTGTGAGATGGGGTCTCCAGAACTGCATGCAGTACTCAGATGTGGTCTCACCAGCTGTCTGTACAGAGGGATAATAACTTCTTGTTTTCTGCTGGTGATGCCTCTCCCTATGCATCCCAGTATCCCCCAGCCCTCCTTGCTGCCCTCTCACATTGCTTGCCCACCTTTAGGTCATCTGATATGACTACCCCCAGGTCCCTTTCCATTTTGTTGTTGTTAGTATCTCACCCCATTGTGTACTCTTCCCTGGGTTTTGTTTCCCAGGTGCATTATGCACTTCTTAGCATTGAATCTAAGCTGCCATACATTTGACCATTCCTCTAACCTTGCCAAGTCCCTTCTCATTCTTTCCACCCCACCTTGTGCATCAAATCTGTTGCAGATCTTTGTGTCATCTGCAAAGAGAGACATACTTTTCCTTCCAGTCCCTCTGCAATATTAAACATAAAGACATTGAAGAGGACGATCCTAATACTGAACCCTGTGGTGCCCACTGCTAACCCCTTTTTCAGAGTGGACTCCATTTACTATTACTCTCTGTGTCCTATTCTCAGCCAATTCTTTACCCAGGCTGTCATCTTGGGACCCACTCCCAGGCTGGCTAACTTGTATTTTAATCTTTTGTGGGACTGTGTCAAATGCCTTGCTAAAGTCTAGGTAGGCCATGTCCACAGCCCCTCCTGATCTACTACTTTGGTCACCCAGTCAAAGAAATCTATCAGATTTGTCTGGCATGACCTTCCACTGTGAATCCATGCTGCCTTGGGTCCTGTGCCCTTCTGGCCTCTAGATCATAACAATTCTTTCCTTCAGAAGTGATTCCATCATTTTCCCTACCACTGAGGTTAAACTAACAGGTCTGTAGTTTCCTGCTTCTGCCTTGCTCCACTTTTGTGAAGGGAATCACATCTGCCCTCCTCCAGTCCTCAGGTACCACCCATCCTCCCATGATTTGTTAAAGAGGGTAGTCAGTGGTGTCACTAGTTCTATCCTTAGTTCTTTTAGAATTCTGGGATGAATCCCATCAGGCCCCATTGCTTTGTCCACCTTCAGTTTTAAGAGCTCTTTCAGAACTCTTTCTTCTGTAAATGGGCTGGTATCAACTTCTGTATCCAGAGTGTTTCTACTGTTTGTTTTAGGTACCTCCCCCTCTTCCTTTGTAAATACTGAGCAAAAATATTTGTTTAGTATCTCTGCCTTTTCACAGTCACCCTCTGCCCACCTTCCCTCCCCTTTATTAAGCCTCACTATCCCTCCCTTGGTCTTCCTTTGCTCCCTGATGTACCTATAAAAGGTTTTATCCCCCTTCTTAACTGAGTTGGCTATCTTTTCCTCGGTTTGGGCCTTTGCTGTTCTGACTGCCTTTCCAGCTTCCTTTTGCTTTAACTGATACAGTTCTCTGTCCTGTTCCTTCTGTGATTCCTTGTACTTCCTGAATGCTTTCTTTTTTCTCTTGAACCTTCACTGCCACTTCCTTTGAGAACCATAGTGGTTTCTTACCTCGTTTCATTTTGTTTATTTGCGTTACACAAAGGCTTGTTGCCTCTGTGATGGCAGTTTTTATTATTCCCCATTGTTCTTCCACCCCTCCTTCCTGCCCATTTGCTAGTGCATTCCTTAGGCACTCACCCATTTTGGCAAAGTCAGCCCTCCTAAAATCCAGTGCCTTTGTCTTTGTATGGCTTGACTCTATTGCTGTGTTTATTGTGAACCACACTGTTCGATGGTTGCTAGTTCCCAGATGGCTACCCACTTCTACATCTGTGATCCTCTCTTCATCTCTGTTTGAGAGAACCAGGTCCAAGATTGCTCCCTCTTGAGTGGGCTCCAATACTAGTTGTCTAAGGCATGCCCCCTGTAGGGCATCCAGAATAACCCCACTCTTAGAAGTTAGAATGTCAGGGGTCTGAACTCTCCTTCAAAATGAAAACAAGTTCTAACCCATTTAAAAAGGCTCAAAACCCAGGTTGCCCTATTACAAGAAACCAAATTGACCAAGCAAGATCACAGGTATTTGGTGAAGGATTGGGTGGGATTAGAAATCCATGCCAATGCCCCCCACAAGTACTGCAGAATGTGATGGATGACAAACATACATTTTTGAAGCATGTGTTTTGAAATCAGTAACAGGAGATACAGGAATGACAGTAATATTATACAAAAGCACAATGTGCCTGAACTATATACATATAGCGCGCAACGTTGCGCGTTGGTATGGGTGGGCATTATGGGCCAAAGGTCTCAGTAACTTTAATAGCCCACCCACCTACCAGTCAGAGGGGGAATAGAGTATAGTCCCAGCCACTTGGGCTAACCCAGAGCAAACAAAAAAAAGTACTCCCCGGGGAATATTATGGGCAAGGAAAATCACTTGCCTAAAAGGATTTCATATCCTTGTTCAGTGTAGCCTGGGAGGTATAGGAGCAGCCTTTGAGGTTACAGTAAATCTCGGATAGGAGATAGGGGAAATATTAATCAAGAGGTAGAGAGGGTTTAGCTGGATAATCCATCATAGAGCACTGAGATCTTAGTGTAACAGCCTCCAAAAATGAGAAAAAATAAAGAGATCAATGCAAGCATGCTGTTTCATATAGTTAAGGCAGTAAATATTTCCTTCTACACTTTAACTTGAGTACAGCAATTATATAGTAGTGCCCTGAGTGTTTTCCCCCTTTTTTTTTCATTTTTTATTTCTTTGGCATGCACAGTCTTGGCAGTGAGTGAGTGGTGTGGCCTCCGATGTTAGCAAGGAGAAAGAAAACCACTAATCAAGCTGCTAGCCCAAGAGCTACTGTTAACCGTAAACCACCCCCTCAGGGTCAATGCCAGGCTGTGTGCACTGTGTGAGGAAAAAAGACAGAAAGAGAAAAAAAAGACCAGGACACTTACCTATGTCTAACTTTGTTGATCTGCTATCTGCAGGAGTTCCAGGTCTGAGGGTGCATGCTGAGACCATTCTTCGGCAGATTTCGCAGTTAATTGGACTGGATGGGGTAGAATCACGTCAGCTGCAGAGGAAGTCTTGTCGAGAGATGTATCTGCAATTGGAGCCTGAATAAGGGCCTCAGTCCTGGTGGTTTCTTGTGCCATCTCTTCCTCTGGATAGGTAGGGAAGTCAGCAGCATTCTCAGCTGGATCTACATGAACTAAGATGGCAAAGTGGTTACATACTAACATACTAAAATGCCAGCAGAATAGGCCTAATGGTCTTTCGTGTCTACTTGTTTGGTCAGCCCCCACCCTGGGTGCTGACCTTGCTGTCCCCCTCGCCTTATCTGGCTTCTCCCTTCCCAGTTCCGGATATTCTTGCTGCATTGGATTTTGCTTCCTGACCCCTTCCCCTGTACCTGTCCCACCCCCTCTTGAACCCCTCCACTGTCTCTGCCTCCACCAGCCCCCTAGGTAGTGCATTCCATGGCTCTACCACCCTCTCAGTGAGTAGCACCTCCTCCTTTCTCCCCTGAATCTTCCCCCCTCCAGCTTCCACCCATGCCCTCTAGTGGCCCCTCCTCCTTCCTTCGAAGCACCCTCACTGTTCCTCCCCTATTTACCCTCTTCATGTACCTGAAGACCTCTATCATGTCCCCCTGGTCCCTTCTCTCTTCCAAAGTGTACATATTTAGCTCTTCGAGCCTCTCCTCATAGGTCCTGTCCCCCAAGCCCCAAATCATTTTGGTTGCCCTCCTCTGGACCCTCTCCAGGAGTTAATGTCCCTCTTTAAGTGTGGCCTCCAAAACTGCATGCAGTACTCAAGGTGCGGCCTCACCAAGCAGTTATACAGAAGGAGTATCACTTCCCTCCTTCTGGAGGTGATCCCCCTAGCGATGCATCCCAGCATCCTGTTGACCTTGGCTGCTGCCCTCCTACAAGTCTCAGAGTTGTTCATCTTGACATCCACCACCACCCCAGGTCCTCTCAGCCATTGAGACTTGTAAGTATTCCCCCCCCCAGGGTGTACACTTGGCCTGGGTTTCTGGCCCCCAGGTGGAGTACCTTGCATTTCCCTGCATTAAACCTCAGCTTCCACTTTCTAGACCATCTTTCCAGAGCCTCCAGGTCCCCTTGCAGGGCCACCCTCCCCTCCTCCCCATCCACCACCGCCCCCAGGTTAGGTGTAGAGAATCGTGTTAGAATGTCATCCAGAGGGCTTAGAGGTAACAGGGGCACCTCATCGCTTCTGTCATGGGGATGGTCTCACCTCTGGTGGCTTCCAGATTGTTGCCGCTTGTGGGTTCTGGCCGGGAGGGCCGGTCGGATGCCTTGGAATTGGAAGCTGGGAGGAGAGGGACCTGCAGTATTTTGGCCGATAGCAGCTGTTGTGCTCAGCTGACCCTGTTTTTTTACTAACTGATGGCTATTATTCAGTTCTAGAGCCAGATGAGATGGCCAATTAGATTGTAGGTACTGCATTAGGCTATCAGGTGTAGCAAAGCATATATGGGAGCCATTTACCTCTAGACGCATAATTGCTGGGTAACGCAGTGAGAATTTAATTTTGAGCGAGTGCATCAGCTTCTGAGCCTCTGTGTAATCCTTCCATCTGGCAGCCAGCTCACGAGAGTAATCCCGAAAAATCAGGATTTTGTGGTCATGCCAGGACAGAGCCCCAAGCTCTTGTGCTCTTGTGGTGATCCACTCCTTATCTGCAAAGTTTAGGATACGGGCCATGATAGCCCTAGGTCTTTCACCATTCTTCAGAGTTGGGCTGAGCATTCTGTGAGCCCTTTTTATCATAAGCCTAGGAGGAACCTCGCATCTTAGCAGCTCAGGCAAAATATCATATAAAAATCTAAAGTATTGCCTCATTCCACGCCCTCAGGAAAGCCGAGGAATCGAAGATTATTCCGATGGCTCCTGTTCTCCATATCATCCATTTTGCTTTGAAGTGATTGGATCGTTCTGCCTTGGTCCCTGATTATGGCTATAAGCTTCCCTATTTCAGCAGTATTCTGATCTGCTTTGTTTTCTGTGCGGGTGATTCGAGCCTCAAGCTGTTGGATGATAGTCGTAGTTTTATTGGAGGCTAGTGTGACCTCGGCCATTTGATTAAGTAAGGTCATGAACATTTCCATAATTTGCAGCTTAGTCAGCTCTGCAGAGGCCTCTGGTTGTTTATATTGCGCCATTCTGCGGTTTGAGTAACACAACCTGGAGAGCGTCTACCGATGATCGAAACAGAAAATGTTGTTCCGGGTAGGTTTAGCAATATTTCCCCCGCTATACCATTGTGTCTGGCTAGTTTTAGGCAGTGCAAATCTTGGAGGGAAGCCCGGGGTAATAGCGAGCATCTGGTTTAGGCAGCCATTGCGTCTACAGCCAAGACACACCTCCATAAAAATATCCTTGCTTGAAAACAAATAAAAGTGTTCTATTTTTGATTACCTGTGGCCTACTGCTGGGGCTACTGATGAGAGAGGATGAATGGGACAGGTAGGGGAGCAACTGTAGTGATGTGTGAGTCACAGTCATAGACATACTATGAAGAACCTGTTATTTAGTGACTGAAACAGCAAAAGAAAAAGAAAGTGGGTGGGTAGCAGTCAGTGCATTTGGGGCACAAGTGGTATGGTTTTTGAATGTGCACAAGATGTTTAGAACAGGCACAACACCTAAGAATGTGCACCACAATAATTTGGCAGACACTGATTTTTATACACAGTAAGCATCGGCCATATGCTAGATGTGTGCAGAACCATTTGTTCCAAAACTGAGCCCCCCAAAAAACTCTAGGTGCATGGTATTTGTGAACCCTCAGCTCAGATTGGTCTCAGTCTTGTTTTCAATGTCATTTTCACTGCTGTGGCATGTCAAGCACAGTCACTTACCATTGTGTGATGTTTTGTGATGTCTGACCACACCGTTAGGCTGCCAGCAAGGAAATATCAGATTCCAATTGGCCCTGAAGTCTCAAGACAGAAAAATGCACAAGACCTCAAGGAAGGTTGCAGACTGCAGAGTGAAGGGGCATGTCCACTTGGCACCATTAAATAGCACACGGGGAAAGTATTTGGGGAGCCAGGAATGAAAGGGGAAAAGAGCAAGAAGCAGTGGAGTAGTGCTGGTTTTTGGATGACTTGATCTGTCTCGAGTCTCAACTGTGTCTGACAGGGGAAAGGAAAGAAAAAAAGAACCTTTTACTGAAAAAAGAGTTAAGCCAAGCAAGCAGGATCTTCTCAGTCTCATTCTCTCCATTGTGGGAATTGGGTTTCTGGCCCTTAATTGCTTATCAGCAAGCAGCAAAACAAAAAAATGGTAGCATCAGCCTGACAAATGACAACAGAAAGTGAAGGGGACAGAAAAGTTAAGAAAAGGCAAGCCAGGCAGGAACTCTCTCTTTCTCTCTGTCCAGTGGGTGGGTCTGGTACCTGCAGGCAGCAAATAAACTGACCTATAAAAATGGCAGCATCAACCTTTCATCTAACAAGGGAAAACCATTAGATGTTTCTGGTACAGTATTAGCCACTGCTAACCAATTTAGATCACAGACTGTAGTGAGAAAGAAATAATGTGACCTACTGGGTCTTAAACTCAGGACCCCAGAATACACCGGAATACAGTTCCCAATAGGCCACATTACTTCTTTTTCACTACAGTCTTTTTGTTTTCCAACATTATTTACCTGTTTTATTCTTTACTATTTGTTTAAAATAATGGAATGAAGGATGTTTTATACTGGATGAATGGTCATCAATCCAAAACCAAAACCAAAGTCAAGAATGAGTTGACAAAAACAAAAACAAAACCCGAACCTCCCCTCTATGATACACTGTGATGGTATTCATCACAGCTGTTTCCTTCTGCCACTCTTTCACTACTGTAATCTCCTACTGTCTTTTTACAGACAGTCCCTCTGTATCTGAGGACTGGAGTGAGTCTGTGCTGGTGTTTACAAAAAAACTGACTCACAGCTGGCCCAGTGGCACTGAGGGTTGAGGCACTAAATGTCATACCTTGCGCTAATCCAGCAACCTGGGTTTGGGAACGGACTCAGGTTACTGTGGGCCAGCCGGGGTGGTAGGATTGAGCATCCCAGTGGATGCTCTCCTCCTCTGGGGGGGTTACAGAGCAGCAATGCCCCCAACCATTACTGCCTGTGGAAGCATGGGTGGTAAGATGAAACAGCTCCTTAAGGAGAATCGGGGGTGGTGAGGACACTGTGGATGCTTGACGATGGCATGCATAAGCATGCTGTCCATCTGGACTTAGGTCCTCCGTGTCGGCACCCTCAGAGGGAAGGGACCGAGAGAAAACCAAAGTCAAAAAATCTCCATGTCTTGTGCAGAATGACACTGGGTCAGTTTCAGGTTTCTAACTTCAATGAAACAAAAAAAAAACGGACTCACATCATGTGCTTGTTTCCTGTTGGGCATTTGTTTCCTCTCTGTCCCATCTGGGCTGTGTGCTGAGGTTGTCCCTGTTGGATGTTTGTGAGTGGTCTGAGTAGAGTGGCTTTACTTTTCCATTCTTCCACTCCACTACAGATGTGCAAACATTGCCTTACTGTGCTGGCAATCAGCCAGCATGTACAGTGTTAAAAGAGGGAGCCTGGCCAAAATTTCTAGCATCAATGCATTTAGAATTGGATTAGCATATCCCCAATCAGCCTCATACCAAAAATGAGATCTCTAAGTTACTTTGTTTAAAAGTTATGTCATTTTGTAACCTTAATTTTATTGCCGGTTCAAAATATTAGTTTCATTGAAGAACTAATGATAATGTCATAACCAGAACTCATAACCTAGTACTCCCTGCAAGCTACCTTATGTATGTTAATACTGCCAGAGAGAGACAACTCTTACAGTTACAAGTGTGGTCTCACATGCATTTTTATGGTATGTGAACCACAAACCAAAGGTGAGCTGTTCTAATAACCTAAGAATGTATGTGAGTCCTCTCTTACAACCATAAGAGGGGTCTTGGTGATGGTATTAATATGTTACTGATCAAGCTCAGTCAATAATATATTAATATTTTGAAATCCTCACCTGAATGTGCCCATTTTTATTTATTTATTTATTGAACATTTCAGAATTACAACCTTTGAGTCAGCAACTCATTTGCAAAGGCTCCAAGTCAGAAGACAAGTTACACAACAGAGAAGATAACAAAATCACAGAGAATATAACAAAATAAAGTATACAGTGGAGTAGCAAGAGAACATACAAGTGCTGGTATGTAAAAGCAGGTTACTTAACAAATTCAAGGACAAACAGTGTCAAGCTGCAACCAGCTAGTGGGTGGGAAAGTAGTGACAGACTTAAAGCAAACAAAGTTGGTTGAGAGGGGCAGGGTTAGATGGTGCAGAAGGTGTCTCCAGGGCAGCTGTACATGAGACACTCTTCTCAGAATAAGAGTGTATTTCATGCAGAGGAAAGAAGTGCTCCAATTGGTCTGCAGTACTCCCTCTATCTATAACAGGACTTCTTTCACCCAAGGTACAGAAACTGTAGCTATAGTAAACATTTGAAAAAAGAAGCCAATTTTTGGTGGGTACAGGGCATGCATTTCTATAATGTGCAGATGCATGGTACCTAAGAATTTCATGGGAATGGGATGGAGTACAACAGCAAACATGGCTTTAGAATGCCTTATTTGTGTGCAAATTTTAGGATACTGCAGGGATGATATTTAAGAATGACACCAGGTTGCAAATGTGGAATGCAGCAATGACAACAATCTCAGAAAGTATCAGGGACACATACTTTTTAAATGTAATTGGGGCTCCCAGTTTTGGAATATGACTCAGAAATGTCATTTCAGAATGTGGCAGAAGCACAAAATTTTGTAATGTGGTGAGGATGAGCATTTTCAGAATGTGATGGGGATACACAATTCTGGAATGTGGTTGTGAAACAATTTTAGAATGTGTCAGTGATGTACAATTTCAGAATGTGGCTGGGATGCACAATTTCAGAATGTGGCAGGGACATGAATTTTGGAATGTGGTGAAGATACACAATTGTAGAATATAGCAGGGATGCACAATTTTGGAATGTTTTAGGGGTGTGCAATTTTAGAATGTGACATGAACATGCAATATAAGAATAGAGTGGTTACATTCATTTTTAGAATGTGGCTGGGATGCCCAATTTTGGAACATAGTGGGGATGTACATTTTCAGAAAATAGTTAAGCTGGGCAATTTCAGAGTGCAGCAGTGACAGTTTCCAAGTGTGGATGGAAGGTTTAATTTCAGAATGTGGCTGAAACACACAATTTTAGGATGTAATGGGGATTCCTGATTTTGGAATGTGACTGAGAAACTCAATTTCAGAATGTGTCAGAAATGCATACTATTGGAATGTGGTGAGGATAAGCATTTTTTGGAATGCGACAGGGATGCACAATTTTGAAATATAGTGATTACACAACTTCATAATGTGACAGAGATGCACAATTTTGGAATGAGGCTGTAACAAACAATTTTAGAATATGGTATTGACACACAATTTTGAAATGTGGCAGGATGCACAATTTCAGAATGCAGTGATGACATAATTTTAGAATGTGGCGGTAACACAATTTCAGAATGTACCATTGACACTCAACTTCAGAATGTGGTGGGGAAGTGCAGTTTTGGAATGTGGTGAAGACATGCCTTTTTGGAAGGTGGCAGGAATGCACAGTGTCAGAATGTGACAGGGATGCACAATGTCAACATATGGTGTTGCTGTGATGCACAATTTTGAAATGAGGTGGGCTCATACAATTGTAGAATGCGGCAAGGACAAGCAATTTTAGAGTAAAATAGTGTGTCGTGTCACATTCCAACAGTGTGCATCACCACAACATTCTGAAATTGTCAGTCCCTGCCAAACTCCTAGATGTGTGTCACTGTTGCATGCCAAGACTGAGTGTTGAACACAACATTTTGAGATTGCATTGCCTGAAAAGGTATATTTAGATTCAATACTTAAGAGAACTCAGCTCAGTCCAGTAAATCATAGGAAAATCTCTTTATAAGTCCCAACTGTACTAACAAAATATAACAATGCAACACATACAAATACTAAACCAACAGCAGGTTAACTGTCACGAAGTGCAAAATATAATACAATGCCATCAGAGAAAACATGCATGCATTGATACATGAGCTCAGTGAGAACAAGGACTTCTGATTAGCTTCTTTGGTCTGTTCAGTCTTCTACTGGAAAAGGGTACTAATCTCCTATGTTATATAGTCCACTTGTTTATCATCTTAGTGAGAGAAAAAGAGAAAAAGGAAAGGAGTCCCTCACACTGCAAATTCCTCTGTCAACCTGTAACTATTGTAGCAGGCCCAAGAGATTTTGTCTTTCTGAGAAGGAAAGGGAGCTATATTCTCCTGATCTCCTTTATCACTGCAGCTGAGCTGTATTTTTGAAAAAATCACTGGAACATTTCCTTCTAAAGTCATACAGAGTAACATGACAGAATAGAATGGTCTATTCATATGGGTGAGGAGAGGCACAAGATGGAAGGCCTAAAATAAGATGGAGTCTACAGCAGCCATATTGGTTTGTCCGATACAGTAAAATAAGCTTAGTAAAGAGAATGGTTACAATTCTAGCAGCATAATAATACCCTATGTAAATACTATGTTAGTTCTGTAACAACTGGACATTCCTGTGACATGTCCCCCAACATTCTGAAATTGTTTACCACCTCGACATTTCATAGCTTTGTCCAGTGCTGCATTCTGAAGCCACCTCCTGACACATTCTAAAGTACAGTACCATGTAAGCTGAATATTCTGGAAATGCATGCATTGCACACAACCTTGTGTCATTTTATATAAAGATTTCTACAACTACAGTTTCTTACACTTTGGCGAGTAAAGTCCTATAAGGTTGCTGACAGGGAGTACTATGCTGTTAAGACATCATCAATAGATCTTTGTTGAAATTGCCTTTTTTGAACGCAGTGTGAAATCAGGGTTACAAAATGGCTCATAATGTTTAAGCAAAGTAAATCAGAGATCTAATTTTTGGTATGAGTCTCATTTGGAATATGCTATTTCTAATTGTGTAATGTAACACTTTTGGCTTGACTCCCTCTTAAAATCAATGCTGTTCTCCTGGATCTCTGCTTCATGTTGTATGCATGACATGTGCTTCTTTTAACTGACAGGAAATCAGTCTCATATTTAAAATAAAGAGAAAACAAACAGTAAAAAAACTGAAAGGAAATGCTGCATTCAGGGTGCTGAGCTGTTCTCCAGTACCCCACTTATTTAATACCAACATGGTCTGCATTCATTTTACTGTTATAAGTTGAAGTTTTGTTCAGATTTTCTCATGCCAGGAAGGTACATACAGGGCATACCAGTAACTTGCTGTAAATGCTTCCTGGAAGTGCTATCAGACTGCCAAGACAGTGATTGCTAATATTTACAGGAATGATATTTTAACTGCACATAAACTGCCTGCCAGCACTCCCCATACTCTATGCTGGTCACAATAATAAAAAAACACATATCCCAGTGCCTCCCCCACCTGATCCTGCTACAATACAACATTTATCCCTTACAGTATTGTGTTCCCCCTCCCTCATCTGATCCTGATAAAAATACAGCATTAATGCCTATTAGTTGAGTGATCAACCCTCCCTCATCTGATCCTAGTAGAAATAAAGCATTTATATCTGCTAGTCTGTGCGAGCAAAACAATATGGAAAAAATAAATAAAAAATTAGATGAGACTGCTATTTGTTTACCTTCTGCTCTGCAGTTTGAGACACCCTCTTACCAAGCCAGTTTTTTAGGACTGCAGTGGGTATAGCCCTGCAGACCTCTTGTTATCAGAAAAGGACTCAGTGCATTCCTTCTGACTGAACAACACAGTCACTTCCACGTCCGTGAAGCACTGTGCTCATTTTATGTGATACAAGCACTTACATATCATTCAAATGTTGCAATGCTGCTGCTTAGAAAGCAACCTGCCCATGAATTTTCACTTCCATAATACCAAGCAAGAGTTTTTTTTTTTTATTTGTACTAGCTGAGAAGGCAAAGACAAGAAGCTGCAGCTAATTCTGGGGGTTACAGAGTAAACTGACTTTTAGCCACTGCTGCCGTGATCCCCTGTACTGCAGGGTTTACCCACTGCAAGTAAGCCACCCCTAGCAGCCTTGTGCTGTTGCCACCCTCTTAATTACATCGAGTATGGCAGTGGATACTTACAGCATGTCTGCTATTAACCTGCATTTCATCTCCCATTGAAAAGGAGATGTTACCTCCCACTTGAACCTGAATCCTTTCTGCAGGGCTGCTTGCAATGCACTGCTTCTGTTTGCTGTACACTGTGTAGCTCAGGGCAGCTATCAAAAAATGTTGCTGTCCTGTGCAACCTTCCCAAAAGCATTCCATATCCGAATGGCTCAGGAACTGTAGCGACCTGCAAGTGGTTCATTCCCACAGAGTGTGAGCGCTCTGAGAACAGTGCGATCGCTGCAGCCTGGAAAACTCAGTGGACTTGGAGCAATCTAGCACAGCTTGTTGATTAAGGCACTGATCCAAGACACATCAGTTAACTGAATAGGGGTCAGAGTTTATTTAAGCAATGATACAAAATCAGGACAAGACATTAAAAAAAAACATTCAAAAACAAGAACTGGCAAGTACCACAAAATAACTGGTTGCAGTAAGTGTATTTGTGTGTGTTGTGTTGGGGGGATACACTTACACAGCCATCCACATACTCAGATTAGTGTTTAATTTCCTACAGACTTTAATGTTAGAAACAAAACTGTCAGACCATGTTTATCTACAGAATGTTGATGGCTTTCTCCTTTATTTTTCACAGCAGTTCTTCCAGGATTGTTTTTTTTTTTTATTTAGTTGTTTAACCAGGTATAGCACACTAAGCTGAAAGCTTTTTCACAGGAGCGACCTGGGAGCACAAGGAGGTTAAGTAACTTGCTCAGGATCACACAGTATGCAAGTGGAAGCTATGGGATTCAAACCCAGGTCTGGTCTGCTGGATGTCATCAGATTTGCAGCTCAGAGCCTTAGACCACTGTGCTATACTGCCTCCAAAGGATTGTAATCTAGGTCTTTTAGCAGGATTGTTATTGTAACATTGATCTACTTTGGTAAATCAGACTAAGCTCAGTGTGCCTTTTGTGCTGTTTACAGACTTGACCAAGCTCTCTCACACAACAGTATAATAAGCATGTAATTCCTTAAGTACTCATGTCAACAGTACCCATCTGTGTAACTCCAGCTTAAAGCTTACACTTGGGTGCACCTTTTTACCTGGTAGATAAATACCATCACTGGATCCCCTGCATGTGTCTTTAAAGGTACTGTATATGAAACATCTGCTGTGTAAAGATAAAGACATACACTCAAGACATACACTCAAGTGTTCATTCAAGTCACTTAAGTCTTTCCTATAAAATATGCTAATTATTCATGCACAAAAATGACCACCTTGTTTTTGTACAAGAGGTGTTAGTTTGATTACAAGATATGACAGGTCAGTGGTCCTCAGAAGTTTACACATGCCCAGGTGCCTAGTGAGGCACAAGGCACTTCTGTTGAATGCCTTCAGCACCTGGCAGTGCATTAACTCTGAAAACCAATTATCTGAAGTGTCATATCAAGCTAATAAAATGGGTAGACTGAAAAAAAATTAAAAACAAAACAAATGGCAACTTTTTTTAAGTGTATTTTCTTTTGTTAAAATTAACTATTAGAAAGAAGTCCCACCTGCCAATCATCTGTCTTTCCACACATTCAGTAGATGGAAGGTTTATTTGTCATGGAATACAGGAATTCAAACTTCTTTGGAATTATTCTGGTAGAAAGTTCACCCACTCACACAAAACAGAAGGCCCTGTATGGAGCCAAAGCCTCAATTTTATTTGTAGCAGTGTTAGCAGAAGAGATTGCCCTGACAAGCTGGTAAGGGTAAGAGGGGAATTTTTAATGATCAGGAAATAAAAAACACAAGTTAAAACTGTGACTAGTAAAATAGAAACAGAATTTGTCAGTAGATATGGACCACTTGTCCCACCCAGTCTGCCCATTTTCCTCTCTCTGTGAAACAAAAGTCTTTGATGCTAAAAGACCTAGGTTACACAGCAACTTTTTAAACTGTTTTTTTTCTCAGTCTCAGAATCTGGATAAATCAGAGATTTGTTTGTTTAGCTATTGTAGAACAAGTGCTCCCCATTTATATACAATTCTCTGCCTCCCCAGGGTCCTTCAGGTATCAGTTGAAACTCCTCCCCACTCTTGATCCTGTTTTCCTGTTTTCCAACTCCCTGATGTTCCTCTGCAATGTCATCATAGCCCAGCATAGGTGTATCTCTTGGTGTTCATTGTCACTTGAGCCGTGCTGCTTTGTTCTGCATTTGTAAACTACCTCATTATTGTACTCTGACTGCACATTATTGTAACTGTGAAAAGCAACTGTGTAATGTATTTATATTTCCTGCCCCCCCAGCACGCACCTGGAAATGAGCCTTGGCTATGTGTGCCTCTCCTGGCCACCAACTTTCAAATAAATAAATAAATCAGCTGAATGAACTCTCCTGAACAGTCAGAGTGCTCCTGACCAATTGGAGCACTCCTTTTCTCTGCATGTGAGACACTTTTATTTGTAGAGTGTCTCACACCTAGGTGCCCTGGAAACAGCTTTCTTCAAGAGTTGTTTTGTTATTCTGTAATGTATTATTGACCAAGCTTGATTGCTAATCTATTAATGCAGCTGCCAAGAGTTGGTGGGGCTACTGCCTTATATTGAAATGGGGCTTAAAGCAATACCCCAGTCAGCAGAAGGTTGCACCATTCCATTTTGTTAATAATGACATTTCTCAGTTTCTCCAGTTGGGTTTGGCAGGATTTGAAACCTGATGGAAAAACATGACACAGAAGACAGGTGTCACAGAATAAAGATTTATTCCCCAAATACATGTAAAAAGGACAGAGTACCTTCTACGAGTTCTGAACCTCAGAACACTGTGATGTCATCATAGAAAAACATAGTGAAAAACAGGCTTACATGGACTATTATAGTCAGAGATAAGAAAGTCAGTTACCTGGTAAAGGGTTCATCTGCACAACAGAACTAAACAAAGGAATTCTATTAGTAGATACTGGTGGGTAGCTTGAGCCTAAGGCTGTTATGTTTTGCGCATACACAGTAAGAAGCATTGTGCTAAGACTACTTTTGGGTTAAAATACAATGATTCATAAAATATGCTGATCATAGCATTATGGCTAATAGCTGTAGGTGATGTGCTAACACCACAGAATAACTATACTGGACAGTAGTTTGTAAGCACATCAAAGCAAGCATGAGTAAATACCAATATGCCTTTTGCTGCATCATTAGGGACTGCAGGTCAGGCAGGTCTACATATCCCCCCCCTTGTTGCCCAATGAAGAGGCAACACCACTAGGGAAAGAGTGGTTGGTTACAGTCTAGCTGAATGAGTGGCGTAGAGAAATGTTAAGTGTACATGATGTTGTTGACATAGACAGCATAAGGTAATAATTAGAAAATCAATCAAGAAAACTTGAATAATAACAAAACCTTTAAATGTAAGTTCCAACCAAGTGTTGGACAATGCAGTACTTAAATCACTATCATGAAATAGATAATTCAGAGAATTAACATTGTTACTAATATGAATAATGTGTGTATCTTTTCTGTCTAACAAGGATTGAAGATTCAAGGTGAGAAGGTTGATATGCCATTAAACACTGGTAAATACCTTTCAATAGCATTCAGATATCCAGGGCAGTATAGCCTGGAGGTTAGAGTAATGAGCTGTGAATGAGCTTGGTACATCCAGCAGACCAGGCCTTGGTTTGATTCTCACAACCTCCACTTGCATACTGTGTGACTCTAAGCAAGTCACCTAACTGCCCAGTGCTCCCAGATCACCCCTGAAAACAGGCACTTGTGCCTTGTGGGCCTTATCCAGTTACTAAAAACTAAAATAAAAAAACAAAAATGTAATCAAGTTCCAGGATGGAAACAGGTGTGATAACTGTATGGCCAATGATAGTGCACTCATGAGGTACAAAAAGAAGTTGGGCATAGTTACACCTCATGTGACAAATCCATAGTAGAATGTCTCATAGTTGGTTATGACACAGTACTGTCCGTCACAGTTGTAGGTCACATGAACTTGAAGAAGGCACCACTTCATGATTTGTACAGGGCAGGTAATGGAAGCATTCGTCATCTGGTTGGTGAGCTGTTGTACAGTCTGTGGCTGAATTTTAGTACCATTCAACATTAAAGGAGGTGATGTGACATTAACAGAAGCAGAAGCATTGTCAAAGAGGTCATTATCAAATGCATATATGACCAGTCCATAGAGTTTGAAGAATAACCGCTCACCAGTATGGTTATATCAAAATTGTTACATCTGCACAAATAGTGATAGCCCTTTCTGGCACAACAGTAAGTATGCAGGGCTACCCAGGTGTCCAGAGAAAGATGAAACACCAGCAAATGAGGCAAGTAGGTCCGTTCTCAATAGATGCTGCCTTCTAGATGACCCACAAAGTGCACTTTTGCCAGCTTGTCAAACACTGAAGAGCTCTTGTCAAAGATTGGGAGGGATACAGTGAATGTAACTTAAAAGGATGTCCCTCATGGTGCATGCACTTGATGTGTAGCAGGGTCCTTTATTCAGGTGTGGTGTGACATTACCCAAGTTCTGAGCTGTGGCCAATGAAAAGGACACAGTCATGGCCATGCACCTGGTAGTGCATGACAGGATTTTACAACAGGGGGCAGTACCATTTAACCATATATCTATCATGGATTAAATATGGAATCCTTCCTGACCCCAGATCCCAGAAGAGATTTGTGATAGTGTTTATGGCATATGTACCATAAGCTGAGCAAAGGATGTCCTTGCCTATGTGTTGCTCTTTAGCTACATTGCTATTGTAAAAGATCAATTCATTGATTTTGTTTCAGACCTCATTGAATAAACATGCTTTATCATGCATGTTATACACCATGACTCTTTCCTCCTGAGACTGCATTAAATCATGTATTGTTATCCCAGGTCACCCCTGAAAAAGGGACCTTCGGGGCCCAGTGTGCCTACCTGGTGACCAAAATGTAATAAATAAATAAATAAATCATCTCTGCCATGTAGCATGGACTGTATGGCATTTTGTGATAACTTACTGTTAAACAATTTAGGATGTTTATGAATTTTAGCCAAATTGACTCTGTTCCAAATTGACATTCCAGATCCAAACATACCAGCTATGCCTGTAACATCTGAAAATCCCAAACTCCTCTAAGGGCATTTGAGGTGGAACACTCCTCTGTGATTCACAGTATGGTACCCACCTACAGAGTGTTGTGCACATGCCTGGTAGGCTGCCATTAAATTTAATAGCATTACAGTGTGAAATTTGGACATTTTAGTGGTGGAACAATGGTCAAACTCAGCCATGTTCTAATGCATAAGGTTGAAAATAACAGGAACATGCATAAATTGAACATTGTGAACAAGTGTCCAGGGGCAGAGGTTGCAGCCAGGCTGCTGGGCAGGCCTTGCTCCATAACTGGGCATTGCAGGGGTTCATCTGTGGATGGTGGGATGACTGTAAGGAAAAGAGCAGCTGTTGCAATGGATTGGTTGACACATTTTTGGCGCATGGTGGTATTGGGAAACTGGTAACAAAACTCTGGGCTCATCATTGCTGTGAGGTTGTAGAGACCCATATGGCATTGACTGACTTGGTACAGTATATGCACAAAGTTCCATTAGGGCAAGTACAGGTGTTGAGTAGAGATGTTGCAATGTTCCATTCTGCTTTCAAAGTTTTGGTGAAGTCACCAAATTTGCCTCACTGGAGCATTTTGTGGAGATGCCACCTGTAGTGGAAACTTCGCCAAAATTGGCTTTGTATTGCTTTGGGTTTTTTTTTAAGTGCAAATTGCACTTAAAAAAAAACAAAGCAAGGAGAAGTCACATCCCCCCACAGCAGGCAGCCCAACTTCCCTCCCTGGTGTCCAGTGTCCCCCCCCGACGATGCTGTCTGGCCCCAATACCCTGGTGTCTAGTGGTCCCTGCCCGGGTCAATTGCCAGCCCTGTTCCAAAAAGAAGAACCCCCCATCACAGGGTGCCTACTGTGCCAACTCTGACAACCATTAAAAAAATAACTCTAAAAATGTTCCTGATGTCTAGTGGACCCCCCACCATGTCAGGTAGTGCCCTCCATCCTACCAATTGCTGGACCCATTCCAAAAGAAAGAATCCCCCCTTCACAGGCTGCCCAATGTGCTGAGTCTGATCACCATTAAAAAAATAACCCTAACACTTTTACTGGTGCGTAGTGCACCCCTCCACACCCACCCCATCAGGTAGTGCCCCCATCCTGCTCCTCCCGGAGCAGACCACCAGCACAGCCCTTCATTCACCTCCACAGCAGGTAGCTCAACTGAGCTCTTAATGAATGAACACATTCTTGTACAAGCACACAATCATTCATTGATAGCTCACTGTCATTTTAGTCAGTTTTTCAAGGGGGTAGAGAAGGGGGGTAGAGAAGGTGAGAGGGCTGCTTCAGTCACTAGAGGTGGGGCAGGATGGGGGGAATAGTGTCCAGGGGTCCACAATGCTGTTCCCCATCCCGCCCCCTGCCGGTGACCAGGGCAGCCTCCTCTCCTTCTCTACCTCACAGAAAAACTGCCTAAAATGACTACGAGCTGTCAATAAATGAGAGTGTGCTTCTACAAGGATGCGCTCATACATTAAGAGCTCAGTCAGGCTGCCAGCCATGGAGGTGAGTGGAGGGCTATGCCAGTGGCCCGCTCAGGGTTGGGGTGGGGGGAACAGGGTGAGGGGCACTAACTGATGGGGTGGGGGGTGGGAGCCCACTAGACACCAGGGAAATTGTCCAGGTTATTTTTTTAAAGGTGGTTGGACTGGGTGTGGTGGGCACCCTGTGATGGTGGGGTCTTCTTTTTAGAATGGAGCCAGTGATCAGTGGGGTAGGGAGCACTACCTGATGGGGTGGGGGGCAGGGGATCCACTAGACACCAGGGAAATTGTTTTGTTTCTTTTTTAATGATGGTTGGACTGGGCACGATGGGCATCTTGTAATTCAGGGTTCATCTTTTTGGAATGGGGCTGGTGATTGGCATGGTGGGGAGCACTCCCTGGGGGGGTGGGGGTCCACTAGACACCAGGGAAATTGTTAGAGGTGTTTTCTTAATGGTGGTTGGTTCTTCCTTTTGGAATGGGGCCAGCGATTGGTGGGGGGAGCACTAGACACTGGGGGGGTGATATGGGTGGGGCACTACAGAAGCCAAACTCCACAAAGTGTGAAGTTTGAACTCCACCAGCGCAATTACTAAACTCCACATTGTGTGGAGTTGTTTTGAATGGATGAAGATAGACTTCACACACTGATCCACTCCGCGAAGTGGGGAAAATCCACAAAATGTTTTGCAGAGCAAATGTTTCCCGCTTTGTACACCAGCCTTGAAAAGTTCCTTTGACAAGGTGGGCTACTGGAATTTCTCATACCATCTCAGTATTGAAGTAGGGCATAACAGTATGCTGAAATAAATAAGCTATATGATAGCTTTGATGCAAAACATTTATTGTTAAAAAAGATTCACACAGCAGCATTTCTACCTCACTGCCAATGTGTCACGTAATACACTACACTTTGATCAACCAGGATTTTGGCAGTGAATTTTGCCATGTTCATTCTACATGGGAAGGCTTCTACCCATTTCAAGAAGAGGTCAGCAATTACAAGTGCATATGTGTTATTTCTGCTGGTATTAGACAAAGGCCTGATGAAATCAATTTGGATTGCATTCCAAGGACCCGATTACCTTTGTGGAAGTAGTTTGGCATATTTCTTTCCAGGGATAGGGTTACTCTGAGCACAGGTGATGCAATTGACACATACTGTTGGACATCAGTTGTTTTACCCAGCCACCAGCCCATGGTTTTCAGTCTCTGCAAAGTCTTGTCTGGCTCTTGCTGTCCACCTGTAGGGGTGTCTTAAGAATTCTTTGCTTGTAGAAATATATAAAATCATGATAATTTATTACATCCAATATTCAACACAAGGATGTCACATAAAATGACATAAAAATAGAAGAATAATAAAATAGTTCAAAATACTCTTATTCAGTGCAGCAATTAATCATGTCCAAAATACCATAGCAAAAAATCTAGCCTTCTATCATACCTTACGGAAGTATGCAATTTTTATTGCCTCAAAAAATGTGACTAACACATACGTTTTCTTAATTGTGTCTAGTTTTAAAATTTTATTACCTCATCCATATCCACCATTGTCTTGCATTTCGGTAATAATGGAACTAACCAATGAGTCCTTTCTATAGTCCATCTATCACACTCAAATATAGTAAGTATGATAAAGATAGAGTTGTAGCTGCAATTGCACTACCCCATAGCCTTGTAACCTAAGTATTTCTCTAAATTAAAATGCATATTACCAAGACATGCCAACCTTACAGTACTTAATGTATATCTATGCCAAGCAGTCTCACATTGCATTAGGTATGTTTCTACACCCCAATCCTCTTTCAGTTTAGAATAAATTCTTCCAGTTTCTATTTCATGAATCGTTTCCCTATCTAATTGCACAGGATTATCATGTAGCTGAACAGTGGCTTCATTAATAAATGAGTCAATAAACCTACACTTTTAAGAACATTATTCAGTCTGGTGAACCAATTCTCAGTTTTTTTGCCAATTTCTAAAGACGTTAATGTCTCGAGCCAACACATTTTTGGTAAATGTTCATTATACCTAAGAATTTATACTCATTAATGACCTCAACTTTTTTCCCCAGAAAAGACCATTCTTTTTCTACCTTTTTTTTGTTGTTCCTTCTAAATATCATTATTTTAGACTTCTCAACATTTATTGTTCAATCTAATGTTGCTAGTGAATTCATAATACTAGACAGGCCTCTTCTTAATCCCAATGGCATTCAGGATAAAACAATTGCATTATCTGTATACATTTCTGTATACATTAGTAACTGTTTTTTTTCATTCACCATTGTTGGGGCAAAAGTGTCAGTACTTCTAATATTCTTTATTAATGTCTCAGTATATAGAATGAATAATAATGGCCAACAAGCACCCCATGTGACTCCATGTTTGATAATAATCTCTCTTGGTAAAGCCCCATCCGTAGTGTATCTGACCTCTGCAGATGTATTAGAGTGAAGATGTTTTAAAATTGCTAATAGGTGAGCATGAACTTTAAGTTCTTCAAAGATTTCCCATAATTTAGCTCATTTGACTGAATCAAAGGCCACTCTGATGTCAATAAAACCAACATATAGTGATCCCGTATTATCCATAACATATTTATCCAATAGGTAGTTCAAAGTGAAAATTAAGTCAAGGGTACTGTGTTGTTTTTTGAAGTAGCAATGAAACTTAGATACTAAACATTTTTCCTCTACCCAAGCTACTAGCTTCTCTAAAATTGGTCTTATAAAAAACCTTTTCACAACTAGAAGTAGTGTGATTGGTCTATAACAACTTGGTTCTTGTTTATCTCCTTTTTTAAACGTATCACACCCTTTCGTCGACACCCCGATGGCAAAACACGGAAAAAGACCATTACAACGATATTCGCGGTAATGGTCCTTTTTCTGTGTTTCACCTTCTCCCAGTGATCTGCTCCCTCCCCAGACCAACTCCAACCTGAAGTTGGAATCCTAGAGTCTGGGGGTGGGGGGGCAGAGCCCCCCTTAATGGGGGGTGTGGGGGGCACAGACACCCATAGAAAACACTCAGTCAAAAGGTGGCACAATACCTGCGTTGGTATTGTGCTGTTGCTGTGGGAGAGGTCGGCATTCTCTCTGATGGGAATACTTGGTGCTTCCTTTTTTAAATAAAGGAACAATAATTCCTTTATTCTAGTGAGTGGGAAGTAGTAAATGATTACTTATAAATGTGAAAGTAAAGGCTAAAACATTGAACCAAAAGTTCAGATTATGCAGGAATACCTCAGCTGGAATCCCATCTGCGCCGGAAGCCTTATTCCTTTTCTGCATTAAAATTATTTGTTTTGCTTCTATTGCAATGAACATGAGAATACCTTGATCTAACATCTGGCTAAAAGCTGTGGTCACTGTCATTAAGTCTTTACCATTTTTCTCATGCCTATTCTACATTCTGTTGAAATAATCAACCCATCTATTTTCAGTGACCATGCCTAATGTGTTAAAATAAATGATATTTTCATCATAGCCATACACAACCAATGCCTAAAACATTTCTGAATCTTTTTTTTCAATATTGTGCTGCAATTTTTCCCATAATGTAGCTTTATAGGTCTTTGTCTTAGAAACTGTTAAACTTATATACTCCTTTTTAAGATTTTTTAATACTTAAAGAACTGTATTGGTTGGTTTCATCACCCTCATTTTGGCTACATTCTTAATCACTTTCCTTAGCTTGTGGCAGTCTTTATCTAAACCTATGCTGTCCACATTATTTTGTTACCTCTTTTATAACATAGTTGATTCTCATATATGCTCATAAGAGTATTGAACTTGGAAAATACATCTATAGCTACCCTAACATCTTCAGATATAAGATTGATAAGATTTTTCCCCACATCCTGAAGGGGTCTTTGTGGGACACTGCCTTATCCCTTCTCTCTGGTCACTCAGTCCCCTTGCAGGGTTCCTTGCATCCTAAAGGGGTCTCCATGGTCATGACTCTTCCCATCCTCCACCTAATCCCTCCCTTTCCTTTCCCCCTTCTCTTTCATGTAAGCACTTGTTTACTTATTAACCCAGCACTTATTATTATCCACTCTTTCTGCCTATTATGCACAACACTGTTGTAACACTGTTTGTAACACCTGCCCTACAACTGGATGTTAAGGTTGATCTTGTAACTTGAATGTTTAATGTCTCATTCCTATTGTACCCTTCCCCCAGGTCACACAGGGAGATGAGCAACTTGTCACTCGGTGTGCCTTCCTGGTGAAACATTTCAATAAATAAATAAAAAAATTAACTACAGTCATATGTGTCTTTCCACTATTTATTATATCATCCACAATCCCCTTAGTATATTCATTCCATTTAATTTTTTTCCATATTTTTTACCATATGCTGATTAGCTTCCCACTTTCTTTCTATACTTCTATTTAGAATATTAAAATCAGACTTCAGGGTACATACAGTCAGATAATAATCACTTTCTCAAGCTTTATGCACCATAAACTGTTCAATAAGATGATATCCACTAACAACTGTAACAAAAAGATCTAAAACTCCTCCACCTCTTGCAGTAGGGAATGTAATTTCCCCTTGCCAGTTGCCTTTTGTACAGCCATTTAGCACTCTTCAACCTGCCTTGCCAAAATATTTAAGTAACTTTTTACCATTTTTTGTAAAAATCTTGTCTTTGGATTGTCTTATGGGGATATTCAGTGTGTCATTAATACCCCAAATCCACTGAGTGGTCCTCTAAACTATTAAACTATTACCTGTAAGCACATTAAAGTCCCTGGCCATAACAAACATAGCAATAGGGAATCTGGATTTAAATGATGCATACACATCACTTACATCCTGGATTATACTTTGAAAATGTCTACAGTTTAACCCAGGATGGATATAGATATTAAATAGTGCCCATACCTTAATATTAATGGATATTAGTAAATACATAAAAATGTGTTGTACATACTTGTTTCCAAAATTTTAAAATACAATCTAGTATTAGTAAAAATTTGCCAGACCAAACTTTATTCTTCCAAATTTACATATTCTGTGTGGAAGTGAAAGGCAGGATTTATATCCTTCTATTAATATTTCCTCCAATTTGCCAATCCAAATTTCCTGTAGAAAAAGAATAGTACAATTTTTAAACCAATCTAAACAGTCCTTATCCAGAAGTTTTGTTTTTAGGCCTGCTACATTCCAACTAGTAACTATAATATGATTTCTACTATTCAAGGACACATTTCTGCACAGTCAATTTGACTCATCTGTCAGGTTTATTGTACTGTTTGCATCAATGCAACTTACCAGTGTAGTGTTATCAGAACTATCCAACTGGGACTCACTTGCACTCTCTACTTCTAACATCTTGCTGTTATTAATGCTAGTCCATAACTGTGTTCTTCCTCTCCTTGTTAACTTCTCTGTATCATCTCCTTCTAAGTTATGTGTCATCTCCACAGGCATCATGTAGGTGCTAATATGTGTTTGTTTTGATATTGTGTTACCTATTTTTTTGTAGTTCCATGATTACCAACTTTTTTATCTACTTTATTCTCTCCATTGATTTCTTCTTCACAATTTATGGTCACATCAAGCATTATTCCCATATCGAGGAATTTTTCTTTATCTAAGAGAAGACATCTTCTTTTATCAGTTTTTTTTTAAAACAACACATATCCAGCCCTTATAGGGGCTAACCTTTCACCTATATACTGATTTTAAATCTTGCCATCCAATCTTGTTTCCAATTAGTCCCTTTACTAGGTTATATGTTGCCAGTTTTAATAAATAACAGTTCTCATTTTTTGATTTGGGGACTTCCTTAATATAGACTGCAGGTAGAATTTCTCCAGACACAGCTAGCTTATCCTTTTTTTCTTCTATTGATTCTAGTTTCCTTTCTTTCTTTGTGCCTGTATTTTTTAATTTCATTTTGTGTTACCTTGTTAAATTTAATTTTTTTTGTTGGTAATTATTTTATCAATTACCTTGTTAGTTGTTTCTAGCAGTTGGTTATCATGCTGCCCAGTAATGAATTTTGATTTTTCCTCATTACCAGGGCCTCAGCCATTTTTATTACTAGGCCTCCTTTTTGCTTTCTTTTCTGCTTTAAGTAAATTCTTTCTTTGATTAAGTTCAGTAATTAATTGCTCTATTTCCAATAGCTCTTTATCTGCCACTTCTTCAGTAATGCTTTTTTATTAATTTTACTCCCTTACTTATCTTAGAAGCTTTTTGATGCAAATCCTCCCTTTCAGAACTAGGCTTGCCATTTTCTTCTTGGCCATCCAAAACTCCAACCCTCTCATCTTCTTCAATGCCTTTTACTTTCTCTCTTACTAACTCGGCCTCTTTGTCTTTATTTGAGCAACCATAGAATGCCTTTGCTGCTTCCATTGCAGCAGTTTTATCATCATAAAAATTAATAAATGCTTTAAACAGCCCCTGACATAGTCTGGCATCCTCTCCAAGATCATCATCCTCAAAGTCCATTTTATACTGTGGTGTATAGATTTTTTTCAAAACAGACTCTTTATTAGTGTATGCTAGCTTGCTAAGACATCCTCTCTATGTTTTGTCCTTTTCCCACTATTTGTCAACCACTATCTGTCCGGTGAGAGAGTGACATCATATGTAGTGTTCAACCCTCATGCCAATTGCAGTTCTTTACTTAGCACACTGCCACAGTCTTCCTGTGTAGAGAAGCTGAACCACCATAGTTTCTTCATTTAGGGTGAATAGCTAAAGGGTAATTATTGAGCTATACTGTTATTGATACTTGACAACCTGTTACCAGATATATTTATGACAGTATATATTTATGACAGTGACACTCTGTGTTTACTGATAGTTTCCCTTAAAACTGAAAAGCAAATCTATCATCTTTGCTGTGGTGTCTTACCTGCTTGAGTGAGAGAAATTTTCACCTACCCCTGCCTGTTTTCACAAGTTAAGGCAATGTGTCTATCTGCTTCCATTAATAAACTTTCTGTCATTTTAAAATGGAGCTGGCAATGATATATTTGTGTCTTTGACTTTTTGTGATGGTGGTTTTGTACTCTATCCTGTATGACCCGTTCTGACAGTAATTCAGTGATGCAGTGTCAAAATAAATGCTGTGCATCTGTTCTTATGTGTATTATTTGTGTTTTATTTATTTATTTTTGGTTTAATTCATTTAATTTTCCTGGTCCTGGTCTGTTGATTTATCTTTGTGGATTTGGTGGGGGGGGGGTGTTCATACATCATCAGCCCTGCACCATATTTTCATGGTGGGATTTTTTTGGAGTACCACTTTACCTGCAACTGCTGAGTTCACTTTGGAGGGGGAGGGATGGAGATTTCCTACAATCACCTCAATGCCCAGCCACCCGGACAATGACTTTAAACCAACACTAAGATCTGACCATATAATCTAATTCCAACTGCACAGGACCCACTGTCTTCAGCCGGAGTTCTGGTGGCTACTGTAGGATATTGACACCTGCATGGGGAGTGCAGTGGCTTCAGGGATATGGTCTCTTCAATGTGAGGTCCACCAGTTTCAGTGGGAATCACAGCAAGTAGTTCATCTGTAACTGCCAAGTTTATTTTGTTGGATGGGAGAGATTTCACTGCTGAATAGGCATACACTTCAATGCAAGTGAAGAATGGGGATAAGAGATGTTTCAGCTACACCACCACCAGAGAGTGATATAAAATTATTCAATAGCACATCGATGATGCTTTGGAGGGGTACTGCATGAGGAGATCTACTAACTCCATGTACTTGCACAAACAATGATGACAACTGTGTCATCAGAAACCCTACATATAACATCATGTCACTGACATGCTGACTCCAGTATTTCAGGTGGGAAAATGAATGGGCTTTAGAGGCCCAGCTGTAAAGACAGTGGCAGACCTGAAAAGTACCATTTAGACCCACATTAAAATAAACAGTAATGTTTTCAAATCCTAACTGAACTAAAATGCTACCAAGTAAGTGCAGTCAAAATTAATGTTA
The DNA here is from genome assembly GCA_016271365.2 of Neoceratodus forsteri. NCBI lineage: Eukaryota > Metazoa > Chordata > Ceratodontiformes > Ceratodontidae > Neoceratodus > Neoceratodus forsteri. The sequence continues at coordinate 1,105,058,488 of CM057458.1, read as the reverse complement.
GTGGCTCTTTAAATAAAGCTACCAGTTCCATTAACTGAGAGTTCCCAAACTTTATTTCCTTCCTTAACTCATTTAGTACACTCACCCACCACCCTCTCAATATAAGTCTCACAGTGATCATCACTTAAGTGGATTGTTAACTCATTTTCAATTTCAATTTCTCCCCTCCCCTCCAAATTATTTATATCTTCTTGTCTACTAGCTATCTTTGATTTTGTAATTGTATCTAATGCTCCAAGCTTAGAAGGGGGGTCCAAATTGTTCTTCTTAATATAGGGGTCATAAAAGGCTAACATTCATTGAAATATGACCCTTTTATATTGGCTTTATCTTTTTGCTGGTAATTTAAATTTCTAGATTTAGAGTTTGGAACAAGCTCAGATTTTGAAACCGGTACAGTCAGCACTTGTTTATCCGGCTCTCATTTATCCATTTCTCTCATGTATCCATCTTTGACTGCATGATTTTTTATTTCCCATTTTGTTTACACTCATTTATCCATCCCTCGCGTTATCCGTTTTCGTTGCCCATCCTGCCTGTTGTCTCCAATGTAGATCTTAATGTTTACTCTCAGATAACTGAAGCTTTTCATTCCCAGTAGAGTACTGTATAGAAAACCACAGACCAAAGCAGGCAAGGCAGTCACAAACCAAAGCAGCCACAGACCTAAGCAGTCACAGCAGACAGAGATCAAACTGCAGACAGAAGCATCCAGTTTTCACTTAACCGTTTCTCTCAGATATCCGTCACCTGACCTGAGAACAGAAGGCAACAGATATCTGAGTGCTGACTGTATTACAATTGCATCATTACACCTAATTTGATCTTCTTTACCAGGGGATAAAATTAAATCTGACATATGTAATTCTGGCCCAGTTACAGCAGTCTGATTGTCATCTGCCTTATTCTCCTTGACCACCTCTATATCTTTAATTGGAGCAATTTCTTCTAAGCTTTTTACCTTTCAATACAGGATGTGTGGAGAATTATGTCCCCACCCTACAGCACTTCACTGGTGATGAAGTACCAGTGGGATTAAAATCTTGTATTACTTTATTATCACCCCTTAATTCTATTAAATTTTCTGCTGGATGCAGGAAATGTGTAATTTTTGAGGAGTGCCACTGTTGGTTCCTATCATCATTGCCCCTCTTAACATTAGAATGTTCTTGTTTCTTATTACTTTTGTTTAATTGTGTAACATTATGACTATACATCTTGTTGGTCTTTTTCTTTATATTGCTTGACATATCAATAAACAAGTGGTTAAACTTAAACAGTTAGGATATCCCTTACCTAAGCAGGCTACACAGAGCTAATGTAAAAATTTCACCTTTATCCTGACTAATATTAAAATACTTTCGAGGTATACCATGTTAAAAAAAATGGCAAAATATATGTGAAAAAAAATAATGTCCAATTCACAATGTAGAAAGCTGAAAATGCATCTAGAAGTGTGAAGACTCTTGTGTCATCTTGCAGAAACACAGTTACCGGCACACACTTTAAACTTCTTGTTCTCTTCCATTTCTGATTCTGTACTAGAGGCCCCAGAACTGACCCAAGTAACTCTCCTTCCTTTCTGCCACAGAGAAAATATAGGCACAATGGATTTGCTTCTCAGGAGCACTATTATAATACAAAGGGAGATTCTTAAGTGCTTGGTAAATAATATATCAGCTTAAATCAGAGCTAATTTATTACTAGAGCAGTAACTAGTACAGCCAGAATCAATATAAAGTTACAGCAATAATTAAGTACAAACTGCCCTTTCTCTTTTTAAAAACATAAAAGAGCAAAATAGATATCATGAAACTAAATATAATAAGCAGCAACATTAACACATCCAAAACATCCAATCAAAAAGTGTTCAATATAACAATGTAATAATGCCATATGGTAAAAACAGGCCAAAAAGGAAATACAGAAAATGTCTTACCTTTCCAAGTGTAGTTATTGCATACTGTATGATAGTATTGCATTGATAAAACTGAGGAAAAGCACCAGCAAAAAATGCAGCACAGACAGCCCAGCTCAACTGCTTTGCCTCACGACTCCATATAAGATGATGACTAAATGGCTAAAACACACCAAAAAAAAGTCATAAAACTTATCACAAGGTGATAAAATATCAGACTTCCAAATTACCAGTTGCCTCTTTTAAATCAGCAGAAAAAAACCTAAAACAGAGAATCTTAGTGTTTCTAACATCTAGTGTCTTAAAATAAGTGCATACATTGTGCAAAATACTGCAAAAGGCAACAAAAAGGCAAGCAAATAGGCTCAAATGCTAGCAGGTAACAGGTTGCAGGTAACTATGAGTTCTCTGACTGCAGCAGGTGATCTGACAGTATGGGCTAGCGCATGCGCTATTATACACAGCAATGTGATCAATTAAGACACACCTCTGTCTTTAAAATTATTTAAATCCTAAGCTTAAATCCTACAAAATCCAATAAATAAAATAAAAGCAATATATGCAAACTGCAATTTTTGTAACAGTAAGGGCAGTCAAAGTGAGGGCAAAAAACAGAAATAAAATAGTAAAGGCAGATATGCTTCCCTTTATCCTCTGTAGTTTAGACTAACATTTCACAGTACACAAAAAAATAAGAACAAAGAGCAAATAGATAGAAATATATAGTCTAAATAGTCCAGGAAACCTCCCTTCTGTGACTAGATATTTTCACAGGAGGTCCTTTTTTGTAGACGCTGTAATATGTAGCAAATCAACCACCATTCAATGAAGGTGCAGCTTCTCCATTCCACCGGTGTCCAAAGCCATTCTGAGCAGCCTCTTTGTTCTCTTCACTTAATCACCCTCTCCCCAGGTTCTGCATACAAGCACTTTGGATTTGGACATTGAAGGGCTCCAGGGGCTAAAGGAGCAGACAGGGCCCACACCATGTGCCCGACAATCTGCCCGACTACCATCAGCGTCCCACACCTGGTGGAAACAAAGAAGACACTGACAGAAAACCACACCAGCTGGGGTTCACAATAAGATGAACTGGAAAGGGTCCAAGAAGAAAAGTAACAATAGCATACATGTTCTAAAAACAAAAAAAGCATTGAACCCCTGCTTCTCTGGCCTACTCCTAAAACCAGAGAGCATGTAGTGAACACTCTGCTCTCAGTGTCACAAACGTTTTTCCTCCATATAGGCATAGGGGTGTTGTGAACCTGGTTGATGAATTCTGATCAGAAAGATTTGGGAACCCCACCACAGTTTTTGATCACCAGAATGGTACAGTACCAATATCTGGTCTGTAGAGAGGTGGATGTTGCTAGAATGTCTTTTCTATGGGTTATTCAAAGACATTTCCTTTTCTGTTTCCTTTAAGAGATATTCATATATGTCTTTTATTTCTGGATCCTCCATTTGCACTGCAGTAAGATCCAGAGGGACCACTTTGGCCCTTTTGTGTGTGGCCACTGTGTGGGCCTCAGTGGGGTCTGAATATTCCATACCTCCCCGCCTTCGAGCACCATCATTTGTTAAGGTGTCTACTAGATCGCTGTACTCATGGTAAGGCTCAGACTTGGAGTGGGCCTTGACCTGGTGTATGTACAGCCTGAAAACAAATTACTCAGCTAGGCTGGGAATATGTATGAACAGGTCCCTGTATTTCATAGGGGTGCCTTCTGAAGAGGCAATATCATGGGTATTCCAGAAGGGAAGAAATTCTGTCAATGAATTGCACACTCAGGAAGAATCAGAGAAGATCATGGTGTCCTTTTCTTTGCCATGGATGATCTTGAGGCACAGGCAATTGCAGCAAGTTTTGCATACTGGGAAGATTTAATGGTGCACTTCCTGGACAACTCAGAGGTGTCTCCTGCTTGGTAGAGGACCAGGATCTCAAAGCCTACAATTTGTTCTCCTTCATGATAGGAGGAAGATTCATCTGTAAAGGTACGGTGAAGTGTGGGATCTTTAAGGGTGCACTCAGTAGCAGGAAGGAAGAGGCCTGGTTCTGGCAGGGTGGGTGGCACTTGACCATACTTGTGGGGTTATCCTTGGTATATGAGTCCATGTGCCAAGATGGAGGGCATTTTAGAAGGAAGCACAGTTATGTCTTGATCTTGTAGGAGGAGAGACCAATGAGTGAGTCTGGTGTTAGACACATTGCCGTCTTTGATTCTGTCAGGAAGAAATTAGTGGTGTGTGGTTGGCGTGCAGCACAATAGAGGAAAACCTTATGATGTAAGTGAAGTGTTTGATGGCCCAGAAGGTTGCATGGAGGTTCCTCTCACACAGAGAGTTCTTCTGTTCCACAAGGGAGAGCATCTGTGAGGCATAAGCGATAGGCCTCAAGGTGCCATTTGACTTTTGGGCAAGGACTGCTGCCATGCCCACATCAGAAGAGGCAGTTTCCAGATGGAATGGCAGCTCTGGGTTAGGGTTGACCAGTGCTAGAGTGGAGGCCAAGGTCCTTTTCAAAGAAGTGAAAGCAGTTGCATGTTCTGGTTCCCATTGCCAGGGGACATCTTTCTTCAGGAGCTCATACAGGGGTGCAGCCTTTTGTGCAAAATTTCAAATGAAGTCTCTGAAATAGTTTACCATACCCAGGAAATGTTCTACAGTACCCACACTAGTAGGGAGTGGCACGTTCTGAATGCCCTGGACCTTGTCCAAGGCAGGACTCCTGCCCTTAGCAGTGATGTGAATGTCCAGAATGGAGACTTCAGGAAGACACAGTTATACCTTTGTGGGGTTGACTTGAGGCCTGCTCTCTGTACAAGTGTCAAGAGCTCACCTAGGAGATCCAGGTGTCTCTACAGGTATGTGGTGGCCAAGGAAAGGTCATCCACATGCTGTAGAAGGCAGTCTGGTGTGGAGAAGCCTCGCATGGCATCCCTCATGTGGATGTGGAAAAGGGAAGGGATGTTTTGGAATCCTTGTGAGAGGCAGTTCCATGTGTACTGAAATCCTTCAGAGGTGAAGACAAACTTGTACTGGCTGTCAGGGTCCAGTGGAAGTGACCAGAAGCCATTGGAGATGTCCAGGGTACTGTACCACTTGTGTACTGGCTTCAGAAGTTTGAACACATCTGGGGCAGATGCCACAGTGGGTGCACAACTGGGAGTGACTTGGTTGAGTCTTCAGTAATCAATGGTTAGCCTCCAACTATTATTGGGCTTCTTTACTGGCCAGATAGGGGAGTTTACTGTGGACACACAGGGCATAATGACCCCTTGCTTTAGAAGTGAGTCAGCTGTAGCCCTCAGAGAGGCTACTGCCTCTATTGGAAAATGGTATTGTTTTTGACATGATGGTTCATTACCAGTGACTTTGTATGAGAGTGTCTATTCTCCAACAATCATGTTTGTGTTTGGCAAAGGCATCTTGATGCCTTTCCAAAACTGGTCTCAGCTGAGGGGATAGCTCATGGTGCTGGAGCATGAGGGTGATGTTATACTCTGCATCATTGGCCTTTACTGCTGCTACCCACATGTGAGTCAGAGATGAGGAGCATTTGGCACAGGCCAGGTATCTGAAGTAATAGCCAACTGGCTAAGTCTACTATGCAGCCATAGCATGAGAGAAAATCTATTCCCAAGATGCTCTGGTGATGATATAATACCATGAGGTCAAAATAGTGTGTCACCTCTAAAGTGTTGATGACAACTGGTATTGGTTTGCACCAGTACATTGTAATCATGGTCCTCTCGAAGGTCCGGGTGGAAGTGGCCTTCCCTGTGGATCAGCGAGATAGCTGCAGATCATCTTGATGCAGCACTGAAACAGCACCCATATCTAGAAGTAATTTGAGCTGGCAGCCCCCAACCTGTGCTTCTACACATGGGCATCTAGAATCATTGGCTTTCAAGGTGGTGATGATGTGAACCGAGGCCTGACACCATCAGTCTGATTCGCTTTGTCTTTGCTTGGGGTCATCAAGTGTGGGGTCTATCTCTCAAAGCATTTGTACCACTTCAGAGTATGGAGACTTTGACTGCCCCCCCCATTGGATTTATCCAATGGAGGAGCAGATGGAATGGCCACCATAACTTTGGTTGGTATTGAGGCCTTGAGTGATTGGACCTTGGTCTTAAACTCTCAAAGACAAGCATTTTCTTTGGCCAAATCCTTATATGAAGGGCAGGACCACTGATATTTTCCATTGTTCTCCTTTATATTCTGCTGATTTGGCTTCTGCCTATATCTTTGTCTGTTCTTGTTAGAAGCGGTACCGTTTCAGGAATACCACTGCTTCTACCTTCTTACAATGGTCCGGTTGTAGATTTGTCAAAAACAGGCATTTGTACTCAATTGATTCCCTATCTGAATGTTCACCAATGAGGTCCTTGCCTGCTCCATATGCAAGCCACAAGCAGCTTTATACTGGGCTGGGGTCTCCTTGATGTGCTGCTTTACTGGATGGGCTAGCATCAATCTGACCATGTTAGGGTTGTGCGTCGCCCAGAGGTGGGTTGTGACGGCTTTGAATGGGGCAGTGACATCATTATGTGTGCCTTCAGGCTACTTGGCCCACAATGTAGGGTACATGATCTGTTTCAAAACCTCTACCCTGTGCTCAACTGCAAGGTTTATTATTTTACAGTGATTCTGAGCTTTTTCCATATGTCAGCTGAGATTGTTACCAGAGGCCATTTGGCCTATCTTGTCCGCAATGTTCTGGATGGCTTGCACGGTCTGCAGAGCACTTAGGGTAGGAACTTGCTGCCCTGCCATGGACTTGATGACCATCTTAGCCATGGTGGTGGCCACACCCTGAAGGACGGTTTGTTGTTCCACCTCCATTTTCAGCATGTTGGAGACTGATTGTTTCAACACTCTGGCCTGAGTGTTAGAGATCTCAGCTTTTGAGATCACCTTCTGAATGTGTCTCTCCACCTCAACCTTATTCTTCTTATTCAAATCAGCTACCAGTAGGTGAGGCCTCAGCCCTCCAGTGTCCTAGGGACTGCCATCTTGAATTTCTCCATCATCATTGTTGTCACCCTCCAATGAAGACAGGTCAATAGGCAGGGTATATGGCATAGCTTTCACATGACCCTTCAGGACTGCGAACTGCTGATGAAATTTTGTCATCTTGATTCTACAACTTGAATGACCCACTCTGCCTTTGTACTGTCCTTACTGACATGATCCTGCAACATTCTGTATGTGGCGCTCTCTTTGTGATTTTCCTGAATCTCCCTGTCCAATGTATCCTGACATTTTCCAAACTCGTCTTCCAACTCAACATACTCACTCCACAGTGTATCATTCATACCTGTAAGCAAGTCATTGAACTGTAGCACATGCTTCTTATCCTGCTGTAATCTCTCACAATCCTCTCTCAGCCTAACAATCTCTTTGTCTTTTTCCTGTACATTACTCTCAAGTTCATTCTTGGTCTCGTTCCTAAGCTTTTCAGTTTCTTGTTCCAATTCCCTCAGTTGATTACCTGCCTCTCGGGATTTGGAGCCTAGTTCCTTTATCAGCACTAGGACCTCCATTTCCACTGTTTGTAATGCAGTATACAGGGTGGCAACCACTATACCTTTTTGGTCATGTTTCTTAACTGTAGATTTTGTCTCTGAATACAGTTTGCAAATGTACTGTATCAGATGGGCTTGTGATTTTGCTTCCAGTGTGAAATCACACCAACCTCCATGGGAGGTCAGAAAGTTTGAGATGTCTAATTTGAACTCTGCACTGATGGCCATTTTGGAAGATTCCCCTTTTCCTGCACTAGCCTGGAGTCCAAAGTGTATTGAGCCACTTTATGATGAACAGCTAGACAGTTAGATGTTTGGGTATGGAATCCCACAGACCAATGCCTCTGTGTGAATGAGGGGGCATAGGTTCAAGCACCTTCATGATTCCCAGTCTTGTCTGTGGCACGGAGAGCCTGCAAGATTGTCTATATGGATTGACTGGGAGGGCAAGGGTTCGAATGCCTTCAGTGATTCCTGTGTCTGTTCATCTGTACACCTTTGTGTACTGGTTATTTTCTGTCCACTCAGGTCCTGCCACAGTTGCTATTTTGTTGGGTGTTGCAGGATTCTAAACCTGATGGCAAAACATGATACAGAAGACAGGTATCACATAATAAAGGTTTATTCCCCAAATACATGTAAAAAGGACAGCATACCTGCTGAGAGTTACGAACCTCTGAACAATGCGATGTCGTCAAAGAAAAACATAGTGAAAAACAGGCTTTCATGAACTATTATAGTCAGAAATACTGAAAGAAGGTATGTTACCTGGTAACGTGCTCATCTGTGTAGCAGAAGAACTAAACAAAGCAATTCTGTTAGTAGATACTGGTAGGCAGCTCTCCCAAGGCTGTTAGATTTTGCATGCACACAGTGATAAGTGTTATGCGAGTAAGACTACTTTTGGGTTACAATACAAGGATTCATAAAATATGCTGATCATAGCATTATGGCTAATAGCTGAAGGTGATGTGCTAACACCACAAAAATAACTATACTGGACAATAGTTTATAAGAACATCATAGCAAGAATGAATAAATACCAGTATGCCTTGTGCTGTATTATAGAACATAATAATTCACATTAGGGACTGTAGGGTCACATTAGGGTCAGGCAGGTCTACACTCCCAACACTATGTGAGACGACTCAGACAGTTCATTATCAGCTTCATCAGATAATCTGACTTCCTACCCCAGTTACATCCCAGCAATCCGCTAATCTGTTATTTGTGGATAATTAAAGGAATATTGCAGGACTACCTTATTTCCTCAAACAAAGCCCCTTTCTTTATTTGCACCCCACAAGCAGATTATGTCCTGGGAAAAAAAGATGCTGAATAGGCCTTGTGGTGGTGCGCAGATGCTAAAATATTTCATAGACATACAAAAGACCCAAAGTCTTTGTACTGTTCTGTAAGTTATATGTAGAACCCAGGTCTTCCCCCTCACTGTTTGAGGTATGCCCACCAGGGGCTCCAGTTACACAAAGACCTAGACATACAAAAGAAACAAGGCACTCACCATGCAATACTCTTGACCATATTAGTGGAGGAAGCATGTTCGCAATCTTTAAAACAACTTTTTTTATAATAGAAAATGTTCACAAGACCAGGCTCGTCTGACAGACTTTTTACCACTGCACTACTGAAAAATTTTGTTTTTTTTGAAGGTGATGACCAGACTACCTGTACTTGTGTGGTTGTGAGCACTGGATAGTAAGTGCTTTGCCTCTTTTCTGTGTATAGGTCTTCTTCTAATTGGAGCCTCGGGGTATACCCCAAATATTGAAGGGGCTGGCCGGGCTTCTGCAAATAAGTTACATACAAGTCCAAAGAAAGGAAAGCAGCAAGAAACCCTGCTGGTTGATGCTTTAACCTTTCGTGAACTCACAAACTCATAGTAGATGAAGCAATTTAGCAGAGGAGCTTCTGTTTAGGAGGCTGTTTAATCCAAGTGTTTCTCCACAGGAGACCAACACTGGACATGCCAAAAAGAAACTTGGAGGCTCACTTCTGTTTTAAGAACAGCCTTCTGTATCTTAAGTAATGAAGCTTAACCCAAGTGCTTCTGCAACCTCTCAGTGCTGCGGTTTACATATCCTTCAAATTTCTCACATCTTGCCCAGCCCTAGGGCACATGGCTTAAGCTTTATTATTATTTCAGATACCAGAGTGGCCCTAATGAAGTGGTGGATTAGCCATGAAACACTGGCACTGAGTTTGTGGTCAGTTGCTAAAGGGGATGGTCTTGAACTAGGGGTAAGTCTTCGTGTTTTTCTTTGGATAGTCATATACATCATAACTATGGCAGGGATACTCTGACATTATATTTCTACTGAGCTCTGCATACCACTAAACATTTCAGCATTAAAATGTATATCACTAGCCATCAAAGTTCAGAGCAAATAGCCTGTGAATTGGTGCAGTGGTTGTGCTACCACTCATAACATTGGCATCAGAGTACTTGAAGGGAGGTCGTGGGAGGGAGGGAGGGTTGTTGTCCTCACTGCTATACTGCCACTTTGGTGACCACAGGTAGCAGTGCAGCTGTGGGCACCAGGAAGGAAAGACACATGCTGGGAACTGAAGTAATGTGGCTTCTCAGTGTGCGCATGCACCTAGGCTCTCCTAGCATGCCTGCATCTCTGGGGCTGTGGGAAGCAAATAAATGGTCCCAGGTGAGCAAAGTGACTCTGCTGTTCCACCCACAAGCCTCGCACCACTGACTGTGGCAATGCTCTGGGTAGGCAGTGGCTTGAATCATTTCAAGGGGTCCATATCCCCTCAATATCGTGATGAAAGTGACCCACAATGCGGGCCGGGTAAGCCACAGGAGTGAAGGAATGGAGAAGGGTATGTCAAAGAAAAGACAGAGATGAAGGATGCAGGCTGGTGGAAGAAAGGGGCATATAAAAAGAGAATATAAAAAAGTAATTAGATCAATGAGCCAGAATTTAAGAATAGTGAGCCCCATTTGTTTAGTCTTAAGGAATGTTTCTATATCACTAGTTCAATGTTTTAATAGTTTATGTATCCAGAAATAGCTCTAACAATAAGAACATCAATAAATCTTCACAGAGCATGGGTAAATCTGAGTGCAAAATTCATAGCAGTATGCAATATTTATGGCAGTTGAGAGGTATGGAGCTCCGTTTCATGAAGATGGACAATGTAGAACATTCTGTTGTTGCAACACTGGACGTGGACACCGGTAGTCATGTCACATATGTTGTCTCTTTACTGAGTAGGCAGGAACAATCTGAAGAAAAGTCTATAGAACTTTAAACATTGCATTGCAATGCTAGCACACAAAAGGCTCACATTACGCTTTCTCTGATGGCTGTGGCACAACACTTATAAGTTCTTCAAAGTAGAACTGATACAAACCTAAAAGCAATACTTTATCCCAGGACAAGGTGGGACAGTTGCTCTTGGGTACAAGCTTATTTTAATTAGATAAAGCCCCTTTGCAACAAGAATTGTCTCCTGGTAGAAATTGGGTGTTCCTGATGCTGAAGAGAGATCCTCTGGTACTCTGTGGTGGAGCAATGGCTCAACAGAAAATGGCAACTTTTGCTTCCAACTCCTTCTTCTCCACTGTGGAGATCCCCCCATGTCATCTGACCTGTAATGGGTACCCTTCCTCCTGGATCCAAGGACTTGAACATACCCACTGCCTGAAGATGTTGCCCAGATGGAATGATGTAGCTCTCCATCTTGAATACTTGAGTCATGGAATAAGGCCAGTGGGGACTCTCCCAGACCAGGAGAGCAAGCTTACATTCCTGTTGCAGGACTTATTGCAGCTGCTGCCTTGTGTCCTGACACAGTACAATGGGATGTCCTTCCCACTGGCAAGGAACTCCAAACCATTTTGCAACCCTAGTTTGAAGCGCTGCATGGGCTCTGCAGCCCATCTGATGCTCAGTTGTCCCACACCAAGCACACACCTCAGAACTCAGACAGGGAACTCTCTAAAAAGTGGTGAGGCCCCTATTTATTCCCACTCCCAGACCAAACCAATAGGGCATCCTCTGCCTGGGGAAACCTTGGACCACTCTATAACTCTAGTTTTGGGATGGGAGTTATATTTGAATTATCTAATTGGCCATCACTGGGTCCTGAGGAGGTCTAATCCTACTTCCAGAACTGTAGTTCTACAGTCCACAGCTTACCTTCCTGTCTGATGAAAAGCTGATGTGCCCCAAATAAAAGAGAAATCTGGGCATTATGCCACCCTCATCCAATTGTGTAGACAAGGGGCTCCATGCACTCCTTCATTTATTTTAACCTAATATGTTAACATGGAGTGGCAACACATATGTCCTCCTTCTAGCTCTTCTAACATGCTTCTGTGAACTGCCCTCTTCCCAATAAACTGGGTGGCACCATGCTGTGCAGTGCTGAGATTCATCTCCCACTGGCTTAACTTAGCTTAGATGTGCTGTTGTGGCAGGATTTTCAGATGCACTTCACTTCTGATAACTCTGCCTGAGTAGCAAAAAGAAGTGAGGGCCCAACTCTCTATGGTCTAGCACCCCCTTCTACACCTGTAAAAGGGTCTTTACACAGGACTGTAGTACATGAGGGTCACACTCTGCATATGTGGGGATCACTGCACATCCATGAACGTGGGCTTCTAGCCCCCTCCGCACCTAACCCCTGTCAATGCATATGACTGTGCGGGTGGGTGGGGCAGGGCATGGGCAGGTATGTGCCTAATGCACAATTCAATCTTTGAATGCAAAGGGTTTGCAATGAGGATGGCTGCTACACCTGCCTATGGACATCATTTGCTGCTAAACATCTCCACCTAGCCACAAGTAACAATTAGGGGCACAATGACCCTCCCTCCTCCAGCCTCCTGGTGCAGAAGTCTCCATGCTGTGCTGGGGGCATAACCGGCACTGTCCTGTGTGTTTTAGTAATATGGATTTTTATGACGAGGATGTGGCAGTCCTGAAAGATTGCCATATCACAACATTCCTTGCTACCTGTTCAGGTAGGGATCCACTTGCACACTGGCATGGGCATCTGACTGAATGCCTGTGGTTTGGATTAGCTCTTCCCACCCATGTGAACCTCTGTCACAATGCTCAGCTCATCACCAGTGGAGCATGGAAAGCAGGGTCTGTGGATAAGCATGGGGAGGTGCAGAGCTACAATACACTCAATTTGAGTATACCTCTGCCACCTAGGTGGATTGGGCCCTTAGTCTGCTGCCTATACACAGCAGCAGGATTAGAAAAGCCAGTGGAAGAATGAAGCCCAGCATGGCCTGGCATGATGTCACCTCAATAATGGATCAAGTAGGAGCTGATAAAGAGGAGGGAATGCAACTTCAGTTATTACTGTATTGTACTTCTGTTGTACTTGCACTGTACCTTAACCATCCTCTGTATTTACCTTCATATTGTGTTGTACCTGGCACCATTTACTTTCATTATACTTCTCAGGATATAGCTGTAAACAAGTTGAATGATTTAGTCTGCATCCCTGGAAAAACAAACAACTCATGTAAACAAGCCCATTTAGAGCTGAGCTCCTGTTTGATCTGAATTAGATTTCAATGCAGTGCCTGAAGTGCATTGATTGTTTTGAACCCAGATACTTGGTACATGTAAACTTAATTTAGAAGTTGATTCATGTAAGCACCCTCCCAGCTCTAGGGGAAAATGAGCAACAACTCATTTACTGGGAGGGCTATCAGTTGCAATTACTGTGCACTTACTCGACCTCCGGATCTGGGGTGACCTTCCACAATGGCAGCTTCCTGTGTTGCTGGCAATGGGCTATGAGGCAAAAGTAAGTGTCAGAATATTTTTCCAACACAAAACTAATGTTCACTCTCAGTTTGGAGTCTAAGATCATTTACTGTATTTATTTTTTGCAACAGTTTATAGCACAACAGCCAAATCTCACTACAAGCAAATGGAGCATTTCAGTTCTGTTGTTTTTCTGGGTTAGAGCCGTGCCCAAATATTCACTCCCCACAGGGACAGAGTCCAAAATTCCATGATCACTGTGCCAAACAATTTTACTCAGACAGCCTTTGGTGTAAAACACAGTTCCACAGTTAAGGGATGCATGGCATACCCTATGATACAGGCATTCCGCATAAGATTACAATTTAGGTAGCCCTCAGTTATTGCTGGGTTAGATTCCTATGGATACTGTCTAGCACACTGTTTAAATTTAGAACATCCCAAAAACACAGCCATACAGAGTTTTGTCACCACGCAGATACTAATGCACTTGTGAAGAACCATGAGGTCTAACTCTCTGCCACGGGGAGCATTAAGAATTGGGTCACCAATCTTCTTCAGTGCCACTCACTCCACAGGCATCCCTGGAGTTGGGGTCCATCCTGGGCAACCCTTAGGCCTAGAGGTGGAGGGTTAATACCCACATAACAACTTCCTGTCAGTACCAAACCTGGGGGCTATGAACACCAAACATATGGAATGTTCTCCCAATGCCACCGAGGGGGGTGAGGAATTTAAAACCGGTCAGACACTTATATTTTCTCTCTCACAGGAAATACTTTACTTTCTCTTTCTCTCACAGAAAGGTGTTTGTTTTCTCTCACAGAAAGTCTTCAGATGTTGGAGTCAGGGTTTTAAAGTCCAAAGGAAAATAGCCACAACAGTTCCTGATTACTTTTCTAGGGATTCAAGCCTCTGAACAATTCTCATGGCTCACATGAAGCATAGTGTAGGGTGACAAAGCCTCTTTTCCTTGTCATTGTTTGAGAGTTATTTACCAATGCGTGGGAGGTTTAAAAATTTCCCCTGCCCTTCTTCATGAAGCAGGGTCATAACAAGGCTATGTTGAAAATTTGGCGTAAAAATATTAAAAAACAACAAATTTATGAGCCTACATTACATTTTGTGACTGTAGGCTTGTAACTTTGGTAATTTTCATTATTTGCAACCCATATTCACAACATAGCAATTTCTTTACAGCACCTCATGAATGTGACAGCTGTCATTTTTCAAATCTTGCCCAAAATTTATTTTTGTATCCCGAAAGGTAATTTTGCAGTCCCTTGGGTACAGCAGCATTTTTACTTTCACAGTGTACATGTGGGACAGGGGTTTAGCTGGTAGTACGGCAGGTCATCCAGAGTACACTGAAGCAGCACACTGCGGGACACTGTCGGGAACGTAGCAGGGAATCACCATTGTAGCTAGCCCAGGTACAGTTGGGTATATATTTCCCACCCATGGCTGCTTTCACTACTTGAAACTGGCAAGTCTGACACTATTTGAAACTGCCTAGCCAGCCCACTTGTTTTCACCTGCAAATTTCAGACCCGCTGATTTGGTGTCTCTCACTCGCTCTGCAGCATCAGGGACTATGTCTGCCACAGCATTTTTGGGGGGAGGGATTGGAGGGGTGTCAGGGGGATTTCAGCTGCAGAACAGCCAGCTGTGCAGCATATTGCTCTCTGCCACTGTTAAACTATGGAGCACACTAAGCTCACTGTCTCCCGCTTCACCAAATTTAAATGGCTGCCTTTCAGTTTCCCTGTCAGCAGCACACAACAAATCCCATTGGCACTTTCCAGGAGTCACTCTGTGAAACTATGGATTAAATAGGGAATATAATTCACAGGCAGACACAGCAATGCCACCAATTGGGTCTCGCGTTTTTGCCAACTCATGTTATAATGCAGTGCTATTCAACTTCTGTATTTCTACCACTGTATAGAATACATGTTTCACTTCACAAATTATGTGTTTCAGTATATGATGTATACATTTTAATAACTAGGATATGTGTTTTACTATATAATGTACTGCACATGTATTATTATATGTGTGTATTTCACTGTATAATGTACACATTTCACTATATAGTGCATGTGAACCATTATATGAGATATGCATCTCACTACAGTATATAGTGTACATGTCTTAAAACATAACGTATAAAGCCAGAAGATATGAATTACATCCATAAAGGCATCCCATAGTGATGGGATTAAAAAATGCAGTTTCTGAGTCCCTAACCATTCATTTTGGACAACCTTTCTTTAATCACAGAGGCTAACAAGGTTGTGTAGTAATTCCAAAATGAATTTGCCAGAAAGAATGTCTATATGAGCAACTTGCTACAATAAAAATAAAAAGTAAAATTTCATATTTAATACTAAATATTTTTTGCTCAGTAACTAAAGGAAAACTAATAACATAACTAATTTGCATAACAAGCCTGCCCACATGCGGTGTTTAAACCATGTTACCAAAAGGTGGCTGTCCTAATTTTTCCTTTGACCAATATAGCATTTTGTGTTTGGTACAGATTGTGCACAATTTATCTGACATATAAAAACTATTCAGTGCAATGTTTTAGTACTATTACTATGATAAGGAATTGGTTATGCTGTATATATAATAGCTAAAAATAAAATATGATTGAAAATCTTCAGCCCTGCCGCAGAACTGAACCATGGAGTCAGTTATTACATGTGGATACATAGATATGTGTTTATTTTGTCAAATGTTGTGAGTATAATGCTATTGTTAATCATTTTTGGATTTTGAATACCTAAAGGGAGATTTATGATTGTAGTCTTAGCTCTCAGCTGAGATATACTCAGCACATGCTTTGATGACGGTTCACCCTCTGTGACAGCCAGCCCCATGACAGACGTCCTTGAGCACTAGGGTACAATTTAAATATCTATTTTCTTGATCAGGAAGGGAAGCCAGAAATTTTAAATTGTACTCAAGACTGACACCAATTGCTCCCCCCCCGATGGCACTGTCCCCCCCTTACTTAAACATAAACCAAAATATGCGATGCCTTGCAACAGTAGGCCCACCCATTTCAGTCAAATATGCATTAAACCAATAATTCCAAGATTTACAATATTTTATTCTATCCTAACACACAAAGTTGGCTGGCTTTTAGTTACAATATTTAGGATACATTGTGACAGGCCTCTATACCACATCAAGGTAGCCAGCCTGGCACAGGTCCATTCACACCAACACTCATTTGCTGAGGAACGCTTAGCCAATAGAACTACTAAAATTCCCCTATTCTCTATTTCAGCATCATGCCTGATGTTCAGTATTCCCAATTCCCTCGGCTCTGCTAGGCAGGCACATATAGAAAAAAAACCTTTTGTAAATGCCCTAGTCAAAAACAAGGGGTCACATGTTGACTAGCAATATTCTTTTATTTCCAATAAGCTGAGCTGCATATTCAGTTAAGTCTGGCAATTACTGACCTAACATACAGTAAGTCCATGGGGAACTGAGCAGTTTATGCATGCTATCTGATATTTTCAAGGTACAAGTAGTACAGTTGTAGTACAGTATGTTCTAGTCTGTGCATTTGGGGGCATTTTGCTACAAAAATAAAAGAACAATAATACAGAACCCCAATCATGGCTAGTATAGGTGTGTCCTGGAATGATACTCACAGACACAGACACAGTAAGTTGGGATTACTGTACATTAGTGCCGTACTAACTGTAGTGTAGTCATGGACAGGGCAGACTGCTACTAATGGGCATAAAGTACTGTCTGCCATCGTACCATTATGGGACAGGAATACTTTAAAAAAGAAATTGTTTAGGTCAGGACAGGATGGAAATCAAGCCAATATTCCCAATAGATTTGCATTTTATAGATTTACATTTATTTTATCCTAACACACACAAAGTTGGCTGACTTTTAGTTACAGCGTTTAGGAAACATTGTGATAAGCCTCTGTACCACACCAAGGTAGCCAGCCTGGCAGACGTCCATTCACACCAGCACTTATTTGGTGAGGAAGCTTAGCCATTTGAACTACCAAAGTTCTCCCCATTCTGTATTGCAGCATCATGCCTAATATTCAGTGTTTCAGATTCCCTTCAGCTCCACCAGGTAGGCACATATAGAAAAAAGTAGTTTTGTAAATACCCTAGTCAAAAACAAGGGGGCACATGTTGATTGGCAATATTCTTGTATTCCCAATAAGCTGAGCTGCATATTCAGTTAAGTTTGGCAATTACTGATCTAACATACAGCAAGTCCATGGGCGACTGAGCAGTTCATGCACGCTATTTGAAATTTTCAAGGTAGTAGTAGAGTATATTCTAGTCTGCACATTAGGGAGCATATTGCTGCAAAATAAAAAGAACAGGACAATAGTGCAAAACCTCAGTCATGGCTAGTGTAGGTGCTAGTGTAGGTGTGTTCTGGAATGATATTCACAGATGCAGACACAGTAAGTGAGGATTATTATACAGTAACTAGTGCAATCATGGACAGGGCAGGCTGCTACTAAGGGGACACACAGTACTGTTTACCATCGCACCACAATGGGACAACAATACTTTGAAAAAGAAATTGGTTAGGTCAGGATAGGATGTAAACTAGGTGCCAGCTGAACTTTCCTTTTGTGGTGGCAAAGACTGGTTAGGCAAGCAAGGGTGGGATGAAGGTGGCTAAAACTAAGGGCAGACAATGATATTTTTTTTTGGGGACTTGGAGGAAGGCCCACCTCCTAGCTGGCTGGCTGGCTGCAAGTTGTTGCTGCTGGATTAGTAGTTCAGTTAACTCAGACAGGACAGTCTGGTGCTCACTCTGGTTCTGGTCAGCTGAGGATTTTCAGCTCTGCACTGCTGCTCAATACCACCACAGCCACAGAACTGAAGAACAGCACTGGAAAAGGGACAAAAATGTTCCCACTGACTGTGAAGCAGCCAGTCAGCACTCAGCAGCAGAGGAATGCTGCACCTCTCTGACCAATTGGAAATAAGATGCTCATGCACAGGGTGTTTCTCCCCCCTCCCCACCTCTCCATCATGGGACTCAGACAAAGTCAATGGCATTATGCCTCACTGCGCCTGGGGACAGAGTGCCTGCACTGGCAGTGCTCTCACTGTATACATAAAAACGATCACAACAATTCCAATTGCATGAACCAGTAACAAAGAAAACTTCAGCCCAGATTGTTGCCCCCTTGAGTTTTTAACAGTACCCCGGGTCATACTGACCATAAGTCTGATGACGACCCTGCTCTTGAAATAAATTATTTTCAGGTACCCTAAAAATACAAATTAGAGATTAGAATTAATTACATAGCATTCTATGAAGTCATACAGCACATATGAAAAATTATTTTTGACTTAATTATTTTTCTTCTGATGGAATGGAGTCACTGTTTTCCTGCCTTCCGCTGACACTGAAATGGAGCTCAAGGAAAGACTGATTTAGGCATTCTGTTTTATCTGCAAGGTACTGTGAGTATTTTTTTTTTATACCTATCAAATGCCATCCATATTTAGATTGCTGGGAGCTCGCTTATTTGAATGCTGTTTCTTTTTTCTCAAATGGCAGACCACAATGACAAGCTTAGTGACAGGAGCTGTCAGTTCACTGTGCAACCACTTGCATATGTGAAGTAATGTTGCAAACAGTCTTTGTGCCTAAGTAGCAAATTTGAAATAATAACACATTTTAAATGAATATAACAGTATTGGTGTACTGATGTGTTATGTCAGTAGTGCAGCATGCACATATAGCAGTACTAGTGAACTGCATTATCTGCTCACTTTTAATTTCAGGTACAATGCTGTCATCTGCATTTAAATAGCTCAGACATTGCATATTCATTTTTAGGAAACCTTGTTCATTGGGCATTTATTTATATCTATAGACATATATTTCTACAAGAGAGATGCCTAAAAGTCAACTTCTGAAACATAATATGTTGCAATGGACTGCTAAGTAGAAACTGCTTTGATACAGGAGAGCAATGGCAGTATCGAGTCTGACAGAACCAATATACCCTTTATGTTATCGAATATTTTTTTTGCACTTTATTTGAAATAGTTGATAATTATTCCAATAATGCAATAATTGCTGCTTTTTGTTGTTGTTGTTGTTTACGAGTATGCAGCCAAGAAAAAAATGTAGACACATGTACTCTGTACCATGAAGGGAAGCCCTGCCAGTTCATTTGAGCTATGTGTTTCTCTGTATTACAAGCTGTAGAAAACATGCTGCTTATTGATATGGTTCACAGGTTATAAAAAACAGACAAAAAATGTCAACAATATTCAATACAGTACTAGTGTATGCCTCAGAATAAAAAATTATATGAAATTCAGTGAACTGTCAGATTCTGAGCTTCACATCTCCCTGATGCTGACAGGAACATTGACTAAATAGGATGACTAAGCACCTTGTGAGATGGTATTCAAACCAAATACAGATGTGTGTAACCCAAAGTTATCTACATTTATCAACCCATCTAAAGCAGAAGCTATCTAACAAAAACTCAGTCTGGGACTGCGATAGCATCAGGAGAGAAAGCCGATCAACCGTAAATGGCAAATCAACTGATAAGTCTTTCCTGTCAGACTTTTCCATTACACATTTAATGCAGAACAGTAGAAAAGTGATCAGTTTATCAATATTCATACAAATAAGAAAAAAAAAGTAAAACCTAATCTGCAGGAAGAGTATGGAGGCATAGTGTAAGTGTTTGCAGCAGCAGCACCGTGCACACATAATACTCTGAGCAGATGTATAAGAATCCCTCATCTGTCTGTCTCTGAACTTCATGTCTCTGAGACACTGACTAGAACTGCAAACTAAGATGTAACTAACCAGCTTGTTTCTGGTATTTGACACAAAATACAAATGTGTTTAATCACAAAAAAAAGATAAGTTATCCACCTATCTAAAACAACCAAACGCAATCTAACACAGCCCAGGCTGTTACAGTACAGAAGGGAGAGCATGCAATAGTTTGGACAATGAGAACTCAGCTATGCAGTCTTTCTTGGCAGATTACTTCTTTTCAAATGTGAATGGATGCGCTGCAAAATAATTTCATTTGAAAAAGATCACTTGATGCCACTGAAGGGCTAGCAGCTCGGAAAACCTACTTCCACCTCAGCTCTTAACTTTTATGGATAATTCTTCAGCTTTATAGCACCAAATACAAAGGTCTACTTACCACTTGGCTCCTGATGGCTCTCCATACCATCTGAGGTGAAATTATTATGAATTGGAGTGTTCTTGAGGAGGATCGGACCGATCAACATCTGAGGCCTTGCTCTGGCATGGAGGCAGAAATGCGCCAGGCACCTCCCCCGCACACACCACCGCAGACTCCAGAAAAAAACCCAAAACGCTCAAGGGGGCAACTGGGCACCATTTCCAAGGCCAGCACAGCCCCGACTACTGCAGAAACCGTGGCTCCTCTAACAGAGCAGAAATTTATGGAGGAACTGCAATCGTTTCGCACTGCACTCCAAGACCTCACCTCGGAGCTTAAATCTATGCTTGCACAGCTCACAGACACCACTAGAGCAATAACAGATGTGGCGGCCAGGATGACATCGCTTGAGGGCTGGAAAGCCTCAATAGAGCCAGAGCTCCCTGCACTGCACCAAAAGCTACATCAGATGGAAGCTAAACTTGAGGATCTGGAAGGCCGAAGTCGCCACAATAACATTCTTATCTTCGGCCTTCCAGAAGAAACAGAAGGAGCTGCACCGATCACTTTTCTGCAGTGGATGCTCACAAAAATAGCTGGGCCCTCTCCCAACAATACCACATATGCAATAGAGAGGGCCCATCGCTCACTTCAACCTAAACCGGCTGCAGGGAAACCACCAAGGCCTTTGATATTAAAATTTCTAAACTACCTGGATAAAATGCATGTCCTGGGACAGGTCAGGGGTCTCCAGGAAATCCTATGGGAGGGTCAGTAGTTACAGTTCATACAGGATCTCCCAGCAGCTATACAATAGTGAAGGGCAGCATATCACCCTATCGTTACCAAGCTGATTGCTGCCAGCATAAAATACAAAGCGCAGTATCCATCTAAGCTGTCTGTCTGTCACCAGACCACCTGGAAAAGCTTTGACACCATGGAGCAAGCTCTTTCTGAGCTTCAGGCACTGATTCCAGACTTATTCAAGCCACATTGAATCTCAGTGTTGGACCCTTGGGAGAATAGCAGGAAAATGTGAGGAGGTCCACGGTGCTTTTGATCTTCGCAAGAGGACACCAGATCATCGAGTTTGTGCTTATTGCTCAGTCTTTCCGCCTTTTAATCGCTAAGCTAGCAATTTTTTGCAGTGAAACTAGGGCACCAGACTTGTAGGGACAGCTGATTAGTATGGCCCTGATCTGTGGGTGCGATCCAGTGGGAGACCCCCCTGATTTTTTCATTTTTTTCTCCCTCTCTCTCCTGAAGTTAAGGAGGGAACAATATGGGCTTAAGCTTAGTAGTTTTATCTTGCAGGCTCACATAAGGAGGGATTTTTGTTGCCCTGTAAAGCCACAGTTACATTGCTCTCAACTGTCATTTATGTGTATTTCCAAAAGAGGGCATCAAAGCTCCATGTTTGCGCTTATTGCTTAATATCCTGGTTTTCCAATCTGTTAAGCCAGTAATTTTTTGTATTTAGCTACAAGGCATCAGTTTTTCTGTAATAGTCTTGAGCCAATTAACAAAGCCTTGATCCATGGGTGCGATCCAGCGAGAGACACCCCTGTCTACTTATTTTTCCCCCTCTTCCTCCTGATGTTAAGGAGGGAATAAAATGTTTCTAAGTTTTGGAGACCTATTCTATATGATTATATAAAGGGGGATCCCATTATTTCATATTGTTATAATGTCAGCACTCTATACAGATGATTATATAGTATAAATGAGCACATTCCCATTGCTTTAATAGAATAGAGTTTGACGCTATACAACAGCAATAAGTACAGAATATTCCAGAGCCCTCTATCTCTATATGAGGACACCAGAGCTTTGCGTTTGTGCTCATAGCTTAATTTCCTTGCTTTTTAATTTAACTAATCTTGCAATCTTCTGTAAAAAAATTAAGGAACTAGACCTGTGGTGACACTTATCATTTAATTAATATAGCCCTAGTCTATGGGTGTGATCCAGTGAGAGACCATCCTGCTTTTTCATGTATTTTCATTTTTTCAGGTTATTTTATTATATTTTATCTTTTATCCCTCTTTCTTCTGACGTTAAGCAGGGAGCAAATGTCTCAAAGTTTTGGAAATCTATTCTGTGAGCCTATGCAAAGAGGGATTTTGTAGTTTTATATTGTCTCAGTGTTATTGCTCTCTAATGTTAATCAGCAGCACTGACAAGTGTAACATTATTGCTTTAATACATCAGAGTTATATGTTAAGATGCTATAAATCTGTTGGAAGAGTTGGGGTGGGAAGGGGTAATCTGAACAATGCAACCGAAGAAGGGTGTTACGAACCAGAGTAAGGGGTGGGGAGTACTCACGGCTTTTTACTTTGTAATTTCTTGAACTGTCCTTTTCCTTAATTGTTTTTCTATTGACGTGCTTATATGCAATCCAAGCTATAGAACATTTTCTAATGGAATTGATCCAAACTGCTGTGAGTGGGGGGTTTTGAGAGTTAAGTAAGGGGGGTGGGAAGGAAAGGTGGGTAGTTAAGGACAAGATAAGGGGGGAGGGCTCAGATATGCAGTGAGACAAGGCTTCGCTACACTTTTTTTATTCTTTAACCTGAAAAATTCTACCATTTCAGGCCTACTGATCAAAAGTGGTAAAATGCACCAATACGATGGTGTCCTATAAAGTGTGTTCATGGAATGTGAAAGGGTCTCAATCTCCGGTTAAATGTGCCAAGGTACTGCTGCCTCTCCAAAAATTAGATACTGATATAGTGTTTCTTCTAGAAACCCATTTGCCTCCCCCCCCAGGTCTTACAGTTAAGAAGATCCTTGGTGGGTCAAGCTTTAGGGAGTGGACCTGACACATGTAAAGGGGGAGTAGCAATTCTCATAGCAAGGAGAGTACCCTTCCATCTTGTGGATACCATAATAGATTCCCAATACAGATACATTTTGATTAAGGCTCTGCTAGGTCAGTCAGTGGTGGTGCTTGGTTCATATATGGCCCCAACACAGAGGACCCCTCTTTTTTTATTTCCCTCATGAAACGACTTGATTCCATGGTCCTTCCTCCCCATTGTGCTGGGAGGAGACTGGAATCTAGTCTACTGCAATATCTTGGGACATTCCACCAGGCGCCTCTTGTCTCTCTCCCCTGCACAAATTGCTATCAGAGAAACAATGGACTCTGTTGGTCTAATAGATCCCTGGAGGGCTCTTTTCCCACGTCAAAGGGAATACTCATTTCACTCTATTCCCCATAACTCATTCTCCCGTCTAGATTACTTTCTTTTGGATACGGGGCATCTTTCATCTGTTGTATCCTGCAACTACTTTTCTAAAGTGATCTCAGATCACCATCCCACCTTATTATGTTGGAGTCCTGGCCCGCCTCTCTCTAAAGACAAGGTATGGAGATTTAACAGACAACTTTTTCGATCAGAATATCTGAAATCCCAGCTCGCAGACTTCATCACCAATTTCCTAAATCTTAATACCGCCACTATGTCCAAGTTAGATATTTTATGAGGAGCTCTTAAATGTTCAGTGAGGGGAGAAATAATCTGTATGGCCACAGTTAAAAAAAAGATCACCTCCAAGGTAACCTCTGCTCTGTTACAAGACATCAGGAATTCAGAACTAGTACTCTCTACCTACTCCACCACAGATGAGCTTAAGGCCTTAGAAATTCTAAGAGATCGATATAACTCAGTCTTAACTGAACATGCAGAATACCTCCTTATACATTCCAAAATTCACTACTTCAATCATGGGGACAAGGCAGGAAAACTCTTGGCTCTATGACTCAAGGCACAGGCCTCTGACAGAATAGTTCCAAGTATTCAAATACCCGGAGGACAAATTACTTCCCCTAGAGATATAGTAAACAGTTTCCAGGAATATTATAAAACATTATATTCCCAGTCTTCTTCTCCTTTCTTCCCAGAAATGGTAGACTAGTTTTTACAACTAATTCAATTTCCACAACTTAAGGGTAGTCAAGCAAATTCGCTTAAGGCACCTATTTCCCATGACGAAATAAGCATGGCCATTGATTCTCTTCCATTAGATAAATCCCCAGGACCTGACAGTTACACTGTAGAATTCTTTAAACTTTTTAAAGCACAACTAGTACCAGTTCTCCTAGATACTTATAATTATATGTTTAATCAAGGTATCTCAGATCTTTCCCTATTTGAAGCCACAGTTGTGGTTCTTCTCAAACCCAATAGGGATCCTCTTCAAATTATTAACTATCACCCAATCTCTTTAATCAACGTGGATATGAAAATACTCACCAAGATCCTGGCTACCAGGTTGACTAAAGTGTGGCAAAGGCTCAAAAGTAGAGAACAAGTTGGCTTCGTCGAGGATATGGTGTCTTCTGATCACATGTGCAAATTGGTCTATTTGATCTCTGCATCTAGGGAGTCCTGAATTCCATCTGCCTTGGTCTTCCTGGATGCAGAGAAAGTGTTCAACAGGGTCTCCTGGGGCTATCTATTTTACCTGTTACAGCGCTATAACATACCAGCGCAGTATATCAAATGGATCAAGATTCTTTATACCCAACCCTCCGCATGTATACTTTGTAATGGACATCTATCACAATCTTTTTATTTGCAGCAAGGTACCAGACAGGGATGTCCACTTTCCCCCTTTTTGTTTGACTTATATCTGGAACCGCTTATTAGCATATCAATAATTCTCCCAACATCTCTAGCATTTCTATTGGACTTAATCAGTATAAAATTTCTGTGCATGCTGATGTTATTTTACTCTATGTTACATACCCCCTCAAAATCGATTACTGCCGTGCTTGTACTTATGAGGGAATTTGGCAAATTTTCTAATTACAAGCTTAATATAGCTAAGACAGAATTAATGCCTTTAAATGTCCACACTTTCCCAGCAGATGTCACTCAGTTAGGGCTCCACTGGACTAAAGAAAAACTAAAATATCTGGGGATATATCTCTCTTGTTCTAAAGTCAAAATGAAGCAATACAATCTTGATAAAGTCCTTGCTCAAATCAAAATAGATCTTTCCCGCTGGGCTATGCTTCCAGTCTCTCTCTCTGGGGGCGTGTAAATGTACTGAAAATGAATGTTCTTCCATGAATATTGTACCCCTTACAGATGACGTGTCTCTTCCTACCCAAAATTTGGTTTACGCAAATTCACAGACTTATATCTAATTTCCTATGGGGCGGCAAGGCACCCTGGCGGGGTCTCTTTAAACTACAGAGGAGCAAAGAGAATGGAGGTCTACAACTTCCAGATTTGCTTCTTTATAAGTTCTCCATTACATGTTCAATTCTTACACACTGGATGAAGGCTGGGCCACCTGCCGAGCAGACCCAATATCAATCCTTGTGGCTTCAAATAGAAAAGACCCTTGTTTCTCCATATAATATATCCTCTCAATATTCTCATTTATTCTTCTTCTAAGAATTTAATTAAAAGCTTTAGGAATCTACCCATAGGGATAACACTTCGAGTGCACTCCCAACTATGTAATACATTCAGATATCCTTGCTAAAAGATGTCTCCCAGCCTATATGTGGTAATCTCAACTTCAAGATCGGGGGTCTCCCTCTTCCATACAACTTTTGGCCAGGGAATACTCAGCTTAAAGTTATAGACTTATTGCAGGAACACAAATTGATGTTATTCCAAACAGCTCGAGCACAGTTTAACTTCCCTAATTCTTTTTGCTTTAAATACATCCAACTGCAACATATGCTTCTACAACATTTTGGAACTGGGTCTTGGGCACAGCACTTAACAGGCCTGTTTCTCCCAGCTATTTCCAATTTGCCCTCATCCCATCTTATCTCTTTTCTCTACCGCCTCCTAAGGAATTGCATAGAGGAACTGCGAGGAGCACCATACTATGTCTGGGACTAGGTACTGCCCTCAGAATCCCCTACACCATGATCATGGTCTAAAATCTGGTCACAACTATATCAAGATGTGAAGTGGATTAGATATTGTAGCCTACAATTTTATGTATTACATGATCTATACTATACTCTTGCCAGACTCTACCAAATGGGGAAACTTCCCTCAAATCTTTGCTCTCGTTCCAAGGAATGTCCTGGAACACTACTACATATTCTATGGGAATGTAATAAAGTCACACCCTTCTGGTCTGTCATTAAGTCTAATTTGGATCCCCTATTAGGTCTATCTGAAGCCTTTAGACCAGAAATTTGTATAATAGGGGATTATGGGGACCTTTTGATTGGTAATCAACGAAAACACATGGCATTAGTATCTCTATGCACCATAGAAAGTAATCATGCACCATTTGCTGGATCAGAGCATCCCCACATACACAGAATGGTTAAAAGAGATGCTCTTTGCTTTACAAGCAGAAAGTACGATCGCCCGAATAATGAAGAAGCCACATTATTACCAGAAAGTATGGGCCCCCTTACATACCTTATTAACTATTTAATGGAATAAGGTACAGAATATAACAACTTTTAAAAATCACTACTAGAAAAATCTCAATATCACTTTAGGCCTTCTCCAGTAATTGTATCCTGGGCTAATGAAACTATAGACCAATATCACTGCATACATGATGGGTCAAGGGTGGGGGTGGGCTTAAGGGGGAGGATGGGAGGAAAATAGGAGGATAAATAAGTGCATGTTTCCTAAGCTTTGAAGTGATTTTTAAAGAGAATTATGGTAATAATTATCACTCATCAAATTCCTATGTGAATATATAATATTGCAGAATTTCTCCAATTTACATTACCGGCTTGTGGTAATGAAACATGCAATCTTCCCTGTTAAATGTCTGTAACAAATGATATGTAAAATCTTCCTAACAATAAAATATAGTCAATCTGAAAAAAAAAATAATTTCATTTGAGAGATAGTTCAACAACAAAAGTAAGACCTATAATTTGCCATTGCTTAGTTACAGCGATCAGATAAACAGAAACAGAAAGGTGATGTCAGACTTCACATTGCATATCTCTGAGATGGAGAGTCAGCACAGCAGTGCAAACAGAGGCAGTGATGTTTACAATCAGAGATCTACTGTCAGAATTAAGTTCAGTTGTTGGCAACACGCTGACTCAAATTGGGAGATATCAAATTTAAAATGGGTTTATTTATGTCTGCTGATGTTCATTTTAACTAAACATTTTGTCTATTCACATGTCATACACTACAGATATGTCTGTGAGAAGGCCTTTATGAAAGAATCCATGGCAAACAGCTTGCATTTCACCTTTAAGCTCGTTCTGGAGCCAGATGTAAGTTTTTGAAGCATGATGAGATTAATGAGAAATTTGAAAGCACGTTACTTACTGAGAATGGGAAAATGTATTCCTCTTTTCCAAAAACCAGTGCTATGCATCCGATACAAATGTCTGTGCTGATGCACATGCCCGGAGTGACAGCTTTACCATTTTTTTTAACAGCCATTTCTAGAGAATATAACACTCTTTCATGGTAAGGAGGTACTTTACCAATCTCAATCAGTAAGGTACTTTCATATTTCTCCTGAAACTCATCAGGCTTCAGAAATCCACAACTCGCTTATGTCTACTGATGGACAAAACAATACAGTGAACGCACAGTGATTGCCGTTCACCTCCACAATTAAAAGTCCATTCAGTATCTGGTAAGCTCCTTTTTCTCTACTGTGCTATCAAGATGGCTGCAGGGCCATGCCTACTGCAGCCATAAAAAGGCAGGTTAAGCAGCCTTTTCTGTCTTAGCAGTACTAATGCTGTTGTAGTCAGTGTATTGTGTGATAATTTTTCCTGTTTTCTTTGGTTTGTAATTTTAGTTCTGTAGAACAGTTAGGTGTGTTTTTCTGAATGATTTTTGTGACTATCGATTGAAGTTAACTTTTTTTTATGTACACAGTAAGGTAGTTGTATTTTCCTGAGTTGGTGCATCTTGTGAGTATCCGCCTAGTCCCTGAAATCCCGGTGTGCATTTTTTGTGTAAAAACAAGAAGAAAATGGTGGCAGCACAGGTGCTGCTGGTGATGATGACTTAGGAGGAGCTTGAACTTCAACAGAGGGTGCTGCCACTTCAAAATGGTGTGCCCACCACCCCACTGTGACATGGGAACTTCCTTTATGCCCTCCACAAACTGTTGCCAGTAAGGATGGGCTGCCACATCTATTCACCACTTCCCTCTGGTTTTTCTCCCACTCGACCCTGTGATTTGCCATGAGATGAGTCCTCTGGTGAATTTCCTATTAAATAGAATACCTTTGCAAAGTTATCTGCAGAGGTGAATTTGGCAACTTCATCTTAACTTCACCTGTAAATTGAAACTTTGCAACATCTCTAGCTAGTACCCAGGATGACAGTTAGGTGCCAGCGATAGATAGGGAATCACAGTCAGACTGAATGGACCATTGGTCTTTTCTGCCAGTAATGTCTATGGTTCTATGTTTCTAATCTTTCTCAATTTGCATTACAATATATTCTTTCATTCTATTTCCAGGTTTGTAGAGTGACTGACAATCTGTTTGATTACCAAGAGAGGATGACAGTGAACCATCAGCTTATATTATCACTACCAATTACTAAAAATGTAGCAGCATTTGAAAATGTATCCTTATGTTAAAAATCTCCCCACCCTTTTGATTACAGACCCATCACAGTGATTGTTACATGCATGGGATGCAAAAGCAGTTTGAAAGAGAGGTGCCACATTCTGTGGACCATATCCCTGCTCAGACCTTATTATAGCCAACATAGTAATCATTTTTAAAATCTGCACAAACAGGTCACATGATAACAATCATGAAGTACCATTAATCAGTTCAAAAAGGTGCTGAGAGATGCATAAGTAATTTTGCTAATTTTGCATTATATTCTTTCATTCCATTTCCTGGATTGTAACCCCATACCAACTGACAATCTGTTTGATCATCAACAGAAAATCATAGTGAGTTAGCAGCTCATCTCATCATTACCAAGTGCAGAAAACTGTGGGGGTACTTAACAATGTATCCTCTTCTTTAAAAAACGACCCTATTATTTTGTTTACTGACCCATTACAGTTGGCATGGCATGCGTGAGATGCAAAGTCAGTTTGCAAAAAGGGGTGACATTTGTAAAGAAAACCAGAACACTCATAATTTCTACTTTATTTAGATTTTGTAACTCTTTCCAAAGCATATGTATGCATGCATTCCAAAAGATAAAAACCAAGTGCAAAGCATCGCTGGTGTGCCAATCCTTCAGGTGGAGCTGTTTGATAAATCTCTTCAACACACATTGCATTCTGCTAGCCATGTTCCTACTCAGACCCCATAACTGACTATAGCACACTTACTGTAACAATAATCATTAAAAACTGCACTAAAGAGTATGCATGATGACACTAGGTAGAAGCTATCACTTGCCACCCAAAAGGACTCAGTGAATCACAAGTTAGGCTTAATGCATAATTAGGTCACCATGGTCAGAATGGTAATACCCCAACAATGTGTTATTCAAGGATGTGCATGTACCATGCTTGATCCCAGCTGAATAAGTTGGGACACCAGTAAGCAAGGCTTTGGACAATGTTGTGCATAACAAGCTTCTGGGCAACATAAATCAGTGTGGTATACACAAGACATGCACCTTGTGGATTGCTTACTGGTTTAAGGACATATAGGCAATATCACTAAGTTTGGTAGTCACAAGACACACACTTGGTGGATTGCAAACTGTCTAGGGGCAGGAATCAAAGGGCAGTGGATGGTAGATGGGCACTGCACAGAAATAGGATGAGTACTCATCAGCCTGCCTCAGGGACTGGTGCTGGGCCACTGCTTTTTAACATCTTCATCAATGATCTGGAAACTTGAGCTTCCAGCAGCCTGCTTAAGTTTGTAGATGACACTAAGTTGGCCAGGGTGGTGGACCCTCTTCTGAATGGGACAAACTTCAGGAGGACCTAGGCCCACTGGGTGATACACCCAACATCTGGAGACTCAGATTCAATATAGCCAAATGTAAGGTGCCTGGCCTTCCAGAATTTAGAAGGGCAGTTGATATGCATACTGTAGTAACATAGTAATTTAAGGTCAGGGTCAGAAGAGACTCTAGGTCCACCATGTCTACCCACCCCTGCTTCAAAAGCAAGGATAATATAAATATGCTGTGCAAACATGTGCTAATTTATAGGGATACCCTACCCAACCTGCTACTGAGGGTACCTGCTAATTCCTATAGTAAGCAGAAATGCTTCTATACTTACATTAATGACCTGTATTGTCTCAGTGTTCTCTGTTTCTGTTGGTGTGCTTTCCCATAGGTTCACCACCATCTGAGAGAAAAAAAGTTCAAAACATTATCCCTAATGTACAACCCCTGAGCTTTAAGGTGTTTCCCAGAATCCTGCTGTAAGACACCAGATCAAACCCCACTTTGTGGACCCTGTGTTGCACACTTGTGTCTGTCTCCATTCCCTTTTTGTATAGAACAGACCCAACTGCACACTGTTCCAGGTGGAATCTGACCAGGGCCTTGTAAACTGGTAGGATTACTTACCATGCTCTGCTGGTCATCATAGTTTAATTATCCCCAGCATTCTACTGGCCCTCTTCACTGCAGGCACACACTGCTTGTCCAGCTTCTGTCCCTTGTCTATTATTACTCCCAGATCCTTTGCCTCCTGAAACATCACCAAGAAAAGTCCCAAACAGTGTGTAGGTCCTAAATTAATATTTGCTTCTGAAGTGTAGCATATTTCATTTAGCTACATAGAATCTAAGGCTCCAGAAGTCAGAACAGTCAGCTTATTAATGTCCTCCTGAAAACTGTTTCTGTCCTTAAAAGAGTCCACCACCCATGTCAGCTGAATTTCATCCATGAACACAAAAAGCCTACTAGAGACCCTAGCATCTAGTTCGTTGATGTATATGTTGCTGAATAGAGGCCTCAATACTGATCCCTGAGGGCTGCATCTATGTGCTCCTCTCCATTTAGAGTTGCACCTGTTCCCAATAGCCCTCTGCTTCCAGTCCCCATGCCAGTTAGCAATCCACAATGTGTATATCTTGTGCATAACACACTGGTTTACTTTGCCCATAAGTATGTCATGCACTTCAGTGTCTAAGGCCCTGTTGATATACAGATAGACTATAACCATGGCCCATTGCTGTTCACCTCTCTGGTCACCCCCAAGAGGTAATCAGATTGATTTGGCATGATCTGCTTATCATACAGCCATAATGAGAGGGGCACAAAACTTGGGCTCAACTGAGTGCTCCATTATTTTGTCCTTGATAATAGTCTTCAGTAACTTGCCCAGCATCAATGTCAGGTTGTTTGGCCTGTAGTTGCTTATTGCCAACCTTGCCCCCTTCTGGAAGATTTGGACCACAAAGGCCACTTTCTAGTCCTCTGGCAACATGCCTATGCAGGCAGACTCCTAAATAATTACTGCAAGTGGCATTGCCAGTTTGTTCATTTAGCTCCACTATGATCCTGAAATGTATTCCATCTACCACTCGGGACTTAGTTGATTTAATCTTTGCCAGGAAGTCAGGAGCCAGGGCAGGCATAATGACTCTGGCATCTCCCAGATGGATGACATTGCATCCTTCAAATAATTAGATGTTTGCTTTGATCCTCATCTCATCTCCTCCTGCCATGATAATGCCATCATAAGACGTGTCAGCCTAACTCTGGTGCACTATTCAGGAACAAAGTCAGCATCCCCCTCCCCATATAACAGGAGACTGTAAACTGATCCTTCCCAATACTGATTACAGATACATTATATGGTGTATAATGCTGCCACGAAATCCAGACCTATTAGACTGAACACCTCTTTTACTCCTTTGGTTGTTTTGCACTGGATTCCACTCCCAGCACTCCTACAGTAACTTCCCTATATTCCTCCCTCTCAGTATCCTATCTTTAGGGTGAACACCTCTCACTGTGCCTCCCTGATATTCAAATTCTTGTTTGGGTCTCTTTCCTCTTGTCCCAGCTCCCTCCTCTTCTGTCTCCTCCATTTTTCTTACCACCACAGAAACCCAGTCTCCCTCCTCCTTCTTTCTCCCCATGATAAAAACTGTCTGTCAGTCTGCCTTCTCATTTATGCCTCCCTGACTTTAGTCTAGCCTCCTCCAACATATACAGTATGCTCCTTCTCATTCCTCTGTCCTAAAGACTTTATAGCCATAACCTTGGAAATCCTATAACTAGAGACAACATCACGTGGAGTACTAGGGTCTTTCATGCCACCATGTGCAAGTGCCCTACCCTAAGCCTATGAGGATAATATGCAAATGAGTGTATATATGATCTGTATGGCCACAACCCTCATGTCTGTTCCTGCTTGTAATCCCCTCTCTCACTTTTCTTATGAATCCCGTAATCTATCTTTTACTCCTTCTACCTATATCCTTCCTAATGGTCTAACTTTTCAATTCCCAGTCATTCCTCTTTGACCTTAATGCTTTTTCCCTCCTTTTCTATACAGCATTGTTTATATAATATGCTATATAAGACATATTGCTTCCTTGCTGCACACTTCAATTGTGCCATTTGTATTTTTACAGTAGTTTATGCTGTGCTTGTGCTGATCTAGAATTTGCCTATTTTGCACATGTCTTTGCACTCTGTTCTTGAGCAGTTTGTACTGTTCCACTTTTAACATATGCCTATTTGTTGCACATTTTTTGTACCAAAATTTGTTTTGCTTTTATGCTTCCCTGTACCCCTTCCCCCAGAATGAATCTGAACATTAGCTGGTCTCAGATGAGTATGCATTTCCTGATAAAATCTTTTAACTACATAAATGAACAAGTTCCTCTCAAGATACATATAGCCAGAAATGTAGCATCAAATAACAAAACACAACTCATGTTAAGTAACTGAATCACTATTGCTAAGACTATAATATCCTCTAGAATGAAGTAATAACACATGGCAGGATGTCTGGTAAGCTAAATTGCCATAGTGTATGTTCCAGGTGCATCATAGGGCATGAGGTGATGAAGAGTGCATTTAACCACCCAAGAACTGCAATGATACAGCTTTCCACAACTGAGCTAATTAAATGGTAATTAACATAAATATTGCTTTTAAATTATTTTTTTGAAGTACAGTAACTATGAAAAACTGTCTTGAATATCTTGTCACAACAATGACATAGTTGCTATGAACCTCAGTTTTAATGCATCAGATTTTCCATTTTCAGTGCTATAGTTATTGAACTGCACACTGCTGATAAAGATAATGCTGTGCAGATAAAATGAATTGTTGAGGGTAGTGGATAATGCATGAGGCCATGATGGGGTGCAGGTTTACTGAGTGAAAGCAATTTCTTTGGTCTTCTTGAGTTTTAATAACACATTGTTTTTGTTAGCTGGGACTAAGCTTCATGTTTTCTGTTTTAAAATGAAGTAGTCCATTAATTTTCTAAGATTGGTTTTGCAGCAATGCCCTGAGATGGATATAACTTATTTGGATGCTAAGCCACCCTAGGAGAGTAATCAAAGTGTTTTGTTAACCAAGGTATCATTTCTCCACGTAATTCAGTCCAAAAGGTTCTCTGAGGTAGCAGATAACTTCAGTGTCTAGGAAATATAGCTAGGTTAATGAAAACATGGGTATTTGTCTCACTCTGCACACTGGGTCACTTTGAATCTGTTACAGCAGTTTAACCTGAGAGTAAAAGGGTAGTGGAAAGGGATGAAATACTTAGTGCCACTTAATGGTGGTGACCACACTGAAGGAAACATAATAACACCCTAGAGAAGCTACAGGATACTTGCAAATGGACTGTGAAAGAATGACAGTGATAGAGAACAAGTCTGACATGATAAAGGGCTGGACTTACAGTATGCATACTGTTATATGCACACATGACATTTAGTTGTGCTCTAAAGTGATCTTTTTGATTTTTCTTTGATTACATTTAGTTGTCCCCTAAAGTGATCTCTTGCTGAAATGTCTTCCTATAAGCTTGCCTATAGTATCTTCCTATAACCTTTTCTATAGTATCCATCCACACCAGAATACCATCAGAATGGATATTCAGCTCCACTTGTGATGTAACATCTCCAAACAGAGCTACAGTTCTCTCAGAATGCATGGAACAATTAGCATTTTTTTTAAATCAACCTGCCCACTCTGAATTACAGTAATGACATGAATGCTGCACAATATGAAAATAAGTCCGATGTTAAAATGAGAGTTCATATCCATGCTGGTCTGTTACTTAATCTCTTCTTTCCTGGTTGGAAGAGCAGAATAAAATACACCATGTTCCCATTGTGGCTGCATTAACCCTTACTATGCCCTGGACTGAGATATCTGTTCAGAATTCTTATACATTGTAGTTCTATTGACAGCCTGAGTTAATTTAAAGCCCTACTGCTGCTGTTGGGTTTTTCATCATTCTGTGCTACATTGTCACTTTCACTGAAACCTGCGGTGGGGGGAGAGACCCCAATACAAATGTGTTGCCATTTATGTCTCTATGTTCCTCTCCAGAATGTCCACTCCCCTTGAAAACGTCCTCACGTACAAATACCTTGGAGTCTGTCTTGATCCATCACTCAATTTCCCCTCCCACTTCAGTGCCTGCCCTTCCAAACTGTGGCCGAAACTTGGACTCCTCTACCGACACAAGGCTAGCCTTCCCACCCTGTTAGACTTTGGGTATGACCTACCAGTTAAATGGATCCTCCTTGCCTTCTACTACGCCAATGTTGTTTTCAGTGCTGCCCCTGCAACCTCTCTCTCTCTCCAGACTAGATGTGCTGTATCATGCCTTCTGCAGATTTGCCTCAAACTCTCCTTGTCTGACTCACCACTGTGACCTCTATGCCTCCCTTTCCCTCCAGTCCCTCTCCCAGAGACACTCATCCCACTGCATCACCTTTACATCAAAGTTCTGGTTTGGGACTCTACCTTCATACCTTGCTTCTCTCCTCAAACCTGCCACCCCTTCACCGTACAACTCGTAATCAATCAGTGCTCGTTCCTTTGCTCTCCCACATGTTTGCACCTTGACCGTCAAACTGGCATTCTCCTACAGACTCCCATCACTCTGGAATAACATCACCCCCCAAACCCATCTTACCTCCTCCTTTCCCACCCTCAAGCATCTACTGAGGCCTACCCCTTCTATATCCTGCACCTGTCCCTCTCCCTAATGCACTATCTCCCTTGCCATTGACTTGTTTCTCCCTACCTGTGCCTGCTGCCCCCCATTGGATCCAGCCCCCCTTATTTTCTAGCCTCCTCTACCTGCTGTCTCTTTATTTTGCTATGCACGAAAAAATAAATAAATAAATTGTGTATATATTATTGTATATAATTACCTGCTCCATTTTGTATACTATGTAAACATCCACTGCTCATTACATGTACCTGTTTTTGTTTGTGTAAAATGTTTTATTGTCTGCTGTTAATCTTGTACAAAAATTGTATTTATTTTATTTTATCTTCTGTCATTTTGTTCCCCTATTCCCCCAGATCGCACCTGGAAACAAGCCTCAGCTCATGGTGCTTAACCCAGTTATCAAATTTTAAATAAAACAAATACATTTTGAGATTCTATGCTTTTTTCTGCAAACATGTAATCAACACAGCTATCAAACAGTACTGACAAGTTAAAAATTGAACATGAATTATATATATATTGGTGGAATAATATCGATGACATACACTAAAACCATTTTTCTCACTTTAACACAAGCTGTATTTTGTAGTAAGCACCTTCACCCTATATGGACAGAAAAGCACAGTAATATAAGTGCAGTAAAAACCACAAAACAAATATAGCATAAGGGAATACAGCGACAGGGGAAGAATAGCACTGATCAGTACAGTGCTTACCTGTCACTGTATCTACTCATGCTATGCAGGTGAAGTAAGGAAGTGGGATCAGAGTCGGCATGCTGCCGTCATGGCTCACAGGGTAGAGCCTCAGTCCAGAAAGACAGTACGGACCTGAGCGTCAGGGGTTTGGGTCCTACCCTTGCACCCTTTGTGTATGTTTTTCTGCCTGTGACTGTTCTTTACTTTTTTTTGTACTCTCAAGCTCCACTCTTGCCCAACAGATTTTGTCTCCCTCCCTGAGTGTGGCCCCCCTCGAAGCTGGTTATCTTTAGTTGGGGGTGAGGGGGATGAAGTTCCCCTGCATGGGGGGTGCAGGGGCTAAGCCCCCTGCATTAAAACAGCATGTCCGTATTGACTGTTGTGTGCTGTTGGCGAACACTGGCATTGCAAGGTTATTTCTCTTGCTGTTGTTCCCCGATGCAGCTTTACACCATGTTGTTTTGCTTGTGAGGTGTTTGACCGTGCTGTTGAATCTTCACAGTTATTGACCTGAACCATCTTTCACAGAACAACCTAATATTTTCTTCTGGAGGCATGATGCTGAATATAGCATTTCCTTTATGTGAGTACAAAACTGGAATACTGCTGATGATTCTGCTGTTTGGAATTTGTTTATGCAGTTTCAGTGCACACTGCTGCTTTTGTTGTGAGTATGTTCCATGCATACCTATGCGACTGCTCCTCCTCTTCTTCTTCATCTATCTATTGGTGGCACTGCAGTGTCCACACCCCTGTTAATTTTCTTACCAATGTTACTGAAAGATAAACAAAATAACCAGGCTTAGGAACTGTTTAATTAGTTTGTGAGAGTAAAATATTGCATGTGACTGCTCTATGTAAATAATCCATTCTTTCCTTACAAGAAGTAAATCTGTTGAACTAAACACCTGTAAGTTTGTTTTAATAAATCGTCAATGGTAAACATAATTTATTGTTAATTTGTTGTATATTTGTGTATGTGGAACACATTTTTTTATTTGTATCAGGAGACCATTGTAAATGAGTTAACCTTTTCCTGTTTTAAATAAAATCAGATTCAAAATATTACACCTGTGTGTCTGTATCAGTGGAGCAGGGTGGGTGGAATGTAACACATTCAGGAGAAAACTAAACCACTGGCTCACACTGGCCTCTTCAGTGCAGCTGATCCAGTGCTGCTATGTAATAATGTATTACTGTATTGTTAAATTGACAGAACCATTCATTTTTAATCCTGTGCTGCATACCATCCCCTTTCACTCAGCTTGCTGAGCTACGTGACTGTGCCTATTGAAGGTGAACATGGCCTAGAATACTCCTGTATCTTGTGTTATCCTGATTTTCAGCTTACTAAAAGGCCCTTGCAAACAATCTCAATATGTATGCCATGCCCTTTTACTCAGCTTGCTGAGCTAGGTGACTGTTCCCACGGAGGGTGAACATGGCCTAGAATACTCCTATATCTTGTGTTAGACTCAAGATGTTCAGCTTGTTAGAAGGACCTTGCAAAAATCTGAATAAACAGACCAGTTCACCCTTTTCTTTGATGTAGGATCTGCTGAGACATGCTTAATATATAATGGAAATAATTACACTGACACTGAATCTTAAGTTCTTGGACATTCTTTACTCTCTAGGCAGTTGGTACATGGGACACAGCAGTTAACTGCACTAGTCTTTCTAGTCTTTCTAGACATGCCTGTCTCCCTTCTTTTCACACCTTTGATGGTGTTATTATTGAGGATGTTTCCTTTTTTAAGTACCTTGGTGTCTGGCTTGACCGTCATCTTAATTTCTTGGTTCACAGTGATGCTATTCACCGAAAGCTTCCCCCCAGGCTTGGTGCACTTCATAGGAACAAAGTGAGTATTCCGCTTCCTATCCACCATGAGATTGTTTTAAAGATAATCCTCCCTATCTTTGATTATGGTGATTTAGTCTACAGTGGAGCTCCCAAATCTACTCTTTTTCAACTCTTTTTGTCATTTTGCTTTAGATTGTTCCCCATGTAATCACCTCTGCTCTTTCACTCCCCTCTCTTGATGCCAATCACCTTTTCCACTGTGCCTTCTTTACATCTAAGTCCTGGTTTGGTTCCCATCCTTCCTACTTTACTTCCCTCTTATCCTCTCCCTCAGCTTCTTTCTATCCTTTATGTGATATTGCTTCTCATTCTCTCGCTATTTCTTCTAGGAAACCTACAGCTGGTCAATCTGCTTTCTCTTATCATTTTTCTAAACTTTGGTCCTCCCTTCCCTTGTCTATTCTCTCTGCCTCTTCAGTTTTCTCCTTAAAGTCTCTCCTTCATGACTTTTTTAACTCCCTCCTGCAACTGTCCTTAACCCTCTTCCTTTGCCCCCTCACTAGTTTTGCCCTGGAAATCTGTCTCCCCTTAACTGTGCATATGTTACTCTGATTTGTATTTAAAGTTTTATTATTTCTTCATTTAAATAGTATTGCTTTATTCACTTTCTATATATTGTAAATGCTTTATATGATGTTCCCCATCCCCTTCCCCCAGGATGCATCTGGAAATGAGCTGTTTCCAGCTCAGTACATCTTTCCTGGTGAAACGTGTTGAAATGAATAAAAATAAATAGTCACATAGACTCAATCAGTTTGATAGCTTTACCATTAATTATGGTACTCTAATGAGTGTTCTCAAAATTAGCACCACAGCCATGTTCTGACCTCTAACCTTATCTTGGATTCTCATGGCCCTTGTCATTCCTTGGCATAGCCAAACAAAGTTGAACACTTTCCTGATCCCACCTTAGTCACTGCACTGAAATCTCAGTTCCTCAGACTCCTACAGTGACAGTTCACAGTGATCTGCTAATAATATATGGAAGGAGTATGGAACACTGACACAAAGTGCCCAGACTGATTTTGGGTAACTAGCAACATAGTCCAGAATGCAGTATCCCTTTACTGTAGCCTGGTTATAACAGGAACTTGAGGAGTCCCCTATACACGTGGCAGCTCTGACATCACTCAAAGCTTCACTTTCACCACAGGATATAGCAGCCCACCCTCCTAGGGGTTGCCTGCTCCTGTGGTGAGGAGTGCCCAGCTATACCTCTTCTTTGGGCAGTGCACCTCCGTGGAACTCTTTAAAAAAGAGCTGAAAACTTATCTGTGGAGCATGGCTTTCTAGATAATTAATTATTTATTAACGCTTTGGATTTTATTATTACATATTTTATCTTGTGGTATGCTGATTTTATGTATATGTTTGTGTATGTAATGATTGAATTGTTAAATTGTTCAGCACCTTGATATGTTGAAAGGTGCTATATAAATAAAATTATAATTATTTTTATCTCCAAAGGAAAGGAGGTGGTATAGTCTAAAACAGTGGGGGGGGGGTCCAGCTAATGTGTGAAGGGCACATGGCCATAGAAAGAGGGAATAGACAGAAGTAAGAGGGAGGGATGGTCACTAGAGCATTAACAGTGTAGCTAGGTAGGGTGGGCAGACAGAATGGACTGCTGAGTCTATTTCTGCAATCACTTTCTATGTTTCTATGTTTCCTCACTTTCTCGGCATTGATGTTCTACCTAATTCTTCCACCCTTCTCACTGCTCCTGGATGACTTGGTTGCTTGGACCCACACTACACTCACTCCACCACCACACTTCCCAAGCCCCACTGCTCAGGAATCCTTCTCAGACACCCCAGGTTTTTAGGTAGTTCACCTTAAGGGAAACCTTCACACTGTCCCTTTAGGGCTTCAGGTTGGCTTGCTCCAATATTTTCAGGACAAAATAATGCCTGAATCTTGAGTCCTTTTCCTGGCCATGCCAGGTGCCAGATGTACTGAGCAATCCCCAGATTTATCAAAAGGGTACAGATCGTGTGCCATCCCTAGCTTGAGGGTAGCCAAATAATCCAGTCTCAGGTCAGAGCCAGCTTTGAGAACTGCACTACATGCCTTGTGTTACATTGCCTACTGCAATGATGAACAGCCTCCTTACCTATCCCATTGGGCATATCCTGCATACCCACCTGAAAATCTGCCATATAGCTGAGCATCCCTGCAGCATGCACACTCATCTAGGACACTGCACTGTCTCTTCACCCTTTGGCAAAACTCCTGGGCTGTGGCATCCATGCCCATTCATCTGTACCAGCAAGCCCTTTACTCCTCACCAATCACTTTTCCCACTTAAAGAGCCACTGTCCCAGGCTGCATGGACCCATTTTATAGTGCTATGCTCCTCTTACATCCTGTACATCCACAGATTCTGATGCAAAGGCACCAGATTCCTGTTCAGGAATGACTAGTAACAACCATTGCCCTTTCCATCATGGAAAGAGGTTGCTACTTATATTATTTTTTTTTTGTTTTTTTTTGGCTTGGGTTCCAAATTGCCAACAGACCTGACAGAACTGGAAAAGCCAATCCACATACCTCTTTAGGGCAAATGTCTCCAGGACTAAAAAGTATGACCCCTTTATGATGTTCTTCTATTTCTGAATCTGGTTGATGCTTTTGTTTGTGTTCTCACTGAAAGGAAATTACATATACTCTAGTTTGTTTTCATCCTTTTTTACAAGAATTAATCTCCATTAAGTTGTCACAAGATGTCTTGGCTACATTTTGCTAACTGCTGCTGCATGTCAAGCCACACCTTCTTGATGAGTCCAGTCATGGTGTCAGAGGAGATTGAATTAGAATGCTGTAGACTGTTTAAAATCTTCCTTAGTGAATGAGTGGCCAGTCTGCCAGTTTTGTGGTACATTTAATCACAGAAATGCAGATTTTATTTAAGGTTTTGAAAACTCGCTAGCTAACAATGTTCATATTTCTGGCAAGATAAATGTTATTCCAGTGCCTATTTAAATCATGCTTGTGGCAAATATAGTTGTTGACAGTATAGTCTGTTCTGTTTGTTGTTCTTGTGGGGTATAACATTCCATGAGCTTTATTCTAATTCACAAAGGGTGGTAAAGCAAAACAGGGGTCATTGTGTAACCCCAGTATGCTGCCACCAGGGCTGTTCTGCTCATAGATGCTGGTGGGGGCATGTGCCCTCCTAAATTCTCATCC
Organism: Neoceratodus forsteri; assembly: GCA_016271365.2. Taxonomy (NCBI): domain Eukaryota; kingdom Metazoa; phylum Chordata; order Ceratodontiformes; family Ceratodontidae; genus Neoceratodus; species Neoceratodus forsteri. Next base: position 1,105,017,250 of record CM057458.1, on the reverse strand, counting down.
AAGTAGTGCTTTTTGGACCAAGGAAGGCTGTAAAAGTATAGTTTAGGCTTTCTGCTTGACAGTCTTGAACTGTGTGCCCTCTGAAGATCTTTGTGCATCATGTCCCTTGCTATCACCATTTTTGCAATACACACAAAGGTTTTCATTGGATGCAGTGGGAAGGATTCACTTCCTACCTCCATGTACTAATGTAAATCAGGATATGAGATAAGATGTCACTTGGTAAAAGTTGGAGTTGCATTTGCTAAACTACTGACTAGAGGTGGATATAGCACTATACCATACTTCAAACTGGTCATGCAGCCTCTTGTCATCAGGATTCCAAACAAGACATGTCCCCCTCACTAGTCCCACCATATCATATCTCACTCACTCCATATGTGCTGTTTACATATATAAAGTGGAGTTTGAGAGTTAATGGCACAGTGGACCTGTGGTCCTAGGTTGCATAGCCCAATGGCCCACTTGTCCTGGTGGTCCAGTAATTCCCCCTACTGCTCCTCTATGTTGCACACTCCCTTCTAGCTTAGTGGAAGTCATATCACTAGGGCCAATTGTCTTCTATCACATGTCCCCCAAGTGCTTCCTCTGACTGACAACCATTTGCCACTTGCAATAGTGTGACCCCCCCATACCACTTGCCTGTAGTAGTTGATAGAAAGTGGAGTTACAGAAGACAGCGACCAGATGTGCAGGGGCCACCATCTGTCAAGTTATGGCCCTTGGGGTCATAAGCATAGCAAACTCTGCCCCCGTTCCCATTTTCTTTCCATGTAGAGAGAGGTAGCTAGCTACATCCATTAAGTACTGCTTGATGTAGTCTTAGAGTAGCAGGGTTATAGTGTTCACAATGTAAAAAACAAAAACAAGGCGCTGCATCAACATGTGGTCTAAAACCAAAACAAAACGGTTATATTAAATGCACGCTGAGAATAGAAAATAGAGTTAAAAATCTATGTTTTGACCTTAGGTCTTCTTCAGAAAATATCTAAAAGAGAAAAAAAATCAAAGTTAGTGTAGAGGGGAGGTTCACAATAGTGTTCCCAATGAACATTTATCTATATTAATTTTATTTGTGCATATTGCACCACAAGTTCAGTAGTTGCTTAGTTCTTCAGCAGGTGCTCTTTTTAAATTATTTTAAACATCTTTTATTCATCTAGTCAAAAGATACTGACTGGCCAATGTAAAGCTTTTCTTAGTGTTTTTTTTTTAGTCTAAATTTTCTTTTGTACTGAGCTGAGTGCCTTGGTTTCTGAATGTTTTTTTATATTGTTTTTGGTAGTTTTCATATGTCAACATTTTTAGCAAAACTGGTTTCTTCAGAGTGTTCTCCAAACATATGGAAATGTAAATAACATGTCTTTGCCTACTGTGATGAAGACAGAGGTCTGGGATGAGTGCAGCCACTTCAGTTTCAAAAGATAGATCCCACCATCTATCACATCCCACAAATGGAACATAGACACATGTGGTAACACTTTTTCATGCAACTATATCCTAATTATGGCCAAAAGGTGTGCAATACCATGACCATATATAGGAGAGATTTTAAAGTGATACACACATTTTAATATACCGTTCAATGTGCTTACACAACTGGATGAGATGAGATGATGTTTGTGTAATTTGATTTGCTTTGTGGCTTTCCACCTCTCTATCCATGGGATATACCACCCTGTGGGGTATGACACAAGGAACCCTAGAGGAGGGTCCCCCTCACAGGTGCCATGGGAATGATTGCATCGGCTAAAGGTAGGTTAAGAAGAAGCCAATGGGTAAGAGAGATGAGCCGCTGGAGGAGGGGTGGATAGTGGGCAACTAAAAATGAATCCTGGTGAGGCTCAGGATGTGTGACCTTTTAAGCCTGATGGGGGAGTGACGTGGTTGCTCCACCCATTGAACCTTGGACTTAAAGCCCTCCCATTCAATGTGCTTATGCAACTGGATGAGATGAGATGATGCTTGTGTAACTTGATTTGCTTTGTGGCTTTCTGCCTCTCTATCCATGGGATATACCACCCTGTAGGGGTACGACGCAAGGAACCCTAGAGAAGGGTTCTCCCCTTACAGGTGCCACGGGAATGATTGCATCAGCTAAAGGTAGATCAGGAAGAAGCCCAAAAAGAATACCCAAAGGTGTCGAACATCGAAAAGGTAAGGATGATGAATGAATTCTGAGAAGATGATAAGGGTGGACTTCCTAATGAGAGAAGGGAAAGCTGAGGGCCACCATCCACCTCCATCCAACAGCGGAACCTAACTAAGTAACCTAAGAAAGCACTAACTCTAACTAATATTATGACCATTGACATGGAGGAGAGGAAAAAAACCCTTTCAGGAGAAAACCTCTGGGGATCCAAGGCCTAGGTCACCTTCCCTCCAGGCTAACAACGTTTGATTTGGGGATGACATTTGATCAGAGGACTTACGCTGATAAAGAGAAGGATTCATTAAAGAAAAGGATCTGAGTAGGGAAGATGATGGGATAGGAGAAAACCCCCAAAAGAAGGCACAGATTGAAGAAGGAACATGAGGCAGCGATGAAGACTGATGATGATAATCGTCACAGGAGGGTTCATGTAGAAGTCAAAGGAGCAAGGGGTATCCAGATCTGCTCAAGGAGATTCCAGATGTGCTCACAAGGAGACCGAGGATAGAGCAGACTGGAGGAAAATGCAGACTGTCCTGATTGAGCAATGCGAGTGAGTAGACACTGAAACTGATGAGACATGCTCGATTATGTGATGTGAACAATGAGACCTTGAATGATTAAACCCTGAGGTTGCAGTCGATGAGGTAGCATAGGATTCAATGATATGAATGCTCGAGTAAGTGACGTAAACAGATAAACCTTGAGGTAAGGATGAGTGAATGATGACTGGAGTTATGAACCCAATACATGTGGCAGGATGGCCATGGGTCAATGAGGTGGCATAGGAGCCATGATAGGTACACCCAAAAAGAAACATTGATTGCAGGTCACGATTAGAGTGAATGCTTGATGGCTGGTATGAAACATGAAGAGGAGGAGACAGGAATGAACTTGAAAATGAACTTGTACAAAGGTAGTAGGAATAAGTAGGCTCCTCAAAATGAGGTAGACTATGAGGCTAAGAAGACATGTCCGGAACCAGAGGGTATGCTTACCAGAGGGCACTCTCAGGAGGAGGAGCATCAGAGGAGCAACTCAGGTTGAGCTATTGAGGAGCAAAATTGGATGATGTATGATGAGGAGGGAAGCTAAGAGTGGAGTGAAACCATGATGGATGGTACTAGAAAAGGCGTTAGGACAAGGAAGGTAAAACTTAGGAAACCGAGGAGGTACGATGATGAATCGAAGCTATGGTGGCTGGGCACAATGAAAGTGAAGTATGAAAGGATGAAGGACAATAAGGGCCAGGAAGATGATGATGGAAGGAAGCCTTGAAGGCTGGAACAGGAAAGTGAGGTATGAAATGGACGAGGTACTGTGATGGAGGGAAGCCGTGGCTGGAGGGAGCCTTGATGGCCAGTACGGGATGAAAACTGCAGAAGAGCAGTGGGTTGATGAGGAAGCTTAGTATTCAGTGAGGTGTACACCGACTTGATTGAAGGAAATAGGTAAACCATGAAGTCAAAATGAGGGAAGGAGAACCGGACCCATGAACCTGGACACGTATGGGTGAAATAGAAAGATACGAGTAAGGAATGGGAAGGCAGGATATGGATAAAACCCCAAAAGAAAGCACAGTATGTATGGGCAAGGAGCAGAATTGAGGGAAATACCAAAGGAAGCCAAAGCAGCAGAATGAATGAGGAAAAGAGACATGGCTGGAGGCGAATTGCATGAACAGTGGAATGAGGAAATTGCAAGTCCCAGCCATGCACTGCAGCCTGAGCAGGAAACTAAGACACAAACAGAAACTACAGCTAGAGATAGTGCAGAATGTGACTCCAGGTATCCAGTGAGAACAGCAGATAAGTTATTCAGGTAATTCATGGTTTATACTGCAGCACACACTGGAACTCAGTTCTCATGTAGGAAAGCCAGAATAAAAATGTTTTTTTTTTTTTTTTGGTAGGCACCAGTATAAGCTCTACATTGAAACATCGTACAGAATAGGGTAAATAGTCAAGTATGGACACAGTTAGAAAAGATGCACATTTAATACCAGAAGTCCCACCCGATAGTTTCAACAATGCAACACAGTGCCATACAGAAAAACTGCACAGACATGAACTGCAGAAAACATGCTGTCTCTGGGTACAATCCATGCAGTGCAAGTGCAGTGTCTGAGGAATGTGTGGTCCTTTGTACAGGAAGAAAATCGGGTATGGAAATAAATGTACGAACTGAGAATGGCAGGGAGTGGTATTTAGCATGGTAAGTCCCTGCAGTGTGGCAACAGAGCTCCTAGGGATAGGGTGACTGGATAGACTACTGCAGAAACATAATCCCCCACCTACCACAGGCCCAGCTGAAAAAATAGCAGAATGGCATTTCACTGGCATTGACAGCAGTTCCCCCAGGCATGCTGAAAGTGTGAGGACAATCAGGGAGAGTGCAGCACCCATCTCGCTCGGAAATGGAGTGACAGGCAGGGGTGTACAGACACACAACCTGCGAGGTGATGCCAGACATACTACCACAAAAACAGGTCCCAGGATCGCTCATCCGGTGGAAGACACCTGCAGACAAAGCCTTTCCCAGTAGTCATATACATTGCCTGGGTCAAGAAACATCCATGAGAGCCAAACTCACTATTCCACCACCAACATGCATGTCATTTGCTGTCCAAGCACGGATGGAGGGTTCAGTTGTGAGAATGCAGCAGGAGGATCAGAGGCAGAGATGAGGAGTGGTGGCCCCGAGGAGAAATAGGCAGAACTGCAAGCAGATGAGTGGAAGGGAAGGCAAGAAAGTGAGCGAGGAAACACAAAGCACCAGAGTAGTGGAGGAAGTGGGGGGGAGAGACAGAACAGAGAGGAGAAACAGTATGAAGCAGGAGTGTGGGGCAACGCTGCATGAAGCCAGTACGGCGATTGAAGAAAGGGGAGGCAAACTGTGCCAGAAGGCGCAGCAGCAGGTGGGGAGGACGAGCAGAGGAAAAAGATGAGAAACTAGAAAAGCATGCACAACCAAACTAGTGAGGGAGGCAAAGAGATGGTAATGCACCACTGAAGGCAGCAGATGAAACATGATAAAAAAATGAACCCGCACAGAGCACCAGAGACGGGTGGAAGAGCAATGCCTCCGGCTGCAACTAAAAACAAATCCTGGCGAGGCCCAGGATGTGTGACCTATTAAGCCCAATGGGGGAGTGATGTAGTTGCTCCACCCATTGAACCTCTGGCTTAAAGTCCTCCCATTGAACTACAAAAAGATGTTCTAGTTACTTTAAGAATTACTGATTTAGTCCTAGGCATAAGGAATATATAAAAACTTCTGACCATCAACTTTCATAAAGAAAAACATGTGACTACCAACCTCTGTTATACACATCTGTGTATAATGGAAGGTGAGTAATGGATTTAGCATGACTGAAAGGTGTCTATCTAAACAGTTGAGTCGTGCTTTTAACAGACTCAAGCACTTTCTCGTATAGATTGATTTAAACTAGCTCATGCTATCTGCCTTCCTGCTGATTGACTTGTTCACAAAAAAGGTAATAAACCCCCACCTTTTCATATAATAAACTTCAGTCTATACAATTTCTCTGTAAAAAATACTTTCACATCAGTTATTATATAAAATAAAAAGTTGGGAGGGGGATAACAAAGTTTTTACATACCCTCAGTATGGTATACTGTACCCTAATAAACCACTCGAGTTTCACTCTCACAGTTTATTAGCAATCTCACTATTTGAGTATGTACAAAACCCTTGCTACACACACCTCCCCATGCATTACTATATATCTATATATATATTTATAAAATGGTGTGGTAAAATCATAAAAATCCCACTTATACAATTGGACAAAACACGTGACATGACCGTGCATTATTTCCCAACGACCGCACACCTAGCACTACGACCGCACGCCTAAACTACTTTCCATTCCTCAAAACCTTTTCACCGGCAGCAAGACCACTCCACACCTGCTGCAGCTAGACACCCACACTAACACACATATGCAACTGACACCCTGTAACCACTGTGACCAGTCTGATTAACATAAACCTAACTGTATATATAAAAGTACAACATACATTATTTTGTACTCTTCTCCTCATTCAAAGCCTTTACATGCATTATTTTGTAGTCTTGTCTTCAATTCAAGCCTTTACATTGACAATACCACGATCCTAAACACAGTACTTTCACTTTCAATACAGAAATGTAGCGTGACAGCGGTGCTCATTTTACAAAGTCAAGCTGTTAGCTGGTAAGAAAGTAAGGCGTGCAGTGTTTAAAAAATTAGAAAAGTCAGTGCCTTTTCACTTTCAATACAGAAATGTAGCGTGACCGGGCGGTGCTCATTTTACAAAGTCAGAAGCTGTTAGCTGGTGAAAGTAAGACGTGCAGTGTTTAAAAAATTAGAAAAGTCAGTCCCTTTTACTAGTTTCTCTCCGTAATTCAAAATAGTAGCTCCATTTCCGATGTGAAACGAGCGACGACAGACCGAGCGAGTCGGTAATTTTAGAAACCTAGACGGAAGCGAGAGCGAGTGTTGCCATAGCAACACTCGCTCGCCTCTCTACGCTTCTAAAATTACCGCTCACTCTAACCCTCCTCTTCCGCATACAATGTGGAACTAGTACTAAAGAAAACGGACAGAAACTAATAAAAGGCACAGACTTTTCTAATTTTTTAAACACACCACGTCTTACTTTCACAACCTAACAGCTTCTCACTTTCTAAAATGAGCACCACTCGGTCACGCTACATTTGGGCAATTAAAGTGACAGTACTATAAACACATACTTTTTTTGACACCACAAAGGACTACTAAAACTTAAATTCATTTAAAATACAGTTTTTAACACCAAAAAGTGTCACCTCTACAAACATAACATTTAATTACCAACTACACAGAAGGACTACTTCCCCCAAAAAAAAAATCTATAGCCATTTTATAAGATAGATATACCACTCTGAGGTGTGCGGTCGCGCTCTGATATATGCACGCCTTGTGCGGTTGACGCACTCGGCCTGCGGCCTCGTGCGCACAACGCACACCAAGGCGTGCGTATATCAGAGCGCGACCACACACCTCAGAGTGGTATATCTATTACATATATATATATATGTATATTTACTGGTTAAGGGCAATAATCTATAGCTGGCAGATGCTCAGAAACTCTGTAATTCACACTTGTGAATGATAGAGTTCCGTACACCATGGGTACCACAAACTGACACTAATCTTCTTGAGCTGTCCCTCAAGAATGTGTCCTCAAGCTGGTGGTCTGCTTGAGCTCCTCACTGAAAACTGCCAGTATGAAAAATATGGCTTCTACTAGAAACAAACAAAGAACAGCTACGGAAGAAAAAACATTCTCAAAAGACTGTCTTTCACTTAGAACTTCCATACAGATAAGTTAGCCATTCTATTACACCAAACTACACAAACTTATAATTAAAAAAATGCTTGGGTCATTCTCAGCTGAAACTGGAAAGGGTGCGGGAAATTTAAAAAAAAAAATGTAAATGTTATGAATTTAGTTAAAGCACTTGTCAAAAGTTCTTCACACAAAAAAGCTTCAGCTGTTGTATACTTATAGCCTGTTCATTTACAGTTTTTCTCTGTTCCATTTAACTAAAAATAATGTTCTTCACAGAAACTGTTTAAATGTCTTAATTACTAAACTAAGCAGTAGTAACCAGTAAATATAAAAAATAAAACACAGAGAAGTGTGGTGATTTGGATTTTATGCACATCCTCAGTGTGTGATGCCCAGATAAGCCCCTTGGACTTCGCCTGGAGGTTTATGGGTCATCACACATCTTGGGTGTGCATAAGATCCTCGTAAACCACTCTTCTCCATGCATTATTTTATGTATTTTACTTTTCCCAAACTTAAAAATGTTTTTTTTTAATCCTTTATAGCATATTTTAGCAAAGGAAATAACATATAGAGATATACTATGACAGTTCCATGAAAAATAAGTGCTCAGTGACAATAGTGCACAAAAACACAAGAAATCTGAGGTATATGGCAACTAACAATTTATTGTGCTCTGCTCAAACAACAGCCAAATGGCCCCAGCACTTTGACAAAAAGCCTTCGTCAGAGAGTGTGGCAAGGACAAATGCATCACTGTTTAAATAGCCCCAGGTGTAATGACAGCATAATCAAAGTGCAAGCAATCAATAATAAAGTAAAAGAAAAAATGTTATAGCAGCAATGCAATGAAAAAAGTTATTCCAAAAAATGTTCTGTTATGGTTATGAAAAATATTGGCTGTACTGTTGATTTGGGTTTTCTGGATGCTTCCTATGCTGCATACTGTACATTTGAATTTTTTTCTGAATTCTTACCCTCCTCAGGTTCTCAGTATTATTTCTATGCAAACATGAAGCGGCCATCTTTTTTTCTTGAGAAATAATTACTTCAAAACCTTCATAAAATTCTTAAATGATAATGGAAACTGAAAATGTCACCACCAAAACAAACTGGAAGACATCTGGCATCAATAAGGAAGAAAAACAGGTGGGGTTACATTTTAGCCCATTTTCTTTGCACTGCTACTTTAAATACAAAAACAAGAAATTGCTAAGTCAATACACACAAAGCAGAAAGCATTAATTATGCATTTTATATTCATACAATCAAATACATCTTAGTTATCCTGCAGTCTGAAATTTAAAGAGAAGGCGAAGAAGGTAAATAGAAAAAGTACTATTGACATTCAAGTCTCAGTTATTAGTACATCTTGCTGGGTATCCACACTCAGGCACAGGAAGGTGAGGGAATGACTCACCACAATGTCACCAAGGGTTACTTTCAGTAGATGACCCAACCTTAGGGACAAATCAGTGCATAGTATGGTACCACTAGACACTAGTCCAACTACACACCTTAACTAGCTAGCTAAAAGACACATGGGGTACAGTATTACAAATGTCAGAGATGCAACACCTGTGTTTATTGCAACACCGGCAATGTATTAGTTCATCCAGGTAGACCAGAACTGAAATTCCTGAACAGAGAATGCATCACATGTGATACATCATTTGTGGCACTGTATACCTGCTATGGTACCCCTGTAATTTACTGTATATATAATGCACACTACTTGTACCCTAAAATCTAGGATACAAGAGCATGTTAGGTCCATCAGTAACATGAGAGAGGACACTCCTTTTGCACTACCATGCTTCTTCCCCTGGGGGCCTCAAGTTTATGGGGACTGAGTCACCCACAATACCTAAATTTGGAGGGGACAGGGTGAACTTGCTTCTCCGAAAAGAAAGCAATTGGATATATATAAACTTCAAAGTGTGAAACCTGTAGGACTCAATGAACAATGAGACCTTAAGACATTTTTGACTAATAGATAAATGAATATGTGTTAATATGATGCTTTCTGATTCATTTTTTGTTCCTTCTCCTTATTTCTAGGTAACATTCTGGTGTGTCATTCCCTCACCTTTCTGTGCCTGAGTGTGGATCCCCAGCAATATTTACTGACAACTGAGCCTTGATTATTGATTGGGTGATCACATGGCATTTTTTCTATTTATAGTACCTTCTTCTCTTGCTCTTTAACACTTCGGCTGCCAACAGAATTATAACTCATAATTCTGGAGTGATATATCAGTCTGTGGCACAGCAAGGATAACTATGATGTATTTAATTGTATGAATATAAAATGTGTAATTAATGCTTCCTGCTTTGTGTGTATTGACTTAGAAGTTTCTTGTTTTTGTATTTAATACTTTGTAGTACAACATTTTTTTCTTTCACTTTATTGTTGATTGGTTGCACTTTGATTATGACGGCATTACACCTGGGGCTATTTAAACAGTGATGCATTTGTCCTTGCCAAGCTCCCTGATGAAGGCTGTTTGCTGAAGCACTGGGGTCACTTGGGTGTTGTTTGAGCTGAGCACAATAAATTGGTATTCATCATATACCTTGGATTCCTTGTGTTTTCAAGCACCATTGCCACTGAGTGCTGTTTACTCCTGGAACTGTTTGTGTATTTTGGGCTGGCCGCCCATTACCAGCACCTGTCCTGCATGTCTGTTCACGGTCATACACTTTGGGACTATCTAGAGATATACTGTGCCTGTTAACCAAATAGAAAAATAATAAATACAAGGTTTTATTAATTCATGTGCAATTATAAAAATAATCAATGTCACTGATTTGCTGTGAAAAAAGTAATTACATTATGTTTTTCAAGATTTGCAGTTCTAGAATTATACCAATGACTGCTAGTCATATTTGAAGATTTTACTGGGATTATCTACTGTAGCTTGTATAATGTGTATAAATATAGAAAGAAATAAACCTAGATAAGTAAATTAAATAAAGTAAAATGACAATAGTATAGAAATACATTAGTAAGTAAGTAAATACCCTGTAATTTGTTTGGTACCCTATCCAGCAAGCTCAAGGCACCTTAAAGATGCATACAGGAAGAGGGCACTCTTGTATCAGTAACAACAGCTACAACTTTAAGAAAAAAGGCAGATCATTTCACATTTTATTTTCATAACAAAGAGGACTTACCAGTAACATCCCAGCAGTTTTGAGTCACTCTGTTTCTTCATCTGGGAGCCACATCTACTGCTTGGCCCCTATCAACTGCCCTTGTGACCTAGTCAATGAAGTCTATCAAGTTAGTTTAACATGACCTTCCTGCCATAAAGCTGTGCTGCCTCTGTTGCCCCACAGCCCATTTGCTTCAAGGAATTTTACCAGCCTCTTCTTTACAATAGTTTCCATCAGTCTGCCAACTGTCAAAGCCAAACCTACTGACCTGTAGTTCCCTGGCTTATTCCTAGCCCCACTTTCAGGTAGGTGCAACACATTCACTGTTCTGAATTCCTTAGTCACAACTCTGGACTCTAGGAAGCTGTTGTAAAGGTCACTTACTTGTGCTGCTAGTACATGTGCCTTTTTCTCAGCACATTACGGTGAACCCCATCTGGCCCTAGAGATGTATCTTACTTCAAGGGTAGTAGACTTTTAAGGACCCTATCTGTGGCAGTGAGTTCTGCACACATCTTTGTTCCACACTTCCCTGCCGTTGTCCACCTACCTCTGTGAGAGTGGCCCCTTCCCCTTCATAAATACTGAACAGAAGTATTTTTTTCAATATTTTGACATTTCTACCTTTTCGTTACTGTCCTGTTCCCACTACACCCACTCTTCCCCCAGTTTCAGCTTGAAAATGTGCTCTTTCATTTGCCTTTTCTCTCTGTTGTAACAAAAGAAGGCCTTTTTCCCTTCCTTGATTCCCCTTCCTATTCTTATCTCTGTATTGCCTTGACCCTCTTTACTTTCCTATCTTCAGTTTTTCAAGGTAGCCCTCTGTATCCCCTTCATTTTGACTCTCCTTGTACAGTACTGAAAGCAGCCCTTTTCCCACTCACTGCTCTTTCTACCTCCCATCTGAACCATATTGGTTTTATGTGCCTTCTCCACTTCCCTACCTGCTTTAGACAAGACCTGGTGACATCCAGGAGGTCATTCCTTGTTATGGACCACTTCCCTTTTACTCCCACTCCCTCTTTTACAACCAGGTTTTGTCCAAGTGTTTGTCGCATTGTGCTAACATTTGCCCTTCTACTATCCAGAGCATGCATTCTGGAGTTCAATTGCTCATTGCTAAGACCTATACAAAACCATACCACTAGGAAGTCACTTTTTCTTAGAGGTGCAGCTATGCTAATGTCCCTGCTATAATTGCTGCTTGTCAGCAATAGGTCCAGGGCTGCTTGTTCTCTTGCATGATCCTTGACCCCCAGTACTAACAATACATCCTAGAATGCACCTAGAAATAACTGACTTTTACCATTGCCAGCTTCTAGAATAAGTCAATCTATAACAGGTTGATTGAAGTGTCCCATGATCACCACCCTCCCCCGCATTGCTACCTTCTTGATCTCCCCTTCCAATACAGCTTTTCACTCTGGTTAAGTAGTGCACATACTTTCCCCAGTTTCACATTCCTTTCCGTGTCTGCTTCAACCTGGATCCACAGTGTCTCTATTCTGACACACCCTGCTGCTTACCTTGTGGCCTTTAAGCTTTCCCTTATGTATATGGCCACCTCCCACTTCCCCCCTTCTCTGTCCTTTCTCTGGAGTGAGAATCCTGGGTTGGTGGCATCCCATTCATTGTTTGGAGATGCCCTGGTCTTGGTGACTGCCACCAAATCCAAGTGGTCATCTGCCACTAGACCTTGGAAATCCTAGCATCTTGTTTCTTAAGCTTCTGGCATTGATGCAGACAACCCTCCACAATGCCTATTGACCCCCCATCTCCTTATCCTTGTGGTTGACCTGAGTGTTTATCTGTCAGCTAGATATGCTCCAAACATGGTTGGTATACACCTGCCTGACTGCCCATTCTGTATGTCCCCACCTTGATACCATCATTATCCATATAATCCCTCCTTACTGAACTTATACTTTCCCTCATGCTTGCCACTGCTCCCACCTGTGCAGCCACCTGCTCCTACTGTATTATTCTGGGGACCCAATTGCCCCCTTGCATAAGAAAGCTTAGGGTGTTGTACCCCACTGAAGCCCTCTGCACTCTCTAGTTTAAGTTCTGGTCAATGTAATCTCCTAGTCCTCCCTAGGCGCTAGTTCCTCCCCTACTAAGGTGCAGACAATCCATTGCAAACAATGTCTTGTCCTCCCATATAGATCTCCAGTCTCCAAAATGGTCAAAGCTACGCTCATCACACCACCATTAGAACTACTTTTTATAGTTCTCTTTCATCTGTATCCTAGCCTGACTGGCTCGTGGCACTGGTAGAATTTCTGAAAACTGTTGGAGGCAGAGCCTTCTCTGTTTGAGTCCCAACCTTCTGGAAATCATTTCCTTTGACTGTTAGACAGGCATCTTCATCAGAAGCATTAAAAAAAAACAGCTGAAAACATACAGGTTCTCAAAAAGGTTTTACTACTTGATATAATGTTATTCTTATTTTGTATTTGAGTCATTTTTTGTTAACATATGTATCATTATCATTTCTGTAAATGCATTTTGTTTTTGTCGCTGTCCTTGTTCCCTTCTTTTGTTTATTACTTGCAGTTGGTACAGACTGACACTCTGAACCGTTATGGGAAAGGCACATTAAAAATAAAGCAAATAAGATTGAATTGATAACATGTTTGGGACATCTAAACATAAACACAGATGGACCAATGAGGCCAGATTTTCAATGGGATGCTAGACCGACACAAGCTGTATTGAAAAAGCCCATGTGACATTTCTGGATACGTCAGATCTGGTGTGCCATATTTTTGAAGAAAAGCTGCCAGTGTGGCAAAGTACCTGAAATGATACAGGGAGAGTGCTGTGTCAGGAATACAGCTCATTGGCAAGAAATAACACAGTGTGCACTAATACAACAGGCATCAAAAGAGATGGCAGAAGCAAGAGTTGAAGAAAGAGTAGACAAACGCATCCAAAAAAGGTACTTCATGGAGAAAGAAACTGATGTTTTGATAGATGGGGTGAATGCCCAACATGCCCTGCTGATAGGGAGAGGAGGGGATAAAGAGTTGTGGGACCACAGGAAACAGGTCTTAGGGCAAAGTGGCAACAAAATTAAATGCTGTAGGTCCTCCAAGGTGGTCAATAAGGGAACTCCAGAAGAGGTACAATGATCTCAAATGGAGGTCAGAGGAGAAGATGACCCACAACAGATGCAGCACCAACTTAAATGGAGGAGAAGCCAGGCTATCCCCTGAACATCCAAGAACAGTACATGGCAGCACACTTCAGTAGATGAACCATCAAGGGAACACAGATCTTGATGTCTAAAGGCTATGGAAAACTGCAAATGGTGTGTGTTAGGGTTCCCTTTCCTACCCTACCTTTGCAGTCTGACATAGAGTCCCTCATACAGTAGCAACATGGGCTAGTACATACCACAATTACACCTGAAGCAAGATTGGTTGTGTGGAGCACACAGAGTCACATCACTCCTGGCTGTGTAATGGCAGCCCAAAGCCCCCGGTTGATGCTGGTGTTATCTGTTGCTGCCCTCATAGTACCAAGTCTTGCAACATGCCTGGACAAAGGGGCCATGCATATATGTGCACACTATACCACAATTGCAGAAGGTGTAGTGGGTGTGTTGCAATGTTGCAGACCTGTCCTAAGATGGGTATGACCAAGGCCCCATGTTTTCTGTGATTCTGTGGTTATTCCACTTGTCACAGAACCATGGTCCTGCTGCAGAAACAACATGTTTTTGATGAAATAAAGATGTCCTCCACCACTGAAAACTAGCTAAACTAGTGAAATGATGTAAGCAAGGTTAAAATGGTATTAGTGTGAGTTTACTGGCAGCTCCATTATACATTATACATCCCTTCCCCCGGGGCTTCAGCACTCAGTGGGGCAACCCATTTCCAATCCAGTGGCACTCAGCCCTGAACCTTATGACCATTATGGCCTTCTACAAATGCTGAGGGTACCTGTGGAAGTTTGTTTCATAAAAAAAGACAGTGGTTCTGTTTGCCAATTGCAGAGCTGTGAAATGAAAAATTATTAGTAGTTATTGCAAAAACACTAAACAGGACACTTTGTGGACCTGTGTCTAATGTAGAATGGCCCAGCTCTCTCTAGTCTTGCAGTAAATCCTTGCAGGGTGGGAGAGAAGATGGTGTTCCAGTACTGTGTTGCAAGTTCTGTGGGAGAAAAGGAGATGTGAAATCCAAGCATCTTTGATGCAAAGGTACAACTGGTTTCCTTGCAGGGTGGGAGAGAAGATGATGTTCCAGTACTGTGTTGCAAGTTTTGTGGGAGAAAAGGAGAAGTGAAATCCAAGCATCTTTGATGCAAAGGTACAACTGGTGTTTAAGTGGTCAGGAAGAAGAAGCAGCTGAAGTGGTGTTACAGCACAAACTGGCACCACCAGGCTTCAAGCAAGTGGGTGAGTGGGAGGGAGCCATTGGAGCAGCATTATTTAGTAGTCTGGCAGTACTGGTCTTCCTGCAAGTGAAAAGGTAGGGGGAGGACTCCACTGGAGCATCGTTGCAGTAAACCAACACTGGGCCGATGGGAGGGAGCCAAGGGAGAATACAACAGATAGCAATGAAAAAAAGAATTTCTCTTCAATTCCACAATACCTTACCTCTAAATCAAATCATGGTGCCAGAATTAATTTGTATTGTCTTTCCTGTGCATCTGCTGAACTGCCCCAGGCATCCTTTTTCTTGGCATTCTTTCAGGACAACCAGATTTCATTTTGAAGCTCATCTGAGTTGCCACAGAATATAAAGCCCATCACAGAACTACTGCATAATCGCTGCGGAATTGATCATAGTCTGGTCACAGCAAACATGAAGTCGTGCTGCATAATATAGGTCCACATTGCTGCAGTGCACCTAGGGTCCTGGGTATTACAACAGAAGGCACAGCTGACAATAGAAGGCACAGCTGACAAATGAGGCAGGCCACAATCATGCAAGCCATACCATATGTGACATGATACAGGTACAGCAATGCAATGGGTGTACAGTGTATACAGTATCCCTTGGAGACATGTCCAATAAAGCTAGGGTACAGTCAGCTATAGGTGGTGCACTGCACAGCTTCCATGGTAATGCACTGTGGAGCAACAGTGTCTGTCTAAGACATGCTGTGGACCATTGCAGAACAATGCAAAGAAACATAACAGTCACAGGACAGTAAGAAATGCCCAACAATGTATCCAAGCTGTTTCACACCAGTGTCTGAACCATATGTTGGCGGATGCAGGCCACTTAAGCAATAATGCACATCAGGGTGTGTGTTGTGCTGGGATAACGTCACGCCTGGGGTGATTAGGCACGAGGCCGCAGGCCGAGTGCGACTAATCACCCCAGAAGTGATGTTATCCCAGCACAACACACACCATGGAGTGCATTATTGCTATTATAATTAATGGTCTCCATTTTCTCCCATTGTCAAAACCGTGTGTTAAATGCCATAACACCTGAGTAGGTGTTACGGCATTCACGAGCTCCCTTTGAACAACAAAGCGCTCGAGACAACTAAGTAAACATAGCACAACGTTCAAATTCTCCCTGTCACCTCAAGCGGCACTGACTGAAATACACACTTCTCGGGGGTTACCTCCATACCAAATAGCCTCCAGCAGCCTCACATCGCCTAGAAGTTAAAAAAAAAAAAAGCCGATTCCAAACACCAAAAGACAAAAGTTAATTGAAGAGCAGGAAAACCACAACACAATTCAAAAAAAAAGCGACCCCAGACTTTTCAAACTGAGACCTTCAATTATATAAAATAAAATATGGGGAAAAGTGTGTTAAACTCTAATTTAACACACACCCTGGGTGTTGGATGGCATTCATAAACCCCTCGGGCTTAGCCCTCGGGGTTTATGTGCCATCAACAACTTCGAATAATGTGTTAAATTCTCGTAACACACTTCTCCCCATACTTTATCCTATATATAAAATGGTTTGCTTGTTTTTAAAACAATAAAATAGAAAAAAAATTATGTTTTTATGGGGTTTTTTTGTATTTTTTCATGTGTGGAGGTATATGTTTTCAGAAAAAAGTCCACAGTTTGACCACTAGATGGTGCTGGCTGTATGTTCTGCATTGTATTTGCCTCCCAGGTAACCCTCGCTACAGTGCTGTTTCTGTTAGGAGACATAGGTCTGATGGTGTCACAGAGTATGGGTTAAAATATGCTGCCTGTTTTTTTTTTTTTTTCTGGTTGCTTCTTTAGTTTTTAATTTTAAATGGAGAAGCAGATGGTGTAACTGGCAAGGCACTGTGTTGACTGAGCCACCGAGGTTAGCTGACAAGCTGACTCGTAACAGCTGCCATGGCGTTGTTGTGGAGAAAAAAGGCGAAGTAGAGGTATGGCTTTGTTTTAAGTCTATTGCCTTTCTTTGAAAAGTCTTTTTTATTTTAGTTTGGGAGTACGAATATGCATGGGTGAAGGAGCGGAAATCCCGTATGCTCGTGCGATAGGTTGTCCGTACTTCTGGGAGTTATGGGAGTAAGAAGGCATGGTTTTGTTTTGTGATGCAGGTATTTATTTTTTTAGACATAGCGAGGAGAGCAGAAGAGAAAGTTGAGTGTGGAATTACTGGCAGTGGTGGGAGCGGAGCAAGTAATGTTGGGTGCTGAGCGGGAATCAGAGAGTCAAGTAATCGTGGCCGTGGAATGATTTCTTTCATTTTAAATTTTTACATTTGATGCAGTCGTTTCTGTGCTGGGACTAGAGCCATGATGTTGTGCTGGGATAACATCAAGGCTCCAGTCCCAGTCTGGCCACTCAAAGTCCAGGATTATTTCATGCCATTGTATAATTGTTGATGTTACACAGAGCAATGCAACAGTAGGCACAGCACACCTAAAGCAGGGATATATTTATATGGGTGTTCACCCCACCAACCCACAATGTATATACTGTGTCCTTACAGATACCACCAGTGAACACACAGGCCCCAACACATTTGGTATCACATGCACCCCTCACCAACAACAACATCAAGGAGAGGAGAGAGCACAATGGATGGATGACACCAATAACAGTGAGCACATGGAGGATGAAGGCTAGTGAGAGCAGAATGACACAGTCCACAACACAAGCCCAGAGCTGACACCACACAACACTGACAGCACAGCAAGTACACAGGACACTGGTAAAGGGACAGACAAGGGCACAAGCAAGACAGAATTCATACAGGACAACATTGCCCAGGACCTCAGTCTGACTGCATTTGAACAGCAGGATGAGATGACACAACACAGTGCAGATGTGAAGAACACAGTATCAATGGAAAAGGACCACCGGGGCCAACACTACCAGGAGGTGATCAATGCAGAGAAAGCAATGATAAGGGAGAAAAGGGAAATATGGGGTGCCATGGATGAGCACAGCATCACCACTGTGGTACACTTTTGCCACATGGAGGAGGCTATTGATGGGCTACAGGAGGTCATCCAGACTGGGATAAGGAATAGTCAGATATGATTGCCATACTGCATGCCATTTGTGCATGTGAGCAGAGGCAGACAGAGTCAATGGAGTGAACAACAACAGTGATTCTGTCTGTCTCTGCTTGCATGCACAGAGGCAGAGGTAGAAGGAATAACTGGGGTGGATAACAACTGCTGGAGCAAAATATGTCCCTAATCCAGGAACAGACACATGTCAGCACTATCACTGCTATGGCACTGCAGAAGGTAATATGCCACAAGCACAACACTGGTGTCACAGGTCCCATCAACCATGCACACACTGTACACAGATACTAGGATACCAGTGGACCAAGCATCCAGTACTACAGTGGTCATAGCAGCAATGTGTGCAGTGTCCACAGCACTCAGGCATAGAGTGGACACAGTACACACTCTTACAGTGGCCCCAGTGGCCAGAACTACAGCAGAGCTGGTAGCCAAGGATACAGTGGCCAGAGCAGCCATGGATACAGTGGTCCCAGTGGCCTTGGATACAGTGGCCTCAGCAGCCATGGATAAAGTGGCCTGATTGGACATGGATACAGCACCCCAGCAGGCATGGGTACAGTGGACACAGTGGGTATGGATATAGTGACCAGAGCGGCCTTGGATACAGTAACACCAACAGCCAGTAATACAGTGGACCCAGCCAACTGTTCTATAGTATACAAAGCAACCAGTCCCCCACTTCTCCTGACCCAGGCGCATGCACGCACACACACACACACACACACACACCCCCCACACACACACACACTCAAAACACAGACCTCCAGTGATCCCATGACCCAGGCCTCCTGTTCCCCCCAAGAACCCAGGCCTCCAGCACTCCCCAGACCCAGGTGTACAGTTCTTCCACAATCCAGGCCTCCAGTGCTCCCACAACCCAAGTCTCCAGTGCCCCCATGACCCAGGCCTCCAGTACCCCCCAGATCCAGGCCTCCAGTACTCTCACAATCCAGGCCTCCAGCACTCCACAGACCCAGGCCTCCAGCAATTCCACAACACAGGCCTCCAGTGCTCCTACAACACAGACCTCCAGCACTGCCCTAACCCAGGCCTCCAGCGCTCCCACAAACCCAGCCACCACTGCTCCCATTGCCCTGGCCTCCAGTACTCCCACAACCCAAGCATCAATTTCTCCCACAACTCAGGCCTCCAGCACTCCCTAGACACAGATGCCTAATGCTCCCAAAACCCAGCATTACAGCTGTAGCCCCTCATAGGTCTCAAAGGCCATACACAGTGGAGGTACAGACACAGATGCATGGTAAGAGAATGAAATGCATACAGGACAGCCAGAAGCACAACACAAATGTACACCACAAATAAATATGCCCTTGTGTGATGTGCAGATAGACCAAGCTGCTGTATGGTGGAAATGTGATCCTCTGAGCCAGCTACATTATGTCTTGCAGAAAATATGTGCCAAAATGTGTTCTGAAGTTGCTGCTGACATTTTCCTGCATATGTGAGGGTGACGGGGACCTATATGTCCTTGCCAGCACTTGTAGGAGAGCAAAAGCATGCATTGGTGGTGGTCACATTAACACTACTTCATTTGTATATAGTAAGTGTGTGTGTGTGTGTGTGTGTCTGTCTGTCATGTGTGTGACAATGCACTAAAATGGTTAAAAAATGGCACTGGAGCACATGTAAGAGATTGCAGCCACTGTTTGTCCTTGTCCTTACCCACACAGATCTCAACCCCTTTCCAGTCCCAATGCAAAATATAGCAGAACAAAGGAATAAAATTCAATTCAATTCAATTTTATTTTATACTGGAAAGTATGTGAGCAAAAATGCCCTTTTTTACAAACGTCCAGTGGTACAGAAATTCGATGATACAGAGAAGAAGGTAAAAACAATATTTGCAGAATTTTATGGTATTTACAATAGAAACAGTATAAATGACAGGATCATCTAGATTAGAAAAAAACAAATACAGAGCACCAACAATAGAGCCAATATGCAGATACAGATGTGACAGTCAGGATGCAATGCAGAAATGCTGCAGAATATCACGGAAAGCTGCAGTTTACTGCAGGGGCCATTGTAAGTCAATGGCAATTAAGCCCTTTTGTCATGCAGGATTTTGTGACGTCATTACTGCAAGTTACTGCACTTCATCGTGGCTGACTCCACTGTACATATAAACTCTAAGGTAACTCAAGAGTTGTACATTCAGTCGGGTTACCTACCGGGGCAGACACAGGTGGTGGATTGGAGGAGGTGGTCCTTGAGGGAGGAGGTAAATGAGCCAATTGAACAATAGGCCTGAAATTCAGGAGGCAGTTTATTGTAAAACTTAGGGCCCTTGTATGTGATGGAGTGCTGCGCTTGCTTGGTGTGGTAAAAAGGGGTGTTGAAGATATGACAGGGGGCCCCTCTTGTACTGCACTTGGGAACCGATAAGGGGAAAAGGGAGATAATGCTGATCGGCAGTAGGTTACTGTGAACTTTGTGTAGGAAAGATAGCATTTTAAGTTGTAACCTGCCTTCAAAGGTGAGCCAGTTGAGGGAGGCATAGAGGGTACAGTGATGGGTCATCAGGGGAGGCTGGTCATGAAGCATGCAATATTATTGTATGTAGTCCTGAGTCTGGAGAAAAGGGGATGTGTTAGGAGGATATTGGATGTTCATTTGAATCTATGGGTATTAATGGGTATTGTTCTTTCAGCAGGAATAAACTGACAACATTGTCTGGTGTACCTTGTGTCCCTTGCATTTGCAATCCCCCTTTTGACACTGAACAACAAAACACAACAATGTAGAGATTTGTTTCTTATGTGTGGTTCTATTACACTCCTACAATCCATGTAAGACAAATTGTGTAGTATCTTGTCCCTCTCAACTATGTGTAGTTGGACCTTTTGACTGCAAATGGTAGATATATGTATTGTACATGTCTTTGAATAACTTGAATGATTTTTTGAGTGTTTGCTTATTCTGTACCCTAAGTATTATTGGTATGTATTATTGGAGGCAGTATAGCACTGTGGGTTAAGGCTCCAAGCTGCAGATCTGGAGACCTGGGTTTGAATCCCACAGCCAACTAGGTGCATACTGTGTGATCCTAAGCAAGTCACTTAACTTCCTTGTGCTCCCAGGTTACATCTGGAAACAAGCTTCAGCTTAGTGTGCTGGTTAAACAATGTCCCCTTCCTTTCTTTCCTTCCAATGTAACGTGCTAGTTATACTATGGTTTGTTAATTGTCTGTATTTTGTACTCTGCTCATCCATGAAAATGGTCTTACCAGATTGAATAAACAAATCTAATCAGCTACAAACCCTGTGCAAGGGAACATGAACAAAGGGCCTGCCTGTGTTCATATCTTGTTGAACGTTGTCAACATTTTGCCAAGATGAAATGGAAGATCTTTCTAGAATCATCCTAGAGTTCCTAGAACTAACAGATGATTTCATCCTGCATCCATCTTGGCATAATCTTTGCATCATCTTCCATATATGGTTGACGTCATCCTAGATGAGGCCTGGAGTCTGAAATATTTAAATTAGATGACTCGAGCAATGACTTTAGAAGTAATCCCAGCAATTATTCTAGGATGACATAAGGAATATATCAGGATGACATCAGGATTGATCCACAGTACAGCCAGCCTGTCGGCACAGTGGTAGGACTACTGCTTGTGATGCCGGTGATGTGGGTTTGGGAATGAGCATGGGTTATCAAGGGCCATTAGGAGGAGGATGCTGTCCTCAAAGAGGGAAGGAGGGTTGTAACACCGCACTCAGCTACAACCATCTGTGGATGCACAGATGGTAGTGCAGTAGCTGAGGTGTCAGGAGGGGAAGACACCTTCAGGTGCATTGCTGGGATGGACATTGCCCAGAGTCTGGACTCAGGTGCTCATGCCAGTATACTCTGTGGAATGGTAGAAACGTAAGGAGTAAATCCCCTCTACCAGGCAGCATGATTGTGTAAGTGGCCAGATAGTGGTACAATGCTGGTAAGGGTGAAAAAAAATCAGAAAAAAAAGGATTGATCCACATTCATGCTGCACAAATTATGGTCCTTATTTAACACATTGGACTATAGGTATGCAGCCTCCCTTTAGGTGGTACAGCGACTGACCTGTGCTGGTACCTACAATCGGTGGCATGGCCCAGGGTACTTCTGTGTCTAGGATATACTGTAGAAGTTATGCTCACTGGGAGCCCCTTGTACTCAATGCTTATGGATTCACATATCCTCCCCATATGAGATGCTGGATGTAGACACCTTTCATGTGGGAACAGAACAAATAGATAGACTGGGCTTCAAGCAGTTAACTCTTTACTAGAAAGTTTGTCAAATTCTGAGCAGCACTGCCATGGCAGTAAATGTCAACTCCTGCTCACTGTGGCTTGTACTTCAACATAGTTTCTGGATTCTGTCTGTGCTTTCACCTGTGGGATAATCACAGTACACAGGGACTTCTTATCCCCACCTTCACTAGCCATCAATCTGGTAATTGTGTGTAATTCAGCAGTGCCCTTTTCCATTGGATCTTCACTATGGGTTTACTATTGGCATACCAGGGTGGTGCCCACAATTCAGGGCATTTTTTTTACCCATCAGAGTACACTGGGCTGGTAGTCCCTTACCTCATCCCATCACTCTACTACTTTTTAAAGTCCCAGCTGTTGGAATGGGCCAGTCATGGACTATGTATCATAATGCAGCAAGTGCCCCATAATCTGCCCTCCAGCATTTCAGCATGCAGGCCACTGGCCCTGCTTTTACTCTTTAGAGGATTTTTCTCCCCACTTTCTTCTCTTCACCATCTTCCGAGAGAGAGAGGGAGAGAGAAAGAGATCTTTTGTTAAAAAATGATAGCTCTTTGCAGCCCATAGGCACAGCGGTAGTGCTACCACTCGTGACGCTGGCAACCTGGGTTTGGAAGCGAGACTCAATCATCTGGTGCTGGCTGGAGAAGGATGCTCTCCTCCTTTGGGGAAGGAGGGAGGGCAGTTGGCTCCAGCTTTATGCTGCCACCTTGGTGACAACAAGTGGCAGTGTTTCTGGAGGAGCTTTCTGGGAGGGAGGAAGCCAACAGTGTTACACTCGGCA
Source organism: Neoceratodus forsteri (assembly GCA_016271365.2). Taxonomy (NCBI): domain Eukaryota; kingdom Metazoa; phylum Chordata; order Ceratodontiformes; family Ceratodontidae; genus Neoceratodus; species Neoceratodus forsteri. The sequence goes on along the minus strand of CM057458.1, from coordinate 1,104,994,068 downwards.
CACTTGCCATGCTTTGAACCTTTGTGCACCTTCATGCCAGCACCTCACATAAGGAGAAAATCCAGGAGGAAAAACCAAGAGTTATATATGAGGATCTGACCCCTTGCAGGCTCTGCACTGATAACATGGCCTACCCCTGAAGAACCAGATACTCTGTGGACAGCTGGGGAACTTGCTGACCCTGCCATGGGAGTTAAGCCATAAGAGAAAATACAGGGATGCTTGGTAAGTATGTGGGAAGCTGGATGACAGGGCTGGTAGGGATCAGACCTGATTGTGGGCTTCATCAGAAGGGTAAACAAATAGATTCACTAACAAACAAAATAAAAAAAAAAAACCTCATCCTGCCCAGTGGCATTGGCTGTTAGTGCATTGTACCATCACCAAGTGGAAAACCTGGATTCAAGACCCAAGTGCAATGCCTGTGCCTCTGGCTGGTGTGGTCTGAGACACAATGCATAGAAATTGTGTGTCAACTCTTGACATACGGGTGATGATTTTCCTGCTCTAATAGTGCCTATTCTGATGAGAAGCAGTGCAGGCTTTGATGAAGTAGATGACCACGCAGCCTCAGCAAGCACTCACCAGATGGGTGATGCTGCAGGGTGCCCGTCAGCTGATGCCAGGAGTGTAGGGCATGAAAACAGGGAGAAATTCCTTAAATGGACAAATAATGATGCAGGAGGGCCAGCACTACCAGATGCCACAGAATGTAATAGAGGCCTCCACCCCACTGAGACCTCGGCTGCTCTTTGGTACTTGACAGAATGTGGACTGAATATTGGGTCCTTGCTGGAAAAAAGAGAGGGGGGCAATCTCTGTTGGAATGGCTGTGGGGACTATGTGTGTATAAGTAGGTGTGTGTGGAGGTGAGCAGGGTCTCTGGTTGTTATACAAAGAGGGTCTCTGGTTGTTATGCAAAGCTAAATGAAATAATGAATAAATGTTAAAAAAATCTTCTCCTGTTACTCTCCCTGGGGTGAACACTGTTATTTGAAATTACATTACATTAATACTAGGCCCCCTTCTCACCCCAGTCCATGATTGGCTGGGATGCAAAAAGTTAGAAAACCTGCCATGACCAGTCATCCCCCCTTACACCATGCACCATCCTTTCAGTCTCTGTCCATCACTAATACAGCACAAGAATGTGCAGAACTAGGAAGGAGTGGTTGAGTGGTGTGCATTACTGATGATATGGACAGCTCTGCCTCTCTTCCATGTAGTTGCCTGAACCCTTGCACTCCATCATAGACAGCTACAAATTTAAAGGGATTGTATGTTGCAGGGTGATGACTGGTCAAGTTAGGCTGTCTCATTATTGGCCCCTTAAACCATGGATTGGAAGTCCAGGAGGGCCCCAGATTAAAAGCATAGCATTTTGGGGGTTATGAGAATTGTGAGTGTGGAGGCTTTAAAACGGCATTTTTTAAACTTCTCTCTATCTCACAGGATGAGGAGAGGCCAGGAAATCTGGAGTTGGGAGAGGGGGCCATGGGACTGGCTCTAGGCACCTGGGGGGATATAGCTTTTAGAAATTCATTTAAGCATCCTGACAGTTTTTCCCTGAACACCATGAATATGAAACAGAAACATAGACTTTGATGGCAGATAAGGACCATTTGGCCCACCAAGTCTACCAATTTCCATACCTACTGGATGAGCTGCAGATCTTAGTTAACCAACAGCCTACTTCCTCCTACCCCCCCACCAGAATTGCTTTATGTCTGTCCCATGCATTCTTGAATTTCCCCACTGTTTTCACCCCATGACCTCCTCAGGAAGGCCATTCCATGCACCCACCACCCTCTCCATGAAAAAATGCTTCCTCACATTGTCCCTGAGCTGTCCCACCTCTATCTTCAGATTGTGCCCCTTTCTTCTTGCACATCTCTTTTCTGAAAGATGCTATGCTCTTGCACTTTGTTGATTCCCTTGAGGTACTTGAACATTTCTATCATGTCCCCCCTCTCCCTCAGTATTTGGAGAATCCAAGTATAATACCCTATTATTTGTGGGATTTAGAAATTAATATCCATTAATCACGCACACCAATAGTGGAAAATATTCTTTCTTCCATCCTAAATATTGAATAAACTATTTTTGCTGGTATTTGAGAATTAAAAATAATTACTGTACAGCCTTACTGGCTAGGTCAGGTACATCTTTTAGCGCTACAACTGCTGTGTAAATGAAAGCTGCAGTAACTGTGTCATCCAGCTAGTTTGTGAACTGTGCCATTGCTAAACCTGAGTGCTTGTTACATCCTGCAGTCTGCTGAAGCTGATTCAGCTGTGAGGGAGCATCAGACAGCATCTACATCGCACTGGGAGGAGGGGCAGAGCAGCTATTTAAACCTTTTGCTGCTATTTCACTGACCAGCTACATTTTTTAGCGCTACAACTGCTGTGTAAATGAAAGCTGCAGTAACTGTGTCATCCAGCTAGTTTGTGAACTGTGCCATTGCTCAACCTGAGTGCTTGTTACATCCTGCAGTCTGCTGAAGCTGATTCAGCTGTGAGGGAGTAGCAGACAGCATCTACATCGCACTGGGAGGAGGGGCAGAGCAGCTATTTAAACCTTTTGCTGCTATTTCACTGACCAGCTACATCTTTTAGCGCTACAACTGCTGTGTAAATGAAAGCTGCAGTAACTGTGTCATCCAGCTAGTTTGTGAACTGTGCCATTGCTCAACCTGAGTGCTTGTTACATCCTGCAGTCTGCTGAAGCTGATTCAGCTGTGAGGAGGCAGCAGACAGCATCTACATCGCACTGGGAGGAGCGGAGCAGCTATTTAAACCTTTTGCTGCTATTTCACTGACCAGCTACATCTTTGCGCTACAACTGCTGTGTAAATAAAGCTGCAGTAACTGTGTCATCCAGCTAGTTTGTGAACTGTGCCATTGCTCAACCTGAGTGCTTGTTACATCCTGCAGTCTGCTGAAGCTGATTCAGCTGTGAGGGAGCAGCAGACAGCATCTACATCTCACTGGGAGGAGGGGCAGAGCAGCTATTTAAATCTCGTGCTGCTACTGCTGACGTGGTGTATGGCGCCACTCAGAAGAGAAAAGTTTTACACTGCAACAGTCTTTGTTTTTATTTTTAAAGTATAAATTGCATGTTTGATAATTCAGTTTGTTTTATTAGACTTTTAGCAGGTATGTATGCTGTTATCGTGTGTGTTATACTGGTAGTTTTATTAGCAATACTGTGTATTGTGGGAAGGGATAACCCTAATGGGGGAAATTATGTTCCCATACAATTTGTAGGAAATTAGATCTTTCTTCCCAATGTATATGTAGAGAGGTTTGATTTGACTGAGAGCTTTGTTTTAGTATTAACTGAGGGGCTGTGGGATTTCACATGTGCGTGCACCTGAGATGTACTATAAACATACTAGAGATACACAAAAATTGAAAATATATTCAAAAAAGAAGTTTGTATGGATTAGGAAATTTTTTTTTTTTTTTTTTAACCAATTATTTTACCAGGTGAGACACACTAAGCTGAAAGCTTGTTTGCAGGTGCAACCTGGGAGCACAAGGAAGTTAAGTGACTTGCTCAGGGTCACACAGTATACACCTAGGGGGCTGTGGGATTCAAACCCAGATCTCCAGATTTGCAGCTCAGAGCCTTAACCCACTGTGCCATACTGCCTCCTAATTGATATTGATTAGTTTGCTGATCTCTGGTGATGTACATGTGAACCCCGGTCCTCAGTTGGGAAATTACTATTTATTGGTTGATTTTGGGGAAAGGAAAAATTTGGGTTTTTTACACCTAAATATTAGAAGTGTGTTACCCAAATTGGATATAATAAGAACTCAAGTTGAAACATTTAAACCAGATGTATTAGCTTTAACAGAAACTTGGCTCTCATCTAAAATCAAAGATGCTGATGTATCCATAGAGAATTATAATGTTTTTAGGCAGGATAGACAAAAAAAGGGGGGGGGGGTTATGTTGTATTTAAATAACATATATAGCGGTCAATTGAAACTTGCTAAAACATTTCCAGATCAATTGGACTTGTTAATTGTACAAATACAAGGACATACAGGTCTCTTATTAAATATTATGGTCTGTTATAGACTCCATCTGCTAAAAGTTTTGCATTACAAACTTTGTGTGAACATATTGCTCCCTTTATAAATTGTGAGACAGTATTGCTTGGAGATTTTAATTGGAATATGTTAATTCCTCAATTAACAATTCTAAATCAGTTTGCAGCTCTTAATTTACAGCAACTGATTAATACACCTACTCGACTGCATAAATCAAATAATGAAAAACATACTTTATTGGATTTAATATTTACAAATAGACCTGAAAGATATATATCAGCAGTTCATGAAAATTATGTGAGTGATCACTGTTACATTTCTTGTATTAGGGACACTCAGATGGAGAAACGATAATCACAATTTATTTATGTAAGGATGTTTAATCATTTTAATGAACAGGCATACTTAAATGATGTGGCAAAAATTCAATGGAATTAAATGTATACTTGCCCAGATGTACACACAGCATGGCTTTTCTTTAAATGGTCTCTTGTGAAAGTTATAAATAAACATGCCCCACTTAAATTAAAAAACGTAAATAAAAGAAAAAGAGTGCCTTGGATAACACAAGAATTGAAGGATTTAATAAAAAAAATCAAAATTATGGCATATAGCTAAAACTACTAAAGAAATTAAAGATATCTTGGCATTTAAGGTCGTTAGAAATAATTGTACTAAAAATATTAGGAAACAAAAAAGGAAATATTATGAAGATTATTTCTCCTTATCAGGAAAAAATCCACGTGCACTATGGAAAAGCATAAATTTGATGAAGGGAAGTCAAGGTTCAGTTAACTTGCCAACATCTTTGTCATTTGAAGGAAAAAGTTTTGTGACAGGTGTTGACAAGATCAATGTATTGAATTCCTTTTTTGTCTCTGCTGATGATGCATTTAATAAAATGCATCCAGACTTGCCACTCCCTGTTTTGGATATCGATTTTGGTCGTGGACTTCAACGACCTGTGTTTTCATTTAGTCCAATTCAATTATATGATGTTAAAAAACAGTTACAGACTTTAAATATTAGAAAAGGTCCTGGATGTGATGAGATCACCCCTTTTTTCTAAAATTGGCAGCTGAATTATTAGCACCTCATCTTACATATATTTTTAATTTTTCTTTGGATAGTTGTGAATTACCAATTGATCTGAAAACAGCTTTTGTTACTCCAGTATTTAAAGGGGGTGACCTATCAAACCCAGGATCTTATAGGCCAATTTCAGTATTACCAATATGTGCAAAAATACTTGAAAAACTTGTGAGTATTCAATTAACTAATTATCTTATTAAGTATAATATAATAACACATTTACAATCAGGATTTAGAAAGGGGCATAATACTACATATACAATTTTAAAAGTAGTTGATGACTCTGTTGAATGCTTTCGCCAAAAACCAGGAAGTTCCATCATTATTTCTGGATTTGTCGAAGGCATTCAACACAGTTCATCGTATTATATTACTTAATCAGTTAAAAAATGTTGGATTAGGTATTCCAGCATTAGGCTGGTTTCATAGCTATTTGATTGGGAGATTACAATCTGTTAAAATAGGAGGTATGTGTTCAACATCAGCTACCCTATTAAATGGGGTACCTCAAGGGTCTGTGCTTGGCCCCCTCCTTTTTTTATTATATATAAATGATTTGCCAAATTATTGTTCACCTAAAACTTGTATACAACTTTATGCAGATGATACAATTTTGTACACCATGAGTGATGATGTGGATACAGCAATGGTTGTTTTGCAACAAGATTTTAATAAAATACAGAGGGAACTTGTTAATTTGAGATTGCTTCTGAATGAGAAAAAAACACAGTGGATGATGTTTGGTAGAAAAAATTTTAAAGATTCAACTATAAAGGAGCTTAGATCTTTATCAGCAATTGACATAGAAAGAGTAAACCCTATAAATATTTAGGCGTATACTAGATAAAATGTGACTTTGAATTGCATATAATGTCCATGTCAATGAGACTGAAGAGACTTCTGAGTTTCTTTTATAGGGATAGAACTCTTTTTAGTTTAAAGATTCGGAAATTATTAGTCTCTGCCTTATTTTTACCAATATTAGATTATGGTGATATAATTTACAAAAATGCAAAAAAATTATTGCTGTGTTCCTTGGATGTTCTCTTTAATAGTGCATTGAGATTTATAACAAATCTTCCTTTTAGAACTCATTGTTGTGTGCTATATCAAAATTCGGGTCTTCTTTCATTATTTGATGGAAGAGATTATCATTGGAATTTATTTGTGTATAAGTTTGTACAACGGTCATTGCCTATTTGTTTGTTAAATATATTGCAAGTAAGAATACAGAGTCATTATAATTTAAGATCTTCTGTCCGGAAAGGTTTTATTAGATCTAGAACCAGAACAAAATTTGGTGATAAAACAATTTCAAATTTAGTGCCTAACACTTGGGAACTAATATCCAAAAGGTGGAAATGCACAGTATTGTTACCATTTAATCATTTTAAATCTTTTTTAATGACTTTCTATAGCAAACACTGTAATTGTTATGGATAAATTATTGATATTTGGGTTTGTGTATAACTAAAATTAATCAATATTATATTGAAACTGAAATTATGTATGTATGTCTGTTTATGTGATGTTATGTTAAAAGTGGATTCAATTGCAAAAGAGATAATTTAATCTCAATTTGAAATCCAATAAAGTTTGAAGTTTGAAGGTCACCTACAACTAGAACTTAAATCATCACTTTTGACACTGGTTCATACCCTGAGTCCAGAATGAGGCCTACAGGGAGGGAAACAGAACATCAAGAGGAGACTCTCCTTCCAAGGATGAGTAGTGGTACTGCACAGGGTTGAAGTAAAGTTTTGCAGCCACAAGCCAGCTGGGCTACTGGCTGGAAAGATCAACAGATTCCAGTGACATTCCACTGGGTCAGCTGGTGTACTTAGTGTAATTTTACCTCCTCCAATACAAGCCAGCAGAGCTGGTCAAAGGAACTTTTGCAAGCCCAATACAAAATCTGATAGCATTTGTCTAGTGGTCTGATACCATTTTCCAACCCTTTTTCATCACTGAAGAGCAGCTCCTGGTGGTGGCATGGTGGTGTTACCCTGAATGGTGTGGGTGACCACTTACCACCATCTCGCACTCACTAGGACATTGACACCTGTTTGCTTTCATGGTGGTAGGAGAGGGAGGGACCAGAACAGGGAAAATGCCCTCTGACTGGACATGCTGGATGATGGACTCTGCCTCCAAGCAAGCAGTCCCCTTGGTATACCACTGCAATCCCTAGCCTACAAAGGTGCTTCCTTCTTAGACTGCAACAAGACAATCTCCCCTTGACCAGTTACTTAAATACTGGGCACCATCAGAGGAACCAGGAATCTGACAGCCCGGAGATCACAAGTGGCAAATGTGGCTGGCCTGGTGGCACTGAGGGTTGAGGTGCTGGATGCCACACCTTGCGCTATGCAGGTGACCCAAGTTCAGGAGCGACCTTGGGTGCCAGGGATCCACAGGAGTGGGTAGAGGATTGAGTGCCTGCTGGGCTGCTCTCCTCTCTGGGGGGGCTGGGGATCACCTGGCATGCCAGCAACTCCCAGTGGAGACCGGGGGTGCTGCAGCATGCAGAGCAGCACATACTCAGCATGGCTGACTCTTGGCAGGGTTGCCATGAGCTGTTGCATCAGGGCATGCACTACGCATGGGAAGGGGGACTGAGCACCAGAACACAGAAAAGCCCAGTCTGTGGGGTAGGCTATGGCACCTGCCCCCATGCCCATGGCCGGGTCCATCCTGCATGGCCTTCCAGGTTTCTCTGCCTGGGACCTCACCTACAGCAGGAGACTGACTGTAAAGAGCACCCAAAGAGAAGGGGCAGCTCCACCCTGAAGGGGTTAAGCTGGGGGTGTTGACTGTGGGATGATGATGAGGAGGAGGAGGAGGAGAGAGGAGGTACAGGTCAGAGGACTTCAGGCAGGGCAGGAATAGACAGGATGCCTGAGAGAGGCCCTGCAGACCGTGACCATAGGGAAAAATAATTGGGAAAAAAAAGTGGCAAGTGGGTCTTGCAATAGTGGGGCTTACTGTGCCCAAAAGAGTGGGATGCCTGGGGAGGGGAGAGGTCCACCAAAAAATATGTCACTTGCCCTGTCCAGTGAGGTGTGGTATCAATTGATCAGATCATGAGCAAACCTGCAACAACATCTTTGCGGTGGGTGGAGCGCTTGGCAGCATATAGTCTTCTATGCTTCATAGTGCCCTGCCACCATGCCATAGCCAGAAGTTGCCATCACTGCAGTGGACCAGTGAATCACAGGCGCCTCCCACTAAATGCTCTTTTGTGTTCCTGCAAGCCTCCACTTCTTCTACCTTGAGCTCAGGGAACAAACCCAGGTTGCTAGTGTGCAGGAGCAGTCTCATACAACTTGGGGCCTTAACACTCGCCAGCACTTCTGGTTTTTTTTTTAGATTTACTATTTTTGCCCTCAACCTTAGTGCTGGCTACCTGCCAGCTTTCAAAGGCCTTCTTGCCACCACATTTTGCCATCAGCCTCCATATACCATACAGCATTCAATCCCAAACTGTCTAATAGCTGGTGGTGTTCTAAAACTTGTTTTTACAGATAGGGCTCTGGCTATGAGTTGGGGATCACCTGAGAAGGTAATTGTGCCATGCAAGCATGGGGGGGGGTCAGGGCAGTGTCAGTGACTGGGGATCAGAGGCTGGTATAAGGCCAATGGCAGGTCTTTCCCCCCCAGGTAGGTCCTTTCCCCCAGGGCCGGTTCTAGGATGTACTGGGCCCTGGTGCAAGACTTTGTAGTGGGCCCCCCATCCATGGGCCCCCCAAAGTGCTCCCACCCTGTTCTCCCAAGTCACCCAAAAATATTGCTGCTGTTATTCCATTTTGTGAACTTAAAGGTGTACTCAGTGAGATTTTGCTGCAGCAAATGTTTCAGTCACATCAGAAAAATTTACTTGTCTTGCAAGTCTATTTTCAATGGAAAGTGCACCCAATGCAGACAATCTCTCCTGTAACATTGTGGAGAGCAGGTAATTCTTTATCAAGGACAGTTTACTGAAGGAACGCTCAGCACTGGCAACTGTAATTGGAATTGTAAGCAGTACTTGCAGTCCAATTTGGGTGTTTGGAAATCCTCTGCTCAGGTCTTTCTGTACTAGGTACTGCAAAACTTCAAATGGAGATTGCACATCATCAGGTAACAGACGAGCCAGCAAAGTAATTTCTCTGGACATGTCTGAACCATCTATGTCCCCAAGAAATCGGGCCAACTCATTGCATGCTACTTGTAGGTTTTCATCACGTCCACATGTTTTTATGTTGAACAAGAAACCAAAAAGCGACTGAAAGTCATGGAGAAATTGGAATCGCTCATCAATTTCCATCAGCACTTTATCCAATAGGCAATTGAATAAATTGACTTCAAAGCTTTCTTGGCCAGTCAAGGGTTCATCTGCGGCAAGCTCTCCTGGCATGCGTTTTCGATTTCTGGTGCATTTTTCTGGAAAAGTTGGTTCGATGTCCATGCTTTGGGCTAGCAGCTTTGCTTCCTCTAATATTCGCCTGAATCCTTGTCTTCGATAGCCAGACAGTTATTCCTTGATTGCTGAAACCACATCTATGGCATTTGAAAGATTTAAAGCAGGTGACTGTAAAATCACTGTCACCCGATTGATGGCACTAAGCACTTCATTCCACACAAGTAAAGATATGATAAATGGAAATGATTCCAGTGTTTTCACAAGGCCTGTGATGTCAGACAGGGTTTTGCTGTCACAGTTTCCAGTTTCTGATACTTCCAGCAAAGAATCCAACAATTCAGGCAGTTGTTCACAGACTGCCTTTGCAGCATCAGCACGGGCACTCCATCAGGTCTCTGAAAGTGGCTTGAAGGTACATCGTTTCATGTGCTTGACAAGGATGTCCCAACGTTTGGTGGACCCAGAGAAGATTCTGTAAACCCGCTGTAGAACTCCAAAGAAATTTTTTGCTTCCAAGGATGATTCCGCTGCATGTTCTAACACAAGGTTCCAATTATGAGGACAGCAAGGTACGATAGTGCACGCTCATTCACCTGTCGTATTCTCGCTTGAACTCCTCGATGGATACCTCTCATGTTAGCCCCTGCTATCATAACACTGGCCCCTGCAGTCTTCAATTTTAATGCCATGTTTAGTAAGTCGACTTAGCAATAATTCAGCCAAAGCCTCTCCTGTTGTATTTTCAACATGGAGAAACTCCAGGAAGCTCTCCTGCATTTCAACTTGATCACCATTGATTTCAACATAACGAATCATTAGTGATAACTGCTCCTTGTGAGAAATATCTGGAGTGCAGTCCATCAGCACACTATAATAGCGACCATTGTGTATCTTGTCCCTAATCTTACTAGTCATGGCTTCAGCTAACATCTGCATAAATTCGTTCTGGCTATCTTTGCTTAAATAATGAACATTTGTTCCTCGCTGAACACGTTCCAAGTGATCAGCCATAATATGGTCATACCTGGACAACAGTTCCAACAATTTCAAAAAATTACCATTGTTGTCTACATACAGGCGGTCTACTGAACCCCGAAAGGCTAAATTTTGGCCAGCTAAGTATAAAACACAGTCCAAAATTCGACAAAGCACAGCATGCCATTGTTCCTTTTCCTTATCCAGCTTTTCTTGCAAACTCCTGTCTATTGTAGCCTGTTTCTGTAACCTTAGTTGTAAATGTTTCCACTTGTAGAAATTCTCCATGTGTGATGGACATGCTTCATGCTGACTCAGCCTTTGTGATAACTTTTGCCAGCTGGAGAAACCTGGTGTAAACACACCCCTATCCTCACCAAAAAGCTTACAGCAGAAACAAACTACAGCATCAGCAGACTTGGAGTAAATTAACCAAGGCCTGTGAATCTTTGAGGATCCCACTTTACTCTCATAGTTTGCTGAAGTAAACCGGTGACCAGCTGTTTTAGGGAACTCAATGTCAGTTTCCTTCAGCTGCATGGGTTTATGCAGCACAATTTCAACCCTGAGGCGCTCTGACTCTGTAGTAAAACTTTCAGGCCAGGTAGCTGAATCGTAAAAATTATACATGAAAGGTGGTTGACAGGGTTCAGGGTTTACATCACGACCTGATTCCAGTTCAATATGTTGTTGTATTTCTTCTTGCTGTACATTTCTTTCATCATGTTTTCTTCTAGGCCTAGCTGTACATTTCTTTCATGTATTTCTTCTAGCTGTACATTTCTTTCTGAGTCGGAGTAAGATTCATGGTTCCCCGACTCCCTAAACGTCTCCCTTGGCCCCTGTGCTACTGCCTCTACAGCTACATTTTCATGTGATGATGTTGATGGTTCTTGCTCACTTGTGGTGCTTTCACCAGATTCGGTCACTGTTGTCGTAGCTGCTGCTGCTCGTGGACAACTTAACCATTTACAAAATATTTTGTTAGCATTTTCTGCTTCTTTCTGACTCAATTCTAGCTGTCTTTTTTGTTCTTTGTTTTGCAGAACCAGACTTGTACTTTGGTAGTACTACAGGATTTGACGTCTTTATTTTTTCTTTCCTTTTCTTTCTGTTATGAATGGTTTGTCTTGCTAGCTATTTTTTTTTTATGAATGCAAAATGTACTTTTTGACTACTACTTTAAGTTCAACAAAACTACCTATGAATTGAGCTGTGGTGGTTCACTTAACACTAGCAGACAATTGTGTAGAAAAATGTATAGATGTGCTGCTCCTGAGTCCTATCCTTGCAGTCGCTGCCTAAGTTTGAAGCAGGCTAGCAGTAAGCTAAAAAATAGAGCCAGAGAGCCAGTCCAGAGAATGTACTGCTCTTCTCTGCAAAATAAAGTATTTCTTTTGCAAAATAATTTGTATGTGTTTTCCTCCTTTCTTGTCAGAAATTAAAGATTAAATTAGACTATTCCTTTCCTGAGGGGAAAAAAACATTATTTTCCAATACAAGTCAAGTTTACACACAGCGCAGACTCCTCTGTGGGGACAGAAGGAAGACTGTTGTTGAATATCGATAACTGAATCACATCAGACAGAGAGACAGCACTGTCTGAACTCTGAAACTACTAGCCAGAGAATATCTTGTTATTTTAATGCCAAAAACAGATACTCCTACAGTGGAACTAGGCTAAATGCTAGCTGCTGCTGGCTTACTTTGAGGAAGACTAGGCACTGGCAGCCTGCAGCAGCAGAGCCAGAGAATATCTTGTTATTTTAATGCCAAAAGCAGTAACTCCTACAGTAGTACTAGGCTAAATGCTTGCTGTGTGCTGCTGGCTTAAGGAAGATTTTCTAGGCAGGCCACAGCAGCAGAGCCAGAGAATATCTTGTTATTTTAATGCCAAAAACAGAAACTCCTACAGTAGTACTAGGCTAAATGGTTGCTGTGTGCTGCTGGCTTAAGGAAAATTTTCTAGGCAGGCCGCAGCAGCAGAGCCAGAGAATATCTTGTTATTTTAATGCCAAAAACAGTAACTCCTACAGTAGTACTAGGCTAAATGCTTGCTGTGTGCTGCTGGCTTAAGGAAGATTTTCTAGGCAGGCCGCAGCAGCAGAGCCAGAGAACATCTTGTAGTAGGCTGGCTAGAAGCTGGCTTACTTTGAAGAAGACTAAAATAAACAAAAAGGACTAGGCACAGCAGAGCCAAACAGTGACTTCAGTCTCCTCCTACTAGTTTATGCTTCCTGACCTGACACAGAGATGAGACATATATTTTTCCAATGCCAATTTCTTTTGCCAATAATTCCTGTCTACTAGTGTATGTGTATGGTATATTTTAATTTATTTATTATTAATAATTTCTATCAGCCTCACTCAGAAGCAAAGCAGTCAAATTCAGATTTTATTTGTGTTGCATTTTCTTGTACAGTGACTAACTACAGTCACTCACTGATGATTGATCATTCAGTACTCAGTAGTCCCAACTAACCTGCTACCTGCCTGCCTAAGCAGCTTCTTCTCCTAATGTTTACAGAGAGAGAGAGTGAGTCAAGACACAGTACACTACAGTAGTAGTAGCCCCTCAGAGTTCTTTTTACTTCTTCTCCCTGTCTCTGACTCCTAATCTGCCTGTTCTTCTTCTTCTAAAATATATTTTCTTTTCTAGAGAACTTCTGAAGAGAAGCCACAGACTAGTAGTCAGCAGCAGTGTCCTATTCGGATTTAAATTAATTAATTCATCAACTTCTTCTCCCCCGGGGTGGGCAGCCGCCAGCTGGCATGACTGCCTGCTGGCCTGGAGCCCTAACAGCCACAGTACTCACTCCTTCCTGCTGCTCATGAGTCACTGCTGCCCTAGCCCTAACGCTAGCTACGTTGTCCTTTAGTTTTCTCTTCAGGTGTTCAGTTCAGCCCCAACAACAAGTGTGTAAAATTGTTTTAATGTGTTTTAGTTTACAGTCTCAGACAAGTTCTGTTAACAGAACAGAAGCGTAAAGCAAGCAGCAGTCAATCCAACAATGTCCGCTCCACCAGCTCGTCTGCCGCCAGAAGAATGTCTCGTGAGATGCATGCCTGACTGCAAACGCAAGCAAGCGTCACAATATATTAATATTCATTTATTTAAATTATGTGCAGCCAGGCAACCTTGCCCTTTGAGCTGAGTGAGTAGCACCCAGCAAATCAGAACAGCTAGCCGAGACGCTCAGCCGCCCATGGCATCAGGAGGGCGGGAACAGGGGAGGAGATGCAGACTAGAGCACTAAGCAGCAGTGCCAGCAAGTGTTGGGGGTGCCAATGAAGCAGAGCTGTCAGGGTGAATGAGGGTGGGTGCTGGGAAGGCCAGGGCAGCATGGAGGAGGAGCCAACTCAGCCAAGGAGGTGGAGCTGCTGTCATCATCACCAGAAGTGAACCAAAGCGAGTGACAAGGACTTGGAGGAGAGGATCAGATGACAAGCATGGATGCATTGCTGGGATGCCTGGAGTGTCAAGGAGGAGGACGGAGACACCGTCGACTGCCAAGTAGAGAACACAGCCACACAGCACCACACTAATACTACAGGTACGTGACTTACGGTCCGACTCCGAGGAGGTGCGCTATGGAGGAATTGATGGGAGGGACGAGCATTTTGCAGCAGCGCCAGTGCAGGGAGGAGCTGGAGGGAAGGGAATGGGGATTTAATTTTTAAATGCCCAGCCACAGCATGCACAGACACGACTAGTCTAGTAGCCTGTAGCCAGACTCTCTCTACACCATCGGAAGGGACCGCCACGGATCTCAGGTAGTGGGGGGCGGGCGGCCGGCAGGAGAGGTCAGTCAGGCAGGATGCTAATTTTTGCTCCATGTGAGCAGTTTAAAAGTAAAAAAAATATATTTTGACTTAAGGAGACATGGGCCCCACTGGCACTCTGGGCCCTGGTGCAGTGGTATCCCTTGCACCCCCCTGATGCCGGCCCTGCTTTCCCCTCTCCATGAAAAAGCTGTGCCACTCTTGCCCTGGCCTCTGGTGGAGGACCTGACTTTGTATCATCACCCAGGTCCTCACAATATAGAGGAGGCCCTGTGAAGCAAACAGCACTAAGACATCATCCCCAGAACTGCATGCCCAGAGGTGCCAGCCTGGAGCATGGGAGTAAGGATCAAGGCTCTGTCCTATATCTGTTGGTCAGCACATTATCAGGAGTACCACCCTACCAGTCCTGACCTGCACTTTTATAAACTTTTTTTGTTGCATAGAATTACAAAAATCACTACTCTGTAAAATGTGAAAAAAATAGAATAAACCGTCACAAAATGCACTTCACCCATCATCTAATTGTTGCACTGTCAGGGGTAAACCTGATGAAATAAAAATACTAAAACTGAGCCAGTAGCCACATTGCAAATAAGATGTACCGGCATATAAACATGGTCTAGGTAATCTGAAATATAACTGAAATTGTGAAATTGTTTTTAAGAAAAAGCAGATGACATCAGCTGAAAACAAAAACAAGTAAACCAGAAAACTGCAGACAGGCAGGTAGGTTCCCCTCTCTGCTTTATTTTGCTCTAGTTAGGAGAAGCATATTGTGAACCACATTGCCATACTGTTTAACAAAAAAGATTATGAAACAGAGTTTTCTAACTAGATTTAAAATTGCCTTTATATTGTATATTCCGGGATCCACTGCCCCACATTTTAATTTTCTAGTACTGTACATTTCCCACTGTTTTAACCCATACACAAAGATGATGATTTTATAATGATGTATCGTGAATGATCATTACCAGTTATGTTCACAGATTATGTTCAAGCTTCAAAAGCCATGTTTGTGATCATAATTACCAATAATTAAACATAAATGTTAATTGCCCACCTATCAAAATGCATGTTATGATTGTCCATGATCAAGACTACTGCAATAAATCAAACTATATATATATATCTTTTTGCTATACTTTTGGAATTTATCTTGACTTCCATATAGATATTTTGTTGGAATTACCAGTCAAGAAACATCTTCAGTACCAACACACTGCTGTCAATTATATTTACTCTGACAACTCAGTTCTTACAAGTGTTATAAATGCTCAAATTGGTTTATATAGCCTCATCAGTGGTTCATGTGATGGTTGTGGTGAGTTCCTACAAGTACTGTGCCTGGTTTGTATTCAAAACGTTTCCCAACAGTCTGAAAACTAATACTGTGAAGACAAAATTATATTAAAATAGAAATTACCATTGTTTTGGTCCATACATTTTTTTTTCTTAAATATGCAAATTAGTTTTGCAAGTGTGTATACTATACCTAACACTGAATGTACTCTTCCTAAATGGATTATAACTTGACTTCTCATGATTTACATTATAATTAATTTGCATTTGCTAATATTTGACATTCAAATATTTTCATAATAGTAATACATAAAACATTAAGTATCACTCATGTGACTTACAATCTCCACAGACCATCCAAAATCATCATGCTGTTTTGGGTTTACAAAAATAATTAATAATCATCAGTTGGTGATTTGAAAGTTCATATTTGATGATTAAATCATGATTTAGATGATGATCTTGGATCAAGATCTCCCTTGATGACATATGGTAACATTTAATGATTAATGATAATCAGTCATGACTGACCTTCAGAAAACATGATTGATGATTTATAGATTCACCTGGGAAGTTACCCTATCATTTTAATACAGTATATCAGATATCCATTACCTCTAATAACCTTACACAGACACAGGTTTAACTGCACTCACAGTGTTCACGGAGTGGATGCATGCCAACATATCAACCATGGAGCAAATCAAAAAAGGCTGCACCCTCACAGTTTAAATAAAAGAGCAGAGTTACTCAAATAATGATTTCATAGAATACTAAGGACACTTGTAATTTGGCCAGGGAGGGAGGAGAGATATCAATCTAATTTCTGGGAGAGGAGGCGTCGCCTCCTCCATGAAGAGGAATAGTCCTGGCAGCTTTCCATGCCTGAGGAATGTAACCTAGAGAGAAAGAAAGATTCAGCAAGTGGGTGAGAGGAAGGGTGATAGCAGGGGCAGAGATATGGAGAAGGTGGGGGTCAAGACCATCAGGGCTGGATTTATGTGGGTTGAGTGAGAGGAGGGCATGAATAATTTCCTGCACAGAAATAGGAGAAAAGGGAAAGGCACTAGATGAGGAGGAGGCAGGAGAGGCAGGATTCACATGAATTGGGTTGGAGGGTAGGGCACAGGAGGTAAAGAAGGAATTGAGTATGAAGGCTACAGAAGTGGGTTCTGAGGTGGGAGAACCCTCAACAAGCATGGTAGAGAGAAAGTTTGTGTGCAGGATCGAAGAGGGAGTGAAGTAGACAATAGACAATAGTCTGCCAGTAGACAATACTACCTTGGATCATTAATGGACTCGATCATCTGGGAAAAAAACCCATCCCAGCTGGCGGCGTTGCTGGTTCCTCAACCATTCTCCCATGGGCTGCGATCAGCTGACAAATCCTTGCTCTATGTTCCGAGATGTCAGACGACTAAATGAGTCTCTTTGTGGATGACTCCAAGATGGGAGCAGTAGTTGAGGGAGAAGAGGGGAGGTTGGCCCTGCAAGGGGACCTGGACACCCTGGAAAGCTGGGCTCACACATGGAAATTAAATTTCAATATCACCAAGTGCAAGGTGTTGCATCTTGGTCGGGGAAACCCTAAACACAGGTACATCCTGGGAGGGGAGGCGCTGGAGGCCTCAATAGGGGAAAAGACCTAGGGGTCATGGTGGATGCATGTATGAATAACTCTGAGCAGTGCAGGAGAGTGGCTAGTAAGGCAAACAGGATGTTGGGATGCATCGAAGGGGATCACCCTAGGAGCAAGAAAGTGATTCTGCCATGTACAATGGACTGGTTAGACCACACCTTGAGTACTGTGTACAGTACTGGAGACCACACTTAAAGAGGGACATACAGCCCCTAGAGAGGGTACAGAGGAGGGCAACAAAGATGATAGAGGGCTAGGGATTTGACTGATGAGGACAGACTTAAGGAGCTCTGCCTGTTTTCACTGGAGGAGAGAAGAGACAGGGGGAACATGATTGAGGTATTCAAGTACCTCAAGGGAATAAATAGGGTAAACATGGAGGGGATCTTTAGACTAAAGCAGGGAGGTATCACCAGAGGGCATGGTTTGAAGTTGGAAGGTGGAAGGGTAAGGGGGGAAAAGAGGAGGAGGTTTTTCACTGAGAGGGTGGTGGACCCTTGGAATGCACTGCCTGGTGAGCTAGTTCAGAGATCCACAGTGGAGGGCTTCAGAGAGGATGGGACAGACACAGAAAGTGGATGTATCAGATGATGTCCTGTCCCAGGGGGGTGGGGATGGATGATACGGGTTTCTGGAGCACAAGGGATGGGAGGGTCTCGGCACCCAACTAAGGATCTAAAGTTCGAGCAGACTCGATAGACCGTACGGCCTAATCTGCTGGCAAATAGTATGTTAGTATGACTAAAGGCACAGGGGTCTTCCAGTTCTCTGCTTCCAGGCTATGGAATGCTCTTCCACTCAACCTCCGGCTGTCTCAGTCTCACTTTGGATTTAAAAGTGAATATCATCATTATCTATCCCTAGCTGATGCTTGTACATGCTTTGACCCAACCTGAAGCTCCTGAGACTTACCAGTAATGTCACCCCTGCTCTAATCCAGCTCCAAGACTGTCTCCTCTTCCTCCCTATATTTTTCCTTCTCTTTGTAAATAACTCTTGACTACTAGCTCTCTTCCTTCTTGAACTTTGTTGCTGACCATCCACTGTTGTTTTGCCAATTACCACCCCTGACCTTCCTTCAGGCCAGTCTTTCTTGTTATGTTTGAACATTCCTCACATTTCTCTCTATATAACCTTACTATCTTATTAACCCTTTCACTCCACAGGTCGGGTCCATGGTTTCTGCACTTATTATATATTTTACTGCCATTATCTGTATAATGCTTGACATTATTTTTTGTTGTTTCTACCCATTGTATTTTTGTAGCACTGCTGTACTGTTCCTCTGTTTGTATTATTGTACCCATGTTGCTGTTGTTCAACTGTTGTCCTTTAGTTGTACTCTCCCGGGTCGTGCCTGAAAATAGTCATTTTATGGCTAGTGCACCTACCCGGTTAACAAAAACTAAATAAAAAATTAATAAAAGTGTCCACCAAAAATTGGAGGAGGAGCTGAAGTTATGATGAAGGGCTCTGTTTCTTTTCCATAAAAGTGTTAATTGATTTGCATATAAGATGAAGGGCCATTTTGAAGTACTGTGTTTTCCCCACTCTAATAGCCTTAGTACAGGTGTTCCTTAGGGCTCTGTAGAGCTGGAGATCAGAGGGAGAGAGGGAGGATTTGAAGTGCACCTAGGCCAACTCAAGGGACTTGCAGAGCTGTATGATATCCGCCAATATCCAGGGGTGGTGGGATCATTTGACCCTGCACCTTCTAGGCGGAGTGAATGTTCCAGATATTATGTAAGTAGCAGCAGAAGAGACAGAAAGAGAGAGAGATAGAGAGTGGAGTCTACATCTGGGGCAGAGTATACAAGAGACCAGTTAGAGGTTTGAACATCGTGCAGGAGGGCATCTGTTTCAAGCAACCTGTAAGACCTAATCCAGTGGTAATTTAGGGAGGAGTGGGACATTTGTACCTTTCACACACAATACGTAATATAATGGTGGCTGAAAGCATCTGGGAGATGGAAGAAATTTCCACACCACTGCCTGAACTGTTCAATAAGTTGCTAGAAAGTGGTATAGTACCAGACAACTGGAAAAGGGCAACAGTGGTGCCCTTGCACAAGAGTGGAAGCAGGGAAGAACCAGGGAACTACTGCCCTGTCAGCCTAACCTCAGTGGTGGGTAAAATTATGGAAGCATTGCTTAATGAGACGATAGTAGACTACCTAAGGGAAAATAGAAGACTTGACCCAAAGCAGCAAGGGTTCACAGCTTGGCATTCCTTTCTAATGAATATGGTGAACTTCTTCAATGGGGTGACCAGAACAGTGGACCAAGGTGGTGCAGTGGATGTAATTTACTTAGATTTTAGCAACATTTTTGACACTGTTCCACACAGGAGATTAGACAACAAACTAGAGCACACAGGCATGGACCATAAAATAGTCAGCTGGATTAAGAACTGTCTTCAGGATAGGTCACAGAGAGTCCTGGTCAATGGGTCATTATCAGAGGAGAGCAGAGTAATCAGTGGCATTCAACAGGGGTCAGTACTTGGCCCAATCCTCTTCAACATATTCATCCGCAACATTGCTGATGGACTTGAGGGGAAGATCTGCCTGTTCACAGATGGTACAAAACTCTGCAACAAGGTGGACACAGATGAAGGTGCATCTGTGATGGAAGACGATCTCAAAAAATTAGAACAGTGGTCAAGAATATGGTAATCAAAATTTAATACCAAGAAATGTAAGGTGATGCACATGGGTAAATGTAACCCAAGAAATACGTACACACTGAATGGGCATCAATTAGAAAAATCAAAGATGGAATGGAACCTTGTAGTAATTGTTACTGGTGATTTAAAAGTGGGGAAACAATGTGAACAAGCATTTGTCAGTGCCGAATGTTGCTTGCTTGTATGTGCTGTTTAGGTATTTGGAAGTCATTGGAGTGCAAATATTGAAAATTCACGAACTTACGAGCGTGCGTAGGAACTGCTCAACGCCAGCTCATAAAACAGTCATTTTTAGGAATTTTTTCACCAAATTTTCAACATAGCCATTTTAAGACCTCTGCTCATGAACAGTGTCACTGTGATTTTTCTAATGTGTCCCAAACATTGATTTCACAAACTGACTGCGCCATTGTGTGCTACATGGGCGGAAACACGTTTTGGGCAGGATGTGAAAATGACAGCTGTACTGCGTCATAAGGAGGTGTGGTAAAATGGCAATGTTGAAAATCTGGAGTGAAAATATTGAAAATTGCAACTTACGAGTGTGTAGGAACTGCGCAACATGCTGGTAAAATAGTCATTTTAGATTTCATCAAATTTTCAACATAGGCTTTTGAGAGCCCACCTATGAACACTTGCAATGTCGTTTGATTAATCGTCCTGAAAGGTGATTTCGCGCAGTGACCGCGAAATCACCCTTCAGTCCCGATTAACACCATGAGAGTGCAAGAATTCATGAGGAGGGGTCCCAAAAACCCCATGTTGAAAATTTGGGCCCAAAATTCCCAAAAATACCTGAGATATGCAACAAAGTTTAAAAAACCCTATTTATTCCATTCTACAGTTTACCGGCATTTCCTCAGTCTGCGGTCGGCTGTGAAGAGTGCAGACGTGTTCCCGGTCCACCGATGATTGTTGCGCGAGCTCCGGAGGTAAGTATGGGGTGAGGGGTGTGGGGAGGCAGGATGTGCAGTGGGTGGGTGTGGGTGGGGACAGGAGACTGCGGGGACCTTTCTTTATTTACAGGTTTGTTTTTAATGAAGACGACGGATGGCGTTTGCCACGCTGGGGTGGCTCAGGCTGGCAGCTGAAAAGGCTGTTTGGGGGCTGGAGCTGACAGGGGATTGGGCACCCCCATCGGCTATAACAAGACTTGCCATGCTGGGGTGGGCTCCCAGTGTGGCACCTGGAAAGTTTTGGGGGGGCCTGCAGCCCTGGAGCCAACAGGGGATTGGGCACCCCCATTGGCTATAACATTTTTTGCCAGCTGGGGTGGGCTCCCAGCGTGGCACCTGGACAGCTTTTGTGGGGGGGAGGTGTGGAGCCAACGGGGGATTGGGCACCCCCATCGGCAATACAGTGAGTGCATGGGAGGAGCGCATCAGCACACAATATGCGTGCTTGTGTGTGTGTGGGGGGGAGGGGGAGAGCTCTACTCACTGAAGGGGAGCTCTCCCTTTCAACTGTATGCCATTGCATTTTCGACTGCTGTCACAGACAGCTACAGCAGTCATTGGAGAACTGCGGCCGCACCTGCAAACACACTGACTGAATTGGAAGACAGGGTGCCACACCTCCGAAAACTTGGATGGTGGCACTATGTTTCTTACACATGCGTGCAAGCAACATAAAAAGCAGCACAGAAGGCCAGTGGCATCCTTGACTGCATAGATAGAGGGATTACGAGCAGGAAGCGCGAGGTAATCATCCTGCTATAGAGGTCCTTGGTCAGGCCACACCCAGAATACTGTGTGCAGTTCTGGAGGCACCACCTAAAAAGGACATTGATCACTTAGAAAGGGTTCAGAGAAGGGCCACTAAGATGGTGCAGGGTCTGCATCAAGAACAGTATGAAATGAGACTCAGTGAATTAAACTTATACTCTCTAGAGCAAAGAAGAAATAGAGGGGACATGATAGAAATTTTCAAATACATAAAGGGAATCGACACAACCCAGACAGGAAACCTATTCCAGGAAAAGAAAACAACACGTACAAGGGGGCACAATCTGCACCTAGTGGGAGACAGATTTAGAATCAACATAAGGAAATACTTTTTCACAGAGAGGGTTATAGAAGCATGGAACAGCCTGCCCTCAGAGGTGGTAGCATCGAAGACAGTACAGGAATTCACATTAGCATGGGACAGACAATGTGGGCACCTAAAGGTGTAATAAAACAGGGAAGGGTAGAAATGTTTGGGCAGACTAGATGGATCATGTGGTCCCCATCTGCCAGCTACTTCTTACGTTCTTATGTTCAAACAGCAACTATACAGTGTGGATAGGAGGAAAACAACCAATCTAGAAGAGAGTGATTTACGGAGTTAGGGTTGGCCTAGTTGGTTCCTTAATAAATTGATTAAGGTTAAGGGACACTCTCTTGTCCATGAAAGGCTTAAGGGAAGGATAAGTCCAGTTAAGGTTAAAATCCCTGAGAACAATTCATTCACCTGAGGAGGCAAGGGAGGAGATGATATTAGCAAGAGAAGGAGAGAAGATTTTAGGAGAAGCATAAATTACCACAAAAAAACATGGAAAGAGAGGAGGAGAAAGTTAGACTGACCATGTGAGGTTGTAGGAGGAGGGAAGAAATTCATGCAGGGAGACAGAGCAGGATAGGTTTTGATGAGTGTAGATGGCCACACCACCACCACGTTTACCGTGATCTTGACGAACAAGGTGATAGTCTTGTTAGTGTGTGTATATATTTTGCCCAGGTCAGCTGTGCATTTATCCCTCAGCTTTATTCAAGGATTTTTGCACTTTCAAAGAATATTTCTATATCTTGACTAAGTGCTCTACTTTTTAGTGGCCATCAAAAAAATGTTTAAGAGTCTTTCTGAGCAGTTTGCACATCTGGAACTTGGTAGCATTAAGCTATTCTCCACTGCTTTTTATTTTACTAAAATGCAATATTATGGTGAGCACTTTAGGTAATTTGAAATTAGAACTTGGTATTTGTCTATAACTTCTATTGTTAACCAGGATGTTGATTTGTTTGTGCTATACCTTTAATTACCATAATAGTATAAATTAATGTATCAGCAGCCTGGTTGCTCCTCCTACTGATGAAGCATCCTGTTTTAGACACAAAGCGTTAAAGTGTTTGTGCCAGTTATGGATCTCAAATAAACTGCACTGGATGTCATTATTTGAGTAAGTCTGCTCTTTTATTTAAACCATGAGAGTTGTGATTTGGACCTCTAATAACCTTTCTTGGATTTTTCATGTTGATTCTCTCCTGCCGTCTCTGCACCAACTGATTTTTAAAACATTTGCTTTGTCTATTAAACAGGAAATAGATGGCAGTCTTACTTAAATTTTTGTAATCAAAAACCATTAGGACAGATGATTCTAGGATGTGCTTTGAAAAATTGGGTATACAGATGCCTTCTTGACAACTTTACATAACCCGACACTACAGCAACAACAGCATCAGGTCACCATAGTGTCGGCGTGGGACCCTGGCACAGCTTTCTGGGGGTATTGCACCACCCTTCTCGAAGCAACTCCGACTCGGAGTTGATTATCTAAGTAGGGGGGTGCATGGGGGGTTCTGGAAGCTTTACAAAGTTAGATGCGACTTCCTTTATGCCAACTGCAAATGCAGTTGACATAAAGGAGTCGCTGTAACGTTGGTCTACAAACAAAATTGTCGACCGACCATCATAGATCCGAAAAATTGCATAGATATTATTTAAGTCATCCTGGGATCTTCAGGTAGTCATTGGGTTTGTTCCAACATTTTCTGATGACTGCTTATTTTTATGATACTGATACCACTTTAGTGACTTCTAAAATAATCCATTGATCATCAGATTACTCTGGGATGGCTTGTAAAGTAATCTTGTGTGGCTTGAGTTTGTCTGTGGTACTACTCACCGTGAGCATTTTCTGAAGGTTGGAGAGTTCTGTTTTGTAATGTTTAAGCGGTTTTCATACAATACTGCTTTCATTACAACATATTTGACATGATTCACTGAAACTGTGTACATAAGTACAGTATGTCCATCATACAGTATGTCTGAGATTGAGCTTGTCCTATCTTGCAGTGGCATAGAGTAGCAATGTGTAGCTGGTGTACAGTTTTGTGCCACCATGCACACCAGGAGAAGTTGTGCATTATTCTTTGTATGTCTCACTATGACTGAGATTATTTCAACACTGAAGAACTTTGTAACAGCAATGGTTGTTTCAACAGCACGTGGAGAAATGTAATAGCAGTGCAATGCCAAAGGTCAGTTCATCGAGTGGCAGCCTGCTCTCAGCAGTCAGCGTAATGGTCAGCACCTCCATGTCTTCCTGTGCAACCCAATCTCCATGTAGATCATAGCAGCACGAGCCTACAGCAATGCATTGAGCCGACCAGTGTTCCCAGTTCACCACCACCCCTGAAGATCATGACTGGGTCATCCCATCTCAAATATTACACTGTCCAATGATGTACACTTCCTGTGTTCCCCTACAGTGTATTGTGTGGTCAGTGGTGGGTCTGAGGTCTGGAGATGGTTTAGAATAATCATTCTGGTCAAACAATATTTTAGTGGTTCATGCTGACATTATCATCTAATTCATCTCCCCATAGCATACAGTATGTTGTACAACATGCTGCATTCAAGAAGTAGGTATGTCTGTTTTCAAGGGTAGGGCTGGGTGCAGGTGAGAGCTAAGACAGCTTCTTTGCTATATGTTACACAAATAACTAACTCAGCTAACAGGGCTGCTTCTCAAATAAATGCAAACATATGAGAGGCATATTGCCTCTAATATCTGTCACACATCAACCACAACACAATCCATAGGAGCCAATATTTCCATTTCCTGGGGGGGGAGCTTATTTATACAAACAGACAGGGCTCAGTGTTAACTAACATGGCAGCTGGACATTTCAGTGCCCAGGCCTCCCCCAACTTGGCTCATATGACACAGTCTTCAAGGGAGATGGTACTGGGGGGTAATAAAAATACAGTGGGGACATTAAATAGGGGATTCCAAAATACAGGTGCCCTTTACTGGCAATATCACAATTCTGCAATAACAGATGTACAATTCTACACTGATTTATATGCAAACTGTGGACCATTGTACTTTAGGGAACAACAGAATGCCCTTTTGTTTAAGATTTACATCCTTATATTTCTGTTTTATTTGGAAACCTTTACCTGTGGGACCATTATATAAGTGCATGGGCGGGGGGCATGGCTTGGCCACCGATTAAGCTGGCTGCCTAATTTCCAGCTCCACTAAGCCCCTTTTAAAATTCATCAAACATTGCTGCTATCATCATGCATCAAACTGACTCTAATGCCCTAAGTTCTAATCATTAACTGCCACATCCACTGGTGCCAAACTGAGGTGGATCCGTTCCCAGTTTTCTGCCACCATTGTTCATCCAGTCACCCACTGAAGCACAGCATAGGAAACCTCCATCATGGCAACAGCCACCACTGTTCCTCTCAGTCCAAACCTAAAAGAGATCAAAAGCATGTTCCAGCACATAATAGGCCAAATGCATAAACCTGAGCTTGCAACCCAACTCAGAAGAAGCCAGAAGGGGAAGGATCCAGATTAATTTCAGTGCTTTGCAGTAACTGCTCATTGCTATTTTTGTTTTAAACTTTGATTGTGGGCTTTTAGTGACACTGTTATTTCTTTGCTGTCTTTACTTACAATTGTTTTTGGGCTGTTGAAAATTTAAAACCTAGTTTGGTGTGCTTGTAGTGGTGGTGTATTCCTTTGCTGTCTTTAATTGCTGCAAATTTTCACTCCCCCTTCCCTGCCCCCTACTCTTAATTATATGCCCTGTTAAATCTGATTGACAGGAGCTAAGCACAAGGAATAGTAGGGGTTGTGGAGTAGGAGGGGCATAAGGGGGAAGAAGCCCGCCCTCGGCACAAGTGTTTTGACTCATTTTTTTTCCTTCTGTAAAGAAAAGTATCTGAGGATCAGTAGCAGGATTTTTAGGACAGTAAAATAATAAAAAGGGAACTAGGAGAGCTTCAGTAATGGACAAGTACTGGAATAGCAGTATAAGTGCAGTACAATGTGGGGAGTGGTGCAATGCAGTGGCTGTGGGGCAGCCATATTCAGGAAGACCTTTTGGATGCTGAGGTGCTGCCCTATCTGCATGCATCTCTTTGGACTGTGGGATGAGGTAGCCAGACTCAGAGCAGAAGTAAACTGGGTCAGGAGTACCATCATCCTATCCAGAGTCCACCCAGTCCAACACCACTGCCTCAAAGAATGCTGAGAACAAGGAGCACTTGAATGACGCTAGGCTCAGGAAGGGTTGGGGTGACCAGGCAGAGGCACATCCCAGCTCCTATTCCACTCCAGAACTCATATGCCACACTAGTAAATGAGGACAACCAAATAGAGGTACCCAGAGAAGTGGAAGGGAAGGATGTGGAGGTCGGCCAAGCAGGTGACCTCTGTGGGGTTGAGCAGTGGACCCCAGAGGAGGAGGAAGAAAATCCTGGTGGGGGACTCCATCATAAGAGGGATCCAGCTAGGAACATAGGAGGGGGAGGACAGGGAGGTGAGGTGCCTACCAGGTGCCACGGCATGGAGGGGTGGGAGGAAGATCCTGGGGATCACCGGGAAGCCAAGATGGGAGGGTGAGCTGGATGTCATTATCCACCTAGGTACTAATGACCTGGCAAATGGGGAGCCAAAGAAAGTTCAGGAAGAGTTTAGGAAATTGGGGAGGGGTCTCAAGCAAGTAGCTATTTCTGCCACCTTCTCGCAAGTACTACCTGTGAGAGGTATGGGAGAGCATAGGGGTGCATGCACCAGGAACTTTAAGTCATGGTTGAAGAACTGGTGCTGTGAGTAAGGGTTTGGATTCATTGGTGACTGGGGACCCACCTGGAGAGATGGAAGCTTGTTCAAGCCTGATGGTCTGCATCCATCCTGGAGAGGAATCCAAGCACTCAAAGATAAGTTTAAATGCTACATGGACAAGCATTTAAACTAGCCAATGGGGGGTGGCAGCCCAGCAAGAAGGGTACCTAACTGCCCACCCCCCACGGCTAGCAGTGGATCCAGTGAAAAGGAGGTGTGGATATCTCTACAAAGGCAGCAAAGAAGCAAAACTGAACAGAAGGGAAGACAGCAGGGAGAACCAGGAAAGGGGCTGGAGTAGAACAGCTAAACAGTCTAGGGAGTTCAAATCATGGAAAGCCATGTGTGCCAATGCCAGGAGCCTTAGCAACAAGATGAAGGATCTGGAGGCTGTCATGGTGCAGCGGACCTGGACATTGTGGTCATCACAGAAACCTGGTGTAATGATAACCACAACTGGGAGATGGCCATACCTGGCTACAACATATTCAGAAGAGGCAGGGCAGGTAAGAAGGGAGGAGGAGTGGCACTTTATGCGAATGATAATATAAAGGCCACAGAGATCCAGGAGGAACAAAATGGGGGAGAGATACTGTGAGTTAAGCTGGAAAGGAAAATGGGGCCAGCCATCCGCACAGGTGTGGTCTATAGCCCACCAGCCCAGAAGGAAGAAACAGATAGGAAGCTGATGCTAGCCATCCAAAGGATGGAAGACAAGGGTGAGGTAGTGCTGGTTGGAGACCTCAATATTCCAGAATTGGACTGGAGCATCCCTAGCAGCATCAACAAAGAGCAGATTTATCCTGGACTCCCTTCAAAGTGCCTTCCTCAAGCAACTGGTCATGGAACCAACTCGGCAGAAGGCAATACTGGACCTTGTGCTCACAGACAGGGACAGTGTGATGGGGGTAACAGTGGGGGAGCACCTGGGAAACAGTGACCACCAGTCATTGTGGTTTGAAATCACAGAAGGAGCAGAAACAAACCACACAAAAACAAGTATCCTGAATTTTAGGGGGGCAGTCTTTGGGAAAATGGGGAGATGCTTGAAAGAGGCATTAAGGGGAATGGGGCTGGAATCAGGGGTTGAGAAACAGTGGGCAGTATTTAAAATGCAGTGCAGGAATATACTATTTTTAAGCAAAAAAGATGTTCCAGGACTAGAGGGCATGGGATGAAGTTGGAGGGAGGATGATTCAGAGGAAAACGTGAGGAAGAATTTCTTCACAGAATGGGTGGTGGACAAGTGGATCACCCTGCCAAAGGAAGTGGTGGGGGCTGAAACAATCACAGGATTTAAGAATTCATGGGATAGACATAAAGGAATGCTGGAGGTTGGGGTGAGGGGCAACAGACTTCTAGGAAAACATAAAGTGAACTTACAAGCTCAAATGGGCAGACTAGGTGGGCCATAGGCTCTTATCTGCTGTAACTATCTGTGTATCTATGTAACCCAAGAAACGAACTTGGATATTTTGGACATCTCACTCATAGTTAATGTTGTAGAGCAATGTATCACAAACATGGAGGATTGCACAGGCAAAATGATGGCCTACATCCTCGAAGAAGATTGCACCATCAGAACCCTATGGGACAGAGTGGAGATCATAGAGAATAGAGGACACCAGAATAGTCTCAGGTTCATGGGCTACCATGAGGGCTACAAAGGGGTGGAATGTCTTAGACTTCTAACAGTAAACTATTCCACAGCTTCTGGACCACAAATGGTGGTTCCCTTTGGAGACAGACCACTTCCACTGCTCCCTTGCCCCAAAACTGCCTCCAGGAGGCTGCCCACATACCATCTTGGTTTGCTTCCTTGGTTCCATGACAAGGAGCTGATTATGCAATTAGCCAGGGATAAGCAAGAACTTCAGTGAAAGTCTGCTGAATCCAAATCTTTGCAGACTTTTCATTTGCCTTGTTAGACTGTGGCAGAGCCCTTAAAATGGCCTGGAGGGCTTGTGCTAACCTGGGCCTCCCCAATTCCCTCTTCTAATTAGCCATGCTCAGGATCACAGTCAACACAGTCGCTTGTTCCTTTGAGACCCCAGACTGAACTGAACACTTTCTTAGGTCCCAATGGCGGATAACTGACCTAAACAAATACTAACCATTCTAGAATAATAGTTGGTGGGGAGAGCTCCCACAGGGCATTGACAAAACTCCAGCCCACGATGGTTAGCGAGGTCAGAGCATGGACCCGCCTGCACCACTCCTGTCAAATGATGATGGACAATGGCAAATTCCTCCTAAATAAAAAACATAAAAATAAGCAGAACAAGTCCAGGACAGGCCACAAGAAAGACAGATCTCCATATCTCCGTTCTAGCAGCCAAAGTTGCAGTGTGGATTCCAAGGACTGTTCAGGCTCAGCTCCAGTTTTGTTGGGGCCTAACAAATATGATGTTCTGCCAGGCCATGAGGAACAAAGAGAACCACCTACCATCCCGATAGCTGAAAGCACTCACTCCTCTTAAAGGAGACAACATAGGCAGTTTCTTCAAGGGCAGTCCATTTATTTTGCCATATTCACCACATAAAGCAGAACAGCAATCCGGAAGTGTGGTGGTGGCATACTGCCACCTCCTTACATTTCACCCCAAATACTAGGGGCTTCATCAGAGGACCAACCTACCCTCTGACCCCATCCAAGATGCCGGCTCTGGTGCACTCACCTTCCAAGACCAAGACCTAGGCTGAGGCTGCAGCTGCTGGACTGCTTCCTGTAAGTGGGTCAACCACAACCAATGAGCTGAAGGAAAACCATCAGTTCCCACCACATTTACTGCTCCTACTGACCAGAACTGCTCCCCTGAGCTTCCCCTTCAGTCCCTGGTGATCTGATTAGCTTGCTCATAGCTGGTTATTGCCATAAACATCTGCATTAACCGACAAGCAGGTAGGCCATGCAACACTCCACAACTGAGGGGACTGCTCAGTGGGGGAGGGGTGCCGCTCCCTAATGATAATTGAGGATGGCAGGTTGTGAGGTCAAAATAGTGGACTGGCTAGTCTGACATCGGATGGAGTCATTAGCTTCCGAACCACTCCCAGGAGTAAGTGGACAGACCGGGGGACTGACACCTCCTTTCTTTTTCTTTGTCTCAGAAGCCCTTATGACTTCTGGCAACATTGGTGCTACAAGCTCCTCAGCATATGAGTGCTACCCTGTTTTAGGAGGGTTTACCTTGCTGGCATGGGTGCACACTATCCCAGATGTCAGCCCTCAAAGTGCTATGCAAGGGCACCCTCTATTATCTCCTGGTCAGGCGAGTTGGGACATGCATTCAGCAGCCCATACTGGGCTAAGGCTGAGTGGATGCAGTCTGATCTGATTACCATGTTCCCCTTGAGGCACCTGAGGGCACCTTAGCTTGTGGCAAAGCACATTTCAGACTCAGGGGGTATTGTGGGTGTGTGTGAATGGAATGGGGTTAAGGGGATGGGGGCATAACAGGATCTAGGCACAAAGTAATGCTGTGGTGTGTGTACATTAATGGAGAATAGCTTAGTGAGCTGGAATGTACGGGGGCTAAAATCCCCCATAAAAAGGAAGAAGGCAATGTCACATTCAAAATGCCTAAAAGCCCACCTAGTCTTTCTGCAGGAGGCAAAGCTCTCTGCTACAGAGGCATGCAAAGTGAGGAAGGACTGGTTGAGGGAGGAGGCATACAGTGTCACCACATCCAGACAGTGGGGTTTCATCCTAATACATAAAACACTGGGGTGGCAGTGGAAGCCTACAAATAGGACAAGGAGGACAGATGAATTTTTGCTGAAGGTAACCACTCCACCAGGTCCCCTGGTACTGGCCAATGTTTATGAGCCCAGTTCTGACACCCTGCCTTTTTCCATAACCTTAGCCTAACCTTATCTGAATTTAACAGCACTTGGTCTCCAGTGCTCCTCGAGGGGGGATTTTAATGTTATGCTGAATGCTATGGTGGACAGGAGTGTGATGTCCTGTGAACCCCATGTGGGGGCAGTGAAAGCCATTAACACCATGATGGTGAAGCATGACTTGAAGAATGCCTAGAGGGCCCAACACCCTAACGCCAGGGATTACACCAATTTTTCCTTAGTCCATGGTTCTGCAAGCAAACTTGACATGTGGCTGGTAAGCCTTTCTGTCTTGTCCCAACTAACAGAGACCACTATACATTCAGTGGTAATCTCTGATCATGCCCCAACTGAAATTAAGGTGCTTTGGGGCTCCACCCCACAGAAATCTTTCGTAAGGAGGCTGGACCCTTTCCTATTGGAGGACCAGGAATTCAAATCATCATCAAAAATGAGGTACAAACACACTGGCTGACTAATGACGCAGGAGATGTGTCAGAATCCACCAAGTGGGACTCATTCAGGGCCATGTTGAGGGGCAGTATTACGGCTTATTCCACCAGTTGAAGGAGGGCCAGGGAGGTGGAGCAGGCACAACTAGAAAGACAGCTTCATGGGGCAAAGGCAAAACTCAAGCCCCCCAGAGCTAATAGCCTGAGTAAATTGCATCAGGACTAAGTCAGACACCCTCATCTCCAGGATGGATGAGCTTGCTGTCCCCTGTGTGCCATTCCTTTTTGGAAGCGGGAAATCCAGCAAACTATTAACATACAGATCAAAATGCAAACAAGCAAGCAAACTGATCGCCAGCCTTAAAGATGCCTCAGGGGTTGCCAAGTGAGGTACTGGGTCAATACAATGCTTCACAAACAGCACAGCAATAACCACGCTGTGTGAAGCATGAAAGGATTTACAGTGACAGGGCTATAAGAGCAGCAGGGAATTACTGCTAATCCTGTCACTGACCGTGAAGTGGAGAAAGGGGTGAAGAAGCCTGTGCTGCTGTACCTGGTTGACCCACTCCTGTGTTGAAGTGGACAAGGTATCAAGACGCAGTAGCGATGGAGACCAAGGGCATGGTTCGGTCCTCGCAGGTGTCCTGGTGTTGCAGCTTTATTTTTGTACAAAAATGAATTTTCTCCTCCCAAGTTTCTTCCCATCCCGAAGTTCACCCCCGAGTTGATTATTTAAAGTCTGGGAGTGTGGGCGTGAAGCCCCTCATGTCGGGGGTTGTGTGGGGGCAAAGTCCCATTGAGTTCAATGGGGTGTGCGCATTTGTGGTGTGTTCGCTGTTGTGCCCTACCTCATGTCAGAGCGTGACTCTTTGTTTGCAGGATTTGTTGCCGCACTGTTTCTGGGGTCGACATTATGACCCCATGCCACAAAGTGAGACCCTAAGGACATCAGCTGTATTAAGAAAAATGTTTACTCAGTGCTCTACACTTCTCATTACCCTCCTTGTTTGTCCTTAATGGAGGAATTTCTCAGCAAACTGCCCATTCTAACTCAGCTGCCCATCCAGACCTCTGAGCATGAAAGACCCAGCACTGCACACCACGTGATGCAAGCCATCAAGGCTCTCAACTTGCATAGAGTTCCAGGAGGATATGGTTACCCTGCTGATTTTTACCATCTGCTCAATGAAGAGCTCACAGCATACCTCCAGCACAACTTTCAAGAATACCTCTCATTGGCATCTCTTCCTCTCTCCATGAAGGAGGCAATAATAACTGTACTCCCCAAGAAGGGGAGGAACCCAACCTCCCCAGGAAGTTACAGCCCTATCTCACTCATCAACACGGACATGAAGATCCTGGTGTAAACTTGACTGCCAGACTAGAAAAAGTCCTCTCAGGACACATCCACCCTATCCAGGTGGGATTTGTGAAAGGCACGTTGGGCTCATACAACTTCTGGACCCAAGTGTCACTAATTCATAAAGTACAGTCAGATAAATCCCCTCCAGCAGCTCTGGCTTTTGACTTTGAGAAGACCTTTGATTCAATTCAATGGCAATACCTTCTTTCAACCTTACAGAAAATGGGATTTGGCTCTAGCTTCCAGATATGAGTCCAGCTCCTGTACACTTTCCCTATGACATCTATCAACACCAGTGGTCTCTGATCATCATCTTTCCCCATACAGAACCACTAGCAATAGCACTGACCGAACATCCACACATTCAAGGCATAATGGTGCAGTGCAAGGAGTATACCACCTTCCTCTATGACCAGATGACCTGCTGATAGGCAGTTCCAAATGTTATGGTCCTACTCAGTACCTTCTCTAGAACATCGGGCCTCAAAGTTAGCCAAAGCAAAACTGAGACTCTACCTCTAAATGCCACCTCTACCCCAGAAGTCTTCAGGGCAGCAGGACTGTCATGGGCAGTGGATGGTATTACCTACCTGAGAGTTAAACTCCACAGGGACCTACCTATAATAGTGGCCAGGAACCTGAAGCCCCTCTTAACCTCCACCAAAACTAAACTGCAGAGATGGAAGGCTCTGCAACTGTTCCTGGTAGGGAAAATTAATGCTGTTAAAATGATCATCACCCTGAGATTCCTATACTTCCTTACCGACCTCCCACTTTGAATCACTCTTCTGTGGTTCCACAAAATAGATGAGGTTCAAGGGAACTTCCTTTGGGAGGGCAAGCCTCTAAAGAATAGCAGAGCCAAACTCAGGAGCCACTGGAGCAGAGGGGGTTGGGGCCTCTCTTCATTTTAGGGATGCCATTTGGCCTTCATTTCCACCCAAACAGCTCACTAGTTCCAGACAGACCTAACCAAGGCCCCACTCTGAGGCAAGTTGAAGCAGACTTGACTGGAGGCACTCCTGTGCCACTACACTATATTCAAAGAAAGTGCTCCTGTGCAACCCTTACCCTATGGTGTCACTCTCTGGGGCATACTGAAAGAAACTACACCAGTGGACAGTCAAAGGCCTCACCTCCTGGGCATGGACCTCCCTCAGGGACATCACAGATATTCAAGCTGGGGGCCAGACATTACACTGCTGCCTACGGGACAAACAGGGCATTCACTTCATTAAGGATTTTTTCTCCAGGTCAAGCATACCTCAGCTCCTTTGAGAAACTATCCCAAAGATACAAGCTTACAAAGCAAGACTTCTGGAGGTATCTACAACTTCAGGATGTGTTGCACAAGTGTAAATCCAGAAGCCATAGTTCAGAGACTTCTCCCTCGAGTTCACCCCTGCACAGATGGACTATGCTAAAGGGAGGAAGGGAGGGAGAGCCAGTCAGATCTACAAACCTCTTAGGGATGCTCATCCAGATCCCTCCCATGCAACCAGTGCACAATGGCAAAAGGAGATGGGCACTGAGATATCTGACACACAGTGGAACCACTGTTGGAACAGACTCATAAAGCCTGAAGAGACAGCAGAAGCAGGCTGAGCTAAGATAAGACCCTACACAGATGGTACCACACACCTTAGGTGCTCCATTCCACAGGGCTCCTGAAAAATTATTCCTGATGGAGGTACTAAGCACCAGTAGTGATCCTTACACATATCATATGGTGGTGTCCACCCCTGCAATCCTTCTGGCAGCAGGTCCAGTCTACAGTATATGTGACAAGATCACAGGGTACACCAACCAGGCCTCGACTGAGACTATCTTACTGGGATGCTGTCCGGCTATGACCCCCAGAATGCACCAATGAAGCAATGGCTCACCACAGTGTAGGGATAATAGCCAAATGTCTGACTGTACAGATGGAGAACCAAAGGAATGTAGTAGTAAAAATGTTTATTTTTAAACAGGATATAAATGACAGTTAATTTACAGCACCATTAGGGCAAGCCCTATTTTACAAGCTGTTCCTGTATATGTAAGCATTAATCACCGCCAGAGGAGGGCTCTGCTGGTGGATTAATGCCGCTGAGAGGTTGGTACC
The DNA here is from genome assembly GCA_016271365.2 of Neoceratodus forsteri. Taxonomy (NCBI): domain Eukaryota; kingdom Metazoa; phylum Chordata; order Ceratodontiformes; family Ceratodontidae; genus Neoceratodus; species Neoceratodus forsteri. The sequence goes on along the minus strand of CM057458.1, from coordinate 1,104,959,510 downwards.
CGGGCAGAGCCTGAGGGTCAACCGCCCAGCGGGCATTAATCTCGGCGGAGCCCGAGGCTGAAGGTGATTAATGAATATAGGTTCGCCGCGGTAACGACGAGCCTATGTTACTGGCATCACCTCCGGTGGGCAGCATCGGTGCTGTTTGTCTAGGATTCCCCTTAGTGCTGTACAACTGCAGCGGAGCGCCAGGATTCGCCAAACAGCCACAGCTGCCTGAAACCGAGTGGGTATTAAGCCACAGGTAATGCCCGCTCGGTCAGTACCAGCTGTGGCCATGGAGGCACCTGAGGGTAGCAGCCTGCTCCGTCACTGCGAGCCCCTGCTGTCTGTGTAGTGAGTGCAGTACTGTGGGAAAGGCAGGGAACAGTTGACAACTGCCCATCTGGAACACAATATCTTCTGCCACTGTTTGGTTCAAAAGGGCCATCACTTTTCCGCTGTACGTAAATAAAACATCTCCCCATATTCTGACATGTGGAGGCAGGCAAACGTTGAAGTTTTACTTTACATTATGGAGCAGGTCTTCTGATTAATTGCAGCTCAGTTCATCAGTCAACAGAGTAGGCATATGACACTGTCTTCTACAACCATGTAAACTGTTCCCTGCCTTTCCCACAGTACTGCACTGACATAACAGACAGCGGGGGCTCGCAGTCATGGAGCGGGCTGCTACCCTCGGGAGCCTCCATGGCCACAGCTGGTACTGACCCAGAGGGCGCATGTGGCTTAATACCCCGCCTTCTGTCAGCTGTGCCATTTACTAACTCAAGGCCTTTGCAGCCTGACAGTGAGCCGTGTTACAATCATCAATAATAAAGGTTACAAAGTTACAAAAGATTATTCATAAAAAAATAACAAACATGCTATACATATTAATATTAAATATAATGACAGGACATTTACTCTGCCAGATGGTAACCAAGTGGCTCCTGGCAGTGGGGCAGCTGGTGACCTATGAAAGACTTTCAAACTTTACTAGTCACACCATTGGACAATATTAGCAGGGCTGGGTCCCCTGTCTGAATTTCCCTTCTGGAAGCCTATAGCTGACAAAGCCCCAGTTTGACACCTCCCCCCCCCCCCCACAGTTTTTCAGGTACCTGTGAATCCCTGTGCATCGTTATCATCATCAATCAATATTTATTAAAAGGCAAGCTGCAAGTGACTCTTTCTTTCACAAGATAAAAAGATAACACTACAATATACAGTATGCAAACAGCACTTAAAATCCAAAAACACACAAAAAGCAGCTACATGGTCACATATAATTTAAAATGTATTATAGAAGTTAAGATTAAAAAATATAAGTTCATCCATAACAATCACATTGGCTATGCAGCAAACCATCAATAAAAATCTTGAAACGGGAAGCTGGTAATAGGTTATTTAGTTTTATTCTTTTCCGGATAACATCCCAGCACTCTTCTGCTCCACCTAGTGTTAAGTAACTGCTATTTTTCTCATGTAGTAGTAGCAGTAAAATATTTTTATTCATACCAGTCATATGAATATGGATAAACTCTATTGAGAATAAACTAATTTACAGTGAGGTCCACATGGAGAGACAACAGCAGTTTACACTATTCCAAATACATTCATACAAATTACACTCTTTTCATACTCAGTATAAAATTATCAAGATATAATAAATACATCAGATAAAAGCTGCACCACCCTTCTTGATTTAGTGAAATGAGCAATCCTACCCACCTATTTGATTATAAAACTCCTTATCTTTCAAAGCAACACTGTCTCAATTTGTTCCAATGTTCCAGTTAGAGTTCTCAGTTGCATGTATGACATTGTTCATGTTAGCCAACTCAGGAGTCTTGGACCTACTGATCACCATTAAAATCCCCCTTCCCATCACCAGTGGTTTTAATGCTAGTCTTGTGCCAGAGGTATATCTTTTATAATAACCTTGTACCCTTGATGACAGGGTATCGGAGAGGGTTAGAGTCCCCTGATGGACTATGAAAGGCTTGGACTTTTGGCAGTACTCCCTTTGGGGGCCTTGGATCACTCACTATTACTGTTAATACAAGGTATACCGATTCTGTATACTCAGATGCTGTTATCTACTGTGTAAAAGTTTGATTTTGGTCCAATGCAGCATATATGTTGTGTCTGTCCATATAGTTTGGTTCTTAATAAAAATGATTAACCACAATGTAACTGCAATAAGACACCCGGAGATGTGGTTTATTGCCTGATAGGGGCATGCCCCAGGTGCTAAAGGCACTCAGCACAGGTGACTTGTGCTTAATTATGCACCTTGATCATGCTCTTCTCAGGCAACAGACACCAAATCAGAGTGTCTTATTTCTAACTTATCACAGGGATAGTCACAGATACTACCTACCTTGGGTAATGTCACATAATGACCTACTTTATGCACTATCCATGGTCAACATGCTACATCTCACTCTGGATGGTGGTTGAATGGGTAATTACGTATACCTCAAGGGAATCAACAAAGTCCAAGAGGGTGGCATCTTTCAGAAAAAAGAGATGTGCAGAACAAGGGGTACAATTTGAAGATAGAGGGGGGACGGCTCAGAGGTAGTGTGAGGAAGTATTTTTTCACAGAGAGGGTTGTGGATGCATGGAACAGCCTCCCTGAGGAGGTTGTGGAGTCAAGAACAGTGGGGGAATTCAAGAATGCATGGGACAGACATAAGGCAGTCCTAGTGGGGGGTAGGAGGAAGTAAGCTGTTGGTTAACTAGGATCTGCATCTTATCTGTTAGGTAGGAAAATGGGGAAGACTAGGTGGGCCAAGCAGTCCTTAGCTGCTGTCAAATTCTATGTTTCTATGTTTCTAAAGAAAGAAAGAAAGAAAGACATATGGTTCATGCACTTACCCATTAGCCATCCATCCTGTACGTCTCTACATTCAAATGGCTCCTACAGCCCACAGTGCCTGCACATGTATGCGTCACGACATAATACTTGGTACTGGATGACTACTGTGCATCCAGGATGTGATATTGGCTGTCACTTATTACTTACATAGTCATAGAGTGGTAACCATTCCTGTTCACACAGGCATCCTCATCAGTTGTTGGTGCTTTTATGACAATATGAGTGCAGTCTATTGCTCCCAGTACATGTGGGAGTGTGCAGTGCTGTAGAACCCTTACATCACTGCCTGCTTCTTCTGTATATCCTGTTTGAATGTGATGTACTGTACCTCTGTGTTCTGCATAGCAGTGCCTCTAGGAATTGTCTGAGGTATGTGGACACACAGGACTGTGAGATTCTCACAGTATTACTTGTTGGTGTTTGAAAGGTCCCAGTAGTCAAGAAACATAGTGCAGCACTGGCCTTCAGCACCACTGGTATGGGAAGGCCTCTGTGTGTTCTACTCTGAAGGCCTTCTTGGAGCTCATCACACAGTTCTGTGATTGCTTATCTGTTGAGCCAGTATCATGCCAAGCACTGCTCGTTTATCAGGTTAGTGTATGATGTACACAAGTGGTATATCATTGTGGTGTAACTCCAATAAGGTCTCTGCTGTATCTCTGGCTTGCCATGTCCCTGTGCCCTGCCGGAATCCCTTTTGTGTTGCTTGGCTTATCAGTGCCTCCTTGCAGCATTGGTCACTATGAGGACTGGCTGCTCCTGACACTGTATCACACTGTTTCACAGTTCTGTGACATGTAATCCTTCAGTTGTACTTTTGTAGTTTTGTAACTTGGCTCTGCCTTCATGCTGTGGGCCTATTTAAAGACTCCGCAGACACTTAGACCAGCTCTTGCTGTTCTTACACTTAGACCAGCTCTTGCTGCTCTAACTGCTGCATTCAATTTCTTTTTGTTTTTTTCCTCCTCTGTCCCCCTTGTCAGCCCCTTCAGGACTGGCAAGGCCCCCACCACTGCTGCCGAATCACAAATGCCATACACCACCCCTTATTGCTGTGTCCCCAGGTAACCCTATGTAACCCTTTATCAGGAGGGTCCCTAGCCTTTCCGGGGCTACCAGGGGAGGAGATTTTGCCTTGGAGGGCTTCACATATCCTGGGCTCAGCAGGAGTAAGTATGGACACTTGTCCAGGGCTTTGTGGCATGTAGAGGGATGGACAGCCATCATCCAGTTGGCCAGGTGGCTGTTTTCCCATTTTCTGCTCCACCCACCCCTCCTCCCTATTGATGCCACATGCCCCGGCATCCTGGCCGAACACACCTGAAGTATGTGGTCACCCACTTCACAAGGTGCATGACCATATGCCTGGCCACTAGGAGCCACTCAAGGGTGATGCAGTCTGCTGTCCATCCCCACCCCAGGAGGAGAGTGTCCTTGCAGATGCTCTGAGTCTTCCCTGCTGGTCTCCACTCCTGTCGTCCCAGGCTCAGGCATGAACACGGGTCACCAGCATGCCAGGCACCACAGAGCCAGCTTGCACTCAATTTCTGATGCAAGGTAGGGCCCACATTCTTTAAAAATCCCAATTAGCGGGATGGTGTGATATTTATATATCACAGGCATGATTGCACCATGGTACAGGCAGTTATTTTGATGCAGGTATGCTTGTGCCATGGTCCATTTAATTTGATGCAGGCAGGCTGGAATTTCATGCAAGATGTGTTAGAAAATAGGAAGTGACACAAGAAATGGCACAAGGATGTGCTGGCATCATTCCTATTGATGCAAGCACCTTGCATCATAGTATGTCCTTTGAAAATGTGGCCCATGGTGCTGACTTGAACAACATAAGTCTAAGTTAATTAATTAACAGTATAGTATAATGCAAGCATGTTAAATATTCACAGAAAGAAATTATGACCACCCACCATGAGTAAGTGACTTATATGCTAAGACATGTTGGTGAACTATAGGTGGCTGGAACAAATGAACAATGAAAACAAAATAAACAAACTCTGGTAAGAGACGCTATGGTTGCTAATGCATTAACTTGATAAAAGATATAAAATGAATGCATGGGGTGTGTGTACCTGATGTACCTTGAACATATCAGTGGTCTTTGGGATGGTGGACTACACTTGCCTTTTTTTATATTACCATAAACACCCATTAGATATGGTAATATGGGTTGAAAAACATGTCTGTTACCACTCCTTGAGACAGTGGACAAGGCACCCTTCAACTGGCAATGAATCTACGATGACTGGGACAAAACTCTCAGGAGTTATAGTTTGCTTGTAGTGGAAAAGGTGGTGCTGGCATCTGCCTTACTCCTTTCCTGACTCTGCCTCTTCCAGTGCCTCCCTGCACTGGATACTCACAGTGGACACAGGCCCTATTATAGAGGACCATGTCCAAACTTGCCCTTTCACAAGGCCTGTAGGAGGTGGAGGCTTTTTCCCTTCTCTGTCAGATTCTTGTAAGTGGATTTCTGTTCATCCACCTTTTTCATGTATGCTTCTGTGTTGTCAGCAAAGAGACGACTTTTCCAAGGTGAAATTTATTGCCTTATTTTGAGTGACCTCGGTCAAGTTTGTAACCCAGAGCCAGGAGAATTTCATTAAAGTCATAGGAAAGAGTTTTTTTTAAAACACCTCTAGATGCCCTCCTGTGTTCCTTTTAGTGTATATCCAATATTTTGATGTGTTGACCTCTGTGATTAAAACAATCTAATTTTGCCTTTGTAACTACCCTGAATCCCTATCTCATAAGCATGTTCTGTTCTCTCTTTTCATACTGCCTGACCATTCTACGGCACCAGTAACACCATTCCAGGCCATTCAGATCAACAGCACATAACGGTGTTAAGCCATGGAATGTCTCAGAACTGTGAAAAGAAAGAGCAGCAGCTGCTAAGGAAAGTGAAACTACCTAAATCTGAGAGCACCCCAAAGCTACATTATTTATTAAAAATTGGTCAAAGCCTATCAGAATACATAAGTGGCACAGAAAGGAAATTGGCAGCGCAGTTAAAGTATGTAAAAGTAATTCCCTATCACCTTTAAGGCCACTGAATCTGCCAAACCCCTACATGCTGCATCACTAGCATCTACTGCCATTTGAAACTAATAGTTTGTGGGTTCCAATCTGGCTTCAGCTGTGATAGCCAGATTGTCACTGTCTTCACCTGGGAGGTTCTTGCACAATACCATGATAGTGTTCCACAGAAACTTGTGACACTGGGCTGTATTGCTCATGTAAACTGCCAGCTTTAGCTGCAAGGCAGTTGTGTAAGCCTTCCTTGCCATATGGTCCATCTTTCTGGAGTCCTTCTCTGGAGGGGGGGGGCAGGGCTGACAGACAGACCCTGACTCTTTTTCACAAGATGCAGCCTGCACTTCCACCCTTATGTTCAGGATGGGAATAAATGTACTCTGAACCCTTTTTATTCACCTGACATCTTTTTTCTACTTTTTAATCTATAGCCATGGCTGGGGGGGGGGTAGGGGCTGTCATCACTCTTGCTGTGTCTCTTGAGGGACTTTTGTATGGGGCCTGACAGTCCATTAATGGGTACCAGACCCAAAATGCTCATAAACTCATCTTCTTCAATGTCCTCCTCTGCTTCAGTGGAGTGAATATATAGAGTGTCTACCATTTGAGACATAAAAGCAGAGTAGGAGGGAAATCATTTACTCTGTTCAGGAGTCACCTCAGGCTCTATTGGTTCCTCCTAATTTCAGCACAGGTACCTGTTTTTGAACCAGACCGGGGGTTGGGGGTCAGCAGCTATGACCAGGTTCCCCATTGTCTGCATGTCTTGGAAGAACTGCCACTTCTTAGTAACGGTCTGCCCATAGAGGGGACAGCTTTATTTTCCACAGTTTCTTCCCTTTAGGGGGCAGTAATTGTGGTAAGGTTCTCCAAAGACAATGGCTGGTCTTTTTCGCTTTTCATGCTATCATTGGCATCAGGGGTTCCCCTATCGGACACTCCTGTGCTCTGGTCCACTATGGTCGCCAGCTGACCAAGTACAGGAGCATCGCCTTTCTAACTTCATTTTCTTTTGAGTAGAATCAATGCAGCAGTCTTCAACTGGAAGCTCATGTAAACTCATGCATAGGTGGGTCCCTTTTTTGATGTGAACCCAGTTCAACTGCAGTGATCCAAGTGCAGTGATTATTTTGAACTGGATTACTTTGTGCATGTAAACTCATTAGGGAATTGATCCTGCTGTTTTTCCTGTTGAAAATGCAGCAAAATGAATGCAAAAATATTCAAACTCCTCGGTAACTATGTATTTATATGCAGGGAGAATCAATCACTCTGTAATAGATTCAGTTCATTCTGATCAATCCAACAGCATGTAAACTAAAAATGATCACAATCCGAATGAAGTGAATTGATTACAAAATAACTGATTCCCACAACATGTAAAGCATAGCATCTGACAGTTCACTTTCTTGGCCTAGGAATTATTTTGCTACTGTTTCAGCATCTATTAAGGTTTTATATGGGAGTCCCAAAAGGCTCTATCTTGGCCCAGTTTTATTCAGTCTTTTTTAATACAACTTGTCTAATTTTACCTCTGTTACTAATATGATTTTGTAGCAGATGACATTTGTTTAAGAGTAGTCCTTTCTTGTATTTGATGATGGATTGGTTTCAGAAAGAGTTTGATATTGCTCAATAGTGTCTTTTGCCTTGAGTACTGTGTACAGTTCTGGAGGCCCCATCTGTGAAACGACATAGATAGGATGGAGGCAGTGCAAAGGAGGGCAACCAAAATGGTGCAGGGCCTGCATCAGAAGCTGTATGAAGAAAGGCTTAAGGACTTACAGTGAAGCCCACCAGGATGAAGCACAGCACTGCAGAATTCTGCAGTAGAGTTACTGCAGCAAACAATGCAATTTCAATGGGAGTTAATCCTTTTTGTCATGCAGTAAACCTGTGACACTGCACTTCATCTTAGCAGGCTTCACTGTAAATATGTACTCCCTAGAAGACAGGAGGGAATGGGGGGTTATGATAGAGACATTCAAATACCTCACAGGAATAAACAAGGTACAGGAAGGGAGCATTTTCCAAAGAAAAAGATGCTCATGGACAAGGGTTCACAATATGAAGCTGGAGAAGGGGAGGCTCAGAGGAAACACAAGGAAGTACTTCTTCATAGAGAGGGTAGTGAACACTTGGAACAGCCTCCCAGCAGAAGTGGTAGGGGCTAGAATGGTCACAGAATTTACAAATGCATGGGATAGACACAAAGGAATCTTATAAGCAAGAGGGGGGCTGTAAGCTGGAGTCCAAGTAAGGTCTCTGGTGCCACTGTAGGTAGGGAATTTAGGGCAGTCTAGATGGGCCAAGTGGTCCTTATCTGCCAACAGCTTCTATGTTTCTATGTTTAAAAAATGGTCTCCTGCCAAATGTGTCAAAAACAAAATTTATGAAATTGGGCACTCATTTCAAGCTTTCATCTTCAGTTTCTCATTGCCGGATCTTGACTATGACTGGCACGGCAGCAGAATCAGTAGATTGTTTCAAATACTTAGGATTTTGCATTAAACAATCACTTTCATTTAAAACTCACATTATCACAATGATTAAATCAGTTTATGTGCACTTGGTGTTTCTTTATAGTGTGAGAGTAGGTTTGTTGGCTCACTCAAAGAAAATCCTAGTGCAGCCCTTGTTATTATATCTCAGGCTATGGATTTCATTGTACTCTACTACTAATGAGACACAGTTGAAAAGAGTCAGGATGCTATACAATATGATTTGTGGGTTCCCAACGTCAGATTCTAAACTGACACATCACTGTTGTAAGCCCCCTCTCATTTTGGGAGGGGCTTATGCTCCCTCTAGGGACCCCTTCCAACTTACTGCCCCCAGAGTTAGGAAAATCAGTGGTCTGGGGGTGTAATTTCTGCAAGTCGCCATGTGGTGGCAGAAGACAGCAGGCTAGAAAGGATATAAATATGGAAAAACAGAAAGTAGAGAGAGAGGCTGGAGAGAGATCAGCGGTACCAGCAGGAGGGCAGTCAGGTTGGCAGTTTGGTGGCGAGACACTGGGTCCCTGGGTGGTAATCTGAGGGAGGCTTCAAGTAGGACAGTTGCAGTCGTTTGGGTCCTGGGTCCCCAGGTTTGGGTGGTGAGAGCATCCAAGGAAGTGAAGAAGGGCAGGAAGAGCAGGAACACCTGGGGGGGTCAGGCCCATCTGGAACAGGTGCTTTGAGCTCTCAGGGAATATGGGGTTTTGGCAGGGATCCCGAATTGGGGATCAGGAATCAGTGGCAGTGGTCCTGGTCCTTTTATTTATTTTTTTGTTGACTGGGAAAGGAGGACTAGTCAATTCTTCCTATTTTCAGCCTCGTCCCAGGAGAGGGGGATACAGATGGATGCCAACTGACACTAAACCAGATTAAGTTGTTGGTGGTATTTTTTGTGAATGGGGGAAATTTGGCCAGGACACTGGGGAAATTCTCCTACTGTCCTGTAGGGGAACCTCTGGTCGATCGTCACTCAGTTGGAGCGCTTGAGTAGTATGGAGGTTCAGGAGATGGAGGTGTGGGTCTCTCCCGCTGTTATTCTTTTACCAGAGACAGAAAGGTTTTTTTACGCAAAAGGCACAGAAATGGACACGGATGGTGCAGTCTGTGAACTGAATGGATGTATGGAGATGATGCAAGAGATCCCGCTATGAGAAACAGATAGCGAGACTATGGATTCAGCCATGGTAGCTGACCAAGCCGTAATTTTGGAAGATTCTACAAAGGAGTTCCAGTTACTACTGCAGAAGGAAGAAGCTCGCTATAAGGCAAGACAAACGGAACTTCAAACCACTATTGTGGTAGCGCAGCAACAGGATTTGGCTACACAGGCCTACAAACCAGAGGTGGAGGTACCTCTGCAAAGTGATGACGTGGCAGAGCCTTTATCACCACAGATGCAAACACAAATGCCAGTGGTTGCAAAAGACAGTTCTGAAGAGCGGCAGCAGGTACCGCAGCCGTTCTCTCTGAAAACAGGTACGAACATGCAGGAAATCTAAACAATAAATGTACTGGAGTCTCACTGGGAATGGCAATTACGGGCACTGAAGGGCCCTGCCTAAGATGGGACTCCAAGGCTTTTGTTTTACAGGTTAAGAATAATACAGACGCAGGGGCTTGGTCAGTGGATAAAGAGCTTTTAGCGGATGGCTGGGAAAAATCTGCAACCTATGGTTCATGGACATCAGGTCCTACAAGTTATTCAGTTATTAATTCCAGTAGCAGTGTATCAATGGATGTGGAAAGTGTCATGGCACTAGAGCAAGCTAGAGCAGAATGGGGTTCTGTAATGGATATTTCTTCCCCACTGCATATTCCTGATGGATTAGACTTAACCCAGAATCCCATTCTGGCTTTGTAACAGCCAATAACCTCCCCTGATAGGATACCATAGCAACAGGCTAATGGCTCTGCCAGGCCCAAAGACCAGGGGACAGCATCTACAAATGTTCAAAATCAAGATGGAGCCTGCTGTCATGCCTCTTTATTCAGGGTCCCTGTTTTTCTGGCCAAAACACACAATGCTATCAGAATGATATATAAAGGTGGACTTGAGAAGTTTCCAAACCATAAACATGTGGCACGAATATTATTAAAAGGGTCTATGCACTTTACCCCAGTGAAAATTTACACCCTTATCCATGTTTCAGGGGAGCCTGTTTTTGACATCAGTTTTAAACAAGGCAGTGGCCTGCAGAAATTCTGGGCTTTATACTGGGCATTGACAGCTTCACCTTTGTGGTTCCCCCTTTGAAGTGGTCCCCTTAACCAAACCTGCACACCGATGATTACTGTACTGTTCTGGAGTGAGGGGCTTAGTGTCACTGACTTTTTTTTTTTGGCTAAAGCAAAGGTGCACAGTCCAGGGTAAACTGGAGCCAATATTCAATGAAGATCACATCTGGATGTGGGGATGGAGGGTACAAGTGATTCTGAATACATCTGACACAGGACTAATACATTTACCTAACTATTTTTTTTGGGGGGGGGAGGATAGAGGGGTGTTGTTCTATGCAGGGCAGCCCAAGGCCTGCTATCATTGTGGATCCACTGGACACATTAACAGTATGTGAGATGGGTTGAAATGCATCAATTGCAATGAGCTGGGTCATACCTCAGGCTTATGTAAAAGTGATCAGTTGTATAATCTATGTGATTTGAAAGAACACGCTTATCATTCCTGCCCCTCAGCAGCCCATAACCAGATCGACCAGGCAGATTGGGATGCGCAGAGAGTTACCATTGCACTTGCTCAATGCAACAGTGCACAACACTGTGTTCCTAGGCCCAGTATTCATCCAACAGAAGTCTCAGAGTCAGGGGTGTCTGCACCCAAGGTACCAGTCCCTAGCATACCACTACAGGTCATACCCCCGCAGCTCGAGCCTTCTCAGGTGCAGGCTCCCACAGATGAGGAAGACACACATAGGGAAGATCATGATTTGGTTGCACCACTGCAGATTAATGAAGATATGCCCCTACCCCAGCCCATCCCTCCTCAGCCTAAAGAGCAGGTGTTAAGAAGTACTAGGCGTAGACAAGCTTGGCAGCAACCTATCTCTTAAATTCCAAAAAGTCTAAGATTTCCATTAAGAACAAATTTTCTCCTGTCAGTAGAGGTTTTGGGTTCAGAGGATGAGTCAGATGGTTCTTCAGTTGTTTCTTCCCTCCCAAACCTAGGTTCAGGTTTAGAGGACCCCCCCACCAGAGGTGATTGAGCCCCCCACCACTTTATGTAATACCTTGCCTAAGCTCAAAAACACAAGACCCACTACAGTCTCAAATAAGAAGCCCCCCTGAATTGTTACTGTAGGTAATTAATGGGATACAGCTTTTCCTTTTTTACTATGATGTCCTTGCTTTCCCTTTTCTCTAGTAATGTTAACAGTATTAAGAACATGAAGAAACGGCAGGCTGTATGTTCCTATTTTCAATCACTTCCCTCAGGTATTATTCTCTTGCAAGATTTGAGGTTGCATACTTTGTTGGAACTAAAACAGGCCACTCGCTTGTGGTTTTTCTGGGCCTTCATACTGGTCAATGGGCATGGATTCCTGTTCAGGGGTGGCTATACTGTTTAAGAACATTAATTTCCATTTTATTATATTGGTAGATCTTTTACCTGGGCATGGTCCTGGATATCAAAATAAGGACTGTGCTTTTCTGCCTTGTTAACATCTATGCAGGGCAAACAAAAACTGACCAGATTTAACTATCTCAGCTGATCCAGCTGTATTTATATTCAGCCCAAAATGTTATATGGGGTGGGGGTTAATTGTGGTTTAATGCTTAGAGATAGAGGTTGTCAAGCCACCACCCAAACAGTATTTTGTGATATGACTTTTTTTGTACAACATGATCAAAAATATGAATTTGAGAGATTCTTACTAAGAAAAAACAGGTAGAGCAGATCCCTCTTTTCATAGGTGCCCCTTGGCCACCAGAATCAATTATTTTTTCCTTTTTCTCCATCTTGAGATTAAGCAGACTAAAACACTGGTGACCAAATTTTCAGACCATAACATTTTATTTCTTCAGCTTGGGAATGTTAATACTGCCCCCCATGGTCCAGGGTACTGGAAATTGAATGCATCACTCCTGCAAAGGGCAGACATGCAACAAAACTTGCAATATTTCATCCAAGCTAGGAGATCAGTACTGATATTATATTAGGACCCAGGGTTGTGATGGGAAGACACAATAGCAGATCTAATTTCAGTTTTACGGGTGCAGGGTTAAACCACACATGACACAGCATATAGGGCATATGTAACACACAGACAGCAATTGCAAAAGATGTTGGGAGACACTGCAGATTGGGCAGGGGAAGGGTGGTGGTGTTGAGGGACTTAAACATGCCAGGAATGGACTGGGAGACTATGACATCCTCGGTGGCCAGGGAACAGAGGTTGTTGGATGTCTTTCAGGACACGTTCCTAACTCAGCAGGTGGGGGAACTGACCAGGGAGGTGGATACTGGATGTGGTCCTGAGACAGTGACCAGATTGGGACCCTGGAGGTAAGGGACCCGTTGGCAGGGAGGCGACCATGCCACGGTCTGGTATCTGGATCTAGGAGGGGTAGAAGGCTGCACAAAAGGCGGAGGTAACTGACTTCAGGGGCATATTTGGCTGAAATGGAAGGATCCTTATGAGCATTCTGACGTGGATTGGGCCAGACATGGACACTGACAGTATGTGGAAAATCATCAGGGAGAGGGGTGCAGGATGCCATCAGCACTGTGCAAGAGCAGACAACAATGCGGTAGGGGCCTGGAAACCCTGCTGATGGACCGGGAGGTCCAGGAAGTGGTGAGGGGAAAGAAGGTGGCCTATAGGCATTTCCAAGTGCTCAAGGAGCGAAAGGATTGAGGGGAGTATGAGCTGATGGCCAGAAGGGCCCATAGGGTGGTGAGAGTGGCTAAGGCAAGGAAGGAGCAGAACCTTGCCAGGGAAATTAGGAGAGGGAACAAGGGGTTCTTTAGATACATTGGGGAAAAATGAAGGGTGAAGGGGCAGATTAGTAGGATTAAAACAGGGGAGGGATGGGCACAAGGCCCGGGGGGAGCAAGCTTAGGTACTAAATGAGTATTTTGCCTCAGTTTTCACCAAAGAAAATGGGGAGGCTGCATCATACATGGGAGGAGATGGTGAAACTGAGGGGGGGGACTCTTACCGATCGGCAGGTCTGGGGAGAAGGGGGGCCATCACTGGCAGGACGGGGCAGGCAAAGCAGATGGATGATGTAGTGGAGGTGGAAATCATAGCAGAGAGAGTGAGGGAAGCCCTCAGGTCCCTTAAGATGTAGAAAGCACCAGGGCCAGATAAATTACATCCCAGAGTGCTGAAGGAACTGGCGGATGTCCTGGCAAAACTCCTGGTGGAGCTTTTCAGTATCTCTCTGAGGACAGGGTGGGTACCCCAGGACTGGAAGGTGATGCATATAGTGCCTATCCACAAGGGGGGAACAAGGGAGGTGACAGGGAACTACAGGCCAGTCAGCCTGACATTGGTGGTGGGCAAGGTGATGGAAGGCATTGTCAAAGACAGGCTAGGGGAGGACCTGGAAAAGCTGGGGTGACTGAACAATAGGCAGCATGGATTCATCCTGGGGAAATCATGTCAGACAAACCTTGTGGAGTTCTATGACTGGGTGATGAGTGCCTTGGACCAGGGTAGACTGGTGGACGTCGTCTTCCTTGACTTCAGCAAGATGTTTGACTCTGTTCCTAACAGGGGCCTGTTGGATAAGCTGGGAGAAATGGGGTGGGGAACCAGATGATCAGGTGGATAGGAATTTGTTCCAGGACCAGGCCCAGAGGGTCATGGTTGGCGGGTTAGTCTCATCTCCAAGGAGGGTCATTAGTGGGGTCCCTCAGGGATCGGTCCTTGGGCTCCTTCTGTTCAACGCCTATGTCTCTGACATAAGGAAGGGTATCAGGAGTAAGATGAGTTTCTTTGCGAATGACTGAAAAGTGGGGGCAGTGGTGGATAGGGAGGAGGGAAGGGTAGCCCTACAGGGGGACTTGGAGGCTCTAGAAAGGTGGTCTAGAAAGTGGAAGCTGAGGTTCAATGCAGGGAAATGCAAGGTACTTGCACCTGGGAGCCAGAAACCTGGGCCAAGTGTACACCCAGGGAGGGCAATGCTACAAGTCTCGATGGCTGAGAGTGACCTGGGGGTGGTGGTGGATGTCAAGATCAACAACTTGGAGACTGGTAGGAGGGCAGCAGCCATGGCCAACAGGATGTTGAGATGCATCGCTAGGTGGATCACCTCCAGAAGGAGGGAAGTGATACTCTCTCTGTCTAACTGCTTGGTGAGGCCACACCTAGAGTACTGTGTGCAGTTTTGGAGGCCACACTTAAAGAGGGACATTGAACTCCTGAAGAGGGTCCAGAGGAGGGCAAACAAAATGATCAGGGGCTTGGGGGACAGGACCTATGGGAAGAGGCTCAAAGAGCTAAATATGTACACATTGGAAAAGAGAAGGGACCAGTGGTACATGATAGAGGTCTTCAGGTACATGAAGGGGGTAAATAGGGGAGGAGCAGTCAGGGTGCTCTGAAGAAAGGAGTGGGGAAACTAAAGGGCATGGGTGGAAGCTGAAGGGGGGAGATCAGGGGAAAGGAGGAGGTTCTACTTCACTGAGAGGGTGGTGGAGCCATGGAATGCTCTGCTCAGGGGCTGGGTGGAGAGATTGCAGAGGGGTTCAAGAGGGGTGACAGGTACAGGGAAAGGGTTCTGGAACCAAAGTCCAGTGCAGCGAGAATATCCAGGACTGGGAAGGGAGAAGCCAGAGAGTGCAAGGGGGGCAGCAAGGTCAGCTCCCAAGGTGTGAGCTGACCAAACGAGCAGACATGAAAGACCATCAGGCCTATTCTGCTGGTCTTTTAGTATGTTAGTATTATCCTTATTAGTAATGGCTAAACAAGATTTTTCCCCCCGATCCAACAAATAAAATGATAGATGGTCCAGTTTCATGTGTTACAAGCTCAGAGCCTACAGTATCAGCAGAATTATGGTACTTAGAGAAATAGAGGCCAGGTCTACCCATATAAAGGGTGTGCTGTAAGAATTGGAAATAAAAATATGGATGAGTTATCTGATGGCAATAATCACTTGTGTACAGACCCTAAAGGTATTTTAACTATAGTTACACGGCATACTAGATACTTACTGGAACCTACTCTTATAGCAGAAGATACCCTAAATGCCTGTATTGAAGTGGTACCTATGCTTGACTCTCCCAGAGATCAGGTTCAGCCTTTGATGGCAGAAATTTCACCTTTGGAAGTGGAAATTGCTATTAAGGCTTTGGGACCTGGTAAAGCTCCAGGCATTGGTTGGCTAACAGGGGAGATCTATAAATTTGTGGGGCCATGGCTATATATGGAAATGGCCACAGTGTTTATGTCTATTCTGAAGTTCAAAACTCCCTCCCTACACATGACTTGGAGGGTGTTAGTTCATATTTTTAAACAGGGTAATAAAAGGCTATTGGATAATTGGAGACCAGGTTCATTGTTAAATACGGATTTAAAAATGTTGGCAAAATTTTGAATACCAGACTGCTGATTAGTGCGAAATCTGTTATTTCACAGGCACAGACCTGTGCCATCCCTTGTGGAAGTACCACCAAACATCTGATTTTCCTTAGAGAATTGTTCGAACATAGTAACAGAAATAGGACAGAGCATTTCATTCTCTCCTTAGACCAAAAGAAAGCCTTTGATTCCATTAGCCACACATTTTTATGGAAAACACTAGGTAAATATGTACTTCCCTTACAATATATCAACTGGATCAAATGTTTATATAAAACTGCAACTGTCACCCCCACAGTGAAAGTTTGGAAAGTTCCTATGTTACCGGTATTAAGGGAGTTCAGCAGAAGTGCCCTCTTAGCCCCCTGCTGTATGCTTTTTGAATTTACCCTCTCCAACAGTTGATCAACACATCCGTTCTTTTAAAACCCATTTTTGTTAATACTACTCCAATTAGACATAAAGTATTGACATATGTGGATGATCTCTGCATCTTAGTTGCAGATAGAAATTCAGCCCAGGAAGCCCTGCAAATTTGTAGGACATATAGCGTACACTTTGGGGCAACTTTGAACCTAGTTAAATCTGTAGGTATGCAGCTTGGAGTTGTCAGACAACCCTTTGGAGAGTGGGGAGATTTGTTTGATAACAGGCCATATAAAGATTTTGGGGGTCTCATATAGTCCCAGGAATTTGGATATGCTAAATTGGGAACCTCAGGTTCAGCAGGGTAGAGCCTTAGTTTCACAATGGAATAGATGGAAATTGGGCAAGTTAAAACAGATTTATTTCATAAAAACATTTTAAATTCCCATATTTCTATTCATTTATTATGTTTTTCCCCCACCCCAATAATTGGAAACCACAATTTATAGCTTATTCTTTCAGGAAGTGGGGGAAGTAGACTGAATCCCATTAAAAGAAATAGGCCCAGATATTCAAATTGTGTCCAAAATGTGCGCAATAGCAGGAGCAAGCACAAGTCCATTGTGCACATGAGCAATAGACGCAATATTCAAACATGGAGCAAGCCAAATTGCACAACCAGCCAATGTCTGAATATCGCACAACCTGCGCCATAGCGCAACCAGGAAGGGGAAGCTGAGCAGATACGATGCACTATAGTGCAACAAGGGCAGCCCAGATGAGCAGTCCAGAGGCGCCATAGCGCAAGCAGGGAGCCCCCCAGCAGCAGAGCAATGGAACTTCACAACCAGGGAGGTAGGCAGGGGCCCATCACCTATGCCACAGATGGGCACAGGAACACACAGCAGAACTGACAATGCACCCCCACACCCCAAGCACAGCATAACTGGGGGAGGGACGGAATATCCACCTGCCCATGGGGACAAGCAAACAAAGCACAGCCAGGCCATGTTGCCCCAGCACACCCACTGGCAACCTGAGACTGTCACACAAGGGGGGCGGACCACCCCAGTGTACAGCAGCCCCCCCCGTGCACAGCACACCCTGCACTGTGACCCCAAGACACCCCCATGAGCAGTGACCATCACTGCAGGAATCCCCATGCAACCCCCCCATCACACTGCAACCCCGTGTACCACAGAACCATACAAGCCAGACCTACCATGAGCACCCACCAGTGGGTGGCAGCACATGGCAATGCAACAACGGCAGACACAGTGCCAACACACACAACCCCTCTGAGGCACAGCTGTGACACCGAACATATGTCACCACAAGTGGTACCCCACATGGGAAAGGGCATGCCCCTGACACCACTGCCATTGACATAGCACCCTGCACAGTAGACAGGTGTCACAGCGCGACTCACCACGAGCCACAGCAGCCAGCACAGACACCCACAGTGGTGCGTGGAACCATGCATCGCACCGGATGCAACACAGTGCAGGGGCAAACACACACCCATACCCTCGGGGACACCAACACAGGGACGCAGTAGTGTGGCAACCCAGCCACCAGTGTGGGCACATGAAAACTGTGCACACACAGCCTGCAGTCCACCATGGAACAGGGGTAACACCCACCCTGTGCATGTACTGTGGCCCTGTACGCCACCAGCATACACCTTGAGCACAAGTCACAGTCAGTGCTGCACTGCCCCTGCAACACACACAAGACACAGCATGGAAGTGGGACAGCAACTGTGGAGTCCACAGTGTCACCCGAGGCAAACATGCACCCCACTGGTGACAGGTGGCAACCCAGCATCGTGACGTTCACAGTGGTTGACCTGCAGGGACAGCACCCACTGACAAGGCAGTAGACCTGGCAGGCCGCAGACATGCAAGGGTGTCAGCTGCACAGGCCAAGGGTAACTTGACAGGGGCACAGAGCAGGCACCATGGAACACTGCACACAGCAATGCAATGCACAGGGAACAACACACACCACAGATACTGACTGAAAGCCACTCCCACACCAGAGACACCTCCCCACGCACCCATGACTATACCACCCCAGATGCCATGCACACCACTGCAATTGAGCACCTATAGCCAGCTGCAAATAAGAGACCACCACAGTATGCATATCAAAATAACTGTATTACAAAAATAAAAACAATATGAAGAAGAACAACAATAAGAACTATTTACAAATTTACAAAACAGGGGTGGAGGTACGGGTACAAGGTAGAGGTGGGTAAGGGGCAGGGGTGAACAACTGGGAGAGGGAAGGCAGGGTGTGAGGGATAGGTAAAGAGGGGAGGTGATGGGCAGCTACTGTCTGCCAGCCTGCTCCCCTGCTGCCTGGTGCTGGTCCTGGGGCCTCCTCCTCCATCGCATACCATGCCGGTGCAGGTCCTGCAGGATGGCGAGTGAGTCCATTGCCACCCGTATGAGCTGCTGCAATGATCTCTCAATCTGGTGCAGTATCCGGACACCTAGAACAAGGGATCAGAGTCAATGGGTGTGACTGTCTATATCCCTGAAGCCCACCCATCATACATGGCATACAGCCAAGTGCCCCGCTCCTGTGATGGACTGCACCCACCCACAGTGACCGTGTGCACAAGACATGCCCTACCAGGCAGCAGCAGCCATGTGTACCACTGCACACACACACCGCCCATGTCCAGCACAGCACAACACAACCAAGGCCGTACAGTAACGTGGCTACGCGGTGGGCAGGCAGTGCCACAGCCATGTGCCCAGTGCACGCATGGACCACCATTGATGCACTCCCAGACATGCAGTGCCACTGACAGTGCTGACTGTCACATGTCGGCATGGCAGTGGTGCCCATGGATGGTGGCCATGCCCTGCCCCCCCACCCTGTCACACAGCATGCTATAGCAATCATGATGTCATGGCACTCACCTCATTGGCTGTTGCTGCTGTCGTGGTTCACCACCACCACCACCTCGCTCAGCCATCGCTGGCACCACTCCCTGCACTTCAGCCCTGGCCCTCCTCCACTCGGCCATGCCTGTTGGAAACAAAAGGTGAGAAACACATCAGTGCAATCCCAAAGCAGATTCCCCCTGCCCCAATGAGTGTGCCTGCCCACCCAGCCAGACCCATACATCACATATCCTGTTAACACCGCCACAGCCAACCCTAGAGCAACTCTCCCCCATGTGCTAGACACAATAGACAGTGTTACCCATATGGACCATACAGGTGCATAGACGGATCACCCACCTGGCCGAGGCACCACGCCCCTCCTGACACGTGACCGCAGACATGCCAGCTGCTGCCACACATGTGTCCTGGCCCTGTTAAGGGGATCATCCCCAAATAGTGGGCCATAGTGAGGCTCCACTATGGCCACCAAGTTTGCAAGCTCGATGGCACTCCACTGGGGGGGGCTCTTCTGCGTGTCATCCCTGGATGTATAGTAGGCAATATGGTGCTCCACAGTGCGGCAACCCCACGTGGAATTGTTGCGCACTACAACGCCGCTATTCCCTATCGCGCTGTTGATACAGAGCCGCCAGTCCCTATCGCGCTGTTACCGAACAAAGCGATAAAGCTGCAGACATGCCATACGTACACCACGCCCCTCCTGACACGTGACCGCAGACGTGCCAGTAGTGCTGGCTCCCTCCTCCACAGGTCCCCATACTGGTGCCTGCACTGCTCCACGGACCTCCGCTGGCCAGTGGCCTCCTCTAGCTCAGTGGCCACCTGCTGCCACACATGTGTCCTGGCCCTGTTAAGGGGATCATCCCCAAATAGTGGGCCATAGTGAGGCTCCACTATGGCCACCAAGTTTGCAAGCTCGATGGCACTCCACTGGGGGGGGGCTCTTCTGCGTGCCATCCCTGGATGTATAGTAGGCAATATGGCGCTCCACAGTGCGGCAACCCCATCGTGGAATTGTTGCGCAATACAATGCCGCTATTCTCTATCGCGCTGTTGATACAGCGCCGCCAGTCCCTATCGCGCTGTTACTGAACAAAGCGATAAAGCTGCAGACATGCCATACGTCCAGCGCAAAGGGGGCAAAGGTCGGGCACAGGGTCATGGTTCTCTGGTGACGGCCGCCAGCACGCCATCGGACGCTTATGTCCAGCACGATTGATCGCCCCTGCGTGCCAGTCACACAGTGGACTATTGCGCAGTTGTGCCATTGCAGTGCTGTAGTGACCATCACTGTAGCACCGCTGGCAAATGGTGGCCGTGCCCTGAATTGCCTACCGCGCACAGCATCATCAGCAGCATGGCAGACGCCCGCGTGAGCTACCTGGCATGCGAGTGTGGTGTACTGGTGCAAACACAACTATATTGGCGCAAGCGCAAAAGCCGATATTCAGTCATTACATGCAAATCCTCCGATCAGCTATTCAACAGCGCAGCAGCGTGATTTGCATCTCATTAAAGTTGCTCCAGACCTAATTTGCATGGATTATGCTTATAAATATGCAACACTGTTCTGCAGTGGCCAAATTCGTTACTGCAGTTGATAGGTGAGTTGCATGCATTGTGATGTTCTGGACTATGGCCTCAGGGAATTGCTGTACTGCACAGTCACAGATGACCACTCTCACCCATACAGGCTGTGAAATGACCGAGCAAGGACTGGGTGAGGAGGATGATGGTGGCAGAAGAGGAGGCCTAACTTTAAGGCCAAGACGGAGGCACTGTTCGAGGCCTACCTGGATGAGGAGCCACTTTCAGTGGACGGTGGCACCCTCAGGCTCGTGCTGCTGCATGGGAGGTGGCATGTGCAACCTGCATGGCAGCCACCAGCCCTGTGCAGGAGTGCAAAAGAAGATGGGGACTGACAGGAGGAGGGTGAAGGAGAAGGTTGCAGCCATCAGGCGGCACGTGCTGCAACAGGCGGGGCCAGCCGGAGGTGGTGCAGCTGACCGCAGAGGACAGGCTCACTGCAAGCATGCAGCGCAGTGCCATTGAGGGCGTTCCTGGAGGTGGCTTCCAGACAGGTGGTAGCCCATCACTGCATGGTATGTCATGGTCGGGGGGGGAAGGTAGATCACATGCACTAATGTGTCTTTCCTTTCTGTTACAGATCCTGTGCATCTGTAGGTATCAGCAGTGGAGGGCCTGTCTACTGCGGACAGCCATCCGGAGTTGGAGGAGGAACCATCCACCTCCGCTGGTTGCCGGCATGCACTGCGCCAGTGTGCACGCCTGGCTACCATCACTGATGTCATTGAGACAGGTGTGGGGGGTGCCCTTCCTGTGTCTTAGCAGTCTGGCATGCAAGCATGCCAGCACGCTGTGGCTGTAGCACAGACCTGCACCATTGATGATGAACCGACCACTATGGGCATTGACATGTGTGTGTCACAGAATGGACACACAGCAGGACAGCTCATGCCCATGGACCTAGCTGGTTCTGACATGTGTGCCAGCATGTCAGCACAGTCCTAGGCTGTGCCTGTCAGCACCAGTGGGGCAGAACCGGTGGCTGTGCAGATCACTGGCACTGTTGCGGCCACAGCAGCGGAACAACTGATCCCTTGGGTAGAGCAGGCGGAGGGGCAGCAGCAGCAGTCACCCACCGGGACTGGGGGTACAGGGCTCAGCAATGATGTAGGTGCACCACCTGTGGACTTGCCCATACCTGGTCCTGGTGAGCAGCGCCCACCCTCAAGGGGTGCTGTACATCAGGCCCTTCCATACCCTGAGGGACAAGTTGCCGATGTGGCAGACGACCTCTTTGATGAGCACACCCACCTGCTATAGGCATCAGTACAGCAGCAGATGCGGGTTGCAACATCCGTGGAGGCACTGTGTGTGGCTCTGGAGTGGCACAGCTGGGACAATGAGAGGATCCTGTCACAGATTGACCATTTGCAGATGGATGTGGCCGACGCCATTGACAGACTGACACAGGCAGTGGTCGCTGTCGTGGCCACATTGGGCACACAGTCAGGTGCCCCTGTGCCGCTCACACCGCACAGTACGCCATCGACTCCCCATTCCTCGGCCAGCTTAGGGATACCCACCCCGCCGATGCCGGGTTCAGCTGTGGGTATCCCGAGCACCCCTGGTACAGGTGGCTGTTCGGTGTGCTGCAGACCCTCAGCGGGCAAGGTCGTGTTCGGCAGTGGAACCCCTGGTGGTCCATCTGTGCCACCCCATGAGGGCCGTGGCTCAGCCTGCCAGTGCTGCTGGTCTTGGTGGGGCCACCCATGCATCTGAGGTGGCTGTGGCACTGTGCCACAAGACTGAGCTGTCTCCCAGTGCGGGCCCTGTCTGGTGCTGCCCTCTGTGCAATGTGTGTTTCAGTGGGCAGTGCACCAGAGGGTGCCCTGCCCTACACGCAGACACACAGACCACCTGCACACCCTTCCGACTGCTGTCCACAGGTGCATGTGCATGATGATGCCTGCATTGCGCTGTACACCAAAGTGCGAAGGTGCCCAGCATCTGACACATGTACATGGACAGTAAGTGGACGTGGTGGCCTGTGGACGTGTGTGTTTTTAGTGTCTGTGTTCCTGCTCTGTAGTGCACCTGACCCCTGTGCACTTTGTGGCTATTGTGTGTGTGTGTCTGTCCATGTGGCATGTTACTGTTCACCCCTCCCTGGTTGTATGTGTGTACTTCTGTGCCCTGCCACTTCCCTTGCCGTCATGCATCCCTGGTGTGTTTCCCTGTATGTATGTAGGTTGTGCCCTAGCCACTGTTGGCTTCGTACATGGCCCCATGACTTACCTGTGTTGGATGAAGTGCTCCTCTGTGATGGTGTCCCGTGCAGCTGGGCCTGCCGGATCAGTCGGGTTCACATCGCCTGCTGTGGGCTGCTCATCCTCATCATCACCGGCATCACCGCTGTCCCCATCAGCTGTCTCTTCGACCTGTACCGGTTATCCCACAGTCTTTGGCCATGTTGTGCAGGATACAACAGGCCAGGAATATCCCACAGGCCTTTGAGGGGCTATACTGTAGGGCACCGCCGGAGGTGTCTCAGGCATCGAAGCGCCGCCTTCAGCATCCCAGACACCCGCTCAACATGCTGGGCGTGGTGGTGGCGTGTGCCTCATCGAAGTGTTGCTGCGATGGGGTCGTGAGCCGCCGGTAGGGTGTGAGTAGCCAGGACAGAGGGTATCCACCGTCACCTGTGTGAGATAGTGGAGGTTAGTGTCTTGTTCAGGCTCATATTGCCCCAACCCTGTGTGCCACACCCATGGCACCTCGTGGCTTACCCACCCTGCCCCGATTTGCCAATCCTACATGCATACTCACCCACTAGATGTCCCAGGGATGTCCCCACTTTCGAATTGATGGCACAGTGCCGACTTGTACCATATGAATGAATCGTGTGCTCCACCAGGGTGCGTGGCACAGACATTGATGATGCGCCCACTGACATCACACACCACCTGGCAGTTGACACTGGCATATCCCTTCCGATTCCTATAGGCAGCCCCATCGGGGCCAGGTGGCATGCGAATGGCCACATGGGTGCAGTCTATCACCCCTATCATGCCAGGCATACGTGCTACCCTGTGGAACTCCTGTATATTTGCTGTGCGCTCCACCACGGTGCTGGGGAAATGGATGTACTCCGCAGCATGTGGCAGCAGTGTGCTGAGGAATTGGGTGAGAATGCATGATGAGGCCGACATGCTGCAGAGTATATCCGTTTCTCCCAGCACACCGGCGGAGCACACTGCAAATATACAGGAGTTCCATAGGGTAGCACGTAAGCCTGGCATGCTCGGGGCCATAGTCTGCACCCATGTGGCCATCTGCATGCCACCTGGCCCCAAAAGGGCCACATACATAAATCGGAAGGGGTATGCAAGCATTAACTGCCAGGTGGTGTCCGACACCAGGGGGCGCATAACCAATGTCTGTGCCACGCACCCTGAAGGAGCACATGATGCCTTCATCTGACACCAGTCTGCACTGTGCCACAGGTTCGAGAGTGGGGACATCCCCACTGGCCACCTAGTGGGTGAGTATGCAAGTCACGCAGAAAGATGTGGCTCTTGGGAGGGGCATAGTTAGAGGTGACATGCTTACTGGCCTAGATGGCCTATGGCAGGGTGACACTGATCACCAAACTAATGTCCACCCTCTACACAGAGGTGACAGTGGATACCCACTCCGTCCCTGGCTGCTCACACCATACCGGCGGCCCGCGACCCCATCGCAGCAACAACACAATAAGGCACTTGCCACCACAAGCAGTGTCATCGAGCGGGTGTTCAGGACGCTGAAGGCACATTTCCATTGCCTGGACATGTCTGGCGGTGCCCTACAGTACAGCCCCTCAAAGGCCTGTGGGCTATTCCTGGCCTCTTGCATCCTGCACAACATTGCCAACGACTGTGGGATAGCTGACAGGTCAAAGAGGGGGATAGCGATGGGGATGATGAGGCGCTGATTAAGATGGTGATGGGCAGCCCCCCCCGGTCGAAGGGAGCCCCGACTGATCCGGATGGCGCAGCTGCACCGGGACACCATCACAGAGGAGCACTTCAACCAACCCAGGTAAGTCATGGGGCCATGTGCAACCACCAATGGCAAGGGCAAAACCCACAAACAAGCATGTACAAACCCTAGGGGTGTATGTCATAAAGGGAATTGGCTGAGCATGTATCGACATGACTCATGGATGGGTAAGGTCTAACATGGCATCGGTCACACATACACGCCACACACACACACACACAAGACATGAGCGGTAGGATGCTGACCCAATAGTTACCTTAGCTACACATCGTCTATTGGTGTGCCCGCTCAGTGCCTGTCATTGTGCATGGTTTGACCGACACCATTGCACAGTGGCGATCCAGCACAAGAGGCATCATCATGCACATGCCAGCAGACAGCAGCTGGGAGGGTGCAGATGGAACATGTGTGTGTGTGTGTGTGTGTGTGTGTGGTTGGCACTTACCCGTCCTGCATGTTGAAACACACTGCACACCGGCAGCACTGCAGCCTTGGTGGGGTACAGGTCAGTCATGCTACATTGCCATGGCCACCACGATGTGTGGGTGGCTCCGCCAAGACCCGCCGTAGTGTGACAAGCTGACCATGGCTCATGGGGTGGCAGCTCCGACAGTCCCCAGGGATTCCGCTTGATGAACGTGACTGCTTCTCGTTAGTCTGCAGCACTTGAACATGCCCGCTTCTGGGACCAGATGCCACAGCTGAACCTGGTACGATATGTAGGGTGCTCACGACGCTGGGGCATGGGGGTGACATTGCACTGCGCAGTATCTCTGTGCATGGGCAAATAACCGTGCCCACTGTGGCCATGACAGCTGTACTGCCGTGTCTGCCGTCATGGTGGCGGTCAGATCCCGCGCCGTCTGCTCGCCGGAGCAGACTGGTGTTCCTGCTGCGCTACCTCTGCCTGGTAAGTGCCACAATGAGGCATCCACTGCCGTCACAAGCTGCAACTGCTGATTGACTGAATCTTGGTATGTGGCGGGCCATCTAAGAGCCATCTGCCTGATCGGATGCTGTCCCTCACGGGCAGTTGGCAGTCCTGATGCAGCACCCTCGAGGGTGGGTGCTGACACCAGGGCCATGCCTGGGGATGTCCACAGGCGAACTGATGCCATTCCTTGGACACTGTACCCCTGGCCATTGCTGACTGCTGACACTGCCTCCGGCCACCTCCAGGGCTCAACAGGTGCTACTGCAGTGGCCGTGAATAGCCCACTGTCCTGGGACACTCACACCAGCAGCTGCCCCACTGGTGACAGGCACAGGCTGGGACTTGATGTCACGCAGGCCTCCATGGTGGCATCATCCACAGCTATGCCCATGTTGTACCTGCTGTGGCCATCCTTGGGTCATACCGTCATGAAGTGAGCCCGTCTTCATCAGTGATGATCCAGAACCAGTCCGAGTCTCACACATGCTGGCATCCCCATAGCACGTGTCTGGCATGCTGGGCTGCTAGTCTGCACCCATGTGGCCATCTGACATACCTGGCCCCAAAAGGGCCACATACATAAATCGGAAGGGGTATGCAAGCATAACGCTGCCGCGGTGGTAATAAACACCGGGGCGCGCCGCCAATGTCTGTGCCATGCACCCTGGAGAACGCCCCGGTACCTTCTCTGGCACCAGTCTGCACTGTACCACAGGTTCAGAGGGGACATCCCACTGGCCACCTAGTGAGTAAGGCAAGTCACGCAGAAAGATGTGGCTCGGGAGGCATAGTTAGAGACATCCTACTGGCCTAGATGGCTATGGCAGGGTGACACTGATCACCAAACCAATGTCCACCCTCACAAGTGACATGGATACCCACTCCGTCCCCTGGCTGCTCACACCATACCCAAGCGGCTGCCCGCCATGACCCCATCGCAGCAACAACACACAAGGCACTTTGCCACCACAAGCAGTGTCATCGAAAGGGTGTTCAGGCGCTGGCACATTCCATTGCCTGGACATGTCTGGCGCTGCCCTGGCAGTACAGCCCTCAAAAGGTACCATGCGGAAACCATTCCCTGGCCTCTTGCATCCTGCACACGTTACCAACGACTGTGGGATAGCTGACAGGTCAAAGAGGGGGATAGCGATGGGGATGATGAGTAGCTGATTAAGATAGTGATGGAGGCAGCCCCGGTCCGAAGGGAGCTGACCCCATGATCGGATGGCGCAGCTGCACCGGGACACCATCACAGAGAGGGCACTTCAACCAACCCAGGTAAGTCATAAGGCCTGTGCAACCACACAATGGCAAGCAAAACCCACAAACAAGCATGTACAAACCCCAGGGGTGGCATCACAAAGGGAATTGGCTGAGCATGTAACCGCACATGACGTCATGGATGGGTAAGGTCTAACATAGCACGTGGTCACACACTACGCCACCACACACACACACAAGACATGAACAAAGGGTAGGGAGGCAAGCGGACCCCAACAGCCACCCTAGCCACACACGCTCCATTAATAGACCACTACGCCCAGTGCCTGTCATTGTGCATGTGTCGACGCTGGACACCATTGCACAGTGGGCGGACAGCACACGTGCAGGGCATCATCATGCACATGCCACAGCAGACAGCAGCTGGGAGGGGTGTGCAGATGGAACATGTGTGTGTGTGTGTGTGTGTGTGTGTGTGTGTGCACAGGGCTGGTACCCCACCGTGCATTGCATAGTTGAACAACACACTGCACACCGGGCAGCATCAGACAGTAGCCTTGGTGGGAGACAGGTCAGTCATGCGCCACAGTGCCATAGCCACACGGATGTGTGGGTGGCCCCGCCAAGACCCGCTCTGTAGTGACAAGCTGACCAATGGCCTCATGGGGTGGCACCGACAGTCCCCAGGGATTCCGCTGCATGAACGTGACCGTGCTGCGACAGGGGTCTGCAGCACCCTGAACATGCCTGGCGCCCAGGGTAGCTCAGGATGCCACAGCTGAACCAGGTATCGACAAGGAGGGTGTCTCACGACGCTGGGGCATGGGGTGGACATTGCACTCACGCAGTATCTGCGATGCATGGGCAAATAACTGTGTGCCCACTGTGGCCATGACAGCTGTGAATGCCTGTGTCTGCCCTGTCAATGGTGGCGGTCACATCCTCCAGAAAGCCGGTCCATCCCTGCCGGGGAGCAGACTGGTGTTCCTGCTTGCGCTACTCCTCTGCCTGGCACAGGGCCACACTGAGTGCATCCACCGCCGTCACAAGCTGCAACTGCTGATTGACTGAATCTTGGAGTATGTGGCTGCGCTCATCCCAGAGGCCATCTGCCTGATCGGCATGCTGGCCCTCCACGGTGTTCGCCAGTCCTGATGGGCAGCACCCCTTGAGGGTGGGTACTGACACCAGGGCCATGCCTGGGCATGTCCACAGGCAGTGAACTGATGCCACTCCCTGACACTGTACCCCTGGCCATTGGCTGACTGCTGACACTGCCCCTCCGGCTGCCACTCTCCAGGGCTCAACACTGCCACTGCAGTGGCCGTAACAGCCCCACTGTCCTGGACACTCACACCAGTGCTGCCCCACTGTGCAGACAGGCACAGGCTGGGACTGTGATGTCACGCAGGCCTCCATGGTGGCACCATCCACAGCTATGCCCATGCTGTAACCTGCGCTGTGTGGCCATCCTGCTGGCCCATGCATCACTGTCAATGAAGTGAGCTCCATCTTCATCAGTGATGGATCCAGAACCAGTCCGAGTCTCAGCATGCTGGCATCCATGGACGCCTGGCACACTGGGACACGGGCAGGGCCTCCTCTGCACCTGCTCCACCAACATTAGTCTGGACAGCCAGGCAGGCCCACTGTCACCCTGACCCTCGGACACCTGTGGAGGTGGGACGGGTCCTCCTCTGTGTCCATGATATCGCCTCAGTGGATGAGCCACAACTGCTGATCCATGTAGATGCTCAGGAGCTGTAAGGGAACACAGTAGCATTAATGTATCTGCCCTACCCTAAGTCACCCCCCAGTGACAGATCATGGACCTACCATGCAATGATGGGCTACCACCCATCTGGAATCCACCAACTGGAACACCTCGATGGCACAATGCCGCATGCTGCCAACAACCTGCTCTTCTTGTGGGGTCAAGTGTTGCACGGCCGCTGTTCCCACCGTCGCAGCCCATGCTGCCTTGATGGCAACCACCTTATCCTCTAATCCTACGCCTGTCCGTGCCCACTTCCTTCTTGCACTCCTGCATCGGACCACTGGTGACTGCCATGCAGGTTGATGGCACATGCCACCTCTCCCCATGCAGCAGCACAGGCCTGTGGTGTTCCCGCTGTCCACTGAGCAGCAGTTCCCTGGTCAAGGTAGGCCTCAAACAGGGCATCTGTTTCTGCCTTGGTGAAGTTTAGCCCTCTTCCTCCCATGTCTCTGTTCCTCTTCCTCTACCTCATGATCACTATTATTGATCCTGTGGGAATGACAGGTGTTACCTGTGACTGTGCAGTCCCATGCATCTCGCACACCCACAGTCCACACTCCCAAACAGCATGCAATTTACCACAATAGACTGTAATACCAGACTATGGCCTGTGCAGCACAATGTCGATTTATATAGCTAGCGCGCATGCAAAATGAGGTGAGGCGCAATTTTAAGTGGATGCTAATGTTGTATCTACGCCATTGAATAGCTGATTAGCTGATTTGCATATGCCGGCAGAATATCGCGCTGTTGCGCCTTGCACAATTGTGTTGAACATGATCAGCAAGGGCGCATTTGTGTGACATGAGCAGTGGACACCGAACCGCACATGCCCTGGGTGCTGACACTAACACCTCGCCGCTGCTGATGTGCTGCATGGAGGCAATGCAGGGCACAGCCCACATTGTGCCAGTGGTGCTACTGTGCTGTTCACATGTATGGCACTCTGGCACTCGGGCTCATAGGTGCAGTGAGGCCACAACATGGTAGGCCACTACAGGAAGTGCCACACAGGCACCCTCACCACACTATGAGTGCGGTGAGTACCAATCATGCTGTGGCAGTCTGTGCACGAGACCCCTGACCCTGTGCCGACCTTTGCCCCTAAGCGCCCATGCGCCTGCATGGTGCACCTCTATTGTGCTGTTTGGTGACAGCACAATGGGGAATAACAGCACTGTACCACGCAGCATCCGCATCACGGGCGGACGGCACCACAGAGCACCATTTTGATACTGAAAGATTGCAGGATAGCACAGAGACAGGCACCAATCTGGAGCCAGGTCAAACTGGCCAATCTAGTGCATTTGGTGGAGCTCCATGCTGCTGCTCTATTTGGGAGGCACCTGGACAGGGCCAGGAGGACATGTGGGAGGAGCTGGCAGTGACCCTGGAGGAGATGATGGGCATGGAGGCACAGCCAAGCAGTGCAGGCACCGTTATGGGGACCTGCAGCATTGGGGCACGGACAGGCTTGCCTGCCTGCAGTCACACGCCAGGAGGGCGCGTTCCACAGCCAGTTAGGTGTTCCATCCATACACTGTTAATGTCCATACAGGTATCACAGTGGCATGTGTCCAGCAAATGGGGGCATCCAGTTTGGGCTGTGGTGGTGGTATGGGGTGGGGGCAGATGGGTATGGCTGTGTGGGATTGACACACACGGGCAGGGGAACTTTGCTACCAGATTGTACTGATGTTCCTTTTCCATGTTTGCACCCTAGGCCCTGAGGAGTGCCAGTGTGCCGGGGAGGGAGGCTGTGGCATGAGCCACATCATGCTGCAAGGGTGGCGGACCAGACCAGTGCAGGGACCAGCCTGATGATGGTGAGTGCCTTCATCCATGATTATTTTTGCATGCTGTGTAACAGGGTGGGCAGCGGGCATGGCCACCACCCATTGGCACCACTGCCATGCACGACTTGGTACAGTCAGCACTGTCCAGTGGCACTGCATGTCTGGGAGTGCATCAATGGTGGTCCATGCCTGCATCGGGTACATGGCTGTGCCACTGCCTTATACACATAGCCATGTCACTAAACAGCCATGGTGGTGCTGCAAGGACATGGCCGGTGTGTGTGTGCAGTGGTCCGCATGGCTGTATGCACCTGGGTAGGCAGGTCTTGTGGACGGATCACTGTGGTGGTCACACACCATCACAGAGGCATGTCCCATGGCGCATGCCATGCACAGTGGGTGGGCTGAAGGGGGATATGCATTCACACTTATTGACTCTGCTCCCTTGTCCTAGGTGGATGGCAGTTGCAGACAATCCAACAGATGCTGCAGGAGATACTGCAGGTGGCCAGGGCCTCCCTGGAGATCTAGGAGCGACTAGACCCTCTGGGAGTCTGATGGCGGCATGGCGGGAGGCACAGTCAGAGCAGGGAGCGGGCTCCCACTCGAACATTTTACACCCCATGACTTCCCTACCCCCTGGACCCACCCTCACACCCTCCTTCCTCTACCATTTGTTCACCCTCGCCCTCTTACCCACCCCCACCTTGTTTGTGGCCCTCCCTCAACCTTCTGTATATAGCTGTAAATAGTTGTTTTGATCTTTTACAATACATTTGCTTTGTTATGCCTACTTTGGTGGTCTCTGATTTGCAGCGGGCTATAGGTGCTCAGCTGCAGTGGTGTGCATGGCATCAGGGTGGTGCAGTCATGTATGTGTGTGTGTGTCCATGGGGAAGTAACTATGGTGTGGGAGTAGCTATCAGTCACTGTATGTGGTTTGTGTGTTGTTCCCTGTGCACTGGATGACTGTGTGCAGTGGTTCACGATGCATGCTCTGTGTCCATGGCGCACCTGTCAGACCGTCCATGGCCTGTGCAGCTGACACCCTTGCATGTCTGTGACCTGCCATGGTCCACTGGCATGTCAGTGGTGGCTGTCCATGCTGGACAGCCACTGTACCCAGCACAATGCCGGGTTGCCTCCTGTCACTGGTGTGGTGCATGTCTGCCTCGGCAACACTGTGGCCTCCACTGTTGTTGTCACACCTCCATGCTGTTGCTTGTGTGTCGAGGGATGTGCACCACTGTCTGTCACTTGTGCTCCAGGTGCATGCTGGTGCCATACAGCTCCATGGTGCCTGCACGGGTGGCTGGCACTCCTGTGCCATGGAGGGGTGCTGGCCATGTGTACATGGTTTCAATGGTCTGCACGCTGGGGGCTTGGTTGTCCTGCTACTGTGTCCCTGTGTTGGTGTGCCCTTGGGTATGGGTGGGTGTTTGTCCATGCACTGTGTTGATCTTGTGTGGTGCATGCTTCCATGCACCACTGTGAGGTGTCTGCACTGGCTGTTGTGGCCAGTGCTGGGTCAAGGTGTGTCCTTGGGAGGGTGTGCAGGGTGATGTACCACTGGTGGTGGGGTCAGGGGCATGCCCTGTCATGTGTGGGGTACCTCGTGAGCCAGCGCATGGTCAGTCTTCAGCGGTACTCGGGGACGGCATGGTGGCACTGTGCATACAGTCATTGCATTGTTGTCTGCTGCCACCCACTGATGGGTGCTCGTGGTGGGGCTGCCTTGCATGGTTCTGTGCTGGACAGGGTTGCATTGTCACAGTGGGGGTAGTGGCATGCATGGGGTGTCCTGCACTGGTGGGCGCTGCTGTGGGCAAGGTGTCTGGGGATCATGGTGCAGGTGTACTCTGCATTGGTGGGATGGTGTGGCATGGGGTGGTTGGACCTCCTTGTGTGCCAGTCACAGCTTGCCAGGGGTGTGCTGGGGCACCATGCCCCAGCTGTGGGTTTGTTGCTAGTGTCCATGGGCCAATGGTTATTCCAGCTCTCTGCCAGTTGTGCAGTGCATAGGGTGTGAGGGCAATATCTGTTCTGCTGTGTGCTCCTCTTACCATCTGTGGCATGGATGGTGGGCCCTGCATCCTGCTCCACTGGGCATCCCTGGTTGTGCTGTTGCACTGCTGCCCTGCTCCACTGGGCATCCCTGGTTGTGCTGTTGCACTGCTGCCCTGCTCCACTGAGCATCCCTGGTTGCGTTATGGCACATCTGAACTGCTCCACTGAGCATCCCTGGTTGTGCTATGGTGCATCTGAACTGCACCACTGCATATCCCTGGTTGCACTATGGTGCAGGTGGTGTGATATTCAGTCGTGCTGCAGGAGCATCTTGACCTCGCGCAGTTTTTGAATATCGCGCTTCTTGCACATGGGCGCAGTGGACTTGTGCTTGCTCCTGCTGTTGCGCACTTTTGGGTGCAGTTTGAATATCTGGGCCACTGTGTTTAAGAATTGGACTCATTCCTGAGGTGTCCACCTTGGTATAAAGAAACATTATTTCATTTAATATGAACACCTGGAATACCAGAAAAATGAGGGACCTCCATTGGTTGAGCTGCCATAATAGAATTAATCGAAGGCAAACCAAAGTACAAGCAGGTTGAGGAGCATATGTGTACAGTATTAGACAGAGTGCATACAAAAGTTAGAGACAGTAGAACACCTGTTTTCTC
This sequence comes from Neoceratodus forsteri, assembly GCA_016271365.2. NCBI lineage: Eukaryota > Metazoa > Chordata > Ceratodontiformes > Ceratodontidae > Neoceratodus > Neoceratodus forsteri. The sequence continues at coordinate 1,104,926,278 of CM057458.1, read as the reverse complement.
TTGTACATATGTTAGATCCTTTTGGGCAACCCTGGCCACTATGTGGAAGCACCGTGGTTCCAGACAATTACCATGTATGGGCTCATGGTGGTAAATATACAGGGGAGAGACTCTTTGGCATATAGAGGCTCTGCATAGGGTTTTTCTGGTTATTAAATGATTCCTTTGGAACAGTAGATGCTTATTTGCAATACAGCGAAAGCATTTACGATGAGGAAGTTATCCAAAAATCACAAATGAATTACAGTTATTATAGTGAGTATATGAAGAATTTGCAATACAGAGTTCTGCTTAGGACTTGGAGAAATCTGCCTTGGCTAACAGACTCAGACGTACCTGTTACTTAAGGACTTAATCTTAGCATGGGTTGTGGGCTATAAAGGGTTTAAGGTATTGGTATAGAGGAGTTAGGGACAGTGTTGGGCTGTTGCATATGTAGAGTAAGGTTTGGATGCACAAATAAGGGACATTAAGTTATACTGTTTGGGCTGGATATTCAAACTGCGCTATTTTTGTGGCGCAAGCCTTGCACTGCACAAAATAGTTGCTCAGGGGTCTGGCGGGGTGATATTCAGCAGAGTTGCCCTATTTAGCAACTCCTTTGAATATCACCCCTTGCCACAGCCACTGTGCATGGATGAGTGGAACTTGCGCCACTGCAAGCGGTCAGAGTGGAGCATCTGCCAGGTGGTATGCTATACCATTGCACCATGTGCAAATTTCCCATATTCAAAGGTGACATGCAAATAGGGCCATCATTCATGCAAGGCAGGGGTGCCATTTGCATCTATTTATGGCCCCATTTGCATGCTATTAGCATGCAGGTGCACCGATCCCTGAGGACATGCACTGGTGTCCTGCCAGGCAGCAGCCGTCGGGGACCGATGCCCCCTGCAGCCCGATCATGGGCAAAGTGTAAAAATCCCCTTCCCCAACTGGCCAGATCATGGGCATAAGTATACATAAACCCCCCACCAGCCTGATCGAGGGCAAAAGTGTAAAGTAACCCACCCCCACCAGCCCGATTATGGCTGCTAAGTGTTCAAACACCCTCCCCAAGAACACATCCCTTGGTCCAGTGGACCTCGAAGCCTGATCGTGGGCTGCAAACTGTTCAAACACCCCAAGGACCACCTACTCTGGTGATCTAGTGGCCCCCACCCCACCCACCCATGAAACCCCACTATCCCGCTTCCCATCAGCCAGTGGGTGGCAGCATCCCACCTGCCTGCCACCTGCTGACTGACTGCCTGGTAGGGCTGCACGTCCATTGGAGCAGAGCAAGAGCCAATGGATGTGCAGCCCATACCGATAAGGCAGTCCAGATATGTGAATGAATTCATTCATTCAGTGCAATGTTAATGAAGGCATGCTGAAGGCATTGTGGGAAATGAGATCATCTACCTGAAACATGTCCTGATAGGACATGTTTCTTCCTACCAGGACTCATCAGTGTGCCTTATCTGTTTGACACCACAGTGGAATGACCCAGCTACTTAAGATGGGTGTATCTAAGTTATGTTGTGGTAACCCATTTAAAACAAAACAAGTTAAAGATAAAGAACCACAGCGCACAAGCACTGTGGCAATGGCTACCCTAAAAGGCATCGGCTGACTCTATCAGTTGCCTCATCCTAAGTTGAGATCTCTCTGAAGCAGAGGATTCAGACAAAACTGATCCTATAGCTAACAAATGGAAAAATAGGACACAAGAGCAATGACAAAAAGAAAAAAAAGGACACTTGAAGAATCACTTAACCACCCTGTCTTTCTATCGACTTGTACAGTTTGAAAATTCCTTCCCTGAATACAAATAGTATTAAGTCGTATAGAAAGAGAGGTGATTTTGCTTATTTTGAAGAAAATTACTTTGATTTGGTTTGTTTTCAGGATACCAGGTTACATACAATTAGAGAAGTAACAGCTGCTGTGGATTCATGGTTCTGGGGCAAGAGAACTTGGTCCATGGGGAAGATCAATGTTGCAGTTTAGGGATAGGCATTAATAATGAGAATATGAAAATAACTCAGATGATAGATATTTACCCAGGTTGGGTGCTGTTGCTAGATATTTCCTTTCACAACATTGGTTTTAGATTAATACATTTTTACACTGGGCAGACTAAAGCAAGGGCAATTGAGTTGCTTAAAAGGTGCAGTCTTTCCTGTTTACATAAAAACAAATTCTTTTCACAGGGATTTTAACTGTGGAAGGCTACATTCAGATACTGGTCTCCAAACAAAGAAAGTGTGTTGTGATACCTTATTTGAAATCAACTATTATTGCAAACTGGCCTAATAGATAGTTTCTCAAAAATCCAAACTAAACCAGTACATATCTGCCTCAGAGGTAGACTTTCATCCTGGACTGATATTTTTTTTTATTTCACCAACTAGTGTCAATCCAAACTCAGACTGTTCCCACATCAGATCATGATGTATTATGTATTACAATAGCAAATTATAAAGAAACAAATACAGCTAAAGGGTATTGGAAACTAAATGTTTATTTATTAGAAGACCGGAAATACTTCAGGGCTTGTAGCATATTGTAACTGCAAGGAAATCAGTAGATTTCATTTATGACACTTCAGCAACTTGGTGGCTGGATACAAAAGTAGATTTGACAGATTTTTTAAACTTACAGGACAACTAAGGAGCACAAAAAAACAGAAGTACAGAACATTAAGATTGCAACTTAGCAACTTTAGCATTTTATAACCTGCTAAAATACAACCAATACTGATTACACAGATTAAAACTGATATAGTACAATTCCAATATGACAGAATGACTTCATTAAGTAGGAGCAAAGGTTTGGGACCCTGAGAAGTCATTTTTACTAATCCATTTGATAGTTCTTAAGCTTGGATAAAACATAGAACCATGTCTTTCCTAGAGAATGACTCAGGAACCTAGAGACAAATAATATTTTATGGACTGTGGAACATTTTCTCGGTAACACTTTTTAAAAGCCAAATATAAATCAAGAACCACTAGCAACCTGCATACAAAACACGATCTCCTCAAAGTCCAAATTAATTTTAAATATCTTATGTCAACCAGTCACTACATCAGAAGTAATTAACACAGTGCAACAACTTAAGACAGGTTTCACTCCAGGTATAGATGGATTGCCTGTAGAGTTCTATGGTAAAATTATAGTGCAAGGACTAATAAATAAACATGTACAAGTTTACAATTTTAGGTTAACTGAAGGGTCTATATCAAATATTATGTCATTAGACTTAATGATTTTCATATATAAAAAGGAAAAGGAGAAACTAATTAATTGGAGACCCATTTCACTATTAAATTGTGACTTTAAAATTCTTACTAAACTCCTGAGCAATAGAATAGCATTAACATTACCACAAATAATACAGGCTACAAGGATTTGCTCTGTACCAGGAAGAAAGATATTAGATATTTTAATTTTGATTAGAGAAATTATGGCTAAGGGTACTGAAGGAGAAGTATCAGGCCATATGTTATGTCTTGATCAATCAAAACATTTAATTCTTTATTATGGCAAAGTATGAAAAGTTATGGTTTCCCAGATTCTTTAATTACATGGGTTCAGAAATGTTATGCTTCAGCATCAGTACTGCCTTACATAAATGGCTGGATAGGGAACGATTGTGACATACAAAAGGGGTACAACAGGGCTGCCCTATGAGCCTTGCACTTTACATTCTGACATTAGATCCATTGATTTGGGCCATTCAAGCACATGAGCATATTAATGGTTTATCAGTTTCTCATCAAGACACTGAAATTAAGGTGTTAGCATACACAGATGATTTGATTTTAATTTTAGCAGACACACAGTCAGTAATTCCTGCACAAAATATCCTAACAGAGTATGAATTAGCATCTAGAACTAAACTTAACTATGCTAAAAGTATATGTATAACTACTGTATATGCATGCAGCAACCTAAGGTGGAAACTATAATGGGTATTCCTATAACTCAAACACCACAGAAAAGTTTAGGATCTTCTTTTGAAAAGGAAACTTGGCCACCCTTAACTGGGAAAGCATCTTGCATAATGCAACTGAAAAGGTCAAACTTTGTAACAGATGGAATATGAGCAAAAAGAAGTTAATTTATATTATAAAATCCATTTTAATTCCAATGTTTCTTCATTTTAGTTATACTTTCCTTCCCCTTCCCTAGACAGTTAGAAGTTACATTGTGCAGTTGTTTTTTCTTAGCTTATGTGGGAGCAGACTTAACCCAGTTAAACAGGCAATTACTTATCTACCCATTTCTAAGGGAGAATTAAATAGGATTAATACTCTAGTGTTTTTTATAGTATTTTTCTTTACACCAACATTAAACCGACAATATTACAGAAACCCATGTTATGGTCTGCTTGGGTATTAGATAATATGAACAATATACTTATAGATTGGGATCTGAATTCACCAATCCCAAAACAAAAACCCACTTGATATATGCCTCAACATTTTCAACTTTGTTTTGCAAAGCTGAAGCAATGGAAAGTTACTAAAAATACCCTCCTGACTATTAACAGGAAACCTTTCTATGACTTGATGTTGTCTACTTGGTTTTATGAGTCTCCATCCATTCTCCCCAAGCCAGAGCCTATAATGAGGGAGATAAAAATACATTCACTGATCCCAGGACCCTCCCATATGTGGGATGTATTATGGCTCAGTGCTCACCAGAAATTAAATGTCAAAAACAATTTAAAACATAAAGACAAAAGTGAACTCAGTTTACCCAGATCTTCAAGTACAGATACTCCTGACACAATCAGCCACCTCTCTTATGAATGCCCCTACATAAAAACCTTCAGGCAAGTAGTAAAAAATATGGTGGTGGAACCCCTTTTATAACATTCCACCAGACACTTTATTATTAGGTAACTTTCCCCACAGTGGATACAATTTCATTCCAGTATTATTAGACTTATTATGATATGTTTTAAATATTATATGTGGCAGTCTCACTGCAAATGGTCCTTATAGCAAACTTATCTAGGCCAAGATCAATTATTCCAACAAATAGTTAGTGTTATTAAGGATCTCAGGAATAAAGACCAGAAGAAACTTCCTGCTCAAAGGTTTAATGAATGGTGGAAAAATATACATCTCTAAGTATATTGTAATATTGAACTTTTATGAAGGATTTATGAATAACTGAATGGCTGGGACTAGAACATTTATGTAGCCTTCTGTGGTATCTTTCTGACTTACCTTATGTGATGCAATTTCAAATATACTTATATAACTATAGATTGAATGGTTTAAAGAATAATTCCCCACTCTTTTGGGAGGACTGGGGGCAGGGAAGGGTATAGTCTTGTTCTGTATTTAATTTTTATCTTTCACTTAATATGCTCAAATCTTAGAGGACATGCTTGCATTGCTGATTTAAATTGCTTATATTTTCATTTTGGATCAATGTACTGCTCTTGCTGTGTGAAGAACATGCTTGTAAACAGGGGTGTAGCCAGGAATTTTAAACTTGTACTCAAAACTGATGCACTGTTGCCCCAGTGATGTAAACAAAACCAAATTACATGCTGCACACCACACCAACAATAGTACCCCCATTTGCCATGTCTAACTTCAAGTAATTAGTTTCTTCCTGTAATACTCCTTCCGTTGTTTTCTGCCTGCCTGGTAAGTTGTTCTTGTTTGTATATTTGGCTGGTGGCATCAGTGCCCCATAGCTGAACAACAAAGGCAAAGGGCTCAGCGTGACACAGACACAAAGTGACTTACTTGCTTTCCTCTTTTGTTGCTCCTGCCTGATTTTTCTTACTGTACTCTGCTGAGTACAGTGCGTATCTCTACCGACATCCCTGCTTGTAAATATTGTTTGAAGATTTTAAAAAATCCCCCGCTCTCAAATAGGGAATGGGGGTTTGGGGCAGTAGGGGTAACACTTATTTGGTTTTCATTTATGCCTTGTATTTGATTTTCATGTGAACACAACATGTTGTATTATGTTTTGTTTTGATTATTTTAATAAAAATTCCCATACTCTTTTTGAGAAGTGCCATGGGATGTTTCAAAACCACCTGAACTACCACCAGGGCCAGCAGATGAGACCTCGATTTAACGTCTCATCTGAAAGATGGCACCTCAGGAGTGCAGTTCCCCTTTAAGCTGCACTACAGTGTCAGTACTGGGATTTAACCCAAATGCCTGATGTGGGGATAGAAACCACAGCCTTCTGATCTTCTGGCCTCAGAGGTCAGTGTGCAACCTGCTGAGCCACTAACACTGCACAACCACATGGCATGGCAGCCCAATTGGTCAGTAGCCAGTGATATGAGGTGCATCCTGGGTACACTGTGGGACTGCCATGCCCATGTGTGGGGCAGGCCTGGGAGCCTATATTAAGTCTGTAGGCCTTTAGACCCAGGTTAGCCATGCTTTGCTCTGATGGAGTAATTGAAAAGGAAGGTGCCACTGTTGCTGCCTAAGAAGGGCTGTAGCCTAAGGTGCAAAGAGAGGCAGCCAGGGAATGAGTTTGGAGACTGAAAAAGCATTTTGCCCCTTTCAACTTATGGAATGGGTTGGGATGGCTGGGATAAGCACATTGCTTCTCCACAGGATAGTGCTTGAGTGTGAAATAACAGGAGCACTAATAAGAGGTATGTAAGAGAACGGGTTAGATGTAAAGCTAGAGGTCCAGTACTTACCAGTGCCAGTGTGTTTTGAAAGAGCTTCAAGGTCCTGGAAAGATCTAAGCAGTAATGGCTCTCAGGTGCTGAGTAGACATCCTGCTATAGAGTGATTGCTGAGAAAAATTTTATTTCTGCCTGTGGCTCTGCCCTTTTAGGAGGATAATGTCTCTTCTTGAAATATTTGTACAAAGTTAGCCCCATGGAACTGTAGTTTAAAGCTAATGAACAAGTAAATCCCTGTGGTCCTCTAAATCTTTTGGGCCCAGGGAAATAAAGTGATTGATTTTGAAGGCAATTAACTGTCCTAATCTTGTTTTTAAATAAGGACGGAATGAAATGGTTAATCCCTAGTTTTATTCCTCTGTGAGTTCAACTACAGGGAGATCTGGAAGATCCTAAGACTCATACACCTTCTGGGGTTCAGAGCCATGGAATGAATCCTGAAGTCACTTGTGTTCCTGTTTCAAATTCCTGGGGCCTTTGGGTGTATGTTCATGTTCCAGAAGTGGCAGTGACCTGGGAGCCAGCTGAAGTAAGAAGACATCGCTAGATAAGCCAAGAATTTATTCCAATTTAATTTGCTGGAGATGTTATGGAGTGCTGGCAAGCTTCTTTGCTGTGGAGCCCTTCCCCTGAAGATTGGGACCCCAGGATGTTTAGAGATGGTGACTACTACATGGGGCTTGTCCGGGATTCTCTCACACCAAAAGAGTGACACCCGAAAATCCCTGCCCTGGGGTGTTGGCAGGCTCTCTGCCATGTGCAGGCAGTGTGGTGTACTAAAACATCTGTGGTGGTGTGGGAGCTAGGCCTGAAGTAAAGGTAGGCCTCTGCTCTCCTGGTGTGGCATGTGAGTATGACTGGCTGGTCACATGACACCCCAGAGACTCTGATTGGTGGATGGCTGCAGAGAGACGAAAACAGCTTGAGAGCCCCATGCAATTTTTCAGCCAAGTAGAAAGGCGTGGAGGTGTTGAAAGCAAGCCAAAACCCATGGAGACAGCATACAGGAGACAAAGCAGTAAGAGTGTTCCTTTTATTATCTGAGCACTGTGGGAGGACTGAGAGAGAAGAAAAAAGTTAGAGGAGATTGTGGGGCAGTCATATGGACTGGTATCGAGAATGGCAGGTAGGGACTTAAAGCAGAGGAGGAAGCTTCTCCCAAGTGGAGCTGTTAGCTACAGTTCTTGCCTCCTTGTTGACTTGGCTCTGGCAAGCAAGATTGACAGGACAGTCAAATGAGCAGTGTGTGAGATGTGGATTTCAGGGGCAAAATGTGCAGCTGTCTGTGTGGAATTTGTTCAAGCTCAGTGCCAGAATGCATCTTTGACAATACCCCACCAGTCTTTCTCTGGCAACCCTTCCAAGCATTGAAGCCATGGAGGAGGGTGCTGCTAAGGAAGTGAAGTCAGGGGTGACAGAGGCACAGACATCTGCCCTGCTCCCTGGCATCAGCTACCAACTATCCCCATGGAAGAGCAGGGGCAGGGGTCTTAGAAAACCAGTGGGAGACCCCCAGGGCCCAGGAGTCCCCACCACATTCCGGTGTGGAGTTAGCCCCCTGCCCTGTTGGATAAATCCAAGTCCTAGCTGTGGCAAACCCCAAAATCTGAGATCCAGTGGGCTTGCCAGTTTTCAAACTGTTGCACCAATTGAGGTGAAGGAGAGTAAAGAGTTTTTGAGGAGTTGGACAGGAAGTGGATGAGGAGAAGTTCTCAGTAAAGGTTCCAGTTTGCCGAGTATCATACCAAGCAATCCTCCAACCTTTTCACTGCCGGGTGGTCACTATGGATGACTACACACCATGTTCGCGGTATGTGCCAGCACGCTCCGGACCCAGTTGGTTGGATTAAACTGAAGTGACCTCCTAAACATCACATAAAGAAGAAGGAGTGTAGTTACCAACAGGACAAGCTCAGAGGACCAGTGTCTGAGACCTTACGGAGTGGAGCCAGGCTAAAAGGTGGGTCAGAGAAGAATGTGCATTGAATATCCATCCTGGATTACCCCTACATGCTGGAAAGAGTTTGGGACATTATAGAAGAAATGTGGGAGGAGTGGATATACAAGGAGCAGATGGAAGGACTGAAACATCGACCCAGAGGTGGGAGTTTGCCCTGTCAACAACTATTCCAAAGGTATGGGCAATGTGCCACACTGCACCATGGCCCGAACTTACCCTGTTTAAAAACTTTGCACTGGTACAGGACTTGGCTGGGACCACACCAAGTACTATGTGGTGAACAAAGATTCTTTTAGGGACATCACCACTAAGGCGGATCAGATTTCTAACTTCCTGACTGGTGGGGACCCACACTAAGCCCCTGTAAAAGACTCTTTGGACTGTGCCAGAAACATTGCTTCCAGGAGCTGGTTATGGTGACTGTATACACCCTTAAATGAATAACGAAGAGACTTGTCATTGTCAACTGTTGATTTAGAGTTAATATAGATAGTTAACAAATTTAATTGCACTCAAAATGTTGTGGCTGCAGGGAGTGTGAGCATGTGTGTGTGTGTGTGTGTGTGTGTGTGTATGTATGGTGTGAGGATGTTAGAATTCCTTTAATTGTACATAAAGTAACCTATTATATTAACTGGGGTACAAACTTTGGGCAAAGGTAATAATAACTACAACATCTACTTCAATGGGTGTACATAAATGTTTATTCTGAGGCTAAATAGTAACTGTTTCCTTGTTAGTTAATAGTATTAGTTTAGCTATTTTCCTAGATATTTCTGGACCTACTGGCACAATAAGCTATTTAGAGTTTTAATAGGATAGGATAGATTATAGTAGGTAGTGTGGGAGCGAATCCTTTGGGCCAGACATTCTGGTGGTTCTCTTGCTGGCAGACTGGGGAGCTGTGCATACCCAGTTTTTGGGGAGGTCATCTTAGACTCCTAGGCCATCATTCCCAGGAGGGAATGATTCCTGGGTAAGGGGAAGAGTAAGCCCCCTCTCATTTTGAGAGGGGCTTATGCTCCTTTAGGACCACTTTCCAACTTACTGCCCCCAGAGTTAGGAAAATCAGTGGCCTGGTGTAATCTCTGCAAGTCACCATGTGGTGTCAGCAGAGAGTAGGCTAGAAAGGATATAAATAGGGAGAACCAGATAGTGAGAGAGAGAGGCTGAGAGAGAGAGATCAGCAGTACCAGCAGGAGGGCAGTCAGAAGGAGGGACCTCCCTTGCAAGCAGGTCAGCAGTTTGACAGTCAGGAGGTGGGTCCCTGGGTGGTCATTTGAGGGGTGCTTCAAGTAGGACAGTTGGATCCTGGGTCCCCAAGTTTGGGTGTCGAGATCATCCAAGGAGGTGATGTAGGGCAGGTAGAGCAGGAACCCCAGGGTGTCAGGCCCATCCGGAATGGGTGCTTTGAGCTGTTGTGGATTCAGGGGTTGTAGCAGGGCTCCTGAATTGTGGATCAGGTACCAGTGGCAATGGTCCTGGTCCTTTACCTCACATGACAGGGCAGCTCACTGGTCAGTAGCCAGGGAGTGGGAGCAGCTTGGGTAAGTTGTGGGTCTGCCATGCCCATGTCTGGTAGGCCCAGGGTCTATATTAAGTTTCTAGGCCATAAGGCCCAGCTAGGCTGTGGTTTTGCTCCAATGGGGTAACTGAAAGGACGTGCCACTGCTGCTGTCTATGAAGCAGCTGTAGCCTAAAGTGCAAAAGAGAAGCAGCCAAGGAATGAATATGGAGGCTGCAAAGTGTTTCCCCTTTCAACTGACGGAATGGGTTGAGGGTGGCTGGGAGAAGCACATTGCTTCATGGGATAGTGCTCGAATGTGAAATAATGTGAGCACTAATAAGAGGTATGGAAGAGAATGAGGTTAGATGTAAAGTTTGAGAGGTCAGGTACTTACCAGTGATGGTGTGTTTTGAGCAGGGACACTGGTTTACCGGATTGAGAAAGGGCAAATTCTGTTTTGCACATTGTAAAAATGGTATAATCACCTGTGTCTGCTAAGCCAAAATCCAGTTTTACTGTTGTTTGATTTTGTGTACTTTATTTAACAATTTTTAACTCTGCTAACATGCATTTTAGCAATTTTGATCTCCACTATTGTACATCCATCCATCCTTGTGCCAATTTAAAGTTATTTTTGGTACAAGATGTGATGGCACTGTAACACTACAGCACCCATCCCTAAGGTGTGATGGAAGCAGTACTCTGACCCACATCCCTCAGGTGAGGTGTGGCACCGACAACACTATGGCCCCATCCTCTGGTGTGATGGTAGCAGCAACAGCACTATGGCCCCTCCCTCAGGTGTGACAGAAACAGCAGCACTGCAACCCACATTTCTTAGGTGTGATGGCAGCAGTACTACATTCCCCATTCCTCAGGTGTGATGGCAGTGTCAGCACTATGGGCCTCGTCCATCAGGTGTTACAGCAGCAGTACTACTAAGGTTACCACCTACTCGGTTTTGACTGAATGATTCAGTTTTCTAGGTGCAGATTCAGTCCTCCTGTTTTCACCACTGCAAATTCGGTTTTATGCTGGGTCAAGCAGCACCTGTTAGATTCCCCACTAACTGTTTCATTTTCTTCTCATCTGACTGTAAGCAAGAGTCTGACATTTTAGTGTGAGTACTTGCTTGCAGTGCATACTAATCAGGAAGTGCCTTCAAGAGCAGGGCACTTTAAGAGCCAAATGGAAGATTATTCATGGGAAGGGTAAACAATACCACTTTAAGTAACACCTTCATTTTTCTGAAACCAGACAGGCACCACATCATGGTAGCTTCCTGTCCCAGTATGGACTGTACAATGTGTTTCAGAAACTTTACCTGCTAATGCAGTTTTATTCAGAGATAGTACTTTTCAGTCATTTTGAATGCTCACATGCTTGTAAAACATATTCTGTTAAATTCTTCACCATTTTACTTGCATGGTCAGATTACAAACAAATTCTGATGTCATGCAGACCTTTGTTTGTATACCAGTCAGTCTAAGAGGTGTAAAGTAGGGCTATTAAGACCATTAGCAGCAAATCAAACTAATCCTTTCCAGGCTGCATTGTGAGTATGGTCTTTGACTGCTGTGATAAGGAATACTTTTATACCTTTAAATGTTCATCATTTTTCTTTTAGGGTCTGTCCTATATTTTAATATTTGTTACCCTTTTGTTGTTAAATTAATAATCTAATATTTTATTTCATTTCTAGCAATACATCCTCTCTGCTCAGTAGTTATTGTTGTCAATTTTCATGCTACTTGGATATTCCTGGAAGACCAATCCAGGCCTTTCAGATGAACAGCACAGAATAATGTGGCTAATGTCATGCTAAGCTACAGAAATGAGAAAAGGAAGAGACAGAGTAGTAGCTGATGAGATGACAGGAACACAATCTAGATTTGATGGCACTGCAAATTTAGGCAATTTATCAAAAATTTTTCAAAACATTATTATTTTTTACCAGAACAGACCCACTAAGCTAAAGCTTGTTTATAGGTGCAACCTGAGAGCACAAAGGGAATTAAGTGATTTGTGTAGGGTCACAAAGTATGCAAGTTTGGGCTGTAGGATTCAAACCCTGGTCTCCAGAATTACAGCTCAGAGCTTTAAACCACTGCACTATACTGCCTCTACACTACGTATCACATATCATGCTATCTGCTATGTATGACTGACTGAAAACAAAATAGGGTATTTAACAGCATAGAATAGTTGATACCACTTTTGAAAACTTCTCTGACAGTGCAAATAGCTTTAGAGTAGGAGCAATGGGAGGGACAGTAGCACATCTTAAAATGGCAGATGATATAGAAACATTGAAACATAACATAGAAACATAGACTTTGACGACAGATAAGGACCGCTTGGCCCATCTAGCCTGCCCATTTCCCTAGAAGATAAGCTGCAGATCCTATTTAACCAACAGCCTATTTCTTCCTACCCCCACAAAAATTGCCTTATGTCTGTCCCAAGCTTTCTTGAATTCTCCACAGTTTTAGACCCCACAACCTCCTCAGGAAGGCTGTTCCATCGTCCTACCACCCTCTCTGTGAAAAATACTTCCTCACATTGCCCCTGAGCCGTCCCCCTCTATCTTCAAATTGTGTCCCTTGTTCTTACACATCTCTTTTCTGAAAGATGCTGCCCTCTTGGACTTTGTTGATTCCACTGAGGTACTTAAACATTTCTATCATGCCCCCCTCTCCTTCTTTCCTCAAGGGTATACATATTATGCTCCTTTAGTCTCTCCTTGTATGACTTCTCTTGCAGACCCTGCACCATTTTAGCTGCCCTCCTCTGAACTGCATCCATTCTGCCTATGTCCTTGAGGAGATGGGGTCTCCAGAACTGGATGCAGTACTCCAGATGGGGTCTCACCAACTGTCTGTGCAGGGGATAACAACTTCCTGTTTTCTGCTGGTGATACCTCTCCCTATACATCCAGTATCCCCAGCCCTCCCTACTGCCTTCTCACATTGCTTACCAACCTTAAGGTCATCTGATATGATTACCCCAGGTCCCTTTCCATTTGTGTTGTTGTTACTACCTCCCCAATTGTGTAATCTTCCCTGGTTTTGTTTCCCAGGTGCATTACTCTCACTTCTTTGCATTGAATCCAAGCTGCCATACTTCTGACCATTCCTCCAACCTTGCAAGTCCCTTCTCATCCTTTCCACGCCTCCTTGTGTATCAACCCTGTTGCAGATCTTTGTGTCATCTGCAAAGAGGCATACTTGTCCTTCCAGTCCTTCTGCAATGTCACTTATAAAGACATTAAAAAGACTGGACCCAGTACTGAACCCTGCGGTATCCCACTAGTAACCCCTCTTTCTTCAGAGTGGACTCCATTTACAATTACCTTCTGTGTCCTGTTGTTCAGCCAATGTTTACCTAGGCTACCACCCTGGGACCCACTCCCAGGCTGGTTAATTTGACTACTAATCTTTTGTGTGGGACTGTGTCAAATGCCTTGCTAAAGTCTAGGTAGGCCATGTCCACAGCCCCTCTCTGGTCTACTACTTTGGTCACCCAGTCAAATAAATCAATTAGATTCATCTGACATGACCTTCCCACTGTGAACCCATGCTGCCTTGGGTCCTGTGCCCCACTGGCCTCTAGGTACTCAACAATTCCTTTCTTCAGAAGTGATTCCATCACTTTCCCTACCACAGAGGTCAAACTGACAGGTCTGTAGTTTTCTGCCTCTGTCTTGGTCCCACTTTGTGAAGGGGAATCACATCCACCTTCTTCCAGTCCTCAGGTACCACACCATCCTCCATGATTTGTTAAAAGGGTAGTCAGTGGTGTCACTAGTTCTCTGCTTAATTCTTTTAGAATTCTGGGGTGAATTCCATCTGGCCCCATTGTTTGTCCACCTTCAGTTTTAGGAGTTCTTTCAGAATCCTTTCTTCTGTGAAAGGACTGGGATCGACACCCTTCTCCAGCGTGCTTCTGTTAATTGGATTAGGCACCTCCTCCACTTCCTCTTTTGTGAATACTGAACAGAAGTATTCATTCAGTATCTCTGCCTTTTCACTGTCACTCTCTGCCCACCACCATCCATTCTATTCAGCCTTACTATCCCTCCCTTTGTCTTTCTATGTACCCTGATATACCTATAAAAGGTTTTACCCCTTCTTAACCAAGTTAGCTATCTTTTCCTCAGTTTGTGCCTTTGCTATTCTGACTACCCTCCTGCTTCCTTCTGCCTTAACTGGTACAGTTCTCTGTCCTGCTCCTTCTGTGTTTCTTTATACTTCCTAAATGCCATCTTTTTCCCCTAACCTTCACACTCACCTCTTTTGAGAACCATACTGGCTTTTTCTTTTGTTTTGATTTGTTTATTTGCTTCACACAAGGCTTGTTGCCTCTGTGATGGCAGTTTTGATATTGCCATTGTTGCTCCACCCCTCCTTCTAGCCTGTTTGCTAATGCTTTTCTAAGGCACTCTACCATCTTGCCAAAGTCAGCCCTTCTGAAGTCCAGAACCCTCACTTTTGTATGGCTTGACTCTGTAGCTGAGTTTATCGTGAACCACACTATTTGTAATTACATCTTGTTCACCATTACTGGTGTAGTTTATTTATTTATTGAAAGAGTTTTACCAGAAAAGGCCACCTGATCCAAAACTAGGCAGTTGTCAGAGGTGTCCTTGTAGTCACTCTATTTGTCAGCTAAGCTGTGTACACAGGATTGAAAGTCCCTGAACCCCACCAACCCCACCAAATGTAAACACACACTGAAATTTAAAATATTTAAATCTAAATCAAATAAACCAAAATAATAATCATGATGTAATTTAAAGAATTGTACACAATGTTATATCAGCAGCAATTCTGAATAAATCAAGTGAATCAGAGTCCAGCGATGCCCTCATTAGTCATAAAGGCGGTGTTAGGGGTGGAGTTTGGGGTGTGGTTTAGTATTCGGTTCTCATCTCATCCAAAGGTGGCAACCCTAAGACTACAGACCCCATCCACCAGTGGTGACCAAGAGAAGCACCTATGGCCCCACTCCTCAGGTGTGATGTCAGTAGCAACAATGCAGTCCACATCCCTCAGGGGTGATGGCAGTAGTGAGAGCACTATGATTCCCTTTCTTCAACACCCACACCCCACATGCACAAGTTACAAGTTACTTGGTCTCTTTGCTTGTTAGAACTCAGATATGAATTAATCTGAACCATTACCACTAATGTGGACCACCTTTGTTTTATCCTATCGTTTAACTGCCTGAATTGGAATTCTGCCTGTGACACCACTGACCAGGGTTTGGTAACATACTTGGGTGTCGGAGGCTGGCCAAGGTGGGGCGTGGGGTGTGTGATGGCTTGAGTGTTCAATGCCCACTCCCTTCTCCTGGGAGGAGGCCAGAGGCAAGGCAACACATCGGTCATCCTGCAGAAGGAGTGTGACAGATGTCAGATTGTGACTTGACATCATGTGGCCTGTCACGCTCCCAAGTAAATGGGAAAACACCGCGACCAACCAGAGGTTAGCTGCTGGTCTCTCCATAAGCCTGAAGCCCCAGACAGGTAGGAACCCACCCACTGAAGGGTTACTTTAGGTTACCTGGTAGCATGGCAATAAGGGGCAGTGGATGGTGGTCGGGACTTAGCAGTGGTGGTAGGAGGCCTTGGAAGGCCTGAAGGAGTGGATGGCCAGGGGTTAGAGGAGAAAATAAAATGGCCTAAATTTGCTTTTTTGAAATAAAGTGTCTCAATCTAAAAAATCCACAAGTGATTAGTGTAAGGACCTTCAAATGGAAAATCATGCATCTCCCAAACATGTGGATGCCTCTTGCTTACTTGGCCTTCATGAAAAGGTTGTCTCAGTTTTCAGGTCTGAGCTCAGATGTGAATTGAACACCACTCTGCCCACCATCATCATACAGCCCTTGAGGTCTTAGTTTCTATGTGTCATTGAATGTGCTTTCAAAATGCACTGCCAAGCATAAGTACACTTAAACACTTAACATTTGCTTTTGTTGAAGCAGTCTATCACACAACTTTTGTTGTCACAGAGATTGAATCAGCAGGTGAGAGAAAAGGTGTAAATGATCCCATTCACCGAAATGGGGTGCTAATTGTGAAATCTTTTTGCAAGTAGTAAGGCAGTTTCTTTCTTGTGAACATACTTTCATTCAGACTAGTTTTCATTCAAACAACTGAGGATTTTGGATGGCCCTGCTGATTATAAATTTGAATAAGCTAGTTGGCATCAGTGATCCTAGCTATCAATCTTCAACCTAGATGCTCACATGCAAAGAATACAATAAAAACCTGACTAAAGTCTAAAACAAACTATAAAGCACATAAAATGTATCCGAACTTTTATCTTTACCTATACAAAATCATTGCAGTCTGAGTAAAACTCAGGTAAATTACAAGGTACCCTGACTACTGTATGATATAATAAACAAATATAAGTATTTTTTTTTGGTAACGGGTAAGGCCCACTAGGCACAAGTGTCTGTTTTCAGGGGCGACCTGGAAGCACTGGGCAGTTAAGTGACTTGCTCAGAGTCACACAGTATGCAAGTGGAGGTTGTGAGAATCAAACTCAGGTCTGGTC
Organism: Neoceratodus forsteri; assembly: GCA_016271365.2. Taxonomy (NCBI): domain Eukaryota; kingdom Metazoa; phylum Chordata; order Ceratodontiformes; family Ceratodontidae; genus Neoceratodus; species Neoceratodus forsteri. The sequence continues at coordinate 1,104,909,575 of CM057458.1, read as the reverse complement.
TGCTGGATGTATCAAGCTTGTTCACACCTCATTCCTCTAACCTCTAGGCTATACTGCCAGCCCAATATTTTATATATATATATTCTTTGTAAACCAGGTAAGGCCCACTAGGCATAACTCAGAATCAAACCCAAATCTGCTGGATATACCCATTTCAATCATTGTTTGTTACTCTAACCACTAGGCTTTACTGCCAGCCATAACAACACCCCTACATAATGTTTTAATATATGACTTCAATAATACGCACAGTACCTACAGTGCAAATTATGAACATTAAACACTTTCCAACAATTTACTAAAAGTGAATTATTTGCTAATCCATCTGCTTAATTTTTCTTACACCAAAGTGGGAGAGTAGTTGACAGAGCACTGTAAATAGCGTGTGGTAGTGCTAGTGTTGGCAGTGCCAGTGACCGGGACTGAAGCAAACTCCGGTTGCTAGAGGTCTGGGCAGGGAGTAGGATCGAGCACTTGGGGGCTGTTCTCCTCCTCTGGGAAGGGTGGGCTGCAGGTCCTGCTGCTTTACCGCCACCTGGGTGACCACAGGTGATGGTGCAATGGGGCTGCAGAGCGATTGGGAGGAGAGGTGCTAGCCAGAATCTGTAGCAGTGGCATGTCTCTATGTGCCGTACCTCGGTAGATACCCTCGGGTGCTGGTGCCCTCATGGACAGAGGCAGAAAACCAGTAACAATCACTCCACATTGGCCACTAGTAGAAGGGATCCAGCTGCCCCAAACTTCATAACCAGGTTCCATGATGGACCCACTAGGCTGCCCGACACACACTAAGGGACTGTGGAGGGTGACCTGAGTTCCCTCCCTTCCCACCTGGGGTGTACAACTCCAGGTAGGATTGGAGTAGGCCCACAGGAGCTCCTGAGCATTACCTGGGGTGAAGTTGGAGATATCCAGCCTAGGGATCTCTGACAAGTAGAGACTGATGTTATGAAGGGGCATAGAAAGAGAACATAAAACATTTAAAAGATGCTGAAACCTTAGGGATTCTGTACAGTGAAATACAATTTCTGTGAGGTACTGATACAAGAATTCAAAATCCACAAACCAAGCAGGATTCCATGATTTTACAGGGATTACCGATAAAACAGGAAAACCAGGGTCCTTGGTTTTGAGGAACTTCACGGTCCTGGAAAGATCTAAGCAATAACGGTTCTCAATTGCTGAGTAGACATCCTGCTATAGTGATTGCTGAGAAAATTTTTTTATACCTGTGGTTCTGCCCTTTTAAGAGGATAATGTCTGTCTCTGAAATAATTTTACAAAGTTAGCCCCATGGAGCTGTAGTTTAAAGCATAGGCACAAGTGAACCCCTGTGGTCCTCTTTAATCTTTTGGGTCCAGGAGAAATAAAGTGATTGATTTCAATTTAAATGAAGTGCCTAATCTTGTTTGTAAATAAGGATGGAATGAAATCGTTAATCCTTAATTTTAATCCCTTTGTGAGTTTGATTATAGAGAGATCTGGAAGAGCCTAAGACTCATGCACATTCTGGGGTTCGGAGCCATGGAAGCGAATCCAAGTCACTATGTTCCTGTTTCAATTTATGGGGACTTTGGGTGTGTGTTCATGTTCTAGAAGTACAGTTACCAGGAAGCCAGCTGAAGTAAGAAGACATCTCCGGATAGGCCCAGAATCTATTCCATTTTGATTTGCTGGAGATGTTATGGAGTGCTGGTGAGGTTCTTTGCTGTGGGCCCCCTCCCTGGAAGATTGGGACCCCTTGACATTCAGGAGAGGGTTGGCTACACTCTACTTTGTATGCAAAGATAGTATGGCCCTCATTTGATCAAAGCAATGTTTATTTTGTTTCAACTTCAGGCTCATTTTTTTTAAGAGTTCAGTAAATTCCTTTCTCAGGGCATTAATTTAAGAAGCAGTTCCTCCCATATAACAAGGTCATCTCATGGGCATGCAATTAGACTACTGCTTTTTCTAACTTTGCTTTCTTCTCTTTTACATAATTTCTGAAGAAGACCCATGGTCAAAACATCAATTCTACCTCTGTTTTCTGTTTTCAGCATGTATTTAACATTATCATTTGTTTTTGTTTTCAGACTGCATGCTGATGCAACACCTTGTTTTTCAACTGATTTTTAAGACTTCATTAGGGCAGCCCTCATTTTCATTTCATGTAACAAAACACTCGAAAGTCAGTTTTCAAAACATTGACTCTCATAACATGTTTAAAATAGTACTGTTTGCTGTTTGTGTGGTCCTGATTCTCCTTGAAAATGGGTATCGGATGTCCTTGGAGCTGCCTGGTTAACACATTTTGATAAAATAAACCATCTTTGTACTTGTAACACTGGCATGTTTTGCCCATGCCTCACTGTATGTATGTTGATTCTGGTGAATTGCCATTTATTTTGTAACCTCCCAGGTCTTGTCTGAAAACAGGCATATGATTGTCTACCTCACTCACCTGGTATACAAAGACTAAATAAATGGGTCCAGTCCAAATCCATAACAAAAGAACTGTTTCTGTCACAAAATGATGGGCTTGTGTTAACCCTTACACATTCTAACAATAAGGTTATAATGATTTTGAAGCAGAAAATGTAGCTATGCCTCAGATATGACCTTAAATGAAAAGAACACCAACAGTATCCTGAGCAAAAACAGCATTAGGCAGTGTACTACAAATTCTCTGGGCTGCCTAACTTCCCAGTGCCATCCAGTGTATCATCTTGGGTCTCAAAGAGATGCTTTTATTTATTCCCTTTTCTCCAGATTTTTTGGCTCACTTAGCCCTGCTTCCACTCATACAATTCCTTCTCAGACAGCACTACTGGAGAGGTAACCATTATCTCTAAGTCATCAGTCAGCTGTCCTCCAAATCACTGAATCTGACCCTCAGCATGAAAGGCCAGCTTTCAGCAGCCATTCCCCTGCTAGGAGAGGCGTCTACATCAGAAGGAGAGAGGGATGGGTTTCCTGATGGTCCAGCTGTAGCATTTCATGCTTCCAGGTGGGTGACCAAGGCTTAGAAGCCAACCTGAGCTCCCCATGATCTGGCTGTCCACTGCTAAAGGGGATGCTGCTGGTGAAGCACTTCCTTGCTGGGGAAAAGGGTGCTGCCTAAGCACTGCTGGAATGATTCTGGTAGTAGACAAGGAGATGACTCAAATACAAACATATGAAGAAGTCAGCAGAAGAAGGCCATTTGGTCTGTCTAGTCTGCTCATATTGCAGGGTCCACAGCTTGAACTACGGACCCTGACCCTTCCTGATTCCTCCCATCCTTACATCCTCCCTACCCATGATCCTTACCTTCCCCATGCATATCCCAGCCTCTCTGAAGCTGCCCACTGTCTTCAATGACACCACCTCTTCTGGCAGTGCATTCCAACTGACCACCACCTCTCTGTGAAGAAATGCTTCCTGATCTCCCATCTAATCCCACCACCTTAAGACTGTGCCCCTCGAGTTATGGTTGCCACTTAGCTTAAAGAGAACCTTCTTATCCACCTTATTTATCCCTTTCAAGTACTTGAAAATCTCAAGCATGTTCCTCTCTCTCTCTCTCTCCTGTCTTCCAGGGAGTATATGTTCAGTGCCCCCAACCTCTCCTCATATGCCTTACCTGATAACCCACTATCATCTTTGTAGCCCTCTCTGGACCTTCTTCAGCAGGTTAATGTCCTTTCTGAGGTGTGGACACCAGTACTGAATTCCAACTCTTGATGTGGCCTCACCAGTGACCTGTACAAGGGCAGTATAACCTCCTCTCTCCTACCACTCATTCCCCTAGCTATGCATCACAGCAACTTATTTGCCCTTGCTGCTGCTTTCTTGCACTGGGTGGAGTGCTTCAGGTCACCAGTGATCATCACTTCCAGGTCCTTCTCCTCCTCCTCCTCCTCTGATGCAGATACCTGGACTCCACCAGCTAGTACTTCATCCTGGGATTCTTGGCTTCAGTTTACATAACTTTGCATTTCTTGGCATTGAAGCCAAACTGCCATATCCTGGACCACCTCCCAGCATTTCCAAATCATCCTGCAGGTCCTGTATCCCTTTAGCTAAGTCCATTCTCTCACAGAGCTTGGTGTCATCCTCAAATAAGCATGTTTTGCTCTTATGTCCATCCCCAATGTCTCCAATGAAGACATTGAACAATGATGACCACAGCACTGAGACCAGCAAGAGCCCACTGGTGAACTCTCTGGTGCCAGATAACTCTCCCACCACAACGTGTCAATGTGACAATGATGATGTATCACTCATCTGCTTTGCAGGGGTAATATAGATGCAAGAAGCTGCACACAGCACCAGCATGAGGATGGCATAAGAAAAAATACAAGACGCGCCTTACATCCTACTATCTGCTGGATTTACATATATCCCCCACATCAAAATAAAACCATTGACAGGCACGATCCAGCCTGGTCCACCACTTCTCACCAGGTAATGACAAGCTCAATAGGAGGAGGTCTGCTTCTACCTTGAGGGCCCGGCAGCAGTCGACAATCAGTGGAGAATGCAGGGGTAGATTGGCCATATCACTGATGGGAGGTTGTTGGTGGCAGCTGAATGGGAACCAGAAAATTCTAGATCACAAAAAATAGATGAATGAGGTGGCACAATGTTTTGATGTTCTAACTGAAAGGCAGGTTGCCTTCATCTACTGTGAGAAGCCTCTATTTACCATTCATCCCACAGTCCTGCCCTAGTAAACATGTCATCCAAACAAACCATGAATGATTCTTCTCCCCCACAAGTGCACAAAGCTGCATTGCCTACCTGCAGTCACCAAAGTGACCCTTCCCTCCACAAGTGGAAGGGATCTGGCAATTGTGTAGAATATCGGACCACCACTGTTAGCGCGGCACAAAGCTACAAAGAATACAGCATCATTTTGTTGCGTGTTTGTGCACTACATCACGTGCTTGCTGTTAATTTTGGATTTGTCAGTTTATTTGAGTTGGTGGGCTTTGCTCCCCACACCCTTTGTTTTCTTAATAGGGGGTGTGGGGGTGAAGCCCACCATGTCAAAAACTAATACAAAATAATAGAAACTAATAAAAAGTAATAGACAGGCTGACTTGGCAAAGAAGTGTAACTTGAGCTCTAGGCTAATAGTGTAGGTCTGATGGTGGTCCAATATTCTACACAATTTCCAGGATCTTCCTCTCATTGGCCCTCGTCCTCCTGGCTTCCTGGAACATGGTGTGATCTCAGGTCCCCACCATAGCTCTCAACTATCCCTGGTTACAAGGGACATTCCTCATTTTACCCTTTAAAATTGCTCTGTCCCACATGCAAAAGTGCTGCCCATACAGAGATCTGTGCTGTAAATGTAGACTTTAAAGCAGAAATTCATAATAGTCTAAGATACCAAATCAAAAATAAACTTTACGCTAGTAAACACAATGGTTTCCACAGTATTCTAAGCTTGTATGTCTCCATGTTTGAGAATGTGTCTCTCATTAAGAAGGCCCAAGACCCCATTTCTGTGATAAAAGTTTGAGAGGTAAGGTCGTCACTACCTTCCAACAGCCATCATATCCACTTTTTAAAGAAAAATACATACATGAAGCTTAATTTGTAGAGATTATAGGCAGACTTTTTTCATTGGAGGATGAACTTAATGTTGCAGCATGATGCACTTCCAAAAACATTGCATGCATATGGAGAAGGCAAGCAGGGACAGGTGGGTGTTAATACCTGGAGGGATTGGATGCAGAGAAGTTCATTTCACCAGAACTATATGGGCTTAAAGACAAGGCAGGATGTTTAAATTTGCATTATGATTGTTCCACTTAAACTAGCAAAATCCATCCTCCCCTCCCAGGAGATCAAGCTCTGCATTCAGATATGTGTCTATCTTGTGAATTATGTTTCTGATGGTCTTCTGAGTCATCCCTCAGTTGGGGTCTCAGGTGTGGGCAGTCTCCCACAATTTGACATGAGCAAAAGCCCTCAAGTTATCCACAGAAAAGCACTGCAACAGCCCGCTAACCTCAACATGTGCATATTGACCTTTCCTAGCAGCCCACTCTACCCAAACCAAACCCCCTACTCAAGGCACATGAATGGATCTGACGTCCTCTTCAACTTCAAAGGTGGCTAGACAGTTATTTATTTCTTATATTATGTCATCATAAGCAGCAACATACCAGGCACCTGATCTGTCAATAATGGCAAGATTTGTTTTCTTTTTAAGTGGCTCACTGTAAATAGTACCCATGACCAAATCCACATCCACGGTATGAGCTGGCAAAACTCACTGACCTGAATCATCAGTTTGGATAGTAATGTGTAAACTCTGAGTGTTTCTGGAATATATACATCATGATGTCACAGAAATCATAACTGTTCAGCAACGTGTTTGTTTCCACAAAACTAGAATTGGACAACAACTTTATTCTAAGGTATGAGCCCTGTTCCCAGCTCTGGTGAGTGCATAACTTTGTTTTTCTTTTTACTGTGTTTGCACTGGCTGTCCTATGTAGCGGTATGTGCTACTCAGAGTGCGGAACCAATGCTGTTTACGGCACCAACCCTTTGAGCTGGCAGAAATGGAAGTAATGGGCACTTCAGCAGCAATAAAATAGTGTTCCTGCAGGGAGGGGGCTAGCTGGTCAACCTAATGGAGACATTGGAGTGCTTTTCATGTAGTGGAGAGATTATGCTGCAGCTTCAAAATGTGTGCTTCGTTCAGAGTCTGACATGCCCTTTTCCCTCAAGTGATGGCAAGAGATCTTGCAGATCTCCATCCTGCTGTCTAAAAATTAAAATTCATTCACAAAGCAGCTGTGCAGTGAATGAATCTGAACATCTGTTCTCTACTAATCATGTGAATGAAAGTACAGACTCCTCCCGTGATTTGTATTACAGGTAATTTCCAGCTGCTAGTTCTTCCTTCCTCAGTTTCAGTGTCATAAATGTGTATAGCCTACAAGTGACCAAACAACTAAATAAGTTTATATGGAATGCATAGTAAATTGAGATGTTACATTTTAAAAGTGAAATATAAGGTAGAATGCCCTAAAACTGAAGCCTATAACATAAATGCAAATTGTTTAAAAATAATATGATTTTGCCCATTTTATTGGCATAGCAGAGTCTGTCTATATTGTAAGATTTACTGCATATGTGTGGTTTCCTTAATTCTATATTATTAAAGTTGATTTGAGACAGAGCAAGAGAGTTCAGTTATAATATCTATATATAGCTCAGTCATATAAGGTCTACAGTTGCTGCAGTTCATCCATTTAGACTAGGAGTCTGTAATTGTGGAAGATATGGTGAAATCATAAATTGCCACACCTTTCTTAGCCTTACTTTCTGTTTAGGCTTGTTAGGTTTGACAAATTCCTATTGAGTATGATCACAAAGGCAACTCCTCCTAAAATCTTTTAAAGTAGCTTGAAGCCTATTGTCTTTTCTTATTTCAAACTCCTACAAACTACAGATACCCTGCAAGCTGCTGACATCAAGGCTTATACTGGCAGTCTGGGCTGCACCCCAGCTGCTTCCTGTGTCTGGAGAGAATTTCGTACTGTATATGTCTTTGGTGCCATTTACTAACAACAGTTGTTCTTGAAATGGATTTGCTACTTTACAGAACCACACTCTAACAATCTCATTCACGCTGGTACCTTTTCATTTCCCAAAGTAAACAAATAAATATTCCCAATGCACTGCAGTGTTATAATGTCTAAGAAACTTTCTCTACAATTAATATATTTAAACAGGATAGCCCTAATGAGATGCAAAATCTTGATGTCAGTTTTTCCTGGATCTAAACCAGTTTTACCTTGGGGTGACCTGAATCACAAGAAGGTCATGTGACATGCTCAAGGTCACATACTGAGCAAGTGGCCTATGGTGGCATTCAAACCTGGGATCTCCTTGTTCATAGCACTGTGCCCCAAACACTTAACAACTCTTTTCTTGAAGTGCAATTTCTGAGTAATGATTGGCCATTGGGTTAAGGATGCAGTTTATCCTAATGGTTGGAGTACGGGTTGTCAACCAGGAGATTCTTATTTGAATCCCCATCTGGTATTCCATAAATATGAGCACTTCAACAGCATCCCAGAATCCCCATGGGAGAAGTCAATTATGGGGTCAGTCACGGAAGCATTAGTCTGCATTACTGGTTTTAGGAATTTTAAAACCTCTGATGCGATAGTTAGTGCCCTACAGCAATCCCAAACCTTAGTACTGGTTGTGCAGTTCATACATTGCCTTGGGATTACTGCAGGACCTGTCTAAGGTCTCTGAGTGAAACTTTGCAGACAAGTAGTTTATATCAAAAACTCTAACCATAATAAATTTCTTAAAAATGTGCTTAGTGTTTATTAAGTTTAAAATATTAAAGATACAGAAACATTATCCCTTTTTGCATCTTGATTTTTAACAAGATAATGCACAAATAATAACACTAATAACAATGTTAATGTAGACTTTGCTATTAATTCATTATTCAATATATAGACTAATATAGGAAGTGGTGTATTATGAGTTTTATATACCCAAGATGTGTGATGACACATTTTATTTATTTGTTTTTATTCTAGTTTTGTTGCCAGGAAAGGAAGGTTAGGATATGCTTCCTGTTTTCAGCCTTGCTGGGGTGGGGGAAGGGGCAACAGGATACATAAGCAAACCAACTGATACTGAACCAGGTTAAGCGGATGGTATTTTTTGTGAATGGAAGACATTTTTTTCCAGGACAGCAGGGCATTCCTCTATTCTTTTTGAGATGTAGCAGGCAGAAAAGACCTTGGTTTAATGTCTAATTTCAAAGACTGCACCTCCAACATCACAGTGTGCCCCAAACACAGTGCTTGGGAAACAGTATGGTTATTAAGTGTGAGAGATACCCCTGCAGAGCTACCAACACCACTTCCTGCAGCAATTGATTTTCATTCAAGGTTACCCAGCCTACTTTGACTCCAGAGAGGCTCAAGAGGTTTATAATGTTATAACACCAGAGGTGTGCCAAAAAACAAAGTCTCACCATTTTCCATACTTCATTTTTCATAATTACTGGTGTTTACTTGTTGAAGACCATGGAATTTGTATACTTGCAGCTGATGCTTTCTGCTTCTGATAGAATACACGTTGAGGTTCACCACAGTGGCCTGACTAAAAGTGAATGTGTGAAACTTCTGACTGAAAGTGAAAGTGTATGCTGGGGATGAAACTTCATAATACTTTTTCAGAAAAGAGATGTGCGAGAACAAGGGGCACAATTTGACGATGGGGAACGGCTCAGAGGTAATGTGAGGAAGTATTTTTCACAGAGAGGGTTGTGAATCCATGGAACAGCCTCCTGAGGAGGTCATGGAGTCAAGAACAGTGGGGAATTTAAGAATGCATGGGACAGACATAAGGCAGTCCTAGTGGGGGTAGGAGGAAGTAAGCTGTTGGTTAACTAGGATCTGCAGCTTATCTGTTAGGTAGGAAAATGGGCAGACTAGGTGGGCCAAACGGTCCTTATCTGCCATCAAATTCTATATTTCTATATTTCTGTGAGCTGTAAGGCACACCCATATCTTAGAGTGTTCTCAGACTGGATTTCAGTGCATTAGTGACCCTTGCCAGTAATTATAACAAATATTTGTCAATGCTGAATATTTGTTTGCTTGTATTGTTGAGCTGATCAAGGCCAAAATCAAAATACGTTTTGGCAAAAACAGATCAATATTTGGTTAGCCTTTTATGTGTTAGGATGCAGTGCAGAACTTGGTACAGCCCTGATGTGCTATTCTGGAGATAGTGTTTTCTGGGAACTCAGTACAGTATTCATGGGTTGCATAATCACATTCCTCAATGAAGCCCTAAAAGAAATATGACTACCCTCTCCTGAAGTCTAAAAGATTCCGTGGATATGAAATTATAGATTGAGGAGTGCTCTGACCAATCGGTGTGCTCCCTTTCCTCTGTGTGAGAGACACTCTTAGTCTGTGAAGAACATCTCATGCGCAGATGACCTGGAAGCGGACATGTTCGGGAACAGTTTTTGGAGGCAAAATATATTGATCACACTCGATCAATAATATATTAATATAATCCCCGTCACCCTCATTCTTGTATCAGAGTGGTTTCACTTGCCTTCAACGAGCCAGAACAGATCAGCTTTGCTTGCTGTTCTCACTCCATCCAATGCATGTAAAACCACTCTTATACAGCAGTGAGTGGCTCTGGGGACATATTAACATATAAACTATGGCTACCAAATAATGTGCTCCTTTGAATTATTTATCTTCTAGAAATGCTCTAGTGTATATTAAAATATATTGCATTCCTGTTTAACATTCACCTCCATACTACTTTTCACCTTATGGCCCATTACATTGCATAACACTCTTCATGTCATTGTGCCTTATATTGTAGGTAGTGTTTGCTGTCCATCTTGGCTGGAGTGAAGGAGCAGGACCTGCCCAGTACATAAGAATCACCTTTCTCTGTTTTTCACCCTACTGTATCTAGATCACCTGGTTAGGTCAAGGGCAACTGATCATAGAATCATAGAATCATAGAAGCTTGACAGCAGAATAGGACTATAGCGGCCCATCTAGTCTGCCTTTTTCCCCCACATCTCCCCTTCCTGCCAGCCCCACCCTCCCCTGATACTTAGCCTCATATGCTTGTCCCATGCCCTCTTGAATTCTACCACTGATTTAGCCCACAACTCTCCATCTGGTAGTCTGTTCCAGGGCTCTACCACCCTCTCTATGAAGAAATGCGCTCTCACATTGTCCCTGTATCTTTTCCTTGCAGTCTGAAGCTGTGCCCTCTGGTTCTAACCCCTTCTTTCTCATAAATAAACCCTCTTGTCCCACTTTACTAATGATACTGATGAGAGGGTGGCAACTGCTGGCTCTCTCTGGCAGTACTTGTGCCCTTACAGTGGGGCAGTGTGCTGCTGGAGGCTGGCTGGTCTCAGAGCAAACCTTCCTCACAATGTACTGTCAACCCTGAGCAGGCCAGCAACCATCAGCTGCTACAAAAGACCTACCCTACACCCTGCTGTAGGCTCATCTAAACATTGAGTGGTGAAAACATTCCTACTACAACACTTACTCTCATTGTGTGTGTTGGGGAGGGTACAAGCACCATCAGTGATTCAGATCACAACTCCTGTGGAGGCAACCCACCCACTTTGTATAGCAGGTTATAAGTGACTGGTGCCTGCTTTGAGGCTCCAGCCTCAGTACAAGCTCTATATGCAGTTCATTAGAATCCCTGAGCACAATGGAAGTCATGATTTTTCTGCTAATGGGCCTGTCCTTCTTCTTTCCCCATTTTGAAGTAAGTTTCTTATTTACTGGAGAAATATATCTCTGTGACAGTGGTCACATATCAGGTTGCTGTGTCAGCAGAAACTGGCAGCCTCCTGGTGATAAGTCAGCATTAACTAAAGATGCAGCAAAGTTGCCAGGAAGTTGTAAAACATTGACTTTGTGAAGCTTTGTGAAGTTCCATTTGGCATCACCAACTTCAACTTCATTGACTTTAACAGCTTCTCTTCAGGTGACGTGGCACTTTTTCCATGAAGTGGAGCCTTACGAGCAAAGTTTGGTCACTTCACAGGAAAAGTGCCACTTCAACTGGCAAAAACCTTGCAAAGACAGCACTTTGAACTTTGTGAAGTTGGTGAACTCTGTGGAGTTCTGGCAAAGTAAAGTTTTCTCAGTTTTGCACATCTCTTGCAATAGCCCTTCCTTTGTTAAACTACATTAAGACATTTTAGACAGGGTAACTTCTTTGGCAAAAGTAGTTTATTTCTAAAGAGCTCCTGTAGTAAATGGCCAACTTTAACATACTATATAATAGTAATATAAATCATTAAAACATTAAGCACACAGCACCAAATACAATGCACTTGGAGAGAACAATGAAGATATATACAGAATATGGACAAAACATCCCACCCCTTCTGCAGAGATGATAAGGCAATGAATTATTTTATTTGCCTGTTACATAAAGTCAGTAAAGGCAATGGCATCCAACTGGATGACTACATCACTGCTCCCAGTTACAGTCCATGGCAGTGACACCATTTGGAGCAAATATCAGATGTGAAATGATTAAATCACATGATAGAAACAATACCACACATTCAAGCACACACCATACACAAGAAAGTACTGTAACTACACAAGGTATTTTTGTGAGAAACTAATGCAAATTTTGGCTTGAAGACAGAGCCCCATCTCCCCAGCAGACAATCTGCAGCCATCCAGAATCAGTTATCCATAAATGGCACATACTTAATTCTTTTTGTAATTCAGTAAACTTTATTAAGTTTTAATGACCGTGGGCCTGGAGGTCCTTATCTGTTGCAAATTTCTATGTTTTATGTTTAGCAACAACCAAGAACAATAAAGTAACAACAACAAACACTAAAGTAGTAAAAGAAAAAAATAAACAATGAACAATACCATATGACAATAAAATAAAAAGAAACCCCAAACAGCAACAAAGTAAAAAAAACCTGTTAAAACCCTCTCCTCAACAGAATAAACCCCTCCCAACCCCAGGTGGGCAGCAAGTTAAAGAAAGAGCTACACTATGTGGATATAAAAATAAAATAAGTATACCCATGATGCACAAAAATAAGAAAATGGAAGAACAGGCATCAACATAACAGGCATTCCAAATGTTAGGAACATGAAAGTTGAAAGAAAGAAGGAAAGGAAAACCTGGCACAGACAGCCCAAAAATACTACTGAATCATAAGTAACAAGGAATGAAAACTCTCCCAGCATGATTTATATTGGTTAAAGTATGAAACAAACAGGCACTAGATCTTTCAGCATTCAAAGCAAATAACATTTCATGGACCCATTCTAATCTAGTGTGGGGGTGCACCTTTCCAGTAGTAAAGGATTAGTAACTTGGCCACTGCAGAAATCAATGGCGTGTATGACTTTCTCAGTCCCCATAACAGTGGTCCATAATCCCTAAAACACATATTTCAGGAATAAAATGCTCATTCAAACCTAAAAGTGGGTCTGAACATTTTTGTATGGAATCCCAAAAGATACATACTGTATTCTGGGACATTGCCAAATAAGATGGTAAAGAGTACCCTCTGCATGACTGCACCTAGGACAGGCTGAGGTAGAGTTTTCCCCATTCTATGTAAATGCATGAGAGAGTAATATAGGTTATGAAGAATATTAAACAGTAGGAAATGCAAACAATCTTGTTTTAAATACTTGTAAACATCACTACACCCTTTAGACCAAAAGGAATTGGATTTTTCAATACATAAGGTGTTGCCCAGTAAAATACAACAGGAGAAACCTTATCCCAAAAATGCTTATTAATGTCTTTATAAAGGTGGGAAACAGGATGTGACTGTTAATCAGGGTGGACAAAGTGTCAAAAAGATCCCTGCTTCCTTGGCCTAGGCAGGGTGACCTACGTTGGGGACCTACCATACTTGTCCTGAAAGGTGTCAAAGAAAATAAAGTTCTCATCGGTAAAAGGGCAGTTAAACTTTTAACTGAAATCCCCTTCAATAAGGAAAAGTTAACAGTTTGTCAGCAGCATGCAAGTTAGGATTACCAAATAAGGGTTGGGAAATATCCACAATACAGAACAAATTGAGGTGCTGACAAAGCTGGCAATGAGCTTGGATGGACCAGTCAATAGATTTGTCTCGGAGGTCTCCGGTAATTTTGAAGAAGGTATATTAAGTAATGACGGAAGGCAAAGTTTATGTTGGGCACAAAGTGCAGTTTCAATATTTAACCAGGATGGGACATATTTGTCTACAATGTGCTCCTCCATTGAAAGGGCCTATTGAATGTATTTTGCTGTCTGAAGGGCAAAATAATATTGTTGACACTGTGGTAAGGATAAATTGCACAGTTTTTGGGCTGAACTAACTTACCATGTGCTCTCCTGGGAGGTTTATCCAACCATAAAAATGTAGACAGAAGCATATGCAATTTCTGAAACCAGGATTTAGGAAGAGGTATATTCAACATGACAAGGGAAAGATTAATCTTGGTAATATATTCATTTTAATTAATAATGTTGGCCCTTCCCACAATGATAAAGGTTGAGATTTCCAACATCCAAGATCCTGATCAATCTGTTGTAGGAGGGGTTAAGATTAAGAGATTTCAATAAGTGAAAATCTTTGGTAATTTTGATACCTAAATACTTGAAGGAATGAGTGGTTCACTGGAGACCTAAATCAAGAAAATCTTGTTTAGAGAGGTGGGGAAGCAGGTATACTGCCGCTTTATGTGAATTTAGTTTGCAGTCCTAAAAGGCACCACCATTTTGATTGTGTGGAGAACTGCAGGAGAGAAGCCAAAGGATCAGTGAGATGTAGCAGAATGTCACCTGCAAACATATATATTTTCCATTCCGCCCTTCCACCGGATACCAGAAATATTAGGAGAAAATGATTTTATGATCCAAAGGCTTGCTATATGAGATAAACAAAAAAGGGAGAGGGACAACCTAAAAAATTCCATGGGTAAGGAGAAAAGGATCAGAAAGCACACTGTTACAAAAATGTTTGTCATAGGAGAGTGATATAATATATATGTAACCAACTAATATAGGAAACAAGAATACCATAAAGAGTAAAACTGAAAAAGATAGGATAATCGAAACTCTATCAAAATCTTTTCTGCATCCAGAGAGACAAGAACTGCTTCAGAACCTGCCTCCAGATGTGGAAATTAAGTGATAGAGCTGTCTGGCTGGTATTGTCCTCCCAGGCTTGGGTAAGAAAACAATTCTAGCCTCCAAAAGGGAAGAATCTTGAAGATTGTGGCTATGTAAGCAGTTAAATCGGTTAGAAGGGAGTTAGGTCATTGACAAAAATTTTGTAAAATTGAAAAGGAAACCATTTGGGCCAGGAACTTTATCTAAAGTCAAAGAGGAAATACCTACTGTATGATCCTCTTCAGTAATAGGGCCAATAACAGCTCATGTTGGGCTTCCAAGAGCTGAGGAAGGGTGACATCAACCAAGAAAGTTGCATGTGCCCCACTATGATCCAGGAACAGTGAGGGCTCAGTACATAATTAGGAAAAATAAGTTTTAAAATGTCCACAGTTTTGCAGGGTCAGTAATCAGGGCAGACAAAGATGAATCTTGCAGAGAGGTAATCCAACGAGAAGCTTGCTGCTCTTTAAGACTGAGTGAGCAATTTACTTGCCTTTTCACCTTGACCTACATAAGTAGCTCATCTTAAAAACTGCCCTCTCTGCTTTTCAAGTAAAATAGCAAAATATTGTGCCTTAAATTGAGAGAGCGAAGTCTTTCCGATTCTGGGGAAGATGAAGA
The DNA here is from genome assembly GCA_016271365.2 of Neoceratodus forsteri. Classification (NCBI taxonomy): domain Eukaryota; kingdom Metazoa; phylum Chordata; order Ceratodontiformes; family Ceratodontidae; genus Neoceratodus; species Neoceratodus forsteri. The sequence continues at coordinate 1,104,894,278 of CM057458.1, read as the reverse complement.
GGAATGTTTTCCAGGGTTTGAATTGTATGTAAAAGCTGGTTAAACTGACTCTCCTGGGATTTTTTAATGTAAGCTAGGCATATCAGTTTGCCCCACCAGACACATTTAAGGATCCCTAAACTACTTCCAAAGCAGGAGTCAGAGGCAAATTTTCTTTAATCGACTATTGAATAAAGACTTGCAACCTATCAAGTATAACTGGGTTCCTAAGAAGTTGGGTTTTAATGACCAAGTATGATTAGTATCCCACTTTGTTAGAACATCTAAGGCAATTAAGACTGGGGCAGAGTCAAAATTACTATAGGTTCAATTTGGCAACAATTTAAGGTAGACATTAGGAGGCAACTGGAAATAATCTATGTGAGAAGAGGACTTATGGGGAATGTTATGTATAAGTACAGTCAGTTGGGTGGAGTATCCGCTAAGGCTCTAAAAGCCCTAGTTGGTTGAAAAATTCTCTAAAGCTCATTGAGCAGAAGAGAGTCCAGCAGTAGTTTTGTAAGTCCTTCCAAATCATTACTGAAAACCAAATTCCAATCCCACCAAGTATTAAAGGCAAGTGGGTAAATGGGGCCAAAACAGTGGCTAATGTCAGAAAAAGGAGGGACTATCCACATTTGGACCATAGGTGGAGCCCAATAGGACTTCAGAATGGCCCAATCAGCCATGAGCAAAATATATCTCCCTTAGAGTCTTTAATTTCTGTCAAAAGGCAAAGGGACCTTCTTTTCTAGAAGTATTATTACCCACTGGTGGGAGTTATTCTCTATGCCATCAGCTTGCCCATCCTATTCCTTCTGGAAAGAATGAATAAACACGACATTTTTTAAATGCTTAAGAATAATATGGTGTTTGGGTTTGGACTGCCCACTCTTAATATTCCATGTTAAAATGTGCATGGATCAGAAATAATAAGCAAAAGGAAAGAGGCTGAAAAACAAAATAGCCACAAAAACAGGTAGCAGTGCAATACTGCATGTCCACCTATTCTCCCTCTCCTCCATCCCAATAGTAAGAAGCACCCATAACAATTACAATAACAACAAATATCATAAGAATACAATAGTAAAAATTAGTTATCCTGGGTGCTAAGAGCCCTCTCCTTTCCTTCAGGGTGTGTGCCTGCCTGAGGGTGAGGATCTCTCGTGGCCTCTAACACAGGTAAACCATAAAAAGAAAGGATGACCCTGCCCTGCAAATCACCTACCAAAGCTACCCAAAACAGTACAAAATAAGCAAAACACAGACATATAACAAAATACTACCACTATGATATATGATGGCTAAGGTGAGCGGAGCTTAGGAGGAGCAGCTAGGAATAAGGGTCTAATCACAGAAAGGCAACATATAAGAGAGCACAAAAAGAAAGAAAAAGAGCGACAATATCAGACCAAACAACAAGGAAGGAGAATAAAATGAAAACAGAACCTCTGAAAGGGAATATTAAAGGGAGAAAGAATCAAGAGTTCGACTAAGAGGGGACACAGCAAGTACAATAACCACGGTAATAGGGGTCCAAGGATGAAACAGATAAAACAGCACACCCCTGGTCCCCAAAGGATAATAGGTGTAATTAGCAACAAGAAAGATTGTAACCAACCTCAAAAAACAAAAGGGTGGGACACATGTAAAAGAGACAAGGACTAGAAAACAATATAACACTACAAAATTTGAGTCCAAGGTATCCTCTGCAAAAAGCAGCAGCCTGTAAGTCAAAGTAAAGTGCTGCAGAGACCAGTTATGAAAACTGAAATGTTAAAGCACCCATGTCACAGTCACAAAAACCCCAGAGATGCCCACCAATAAATGAACGAGAAAATGCAGCTGAACCCACATAAAAGAAAAGTAAGAGAGAATAGAAAGAGACAATGCTCCTCCAATCTTCCTCCTCCTTGCCCACATATAAATGAACATAAAGAAATCCCCATAACCCAAAGGCAAAAAAAAACAACTAGCGACTATGAACCCTAGACTACAGTTGTCTCCCCAGAAAGAAGCAAAAGAAAACAAACACTAAAAAGAGTAACACTGGCAAAAGAATAGAATAAGACTTACATAAAGACACATAGTAATTGGGGTCTACAGGGCTTTCAGATGCCTTCAGAGGGGTTCCACATCATAAGAGCAAAAATTTATCAGCAACTCCAAATGGGCAAATTGCATATCATCGATTCCTGAAACAGCAATGTGCACAACACTGAAGCCAAATACAGTGGCTTTCCACAACAGACTCCAGGGATGATCCATATGAGAATTTTTATGCGGGGCTGTGCCCCTGTACCCCCATTATTTATATAATCAACTCTGGGGGAACATGCCACTGGGGTACAGGGGACCTTTTGGGGGCTATTTGGGGCATGAAGCCATGACGTAGGAACCACCCACAGAAATATCAGATGGGGACCATGGCAGAAAATAAGAAAAAAACACAAGTCCCAACGGTAAAACAAAAAGCTATTCTCTCCAAACAAGCTCCAAACCCAGGTGGCCCACAGCACAGGCAGTACACATACCTCCACACCAGACAGCCAGCTGGGAACTGCCTGGCCAAACATACACCCATATTCTGCCTTATAGTACCCCCATTCCAGTTGCTGTATTCTTCCCTCCTTGTTCTGGATGTTGTATTCATCCTCTTGCTCTTTTAACCCTTGAACCTTACTGTAACCACTTCTCACTATCCTGTAACCATCGCTGTAAACAGAGGCACTCAAATTGTGTCACTCAATTTGAGTCGCACATATCACTGGATACCTTTCTGGGACTACCATAGTAAGAACAACTTATAGCCAACAAAGGACAATAAAATGAGAAAAGTTTGCAAACATACTGGTAGAATTCCACCTCTTAAGACACATTCAGGAATGGATAGAGGAAAATATTAATACAAAGGTTAAATAATAGCAGTCAGGATGTGTGGCTGAACAGCTGCCGCAAAACTCTAACTGACTGTCCATGAGGATATCAGGATGGGTAAATCCAGAGTGTCATCTTAAGAGTGGATAACAATAGTTATCACAAACCAATAAATCTAGCAGGTACTGACCAACATGAGAATAACAACAGTATATTAAAACAAAGTTAAATCTGGTTCATCAATAGTGACAAACAGTGGAGCATGAAAACATCACCCCCTCCCCAGTATAGCATACTCCACTGAAAGATAAGAGCATGGAATATTCTTGAAGGCATGGAAAATACTAAACAGAGTTAAAAGCTCCCCAAAGGATCATCCAAGCCAATCAAAATAAGAAATAAAACACTCCAAAAACATATTTGCATCACAAGACAGAAGTACTGAAGACAAGAAATTAGAACAACAAATTAGACAAGACAGAAATTAGAAACATAAAAGAGGTTAGGCCCCGAAAAGACAAAAGGGAGCCCTGGTCCCAAGAACAAGTAGCCAACTATACATTCAATCTGAGACCAAGAGGTACCAAACAAGACAATCAAGTAGCTTTTGCAGGCTGCCGAGAATTACTAAATTAAGCAGGGTAAAGAAGTGCCAGTTCCTGGCAGCCTGAACAGTAGTGTCAAATCTCTTCTGGCCTGTCAATGTGGTAACCCACAGCTGAGCTGGATAAAGAAGACAATGTCTGATCTGAGCAGCCCAAAGTTTAGAAAAACAGGTTGGTATTCTGCTGTCCTCTGCCTGGCCAGAAAAGTTATATCTTAGCCAGTCTTAAATGGTGACCTTCCCAACAGAGCTCCTGAGAGTTACAGGCTGTCTTTAGCAAATTAACCCTGTCCAAATAATTTAGGAGATGAAAGATGAGAGGTTGAGGCTTTTCCCTGCTGCTGGCTTAGGTCATAATACCTTGTGAGCCCATTCTGTGATATACACTCGGCCAATGGGAAGGGCAGCCAAAATTTGTCATAAGGTGTTGCAGAAATTCAATAGCATTAGAGCCCTTAGATGACTCTGGAAGCCCTAGGAGGACCAAGTTATTTCACCTGTTTCAGCCCTCAAGATCCACAAGTTTCTCCTCCAGTTTAGCTACCATTCACCTGAGGGAGACCATCTCCAGCTCTAAACGATTCAGTCAGTCCTCAGTGCAGCTAATATGGGCTTCAGAATCAGCAACCCTCCTCGTGAGGTCTGACAATGCTGCTTCATGTCCTTAAAGTCCTCAAAAGTGTAAGAACAGCCATTTAATAGTGTTTTTACTTACTATACTTTATTGAAGAACAATATGAATTACAATTCAGGGAACACAAACTTGGTACAGACACGAAAAGCTAAACAATTAATACAATGAAAATCTTACAGGGTGCAAAATCATGACCAAAATACTTATATGGAATATTGGACCAAACCATGGATGCTACTGGTACAATGATAGTACAGGGACAAACAATGAGTAAAGCAAAAGGAGAGTACATACAAGAAACCTAACATCTATAAATATGAATTATCCAACCATATAGTCCAGTAGAAAACCTAAATTCTCAAGTATGTTACACATCAAGAAATTAAAAGAGTTTGCAGCTTCTCCCATTGGTGTTGATATGAAGAATGAGCATGTTGCAAACTGGCCACAGTTTTTCATCTGAAGAATACAGTAGCTAACATTTCTACATGCCATTCCTATAAGAGGGTGTTGACAATCCTGCTAATGGCGTAAAATAATCAACTTAACCACTGCAGCAATAAGAATTATATGAAACCTCTGGGGACCTAATAGTTGTTCAATACCAATACCTAGGAGGCATAGTTCGGAGAGAAAGCATCTTGCAAGATCAGTAATGGATCAAGATGTATTTGCATTTGAGCCCAAAAGGATTGAGAAATTGGGCAATCCCAAAAATGTGGTGGAGAGCCCTCCTGGACATTGCACCTACTACACTATGGGTCAAGTGCCTGTCCAAACTTGTGCGACTTTGTGGAGTAATGTATAAGTTATGTAAGATTTTATATTACATAACTCATAGTTTCTCAATTTGACATAGTGGTAGATGTACTCCAGGGAGAGGATATCCGAGAGAAGCAGTATAATCAGGGAATTCTTTTCCCTATAAGTACATTTCAATTGCATCCATTCACCCACCCCATCTCTCAATGCTTTATATAGAGCTGAGACAGCATGATCCATGGTCACCAAGCTCGCCAATTTATAGTAAGCAGTGCCATCTGAAAAATGTTATGGGTGAGGTCCCAGGACAGTTTGTAGCAAGTGAGTAAGTTGTAAAAAAGAGGGAAAACTATGAACTGTGGAAGATTATTGGCACCCGAACGTCAAAGTTTAAAAAGGCGGTCACCCTGGAAAAAATGAACACATGGTCTAAACATTTTAATAGTGTTTAACTCCAAAAGAATTTCTCTGTCATAAACTCAGATACTTCAGATGCAGGAGGGGCAGGAGGTGAGTTGCTTGGGCATTGCCGCTTGGGATCCCACAGACAAGGCCCGCAGTTCTTGCTGGTGTTTAACAGCCTCTGGCGAATCGTATCCATTCCAGAGGAACTAGCAGAATCTGTCATAACTGACCACTCAGCGATCACTGACCAAGCTAGAAAGTTACAGTAGGCTTCAAAATGACCTGCAGAGTAGGGCAAAATAGAACTATTCAAGAGGAACTGACCGAGCTCCTCCACAAAGCTGTTAACCCGACAGCTACATCTTGTGACTCCACACAAACTTAATTCTATCATCCTGTCCAGTTTGGTCAGAGGTCAGAGTACAAATGATAAATCAATTAATACACTGTGCAGGCTAAAGCAGAATATGAATTCAGACAGGAGATGCAGCAGCTCGCCTCACTGCATAATCCTCTGCCTCCACTAATTGAGGTTGAGGACTTAGATGGTTTGATCATGTTACCATAGAAAGAAATACACACAAATGGATGATCAACTCTGAAAAGGTGGAATCTACTGAAGGAATTCTAGGCTAACTCCTCTGCAGCATTGCTCTTGTTCAGACCCTGGTAGTCACTCAGAGCTTTGTAGTTAAAGGAGTGAGAAAAGTGGACTGGGAGGTTGGGAGCGCGTGAAACCTCATGGCTGCTGTAGAGGTTTGTGGTGCACTGCAGTGAAGACTCCTAGAGCCAAGGACATACTTTTCACTTTTTATGTAACATTTATTGGCAAAATTAAAAAAGCAACAGTGAAACGGACTAGATATGACAAAATAACAAAAAACACTACCAGACAGGTACAAAATTACTTCCTAATACCTGGGTGCCCCTGGAAGAATCTATCCAGAGTATCCAGAAGCAGAGCTCTATCTCCTGCAGCAGCTAGAAGTATGCTGCCATGACACTGGCAGAAACCATCCTTATATACTCCTGGCTAGAATCCCACTGGTCCACCTCAGTGATGTGTTAACATATTTGTGCATATTTAGCTTATTTTAACATAACATATAACATATTAATGTATTAAAAAACCAGAGGCCTCACAACATCACATATATATATATATATATATATATATATACACACACCACACAAAACAGTAATTCCCATTTTACAGTATCAGTTGGTGAAATATATAGTTTTACCCACTGAAATGTTTATCTTTATTATATCATGATGGAAATGTGAAAGGAAAAGTGTGACTCTCACTGGGACTTGAACCCAGGCCCCAATCATTCCTTGCTAGTACTCTAACCTCTGAGCTATGGTTGCTGGTCATGCAACATATAAAAAGAATGTTGTGCCTCAAGGGAAGCTCAAAAGCCTGCTAATCACTGAGTCTCCCATAGCTCAAAGGTTAGAGTACTAACACGGAATGCTAGGGCCTGGATTCAAGTCCCAGTGGAGTCACACTTTTCCTTTCACATTTCCATCATGATTTAAAACTGCCTCACAGTGGCTTCTCTACACTGAGAAAGTTGTCTGGTATCTTTATTATAGTGGGGCAGAAGGGGAATAATGAATTTCCCTCCCGACTCCACCTCCTGCTGTAGTAATCTGCCCCCATCATGGGTAATATTTAAATATTAACAGAATGGCCAGCCATTCCCTAAGGAGAACAGGAGCAGGAGCAGAAAGAGATTGATGCAGACTTCAGTCCTCGATAGAGTTAAGTGCAATATCGAAGAACACAAAACAAAATAAAAAAAAAACAATGTCTTTGATCTCTGACAGCATGGCAGCATCTATCAAAAGCAGAACAGCTGTTTCAACTCAGCTGCTGACGTGCTGCAACCACAGCATAACACATAGTCATATGTTTTCCCAATTAGCAGGAGTTCCACTTTGTCATGCAGTTTTTCTCACTACCATAGCATTTCTTTCATACTGTGTGGAGCTTGTTAGGGAAGGTTACATTTTCTTCTGTCCCTGAAAATGCCAACTGCCAGACCAATGGAGTGAGGACTGTGAGCCGAACCCCACAGTATCTACTACTCACAGCTCCCACTTCCTCCTCCCCCAATAACAGTGGCATCTCGCTACCCTGCCCCTGCAATGTAGCAGCTGGAAATACTACAGACACAGTAAACAGAAAGACACTTCTCAAACTCTTCTAAGAGAGTGCTTTATGTTTTAACAAACAAGGCATAAGAGACATTTCCAGCACCTCTACCGTATACAGAGGCACCCAGCATCTTTTCAAATGCTTGCATGATTAACTAGCTGTCTACAAAAATGGATGCCAACACTGCAGAATGGACTTCCAGCAAATATACCATTCTTCCATACTTCTATTACTGCCCTTCTCCCCAAAATAATGCAGTCAGTACTCATTTATCTGCCTCTCACTTATCATCACACTCATTTTTATCCCTGGGGCTGAGCTACTTTTGCTATGTTTGTCATACAATCTACACTCAGATAATTGTCACACTGAAATATCCATCTAAGATAATGGGAATGGATGAGGTCAGATATCTGAGTGCTGACTGTAACATAAAAATAGACCAGCACTGGGATCACGTGATGCAGAGCATGAGCTAACAGCTTTCCCTGCTAGCTAAAGCCATCCAACCATCTATTTTACCTTAAAACCCAGCTTTACTAGCGGTGCGTGGGACTGAGTTGAAACCTGATTACCGCCACTAACTACAGCTACTCTCTGGTGCAGTTTATGGAGGTGGAAATGAGGAAAATGCTGCTGAAACACACTTTCGGCTCTCCACGCCCAAGAAGGTCCTGAAGAAATCCAAGGCTGTGCCTGCCACAAATACCCAGGAGCACTCTTTTCTAACCCTAACATGGAGCCCCTTACACTGGCTCATTTCCTAGAGGAATTCAAACCTATTCAGGAAGAACTACGGCAAATTACAGGAGAATTTTAGGTACTTGCCCAAGCTTTGGAGGATGTTACCAACCGCAACTCCGACAATGAAGCCCGGATCCACTCCATGGAGCACAAACAAGTTAAATTTGATGCTGATCTGGTGGCAGCCCATCAGAGGATTACGAAACTGGAAAATAAGGTTGAGGACCTGGAAGGATGCAACTGCCACAACAATGCAGTGCTGATTGGGCTTCAGAGAAGTAAGAAGGACCCAAGTCTATCACATTTGCCCAAAAGTTTGTTTAAAAGGTGGCGGCGCATCCCCTTTGGCTCTAAATACATAATAAAAGAGCCCCGAGCCTTCATCCACCTCCAGCACCAGGCCCCACCGCACACCTTTATATTTTGTTTCTGAAACTTTCAAGAGCTCAACACTTCATTTCTAAAGTCAGAGAGGTGCAAGAGATAAAATGGAAAGGAACAACGATTCTAGTGGTGCAAGACCTCCCACTCTCCATCGACAATGAAGGGCCACTTTCCACCAACTTGTTATTAAGCTAATAGCTGCGGGGTCACGTTTTGAATGAGATACCCAGCCAGGCTTCAAGTTTTAATCTCAGGCTCATGGGTCACTTACGAGGATGTGGATGCTGCAACAGCCGGTCTTAAGGCTGCTTTCCTGATCTGTTCAGAGACCCGTGAACACTTTGCAGTGGTTAACAAGCTGTGCGTTGCTTATAGGTGATTTTACCAGTAAGAAAGAATCTGCCTTTCCGTCTTACCTTGCTAAAATTTAAAATGGCTACTTAATGCGGAAGTTGGCAGACCAAACCACCATGCATATAAATAATAGAATTACCGGGGCTCAACTTGGAAGTACACAATGCAACAGAAGTTATTTCCAATCTTCAAATACAGAAACACTTTGGTTTGGACTTATTCCCCACATCGGCAGTAGTGCTAATGGACCTTCCCTGACTCTTCTGTCCGTTACAGCATGTAATTAGCTCCCTTTTCGCATATTAGTGATGTAACGGAGCCTTTCGAGGTGCTGCATGTTTTGGACACTAGAGGGCACCACGATGTCCCTCCTGACTAGCATTAAGGTTTTATTTCAGTTACAATGCTGGCTTCAGAGAAGAGCTGCATATTTCCTCAAACTTAACTTTTGACTGTTTACTGAGGCTTTCTAATGCCAGCTTACAGATTCAGTTACAGAATGCTGACAGACATTGCCCTATGTTCTTGTATTTGTTTGCTGCATGTTTCTATAGGACTTATTGAATGCAGGCAATCCCATTGGGGTTTCAGAGGAATGCATATCTTTTGTTTTCTTTTTCATAGGGTCAGCATTACAATCAGGCTACTAGGAACACCCTGATTGCTATTGTTGTATTACCTCATTTCTTTACTAATTTTACCTCTTTTTCCAGCATATTTATAGCCTCAGGGTTTGTAGGTTCTTGTTAGATATCATACTAAAAATGGTATCCTTTTTTGTTTGTTTTAGGGTTATACCTGGTTACTTTGTAGCTACAATTTTAGAATTAGGCATGGATTTAAATAAGTAGTTAGATGTGCAAATTATAAACATGTTAATGTGGTATTGGATTGGGTTGGGTGGCTGGGCAGAAGGGACTGGGCGTGGTGGACTGTATATCATGGACTATGATAGCAGGGGAGGGAGGGCTGGGTATGCAGGGGAGGGGTAGGGGCCACTGTTCTGTTTGTTCATTATTCTAACTGTGGTAGGTTGTGGGGAAGAGGTCAGGGGTTGTAGTTGGGAGAGAAGGGTGGGAAGCATAGAGATTGTGTGCATAGCAGTGCCACTCTTGTATCTTTCTTTGGATTGGACAGAATGTTTATTAGCTATCCCAAGCAAGGAATATGGCTAGGAAATAAGGATCACTACATGGAATGTAAAGTGGATTAGACAAAAGATAAAGCAATACAAAATCTTAAAACATTTAGGGTTAATGAAAGCAGACATAATGTTTATACAGGAATCTCATTTATTAAATGTAGAATTAGTTCAAATGAGGAGACAGCAAATAGGGAAGTCTTCTCAGCTGCAGGAAACATTCAGAGTTGTGGGGTCCTGATTTTAATAAATAAAATCTATTCCATTCACCCTGATTCAAACCATATGTGACCCACAGGGTAGTTTTCTCTTGGTTTATGGAAGCTCCATACTTCTGAGATCCTTTTGGGCAGTTTATATGGGCCAAACACCGACTCCCTGAATTTTCACTCAGCTTCTTAATAAGTTGATCCCTTTTCTGACCATCCCAATAATAATAGGTGGGGACCTGAACCTAACCTTTGACCCACCAAGGGACAGGTCAGGCTCTTCTCGTAATGGTATTTCCCTGGCTCAAAGGGCACTCTGAGACCTGATTGATCAGGCAGGTCTCTGTGACATCTGGAGAGTCCTTCAACCATCTGATAGAGAATATACCTTTAGCTCTCCAGTGCAAGGGACCTCCTCACACATTGACTACCTTCTTCTTTCCCAATCCCTTCTCCCTGGGGTCCTTGATTCCTCATTTCACTCAGGTCCTCCATCAGACCATGCAGTGGTTCTTTGTCAAGAAATCTCATTCCGCTCCAAAACTGGGGGCAATGGAAGATTAATGACATCTATGTGCTGGGCTCATACTGCCCCCTGCACTCCCCGATGACATCCTATCCACTTGGGCAACCTACAATCCCTAGCGGTTGGGGAGAGCTTCATGTCTGGCGATTTCAATATAAACTGGCTTGGGACAGATAAAGCCCACCTAAAGACCAAAATTAAGGCCCAGAACCTATCTCAACTCATCTCTGCCCCCACCAGGCTAAATCACAAACCAAAACCATACCTTATTGGACTTTGCTCTCACCTCCCACTCTCAGAGAATTCTAGCGCAGGTCTCCTACCTGACTCCATAGCGATCACCATATGATTTACATGGTCAGGAAGGTATACCCCCGCCCACCACCAAAGACTTTAATCACCAGGTCCTATCACTCCCTCAACTTAGTCTCCCTCCTGTCAGACTTAGGGCAGATAAATTGGTCTTTCATCCTAGAGGCACCCTCCTTAGATATAGCTTTTGAGGCATTCAAAACAAACTTCCTTAAAATCTGGGACAAACATGCTCCATTCTGAAAAAAAGAGTCAGAGGAGCACATCTCCCCTGGATCTCGGCGAAATTATCAGAAAATGCCACGCCAGGACCATGCCTAGAAAACTTATAAGAAGTTGGGCTCACAGGCCTCCCTCACCGCATACAGATCCCTCCGAAACGCATGTACAACCAGCATTCGCCAAGTTAAAAAAAACATACTTCCTATCGGTATTAAAAGCAAAATTTAAACCACCCAACTAACTTTTGAAATCGCTCAAAACCCTGCTTTCACCCCCTCCCAACCTGCACCTCCGACACTGCAAGCACACGGTTCCTCCTCTCCTATCCTGACACGTAGCTGAAGCTTTTAACACCCATTTCTCCAGCTGCGCTGAAAGCTCCTCCCTTCCTCCCACTTACTCACCCTGTCTCCTCCTCCCCCAGCACAGGTGTCCATCAGCATGCCCCACAACCACTACCCTACCATTCTCCTTCCGCCCAGTCTCTCAAGCAGAGGTTTTTGCTCCCTTTGGGCTTTAAACCCAAACAAAGGCAAATGCCCTCGTCCCTGGGCGCAAAGATGCTCTACCTCTCCACCCCAGCAATAGCCGCTCCTCTAGCCGACCTTTTAATCTATCCTTTTCCCAGGGTAAGCTACCCACAGCCTGGAAACTGACACGTTATCCCTCTGCCAAAGTAGGTGACCTCTCCTCCCGGAAATTACGACCCATCTCCCTACTTCCTATCCTGGCCAAATTACAGGAACGCCTGGTCCTATCCCAACTCATTCCGTGCCTAGACACCTCCTCCTTCTTTTCACCTTTCCAATTAGGCTTCCGGAAATCCCACTCAACCATCACCTCCCTGCTTGAGTCACTGGTGACATCCTCACGGGTATGGACAAAGGATTTATCACCTCTGCCATCTTCATTGACCTAGCCAAGGTGTTTGACACCGTCTCCACTCCTTCTCCTTGCCAAACTCACAAGCACGAGGGCTCTCTACACTGGCCATTAATTGGTTCCAAGACTACCTAGTAGGTAGGAAACAAGTAGTTAAAATAACCTCTCACATCTCCCATCTACTGCCTGTCCTTGCAGGCGTCCCCAAGACTCAGTCCTGGGTCCCTTCTTTTCTCCATCTTTCTAGATGACCTTCCAGCAGCCTGCTCCCTCCTCCATTCAGATGTACACAGATGACACTGTCCTATACGCCTCTGGTCCCAATACACATAGCATATCAACCTCCTACAGCAGATTTTGATGCCATCCAACACTGGTTCAGGTCAAACCAGTTGTTCTTAACCCTAAAAAACAGTATCACTAACGTTTGGCTCCCGCAAAGACTCTCTCTCAAGCCCTCAGGCCCCTTTCACAACTTTGGATGGATCTCCCTGGAAAACTGTACAAGTTTCAGATATCTGGGTATCTGGCTTGATCAACATCTAGACTTCTCAGCTCACATTACCGCTATACATAGCGGCTGCTCCCCAAACTTGGTGCACTACACCGTAATAAAAGCTGTCTCCCCTCAGACTAGGCACGCAATTGTTCAAAAATGATCCTTCCCATTCTAGACTATGGGGATATAGTCTATTCCATCACCCCAGGGTCCACCCTGGCCAGCCTTGACACCCTGTTCCACTCCTTCTGCCGCTTCATCCTCAACTGTCCACAATCTACACACCACTGCGACCTCTACAGCTCATTAATCCTACAGTCCCTCCATGAGCGAAGACTAATCAGACACCCTCGAGGCTACGCAGCCAAGTATTGGTCCCACTCCCTTCCCCCTTACCTGGTCACTGCCTCTCCCAACAACCTTCACCTCCGCACTCCCTTAGAAGCACGGACCCAAGACTACTCCACGTCCCGTTTATGCGCACAACCAAAGGTCAGTCCGCTTTTAATTATCGCATACCCCAGACCTGGAATGCCCTACCTGCCCCCATCTGACATGCAACAATCCCTCTTACGTAACAAACTACTCAGAGCACATTTCACCTCCAGCTGCTCCTGTTTCAACCAAAAAAACTTCTTCCACTGTATGTTTGTATCCTACCCTGCCTGCTATTGCTTTTCTCCCAAACATTTCTAAATTGCCATTGTATAAGCTTTACCTTCTCTGTACTGTAATTGTATATCCATTTATGTAAGTGGGTCTCGTCCCCCAGGTCACATCTGGAATCTAGCATGTTGCTCAGTATGCTTTCCTGGTAAAACTCAGTAAATAAATAAATAAATAAATAAAATGACCAAATATTACAAGACCCCAAAACAGTCTCATATGTTTCAGACCAAATAGCACTCTTTCTTTCTGTCAACTGTAGCCCTGTCAGCAAACTGGACATGGTTTGGTGTGCCCTGAGAGGCCTTCCTATGAGAGATACTAATTAGCCTGGCTATCTATAGAAAGAAACACGGGATAACCAGTTGCTGATTCTCCTATCTCATATTCGAGCTGGAATCAAAACTCTCTCCCCAATCTCTTGAATAGCATAGATTGGACCTAGTGAAAACCAAAATGCTTACCTCAAGTTACTAAGCGAGAAAGCTGAATTTGCAATTCTGGAAACCAAAGCTTCATACACCGACCAGGAGTAAAAGTGGTCGTATGTTAGCCCTTAGAATTAAACAGCAGAACTCCTCCCATTTAATTGCATACATTCACTCTCTGGCAGAAAACACTGTAAAGACAGCCCCAGCAGATATCATTGAAGAGTTCACTTATTATTATGCTCATCTATGTGTCCTATGGTGAATCCACCTTCTGAATCTGACCTGGACAAATATTTATCTGACTCACACTTTCCTCTCTCCCAGCAAACCAACAAGCCCCTTAACTAACTCCATTCTCAGGTTGAATTAGAGAGGAATTATTAAATCTTCCTCTGACAAAACCCCTGGGCCAGATGGATTCTCCTCTAATTTTACAAGGTATTAGGTGAAGCAACTATCCCCTGCCCTTTACCTCTTTTTCAACATATACTTTCAGGAGCTGACACAGAGCAGTCCCTGTTTGAAGCACTGATAGTGCTTCTTCGAAGCCTGATAAGAGCCGGAAATAGTGTCAAGCTACCTACCTATTTTGCTCTTAAATCAGGACATAAAATTCTGTCTAAAATCCTGGCGGAACATGTGAACAAAGTCCTACTATTCCTTATAGGACCCAAGCAAGTTGGCTTCATGAAAGGGAGGTTCTCAGTGGACCATTTACGTACTCTGGCCCATGTCTTCTCAACATCCAGGGATGCCAATTTCCCAGCGGTCTTGGTATCCCTGGATGCCGAGAAAGGTTTTGATAGGTCAATTGGCGTTATTTATTGCACGCCCTAAAAGCCTTCAGTTTTCTTCCTGAATTTCAAAACCAGATTAGTTCTATGTACAAATCTCCAACTGCCCGGATATCTAGTAATGTGGTACTATCTGAATTGTTTCCTCTCTACTCAAGCATAAAACAGGGCTGCCCCTGTCTCCCCTTCTCTTCAATCTATATCTAGAACCCTTGATCATGAGGCTGACAGACTCCCAGAAGGTCCACGGCATTACTATATAGGATCAAATTGTCAAGGTTTCTGCCTATGCAGATGATCTGCTTCATCAACTTTCTCACCGGTAGATTCTATTCCATCCATGCTTGCAATTATTGAAGAATTCAGCGCAGTATCTAACTATAAGTTAAATGTGAAAAAATCAGTAGTCTTTCCCTTAATTACAGAACACAAAAATCTTCTATTTCTGACCTTGGACTCTCCTGGAAGTCTGACACCCTCGATATTTAGGCATTATCCTTACAAGGAACCCAGCTCACCTTCAACAACTAAATCTAGACTGCCTTGTTCACACGGTCAATCAGGATCTGAAAAGATGGTCCCTTCTCCCCATTTCCTTTGGGTAGAACTAATCTAGTTAAAATGAACATCTTCCCTCGCCTCTTCTACCCTCTTAATCTTCTGAATATATGGCTTTCCTAGCATTTTCAGGAAAGTCCATAGTCTTATTACTGACTTTATATGGGCTGGCAAAAAGCCAAGGTTGGCGTTCCACAAATTAGCAGCCCCAAAATTGAAGAGGCGGACTGAGACTACCCCATAGGCCTATACTATCAGGCAAGCCATGCCAGTAAATATCTTAGATGGAAGAGTACTGATCCATCTCAGGAACCTTTTCCTTTCACCCTGTCTGGCTTAACATTGAGCTGAAACAGTTAAACAACAGGGTATTCCCAATCAGCACTTTTATTCACTAAACTGAAATTGCTGCCTTCTTGTCTACAAGCTCCCCTATCATAACTTCGATAAGAGTGCATATCCAGTCATGCTCTTTTCTAAAATACAACCACACGAGACCTCTCCCAAACCTTACAGTATAATCCCAATATTAAAATAGAAGGTAAACCTCTTCTCAATGGGTGACTCCCTCAGCTTGGAAGCAGTTCGCTTTCATATTTTGTGTCTGAAACAGGACATTGGCTCTCTTCTGCTGAAATTTTGCATAAAGCAAACATTCCTAACACCCAGATTTTCCAAATTTTCCAGTTATGTCACCTCTTGATCAAGACCATAGCAGCTATTCCCTCACAACCTCCAAAATTCTCCTTCTTACAGAATTAGGTCCCATAGTGGGCCTTCCTCAAGCAGTTTCAAGATACATGGCATTCTTTTTGACTGGATCTGTCCGGAGAGCTTTTGCCCCACTTCTTATTGGTCCCCCATTTTCCTGACAAAAATCTCGACTGACATTTATTATGCAAAACTACCACAAATTTCTCTCTCAGGACAGACTCAGACTTATGCAGTTTCATATACTGCATAAACTCTACTACTCCCTCAAAACTTGTTACATTGGGTGTGTGCCCTCTTCTACCTGCACTCAATGCATACAAAGTGAAGGCAATCTCTTTCATATTTTTGGACCTGTCTGAAAATAGCTCCATTATGGGCCATGATCAAGAGTAGAGCTGATCCCCATCTAGGTCTGACTGACTTATTTTCTCCAGATATATGCATATTAGGGGATTACTTCTCTATCCGGTACTTATCCATAAATATCATATAGCACTGATTTCATCATCTGTGAAAAAGTTGGTGCTAAAGTACTGGAAAGATAATTTAGACATTTCCTACACGGAATGGTTACAGGAGCTTCTGGCAAATTTGAGAACAGAAAGATCCATCGCCAGCCTTTATCACAGACTCAAAAGTTTAACAGAATATGGGGCCCATTGCAAACTTTATACTCTGTAACCTACTGTCATAATTACAGTGCTCTTCATAGACCAAGGTTTTAACATGCTGTCTGTGTGGGGTGGTGGGGAGGGGTGTTTTGGAAAAGGGGAAGGGGTGGGGAAGAGGGAGAGGATAGAACTTATATGTCTATGATTGTTCAACTGCACTTATCTATGCTGGTGTCTTCTTCTCAGACATCAGTGATCACTGCTTTATTGCTTTGTAAGGCCCAACCGCACCACCTCCTCAGGAGTCAAATTCTCAACTACCAGGTGCTTACGCAACTGTAACCCCTATGCAATCATCTCTGAGTTAACACATTCTGTACAATGGCCAGATTCTTTACCTAGCAAAGTCGGTGACTTCTGCTTACAATATCCTCCAAGATATTATCCTAGCTGTTCTCAATAAACACGCACCATTAACAAAAACTCAGATCAGGAAAAAAACTGTCCTTGGTTCTCTAATGAGCTGAAGGACGTCATGCATAATAGAGACCTGCTGTGGAAGAAGGCCCTCAAGACAAAGTCTGGCAATGACTGGAATCTATTCAGGAGGGCGAGGAACCAGTGCACCAAACTGGTAAGAGAAGCAAAGGCTAGTTTCTATTGCTCCCAACTGGATCTTCCATCCAACTACTCCTCCAAATTCTGGAATCTAATCAAGGATATTGAAAGGCCACTCCACCGAGTCTCATTGAAAGGCAAAAATCTCATTTGGCACTACTACCCTCACCGATAAATTTTCAATCCTTGAGTCTTTCAACAACCATTTTGCCACATAGGGTTGCATTTGATACCTCCCCTGCTAACACATTACACACCCAGCTTGGACCCAATGATCAAGGATCCCCATCCCCAAATCTATCTTTCTCCTTTCAACCTACAACCTTGAAGGAAGTCCAAGATCTCTTACTCCAGCTGGATCTTAGAAAAAGTGCAGGAGCTGATCACATTGGCCTTATTTCCTAAAGCTGGGCTACCGTGCTCTGGCAATGCCAATTACTCACCTGTTTAACCTCTCCCTCTCTCAAGGTGACCTCCCTTCTATCTGGAAATGGCCCATATTATCCCACTGTTTAAATCTGGAGATCCCAGTGACTTGAACAATTACAGGCCAATCTCCCTACTACCAGCCCTGTCTAAGATGCTGAAACAAGTTGTGAACACCCGGCTTAGGAACTATCTGGAATCAGCAAAACTGCTAAATCCACTACAGTCAGGCTTCAGAGCACAGCATAGTACAATATCAGCTCTAGCCAAAGTCACCAATGACTGGCAGATCGAATTGGACAAAAGAACTTTGTCAGAGCGGTATTCTTGAACCTAAGCAAGGCATTTGATACTGTCGATCATGGCTTGCTCCTCACGTCCCTTCAACAAATTGGCCTAGACACTTTATCTACCAGATGGTTCGAGAATTACCTTGTAGGCCGATCACAGCAGGTAAAAGCAGAAGGCAAGTCTCTCCTTAAAACCTCTCCTGAGAGGAGTACCTCAAGGTTCCATCCTGGGACCCCTGTTATTCAGTAATCTATATCAACAGGATAGACGACACCATAAAAAAGGCCCAAATACACCGTTTTGCAGATGATACAGTGCTTTATGTCAGTGGACCCTCCCTGACATAACGTACTCAGTCCTCCAGGAAGAATTTAATCTTCTGCAACGTCAGCTCATAAATCAGAAGTTGCTTTTGAATGCCAAGAAAACAAAAGCAATGTTCTTCTGCCTTTTCCCACACCTACCTAACCCAGCCTCGGTTGGGACTCTCCCCTGGTCACTACCATACTTGGTGAGCAGCTAGAGTATGTGACCAAATTCAAATACTTGGTGGTATGGCTCGACAACAGACTCTCCTTCTGGGTTCATATTGAGGAGCTGATAAAGAAACTTCAGTCAAGGCTTGGACTTTTTCCAGGATAAAGATCTCCTCCCAGGAAGCCAAGAAGAGGCTAGTTAACACTACATTTCCTTCTCTGCTAGACTATGCCGACTTTCTGTACAATCAAGAGCCTGCCAGAGCACTCTCTAAACTCAACATGCTTTATCACAGAGCCTAAGGTTTATAACGGCCTTCCTACTCCACCCACCACTGTTTGTTGTACAAGGCCGTAGGGTGGTCCTCTCTCAACTTCAGGTGTCAACAAAATGCCATCATCTGGTCATAAAAGTCATCCAAATAAACTCCCAAACTACATCTCTGACTGCTTACCATTTTGCACTATCAGTAAGTATGCTCTGAGAAGTGCCTCCTCTATCTTCTTGAAGGTCGTGGGGCCAGTTCTGTCTTTGGCTGCAGCCATTAGCCATGTGCTGCCACTAACGTGAAATAAACTGCAAAATCGCTAAAGCTAAACTATGTCATCAGCCAAGGAATGTTCAAAACACTTTACCCCTATCATGTCACAGAACCCTGTGTCTGCCACTCCTGATCATGTACCCCATTTCTCTGGATCCATTTCCACCTGCTGCAATCTTCCCTAATAATTGGTCCAGCCACTGCCTGGCTCTCTCTCTCTCTCTCTCTCTCTCTCTCTCTCTCTCTCTGCTCTCTCTCTCTCTCTCTCTCTCTGTTTCTATCTCTCCCACACCAGTTTTCCCATTCTTTGCCTCTCTCCTCCTCATTCATCCCCGACCTGCTCCTGCACTGCACTTGCTTGTTCGTGGCCTGCCCTCCATTATTCTTCCTACTAGAAACCACATATCACAATCTGCAATGTGCACCCTACTCCTAATCGCCACCCTGCCTCTTCTTCCTCCCTGCCCCCGTCCCTCCCATACCCTTTGTGAGCCTTCTACGTGACCCTGTGGCTCCAGTCATCCCATCTTCCCTTACAACCCATACACTTGCACCTTAGTTGCGAAGTCATCTGCAATACTGGTTGTCTGGATGGTTTGTTTGGCTGTTCACTTATTTTCTATCGACTCCTGCTCTTGCCCTGCTATCTTGCTAGTATACTGTAATGTTGTGTAACTCCTTGTTTCACTTGTGTCTCAACATTAAAGCTCTGCTTGACCCAACATATGTTTATTTAACCTGTATCACTCAATATTATCTCTGTTTATCTCCACACAGTTTATGCTATTGTATTGTAACTATTGTGTATTATACCTCTGTATTTGTTACATCCAGGTCCACCTCGAGAATGAACCTTGCTCAATGGTGACCGCCTGGTTAAATAAAGATTTTGATTGATTGATTGATTGATTGATTGATTATGTTATGTATCTATCCTCTGTATTGTAAAAATTCAATACAATTTTGAATTGGAAAAAAAATAGACCAGCACTGCATAAAGCTCAAAATGCACCGTGTGAAAGAGATTGCATGAGAGACAGAGAGAGAGAGAGAGTGTTAGGAGAAAAGAAATGTGGAGTAGGAGGAGGAAGGAATGGGCAAAAAGAAAATAGAAAGACATGCTGGGGCATATACAAGACATGGTGCCCCTCTAGCAATGCAGGGGTTCTTAGTGCACAGTGAAGGGGTTATCTTAGTCATCACTCCCTTCACAGCTGCCCTTTCCTCTTCTTTTCCTGTACTACTCACTCACTGCTTACTGTAGTACACAAATCCATGGGCTTATGACTGGCGACTCCTTTTCCTCTTCTCCTGTTCAGGTATTGTTCCTCAGGACAGAGGCCTCCAGATCTCCAATGTCAGGAAATGCACTCAGCAGTAGAAAGGATTGTTTGAGTGAGACTGGGGAGTCAAAAGGTGGGTGGGATCAGCAGCTGAAGGGCAGTTGGTGTGGCTGGAGGAGTCAGGACCAGGGTATTACATGGAGCTCTCAGACTCCTGCAAACAAACTGTTGATCCTGTGACTTTCAGGTGAGAATTCCCAGACTCATTTTTAAGTTAATAGTTTTTATTGAGTGAATAAGATCATTACATGTGTAACACAAGCACAGATGAAAGTATACAGAGAAATCGATTAAGAACAAAAACAAAAAATAAACAACATTGCAATCATGTTTCATAGCAGAGAACATAAAATTACTCCTTGGCCTGTGCGTATATTCCCAGTACATGCAGATGCCCTAAGCAATGCTTGGATGTACTCTTTGTACATTGTTTGTCTGGATCAGCTGAGCCCCTGCTGCAGAAAGGTTCCTGGGCTTACCCTTTACATATCTTTCTCATAATTCATTGACTGAGTGTGGCCCTGGGCCATAACCTTTATTCTGCCTGGGGATGTACTGCAGACATACTGATCCAGCTCAGGCCCTGCCTCAAGCATGCCAGGTGTACTTGGTATACGATTGCCCCATCCTATGGGTAAACCAAACTATTTACAACATTAGCTAACCATAAACCAGGGTGGACTTCTACAGGTATATATATATATATATATATATATCTATATATACACACACACACACATATATATATATATATATATAATAGATAACCCACTCTTAGGTGTGCGGTCGCGCTCTGATATCGCATGCCTTGGTGTGCGTTGTATACCGCGAGGCCGCGGGCGAGTGTATCAACCACCCAATGCGCATGCGTATATCAGAGCGATCCACGCACATCCTAGATTGGGTTATCTATATTATAAATGGCAAAATAGTTTTTGGGGTAAGTGCAGTGTGCGGCCCACTCTGATAGACGATGGTCATGTGGATGATGATTGTCCACTAGATGAGCTACTTTTTTCTACCCATTTTATAAAAAAAAAAAAAAATATATATATATATATACAGTACTTCTAAAGGGATATCCTTTGGGGCTCCTGGGTCAGAGTCTGAAGGTCTGTGACAATATTCAGAGTTTAGAAAGGTTGCCAGCATCAGTGGTATTTCTCAAGGGTACCAGTAGTAGTGCTAGACATCCTTCATAATTGGCCACCTGGCTTAGTGACATAGTAAATTCTGTTGTAGATGGGCATTTATTTGTGTGTCAGTTCATAAGCAGGAGTCTCTTTGCCAGTGCACCTGCTGCCATAGCCCATTGGGCTGCTGGGTCATGTTTGAGGTGGCTCTCTGGCATACAACCCAGCAAGAGGAGGGGGACTGATAAGGGGATGTGGGGCACCACCTGATTACAAATCTTGATGACATCTTCCCAGTAAGAGCTGATCATAGGGCAGTCCCACATTATGTGATAGAAGTGGCCTCCTTTTGTTGACATCTCCAGCACTTGTCATCCTTCCTGAGGTCTAACCTTTTAAGTTTTGTGGGAGTATAGTACCATCTTAGCAATATTTCATTCATAATTAGTCTAGTCCTGCCATCTCTGCAGGAGTGATGTATGCAGGTCCAACAGTTGGCCCACTGGGAGGTAGATATTTCAGTTTTGGTCTCCTCCTCTCACTGGGCTTTGCTGGCAATATAGGGTCCGGGGAGGCACCCCTAAGGTCCTTGTATATGACACTTGCCCTGTGATCCTTTACTTGATACCAGCCTGGTGTCTGCGAAAGTGTGGAACCAGTGCCAGTTTTGAAGGCTGCTCTATGTTTGCTCTTGATGGCATCCCTGATCAGTAGATACCTCCTGAACTGATTTGTCTGAATCCAATACCTTTCTTTCAATGCCTGGAAGGTATCAATGACGGTGGTCCAGGGAACTAGTAAGTCACTGATCAGCATTATGCCCCTAGCTCCTCAGCACTTCAATTTAATCACAGTGTTCCCTATCTTAATCTCAGCATTGTTCCATAGCAGTGCCATTTCCCATGGCATGCCGGGGATCCCATTATTTTATGAGTTTTTCCCCAGTACTGTACTGCTACAGCAATAACTGGCAATGTTTGTCTTGACAGCTTCCTCTTTGTATATAACCACACTGCTGGTGAGGGCCCCCCTCCAGCTCAGCTTCCAGGCCCAGCCAGGTTGGAGATTCTGATCCAGGCATGGGGTCATTATGTTGCGTCACGAAACCACACACGTCAAACCAGCACATGGAAAACCATGCAGCAACACAGCAACAGCACATAATGCTGCTGCAACAGAAATAGTGCACCTGAATGGTCTCTTTATTTTTGCAGGACCTCCGCACCCCTCCACATGGAGGCTTCACCCACATCCCCGCAATTATTATAATCAGCTCCGAGGGTGTGGACACAGGGCAACAAGAATATTCTGATCGCACTTGTCCTCGGTGCGAACAAAAAAAGTAAAGCGGTTCCTAGCAGGGAATCAAACCCTGGACCTTCCCACCTTTCCACTGCTGGGTTGGATGCTCTCACCATCTGGCCTGATTGATGATAAACTTAGACTGATGTCCCATTATAAGGACTATCGATCCGTGGCTTCCTGTAAGAAGGCAGAGTTCCTGTCCAGGGAGATTGCGGCTGTGCGAAATCGAATGGCTCAACTCATTCATACTGTGTACAGGCTGTTCAATCCAGCCTGTCTCCAGAACTGGGGAGCTTTTGCAGAAGAAGTGTGATGAGCTTGCTTGATTCTTCATGGATAAGGTTGCCAACATCAGGTCAGAGATTGGCACAGCTCTTTCAAATGGGTAGGGAGGATTCAGAGAGTGGAGTCCTGGATTTTTCCTTGGCCCCTCATGCCCTGCCATGTGGAGTACCGCAGGGTTCTGTGCTTTCACCCATGCTGTTTGCGGTGTATATGCTGCCTTTGGGAGACATTATAAGGCAGTACGGGCTGAGTTTTCATTGCTATAGATGATACTCAGCTGTACATGTCCTTTGTACCCGAACATAATGACACTGTCTCAGTCTTTAATAACTGCCTCTCTGAGATTCAAGAGTGGATGAGCACAAATTGGCTTAAGTTAAACCAGATAGGACTGAGGTGTTGGTTGTGGACCCAGGTTGCTGGGTAGAGGGTCGCTGGCTGAGCAACCATCTGGACTTTGGCTTGGAGGTAACCAGCTGTTGACCTCTGATCAGGTGTGGAATCTGGGCATTGTGCTTGATGATGAACTGACACCTAAGTGTCAGGTGTTGAGCGTCATCAAGATCTCATGTTACCATCTGAGGAACATCGCTTGAATAAAGCACCTAGTCCCACCCAATGATCTTCTGACTTTGGTCCACACCTTTGTCACCTCATGCCTTGATTACTGCAATGCCCTATACCTAGGGCTGTCAAGGGTGGACCTTCGCCGCCTGCAGTTGGTGCAGAATGCAGCTGCCAGGTTGTGAGACTGGCTTGTCAAGATCTTGCCATGTCACACCTGTGCTTTGGACTGCACTGGCTGCTGGTGTGGTGGAGGATCACTTTCAAGGTCAGTTTGCTGACCTATAATGCCCTCCATGGACAGGGACCATGGTATTTGCAAGATCTCCTTTGTCCCACCCTCCCCTTCCCCACTCCGTTCCACTGATGAGGGATTGTTAGAGATTCCCAGTGTCCGCCTGACTATGTCTGGAGCTAGATCTTTTGCTTTGTAGCACCGACCCATGGAATTCTCTACCTCGTCGTATCAGAGAGTGCCTGTCTGTTGAGGCCTTTAAATCTACCTGAAGACCTATCTTTTAACTTTGCCTTTCCTGACGTTTAATTCCTGCTGATTTTAAGCGTATGTTTTTATGGTAGTTATGTTTTCAGTCATGTCTATGTACAATGCCATGGTCTTCTGGAATGGCGTTTAGAAATAAAATTTGCTTTGCTGCCTCTTCACCGTGGGACTGGCTTGACAGAGCACCTGACCAGCAGTGGTTAAATCCACTTTCCCATCCTGTGCAGAAGCGATGGGGTAGCGATACTTGCATATCGCTCATATACCCCTGTCGCTGTGAAGCACCACGCCGCCATGGACCATGCAGTTCTTCATGCGCAGTTTAGTCAGTGACATAATGACCCAGTACCCTGATCCAATGGGCAGGAACCATTTAGCTGTTTGGGCTACTATGAACACCCTGTGATAGCCCTGAACCAGTGGGCCCCACCCTCCTCTGCTCCAGTGTTGCCTGCATTATTGTCTGCTAAACTGGGGATGCCCTTCCCACAGAAATCTACCCATGAGCGTGTCCATGTTGTGGAACCATTTTGCTAGGATCTGCAAGGGGAGGTGAGCTAGCATGTACAACAGCCTAGGGGCCAACATCATCTTGACCAAATCAAAGCTGAACTACCCAGATACTTAAGAGAGTTTTTCCTGGACTCGTTAACCAATACTACCCTCCCCACGATGAGAGAAGCGGTAATTACCGTCATTCCAAAGAAGGGCAAAGACACAACTGCACCTGGTAATTATCACCCCATATCACTTATCAATGCTGACACAAAATATTGGTCAAAACCTAGTCACCCGTCTGGAACAACACCTCTCAGGCCTTATCCACCAAGCACAAGCAAGGTTCGTAAAAGGTAGAAGAGATCAGATCACCATAGAACCTTGATCTTCCTTATTCACCATGCCAAAATCACCCTACTGATGGCAGCACTAGCTGTGGACTTTGAAAAGGCATTCGATTTGGTCGAATGGCCTTATCTCATGGCCATGCTAGAGACAATGGGACTGGGCCACAAGTATAGGGATTGGGTTACCTACTACACTTGGACCCTATGGCAAAGGTTCTGACTAACAGAACTAGTTCAAGGGCATTCCCTGTACACACAGGTACTAGACAGGGATGCCCCCTTCTACCTACTCTTCATATTGGCCATACAGCCCTGGCAATTGCTCTAAGGAAGCAAGGCACATCCGGGCATACAGGTGGAGGGAATTAACCTTAAGACATTCTTCTATGCTGATGACCCCTTGATCACATCAATCTTCATGCCAGAGGCCATCGACATGACCCTGAATATTCTATTTCATTTCTCAAAGGTGTCTGGCCTTAAAGTCAGTCAAGCAAAGACTGAGGTCCTTCCCATTAATGATGCATGCAAGTAACAGGGGTTTAAAGAGAGGGACTAAAGTGGGCCCCTGAGGGATATAATGCACCTGGATGTGACTCTGCACAAAAATACTCAGGAGTTCATAGATATAAACTTTAGTACACTCATTCTGTCACTAAAAAGGAAGTGGACCGATGGAGAGCCCTCCATCTGTCTTTGGCAGAGAAATCTCAGACTCATGGCACTAACTGGCTCTATCATGTCAAGTCACACTACCCTTTTGCAAATTTTGAGAGTTCAATGACCTCTCAGGCTATGACATATACAATTCTCACATAAGTGATGAAGTGGAAACTGAAGTGAGAAATAGGGAGATCTGGATCTTCCTCTTTGCCAGCTCTTATAATCCCTAGCTGAGGAATTATCCCTAGAAAGGTAGAGGCTGTGCTGGGCAGGTAAATGAGAGTTCACCCTGGATATTAAGTTTTGAAAATGGTGCATTGAAGTGACCCTGACCTCCAGCTGACCTTATCACATTTAAGGGGTTCCCTTTGTAAAATGTAACAAGATGAGAAATCTCAGGACCCTTGAGTTTATGGAGTTTAATGGAGTAGGGTGCACAATTAATGCTCCATTTGTTAGCATAAGTTAACAGAATTCTCCAGATTAATGGAAATTCTCCACCCCATCTTACCTAAGTATGATTCCTGTAACATTAATTCTTGTCTCTTTTCGTGGACTGATATAAACAGCATTAAGCATACATGGCAGCCAAATACAGTACAGGAGGACAGATATTC
Organism: Neoceratodus forsteri; assembly: GCA_016271365.2. Classification (NCBI taxonomy): domain Eukaryota; kingdom Metazoa; phylum Chordata; order Ceratodontiformes; family Ceratodontidae; genus Neoceratodus; species Neoceratodus forsteri. Next base: position 1,104,868,196 of record CM057458.1, on the reverse strand, counting down.
AACAATACTGATTTAAACAAAATTCCATAGACAGAGGAAACAATGAGTTCACTGGTCTCGAAAGTATAAATGATCTAAGTAAGCAATAATAGCCAACAGGGTGGGTGGTATTGGGCTATAGTGGACCGCCCATGGGGTGTAATGAGGGCCCGTCGCTGCAGGTAGAGGGTCTTATAGCCCTGGAAGGTCCAGTAGCACAAATACTGCCCACCCTGGAGTGTATTATTGCACTTAGAAATATGGCACTGTAAAAAAAATTGTTGAGTAGTTAGTTTAATATCAGTTTTGCAATAAAATAGTTCCTCCACCTGCATGAGCTATAGAGTTTTGTACTACTGGAGACTCCAGAGTTACCTCAGTGGTTGTCTTCCCTAGTTGTCTTCAACCCCCTGTGTTTTCTGTAGTTCAAGAAGATAAGCTCCTTTTAATCATTTTAGCCCTTACTTCCTCAAGCTCAGCTACCTCCATGGCCCATTTACCATTTTAAAGATAAGCTAGTTCCATTTTAAAATAAATAAATAAATAAATAAAATGTTAGCCCTCACTCCCAGCTGCCTCTGTGGTCCCTTTACTGTTTTGACAATAAGCTACATTTTAGCCCTCCTCCCTCAAGCCCAGCTTCCTCTGTGGTTTAGGTTTAAAGACTGTACCATGATCGGGCAGTGTCATATGGCTGACTGAGACAAGGTTTGCCCTATTTGAATTTCTATCAGGAGCCCAGCAGTGAGCATTGGGAAAGATATCTAGAGCAGGTGTGTGTGCGTTGGTTGGCAGCTTGGATTGTGTGGAACAGCCTGACATCAGGAATGGAGTGGGAACATCACAGAATGTGAGTGATCTCTGCAATCTGTGCTGGTCGGTACAACTGACTGGTCTGAGTAGGGAAAGGAAGTACAGAGCAGACAGCTTATGAAGGCTATTTAATTGCTGAGAATGCATGCATCCAACCTGTCTGCTGCTAATAGCCTGTTCAAATTGAACAGAACAAAAAAGAAAAGAAAAGAAAAACAGGGCGGGGTCACATGAAAGTTCCACTGGACTCTGTGAAGCCGATCGGGAATGTTCTTTTTTTATTCCATTTTGAGCAGTATTTGTTTACTATAAAATCCATATGTATTTTCTTATATTTCTTTTATGAAAAGAAAAAAGAGACTCACAATTGGGGGTGGGGCTGGCACACTGGGAACTTGTCCACTAAGCAAGAGAAAAAATGGCAACAGTTTAAAATTAATTTGGGTGCTTTAGCCAATGAGCAAGTAAGGGGCACAGGGATATTTCAAAGGGTGAAGGGGCACTTGGGACTGGCACCTTTTTACTGGCGCCCACTTGCCAGGGCTATCAGCCAGTCAGAACCCTGGATTTCCTTTGCTCATTTCTAAAAATCATTGGCTCATTTTCAAAGCCCTGAGAATGCCACAAGCCCCAGGTATGCCAATCATTAGGCACACAGGGCTTGTGGCATTCTCCTGGCTGGCGATGGTATTTTCAATCATAAGTGCCAAATGCTGCAAGTTAGACCAGCTTTTCTCTGGTTTAACTTGTACCATTTGGGGACCTGATGGTGGAGCTTATGCTTAAATCTTTGGCGTAAGCTGCTGTAAATGAGGAAACTGTCACAAGTGCTCCGATAAAGCTGAAATCAGGTGCAGTTGCATCAAAGGAGTTTGACACAGTTACACCAAAACACAGGTTTGATGCAGGGCTTGAAGCAAGCCCTGTATCACCCTTTGAAGACTGAGCCCCATGAGAAATTCCATAAGCATATTAGTATAGCAGGATGTACTTTAACAGTATGCTAAAAGTTCATATTGTACTTCCATTTAAATCAGATAGCACAAATTCATATTGTACCCGTGTTAGGAGTTCCTCACATCCAGACGCTAAAAGCTAAACTGTTTTTCTGTTACACAGAAAAACATTTGCAAAGAAATACATCTCTTGAGATTTTGCCTATTTGATTGCTTTTAGTGACCACCAGATACATTTTATCACACAGGAATGGAATTCACATCTGTTTGAACAGGAAGCAGACCACAAAAAATCTTTTCTGTTCACTTGCATGCATGCGCAAGGAACGTCTTCTCACAGTATGACTTTTGGAGGTGTGAGTCCCTCCTAACCAATGCAATTCTCAGTGTGGCTGGCATGACCCTACCACTCCAATAGATGCCAAGCTGTCTATAACAGCAGTTCAGCTGCAGCGTCTTCACTTAAAGAAAACCATCACTGCAGTCGCATATTTAACATATTGACATCAGCATTTTCCTCACTGCTTGAAACCCTCCGCCTCCTCCCTCTGCTGCTGTCCTCCTGGCTTCCTTGTTATTGCCCTCCCTGTTGTTGTGTGCCAAGGGGTGCCCAATCCACTCGGCTCATACACCCCCAAGCACACTGTGTGGCTGAAGGGTGCTCAATCCCCGTAGATCCAGCCCCATCCAACAAATACCCAGGTGGCCGTTGGGAGCCCACCCCAGCCGTGTGCTCATGTGCTCCCCAGTACACTGTATGGCCGACCAGGGTGCCCAATCCTCAGATCCAGCCCTTGCCAACAAAACCCTAGGTAGCATGCTGGGAGCCCAACCCAGTGTGCCAAAAGCCTCCTGCGTTGTCGGGGTTTTTGTGTTTTTTCCTGTAAAACCAGAAAACAGTCCCTTGCTGTCTCTGGTGCCCCCTTCCCCAACCCACAGCCACCCTGTATGCATCCCACATCCCTGCAACCCCTCACCCCATATTTACCTCCAGAGCCTGTCGCGATGATCTTTGTGGACTGGGAACATGTCTGCACTCTTCAAAGCTGACCTCGAACTGGAGAAATGCCCGTAAGCTGTATAATGGCATAAATGTTGTTTTTTCAACTTAAGTGGATATCTCGGCCATTTTATGAATTTTGGCACCAAATCTTCAACATGGGGTTCTTGGGACCCCACCTCATAATTCAGTCACTGTCATGATGGTTATTCAGTCCCAAAGGTGATTTCGTGGTCACTGTGCAGACTCACCTTTTGGGACTGATTAATGAAATGACAGTGTCATCGTTCATGGGGCTCTCAAAAGCCTATATTGCAAATTTGGTGAAAAATTCCAAGAAATGACTGTCTTATGAGCGGGCATTAGCAGTTTTCATGCACACTCATAACTTCACGAATTTGTAATATTTTCATCATATTTTCAACACTGGCATTTTTTTCACACCTCCTTATGATTAATACAGCTGTCATTTTTCACATCCTGGCCAAAATGTGTTTTCACACTTCTGGCGCTGAATAGCACAGTCACTGTGGGAAATCAGTGTCCGGGACAGATTAAGAAAATGACAGCAACACTGTTCATGAGCAGAGGTCCTAAAATGCCTATGTTGAAAATTTGGTGGCAAAAGTCCATAAAATGATTATGTTATGAGTGCATTAGCAGTTTTCATGCACACTTATAACTTTAAAATTTGTAATATTTTCACTCAAAATTTTCAACATTGTCAATTTTGCACACCTCCTTATGAACAGTACAGTTGTCATTTTTCACATCCTGTCCGAAATATGTTTTCGCACATCTGGCATAAAATGGCTTGGTTGCTGTGGGAAATCAAAGTTCGGGACAGATTAAGAAAATCATAGTGACAGTGTTCATGAGCAGAGGCCACAAAATGCCTATGTTGAAAATTTGATGAAAGACGTCCACGAAATGACTGTGTTATGAGCATGCCTTGCACAGTTCCACATAGGCTCCAAAGTCTGAGAATTTTAATATTTCACACCACATTTTCAACATTGCCATCTCTTCACACCTCCCTATGAATGGTACAGCTGTCATTTTTCACATCCTGCCGAACTGTGTTTTCGCACATGTGGTGCAGAATGGACGCGTTGCTGTGGGAAATCAACGTTCAGGACAGATTAACAAAATCACAGTGCCAATGTTCATGAGTAGAGCTCCAAAATGCTTTTATGAGGTGGGGGTTACAAAAGGATCATGTTGAAAATTTGTAGTGCAAATACCAGCAAGCGCCGGGGCGTTAAGGTTTCTAACCATAACATCCCACCCTGTACAGACTGACAGGCATCAGGGGTGTACCTTTGGATTGTTGGCTGTAATGCTCATGCCATTCACCCCTACCCCACCCTGCAGCCAGTGATAGGCATAGAGGTGTGCCTTGGAATCTTCACCCCGAGTTCACCCCATTCTCCTATACTGCACCCATTACAGTCATCTCCTTATGGAATGGGGTGACTGTAAAACTGAACACCCCAATGCACACCTCAACACTTGTCAGTATCTGCAGGATGGGGTGAGTAGAAATGCCATGCATATGGTCAACGATCCAAAGGCACACTCCAATGCCTGTCCATCTCTGCAGGGTGGGGTGGGGTTGCTGTCACTTCAGTACTTCATTGCCATTCCTATTCTGCATCTGTCTAACTCATGCACTTCCAATGTTAATACCAGCAAGCAAACACTCTGCATTGATAAATGCTTGTTACAAGTGCCAGTGTTACAGCAATTGACAAGTACAGTTGAAGTGGATGCTGCAAGAAACTTCTGTATTGGGAATCTATGACGTGGCATTTCAAAACTTGCCACACGCTGACTCCTGTTACAAAAACACACAGGGACAAGTCAATGGTACTTAACATAATGAGCATAAAAATAAATGTGAACTCTAAACATTGAAACATACAAAAAACACACACAAATGCCACTGTTTTTATTTATAACTTATTTAACAGATAATTTCAGTAGACAATTGTTTCCTATCAATGAAAATAAAACTTTGCAGTAATAAAGGCATGTGTTTCCCCAGTGTTCCCAGATTCTACCTCACTGTTTGATGATGTGTCTCATATTGTCCATTCTGACCATCAGTATCTCATATTTCGAAGACAGACAGTTAAGAAGTATGAGGCTGAAATGTGAATGAGATGCAAGAGGAGTTGCAGAGAGGTACTCTTTTGGGACATGGGTGCTGAAGGACATGGATACAACTAAGGGGTGCCTGCATAAATGCCAAACACCACTGCAAATACCTGCAAGCAAACGCTCGGCATTGACAAATGCTTGTTTGAAATAACATTGATGGTTAGTGATACCTTCAGCAATAATACTAATGCTAATCTGCAATAAAACCAAGAAAAACTCTGTAAGTTCATTTACTGAATCGACTTTAGGATAGAAAAGTAAAGCTCATAATCCTTTGCTTTTGATAAAGAGTTATTTTGTAAGGGAATATAATGTACCCCACCATCAGCTCCATTCTCCGGATCCCCATCTGTGAAGAAGTCCAGGTCCTCATAATCCATTACTCTGACTATCTCGCCATCCACTTCCTCCTCCTCCTTTTTCTGGTATTTTACAGGTACTTGGCTCATAATTTTGAGCTTACCGACTTATAAGCTTCTAAGTTGACTGCCAAGAAAGAGGAAGAGCAGTGCCCTATGTCACCTGATAGTGTGGGGAAGGCCAGGACCAGCATCAGGAGGAAGAGTGTTCCATGCAGGCAGGGAATAAGAGGCAGGCAGGATAAGCAGAAGAAGGCATTGTGTTCCATGCAGCTGGGGGAATTGGTACATGGGAAGGATCTGCAGTGGGAGGGAGTGTGTTTAGTGCAGCTGGGGGAAACAGGAGGTGGGTAGGAACAGCAGTGGGAGGTGTGAATTCAATGGTGCCAGAGAATCAGGAGGTTGGCAGGATCAGCATTGAATGGGAGTGTGTTCCATATGGCTGGAGACAGGGCAGGGAGAAACTGACACTAGGACAAGTAAATGAGTTCTCTCATCTGCAAAAGCGAGACCAGTGAGAGGAATGAACCAGAGAGATATGGAGCAGACTGAGCATGGTGATGCTCAGCTGGCTGCTAGGCAACATCCTATAGATGAAAGGATGGAGTTGCACTCTTGTAAGTGAAGCTGCCTCCTTTCAACTGCAGAAAGTTTACGCCCATCAGCCAGGTTGAATAACATCACTATCATCCTGTTCCTCATTCAGATCTCAGTGGTGAGCCTCCTGCAGCCTGAGCTGCATTGGGGCTACATTGAGCATCTCTACTCTCCTGAGTATCTACAGCTCTACTCTCCTGAGTATCTACAGCTCTACTCAGGTATCTACAGCTCTACTTTCCTGATTATCTGCAGCTCTACTCTCCTGACTATCTACAGCTCTACTCTCCTGAGTATCTACAGCTCTACTACAGCTCTACTGCAGCTCTACTCTTCTGAGTATCTACAGCTCTACTCAGGTATCTACAACTCTACTCGCTGCAGCTCTACTCTTCTGAGTATCTATAGCTCTACTCTCCTGAGTATCTATGGCTCTATTCTCCTGAGTAGCCACAGAAAGGTTGATTCTAGGTTGTTTAGCCACAGGCAAGACTGCTCTCGGTTGTGCACAAAAACATAAAAATGGCAAACAGAAAGTCACAATTTGATTGGCTAAGAGACATTCCAAGTCCCTAAACTAATGGCTGGAAAACTTGAGATTGGAGCCTTAAAAAAGAAGTCACAGAGGATCCATACTGTAAAATAGGAAGAACAAGTTCTGTCTAAAATTCCAACTGACAGGCAGACATTTAATTTCCAGATGAGTTATCTGCTGTAGTAGGCAGAGGGCACATACTGTTCTATCTCAATCAAGCTTTTTGTGTTAAAGATCATTTTTAAACTGCTTTTTTTATTTAAACACAGGACTGGCAGATAAGCACAGCAGTAAAATAAGTAAATACATTTTAGGAGAGTCAATTACCCCCCCACCACACACACACCTGGAAATTGTCCATGTCTTTCTTATGATTAAGCAGCCTCATCACCCCACTACCACCATCACCACCACTCCCACCACCTTCTTGATACTGAACGTGAAACATGGCCACCTGTGCTCCTTCCTAAAGCCAGGTCGCCTGCACAACACTACAGTACAATGCACTGCTTCTGGACTATCAGGATGGCGAGTACTCTGTTTTCATGCAAATAAAGCTTGCAGCTATCTATTGCCATTTTTATCACTGCTGTGAAGGTAGCAGAGAGAATCTATCCACTTTGCTACCATAGGAGCTTCGACAGTTACGGGGAGGGGGATGAAATGTTGATATGAGTATTGGTAACAACTACAAAATATTTGTTTTTCTGCTGTATTTAACACTCCTGTGACTTAAGATAAATGAAAACCAGTCAAACAGACATCTCTAATGGGTCTGAGTGCAAAGTAAGATAAAGGTACAGCTCACCTCAGGACCTCATTATGTACCTGAGGACTGAATTAACTACAGTTATAAAATGGGTACGGGAAGTAAAGACAGCTGATTGGTCAAAATGGGTTGTCTATATGCTTCTTATTTAAACAATACCACCCTAAGAAACAAGGTCCTTTATCCACAGGCCATGTACCAAAATGTATTTGTGCCACCCTTGAACCAAATTTGAAATTAATTTCACTGCCATTTTTTTTCTTTGCAACCAAGTAGCACAATCCCATCAGAAAGTAAAGTGAATGTTTTTCTGTTCTAAAATCACTCTCAGTCTCCCTCCCAAGCTGTTTACCCGCCGTTTGACCCACACAGCTCAAGGATTCTGTGCATGGTCTCATACTCCTCCCAACCTGCAGGTTGAGACAGACTGCTGCAACTTTGTCAAAATATGCTACCACAAATGGTAGTACTCACAGCAAGACTTTAAGGAAATTACGGTCTTGCTGGTAGCCTAAGGTAATGACCCAGTGGGCCTGTTAAACACACTGTAGCACAGCACCTCTAGTGACACTGGACAGTAGCATATGAACAAGTGGGAAGTGGATGGACTATTTACAAGAAAATTGCACTTTTAACAATTTTGTAAAGAATATGAGTTTCTCAACATATACCCATTTTATAAGCACAATAACACTCTCCTGGGTGTTTTTTTTTGTGGCTGAAAGCACTTCTGAGGGCAGTAAGAGCACTTGGCCTTTGGCCTTATGCCTCATTACACTCTTAGGCATGCATTTATTCACACTAAACCTCACCCCATTGTGTGTTATTGCTTATGTAAACCAACCCCTAGAAGTACTTTAATGTTAATTATAGAAGCTGTGCTTACAACAGGGTTACTGAAGTAAATACAGTTTATGTGATAATTGCTGTTCATTAACCTAGATTCTACAGTACAGTGGTGCTCAGTGGCAAAGTATGTCATGTAACAGCATGTTAATTAGTAATTGCAGTTAACAATGGTTGATTCAATTAACATGATACTAGTTTAAAACAGTGATTTTGCAGTATGTACAAGTCCTGAATCTATATACGTTTAAACATACTCAGCACTCAAAGAGTTAGTGTTACAACTAGTTGCTGTATGATGAAGGGCATCGTGGTAATAGTATCTGGGTGTCTTCATGTTATCCCTAGGTTGCCATGTCTGGGTTCACACTGCTGCCTGGCGACTGTACAGGACCCATCTGGTGAGAGGATTGGGTTTGTTCTTTCTCCAGCAGTAGTAGGGTTCATCCCAGAACAAATAAGAATAGCATATTGCCTCCACCTACTGCACAAAGAATACATGGGCCAGATGCTGTGTTCAGTACCACTCCTGGGATGCAGTACCTGACCACCTCCTACACTGGACTAGACCACCCCCTAGAGACAATAAAACAGTTGTCGCTTTCATCAATAAACACTTCAATAAGGTTATATAAACTGAGCACACACACACACAAGTAAAATTCAACAAATTAGCAAGGCCTTTATTTAAGAACCTGGGCCTGGAAACTGTAGGAAAGAGGATTAGACAATTTCAAGTGGCCTTGAACACTCACCCTATAGCAATACCCCGGAGCCATTGTATTGTGGGTCACTACCACCTTCTCAATCCCACACAGGCTATGAAGCAATCAAAGGCACAAAGAGGAATTATACTTCACAGTATACGGTAGCTCTTAAGCTTGTACCATTAGTAAAACTTCAGATTGAAACAAGACACAATAACCAATGATGCTGGGTACACAGAAATTACGTAAGAGTCCCAGTGCAGGCCTTGTATCTCGTTGCCTGGTTTTTGTCAGGGGTGCAATTGATGAAGATTAGCAAGCTTGCAATTTAACTCCCAACAGCCATAGTGTGGTAGCTCAGTTTAAAGAACTTGAAATCCAACAGGAAATGCTTGAAAACTAACTTGTAATTCAAATGCAGTAATGGTAATCCAAAACTGGAAAAGTACAGAAGACCTCAACCAGCAATGCCGACACTCACATGACCTATGGATGCACCAGTTTAATTGAGGCAGAGGACAGTACACAGTAACATGATATGTAGCAGTCAGGAACAAGGCCCAGTGGCCTGGGGATGAAGAAACATAGAAACATAGACTTTGATGGCAGATAAGGACTGCTTGGCCCACCTAGTCTGCCCATTTCCCTACCTACAGGATAGGCGGAGATCCTAGTTAACCAACACCTATTTCTTCCTACCACCCATAAGAATTGCCTTATGTCTGTCCCATGCATTCTTGAATTCTCCCACAGTTTTAGACCCCACAACCTCCTCAGGAAGGCTGTTCCATGCATCCACTACCCTCTCTGTGAAAAAATACTTCCTCACATTGCCCCTGAACTGCCCCCATCTTTAAATTGTGTCCCTTGTTCTTCCACGTCTCTTCTTCTGAAAGATGCTATCCTCTTGGACTTTGTTGATTCCACTGAGGTACTTAAAGTTTCTATCATGTCCCCTCTCCTTCTTTCCTCAAGGGTATACATATTAAGCTCCCTTAGTCTCTCCTCGTACGGCTTCTCTTGCAGACCCTGCACCACTTTAGTTACCCTCCTCTCTACTGCCTCTATCCTGTCTATGTCCTTGGAGATGGGGTCTCCAGAACTGGATGCAGTACTCCAGATGGGGTCTCACCAACTGTCTGTACAGAGGATAACAACTTCCTATTTTCTGCTGGTGATGCCTCTCCCTATGCATCCCACTATACCCCAGCCCTCCCTACTGCCTTCTCACATTGCTTGCTAACCTTAAGGTCATCTGATATGATTACCCCCAGGTCCCTTTCCTTTTTGTTGTTACTACCTCCCCCCATTTTGTAATCTTCCCTGGGTTCTTGTTTCCCAGGTGCATTGTTTTGCACTTCTTTGCATTCAATCCTAGCTGCCATACTTCTGATCATTCCTCCAACCTTGCCAAGTCCCTTCTCATCCTTTCCACGCCTCCTTGTGTATCAGCCCTCTTGCAGATCTTTGTGTCATCTGCAAAGAGGCATACTTTCTTCCGTCCTGTCCTCTGCAATGTCACTTATAAAGACATTAAAAGGACTGGACCAGTACTGAACCTCATGGTACCCACTTGTAACCCTCTTTCTTCAGAGTGGACTCCATTTACAATTACCTTATGTGTCCTGTTGTCCAGCCAATGTTTTACCCAGGCTACTACCCTGGGACCCACTCCCATGCTGATTAATTTGACTATTAATCTTTGTGTGGGACTGTGTCAAATGCCTTGCTAAAGTCTAGGTAGGCCATGTCCACAGCCCCTCCCTGGTCTACTACTTTGGTCACCCAGTCAAAGAAATCTATTAGATTCGTCTGACAGGACCTTCCGCTGTGAACCCATGCTGCCTTGGGTCCTGTGCCCCACTGGCCTCTAGGTACTCAACAATTCTTTCCTTCAGAAGAGACTCCATCATTTTCCTACCACAGAGGTCAAATTGACAGGTCTGTAGTTTCCTGCCTCTGTCTTGTTCCACTTTTATGAAGGGGAATCACATCCGCCTTCCTCCAGTCCTCGGGTACCACACCATCCTCCCATGATTTATTAAAAGAGTAGTCAGTGGTTTCACTAGTTCCCTCTTAATTATTTTAGAATTCTGGGGTGAATTCCATCAGGCTCCATTGCTTTGTCCACCTTCAGTTTTAGGAGTTCTTGCAGAACCCTTTCTTCTGTGAAAGGACTGGGATCGACTCCCTATCAACAGTGCTTCTGTTAATTGGATTAGGCACGTCCCTCCTCTTTGTGAATACTGAGCAGAAATATTCATTCAGTATCCCTGCTTTTCACTGTCCCCTCTGCCCAGACAATGAAGCACTTCCAATTCCCCCAGATGTTCTGCAGCAGCACAGCCCTTCTGGCTCATACTTCTCAGGATATAGCCCTTCTGGCTCACACCTCTCAGGGCACAGCACTTTAGTCTCACCTCTCAATACACAGCCCTTCTGGTTCAGTTATCAGTTACAGGAGCACTAACAGTGGCTTCCCAATTCCTAGGATCCCAGACCCCAGGAGTAACATCCACGGTCTTACTCCCTCAGATCATGAGAACTCACTTACTCAGGGCACGTGCCCAATGGCTCCCTGTTCCCCAATCCACTCCACTCAATAAAGGCTAGCAGGCCCCTTACCTGGCTCTGGAGCAACCTAGGTAGGATACAGGTCTCTGTTTCCAATCAGTACAGCTCAGCATCTTTGGTATGCAGCAATAGTCCACAGGCTCAAACTCTCAGTAATTTCTTCCAACAGATGCTTGCCTGACACAGTCTCTGAATAATGTGAGCCCAGAATAAGGCTCACAGTGAGTTTGCAGATGAACCCTTGTAAGGGCTCAGAGGATTGCTGGTGTGGCTAGGCCACTCACTTGGTCTCACTAGCAGCAGGTCCAAACACCTCAATGTTTCTCTCAGACTGCCACAAGCTTTTCGAGAGTCCAGAAACTTCTTTCCCTCCATTCAATGTTTCATGGATGCTATTCTGGGAAGGATGGGAAGCATTAAGGAAATATATTGCAATTAAGCAATAAGGCATGGCAGGAGGGCGTTATGGTGGGATAACAGCCTGCCTTGAGTGAGTTGAAGCACGAGGAAAAGCTGAGTGCTTCCACTACCGAGTAGGGCCATTAGCCTACCATAATGACCTCCCTAGAGTGCCTTATTGTGACTATGAAATGAGTCTAAACAGTATTGATTAATTAAGAATATTAAAACATATTTTTGTGTGTTTTTAATTACTACAGCATAAGAAATATAGGCAGTTAGATTAAAGGAGAAAAGGAGTGCCTGCCTGCTCACTGTCCTGACCTCCACTCCACTACTTCTGGGTCCCGGTCCTGCTGCAGTGTCAGTTGGTACTGTCCGTTTATGTAATTACTGGATCGGCTGTTTCTGTGGGCCATGGAAGTTGCAGTCCATTGCTAGTTCAGGGACAAAGACCCTCCGTGGACTCTGGAGTGAAGACAAAGCAAGCGAGCAAGTGGCAGTTGTAAAATGCAGCAGGTACACTTAACGGGTACAGTAGGATCTGTTACTGTGAGTCGGAACAACAAAAAGCGTAGTCAGCGGGAAAGGCTCTCACACTGGGTGCTGGGTCCTGTTTGCCAGGAGCTACTCTCAGCTGGGCTGTTGTGCTGGGATAACAGCCTGGCTTGAAAGCAGCTCTCGACCAGTGGAGAGCTAAGATTCTCAAAACTCATTTCATAATAAGCAATTTTACTTATGTCCACTGCCCAGACGAGCAAAAATGGGGTTTTAACTTGAAACAAATTCAATAATCCAGCCACTCACCTCAGTAAAAACATCTGGCTGGCAGGCTGAAAAAGGAGGTCACCATGTCTCCCACAGTGTACCCTGGCTGCTGTTGTCTTGGCACTGGCACACTGCTGCTGACAGGTGACAATAAAGACAACAGGCTGCTGGCTGGCAGGCTGCACTAGTGATCAGCAGTTTTGTAATAATTTTTCAGCTTTTTTATGCTTTGCTGTTTTATACAGCTCTGAACTAGCTTTCTAAGTTGAGTTGCTGAGTGGTGCTGGTATCAAGTACCCCCATAACTTCTGTGTCAGTCATCTGCAGCACATCTTTTCCTTTACTCTGGGATGGCTGGCAGTGCTAATTTCCATTCCTCCCCGCACTTGGCACTGTCCTGGCTATCTGTAGCCAAGATCATCAGAGAGGACTTGAATGACTTGAATGGGAACCAGAAATTAAGCTATGGTGTGGTGTGTGGAGGTGAGGAAATCGAGACAAACCTCAACGTTTAAGCATGTGCACCTAACTAGCCGAGGTGCACGCGATGACATCAGATACATGGTGCTTCCACTGCTGGAGTCAGAAGCATAGAGGGAAAACAAAAGAGCACCATGAGAAACTGAGTCAGCATGCTAATGGCGGTGTGCAGAGCAAATCTGGGATGTGCAGGTGCTGATACAGGATGTTGGGACCAGGCCTCCAAAACTATAATTTCCTGAAAAATTAGGAAAGTTGAGAGGTTTGATGCACACCAGGTGTGTAATGAGGCATGAGGTGCTTGTGCCAAAGACCAGTAGCACCTTGAAGTGCATTAACCCAAGAAAATCAATGACCTGAAACACAGAAACATAGAATTTACCAGTAAAGAATCACTTGGCCCACCCAGTCTGCTAATTGTTTCCTACCTACAGTATCACAACTAATCTTGCTTGATCTCTGGCCATTTTCCTCCTCCTTCCTTTCCCTAAGATTGCCTTATGCCAATCCTAGCCATTCTTTTTGTAGCTCACTTTATTTTATTGAAAATAGCAAATAAAGTATAATACATTACAAAGGCACAAGAAAGTAAAGAAAAAGGGATAACAAAGACATAGAACACGTTTCCACAGTAAGAAATTAACAACCTGTTGGGACCTAGTGGACAATGTACAGTTCATAAGGAAAGGAAAACTATGAATCTTTACATAACAATGCTTTGTGGAACTACAGTGTCCAAATAGTTAAAATGCAGAAATGAACATTTAAAAAAAAAAAAAAAACAACAACAAAAAAACTACAGTATCAGGCCATAACTGTACCAATATGAAAAGTTAGAAACAGTAAAATGTTAGCCCATAACCTAATATGTAAGCAATAAGACATGATGGAGTGTGAGTAGAACAGATAGTACCGCACTCCCAGGGGCATAATTATAAGGCCTCATGCTGAGTGCTTCAGCCCCTGGAAGTGCAGTAATATCTGTTCTATACACACCGAGTGTCTTATTTCGCTTATAAAATGGGTCCCTGTATTTTAGAATAAAGAAACAACTAAGAGTTATATTTTTATATATTAAAAAATGCAAATGTTTGACAAAATTTTTCATAAAATAGCTGCTCCACCTGCTTGTACTGTATGATTTTTTTTTACTTTAGGTCTTGGCGGGATATTCAGACTGTGCCAGGCGGTGGTACAAGCCTGGGTGCAGTGCAACTGAGATGCGCCAGTGCCAGGGCCAGATGATATTCAATGGTGATGCGCCATGGTGCAGCACTGTTGAAGAATGGCAGGTCAAGCCGCGACATTGTGCATGGCGAGTGGCACCGCGCTGGCGCGTCACAGATAGGGAGCACGGGATGCGGGAAGCAGTTGTGTTAGGTGCATCACACGTGATATTCAGCAGGGGGCGCGCAAATGAGGCCATAATATATGTAAGGCACAAATGGGGCCATTTGCATGTCATTATGGCCCATTTGCTTGCCTTTGGCGGGGCAGCCTGGTGACTTGTGCCTGGTGCCCTGTACAGCATGACGTGTGCTGTGGGGATCCGGGCATCCCAACCCCGTAGCTGTGATCACACAGCATATGGGTAAAAATAATTAAGCTGGTAGTCTAGTGGCCCCCCAGTCCCCAATTCCCAATACATAGAATACATGACCATCCCTGGTGGTCTAGTGGTCCCCTCCGCCAGAGTCCCCACTTCCCGATATATATACATGTGACCATCCATGGTGATCTAGTGGAACCCCTGCCCATTGCTGCGATCATGATAAATGTAATGTGAAACAGTCCCTGGTAGTCTAGTGGACCCCTCCCTCCCAGGTCCCCGATCATGGTAAATCACCTCACGTCAATCCCTGTGATTCAGTGGCACCCCACCCCTCCACCCACCGAACTCCTTGCCCACCCTGCTCCCCCATCATTGGCGGGTGGCTGCAACCCACCCACATACCTCCCAGCCGCCTGCCGAATGACTGGTACAGTATGGGCTGTAAGCCGGTTGGTCTCTGTGTGGACCAATGGGCTTGCAGGGCATACTAGATAGTGTCCCAAATATGTGAATGTAGTAATTCACATATTTGGGATTGAAATTAGTACAGTATGCCTTCGTAAAGCCCATTGGTCCACACAGGGGACCAATGGGCTTACAGTCCATACTGTACCTGTCATTCGACGGGTGGTCAAGCGGTATGCATGGTTGCAGCCACCCACCGATGACTGGGGGGAGTGGGTGGGCAAGGGCCCAGTGTGGTGTGGGGGGTGGGGGTACCACTGGATCACCAGGGCATATCTTTATGGTGGATCACCATGGTCGCAGCATGTGTGGGGGTCCACTAGCCACCAGGGATGTTCATTTTCACATATATCAGGGAATCGGGTGGGGTGGACCACTACACCATCAGGGCTGGCCATGTCTTTATGTTACTGGGGTATCAGGGATGAGGGGGCCACTAGACTGCCAGGGTTGTGAGTGCTTGTGGACGGTATTCTGGTGGGCAGGTGGCCACCCACGGTGGGCTGGGTTGCACCCTGCATTACAGCAGCCTACCTGTGGGTGTCCGATTTGTTCCTACTTCTGCACAGGCTCAGCTTTGAGCCCCCAAAGAAGCGCAGCGCAGTGCAGCGCAGTGCAGGGTGCACTGGGCATATGCGCTGCACATCCCGGATTGAATATTGGCATGTGCCACATATGCATGAGCACGCCCTGCATCTGCACCACATACGATTACATTGTGCCCCAGTGTATCAGGATTTGCGCTGTGCCAGGCAGCCATCTCAAAGTCCCACTGGGGAGCAATGCGGGTGCATGAGGTGCAACCACTTTGAATATCCGGCCCTTTTGTCCTAATTAGGCTTCTGTAGTTGTTTCACTTGTGCAGTTTTGAAATATTTGTAATGCAGTATAAGAAGGAACCTTTTTTATTTGCCTATTTTTTTGCTTTTGTCCTTAATTAACATCCTTACTTGAATAGAGATCTGTCCGGCTGTAAAAGGAAAAATCTTAACCTTTTCTTTTTCTTTTAAATACACCCAGCTGTCAGCAGTCCCACACCCTCGCTCTCTAAACACTAATCTCAGTGAGCTACTGAGTAATGGGCAACAGGAGAGAAACATGACAGTTCACAGGATGAGAGAGAGGACACGATGGCTGAGTTGGAGCAGGATTTAGTTATACAGAGGTGATGTGAGTCCCAGGACTGAGAAGTGATCAGCCAAGTTGTGGGCAGCTAGGGGATAAACAGAGAAACTGTCAGCTGTCATAACTTTTAAGAGAAATATTAACCTTTTTTTCTTTTACATGCACTAAGCTGGCAGCAGTCCACACCCTCCTCTCTAAACACTAATATCAGTGAACTGCCGAGTGACAGGCAGCTAGATGGGGTGAGAAAAACAGTTCACAGGACGAGAGAGACACCATGGCTCAGTTGAGTGGGTTTTAGTTATACAGAATGAGCAAGTGAGTCCCGGGAGTGAGAAGTGATAGGGCGAGTGGTAGGCAGTGAGGGAAGAACCAGAGAAACTGTTAGCTTTCAAATTTAAACTTGTGAGATATGTGTGGCTGGGCCATCTGATGTGTATGACAATATTTATTTTGTATTCTATAGAGATGTATTTTTACTCACTGGAGTACTTTTGGACCGGTGACCAGTATAGGGAAAGAAGAGACAGCGTTGACAGATGCCATTTACAGCGATTCCAGTAAAGAAAGAGTAAAGTGACAGAGCTGGATTGGCTTTTTGAAAACACTTTTTATTTTTGCTGAAAGGGGAAAGAAAGTGAACAGCCACTTGCAGAATAGTTTCCATGATCCACGGCAAGTCCGGGATGGGCTGTATTAGCGATGGGAAAGAAAATGGCGACATTTAAAACTCAACATTCTGGCTCTGTGATTTATGTTACTTCAATGTGGTTCTGCTTTTTCTGAACTTATAGATACCTGTGCATGGAACAGATTTCATGCACAAGTAATAACCAATCAGAAAGCTGGATTTTCTCTCGACCATTTTATAATATAAGTTACACAATGGCGTAAAAATTTGTGAAATCTGATTGGCTAGCTGGCACCTTCTAGCTGTGGAAAATCCTGACATTACCAAGTAAGAGGTGCCAGTGAGCTGAACATTTAGAACCTAGAAGCTGTATTGATCCAAACCTAAAAAAAACAAAGAGCTGCCATCTTGCCCAATCACTGAAAACCACCGGTAAACCACCGTAAAATAAAATGAATAGCAGCTTCAACTTTTTAACCCCACAGAGTTAGATGCTAAAACCACTACCTTTACTTTACTGTGGGTGTTGGCTCTGTTTCTGCAGTCTGCAGCTCACTCCTACAGGCTAACTGCTACCCCTCTCCAACATTTATTTCCCTCAACTGAAAGCACACCAGCTCGTCCATGCCACCCAACATCACTGGTCAGCTAAACATATATTTTAATATTGTCATCAATCCAGAAGTGGAGAAACACAGAAACATAGAAACATAGACTTTGACAGCAGATAAGGACTGCCTGGCCCATCTAGTCTGCCCATTTCCCTACTTACAGGATAGGCCGGAGATCCTAGTTAACCAACAGCCTATTTCTTCCTACCCCCACAAGAATTGCCTTATGTCTGTCCCATGCATTCTTGAATTCTCCCACAGTTTTAGACCCACAACCTCCTCAGGAAGGCTGTTCCATGCATCCACTACCCTCTCTGTGAAAAATACTTCCTCACATTGCCCCTGAACCGCCCCTTTATCTTTTAAATTGTGTCCCTTGTTCTTGCAGGTCTCTGCTTTCTGAAAGATGCTACCCTCTTGGACTTTGTTGATTCCACTGAGGTACTTAAAAGTTTCTATCATGTCCCCCTCCTTCTTTCCTCAAGGGTATACATATTAAGCTCCTTTAGTCTCTCCTCATATAGCTTCTCTTGCAGACCCTGCACCATCTTAATAAGAAACAAGGGCTATAAGTTGTATACATCCTCCCAGCCAAGCCATGAAGTCGAGCATGCTGTTATGAATATGCATAAGCGCTAGCATGTCCAGTTTCATCGCCTCTGTATTTCATTGTTGATTTACACACTTTTATCCCTCGCTTTATTAAGACACACTTTCTCCCCTTCATGATTATTTGCTGACACTCTTAAGGTATACATTTATTGAAAAGTGTTGCTTTTAAATTTTTACAGTAAAGTCTTCTCTGGCTGAGTCTCACCTCTCAAACATGGGACCTCCACGGTCGCAGACAAAGCAATTCCTCCCTGTCAGATTGACCTCGGGTACCCCAATGGGAGAAAGCACTTACTGTACCTGCATGAACTCTGGGAGGTGTAAAACTTAAACTATAACAATTGAAGCCCTGCACGCACTGAGGTGGAGGTAACTTCATTAAAAATCTATCAATAGGGAACTATTTTTGTGGCGGAATGATGAATGTAATAAAAAATGATTAAAAGTAGGAAAAACTCTATTTTCTTTACTTTGTCACAAAAAAATGAAGGGGACATTAGTATAATCACAATAAACCACTCCAGGATGTGGGTGATGCTGAGATTTACCCACACTTGTCATGGTTTGCTTACTCGCATGTGGCCTTGTGACTGAACCACGCCAGACATGGGTAAACCCAGCAACATCTACACCCTGTCGTGGTTTATTGCTTAAATAATTTGTCTGCACAGTCATAATATATATCAATAAAGCAAAACTTCTTCCATCTCTGCTGGCATCCTTTTAAAGCATGTCTAAGGTTAGACATAAATTTCTCATATGAAGAACAGAGAGGATTTCTTCATGCCATTCCCTATAGGAGAAGGGTTGTTGGTCCTTCCAGTGATGAAAAGTGACCAACTTGGCCACCACTGTAATGAAGGCTATATGGTAGTGTTCAGGGCCTAACATGTCAACTCCTATACCAAGCAGACAAAGTTCTGGAGAACAGGCTTCTTCCAGGCCCAATAGGGGATCTAGGTGCACCTTGATCTCATTCCAAAACAACTTAGACAGAGGACAATCCCATAGAATATGATGGACTGAGCCCTCCTGGGTATTACATCTACTACAAATGGGACTAGAAAGTCGATGAAACTTATGCAATTTTGTGGAGAAAGATATAAATGTAGAACTATTTTATACCACATAAGACACTGTTTATCTAGTTTAATGTATCGATGTATGGAATCCCATGGGAGAATGGCTCAAAAAGTTAGCATGAGTAGGACATTCTTTTTCCTAATAAGAACATTTACACTGTATTTTCTCCCCTATAAGGTCCCTCAATGCCTTATACAGTACTGATATAGGGCCCTATGCACTGTGCCAATGCACCGCATAAACCAGGCGTGTTGGCATAGCTAAGTCAGAATGCCACAGAGCAGTGGCCATGTGGCATTCATGACTGTGAGTGCAGCTGGTACATGCCTGAACCCCGGCCATGGAAACAGCAACATGCCAGGGGCAGGAGGGGAGGGGCATGTCAGCACTCGCGCGTCATACACTGTGGGTGAGTAGTGCTGTGCACCAGGGTGCATTGGAGGCCAGCTGAATGCCAGGGACAGCCCTGCTGTAAGTGCTACCACACCCAGCCTCCAGCACACCAAGCAGCGGAATGGCCAAGCAACCAGCAGGCAGTCCCCCACACACACAGCTTGGGCCAGCCCTGACCCCTGCACTCCCCCTGTGGCAGACACCCCACACACACAACGTACAGTCTCCACCCCCAATGTTGCATCCCCCATCCCAGGACTGTGCTGCCATCCCCATGTAGCCCATCAGGACACAGTGCTGGCATGGTACCTGCTGAGACACGACCATCCCTCCTCACCTAGTGGCACCCATCCATGTACAGTACCTTCCCCTGTGGTCATCTGACCCAGCTAGCACTTGGCAGCCCACCAGCCACGCTAGGCAGGGGTGCACGCATCCCACCCCTGACCCCGTACCACTTCCCTGTCACCTGAGGGCTCTGTACCTGCAGCATAGGTGCAGCAGTTGGAGATGGCCAGTGGCTCAGCCCTCCACACAATTCAACAGCCGCCAGCCATCTGATGTGCGAGGGGCGATGCTGCGATGCACACCTCCATATGCCAGATGGCCTGTGGCCATGGAGATGTGTGGAGGCTGTGCCACTGGCTGTCTCTGACTGTAGCACCGATGTTGCAGGTTCAGGGTAGGTGCCATGGGGAGATGACACTGCTACCACTGGGGTGCCGGGATCGGGGTTGGGGTGTGTGTGTGCTCTGCATTGCCACATTGGGGAAGACACAGATGTGTGGCAGGATGAGGTCAGAAGCCACCTGATGAGGTTCCTGTAGTGCACTGGGAGGGCACTGTGCATCATGGGCTGGGCCAGAGGGTATGCGGACATTGGGTCCATGCTGAGCGAGTCTGGATGTTTGCGGTAGGCATTCTTGCACCCGGACCTATACCACACCATGCAAGGGATCCACTATTGGCCCACTACAGGCATACATTTGGATGCCTACCTGGTCTGCAACTCTTCCCCAGCCACCCTACAGAGTCCTTCATGCTGTGGGGTGGAGCTGCAGACAGGTGGCCACCAGTTGTGCATACAAGCATGTGCGCACTCCCTCCACAGGTGCTAAGCTACGAGGTAGGATATGTGTTTGGCACATATTTCCACCCATTAGTGCATAAAGCCCATAGTGTGGTCACCAGTGACAAGACCAACCAAATTATGGTAGGAAGTACTATTGGTGAAATGCCAAGGGCAAGGCCTCAGACTAGTTTGTATCATGTGGAAAAGTTGTAGAAAAGAAAAATGCAGGTTCGAGAGGGATTTTGAGCTTGTTGAAACTCATTGAAAGTTGTGAAATGGTCCTTCTGAATTAGGTACGCTACTTGATCTAATTTGGCTTGGGCTAAAAATAATCTTGGAATAGGTCTGTGGCCAAGTTTAAAATTAGGGTTAAGGTGGAGTAGCTTTAAGGGATCCTTCTGAGGACTGTCATAGAAAACTTTACAAAGTTGCAATTAATCTGGACTGACCAGCCTCTGGGGTTATGGCATAGGTCAGAGGGAAGTTTAGACCAGGATAGGTGAGGCAAAGCCTGAGGAGTGATACCTGTAGCATAGCAGAGATAAAATGCATTGTCTTTCCAGGGTGGGTAATAATGGTCAGGAGAGGTCCCCAAAGCTTGTAGGCTCCAAGTAAGAAATTTACTGGCTTGAGCAACTAAATAGTACCAGCATAAATTTTGGAATTAGAAACAACCATGTTTTTCGCCAAGGTCAGTTTCAGGTATGATATACAAGGCTTTTGCCTTCCATAAAAATTTGAGAAAATTTGTTGAAGTTTAAGAAACTAAGTTTGCGAGAAGAATCCTAATCATACTAAGAGGGTATAATACCCTGGATAGTACATTCATTTGAATGACATAAATAATCCCTAACAAGGAAAGTGATAAAGTTTGCCAGCATTGTAGGTCAGCTTGTAATGTACGAGTAAGGGGAAAAATCATGTAATTAAAGAAAAAACTTGGTGGCTAGTTGTATTCCTAAATAGGTAAAATTAAAAGGTGACCAGCATCCCACCAGCTCCTGGGAAGGTCTCATTTAAACATTTTGGGCTGGATATTCAAACTGCGCCATTCAAAGCGCGAAGCCTTTGCGCTGCACAAATAGTTAGCAGGGTGTGTCCAGGGCGATATTCAAAGGAGTTGCACTATTGAGCAACTCTTTGAATATCACCCCAGCCACAGTTACTGTGCATGGCGCGCAGGAACTTGTGCCACTGCAAGTTGACAGAGTGGAGCATTCAACTTGCGGTGGCACAGCACCATTGCGCCATGCGCAAAATCCCAATATTCAAAAGGTGACATGCAAATGGGGCTATAATACATGCAGGTGCAGGGGCCATTTGCATCTGATTATGACTCCCATTTGCATGCCATTAGCATGTAGGTGCTCCGATCCCCGAGGACTTGTGCCTGGCGCCCTGCCAGGCAGCAGCCATCGCCCCCGCAGCCTGATCACGGGAATCAGTGTACAATCCCCACACACCCCAGTGGCCCAATCGGGCATAGTGTACTCCCAGCCCAATCGCAGGGCAGCAATGTGGCCCCCGAACGTATCCCTGGTGGTCCAGTGGACGAAATGCCCGATCGCTGCAGTAAGTTTAATAAACCCCCAACGATCCCTGTGGTCCAGTGGACCAAATGCCCGATCGCGGCAGTAAGTTTAATAAACCCCCAAACATATCCCTGGTGGTCCAGTGGACTGAAATACCCAATCGCAGCAGTAGTTTAATAAACTCCCCGGAACATAGCCCTGGTGGCAAGTGTCCCCACCCCACCCACTCACGAGCCACACCACCCCGCCCCCGCAGCTGGCAGGTGGCAGCATCCCCGCCTGCCACCACGACTCGCCCGGTAGGTGTTCAGCACCAGTATTGCAGAGCAAAAGCCACTGGGCGGCAGCCCATATTGCGATGACAGTTCAGATGGTATCATTATCTACGTCTGATTGTCTTGGGGAGATGGGTGCACCCATTGGCTCTGCCTGCACCACCGGGCGGGTTCTACCGGCAGTCAGTCGGGTGGGTGGGGTGGCGGCTGGTGGGATGCTGCCGCCCGCCAGCTGTGGGGGAGCGGGTGGTGGGCCGTGTGGTGGGTGGGGGTCACCAGCCACCAGGGCTATGTTCAGGGGGTTTATTAAACTTACTGCCACGATCGGGCATTTTGGTCCACTGGACCACCAGGATATGTTGGGGGTTTATTAAACTTACTGCTTGATCGGGCATTTCGTCCACTGGACCACCAGGGATACGCTCGGGGTTTATTAAACTTACTGCCGCTGATTGAGCATTTCGTCCACTGACCACCAGGGATACGCTTTGGGGCCACATTGCGCCGCGATCGGCTGGTGGGGAGTACACTATGCCCGCGATCGGGCCACTGGGGGTGGTGGGAGGATTTACAGTCAGCTGCCCGTGATCGGGCCGGGGGGCACAGGGACTGGGTTAGGGCCAGCCACAGGTGGCAGCTGCTGTGTTGCACCCTGCAATACAGCAGCTCACCTGTGGGTGGCCCTGACTTAAGCCTTTTTCTTTGGCTCAAAGTCATGCAGGCATAGGTTGGGGTTGCGCCTGACAACTCTGCACAGCCCGGCTGAATATTGGGCTGTGCAGTTTATGCATGGTTCCTCCCTCCAGTTCAGCATGCATTCATTTGCATCTGGCGCTGTTGCTCAGCCTGTTTTCTGTGGCTAACTGCCTCCTGCTGAATATCGCAGAATGGCGCACTCGACTCTGCGAGAGAGTAATCCTATTGCGCATGGCACAACCCTTTGAATATCCCACCCTTGTGTTTAAGGACATAATTGCTGTCTTAAATAAATTTAACTTATAACCAGACAATATAGTGAATTTAATTGAAGACTGAAGAGTGGCCAGTAGGGACTAGGCAGGGTGGGACAAATGGAGAAGAATATCATCAGCGATGTTGAGATTTTAAAAGACAGAGGTCCAATAGAAGTACCACAAATACAGGGATATAGCAAAATATGAAAAGAAAGGGGTCAAGATATAAATGAAAATGTAGGGGATAAAGGCACCTTGGCGCATGCCCTTACATAACATAAAGAGTTCTCATAGAATCCTGTTACAGGCAATCTGAGCAGATGGGAAAGAATACAAAGGTTGAATCCATTTGACAAATTTATCAGGGAACCCAAAGGCAGAGAAGGTTTAAAAGAAAGGGACAAGAGACCTGGTCAAATGCTTCTCAGCATCCAGGGATTTTGACACACTGGCAGTTCTGGATCTCTGGATGCCAAGATTAAATGAAAGATTTTCCATGTATGATCTGAAACAAGTCAGTCTTGTGTAAAGCTGACTTGTTTTTGACTATTAAGGTTGCCATAAGGTGCCAATACAGAGTGCTAAACTTTTGATAGTATTCTTATGTCAAAATTCAACAGCGAATTGAGTCTGTAATTTTCCACTTCTGAATGATCCTTCCCATGTTTAGGAATGAGGATGATGAAAGCCTCCAGAAAGGAGGGAAAAATTCTCTGATTGATAATAATGATTATCTAAATCAGCAAGATGAAGAACCAGTGCAGATTTAAGAGCGATGTAAAAGTTGGGTAAACCATCCAGGCCTGGAGATTTAGCAGGAGTTAGGGAAGAAATTTCCATTCAACCTTTAAGGTGGTGATAGGGATTTTGAAGGAGTCTGCCAGGGAGGCCTTAACTGAGGAAGTTGAGCTTGGGTAAGACATTCTATGGTTAGAGAATGGGGATATGCGGTAGAGTCTTCATTGGCATAAAGATTTTTACAAAGAGTTTCAATTCAGCAGCAATCTCCTTGGAGGAGGTAAGAAGGTGTTATCCTTCATGGATCTAACCACCTTGATCAATTGGGCAGTTTCTTGCTAGAAATGCATAGCAAGAAAGTGTCTGGCTTTCTCACCGTGCACCTCATAATTGAGTTTCACCTTAAAGAGAGCATGTTCTGCCTGCTTTCTGTTAAGTTTGGCATATTTAGCCCATTCTTGGTTGAGCCTGACTCAGTCATGGTCAGGAGATAAATAATTGATAGTCTTATCCAGCTACTGAATAGAGGTTAGGAGATCTTGTAACTGTTTTTCCCTATGGCTCTTTCAGTCGGTGGCCAGACAAATAGCTTCCCTTGGACAGTACATTTGTAAGTGTTCCAGCAAGTTTGAGCTAATTAGGTAGCAGATTTGTTAACAATAAAACTCAGTGTCAGCTGCTTCAGTCTGCTGGAGACACCAGTCATCTTTTAAGAGATGGTTATTTAGTTCACAGAGCTTATCTGCATCTGTAGGGGCAGTAAACAAAGGAGAGAGTGACTGGGGCATTGGCAGAAATAACCTTATTATCGTATATCACAGTATCAGACTGCTGGGATAAAGGATGGAGAAATCAGTGATAATCTAATCTAGAATGGATACCATGAGTGGGAGAATATCTCTTTCTATAGGGTGAAAACCCTCCAGATATCAACAATACCACAATTATCTAGAAGCTCTCAGAGTGCCCATTGTGCCAGAGAAAGGCATTTATGGGCCATGCCCAATATAGCTAAGGAGTCATCCATCAGAATATTCCAATTTCCAATTATTATTTTCTGTAAATGGCTGTGAAGGAGAAGAGATAGAAGACAGGTAAAAAATAAGGGGGTATCCTGATTTTATAGTTTTATAGTGAGATATGAATTCAGTAGGCAGTTAAGCCTTTTAATGAATTCACCACCCATGTGGTGGATTGGAGAAGGTGGTGGTCAACAAGGTCAAAGGTCTTTGATAGGTCCACAAACAACACACCTGTGGCCATACCCATGTCCATGTTTCTAAGGACATGGTTGGAGAAAAGGGCCAAGACCGAAAAGGTGCTGTGGTGTTTGCAGAAGCCATGTTGGAGGGGCTCAGGAGGTTGTACTTATCTAGATGTTTGGATAGCTGGTGGTGAATTATTTTTTCTAATAGTTTGCTTAGATGTGGAAGGAGAGATGTAATAGTAGTTTTCCAGGGCAGCGGATCACCAGATTTGAAAATAGGCTACATATGCACATGCTTCCAATAGTCAGGCACAGTAGATGATAAGAGGACAAAGTTAAATATGTGGGTCAGTGGCTTTACAAGGCAGGGAGAGGAATTTCAGAAAGGTGGGATACAGGCCATTGCTACCTGGGCTGCCCTGTGGGTAGCATGTTTAGGAGTTTGCCAGTGATACTATGGTTCTGAAATAAAAGACAAGGCTTGATGTCTGTGGGCAGCATGGCTGTTTTTTCTGGGTGGAGGGAGGCTGTGGAGGGAGTTTTCTGGTGTAGGCGGTAAGGTCAATGAACATTTTATTGAAGGTATCAGTGATCTTCACCTGAGTCAGTAATGGACTAGAGGGGAGGTAAGTTCCATTATTTGTTTGTTTGATTTGGGGTTGAGAAGGGTATTAATTGAGGCCCAGAAACTGTGGGGTTGCCAAAAGGCTGGTGTAGTATTTACACTTCATGTAACTCACAGCCTGCTTGCAGGACTATGAAGTTGCCTGTATGCATTCCATAATTGAGGGGAGGGGATGCCTTGAAGGCATGCCAGGTTTTGTCCCTTACTTTCATTTGGGCCAGCAGTTCATTTGATAGCCAATGGTGTTACTACCTTTAACCTCCTGGTGGTGATAGGGAAGCATTTGTCCTGAAGGTTTAAAGAGCTTCCATAAAAGCATCACCATTTTGGAGACATCTTTGAGTTGGTAGAATGAGGACCAGTTTATGGCCCAGGCACCCTTAGCACTAAGTTCAATCCTGGGATTTGAATTTCCTAAAAGATAGCAATTTGTGGGAAGGACGTCACTGATTTGGTGGTTAGAGCGATGTACTTTGGGGTGTGGTCACTGATAGAGTCAACCATAGTGCTCTGCTTAAAGGACCAGATTCATGCAGTTTGTGGCAATCCAGTCAAGGGTGAAGTGGTTGGGTGAGCGGGGTTGTATCGGGTAGGGAGGAGATGACTTGTTTAAGGTGATGTGCCTTTAGTAGGTGTGCATAGTCCATACTGGGATTCTGTCTAGTGGAGGTTGAAATTCTAAGTATGATGGTATCCTGGAGGTGGGGGCAGATGCAAGGCCATCCAGGAAATTTGATAGTCCTTTGGACCTCCTGAGGAGGATTGTAGCAGCTGTTAATATACCTATTTTTCGATGCACCCAGGACAATTTCAGCAACAAACCATTCACTGACTGAGGAGGAGGAGGAGCAAGCAATAGTGGTGTCACTAATATGGTCCTGCATGTATAGTGCAACGCCACCACCCTCTTTCTGCCAGGCCTGTCATGGTGCAGCAAATGAGTAGCCAGTAAAAGTGACAGAGAGCCCATATTAGTGACCAATGGTGCCAGCAGTGTAATGACCAGAAGAACAAAAAAACAATAAGGACTAAGAAGGTGAGAGAAAAGAACAAGGATGAGTACACTGCATAGTAATTATGGGTAGAACAATATGGTAGTATAAAAAGACAAGAGAAAATCAAAAGACTGGGTGGTGAGGCGAGATATATGAAACAGAATTTAATGTTTGAGTAGGAACTGAATAAAAATATATATACCAGGGTATGAATTTTGTAGAACATAACACTAAAACTGTCAGAAAAAACTATATGAATTAGAAATATAAAGATAACTTTTATAAACTGTTATAAACCATTCAGCTTCATGTATAATGCTGCTCTATAGATCTTACATCAGGCCACACTTGGATTATGGAACAGCACTCTGGAGCCCTTACTTGAGAAAGGGGTGAAACGTTGTAGAAGGTGAGCTGAGGATAACTAAGATGGTTAGTGGACTTACAGATCTTGAGTGTAAGGACAGGTGAAATAGGTTGTCTTTTTAGCTTGGAACAAAGAAGAATTAGAGGACTTATTGGTCATGTATAATTTTGTACATGATAATGAATGAAAAGAACAGCTAGGTATAACAATTCAGGATAAGCTTGACAGATTGAGGGACATAAACTACAATTAAAATAGAAAATACTAAAAGAAATGCAAGATTTAATTTTTTTACAAATAGAACAGCTAAAATGTGGAATTGGTTACCTGTGAGCTCGTGGAAAGTCAGAGTTTAGGAATATTTAAAAGTGTCTTGATATGTGGATATTAGATAAAGGGATTATTTGGACCTGCTAAGTGGGTGGACAGTTATGATGGGTCATTTGATCTTCTTCCGTCCTCCACCCAGTGTAATAACCCAGTGTAATAAATGAATAAATAAAAGATGACAGGGCAGCAGAGAAAAAAACAAAGAAGAATGAAAAGGGAATTAAGTACAGTTGTTAGAGAATAGATTTGATGTAAAATCAAACAAAGGCAATGTAGTGAGTGATGCAGGATCAAGGAATATTGATAACAAAATCAATCAATCAATCAAACGTTATTTGTAAAATAGCACTATTCCCAAAGGACCATAGCACTAGTACATAAATATTAAAACCCAAAACTTACATAAAACAACTGCAGCAGCTCATATAAAATCAGGGAATGCCAAATTAAATAAATAGGTTTTCAAGGCAGATTTGAAGCTCTCTCCATCAGGCCCTGTTGTATCCGATGAGGTACAGAATTCCACAAGGATGGGGCCACAAATTCAAATGCTTGGGCCCCAGATGGCTTTAAGCTAACCCTGGGAATCTCTAGCAATCCCTCATCAGCAGAGTGAAGTGGTTGAGAGGGGCTGTAGGGATGAAGAAGATGTTGCAGATAACTCAGACCCTGCCTGTGTAGGGCCTTATAGGTCAGTAAATCAACCTTAAAGGTGATCTGTCACTGAATAGGCAGCCAGTGCAGATCACGCAGCACCGGTGTGACATGGCAGCTATGAGGCAGGCCAGTCAGCAGCCTAGCTGCTGCATTCTGCACCAGCTGCAAGTGCCGGATATGAACCCTGGAAGTCCTAGGTAAGAGAACCAAGTGTGTCAGAATAATAGTAAACAAAAAAAAGAGGAAAAGGGTGATGGGGAAAGAGGAATAAAAAGAACAGAATATCATAAAAGTATAAATTACATCACCCTGCACCCAAACGGGTTATTTCTGTGATCCTGTGGTGGTCAGTTCCTCCCATGGAGGCATTAACATTATATATAGGGAAGAACTGTCATCATGTCCATGCCAACTCCACTAGTTAAGCAATGAGTAGGGTCCAGATAAAAAGAATTTCCAAAGATTGCAGTCATGGAAAAGTCTAGGGGCACCATAGGAAAAGCAGAAAACTGGTGGAACTGGGAAATTGGAGTAGAAGATTACCATGCAGCACCTAGACCTTCCACGGTTTAATAATATGGAGAGATCTAGTTACAGTAGCTGTCACTGAAGATCAGTCCGACAAAGGTAATTAATACCAGTTGTCCGTCAACGCTGGAAGGATGAGAGCGTTTAAAGTGAAGGTCCAAAAATAACGTAAATGAATAACAACAAGATAGCATAGAAAGCCATCAGTAGTTACACTAGAGCAAACTTTTACCTAAATCTAAGTAAAAACAGAGAGGACTCATACGCACCAGTAGTATATATAGGCAGGTTAGAGAGCAGTAGTAAGCACCACCCAAGAGTAAATTAAGGCTCAATGTACTGGAGATCAATGATGATTACTCAGTTAGCGAGGAGTGGGGAAAATATTGGAGAAGTGTTTAGGAAGTTCCAGGAGTGCTTGTTCAGCAGAGGAAAATTCCAAGGTACCAGTGCAGTGGTAACAAATAGCCATGCTGGATATCCCATGTAGAACTTAACGCAGGCCTTATATAGCTTGTGCATGATGGACTTATATACAGGTGCCATTATCTAACTTGAGGAGTGGTGTCACTGAATACATAATAATGATGGCCATTCTGGGTAAGGGATTGTTTGTCATGGGCTTGCTTCTGTAGAAAACCTTATCTTAAAAATTTAGGCAGCACAGAATCATGGCCCACAGTTTGCAATTCGGAGGAGGCTGGGGACAGAAAAACGATAAGCATGCCAATGATGTATGAGGATTCATGAGAAGGGGACCTGCAACCCTCTGTAGAAGACCTTGAACAAAATCCAGTATATCGCCTTCAGTATGCTCAAGAATGCCCACTATTATCACATTGTTCCTGCAGCTTCGTGCCTCTTGATCTATTTATTTATTTACTTATTTGAATTTTGATGACTGAGTAGGTCAACTGAGACAAAGACCCTTTTCAGTTATACCTGAGGAATAAAGCATTCAAGAACAAAACATAATACAATAATACACATAGAATAGTACAGTGAGTCACAATATGCAATTAAGCCATAGGTAAATAACAGCGATACCCAAGTAGGCAATAACCAAAGAATTCAGGATTACATGCAGTTTGCAGGTAGCCAGGGAGGCAGGAGGCAGATTAACATTTTATACCATGTGCAGGGACATTTATGCCATTCACATGCCAGATGTCAACAATTTAAACAGCAAGATAACTAAGAATAGCCAGATTCAACTGCATTTTGTTAGAGACATGGGGTTCAGGTTACAGTCAGATGTTTTCTAGGTAGAGGAGGAGTAAGAAGTGGGAGAGCAGCTTGTCTTTGAGATAGGAGAGAAGGAGGCTGTTTGTGACCATTCATAGATTGAGATAGACACGTAACATTAGCCACATGTGGCCTTCTTAATAACAGTTGCCTCTGCATCGGGGTTGAAGAACTCATCCTTGTAGAGTTTTTGAATTGGTTAATGGTTTTGCAGGAAAGTAGAGGGTGGGGCAAATTGTTCCACGACTGATTCTCCTTGGATTCTGCCACTCAGGCTTCCAGCTTGGTAACACATTTTTGAGTTTCTGGATTTTTTTCATCTCGGGTTTGCACACTTCAATGGAGCTAATACACACTTCAGCATCTCCAATGCACTGGTGAAAGCTACTAAGGCTGGCTTAAAGAGCTAAAATCTTCCACCACCTTGGTAAGGGTAAACTTGTTCCTGCCATATCCACAAGAAGCAGGTCTAATTTGTCTGGTTCTGCTTCTGTGTCCGAGGGAGAATCTGTCTTGGGGCACTTCCTAGGGTGTTACTGCCTAGGCAGGAGGGCAGGAGCTTCAGTCATGCCTCATGTTTCAGTTCTGTCCAAAGGATCCATGGTGAAATTCAGTCAGTTGAGGGCACAAGAGGGGCTCAACTACTGAAAGTAGTAAAAGTAAAGCTGTTTAGCAATGAAAAAGATGCAGTTTATCAACTGGGATCATAGAGCTGATGGACTTTGGCTAATCAACCCAAGTGCATCACGGATATAGCCAATGCATTCTTGAACCCTACCACTGTTTTCACCCCAACCACCAAAGATTGAGGCCCTGCTGCTCCACTTAACGCCAGGATCTGCATTGTAAGTTTTCTTTCAGTCATTTTAGGTTAAATTATAAATGCCTGACTATAAGGCCTTCAACTTTTAATGTTTTAAATATCTGTACATTCTGACCACTTGAGCAGTGTGGTCTGAGTCTGTCAGAGCAGTTGAAAACTGAGATATTTTGCTCCTAACACCACACATTGTGACTGAGGTTGCAGTGGAATATCAGAAATATGAGGGAGCAATATTGATCTTGCTATGCTGGCTGGCGAACTTAACTCAAAAGTCTCTTTGGAAAATAGGCAAAACAGTCACGGATAATCCTTGTGGCTTCATTTTATTTGTATCTATACTGTATTTGACTAATGCTGGTAAAGCACTGCAGATTGTATGGACAATGGAGTGTAAAAGAGCAGGAGTGAGAAAAGAGAATGGAGCTGAATACTGCTGAATTTAATGCACTATACAGTATGTGCTGAAAGGCCCATATTGCCTTATTAAAGGTATATTAACATTACTTGGGATGGGGGTCATATTGCCATTTAAATAACATTAATTTTACTCGCTTAGCGGTGCAAACATTTTTGTTCTATTTACAGGTGAGAAAGTACTGCCATGAGCATTGAGTCCTTCAAATTTGTACCTTTACAAGAAATAGAGATGGATGTATAGAGCCTAGAGATATTCTATGGAACAATAAATTAACTCTAAAAGAAGAGACCATGGCATATCACACGCAAGTCACTTATCCACTTTATCACTTATAAGTTCTCTGTTAATTGAGTGGGAAAATTACAGGTGATTATGTTTGCACTCCTGGAGGGTGATTTAATACCCAGGCAATCTAATAGGGAAGGACATTTGGTTCTGCATGCCCCAGCACTTTTATGTTGATTGCTATTTAGGAGCCTGAACTCCCATTATGCACCTCTGTGGATTGATTTTAGCTCAGAGTGCACACTGCCTATTTTAACAGAATTTGCAAGTTTTACTTTTGATGTGAATATGAGCTGAATAACAGCTGTTGAACTGCTGATATTAAACTTTCTATGCTCAGACCAATGTTATGGTTTGTCATCCTGTTAT
The DNA here is from genome assembly GCA_016271365.2 of Neoceratodus forsteri. Classification (NCBI taxonomy): domain Eukaryota; kingdom Metazoa; phylum Chordata; order Ceratodontiformes; family Ceratodontidae; genus Neoceratodus; species Neoceratodus forsteri. Next base: position 1,104,836,360 of record CM057458.1, on the reverse strand, counting down.
GTTAAATGGGATTGGCTCCCACAAATTTCAAAATATTTGTTCTAATGGTCTGGAGAAGAGATACAAAACATGTGAACAAGTGAACCCTTTATGGTTCCTATGGGGGATAGTTGGAGAATGGTGAACTATTGTGCTGTTTAATATGTATTTTAAGGAGCGTGGGGCAAAGTGAACTAAGAGACCCTATTATCCTTTACTTTAAAGCATCATATATACTTTATCAGATACGAAAATAAAATAAGCACCCACACAGCATGAGTAACACACCAACGTTGTTAAATTGGAATCATAGGGCCAGATATTCAAAACTTTGCGCCGGCAAAAACCGTTTATGCAGGTTTAGCATGGGATTAGCGAGGTCTGCTATATTCAGAAGGCCAAATAGTGCAGGCAAACTGCATTAAGCGTGGGCAAAATTATAACGTATGCAAGGGCAAACCCGGCATAGACTCTGAGGCGCAATGCTTTTATATTCTCACGACTAGCGCGCGCTAAGTGGTATTATGCGACTTAGCCACGACACTTAGTGCAGTGTACATACCGCCAGAAAAAGCTTGTCTTAACCCTGGGCAATCAGCTTTGCACAACACTATGGCTTTGCACGGTGTTTACGCTGGTTTAGCGTGGGTTTTGCGCAGACCCTAACAAAGAAATATGACACATAGATAAAGCCAAACATAGAGGAAGCATGCTGCTAACTGATAGCATCACAATGATGCCATCATCTGCCACCAGTCCCAGCCATGCCAGGCAGTAAGTGGTGACCCTGCTGCCAATGGACAGCATGGCTGTGTGGCCATACAGCACACACCTGCAGACCACACTTCTGTGGACACCAACAGATGCCAGCACACACATGCAGCACTGTGGGCATGGGGATGTTGAGGGAGTATGTATGGGTGGCGAGGTTGTGCCACAGACCAGATGTGGCCCACAAGGCTGGGATACATCATGCAGTGCACATAGGCCAGTATTGGGAATACCCCAAACCAGTGTGCCTTCGGATAATATATGCCCCCCGCCACATACCGCACAGCTGTACAACTGCCACAGCACACAAAGCCAGAAATGTACATGTCACTGTGAGCATCCCATGCCACAGGTATAGCATCTGTGGGTCACACAACAGCATATCAGTAATGTCCACTGTCAGTAAACACCTGCAGGTTGGGCCTCTCACTGTGTGTAGTGCAGTCATCATCACTGCCCTACACACCATAGGCAATGCTGTGTCCACACTACTGGCCCCTTGCTACTGTAGTTTCTGCTGTGCACTGTAGCATGACCTACAATGTGACAGTTGCATGCAGCACCACCACCATCTGTGCCTATGCTGTATTGTCCCAGTACAGCTGCAGGCAGCAGCGCGCGCATGTGGAAGTAGTGTTCAAAACTGTATAATATTCCCCAAGCTGTTTCGCATGGCGTTACACGTTTGTGCGGGTTTAGCGCAGGGCTAAACAGTTAGCCGGTGCAAACTGCATGCAAATCAGGTCATAATGAGATGCTAATCTGGATGTTTGCCCACAGACTACCTAAGTAGGCTCATTTGCATGTCACTTTTGAATATGGCAAAGTTTGGCGCCGGCAAGCGTGTTTGCTCCGGGCTAATGGTTTAGCCCTGCCTAACCCCGCGCAAACGTGTTAGCACTGCGCTAACAGTTTGGGGAATATTTTTGGCAGTTTTGCACACTGTACTTTCACATACACTGCTGCCTGCAGCTGTACTGGTCCACGCATTTGCTGGCACACACATTGGCCACATAGTTCATCTTACCTACCTTCACATCGCTCGTGCACTGTGTTGCTGTTGTGGTTTGCACTTCCTGGTTGCCATATTCAAAGCTGTCTTATTCCAGGGCTAAGTTTGCCCTGCACTCCCAGTCCAGTTTGCCCGGCCTCATTCCCATGCTATATTCAGAAGCTGTTTGCCCTGGGCTATTCCTTTTGAATATAGCTTGCTCTATGCTCCTGGCTAAGTTTGCCCGGGCCGGCAGTGCTAATTTTGTCCTGGGGCAAAGTTTTGAATATCTGGCCCATAGTGTTTTATATACCAAACGTCAAGGAATACAAAGGTGGCTAAAGCAAATAAATTAACGTTTCACCCGTACTTGCCAGGCTTCATCAGAATAAAACAGTGCCATAAAAACATACCATTTAAATACAATTTTGAGCAGGACCATTTGACAAGAATAGACCAATCACCTTAGCAAGTAGAACTTAATTCACGTCTTTAACTATTTCATGATCAGTCCCACAAATTTCATTTTGTGACATAGATATACTAGCCACGAATGTCAGTGTAATCAACACACATAGTCAAATTTGCAGGCAATGTGAAATGTGATATTTATAGTCTACAAAGAGTGACATAACCCTACACATAACGCAAACTGCTTACATTGTAAATGCAAGTAAACAGTCTTAGAATCCTTACTTGTTCAAGCCTTTTTCAAGAAAATTTTTAACTTTAATTTAAACATGTACTAATCATATCATAATACATTTCTAAAGCATATTCTTATATATATGCACAACATGTTAAACATTTTTTCTTTATTATTCTAATATCTTTCTATATTAATTACCATTATGGCTATGGGCACAAAGAACAAAGGTTTCCAGGCACATTACGTTTTAAAACTCATTGTACATGGTAACAGGATGGCTAAATCTGATGAAGAATCAATAGGGATGACAGTCATTAAATCAGTGATTGGGAATACATTAGACTATTGATTATTTCAGCACTTATATTTTTGTAAAAATGCTGAAAGGTCTATACTTTCATTAAGTCCTTTGCCTGAGCATACTTTATACAATTTTTTTGTGTTGATTGTAGGTTGGAATTCTCAAACTGCCATGGATACCTTTGTACTGTGATTTCCCCAGTGGCCACTAGATTTGGGATCACTATGGATTCCTTAATGACTTGTAGCTTACAGCTCTTTTCAAATCATTTTATATTACTTCATTTGTACATACACTGTATATGTGGTGATGCTATTACGTTATTATGCTATTTTATAAGATTAGAGATTGGGCACAGCTCTCCTGCTTCTTTTTAATACAAGAGGAATATTTAATGTAAATAGGTCTATTAGGTTGTAATCTCCACAGCTAGTACAGTACTAATTGTGACAAGTTATTAGGTCAAACTGTTTATGGGAATGAACTCACCACTTGATTTACTTCTTCATTTTCAGGAGCTGCCTTTTGGGACAAGGTTTTGGGTAAAGGGAATTCTAGGTACAGAGAGTTTCCTCTGCTGAATACCACTTGCTTCTAATTAGATGCTTTCCACTAGGGAAATTTGGAGACAAAACACATGATCTAAGGGGTTGTAAAATGCACACTGGGTCAAGTCATACAAACATAAAAACATAGAAGGTAATGTCAGATAAGGACCAGGTGGCCCACCTAGTCTGCCCAATTTCCCTACTTAATGCCAATACCGCAGACCCTAGTTGATCTGCGGCTTACCCTCTTCCCTACTGCAAGAGCACTCTTATGTCCTTCCCATGCTTTCTTGAATTCCCCTACTGTTTTTGCCCCCACAACCTCTGCAGGGAGACTGTTCCAGGCATCCATTACTCTTTCTGTAAAAGTAATTCCTCATGTTGCCCCTGAGCCTATTCCTCTAGCCTGATATCATGTCCCTTGTTCTTGTATACCTTCTTTTTGAAAGATGCTACCTTCCTGTACCTTTGTTTATACCCCTGTAGTACTTGAATGTCTCTATCATATCCTCCATCTCACTCCTCTCCTGTCCTCCAGAGAATACATATTGAGGTCCTCTAGTCTTTCCTCATATCACTTTTAATGCAGTCCTTTCACCATTTGTCTTGCCCTTCTCTGGACTGCCTCTATTTTGTATATGTCCTTCCGGAGATGTGGCCTCAGAACTTGACACAGTACTCCAGATGAGGTCTCACTGGTAATATGAACATATGAAAATATCAGCAGAAGCAGGCCTTGTGATCTATCGAATCTGCTCGATTGTGCAGCTAGCCCCTCAACTTGCAGTTGCCCCACCTTCCCAACCCTGTAATCTGTACAGTGGCATAACTGCCTTTTTTTATTGCTAGTGTTACCTCTCCCAATGCACCCAGCATCCCACTGGCTCTCCCCACAGCCTTCTCACATTGTTTGGCTACCTTAGATCATCAGATTTGAATATTCCCATGTCCCTTTCTTGAATGCTGGCCCTCAGTACCTCTTCCCCAATCTTGTACTCAGGTAATTCCATGAAATGGGGGTACCAATGTGCCAAATACTTTGTACATTGATTAAAAAAAATAACAGACACTGCAGTCACGATAAATGAATTTAAAAGGTAGCCACAAGTACAGATACATTTCATTGTTTGAGAAACCCAGGTACACCCATTTTATTTTTATTCAATGTCCAGCTCCAAATGTCACAGATTTTTCCAAGCAAATTGTGACATGTAAAACAAAGCACGTTCCATTGCTTCTATGCAAACTTTATTTTTGTTGCACTTCAGTAAAGTTATGTTGAAAAGTGCCTCTGGTGTTGTCTTTTGTTAATTCAGAAATTTTCATCCTAATTTTTTGATGCATATGAATTGTCTGATTTGCTCAAAATTTTGTGTGACACATGCAACATTGTGTCCAAGCAGATAGCATTTTTACATGTTCCCTAAATTTCACCAAAAGCATCCAGCTTTTTTGAGTGATGATTTTCTTTTGGGATGGGGTCTTAAAGTACTGCAGGACTTTCATGAGAGAGGGTGCAGGCAATGTTTTTTTAACTTAACAGTTGTGTGGTGTCCACTGTTGCATATGCAATGTCTAGTGTCCACTGTTGCATGCACAACACTGAAGGTGCTTTTTTCAAGTCTGATATGGAATTATTCCACAACATAGTTCCTTTTTCACTCTTGAGGCATAGTGTCTTGAAATGCTTAGTAAATAAAGTAATTTTTTTTCAAGTTAAAGACCTGTTTGTCCACTGCTGCATACGCAACATTTGGTGTCCACCAATGCACGCACAGCACTGAAGGTGATTTTCTCAAATCTCTGCTGGGAGTTATCTCACAATCTGGTGCCTTATTCATTCCTGAGTCACAGTGTCTTGACAAGCTTATTAAAACTGATCTATTGTGGATTTGAATAATTGACCCTCGTGTCACACTTTGGTGACCCTTTTCATGGACTTACCCACTTCCTTCCTTGGATTTCTGTGCCCCAAATGCATTAGTTTGGTACTTTGCATTGAATCTTAGCTGTCACAGTCTTGGACACCTCAAGCATGTTTAGGTCCTTTCTCATTTTTTCCACACACACACACCCCAGAGCGTTAACCTTGTAGCAGATCTTAGTGTCATCTGCAAAGAGGTGTATCTTCCCCTCCAGCCCCTCTGCAATGTCACTTATAAAGACATTAAAAGGACTGGCCCCAGCATGGATCCCTGTGGCACCCACTGGTCACCTACCTCTCCTCAGGTTGAATGCCATTTACCACTACCTCTGTGTCCTGTCATTCAACCATTTTCTGACCCAGTTTACCACCTTGGGGCCCACTCCCAGGCTGCCCAACTTATTTACCAACCTCCTATGTGGGATGGTGTCAGGCCTTGCTGATATCTAGGTAGGCCACATCCATTGCCCTCCCTGATTTACTTCCTGGTCACCCAATCAAAGAAGTCTATCAGATTTATTTGACAAGACCTTCCTGTTGTGAATCCATGCTGCCTCAGATCCTGTGCTTTGCTGGATTCAAGAAATGTCAAATCCTTTCTTTTAGCAGTGACTCCATTAATTTTCCCACCACCGAGATCAGGCTGACTGGCCTGTAATTCCCATCCTTCTCCCTGTTCCTACTTTTGTGGAGCGAGACTACATTTGCCATCCTCCAGTCCCCTGAAACCCCTGTTACTGTCAATTTGTTAAATAGGGCTGCTAGTGGTGCTGCCAGCCCTCTCTAAGTTCTTTACTATTCTGAGATGTATCCCATCCAGTCCCATACCCTTGTCCGTTTTCAGATTTTTGAGTTCCTTTAGGACTCTTCCTCCACAAATGGGCTGGTGTCCATATCTCTTCCATCGGTGCCCCAATCACCAATAGTAGTCCTTCTCCTTCTTCTGTAAATATTGTGAGTCAGGAATACACTTGTGTTTGGATAGCATCCGAGTCATCTGTTGCTTGTACTCTAAAATGGTGGTTAAGTACCTTTAAGTGGCTACTGGAATGTTATTCCAAACCTCTCTTTAGGTAGGGCATACTAGTATGATGGCCTAGGTTGGTGCTATACTGCCTATGGGAGTTAAAAGTACCTTAGTGTTGTAGCCTGTGTTGGCATATTGTGACTAAATATGACTGTTGTACCCTAGTATTGCATAGTCTGATACCCTAGCAAAGTGTTCTTTGAAATTATACCGAAAAGTGAATGGTATCTTGGAAAAGGATATGTGTTTTAATGAGGGTGCTTTACTTGAATAATGGGCATCTCTGCTCCATAGCTCCTGATATTTTGGAGTTCCTGCATTGTGACCTGACTTTATAAATGGATGAGTTCTTTTCTTCTGATGTTTTAAGTGGTCTTAATGAGATTATAATTATGACTAAAAATGTGAGGATGTTGAAAATAATGTGATGATGATGTTCCTTGATTACATGCCCAAATGATGTAGATATAAGGCTGTGTGGATTATAAAGAGCTAGTTCCTGTTAGCATGGTTAACTGTGTATGATATGTTTTTCGATTATTCTTTTTTTTTTTTTTTTTTGATTTGTTTGATTATTTTGGAATGTATTTTAATATTCTGTGTTTTCTTTTTTAGCTATAATGTCATGTTTGCTGAACAAATAAGCTTGTTTGACTTGACTTGACCCTCAACCACCTCCACTGGAAGGCTGTTCCAGGAATCCACCATTCTTTCTTTGAAGAAGTATTTCCTCACATTTCCTTGAATTTACCCCCAGCTTCACAGCATATCCCTTGTTCTTGAGCACCTTTTTATCTAAAAAATACTTCCTTCCTTTCTTGGAGTGTTTATTGTACTTATGAAATGTGTAAATTAAGAAACAATTAAAAAAATTCAATTTTAAAACTAAAAACAAGTATTTTCTTTTGGTAAAAGTAACTAGTAAAAGTAGTTCTTTCCACCAATCAATTATCTGTCTTTCCACACATTCAGTAAATGGAATGCTTGTTTATTTTAGAGCACAGGAATTCAAATTGTTGCAGAATTTTTCTGGCAGCATGCTCACCCCTCATATACAACAGAAGGCCATATATGGAGCCATGATCTCAGTCATATCTGAATCAGTGTTAGCGTAGCCAGGATTTCAGAATGGGGGCTTCCACTAAAGAAATCCATTATTTAGCCCTGTGTACAAATGATTTCTTATGAAAACCTAAGGAAGCAAGATTAGAGGGAGTTTCTGGACACCCAAGATCCCCTCCACCCCACCTGGCTCCACCCTACGGTAAGCAGCAGAGACTGTCCTGACAAACTGGTAAGGATAGAAGGAGGATTTCTCATGGTCACCAAAGAAAGGATTAAAACTGTGACTAGTACTACATTATTTAAGTATGTTTATGTGTGCATGGAGGGTATTATGAGAGGAAAGAATGTTTATTTTTAATTTTCTAAAATATAATTGGGTTTAACCTTTTAGGGCCTTGCTGAAGGTATTCAGTAAGTAGAAGTGGTGGCCGTGTTTGTAATGGCAGTCAGGGATGAGTCTAGTAGCTCATCAATTCCATATGTGGCTGGCCAAAATTCCAAATCCCATTGGCTGAACTTTTCCAACCTATGCATTTCTGGGGAATTAAGATAAGGGTCTTGGAACTTATTTAGCCAGTCAGGAAGTAGGAAATGTCCATTTCATTTTATAATTTATATTAACTATGTTAGAGCTTACGTTTTTTTGTCCAGAATTTGTTTTCATGTCCCTAGTGTCTTATAAGGTCAGGTATAATTTTCTGTTGCATCGTAGTTCATTTTTGCAACATGAAAACTGATTTCAAATAATGGATGTTTAAATACACATGAGAATGTTGATAATGATCATTTATTTTTCTAATAAATATTTCAAAATAAAATATGTTAAAGATGACTCAAACATGGAAACAGGCATCAGGAGTAGGACAAGATTAAATTAAATAACAAAGTATACAGTATGTAAAACAGTGTCATAACATGAAATGCTGCTTCAAGGTAAGGAATAGAATTTGGCTTCATGTAGTACCTCTCATACAAAGTCTTAAAGGACTTTGCAAATTACAGTGAGCTGGCTGCAAAGATTGCATATGAGAGAGAGAAGTAATGGAATGCTCAGATGGGTCATATACAGAAAAAAGACTGACACCGACAGATAGACTGGAGAATAAGCACAGAGAGGTTAAATAGAAATTATTTTCTCATGCTTCACATTAGGTAAGTTGCTATGGTGGCAACAAGACCTGAGTAGGAATGGTACCTGGGTCTCCATGTTCACAGCCACGCACTCTCACCATAATACAACACTGCTTCCCAGCATCAACCAGTAAATATTCCCTAGGCTTGAGTGTATAGTTTCAAGAAATCTGTTATATAAATAAATTCTTACCCAGACTGGCCTTGTGTATAATAATAACATACTGTAGTAGTGATGATGGACAGGACTTAGAGCCTGATCTACTGTACAAAGTGGTGAACAACCACCAAGGAATCCCCATATACATTTTGAAAAGAAAAATGTTTTTGGTTAATGTGAACGCTGATGCTGTATGTCCCTGTTCATGGCTGTTAAACTGAAATTTTTCAATAAAAGAATTAGCTGCCAAAACAATGGAGTGATCCCATGCAGGCTGGTGGTGGGCAGTGATCTCACTCAGCGCATGTGTTGAGCTCAGTGCATCCACAGCCCTGATGTGTGCCCCACTGCACCCAGTCTTGAGCTACCAGCACTCCTACATGCAGCCAGGTCAGATCAGGCACAGGGTGTGGGCATACAAGCATCTGATTCTGGACAGTATCAGTGAAGTCTGGAAGGCTGGCAGAGGAGGTACAGGCTATGTGGGAAATATCCTACTGTAGTGACTGTGTGCTCCCACTGCCCAGCTGTATAACATCCCTGGGGCCTGAATGGCCTCCCTCCACCTGCCCCCAGAAGTATGCCATGGTAAACAGGACTGAATTTTATGCTGGCACAGTCTGTTTGTTGTATAACACACATGGTAGCAACTATGGGATATGGCCATCCTTGGAGTTATCAAACATCAGTACAGATTGCATGTAATCATTTCATTTTGCATTTAATTTTATAGTCGCTAAGTACCCTGCTGAGGTAACTAAATGTTGCAAAACATTGGTTAGGATTCAACAACTTATTGAGATACATGTTGAAAAATAAATGTTTTTCAAGTTGTGGAGTGAGTCTGCTCGATTTCTATGGATCCTGAAGGACTGCCATGCCTCACCTTCCCTGCACTGTGCAGAATGGGGATCCACTGCCATGCTGGCCTGGACATCCAGTTGGATGCCCGGTGTCCAGCACTGCTCTGTCCCCGGATACCCCCTAGCCCTGTGTGACATTCTATACTCATGGGCAGTAAAGGACAGAGGCTGTGGATACCATCCAGTGAGGACAGGTATTGGGGTAGAGCAGAGAGGCCAGGTTATCCACAAATTACAGGTATCACTGGCCACTTAGTGAAATGAGCCCTCAAGGACCATCTTGTCTGCCATTCCTGCTTTATAACAGGGTCTATTCCCAATTTGAGTATAAGCATGCATCCAAAATTAACAGCCATAACATTACCCTTCTAATGCTGCGTAACTCTCAATGCCATTCTCTCTCAGTACTCTGTCTATGCCTCGCTTTAAAAGCCTGAACAGTGCTGGCTTCCATGACCACACCAGTTAGGCTATTTCATATGTTAATCACCCACTGTGCGGTTATGCTTTGTTATGATTCTTCTTATCCCCCAAGTCTGAGGACAAGCCCTTCTACTGTAGTTCTTCTTGCACTCGCCATCTCACCATCTCAAATCTATGTGCATACTCCATCCTGGCTGTCCCTTTAGTATCTGGAAAAAGTGATCATGTTCCCTCTCAGCCATCCCTTTTCTATGCTAAATAATTTTAGTATGCAATGTCTCCTTATACTGCAGTTCTTATCTTCTTGTAGTACCTCTACCATTTTAATTATATGCTAATGTAATGTAATAACATTATATACTTTGCCATGCAGTGGCAAACAGAATACTGCACTCCACAATTTTGGATGCACATGGAGTAGGCTGTAAAAATTGTTGTTGTATGACGTCTTGCTTAGCAGACGTGGATGACACTTTCCCATGTTTTCCACAACAATCTCCCAGGCAAGTACTACACTCCTAAGTCACAAATCATCTAGCTTCCATGTGCTGAACACTCTTGATCTTTTCAGTGTCGTTTCTGTACTACAGTGACCCAAATCTGTACCAGTACTTCAGATATGGTTAAACCAAGGCCTGGTTTGGGGAGATCACATTCCTTGACCTGCACTTTATCCCTTCTAATTCCTAATGCATCCAGGTATTGCAGTTGCTTTCTTGACTGCAGTAGTGCACTAACTTCAAATTACGGTCCACAGTTCTGCTTAAACCTTCTTCTTCAGTTGTGCTGTCTACTAATCTACTATTGCACCACATAGAGTTTAGGTTAACCCACAATCATTACTCCTAGGTGTGGAACCTTGCACTTCCCCATAATAAATCTAAGGACACTTTTCTTAGCCCATGATCCTAATGTATATGTACAGATCTCTCTGTATTGTATCCTCCTCTGCAGTATTCATTTTTCTGGCCAGTTTAGTTTTATCAGCAAGCATCAACGCCCTGGTGTTAACCCCTTCTTCAGGTCATTATATATATGTAAAGAGCAATATGTCCAGCACCAAATTCTGGGAATTTCAGCATATCTTCCACTCTGAAAGGTGACCATCCACCAGCATTCTGTTTCCAACCTGTCAGCCAGTTTGCCAGCCTACTTTGTGGACTCCATATTGTGCTACTTTGTGCATAGATTTTCCTACAGAAGTGTCAAAAGCCTTGCTAAAGAACAGATAGACTACATCCTGGCACCCAGCCCTGTTCATCTCTCTCTAGTTACCTGCTGAAAGAAGGCACTCAGGTTGGTTTAGCAGGATCAAAGAGTTGTAAAGATGTGCAATGTTAATAGAGAGCAACCAATTTCCATTGCTGTGTTGAACTGTCACATCATTTGTGATTTATTTATTAAGGTGTTATTAATCAGGTAAGTGCACTAGATCACAGCCTATTTTCAGGCATACCCCAGGGTTACAGTGAACAACAAGAGCAATATAATGAAAGCAATAAAGGAATCAGTACAAAGAGCAGTTAATACAGTTAAGTATATTAAGTAGCATTCAATATCACACGACATGAATAGGATACAGAAAGAAATAAGGAATCAATACAAAGATTAATAAATAGAGTAAGGTACAATGAGTAGCATTCAATGCAAAACAAATGATTAGCGTAGTTCATCAATATGTCATTTTGTTAGGTACACGGCAGGCAGATATGGACAGAAAAGTTTCTTCAGCTTTTTGTAAATAGCTGATGTGAGGCGGCACTACATATACACAACTGGATGAGGTTCCAGTGTTTTGGGTCAACATACTTTACGAGGAGAACACAGATTCAACTATTTTGGTGCTGCATTTTGATACAAGCAGCAACAATTAATCACTGGATCAAAGGAACGGGCACAGGAGGATTCAAGGAGAATGCCTACCAAGAAAGTAGGGGCTTGAAGCATATGATTTTATCTATGAAGCAGAAAGTGGTAACAATTCTTTACTCAGACTCTTGACTCTGACTTGGACTTTGCCCTCTTCTTAATAGGGAGATGGTATTGGCTGTTTTCCATTTCTCTGACACTATCACTTTCTATAAGGAATCCTTAAAGATATCAGTGAGGGGCCCAGCCAGAGCCCTTTCAAATATAGTTTACCCTTGAGTGTATATCATCAGGACCCTGGTGTCTCTAAATTCACAGTTTACAGATACCTAATAAATTCTAGCATGATCAGATCTGATTCTCATTCAGGCTTCACCTCTCCAATAACTTCCACCCTAGCTGGCAATGCCCCTGACCTTCTATCTGAATACTGACACAAAGTAGTCATTCAGTGTATCTATTATTCCCCTGCCTCCTAAATGGTTCCATCCACTCCACATTGATCAGTGGCCTCACCTTATCCCTGACACTCATTTTCTTTCTTTAGTATTGAAAAGAAATTGTTTCTCTTGATCCCCTATACAATACATTTTCCAGAAAGGCACTGGCCTGGGCAGTCTTGACTTTACATTTACTCTGTAATGCCCTATACTCTACTTCCATTGCTCTGTCAGGCCTAAGTGCAATACTTTCCAGTTGACCATACTGAACTGCATTTGCCTTCTCTCTGCCCTTCCCTGGTTATTTACAGTTCTCTGCAGGTTATCCTCCTCAAGGGAATTGGCCACCTCATCAGTTTTGAGTCATCTGCAAATTTAATCATGAGTTCACATTCCATTGTGATGAATTATGCAGTCTTCTTAGAATTCCATTTGGTTTGCATATCTGACATACAAGATTAGGCTCAGCTGCATAAATACTTAGGAATAGCATAGGAATTTAATTTTAGCAAGGGATTTTTCCTATATCCACACCCTTTGTCCAGCTGTATTATTGTTCATTTAAATTCTCCTCAGAGATATAGAAGAAATCCATCTTTATCTCAAAGTCACATCTCATTCGCAATTTAATAAAGATAGATAGATAAATAGATAGATAAATAGATAGATAGATAGATAGATAGATAGATAGATAGATAGATAGATAGATAGATAGTAAGTACAGCAGTGCAAGACTAATGTTACACAGCATGTCTGGATCTGCTGCACTGAAAGGCTAGTTTGAACCACTGGCATCATTTCTCCCTCCATCTGTTCCATCCCACCCACCCTGTTCCACTGATTCAAGTTGCATTAAACTGTCCTGCCAATGAGTTGGATTAGTATTGTTTTTACAGTTGGCAATGCACTGGCAACTCATGTTGCATTGTTTTTCAACATATAACAAGCTCAAGAGCAGTGTTAACAAAATGCTATTGCAACTCAGTTTGAAAGCACCTGAAGCCCAGTCGTAATGCAATGCAAACTGAGCTGTAACTTTAAGGAACAGTTTGTGCAAGGCTTTGCACTGAACCAGCAACACATATGCAACTCAGTCAGAAATGCTAAAGCAACTCATTGGTGGGCAGTTTAATGTGAATTTCAATGTACAGTCTCACACAGGTGTAATGCTGGCCTTGTCAGTCAACAGACGTTTGTCCAGTATGACAGGAATGAAATACTGCATAGATAGACACACACAGTACTGTCTGTTATTTAACTTTCTTTCAGAATCAGTGAAGGGCATTTAACTACCACTATGTGTTATATATTTTCAGTGGCAATATGACAAGAAGAGTGGAATGCAGTAGTCTGGGGGCATGCAGTGGCAGCAACAGAATTATGATGAATAAATAAGAAGAGGAGCAACTTATTGACACTTTATAACAGGAAGAGTAACAACTGTCTCAGGTGTGCAATGGCAGCAACACCATTTATGGTGGAAATTATCGAGTCATAGGAAATTTTGCTGTAATTGGCATAATGGTGGCATGAATAGAAAAGAAACAGAAGATTTAGTGTAATAGTTAATGTTACAATCACAGCAGGTGTGGATCTGCTGCACTCAAAAGGCTGGTGTGAATAAACTAGCAGCATCATTTCTTCCTCAACCTGTTCCATCCATCCCACCTTGCTCCACTGGTACAGTCTCACACAAGTATAATATTGTGTCCTGGTTAGTGCAATGGATTTTTGGCCTGTAAAGGAGGAACAGAAGACTTGTAAAGATAGATACAACCAGTGCTGCATGTAACTTTCTTTCCAAATCAGTGAAATAGATGGCCTATAACTGCTACCAGTTTGTGTGACGAATATTTTATAATAACTTTCAGCGGCAGTGACAATAAGGGAACATGCTAGTATATTGTTGGTTCAGCAATTAAGGTTATTGAGATCGTGGATAATATAGTGCTTATTCTATGTGAAGAACTCAGCAGCAGACAGCAACAGTAAGGTTTTTAAGTAAAGAAGAAAGTTGGCTTCCATGATGCACTTTCTCATTATGTACTTCCAACCAGAAGAAAGTCGGGTAGCATGTAGTTGCTTAGTCATTTATCTTTTTGCTTGCAGACTCTTTTTCACCTTGCTGTACATAGTGCATGCCATAATTGTAATTCAGTGTGGTCACATTGACTTTTAAAATGCCAGTTGTTCAACACATTCATGGGGAAGTGTAGCTCTAGCTGGAGATACTATGTCATCAGTGGTGCTGAATAGCCTTCTGAAGGTATACAGGTGGGTGGAAAAGGTTAATAGACAGCAACTTGAACAAGAAGTTGCCAGATGGTTCTCATTGACTTCTAGTGCAACAAAGGGTCTGCTTCATTGTTTGGGTCTCTGGGTTCATTAAGGTATGTAGTAAGCATTATTTCAGCAGTGAAGTCCTTTTGTGACAAGATTTCTAAAAGCGGTCTTGTTTTTTCAGTGTGACTTAAGCAAGTCCAAATGATCTTGACATGGTGTGTGTTGCACTGATCCTCTGCAGCTGTGCTACAGACAAGCATACTCTTGGAGGTTTCGTATGGAAGCTGGCACTTGAACCATATTCATGGGCCTGACGACAGTTTCTTTGTTGTGCTGAAAGAACAGAGCTTTCAAGAGTGCTTGGCCCACTTAAGCATTTTGGATTATTTGCTGTTTGTACTCCTGTAAAGCAGTGGGATCTTGAACAATGAAATCATCCTTAAAATGTGGATCCAATATTGCAGCCATGACAAATTTTATCTTCCAGTATGTTGTCAAACCACCTAAGGATCTCGTAGTTTAGCATCTGTGCTACTTGTATTAAATCAGAAGAGTAGCTATCATTGCCAAGTGTTTCATTGATGAAGTTGAAGAAAATGCAGACCACGTGGTTAACCTCACTAATAAAGGCACTGCTGCTGTTGAATTCTGGAGCACTGTCCAATGGGGCAAGGATGAGATGAAGTTGGTACAGGGTTGTACTGCAGTGAATAGTTCCCACAATCATGTAACATGGCCATTGCATGTACAGCCCTTTTTGTTCCACTAATCTTTCTATCTCTGGGCCTAGACATCTACACCTCTTCTTAACTGTGCCCCTGTCACTACTCTTTGATCTCACTGACCAGCTACTGGTGCCATAGCTCCAGTCTGTTAATCTTCTGCTCTGAAGTGAATAACTCCTCCCCGCTGTAAACACTCCCTCTCTTACAACTTTATAACCTTTGGCTGTTTCTGATTTCTCCTTAGCTTCACCCTTGACACAGGTGCCTCTGCTGCTTCAAGCAGCCAGGCGGACCCTTCTGTCTGCCGGTTGCCTTCCTCGCTGCACTGTCCGCTGATCACCAGACCGAAGGTACGCTGCAGAAACTGGACTGTCCAGAACCATCAATTCTGCCTGCTGATGGGCTGCTGCAGTTCTTTAATTCTTTGCAACTGCTGTTTCTCTGGACCTTAAGCTAATGTTATATTCTGATTGTGGTACTTGTTAAGTCTCTCCAAATTGTCTTGTAAATCCTAACTTAAATGCTAACCTAAGCCTGTTTACAGCAATTTTGCACTCAAGGGTAGTTTGAAGTGCAAGTTCATTTAGGCTGCAGGTTTGTAAATTGTGAAATATTACAGCCTCTTTGTTTTAAGGTTCAGTGGTAAGCTACCCTGGATCAGAAACCAAGTTTAAAGTGATACAGTTTTTCTGTTTAGACCAGATTCCATTTGGGTCACAGTTGGAAGCTTTGCCCTGCAAATAATTCAATTCTCTTTCACTTTCTGTCCTTCTGTCTCCTTGCTGCTTGAATTTTGTCCTTATTCTCCTATGTAGACCTGGTTTCTTTGTGCTTCAGTCCTAAGCTAAGCCTTGCAACTAATACCTTTTCTGTCTGCCTTTCTGTCTCAGCCATATTTCTCCAGTTAGAATTTCCTCCTGCTGTGAGGCGTCTCTGGGCCTACACATCTACACCCTTTCTTAACTGTGCCCCTGTCAGTACTCTTGATCTCATTGACCAGCTACTGGTGCCATAGCTCTAGTCTGTTAATTTTCTGCTCTGAAGTGAATAACCCTCCCCGGCTGTAAACACTCCTCTCTTACAACTTTATAATCTTTGGCTGTTTCTGATTTCTTCCCTTAGCTTCACCATTGACACGGGTGCCTCTGTTGCTTCAAGCAGCCAGGCAGACCCTTCTGTCCGCTGGTTGCCTTCCTCGCTGCAGTGCCCACTGATCACCAGACCGAAGGTACGCTGCAGAAACTGGACTGTCCAGAACCATCGACTCTGCCTGCTGATGGCTGCTGCAGTTCTTTAATTCTTTGCTACTGCTGTTTCCTCTCTGGACCTTAAGCTAATGTTATATTCTGATTGTGGTACTTGTTAAGTCTCTCAAATTGTCTTGTAAATCTTAACTTAATGCAAACCTAAGCCTGTTTACAGCAATTTTGCACTCAAGGGTAGTTTGAAGTGCAAGTTCATTTAGGCTGCAGGTTTGTAGATTGTAAATATTACAGCTCTCTTTGTTTTAAGGTCTAGTGGTAGCTACCCTGGATCAGAAACTAAGTTTAAAGTGATACAGTTTTTTCTGTTTAGACCAGATTCCATTTGGGTCACAGCTGTAAGCTTTGCCCTGCAAATAATTCAATTTCTCATTCACTTTCTGTCCTTCTGTCTCCTTGCTGCTTGAATTTTATGCCCACCCTCCCATCCCCATGTCCAGCCTTTATTAAATACTCTCCTCCCCTCAGCACCACCCCTAGCAATGTTCATCCTCCCTCTCACTAATATTGCAACTCCTCTTAAAGATACAGAGTGCAGCTATTAGGCCTAACACTTGTCCTGTCTTCCTTTAAAGAGATCTTCCTATTTTCACCATCTGCTTGCCTATCAGCTTTGCTTAGTGCCTGCTCTGCTATCTACTGTGCAGTTCCATACCTGGGCTTCCTCTCTTGCTACCCAGTATTTTTCAAGTTGTCTTGGTACCCTGCCGTAGCTAATAACATCCTATCTTAACCTACATTTTATATCTTAAAATAGATCCACTGTGCCTGATCGTGCTCCTAGTGAGCGTCGCGGTTAATCCTGCCAGCTGCCCATACTCTATCCTCCTGATGAACAGGACACCTTCAAATCCAGTTAAGTGTCCGGGCTAGCACTGTGTGGGTTTGATAGGTGGCCACCTGCTGCCACCTCCTCTAATTGAATGCTGCTCTCTGCTCGCCACTGTTTAGCCCTGCCTTTTCTCTGTCAGATTATCAGTCTCTGGGCTTTGGTGCCTCTGCTTTGCATTGACTCTTGCTGAACACTACTGGTATCTGTCTAGTCTCCACTGGTTCCTTATAAAATTCCACCACTAGGGGTGCCGTCTAACATATCTTGAATAGGTCTTCATTTCCTCACTGTAATATTTACCACAAGTAGAGCCTCCGGCTGGTCTGCTTTCCTAATTAACCTTTGTGGGCTTTACTTTCTGCTTCTCTGATCCACTTCTTCTAAATAATTGCTACGCTAGCATGAAGCACTTGTTGTTTTTACTCTATCTCTAATTTCGCCAAGGGTTAAACGTGTGGAACACGGTCACCCTTGGCAGTCTTAATTTTACACACTATCTCTTTATCCCTAAGAGCTAATCCTCTGTCTCAATATACCACTAGCCTTCCTACCCAAGTCAAATAGTAACACTATGGCAAAGTAGTGTGTCTATGGGCACTCTTGTCATTTGTCCTTTTACTCAGCCTGGACACTGCCACATGGGCTCTTCCATGTAACCAAATGGCAAAAGACTCCTCAGAGGCTTACCACAACTATAGTTTCTCTAACTTGATTGCAGAGACAAAGCCTGATCTGTAACCTAACCCTATCCTCCTTGTTAGAGGCAGCTATTACCCTCTACATGCCAGGAGGAAGCTGCCATGGAGATGTGCTTTCACCCTAACCTGCCACTGTACAAGGCTTTGGTTCCTAGCCATGATCATTATTCTGCTATCTGGGGACGTCAAACTAAATCCAGGTCCACCTACCTGTTTCTTTTCCCCAAGTGAGTTATCTGGCATGTCCAAGAAAGGATTAATTGCCCATATCAATATCAGAAGTCTTACCTGTCACCATGCAGAACTCGAGGCCTGGGTGAAACTCTACAATCCTGATGTACTCTGTCTCACAGAAACTTGGCTAAGCCCTGGAATACCTGATGACGTATGCTCCTTGCCTAACTATTCCTGTTCTGGCGGGATAGATCCTCATCCAAGCGTGGAGGTGGAGTTGCCCTATTCTTCAAAACCACTCAACATCTCTATTGTCCTGGCATCTGCCTCTCCCGCAGTGTGCAAATTCATACAGGCAACTATTGTATTGGGGGAAAAGAAGCTTCATATTATCTGTGCCTATAATCCCTGCTGGGGAATAGTAGGTCTTCAAGAACTCCTTCACATCACCTCCCAGACTATAAATCATAATGAGGCTGTCATCCCAGGTGATCTTAACCTCAGTTGGCTAGGGTCAGCTCAAATATCCTTGCAATCACTCACACTTAGTTATAATTTTCACTAGTTGATCTCTGAAGCAACTAGAGTCACTTCATCCCATCAAACAGGTACACTCCTAGACTGGGTGATGGTTAACCGTATGGAACATGTGTCAAAAGCAGGAATCTTGCAGATGCACTAACAGACCACTCACCCACTTTTTGTATCCTATCTATGGTTGCGCTCCATCTCCTCCATCAAGACTAATCATGTTACAAATCTAGCTCATATGGACCAGGATGCTTTTCTATGATGTCTCAAATATCGACTGGGCAGGTATCTATCAAACAAAGGATGTGGAGGTTGCTCTACTGATGTTCATAAATGAATTTCTTACCATTCAATATAAACATGCCCCCAAGACTACTAGGAGGTCAGAGGAAAACAGACAAGGTGGCTGCCTAAAGACATCCTTGCTAATCTGCTCAGAGGGACAAGCTTTGGATTTGCTACAAACAAACTGGCCTACAGTCAGATCTTACTGTCTATCATGAACTAAGGAACAGATGTAAGAGACAAGTTAGAGTTGCTAAAGCAAATACTGCAAGGACCTTCTACAAAACTCAGTCTCGACCGAGGAAATTCTGGGCCCATGTCAAAACATTTCTCGGTACCTCACAGTCAGTCACTCCTGATGAAATGATCATAAATAGGGCACATTGTAATGACTGTAGGACCATCTCAAAGAGTTTTAACAATCTTTTCTCTGATCTTTCATACTATACCTTGGCTTTACAACCTAGTGGATTGCACTCCAATCTACCTACCACACTACCATCAGACAACCATACTGCCCTATCGTATGATGCTCCTCCAGCGCCATCATTCTATTTCAAGGCTATATCAAGAGCGGAAGTTCTGAAATTACTGAGATCCATATCTGCCAATACCAGCTCTGGTTCTGACTCACTGGAACCTCCGTCTTCTTAAGCTGGCTGCTCCACTCATTGCCTCTCCGATTGCCAGAATCTACACTTTATCCCTTATCCATAGCACTGTGCCAGACCTATGGAAATCTGCAAGATAACACATGTCTTTAAAAGGTGACCCAAAGGACATGGCCAATTACAGACCTATAGCAATTCTTCTGTCCTAACAAGATCCTAGAGAAAATAGTTGCATCACAGACCATTGACTACCTTACACGTGCCAATCTCCTCTCAGACACCCAGCATGGTTTCAGAAAAGGTCATAGCACCACCACGGCTCTTCTTCAACTAACTACTGATATTCTGTCCAACATGGACTCTGGAAAACTCACAGGTGCCATCTTCATTGACCTCACTAAGGCTTTGACCTTGTAGACCATCCTCTGCTTCTCTCCACTCTCCATAAATTCCATTTCTCTACCCCTGTTGTGGACTGGTTCTGTAGCTACCTGTCAAACAGGTCACAAACTGTCAAATTTAACTCCTCCCTGTCCAACATGTCTACTATCAACCTTGGGGTCCCCAGGGCTCTCATCCTTGGGCCCCTTCTGTTCTCAATTTTATCAACAGTGCAGCTGAGGTCCTGGAATCCTGCTCAGCTATGCTCTATGCTGATGACCTGATCATCTACACTAGTTCTTCTAGTATTGCCTGCATAAACACATCACTTACTTCAGACTTCAATAAGGTCTTAGACTGGCTACTAGACTGTAAGCTTGTACTAAATGAAAAGAAAACAAAGCTATGCTCTAGGTTCTGCACCAAAGATTAAGACCTGTTCTAGTGTGTTGGAGGTTCTTCACCCAGGAGGATTTTCACTTGAAAATGTTACTTCCTTCAAGTACCTTGGGATCCTCCTGGACCAGTCCCTGGATTTTAATCTTCACATTCAGTCCTCGTAAAGCTGTAAACTCGAAACTAGGAGTAGCCATAAAACGAGTTACATGCTTACACCCCTCAGCCAAATTAGCAATTGGCCGAGGTATTCTGCTCCCAACCCTACTTATGGTGCCTCTATTCTTACCTCTGCCCATAAATCCTCCTATTAAAATGGGGACGTATCTTATAACAATATATGCCGATTTGCCTCTTAGTCACCTCAACTCAAACATCACTGCCTTCTTTATAAGGATCTGAATTGGCTCTCACCCTCTGCCAGTAGACAATACTATCTTGGATCACTAATGGACTCGATTATCCAGGAAAAAACCATCCCAGCTGGCGGCGTTGCTGGTCCCTCAACCATCCTCCCATGGCCTGCAATCAGCTGACAAATCCTTGCTCTATGTTCCTAGATGTCTGGCGACTAAAGGCACAGTGGCCTTCCATTCTCTGCTCCCAGGCTATGGAATGCTCTTCCACTCAACCTCCGGCTGTCTCAGTCTCACTTTGGATTTAAAAGTGAATATCGTCATTATCTATCCTTAGCTGATGCTTGTACATGCTTTGACCCAACCTGAAGCTCCTGAGACTTACCAGTAATGTCACCCCTGCTCTAATCCAGCTCCAAGACTGTCTCTCTTCCCCTCCCCATATTTTTCCTTCTCTTTGTAAATAACTTCTTGACTACTAGCTCTCTTCCTTCTGAACCTTGTTGCTGACCATCCACTGTTGTTTTGCCAGTTACCACCCTGACCTTCCTTGCATCAGTCTTTCTTGTTATGTTTGAACATTCCTCACATTTCTCTATATAACCTTACTATCTTGGTTTCTGCACTTATTATATATTTTACTGCCATTATCTGTATAATGCTTGCCATTATTTTTGTTGTTTCTACCATTGTATTTTTGTAGCACTGCTGTACTGTTCCTCTATTTGTATTATTGAACCCATGTTGCTGTTGTTCAACTGTTCTCCTTTTGTTGTACTGTCCCGGTCGTGCCTGAAAATAGTCATTTTATGGCTAGTGCACCTACCCGGTTAACAAAAACTAAATAAATAAATAAATGTAATATGTAGAATTCCATCTAGTAGTGACATCTAGTATCAAGGAGTGTTGAGGCAGTTGTGTTAGCTGCTAGAATGTCCATAGTGAGGCAGTTACTGTCACAGACCTGTGAAAGTGGCTGGTTATTCTACATAACATTACAATAAGATTGTTGATACTTGTGCACCTGTTTAAAGCTTGGTGAACAACTAAATTTAATGTGTGTGCAAAGCAGTTTCATTTGCTCTCTCCTCCCTGTACCACTGTCACTGAAAGCCTTTATCATGTTAGCGACATTATCTGTCACTGTCATGCCTACTCATAATCCTTTTTGAGTGTTCATTGCTCCCACAGTTTTCTAAGGTGTTATGTATGTTTACTGCACTGTGTTCACCATCCATAACAGTGGCACTGTGCAGTGCCATTCCCATGTATTGCCCTTTGGTGTCAGATTAAACTGCTTTTGTGACTGTGAGAAAGAAATTCAGTGTGTGATCAGAGAAACATGCCTCTGAGATGCTAAACTTGTCCAAATATTTGTTGTGAAGTGTACAGCCCCTCCCGCCTCTTTGAGTGCATGTACAATACAGGTTTTGACTGCTGGGTAAATCTCTAGAACTACTCTGTGGGTAAATGTAACCTGATGATATTTAATATCACAACTGTAAAATGCATGCAGCCTTCAGAATCCAACATTTTCCACAATGGAAAAGGGTTGCAGATCTGTCCATCATTTCACCAATAAGCTGAGAAGCAATCGATTGCTTGTAGTTAAATCTGGCCTTCTGATCAATTTAAATGAGCTATAGTTAGTTGCTTGGCTTTTGAAAATAGACTGGCCAAGGACTGGTGCTGCTGCTTTTGTGCCAGGGGCATTGGAGATAGGAGTATCGAGTCAGTTGATGCTGTCAAGTTCACAGAATTGAACTTACTTCTTGTACAGTATGTGATGGAGGAGGAGACTGCATAACTGATCTCCCTCTGCTACCATGAATGCCTAGGGATGACTGACTGTTACTACTATCATGATTCAGGTCTGACTCATCAAAATTATCACCATCATCTGAATCACCCTACATGGCTCAGATAGATCTATTGGATGAGCAGGTACATGAGGGTGCTGCCACATTAGGTGTTACCTCATGGCAGTGGTTGCCATGCAACTGAGTTTCTTCCCCAATACACTACACACAAATGCTTTAGTTTCATCAGTGGATCATATCAAAAGTAATTCCATGCCATACTGGTACTCCTTTTGGTTTTAAAGCCAGGCAAGGAATATGAATGTGCTCTGAGTCTTAATGGAGGTGCAGCAGGAGGCACAGGAACCAAAGGTGGCTGGTAGTAGGAACATCATTCAGAGCACATGAGGAGAGTGACCTGGGAACCAGTACTTCTAGGTCAAACCAGATAAAATCACTTGCCACTCATGTTTGCTGTGCCGCTGTGGACAAACGGTGAGAGGGACCCACCACCTACAAGGTAAACACTTGCTTACACCAGTCAATAATATCCATATCTACAGGGGCTGTTTGTCTTAGACGCAGTACTGTAGTACAGTGGTAGAAAAGGCTCTGGGCAAACAACCTACTTGGTTTATATTATTTGATACACCTATGTACTATAGTGCTTAATGTGTAGATAGCCAACTTTAGATTGTAAGGCCCTGATATTGTGTTTTAGTTTAGAGTAAAAGTACTAGGTGATGAGTGTGTGTGTGTATATATATATATATATATATATATATACAGTATATATATATATATTAGAGGCAAAAACTCTGTTTAATGCATTAGTTAGGGTCGTTCCACAGCGACAAAAGTGAGGAAATTCGGGTGTTAGGGTTGAAAACCCCTTGGACCCCCGTCCACCCCCCAACGGCATTGGGTGCGCATTGATCACAGTCCTAACTCTCACCCCATGACTTATGTGGAAGCAGCAGAAGTATAGAAGAATGGGGTGAGAGTTAGGACCAACGATCCTAATGTTCATTTTTTATGCCCAGCAGTATATAACATACATTAAATGTATATACAAACTTAGCCTCAACATGCTTTGATTGTAAATGCCCCCCATTCCCGTTCACGACATGAGCTCATTTCTGAATAATGATGGTATTTAAACTCTCAGGTAGTTCCATTGGACTAAACAAGCTAAATCTTGAGGGGTGAAGAGAGATATCAGCACCTATATAATCGGCTCTCCAGACGCTTTCATAGATGTTCCTATAGGTGAACTAGTAATAGATGACTTTACACCCTCATCCAAAATTGTTAAAGAATAATGGGTTTTCCCTGCCAAAGATTGATTCCTTGCATACGTATACAAAACAATCAGTCATTTTTGTTTGATTGACCATTTCCCACCTTCTTTTTAATATAAGGGAAATGAAGACAGGTTTGGCTTGATGAGTTCTCTCTCTGATTCGTCCTTTAAGTTTCTCACTATTTCTCCTACCCCCATCTCTTCCCTATCCTGGGCACTACCAGTTTGTGCCATCTTCCCTCTAAGGAAAGGAGAGACCAGGGTAGGGATAAAGGAGAAGTGCTTGTTTGCAGATGCAAAACATCTCTTTTGTCAATAGACACTTCCTCCTGAATATAATGAACTAATTTGGCTATTTGGGCAGATGAACTAACAGGATTGGGTATACAACAAGTAATAACAAGTTCCTGTGAAAATATGGAGCAATCTTTTTTTTTTACTTCTTTGAGCCTCTGCCATCCTTTTTAATTTGTTCCCCCATCCATTGAACTATATTTCTCACCAGGTTTCTCCTGCTGACTTCTTTACCACTTCTAGTGTACATATTTCAAAAGAGTAAAGCAAAAAAAAAAAGAAAAAGAAAAAGGTACTGTAAATGGATAATATTTCCACTGTCAGGTTCTTGGTGGAACTGCACAACAAGAAGAGACAACAGACAAGTGGCACTCATGTAATAAATGTAATTTATTACAGATAGATCATACAGACTTACAACCAATACAGTGTAAACATTGGGAGAATACCAGTTTTCCTTGCCTAGGCAATGCAGACAGTTCTCTCTGAGAGCTATGTGTTACAAAGGGTCTTATATCCTGATAATTGCTATAGCAACGCTAAGGACGATACATACAATTAATATAATTGGACAAAAACAGGTGGTCTGAGTAACTGTCCTAACTAGTGTAAAAGTTGCATAGCTTGCATAGATAACAGCACAATGGGGTTACTCTTCCCAAGGTCAGTTGCAATGATGCACAAATGCTGAAGATGGCACTGTTGCCTTACATACACAAATACAGTAAAATAGAGAAAAAGCATTTCTTATAGCTGAACATCAGTGAAGCGAAATAGAACACAGATCCTGACACTTATGCTATATGATAAGTGTCCTCGCCCTAAGGTTAGTACATGCATCTACATATAAGTTGCTATCATTGAGGTGGGGGCACTATCAGGATGCTGGACCATGGATAACAGTACACTTGCTTTTAAAGCTGCTTAATTACTAAAGTGCTAGTGCTTTATTTTTCTAAATCCCAAAAGGAACAAACACTGATTTGTATTCTATGGTTATACAATGTATTATTATAAGATAAAGGAAACAATGAAAAAAACACAAGTACAAAACCCTTTCTTTCCCAAGTAGGGTCAGGATAACAATTTCTTGGATAGTTTCTATGTCCCTGTAACCTTAGTCAAAAGTGCAATGGTACAAAGATGTTCCTGGTTTGAATTATGTTATCAAGTCCTGTTGTTGAAATATAGATCAGGAGACTTTTTCTTCCATTGTTCCTACAGATCTTGTTTAATTTTCAGGCTTTATACTGTCCTCTGCCAATACTGCAAATGAACACCTTCCTTCTTGTGGGTATCTTGCGTCATGGTTGTATTGCCAGAAGATGTTCTGCAGTCATTCCGATGCTTCAAGAGCCTTACAAAAGCAGTTTTAGTAGCTTAATGGCATGTCTTTGATAGTCGTAACCATGGTAAGTTAACTTGTAGACTCTCTTTAAACATCTTGATCAGGTGTAAAGGAAATGTAGAGTTCAGACTTCATGAGTAATCTGAATGAATGAATGGAAATCAAAACTAGATCTTTTATCTGACTAGTTTATTTAAAGTTTCTTTTGTCTTTTTAACTTGATAAGAAAGCACTGGGAATTTTGCTAAGGACTTGCCATGGTAAGATGGATTAAAGCATATGAAGTCTGCGGTAATTCAATTTTAAAGGTAATTAAAATCTGACTCCTGGTCTTCAAGAAAGAGCTGAGTGCTCAAAATGAACTGCACCATAGAAGCGTAGAAACAGAATTTGATGGCAGATAAGGACGCTTGGCCCACCCAGTCTGCCCATTTCTCTACCTAATGGATAAACTGCAGATCCTAGTTAACCGCAGCCTACTTCTTCCTACCCCCACCGCCTAGAATTGCCTTATGTCTGTCCCATGCATACCTGAATTCCACCACTGTTTTTGACTCCACACCTCCTCCTGAAGGCTGTTCCATGCATCCACAACCTCTCTGTGAAGAAATACTTCAAATTACCTCTGGAGCCGCCCCCCATCTTCAAATTGTGCCCCTTGTTCTTGCACCTCTTTTTTGAAGATGCTGCCCTCTTGGACTTTGTTGATTCCTTGAGGTGCTTGAAAGTTTCTATCATGTCCCCCCTCTCCTCCTTTCCTCAGGGCTATACATATTAAGCTCCTTAAGTCTCTCTTCATATGTCTTCCAGTGCGGACTCTGCACCATTTTAGTTGCCCTCCTCTGGACAGCTTCCATCCTGTCTATATCTTTGCGGAGATTGCGTCTCCAGAACTGCATGCAGTACTCCAGATGGGGTCTGACCAGCTGTCTGTACAGAGGGATAATAACTTCCTGTTTCTACTGGTGATGCCTCTCCCTGCCATCCCAGTATCCCCCCAACCCTCCTTGCTGCCCTCTCACATTGCTTGCCTACCTTTAGGTCATCTGATATGACTACCCCAGGTCCCTTTCCATTTTGTTGTTGTTAGTATCTCACCCCACTGTGCACTCTTCCGCTGGGTTTTGTTTCCCAGGTGCATTACCTTGCACTTCTTAGCATTGAATCTAAGCCGCCATACATTTGACCATTCCTCTAACCTTGCCAAGTCCCTTCTCATCCTTTCCACCCCACTTTGTGCATCAACTCTGTTGCAGATCTTTGTGTCATCTGTAAAGAGACATACTTTCCTTCCAGCCCCTCTGCAATGTTGCTTATAAAGACATTGAACAGGACCAGTCCTAATACTGAACCCTGCGGTACCTCACTAGTAACCCCCTTTCTTCAGAGTGGACTCCATTTACTATTACTCTCTGTGTCCTATTCTCCAGCCAATTCTTTACCCAGGCTGTCATCTTGGGACCCACTCCAGGCTGGCTAACTTGTATATTAATCTTTGTGTGGAACTGTGTCAAATGCCTTGCTAAAGTCTAGGTAGGCCATGTCCACAGCCCCTCGCTGATCTACTACTTTGGTCACCCAGTCAAAGAAATCTATCAGATTCATCTGGCATGAACTTCCTGCTGCAATCCATGCTGCCTTGGGTCCTGTGCCCTCTGGCCTCTAGATACTCGACAATTCTTTTCCTTCAAGTAGATTCCATCATTTTCCCTATCACTGAGGTTAAACTAACAGGTCTGTAGTTTCCTGCTTCTGCCTTGCTCCCACTTTTGTGAAGGAATCACATCTGCCCTCCTCCAGTCCTCGGGTACCACCCCATCCTCCCATGATTTGTTAAAGAGGTTAGTCAGTGGTGTCACTAGTTCTACCCTTAGTTCTTTTTAGAATTCTAGGATGAATCCCATCAGGCCCCATTGCTTTGTCCACCTTCAGTTTTAAGAGTTCTTTCAGAACCCTTTCTTCTGTAAATGGACTGGTATCAACTTCTGTATCCAGAGTGTTTCTATTGTTTGTTTTAGGTACTTCCCTCTTCATTTGTAAATACTGAGCAAAATATTTGCTTAGTATCTCTGCCTTTTCACAGTCACACTCTGCCCACCCTCCCTCCCTTTATTAAGCCTCCACTATCCCTCCTTGGTGTTCCTTCACTCCCTGATGTACCTATAAGGTTTTATCCCCTTCTTAACTGAGTTGGCTATCTTTTCCTCGGTTTGGGCCTTTGCTGTTCTGACTGTCTTCCCAGCTTCTTTTGCTTTAACTGATACAGTTCTCTGTCCTGCTCCTTCTGTGATTCCTTGTACTTCCTGGATGTTCTTTTTCTTTGAACCTTCACTGCCACTTCCTTTGAGAACCATAGTGGTTTCTTACATCATTTTATTTTGTTTATTTGCTTCTCACAAAGGCTTGTTACCTCTGTGATGGCAGTTTTATTATTCCCCATTGTTCTTCCACCCTCCTTCCTGCCCATTTGCTAGTTCATTCCTTAGGCACTCACCCATTTTGGCAAAGTCAGCCCTCCTAAAGTCCAGTACTTTTGCCTTTGTATGGCTTTACTCTATTGCTGTGTTTATTGTGAACCATACTGTTCGGACGGTCGCTAGTTCCCAGATGGCTATCCACTTCTACATCTGTGATCCTCTCTCCATCTCCATTTGAGAGAGCCAGGTCTAAGATTGCCCCTCTCAAGTGGGTTACAATACTAGTTGTCTAAGGCATGCCCCTGTAGGGCATCTAGAATAACCCACTCTTCGAAGTGGCTGCTGCAACTGCACTCCAGTTAACATCTGGCATATTCAGATCACCCATCAGCAATATCTCCCCTTTTCTGCCATTCTAAGTATACTTACTATCATTTCCTTGTCCATTTCTCCCCTGAGAAGGGTCTGTATGCTAATCCCCTGTGCGGATTGTGGTGCCATTGCCTGTCTCCAAACTTACCCACAGTGCTTCTTCTCTCCTGATTACCCTTTGTTCTCCTCTTTACCCTCCTTGTCCCTCCTGTGGATAGTGTATCCTGGTATGTTTACGTCCCAGTCATGGTTTTGTGTGTACCATGTTTCTGTGACTGCCACAATATCCAGATGTTCCTCCTCCATCAAGGCCATAATTCAGGAAGCTTGTTATTCAGACTATGGGCATTGGTACTCATTGCTCTCCATTTTTGATGGCTTTACCTTCTGTTCCAGCATCCCCACTGACCTTTCTACCAGTCTTTTTCTCATTTAGTACCCTGTTTTGTTGGGAGGCAGGGATTTTCCTGCTGCTTATCAGTGCCTCCCCTTGACTAGTTTAAAAGCTTGCAAATGAAGCATTTAAACTGATTGCTCAAAGACTTGTTCCTCTCTGGACAGATGCAGACCATCCTGCCAGTATAGGCTGGTGTCCCTCAGGTGGAACTCCAGTCCCAATGAAGCCAAACCCCTGTGCTCCACACCATTTTTTCAACCATTCATTAAACTGCATGGTGCAAGTACCGCCTCACCCATGCCATGACAGGCAGAACTCTGAGAAGGATACTGTGTGTGCTACTTGACTTAGGCCCTCCCCAACTCTACAAGGTCCTCCTGCACTGCTCTAATCTCATGATGAGCCAAGTCATTTGTCCCTAGGTGGACAATGATGTCCAGCTCAGACTCCTGTGCAGCTGTTCTCGTGATCCTGAGGATGCACTTCCTGTTCCTCCAAGCCATGGCACCGGGCAGGCACCTTACTTCAGTTTTCCCTGCTCCCCCAGTTCTATCCCCTAATAATTGGAGTCCCCACCAGGAGCTGCTTCCTTTCCTGTGGTGTCCTCTGCCTCCTTCCTGTGGGCCTCCCTTGTGACTGTTGTCCTCAGCCTCCTT
This sequence comes from Neoceratodus forsteri, assembly GCA_016271365.2. NCBI lineage: Eukaryota > Metazoa > Chordata > Ceratodontiformes > Ceratodontidae > Neoceratodus > Neoceratodus forsteri. The sequence continues at coordinate 1,104,807,099 of CM057458.1, read as the reverse complement.
AGTCTGCTCTGCGGGTGCATCCATAGTGGAACTATGCTCCTCAGAATGGTGTATGGATTGTGAAGTGGAACAACTGACTGGGTGTGCCTCTGTTTCACCATCCTCACCCTCCCTGAGCCCACTGTGGTCCAACTGCTGTGCTTTCTTCGCAACCTCTGAGGTAGTGGTGGTGGCTCTGGTGCTCCTGGATGGGGAGGTTCACTTCTTACTGTCCAGTGTGGCCTGGGTGAAGGTTCCTTACTACTGTCCAGTGTGGCCTGAAGATGGGCAACTTCCTCCTCAGGGCAGAGAGTTGTCTGCAAATAGGGCAGCATCTCAGCCTCCAGAAAGACTCCTGGAAGACTGCTGCTCCACACCCATTACATTGCACTACTCCCCACATGTTTATCTACTTTTTTGTGTGTGTGTGTGTGTGTGTATGATTGGTTTGTTATATAGAAATATATATATTACACAATGTGTATGCTTATATTGTCAGTGCAGTGTGCTAGAGAGGATATGACAGTGATCTGCACCTTGCACTCTTGAGAAAATGATGTCAGAACCCCAGGTATAAAGGAACTATCTCCAGGGTGGGCAGGGATTGGGCCTAAACTGTGCCCTCATGAAACAATCAGCTAAAAGCTCTTACCCACCACTGCAATGAGTGCCTTCCTGTCAGCAAGATGCCCTACACAACAATTTGACAGAGAAAATACCCTGCTAATCAAACAGAGAAAAATCCAGACATCCAAGTCAGACACAGGTAAACCTCCCCAGCCCCAAAACAGCCTGGTGGTTTGTGCTCTGAAAGCAGTCAGCACCAAAATAAGTCAGCTGTTCTTTAAACTCTTCCTGCACTGAAAATCTTAAGAATTGTAACAAAAGTAAAGCTAGATCCACCTCCTCTGTTGCTTGAAAGACTGTCTTTTCCTGATAATTCTAAGTTCCTTATTTCACCTTTCAGTTAGAAGTAGCCTCCACCTGCAGAATATCTGCTACAAACCAAAGACAATTGTAAGGTTCACCTCCCTCTGTTGTGAGCACAACCCACTTTCTTGCAAATCCTATGTTCAGTATTGCAGCTTCCAGCCAGGTAGCTTCACCTGAAGAAATTAGCTGTTCTGATGAGTTTGCTATAAAACACTTGCTTACAATACTATAGTTCTCAGGTCTGTAAGACTCTTCCAAAGCTATTGGCTGATAAGTAGCTATGATGTAAGCACTTCCTGACACAGTCTGGTCTGGCCTTTTAAGGCACGCACACTCAGTATTACTAAAAATGAATTAACTTGCCCATCCTTTAAAGTCAAATGTTCGATCAGGTAGCACCTCTTAGTGTCAAAGAAAAGATGAACTAGCAGGAATCTTAGCGGTAACCTAAAACTTTTACATCAAAACAAACTTCAAGTTTATAAGTTAAACTTCATATATATTCAGTTGACTCAGCTCAGGGCCGAAGCAAGAGCAGAAAAGAAAGATGTACACACACTTAAGTTCTGTTGGGATGTGTCTCCAGGAAAAACCAGTGCTTTTAAATAACTGTTGGTATATGATAATTAACAACTATTGTTTTATTGCACATAGCCTGTGTTTGTTGGAGTTCAATTAAATTAATTGATTAAGTGGCTAAGGAAGCAAATTAAGAAATCTGTAGCTCAATTGTTCACCTTACTTATAGATGGATTTTAAAGGCATTGCCTAATTAAATAATTAAATTATCTCGGATCAGCTGGTGCCACATTTGGTGCTCAATACAAAGAATCAAGCATTAGTCTAGCTCTTTATACTGAATCAATTAATTATTAACTGTGTCCTGATCTAAATATAAAACAATGGGCCAGATATTCAGAAATGCACCAATGGCCAGCGCAAGTCTGGCACAGTGCAAATCAATGTGCCGTCATGCAACGTGCCTTATTCAGAGGTTGCGCATGCTGGAAATGCACCAGTGCAACTCGGCTGAATATGGCAGGGATGCTCCATGGTGCAAACAGACATGCACAAAGGGCAGCCACAGGCAAGGATGAGACCCAGGGACAGTGCCAGGGAAGCACAATGACAGCCACAGGTGGCCACCACCAGCAGGGCACACACAGGCACCCAGATACCCCTACCCCAGAACACAATAGTGGCACAGAAAGCAGGCAACAGGTGGCTCCAATGGCCAATGGAGGGCCACCAATGGAGACTCCCCAGCCGCATGCTGTGCCCCACCACCCAGACCTCAGCAAGCCACACCCAGGACCATGCTGCCAAGCACACACATGCCACACACACCTGACAGCTGCCCCATAGGCACCACAAGGCATAGCCGCCAACCAAGGGCAGGACACCACCACCGTGGGACACACCACAGCACACAGCAATGCACCACAGATGCACAACCCGCACACCAACACATGCACACCACACAGACAGACACCATGTCACTGCAGCATGGCTCCTCATGCCAGCTGCAAAGCAGACACCGACACAGGCAAGTAAGTCAAAATAAGTATAATGTATAAAACTATTTACAACAGCAAGGGGTGGAAAGGGTAGGAAAGCAAGGGAAGGGACAGGGAACAGGGACTGTACAGTGGGAATGGGGACAGATGGAGAGGGACAGCAGGGAAATAGAGAAAGCTGGGGCTGTAACTAAAGGCAGCCATGCCCTGCAGCCGCCTGGTGCCTCTTTCACAGCTGTTCACCAGCAACAGCCAAGCGCACCTGCTGGACCGCCTCCATGGTAGTAGAAGTAATCAGAATGATCTGGTGCAGCAGCCTACAGCACAGGGGCAGCCTCAACCTCCGCTGGATACCTATGACAAAGGACAGGACAGGTGATCCAGTGCAAGGTCCCAAGGTGCCATGCCCACCCACTGTGCGCAGTGGGCAGTGGGAACACACACCCCTGGAGTGGCACCCTGGCCACCCAGGGGAGGCCAATGCCTGCCAGCAACTCAGTATGCCATGACAGTGCACAGAGGTGGGCACCACTGCCCAGTGGCTACCCAAATGTGCAGTGACAGTCAGAAGGCACAGGGCACCAGCACCACAGCAACACAAGTGGCAGCCAGGTGACACCACCCCACCAACAGTTGGTACACGTGTGCAATGGCTGCCCAACAGTGGCATGCACCATGAACAGTGCACAACACACAGCTGCCACAGCACATGGCACAGGTGGCAATGGCCACCCACTCCCCCACTGACCACACTGCAATATGCACAGGACTGAAACAGTGCCTACCTGCCCACTGAGGCCCTGCTGGCACCTGTGCCACTGTTGCACCACCACCAGCGCTGGGGTCTGCTGTGGCCTGCTGGGCTGACCCTGATGCTCCTAACACCTGTGGTGATCTTCAGGTCCTGGAATGGAACAAAGACAGGTGCACATCAGAGAACACCCACAGCATGTACCGCCCACCTCCACTCCTGTGCACAACGTGTGCCCTGCCTGACATGTCCCACAAGACTGTATCAGAACACAAGTTGCGGCGGGTAATACCACACCACAATACACAATGACAGTGTACCTCTCTGCAGGGCATGCCAGGCAGCCAAGCCATCACCACAGTACAGCAATAGAGTACACATGCAGCATGGGAAGACTTACCTGGCTATGGCATGGCCCTCAGTGGACACATGCCTACAGTTGACTCTGTCACTCTGGGTCCCACCACATGAGGTCTCTATACTGGTGGCGGCATTGTTCCCCAGTTCTGGCCACCCCAGTGTTCTGCATCAGGCTGGCAGTGATGCCCTGCCAGACATCCATCCGTGGCTGTTCCAGGGACACCGGCCCAACAGCCCCTAGTGCATGTGGCTGCATACAGGCCACCAGATTCACCAATTCAATATCAGGCCAGTTACAGGCCAGTGAACTCCCCACTGTGCCATTATACAGACAGCGATATGTAGGGACAAATGGTGACTAGAAGCACATGTGTGCACAACATGAGTGGTATGCGACTGTGGAAGCATGCACTGTGTTCACCAATTGCAAAATGCCGAGATGCGTGACATAGGGTAACCCGACAGGCACATGGTGGTGGAGACCAATGGGTCAGAGGGTCACAGTAGGGTCTGAGGTCAACTTTCACACTGTGTGCCAGTGCACTAGCAGCCATGGCACACAATTCACCATGGTCCCTATTGTGCAGTGGGCACAGTGCCAAAATAGGCAGTAGCACACCGCCTGACACTTGTGCACTGTGGTCCTGTGCACTGCGCATACCTGGACATTGCGCTGTGACTTGCTCTGAAGCAATTCTTGCTGCGCATGGAGCAAGCATGCTTTATTCAGCTGCCACATGCAATGAGCTCATTAGCCAATGCGTGCACACTGGAGAAATTAACATGTTATTATCATTGCGCCAATGCTCATTTGCATGCATTGTGCTATAAAAGCATCACGGACCAGCACAGGCCATGGACCGTATTGCAACCATCTGAGGTAAGTTTCACAATCTGCTGAGCCCAGCCAGCACAGCAGGGTAGATGGAGTAGGCTGCCACTGACACTGACACACATGTCCATTTCCACAGGTAGCAATATGTCGGAGCATGAAGAGAGTGAGGAATATGGGCCTGTTCCAAATGCAGGCCCAGCTTTACTAAGGCAGAGACAGAAGCCCTGTTTGAGGCCCATCTGACAGGGGCCACTGCTGAGTGGTGCCACAGGCACACCACAGACCAGGGCTGTGGCCTGGGAGGAGGTGGCGCGTGTGTCAACCAGCAGGGCAGCCACCAGCAGTCTGTGCAGGAGTGCCGGAAGGAGGTGGGCACTGATAAGCACTCCATCAAGGAGAAGGTGGTGTTGATACATGCAGCCTGGACAGTGGGAGCTGCTGATGTGCCACAGCTCTGGCGCAGGAGGAGATGGTGGCAGCCACCATGCACCACAGCACTGTCGTGGTGTGCCATGTGGAGGTTTCAGATGGTGGTAACCCATCACTGCATAAAACATATGTTGAGCGCAGCACAAGCAATGGCTGTGGGGAGGATGGGGCTGGGGGATGGGGGCTTTGCAACACTGACACATCTGTTTTCTCTTTCAGCACCAGCATGCCTGCATGCAGAGGATGGGACATCAACAGCAGCTGTGGAGGCAGGCCCAGCTCTGGAGGATCAGCCATCCACCTCCATGGGCATTCAGGGCCTGATCAGCTGCAGCACACCACCGCTGTCCAGCCAGATGTTTAGGGCATGGGGTCAGACGAGGCCCTGGCTGTGTTTCTGCAAGATGCCTGCCATGGCATCCTCTGCATGAAGACACAGATCAGGGTGGGGTCTGACACCGTAATGACCTGACCATGATCCTGGACTGCATGGGTGGTGTGGGGAGACACCATACCAGGTACCATCACAGGCAGTGCACCCAGTGGCCTGCCAGTGATGGGACAGCTGCCCACCGCCACTGCAGATGCTGCTGTGTGCACTGCCATGACAGTGCAATTTGGTGGTGGTGCAGCTGGCAGCACTGGTAGCATACAGGGCTATAAGAACAGCAATGGCAGGCAGCAGGGGCTATGGGGCAGCCAGACATGGGGTCCACTGCTGGGGCACCTGATAGGGATCTATCCCATGGGGACTCCACTGTACAGTGTCCACTGGAGAGGGGTCTGTGCAGTGTGGTCACACACCACTGGAGGGTTGGTGCCCTCCCAGGTTCCCCTGGACACTGCCCCATTGGCAGAGCACACCCGTTTGCTGTGGGTCTCTGTGGAGCAGCAGGTGCTGCTGATAGCTGGGTGAGTGCACTGTGTGCAGAGGTGTGCCAGGTGGCTGAGCAGCATGAGACAGGCACTGTGCAGCTCCTGGAGGCTATACAGCACTTGTGGAGGACACAACTGCATCCCATGATCTCATAGCCAATGCGATCATGGATGACCTTGCACTGCTGCCTGCCACAGGGCATGGCCAGCCACCTCAAACACCACATAGTGCACGGTTCACCCCACGATCCCGGTGTTGAGCAACACCCTCCTGTCAATGCTGGTCTCTGCTGTTGGCAACCCAGGCATGCCTTGGCAGGCCTGTTTGGGTGCCTCACACACCCCTATACAGTCCCGGTCATGGTCCCAAAGCACCCCTGTGGGGCTGTTGCAAACACCCCTGTGGCTGATGTGCAGCCTGTGGCTGCCGATGGGCTCCTGGCGCTGCCTCATCGCTGCTGTAGCCATGGTTCCACATAGCAGATCCGATGTTCAATGCCACCCTGGCTGCAGTCTGCTGCTGGTGCCCTGTGTGCATGGGCAGTGTGTGTGTGTGTATGTGCATACCACAGGTGTGGCACCTGTGTGTCCCACTGCATGTGTACGTGCCTGCTCACGCAGGCCCATGTGGTGGCATGGGCGTGATGAGAGCAGATCTGCACCAGTTGCTCCTGTGCAGTGGTGCACTGCATCTGATCCCCGCCACATGCCAGCACCTGGGCATATCTGTGTGTGTGTGTGTGTGAGTTGTTGTTCACTGCTGTGTGCAGTGGTGTGTGGCTGTGTGGCACTGTCACCCCCACCCTTCACCACGCCTGTGTGTGCATGCCCATTGCCATGCACACCCCTGCCTGTGTGCTGTACCTGTGTTTGTGGCCAGTGCATTGGGTGTGGTGCCACCCACCTGCATGCACCATAGTGCTTCTAGCAATGGTGTCCCTGTGCTGGCATGCCATCCTCTGCAGCCAGGGATCCTTCCTCCGGGGAGCTGTCCACCACCCCTCAGCCCATTGCCTTTGTCATCCCCACTACTGTCCCATTCATCAGACTTGACAGCTATCCCACGGTCAATGGCCATGTTGTACAGTATGCAGCAGGCAGGAATAGGCCACAGGCTTTCAAGGGGCTGTACTGTAGGGCACCACCAGACCTGTCTAGGCAATGGAACCATGCCTTCAGCATCCCAAATACAGGCTCAATGATGTTCTGCATGCTGGCGTAGTGCCTCATTGTACTATTCCTCTGCTAGGAATGATGGACACTGATAGGGGTGAGTAGCCTGGGCTTTGGTGGATAGCCGCTGTCACCTGTGTCATAATGACATGATTAGCCCTGTGTCCTCCATTACTGTGCTCCTTGCCTATCCTGACACCTCACCAGTGCACCCACACTGCCCTCCCTCATCCCATGCCCTATTCTGCCTGGCACCCTTGCCCATCCCATACTCACCCACTAGGTGGCCCATGGGATGTCCTCATGCTCAAACCTGTGGCACAGTGCAGAGCTGTGCCAGATGAATGCATCATGTGTTCTCCCAGGTGTGTGTGGCATAGACATTTATTTTTAAATTTTATTTAGTTTTTGTTGACGGGTAAGTGCACTAGATAAATTCTGCCTATTTTCAGGCATGAATCGGGGAGGGGATACAGATGAATGCTAACTGACCTTGAAACAGATTAAGCTAAGCTGTTGGTATTTTTAGTGAAAGGGGAAATCTGGCCAGGATACCAGGAAACTTCTTCTACTCTTTTCAAAAGTGCCATGGGATCTTTTAACATCCACCTGAACTACCACCAGAACAGGCAGATGGGACCTCAGTTTAACATCTCATCTGAAAGACAACACCTCAGGAGTGCAGCATCCCCTCATGCTGCACTGCAGTGTCAGTATTGATTAACCCAAGAGCCTGGTGTGGGATAGAACCCACAGCCTTCTGATCTCCCAGCCTCAGAGGCAAGTGTGCTACCTGCTGAGCCACTGACATTGTTTACATTGGTGATGTGCCCCTTGGCATCGCACACCGCCTGTCAGTTCACACTGGGAACCCCTTCTGTTCACATAGGCCACAACCCTCAGGCCAGGTGGCATGCAGATGCCCATGTGGGTGCAGTCAATGGCCACGTAAGCACACCAGGCATGGATGCTACCCTGTGGAAGTCCTGCATGTTTGATGTATGCTCCACCTGTGTGCTTGGGAAATGGATGTATTCCAAAGCATGTGGCAGCAGGGAGTTGAGGAACTGTGTGAGGAGGTAGGATGTGGCCAACTGGGTTATGCCTGTAGTGTCCCTGCTGGTCTCTGGAAGGTGCCTGTGGTGAGCAGGCACATAACTGTTGTCACTTTGTTCCACAGACTCGTGTGGCTCTGTCTTGTGGGTGCCTGCATCTCCTCACTGCACAGCTCACAGAGCTGCCTCAGAATAGCCCTGTTCACAGCACACAATCTCCTGATCAGTGTAATTTTCAAAGGTGGTTTCGGCATGGTACCACCTGTTCCGAACGGTGACACCAATGGGCCCCTTCCATGGCCAAGTCATTGTTCCTCCTGCCTCCTCACACCTTTCATTATTGCCTCCATTAGGAAGGGTGCACTGGTTATGGCCCCTGATGTCCTATCTCCCGGGCAGCCACATGCTGTGGGCTGTATGCCACCTGGTGCACAGCGTGGCACTTTGTCTGCCTCTCCTCTCACTCTTTCTGCCCTGGCTCACTCTCCACTGCCACCTCTGTCCCACACCCCTATGGCTGCCTGTGCTAGTCACTTTGTCCCTCACTGGCTCTGTCTCCTTGCTCTGTCTCTTTTCCATCTCTCCTCCTTCTCTTGCCACTCTTTCTCTCGCTCCCTCTCCCTCGACACAAGTGCTGTCTGTGTGCTTACGCCCTGTATTTATAGGCTCAAGTCTGCTCAGTACATCCAGGATTTACTCCGCACTTGTGCCAGGTCCCATGGTTGAATATCGACTGCACTGAATATTCATGGCACACCTGCTCTGCACATGCATTCATTATAATTCGCGCATTGGCGCAATGGACTTGTGTTAGTGCAATGCTCCCGCTGAATGTCACTCCTTGGCGTAAGTCCACACTTCAGCAGGCGCAACTACTTTGAATATCCCAGCCAATATATATATAATGAGGGTGCAGCAGCGTTAATAAGGCTAGTAGCAGACACTTTACTGCAGCAGTTTAATACATGGATGTTTTAACCATTATAGTGTACTGTATCTTGTTTTCTTCCTCTTTTCATTTGCCCTTCTTATACCAAGTTTATCGAAATATTACCTCACAAGCTAATGAGTTTCTTTAAAGCACATTAATCCCAAACCATAAAAAGCTTGTTTTAATACATTAACAACAGCTCAGTATCAAAATAAATGAATAAAATAAATTAAGCAGGAAGTCCCTGACAGTCCAATGGACGGTAAGCCATTCATTTTAGTGCCACAAGATTTCCAAGTAGACAGAGCTAGAGCTGAGGTAGTGCTTTTCTGAGAAGTCTGCTTGGCATCACAAATAAAGATATTGGCACAAAGTTAGTGAAGATTTGCACCATCAGTTGAAATTTCTTAAAATGTTGAATCAAGTGGCTGATATTTATTCATTTGAGCCTTGCCCATTTTTGATTTTAAAAGGTGTAGTGTAATCGCTGTTAGGTTTCAGCACTTGACTTCAATATTGGCTGGCAATATTTAAAAAGTTCAACTTGAAAAGCCAAGCAACAAGGAAAGTGCTAGGCCAGGGATGGGGATTCTGAGAGGAAAATAAACCTTTGCTTTCTGTGCTTCCAGGTAGATGATGTTTTAGCCCCCACAGGGCTTACCACAACCTCCCCATCCAAGGGCTCCTGCCACCTATGAATTCCTCTCCTCGCAAGTTGGGGTTGTGGAGTACTCAAAAAGGAAGAAAACTCAAGTGCCACAAGCCGGTTCTGAAAGACTGTGTAATATAGGTTTAACAAAATTAGGTAGCAAGTAGAAATTTGGAGCAACAATATGTATGTTGCTCAAAATTAAGGCAATGGTGGCATACCTTTGATAAACCTAAAAGTGCTTTTACACAGTCCTGCTCTCTCAGTGCTTTTCCTCAACACTGCAGGTGAACAACACAGCTTCTCCATCAGAGTTTAAATCTCACACTCTTGCCTCAGGAGGATGCAGACATATTAGCACGATCTACAAATGAGAATTTGTTAAACTTGATATGGAAGTTAATAAAATTGAGCTGGACTCTGAATTCTTAGCCCAGTGTCCCGATACTATCTCCAAATATACTGTTAAAGCATTAACACATCCTATTATGTCTAATATAGTTCTTTTAGAAGCCTATTCAGAATTCAGCAGTGTCTTACGAACTTAATTTCTTTACATGCTGAAAGGTTTTCTATTTTGGAGCAGAAAGTGGATAATCTGGCTCAGGAACTTCTGAACACTTACAGCAAAGACCTAAGAAAAATCTTTCCTTTTCAACTATTATAATACCTGATTCTTCCATTCTCAGAAGGACAAAGGAAAATCCCCCCAACCCACCAATTCTCTAAAAAGGAAAACTTCTAACTCCAAATCTAGAAGAAAGAAGAAAAATCAAGAGTGATAGTAAAAATGCTGAATCAAACTGGCTGAGAATGTAAATTTAGAACTAACTAATAAGGAAACTTTAGTAAGTGAGCCACATAATAAAGACCTTGAAGAGGTAATACCAGTGGTATGACTTGTGAAACCCACAATGGTGACACAACAAGAAATGCCCAGAACTTTGGAGGAGATTAAATAATCCACTAATAATTCTCCCTCCATTCTTTCCCTTCCCTTTTCCTTAAAATAACTCAATTGCCTGGATGAGTGGATGGGGAGAAGGTACAGCTAAAGAAGGATGACTCTTCCTTGACTCTATTTACCTTAACTGGTAAAGAAGCGGTATTTAAATTTGAGAATATACAGTATATACTAAGACCTATGAAACTAATGAGACACTAAGAGACCTGTTATTATATCTTTTAGAGCAGAATTAGAACTACCACTGGTTGCAAATTCAGTTAGCTTTGTTCACAGAAGCAGGACTAATTCTCAACATCCAGTTTATATAATGGTTGCTAATATGGATGTTGCCAAATCTATCTGGGCAAAACAATTATCTTTGAATGCTCTAGGGCTTTCCATTTCTTCTCCTGTTTTTGGCCAAAATTTGGAAATATGCCCATGGGAGCACTATGACTGGGAAAGTGTTCTCATTTAAAATATTTTCTTCTACTATGGTGTCCCTTAATTGGAATTTTGAACCACTCAGCATTCAAATATAATCTCCATATTTGGGATTAATACTCTGGAAGGTGAGACCAAAGAAAATTTGACATTTCTCATCAGGGCAATCCTGGCTTCTGCTATGAAGAGAGAACATTTCTTCCTCTGATTTAAGTAAGGTAGAAAGGCCCACTCTGACATCAATGAGTCTCAGCTAATTTGTTATATCGACCCTAAGGAGTTGCTGTCACTGTTGTTCAAAATAGCCCTAGATTTGATGCAGTTGATATCCATTTGATCTCATTTGAGGAAGTAGACTATCTTCCCAAATCCATAGAACAATCTGAAGAAACCTTGTGACTACTGAGTGATACTAACTCACTTGATCTTTTGACCCGTTGTAAACTATTCTGACACTAAAAGTTGTACTGAATGTACTTAGCTGGAATATTGCTGGTTTACAGACTAAGCTAGTTGGCCCTCAGAAATTAGATTTTATCTCTAACTGTGAAGTAGTGGAACACAAGAGACATGGGCTCTTTCTCAACCTTTTATTAATGGCTACAAATTGTATTATATCCTGCAATAAAAATAGACACCAAAGTAGACCAAGGGAGGACTCTTGAGCCTGGTGAAAATCAGAGAGGGGTTAGGGTTGTGGAAACTTGGCCCACTCAGGAATTTCTGCCAACAACTATACAGGGATGACTGTACTGTTCTTTTAGTGACTGTATATAGTCCTCCCCACTTTCACCCAGGTACAAACTAAGATATTTTGGATAAATTGTCAGTAGAAATGGAGTCTACCTCCTCACTGTTTCAAACTGATATAGTCGTTGTAGTTGGGGACTTCAATTCTAGAATTTCTCTATTTGATAATTTACCTCTTTTACAGGATCAGTTTTATATGGAAATTTAGGCCTAGAAATTCTATGGATAGAATTGTAAATGATTCAGCAAAGTGCTTTCAAGATTTTATTAGATCAATAACCTTTTGATACTAAATGGTAGAGGGAAGGTGATTCTGAAGGTCATGTGCCTGTTTTCTTCACAAGGACAGAGTGTCATTGATTTCACCCTTTGTTCCCACACCGCTATGATCAGATTCAGGACTTTACTGTAGTTATGAGACCTGAAAGAGATCATGTTGCTGGGTTTTTTCTGCAATGGTTCTTGATAACTCTCCTACTGTTGCTAAGCCTACTCAAACCAGTCCATTAGCACTGAATGCAGATATAGTTGGGAGTGTGTGTGCATTAGCTCTGGTTGTGTTTAAATGAAACATTAATGACTGTATAGCTCTTTGAGCAACTTATGTACCATGAGCCCTGGTTGCTACCTATGGTATCCAAAGAGAGACTGCCTTGCAGTCTGCCATACAGTAGTCTCTAAGTTGCTGTTTCTTTATTTTAAATCTACTTAGCAAGAAGGTTCTGGGGTGTCTATACAGTGGCACTCACTAAACCAGGATTGTAAGGTGCTTATTTTAGAAATTGTAAACCTTTTACATCGCTACTTTCCTGACCCCTGCTATTTACTTATGGGGTGGTCTCATAATCTAAGCACCTGCTGCGGTAGGGTGAGCAGAGGGGCATGCATCTGGCGTGCAGAGGCGTGCACAGAGACATGTGAGTCTCTGCATGTCTGCTGTGTCGCTGAGGACATTGGGACCTGGGCAACTAAAATCACTTGCATATACTGGGGATTAAGTTCTTAAATACATGTCTCAATTCCTGCTTGGATAAGTCCTTTCATATCCATAATGGCACAGGTAAAAGGAAAGAAAGGTAAAAATACTAAAAAAAGTGTGCTCCCAGTGTAAAATGTACTCAGATGATGTACCAAACCAGGAATTTGTATGTGAAAAGTGTAATTTAATTATTATACACGCAGGAAGAGATTCATCAATTACACAGGAGACTAGAAACTCAAAAGAGATAACACTGCTGGAAAACTCCATTGATGAAGCAGCTAGGAAACAGCACAATATACACCAAATCTGCAAATAATGATGATTTAAAATCATGTCCCTCACATTAAGCTGACACAGGAACCCAGTACATCTACCCCTTATGGTTTGCAAAAGCATGATATACAGCCCATTATTTTATCCAATAAATCTGAAACCTTGGCACTAGACCCAGATGGAGCAGCTAAAAAACACAATCTGACAACCAGCAAACAATCAGATACTTATTCTCCCCAAATGTTCCCCTGAATGTAAATTACCTGAAAATACCCCAGATTTACCTAGAGATGTTATAGTTATAGGTGAATCACTATGAAGGAGTTGATACCATAGTTTGTGAAGGGTGTAAAACATACACTACAGTTAGTTCACTCCTGGGTAAGGACCAGAGACACTGTCATCTTACTGGATGGCTTACTTGAGAACACCAACAAACCCTTAGTTCCCTTGCTTGTGGGGTGAATAACCTTTCTTCATATACTATGGCTGATACCTAGAAGAATATAAAAGATTGTCAAAATGATCAAAAACAAAGGAGTAAAATTATATTGTCTGGGGTTTTGCCCATTTTGGGAAACAGTCATACAAAAATTATCAGGCTCAAAAACTAAATTAATGCTTGAACAATTTTGTTCTTCTGAAAACACTGGATTCATGGACAATTCCCTTACATTTAAAAACCTAGATTTTTATAAGGGGATGGCTTGCACCTCAATCACCTCAGTACTAGGGTTATGGGTAAAAAATCAACAAAGTTATAAAATTCCATTTAAACTGGAATCAGGGAGGGTCACTGCTCCTCCAGTAACTGAGACATTATGAACAACAGCCGTCCCAAAACTAAATTTTATGGATGGAATGAGGTATTAATAAATGCCAGAAGTCTAACTAACAAGTTTGATGAATTTAAACTTCTTCTCATCACTAATAACATCCATATTGCCCTTGTCACAGAGACCTGGTGGGATGTAAATGACTCCTGGGATCAAAATATTCAAGGTTATAGTGTTTACTCCAAAAACAAGGACCACAGAAAAGGTGGTGGGTGGCCATGTATTCATGAAACAATAGTGATTGAGGAAATTTATGGAACACTGCTAACCTGGAGACCCTTTGGGTTAAACTATCCCCTTACATGGGTCCCCTTTTACCCTAGGCTTAGTATATCACCTCCTTCCATGATTCCTGGCAATGATGTTGAACTATTAAGACATATTGGAGCCTTGAGATCTCAAATAACATCTTGATTCTGTGTGATTTTAACACCTAGTATAAACTGGGCTTTTGCATCTGCAACCAATAAAATTGATGGCCTTTATTTGGACTTATTCAATGAAATGGGTTTGAGCAACTGATCCTACATGCTACAAGGGATGATAACATATTAGATCTTATATTAACTAACTCTGCACATTGCATATCTAACATCGTATAAATACACCACTGGGAAACAGTGACCATAATTCTGTCCATTTTTCAGTCTCAGGTGGTAAACCTCAAACTGCTACAGGTGTCACAGAAATTCCAATTGTAATAAAGCCATCTTCAACACCATTAAAATAGCTTAGACCTTTGGGACTGGCCTGAATTATTTACAGATCTCTCTGTTGAATCCAAATGAGGCCTTATGGTAAATAAATTAAATTATTTAATTAAAGAAAATATTCCAACAAAAATAATATAGGCACCAAATATAACACAACTCCTGGTTGAATGAACCCTAAAATAAAAGCTTTGATTAATAGAAAAACAAACTATTCAAACAAATAAAAAGGAGTTCACCCATTTAAATATCCAATACTGGGAGTTACTAAAAATATTAAAACCAAAATCAGAAAAGCAAAATCTCAATTTGAGTTACAGTTGGCAACAAGGGTAAAAGATAACAAAAAGCCTTTTTCTCATGTTAACAAAGTTAAGGGAAAGGCAAACACTATAGGACCCGTTTCTACTAATTGGGTACATAGCTAATAACCAAGAGGCAGCGGATATACAGAACCAATATTTTCTACAGTATTTACCAAAATGTACATGGTATAACAGGCAAACTTGGGACTTCTATACCCAGACAGTTCAGCATTCAACCTAAAGATGTATTGGATAAGTTAAAACAAGTTAATATAAATAAATCCCCAGTCCCAGATGAAATTCATCCTAGGGTATCAAAAGAACTATTGAATCCATTTACCTTCCTTTAACTAATATTTTCAGCATTCACTTGATTCTGGGAAGTCCCACATGACTGGAAAGCATCTGTAGTACCCATTCATAAGAAAAGGATAAAAAATAACCCCAAAATGATAGGCCTATTAGCCTAACTTACTAATTAGGAAAATCTTAGAACATATTATTAAAGATCTTATCCTGGACCACATGTCAAAGTGAGCAAACTTGACCCTCTTCAACATGGATTCACCAAGTCTAGATCTTGTTTAACTAATTTACTAGCCTTTTATGATAAGGTCACATGGTGAAATTGATCAGGTACACTCTGTGGATTTGGTGTTTCTAGATTTTGCAAAAGTCTTCAATAAGTTACCACATTTCAAGCTTCTTGATACATTAAGGGCTTTTAAACTTAATAATCTTATTAACTGGATTGCCAATTTGTTGGAAGGAAGGAAACAAAGAGTTATAATAAATGGTGAATTTTCAAATTGGGCACCAGTCTCTAGTGGTGTTCCCAGGGATCTGTTTTGGGTCCCTGCCTTTTAATATATATGTTTCCACTCTTACAAATGAAAACTCTAATATATGGATGTTGAAATTTTCCAACAATTGTTGTATAGGCACCGTAGTAATAACACTAATGGTAGCTCTGCTCTCCAGGTTTTTGGATAAAATCTCAAGCTGCTCTTGTACTAACAAGCTTGTCCTGAATAATGCTGAATGAAGAATTATGCTAGGCTCTCATAATCAACATTTTCAATACAAATTGGGGACCAAACCTTACAAAACCACCCAATAGAAAGACTTAGGCATACTGGTTACTCCCAATTTAAAATTTAAAACCCACTGTACCACTCAAGTAAACAGGGCAAATCAGAACCTTAATTGTATTCTTAGACACGTGCAGTCCTCCAAGGAAGTACTATTACCTCTATATACTGCCTTGGTTAGCAAATACCTTGAATACTGTGTCCAAGTGTGGTCCCTTTCCTTAAAGAGGACATCTTAAAATTGAGAGGGTTCAGCACAGATTCACCGGGTCATTGTGGGGATGGAGGGCAAGACCTATGAGGAAAGGCTAAAACTCCTCAACATGTATACACTTCAGTATAGGAGACTGAGAGGAGATCTGTGTCTCATTTACAGTGCATTAAATGATTCTGACCTTGGACTAGGATTAGGCCTAGCTAAATCCGAATATAGAGTTAGCAATTGAAGACATAGCAAACAACTATTGATGAGTATGTGGCATACCCTAAGAAGGAAAAATTGGTTCAGTATTAGATCTGTTCCAATTTGGAATAATCTCCCAACCAAAGTGATGGATAGTCCAAGTATTGACTCCTTTAAACTAAACCTAGATTCAGCAATGACTGATACAATCAAATTTTGTCTAAACCTTTAATAAACTTAAATTGGCAAGCATTGTGGACTTAAGTCTACTCATGTATACACCTGTGATAATATCTTTGATGATTGGCATTAATTGGCAAAGGCAAATTGACTCTTAGTATAAAAACATGGAACAATGTGGCAGACTTAATATATTCTCCTTTTTTCTCAACTCTTTTACATTTGCCCAAGATGAGGTGAATGCTACATTTATGAGAAAACAGTTGGAACCTAGCTACCAGCAAATTAATGAACAAATATATTTTTAAATAATAAACCATCTCTTAATTCCTGGTTTGATGTTCATTGTACTGCAGAGAAATGCAAATTAGGAAAACAGATATGTAAGGAAAAATCCATCAAAAGCTAATTTTGTTAAATTAAATAAAGTTAGTAAAAATTAGAAAACTTTTTGATCCCAAAAAGCTGAATATACCCTAAAACAATGGAGTTTTATGTACCAGGCTATATATACAAGGATACTAAATATTTTTGACAGTTAGTGGTGAAAAGCATCAACTCTTTCTCATCATCTTTGACTTCTTATATTCCTAAGGAGTCTTGGGTGTTGTATACAAAACTCTTTTCATTAATGAACCTTCAACTCATCATTAGAGATGCAGCAAATTTAAATTCCACCGGTGAAGTGAAGCATGAAGTGGGCATTTCACATTACCCACTCACGTAAAGTGCTCACTCAGCCTTGTCATTACCACTTCACGTTAAGGACGTAATGGCAATGCAAAGTAAAACAAAGTCATTGTTTTAATGGACTTTGCATTCTTCATTATGATTCTAAGTGATCCACTTGGTGTTTCAGATTTGGCAGCCCCCACACATCACATGGTTAACAGTACTGTAAGTCACATGCTCTTTAGCTAGGCAGGAAGAAAGTGAGTCATACAAGCAGACACTTTACTTTCTTCTGTGCAGACAGAGAGAGAGAGTAGTGTGTTCTGTGACTGCTGATACTATGAGATCAGAGCAGGAGAGATTTAAACTTTGATGTAGACCCCACAGTTTTTAAAAGCTACATTTTTTGTCTTTTCTGTATTCTTTTTACTTAATTTGTTCTTTCTGTACATTTTACTTTTCTTACCTTTATAAGTAGAAGCTTGGCAGAAGACACCAGGAGGAATGAGTGCTGTGCAATTGGACTTCTGTACTGGGACTAAGAAGTAGAACTCTTCTACTGGGACCTTTAATTTAGGGCAAAAACAAACAAACAAACAAAGAAAAAAAATAGTGTGTTCGTCTGAGTTAGCTGTAGTGAATGGTTTTCTGAACAGTTACCAGGTGTAAATCTCAGGTGGCTGAAGGGGCTTGACAGCTGTGCAATTTAATTACTTGTAGAATGATCTAGTAAATGGGGAGTGGCTTAGCTAGAAGGAAGCTAGATATAAATGCTGCCTTAGAAAGATTCTGCCAGAAGCTTGGTCGAAGACACCAGGAGGAA
The DNA here is from genome assembly GCA_016271365.2 of Neoceratodus forsteri. Lineage (NCBI taxonomy): Eukaryota > Metazoa > Chordata > Ceratodontiformes > Ceratodontidae > Neoceratodus > Neoceratodus forsteri. The sequence continues at coordinate 1,104,789,196 of CM057458.1, read as the reverse complement.
GGAGTGATATGTGACTGGAATTTTACTACTGGGACTAAAGAAGTAGAACTCTTCTGGGACCTATAATTTAGGGTAAAACAAACAAACAAAAAAATAGTGTGTTTAACTGAGTCAGCTGTAGTGAATGGTTTTCAGAACAGTTATCTAGGTGTAAATCTCAGGTGGTTGAAGGGGCTTGATAGCTGTGCAATTTAATTACTTGTACAAGATCTAGTAAGTAGAGGGAGTGGCTTAGCTGGAAGAATGCTAGATATAAGGAGACCCACAGGAGGTGGTATGGGACCCCACAGGAAAGATTCTGCCAGAAGCTTGGCAGAAGACACCAGAAGGAAGGAGTGCTGTGTGACTGGACTTCTCTACTGGGACTAAAGTAGAACTCTACTACTGGGACCTTTAATTTAGGGTAAAAACAAAGAAAAAAATAGTGTGTCTGAGTTAGCTGTAGTGAATGGTTGTCTGAACAGTTATCTAGGTGTAAATCTCAGGTGGCTGAAGGCTTGGATAGCTGTGCAATTTAATTACTTGTACAAAGATCTAGTAAGTAGAGGGAGTGGCTTAGCTGGAAGGAAGCTAGATATAAGGAGACCCACAGGAGGGTGGCATGGGACCCCACAGAGGAAAGACTCTGCCAGAAGCTTGGCAGAAGACACCAGAAGGAAGAGTTCTGTGTGACTGGACTTCTACTGGGGCTAAGGAAGTAGAACTCTACTACTGGGACCTTTAATTTAGGGTAAAAATCAAACAAACAGACAAAGAAAAAAAATAGTGTGTAGAAACATAGAAACATAGAATTTGATGGCAGATAAGGACCGCTTGGCCCACCCAGTCTGCCCATTTTCCTACCTCACAGACAAGCTGCAGATCCTAGTTAACCAACAGCTTACTTCCTCCTACACCCCACTAGGACTGCCTTATGCCTGTCCCATGCATTCTTAAGTCCCCACTGTTCTTGACTCACGACCTCCTCAGGGAGGCTGTTACATGCATCCACAACCCTCTCAGTGAAAAATACTTACTCACATTACCTCTGAGCCATACCCCTCTATCTTCAAATTGTCCCCCTTGTTCTTGCACATCTCTTTTTCTGGAAGATGCTACCTTCTTGGACTTTGTTAATTCCTTGAGGTACTTAAAGTTTCTATCATGTCCCCTCTCCCTTATTTCCTCAAGGGTATACATATTAAGCTCCTTTAGTCTTTCTTAGTATGTCTTCTGGTGCAGACCCTGCACCATTTTGTTGCCCTCCTCTGGACAGCCTCCACTCTGTCTATGTCTTTGCGGAGATGGGGTCTCCAGAACTGCACACAGTACTCCAGATGGGGTCTCACCAACTGTCTGTACAGAGGGATAACAACTTCCTGTTTTCTACTATTGATGCCTCTTCCTATGCATCCCAGTATCCCCCAGCCTTCCTTACTGCCTTCTCACATTGCTTGCCCACCTTTAGGTCATCTGATATAATTACCCCCAGGGCCTTTTCCATTTTACTGTTGTCAGTATCTCACCCCATTGTGTATGCTTCCCTGGGTTTTGTTTCCCATGTGCATTACCTTGCACTTCTTTGCATTGAATCTGAGCTGCCATACATTTGACCATTCCTCCAACCTTGCCAAGTCCCTTCTCATCCTTTCCACTCCATCTTGTGTATCAACCCTGTTGCAGATCTTTGTGTCATCTGCAAAGAGACATACTTTTCCTTCCAGTTCCTCTGCAATGTCACTTATAAAGACATTAAAAGGACCGGTCCCAGTACTGAACCCTGCGGTACCCGCTAGTAACCCTCCTTTCTTCACTGTGTACTCCATTACTACTACCCTTTGTGTCCTGTTGTCTAGCCAATTTTTATCCAGGCTACCACCTTGGGACCCACTCCAAGGCTGGCTATCTTGTGTATTAATCTTTGTGTGGGACTGTATCAAATGCCTTGCTAAAATCTAGGTAGGCCATGTCCACAGCCTTCCCTGGTCTACTATTTGGTCACCCAGTCAAAGAAATCTATTAGATTCATCTGACATGACCCTCCCATCAAGAATCCATACTGCCTTGGGTCCTGGCCCCACTGGTCTCTAGGTACTCAACAGTTCTTTCCTTTAGAAGTGATTCCATCATTTTCCCTACCACTGAGGTCAAACTAACTGGTCTGTGAGTTTCCTGCCTCTGTTCTGCTCCCACTTTTGTGAAGAGGAATCATATCTGCCCTCCTCCAGTCCTCAGGTACCACCCCATCCTCCCATGATTTGTTAAGAGAGTAGTCAGTGGTGTCACTAGTTCTACCCTTAGTTCTTTTAGAATTCTTGGATGAATCCCATCAGGCCTCATTGCTTTGTCCACTTTCAATTTTATTAGTTCTTTCAGAACCCTTTCTTCTGTAAATGGACTGGTATTGAGCCCCGTCTTCAGAGTGTTTCTCTTGTTTGGTTTAGGTAACTCCCCTCCTCTTCCTTTGTGAATACTGAGCAGAAATATTCGTTCGTATCCTGCTTTTCACTGTCACCCTCTACCCACATTCCTCCCTTTATTAAGCTTCAGTATCCCTCCTTTGGTCTTTCTTCACTCCTTAATGTACCTATAAAGGTCTTATCCCCTTCTTAACAGAATTGGCTATCCTTTCCTCGGTTTGGGCCTTTGCTATTCTGACTGCCTTCCCAGCCTCTTTCTGCTTTAACTGATAAAGTTCTCTGTCCTGCTCCTTCTGTGTTTCCTTAAATTTCCTGAATGCTGTCCTTTTCTCCTTAACCTTCCCTGCCACTTCTTTTGAGAACCATAGTGGTTTTGCTTCTTTGTGTTTTACTAATTTGCTTTACACAAAGGCTTGTTGCCTCTGTGATGGCTGTTTGATCAATCCCCATTGTTCCTCCACCCTCCTTCTTGCCTGTTTGCTAGTGCTTTTCTGAGGCACTCTCTCATTTCCCAAAGTCAGCCCTCCTCAAAGTCCAGTACTCTTGCTTTTGTATGGCTTGATTGTATGGCTGTGTTTATCATGAACCACACTGTTTGGTGGTAGCTTGTTCCCAGGTGGCTACCCACTTCTAAATCTGAGATTCTTTCTCCATCCCCATTTGAGAGTACCAGGTCTAAGACTGCTCCCTCCCGAGTGGGTTCCAATACTAGCTGTCTGAGGCATGCCCCTATGAGGCATCAAGAATGACCCTGCTCTTGGATGTGCCTGCAGCAAAGGTGCTCCAGTTAACATCTGGCATATCAGGTCCCCATCAACAATATCTCCCTTTTTCTGCCATTCTAAGAAAGCCTTCTATATTTCCTTGCCCTTTCCTCCCCATGACATAGGGGTCTGTATACAACCCCATGCAGATTGTGGTACCATTCCTGTCTCCAGGGTGACCTAAAGTGCCTCATCTGCTCCCTGTTTACTCTTTAGCTCTGTTGCTTTGATCCCTTCCTTTACATAGAGCTACTACTCCTCTTTACCGTCCCTGTCCCTCCTGTAGATTGTGTATCCTGGTATGTTGACATCCCAGTCATGGTTCTCTGTGTACCATGTTTCTGTGACTGCACAATATCCAGGCAACCCTCTTCCATCAAGGCCACTAGTTCAGGGAGCTTGTTCACAGACTATGGGCATTGGTACTCATCACCCTCCACTTTTTGATAGCCTTACCCTTTTAGCCCCATTTCTGTCCTTACTGCCTTTGCCTTTTTTACATTTAAATCTGTTCTGCTCCTAATAACTTCTGTACCTTGGTGTTTACCTCACTAATCACCATGTTTTGTGGGGAGGCTGGGATTTCCCTGCTCCTTTTCAGTTCCCCCCTTGGCTAGTTTAAATGCTTGCCAAAAGCATTTAAACCTCTCAGCTAGATTCTGGTTCCCCCCTGGACAGATGCAGACCATCGCACCAGTATGGGTCTGCATCCCTCCAGATGGCTCCCCAGTCCCCAATGAGCCAAAATCCTGAGCTCCACACCAGTTTTTCAACCACTCATTGAATTCCCTGGTGAGAAGTGCCCTAGCATCTCCTTGCCATAGACAGGCAGCACCTCTGAGAAGGTTACCGATGCGTAACTTGTCTAAGGCCCTTCCCAACTCTACAAATGCCTCTTGCACTGCTCTGATCCCATTCCTAGCCAGGTCATTTGTCCCTAGGTGGACAATGACATCCAGCTCCCTCCCTCATGCAGCTCCTCCCATGATCCTGAGATTCGCTTCCTGTCCTCAAGCCGTGGCACCAGGAGGCACCTTACCTTCTTCTCCCTTCCTCCCCATTTCTACCCCTAATGATTGAGTACCCACCTGGGTTGTTTTCTTCCCTGTGGGGCCCATGCCACCATCCTGTGGGTCTCCTTTGTGAAGGTACCCAGCATCCTCCTTGGTCTTCACTGCAGGTGCCTCCGTAGAGGAACCACTATCCACCAGAAGAGCGAATGAATTGTGAGAGGTACAGCTGGAGGATGCAACTCTGTTCCACCACCCTCTCTCCTCTGAGCCCATCCTGGTCCAGCCTCTCCTCTTTCTTGGCAACCTCTGAGGTAGTGGCATTGGCCCTAGTGGTCCCTGGTGAGGGAGGGGTTTCACAAATCCTAGCCAGGTCAGCCTGGAGGCGGGCAACCTCCTCTCTCAGACCAGAGAGTGCCTGCAAACAGGGCAGAATCGCAGCCTCCAGAATGTCTCCCAGAACACTGCCGCCCCACAGCCATTGCACTGCACCACTCCTATCATGTCTTATTTTGTGTCCTCTCTACTGTTTCTCTGGATGCTTACACTCTCCTCCCCTTACAGCTCTGACCCTTCCTGTTCTGGGACAACAACTTCCTATCTTCTTCAGTAGCCTCTTTCTTCCTTGCTAAATATCAGACCACCAGCAGCTGGGGGGAGAGTGAGCTACTTTTTTCCTTTAGGGTTGACAAAACCAATGTTTCTCTATGATCCTTTCCTTCCTACTGCCAACAGGAAGTTCCTGTTGACAGTCAAATCCAGTGGCTATAAAAGTAGAACTAGCTTTGGGTGGGATGGAGGGCAATTAGTAGAAAAAGGCTAGCAACAGGAAGTTGAAATTTGACTCACCTGCTTTTGTAGTGTCTAAACCACACCCCCAGATAAGCTCTCTTTCCTCCTACTGGTTTAGCAAAGTCAGCTGATACAGTACCCTTCCCAGCTAAGAACACACACTGACTTTCTTTCTTTCTTTTTTAACCCTAAATAAGAACCCTTCTACTTCTAATAAAGTTATCTGTCTACTTAATCTTACACACACTGACTCCTGCTGAGTTATAAGTTTTAAATTAATCAGAAAATGTAGCTTCTTTTAGTTAGCTGCTTTCTGCTCTACAAGCATGGCTAGCAACAGGAAGTTGTAATTTGACTCACTTGCTTTTGTAGTGTCTAAACCACACCCCAGGTAAGCTCTCTTTCCTTCTACTGGTTTAGCAAAGTCAGCTGATACATTACCCTTCCCAGCTAAGAACACACACTGACTTTCTTTCTTTCTTTCCTTTCATTTTTTAACCCTAAATAGACCCTTCTACTTCTAATAAAGTTATCTGTCTACTTAACCATAACAGACACTGACTCCTGCTGAGTTATAAGTTTTAAATTAATAAGAAAATCAAGCTTCTTTTTAGTTAGCTGCTTTCTGCTCTACAAGCAAGGCTAGCAACAGGAAGTTGTAATTTGACTTACCTGCTTTTCTAGTGTCTAAACCACACCCCAGGTGAGCTCTCTTTCCTCCTACTGGTTTAGCAAAGTCAGCTGATACAGTACCCTTCCAGCTAAGAACACAACTGACTTTCTTTCTTTCTTTTTACACCTAAATAAGAACCCTTCTACTTCTAATAAAGTTATCTGTCTACTTAATCTTAACAGACACTGACTCCTGCTGAGTTATAAGTTTTAAATTAATAAGAAAATGTAGCTTCTTTTTAGTTAGCTGCTTTCTACTCTACAAACAAGGCTAGCAACAGGAAGTTGTAATTTGACTCACCTGCTTTTGTAGTGTCTAAACCACACCCCAGGTAAGCTCTCTTTCCTCCTACTGGTTTAGCAAAGTCAGCTGATAAAGTACCCTTCCCAGCTAAGAACACACACTGACTTTCTTTCTTTCTTTTCTTTCTTTTTCTAACCTAAATAAGAACCCTTCAACTTCTAATAAAGCTATCTGTCTACTTAATCTTAAAAGACACTGACTCCTGCTCAGTTATAAGTTTTAAATTAATAAGAAAATGTAGCTTATTTTTGAGTTCTGCTTTCTGCTCTACAAGCAAGGCTAGCAACAGGAAGTTATAATTTGACTCACCTGCTTTCTAGTGTCTAAATCACACCCCCAGGTAAGCACTCTTTCCTCCTACTGGTATAAGCAAAGTCAGCTGATACAGTAACCTTCCAGCTAAGAACACACACTGACTTTCTTTCTTTCTTTTCATTCTTTTTTAACCATAAATAAGACTCCTTCTACTTCTAATGAAGTTATCTGTCTACTTAACCTTAAGAGACACTGACTCCTGCTGAGTTATAAGTTTCAAATTAATAAGAAAATGATGCTTCTTTTAGTTAGCTGCTTTCTGCTCTACAAGCAAGGCTAGTAACAGGAAGTTGTAATTTGACTCACCTGTTTTTGTAGTGTCTGAACCACACCCCAGGTAAGCTCTCTTTCCTCCTCCTGGTTTAGCAAAGTCAGCTGATACAGTACCCTTCCCAGCTAAGAACACACACTGACTTTCTTTCTTTCTTTTCATTCTTTTTTAGCCCTTAATAAGACCCTACTACTTCTAATAAAGTTATCGTCTTCTTAATCTGAATAGAACACGAATCCTACTAGGTTATAAGTTTTAAATTAATAAGAAAATGTAGCTTCTTTTAGTTAGTTGCTTTCTGCTCTACAAGCAAGGCTAGCAACAGGAAGTTGTAACTTGACTCACCTGCTTTTGTAGTGTCTAAACCACACCCCCAGGTAAGTCTCTTTCCTCCTCCTGGTTTAGCAAAGTCAGCTGATACAGTACCCTTCCCAGCTAAGAACACACACTGACTTTCTTTCTTTTTTAACCATAAATAAGACCCTTCTACTTCTAATAAAGTTATCTGTCTACTTAATCTTAACAGACACTGACTCCTGCTGAGATATAGTTTTAAATTAATAAGGAAATGTAGCTTCTTTTAGTTAGCTGCTTTCTGCTCTACAAGCAAGGCTAGCAACAGGAAGTTGTAATTTGACTCACCTGCTTTTGTAGTGTCTAAACCACACCCCAGGTAGCTCTCTTTCCTCCTACTGGTTTAGCAAAGTCAGCTGATACAGTACCCTACAGCTAAGAACACACACTGACTTTCTTTCTTTCTTTTCTTTCTTTTTCAACCCTAAATAAGACCCGTCTACTTCTAATAAAGTTATCTGTCTACTTAATCTTAACAGACACTGACTCCTGCTGAGTTATAAGTTTTAAATTAATAAAGAAAATGTAACTTCTTTTTAGTTAGCTGCTTTCTGCTCTACACACATGACTGTAACAGGAAGTTGTAATTTGACTCACTTGCCCTTTAGTGTCTAAACCACACCCCCAGGTAGCTCTCTTTCCTCCTACTGGTTTAGCAAAGTCAGCTGATACAGATACCCTTCCCAGCTAAGAACACACTTTCTTTCTTTTCTTTCTTTTTATCCATAAATAAGACCCTTCTACTTCTAATAAGTTATCTGTCTACTTAATCTTAAGAGACACTGACTTCTACTGAGTTGTAAGTTTTAAATTAATAAGAAAATGTAGCTTCTTTTTAGTTAGCTGCTTTCTGCTCTACAAGGATGGCTAGCAACAGAAGTTGTAATTTGACTCACCTGCTTTGTAGTGTCTAAACCCCCAGGTAAGCTCTCTTTCCTCCTCCTGGTATAGCAAAGTCAGCTGATACAGTACCCTTCCCAGCTAAGAACACACACTGACTTTCTTTCTTTCTTTTCTTTCTTTTTTAAACCTAAATAAGACCCCATCTATTTCGAATAATGTTATCTGTCTACTTAATTTTAACAGACAATGACTCCTTCTGAGTTATAAGTTTTAAATTAATAAGAAAATGAAGCTTCTTTTAGTTAGCTGCTTTCTGCTCTACATGCAAGGCTAGCAACAGGAAGTTGTAATATGACTCACCTGCTTTTGTGTGTCTAAACCACACCCCCAGGTAAGCTCTCTTCCTCCTCCTACTGGTTTAGCAAAGTCAGCATATACAATACCCTTCCCAGCTAAGAACACACACTGAATTTCTTTCTTTCTTTCCTTTCTTTTTTTTTACCCTAAATAAGACTCCTTCTACTTCTAATGAAGTTATCTGTCTACTTAACCTTAACAGACACTGACTTCTGCTGAGTTATAAGTTTTAAATTAATAAGAAAATGATGCTTCTTTTTAGTTAGCTGCTTTCTGCTCTACAAGCAAGGCTAGTAACAGGAAGTTGTAATTTGACTCACCTGTTTTTGTAGTGTCTAAACCACACCCCAGGTAAGCTCTCTTTCCTCCTCCTGGTTTAGCAAAGTCAGCTGATGCAGTACCCTTCCCAGCTAAGAACACACACTGACTTTCTTTCTTTCTTTTCATTCTTTTTAGCCCTAAATAAGACCCCTACTACTTCTAATAAAGTTATCGTCTTCTTAATCTGAATAGACACTGAATCCTACTGAGTTATACAGTTTTAAATTAATAAGAAAATGTAGCTTCTTTTTAGTTAGTTGCTTTCTGCTCTACAAGCAAGGCTAGCAACAGGAAGTTGTAACTTGACTCACCTGCTTTTGTAGTGTCTAAACCCACACCCCAGGTAGCTCTCTTCCTCCTCCTGGTTTGCAAAGTCAGCTGATACAGTACCCTTCCCAGCTAAGAACACACACTGACTTTCTTTCTTTCTTTTTTTTAACCATAAATAAGACCCTTCTACTTCTAATAAAGTTATCTGTCTACTTAATCTTAACAGACACTGACTCCTGCTAAGATATAAGTTTTAAATTAATAAGGAAATGTAGCTTCTTTTTAGTTAGCTGCTTTCTGCTCTACAACAAGGCTAGCAACAGGAAGTTGTAATTTGACTCACCTGCTTTTCTAGTGTCTAAACCACACCCCAGATAAGCTCTCTTCCTCCTACTGGTTTAGCAAAGTCAGCTGATACAGTACCCTACAGCTAAGAACACACACTGACTTTCTTTCTTTCTTTTCTTCTTTTTTCAACCCTAAATAAGACCCGTCTACTTCTAATAAAGTTATCTGTCTACTTAATCTTAACAGACACTGACTCCTGCTGAGTTATAAGTTTTAAATTAATAAGAAAATGTAACTTCTTTTTAGTTAGCTGCTTTCTGCTCTACACACACATGGCTAGCAACAGGAAGTTGTAATTTGACTCACTTGCTTTTGTAGTGTCTAAACCACACCCCAGGTAAGCTCTCTTTCCTCCTCCTGGTATAGCAAAGTCAGCTGATACAGTACCCTTCCCAACTAAGAACACACACTGACTTTCTTTCTTTCTTTTCTTTCTTTTTTAAACCTAAATAAGACCCCATCTATTTCGAATAATGTTATCTGTCTACTTAATTTTAACAGACAATGACTCCTCTGAGTTATAAGTTTTAAATTAATAAGAAAATGAAACTTCTTTTTAGTTAGCTGCTTTCTGCTCTACATGCAAGGCTAGCAACAGGAAGTTGTAATATGACTCACCTGCTTTTGTAGTGTCTAAACCACACCCCAGGTAGCTCTCTTTCCTCCTCCCTACTGGTTTAGCAAAGTCAGCATATACAATACCCTTCAGCTAAGAACACACACTGACTTTCTTTCTTTCTTTCCTTTCTTTTTTTACCCTAAATAAGACCCTTCTACTTCTAATAAGTTATCTGTCTACTTAATCTTAACAGACACTGACTCCTGCTGAGTTATAAGTTTTAAATTAATAAGAAAATGTAGCTTTTTTGATTAGCTGCTTTCTGCTCTTCAAGCAAGGCTAGCAACAGGAAGTTGTAATTTGACTCACCTGCTATTGTAGTGTCTAAACCACACCCAGGTAAGCTCTCTTTCCTCCTACTGGTTTACCAAAGTCAACTGATACAGTACACTTCCCAGCTAAGAGCACACACTGACTTTCTTTCTTTCTTTTTAACCCTAAATAAGACCCCTCCTACTTCTAATAAAGTTATCTGACTACTTAATCTTAGCAGACACTGACTCCTGCTGAGTTATAAGTTTTAAATTAATAAGAAAATGTAGCTTCTTTTAGTTAGCTGCATTCTGCTCTACAACAAGGCTAGCAACAGGAAGTTGTAATTTGACTCACCTGCTTTTGTGTTCTAAACCACACCCATGAGTAAGCTTTCTTTCCTCCTACTGTTTTAGCAAAGTCAGCTGATACAGTACCCTTCCAGACAAGAACACACACTGACTTTCTTTCTTTTCTTTCTTCTTTTAACCTAAATAAGACCCTTCTACTTCTAATAAAGTTATCTGTCTACTTAACCTTAGAGACACTGACTCCTGCTGAGTTATAAGTTTCAAATTAATAAGAAAATGATGCTTCTTTTTAGTTAGCTGCTTTCTGCTCTACAAGCAAGGCTAGTAACAGGAAGTTGTAATTTTTACTCACCTGCTTTTGTAGTGTCTAATCCACACCCCAGGTAGCTCTCTTTCCTCCTACTGATTTTGCAAAGTCAGCTGATACAGTACCCTTTCCAGCTAAGAACACACACTTTCTTTCTTTCTTTCTTTCTTTTCTTTCTTTCTTTCTTTTCTTTCTTTCTTTCTTTTCTTTCTTTTTTTTAACCCTAAATTAGACCCCTTCTACTTCTAATAAAGTTATCTGTCTACTTAATCTTAGCAGACACTGACTCCTGCTGAGTTATAAGTTTTTAAATTAATAAGAAAATGTAGCTTCTTTTAGTTGCTGCTTTCTGCTCTACAAGCAAGGCTAGCAACAGGAAGTTGTAATTTGACTCACCTGCTTTTGTAGTGTCTAAACCACACCCCAGGTAAGCTCTCCTTCCTCCTCCTGTTTTAGCAGAGTCAGCTGATACAGTACCCTTCCCAGCTACGAATACACACTGACTTTCTTTTTTCTTTTCTTTCTTTTTTAAACCTAAATAAGATCCCTTCTATTTCTAATAAAGTTATCTTTCTACTTAATGTTAACAGACACTGACTCCTGCTGAATTATAAGTTTTAAATTAATAAGTAAATGCAGCTTCTTTTTAGTTAGCTGCTTTCTGCTCCACAAGCAAGGCTAGCAACAGGAAGTTGTAATTTGACTCACCTGCTTTTGTAGTGTCTAAACCACACCCCCAGGTAAGCTCTCTTTCCTCCCTACTGTTTTAGCAAAGTCAGCTGATACAGTACCCTTCCAACTAAGAACACACTCTGACTTTCTTTCTTTCCTTTCTTTCTTTTTAACTAAATTAGACCCTTCTACTTGAATAAGTTATCTGTCTACTTAATCTTAAGAGACACTGACTTCTTCTGAGTTATAAGTTTTAAATTAATAAGAAAATGTAGCTTCTTTTTAGCTAGCTGCTTTCTGCTCTTCAAGCAAGGCTAGCAACAGGAAGTTGTAATTTGTCTCACCTGTTTTGTAGTGTCTAAACCACACCCCCAGTTAAGCTCTCTTTCCTCCTACTGGTTTAGCAAAGTCAGCTGATACAGTACCCTTCCAGCTAAAACACACACTGACTTTCTTTCTTTTTTTAACCTAAATAAGACCCCTTCTACTTCTAATAAAGTTATCTGTCTACTTAATCTTAACAGACACTGACTCCTGCTGAGTTATAAGTTTTAAATTAATAAGAAAATGTAGCTTCTTTTTAATTGCTGCTTTCTGCTCTACAAGCAAGGCTAGCAACAGGCTGAGTTAGCTGTAGTGAATGGTTGTCTGAACAGTTATCTAGGTGTAAATCTCAGGTGGCTGAATGGGCTTGATCACTGTGCAATTTAATTACTTTAGAAAGATCTAGTAAGTAGGGGAGTGGCTTGGCTAGAAGGAAACTAGATATAAACACTGCCTTAGAAAGATTCTGCCAGAAGCTGGCAGAAGACACCAGAAGAAAGGAGTGCTGTGTGACTGGACTGCTCTACTGGGACTAAAAAGTAGAACTCTTCTACTGGGACCTTTAATTTGAGGTAAAAAACAAAGAAAAAAATAGTGTGTTTGTCTGGGTTAGCTGTAGTGAATGGTTGTCTGAACAGTCATCTGAGGTGTAAATCTCAGGTGGCTGAAGGGCTTGATAGCTGTGCAGTTTAATTACTTGTAGAAAGATCTAGCAAGTATGTGGGTGGCTTAGCTGGAAGGAAGCTAGATATAAGGAGACCCACAGGAGGGTGGCATGGGACCCCACAGGGAAAGATTCTGCCAGAAGCTTGGCAGATGACACCAGGAGGAAGGGTGCTGTGTGACTGGACTGCTCTGGGACTAAAAAGTAGAACTCTTCTACTGGGACCTTTAATTTAGGGTAAAAAACAAACAAAAAACCAAAATAGTGTGTTTGTCTGAGTTAGCTGTAGTGAATGGTTGTCTGAACAGTTATCTAGATGTAAATCTCAGGTGGCTGAAGGGGCTTGATAGCTCTGCAATTTAATTACTTATAGAAGATCTAGTAAGTAGGGGAATGGCTTAGCTAGAGGAAGGCTAGATATAAACACTGCCTTAGAAAGATTCTGTCAGAAGCTTGGCGAAGACACCAGGAGGAAGGGAGTGCTGTTTGACTGGACTTCTCTACTAGGACTAAATTGCCCTCCTTCCCTCCCTCCACCCCAACCAAAGCTAGTTCTACTTTTATAGGCACAGGATTTGACTGACAACAGGAACTTCCTGTTTGGGAGCAGGAAGTGAGGTTATCCTGGAAACCACCAAGGCACCATCCAAGAAGGGCAGAGTAGCTCTCAGACCCCTCTAGCTGCTGGAGGTCTGCCTCTGAGCAAGTAAGGGGTCTACTGAAATATAGGATCTTCTTGTTCCAGAACTGGACAATCATGAGCTTAAAGGCATAGTAACAGTAAGTAAGTAAAGAGAAGGAAGGAAAAACAAAACAAAAAAAACAGAGGAAAGAGTAAAATTCTAAACAATAGTGAAGGGCCAAAAATAAGACATGATGGGAGTGGTGCAGTGTGCAGTGGCTGTGGAGCATCAGACTTCCGGAGACATTCTGGAGGATGCGGTGTTGTTCCATCTGCAAGAACCTCTCTGGACTGAGGAGGTTGCTCATCTCCAGGCTGATTTGGCCAGGATTTGGGACCTCCTCTTCCATCCAGGACCACCAGAGCCACTGTCACTGGCTCAGCGGTTGCCAAGAAGAGGGTGGTTGGACCACAGTGGGCTCAGAGAGGGTGAGGGTGGTGGAACAGAGGCACATACCTCAATTGTAGCCTCTCCACAATTCCTATGCCATTCTGGCAAGTGTGGTTCCTCTATGGAGACACCCACAGTGGAGACCAAGGAGGATGTTGGGAACCTCCACAAGGAGACCCACAGGAGGGTGGCATGAGACCCCACAGGGAAAAACAACTCCTGGTGGGAGACTCCATTGTTAGGGAAGAGGTAGAACTGGGGAGGAAGGGATAGGGAGGTAAGGTGCCTGCCTAGAGCCATGGCTTGGAGGGACGAGGAGTGAATCCTCAAGATTGCCAGAGCAACTGCACAGGTGAGGTAGCTGGATGTCACCTGTCCACCTAGGGACAAATGACCTGGCTAGGAAATGGATCAGAACAGTGCAGAAAGAGTTTTTGGAATTGGGGAGGGCCTTAGACAAGTAGCATGCACGGTAACCTTCTGGAGGCTGCTGCCTGTCTATGCCGTAGGAGGCTAAGTGCTCCACCAGGATTCAATCAGTGGTTGAAACACTGGTGCAGAGCTCAGGGATATGGCTTCACTGGGGACTGGGGTCCACCTGGAGTGATGCAAGCCTATACTGGCATGATGGGCTGCATCTGTCCAGGAAGGAACCTGGATCCTAGGTGATAGGTTTAAATGCTTCATTGGCAAGCATTTAAACTAGCCAAGGGGGTGGCACTGGATAGGAGCAGGGAAATCTAGCCCCCAAAAAGTCACGGTAGTAAGTACAGTAAACTCCAACATAGAAATGTCAATAGGGAGAAGGGAAGGGGTAAATGGAGAAAGTGACAGAGGCAAGAAGGACAGGGATGGGGCAAAAGATGTAAGCCATCAGGAAATGGAGGGTAATGAGTACCAATGCCTGTAGTCTGGGCAACAAGCTCCCTGAACTGGTGGCCTTGATGGAAGAGGGATGCCTGGATATCATAGCAGTCACAGAAACATGGTACACAGAGAACCATGACTGGGATGTTAACATACCAGGTACATAACCTACAGGAGAAACAGGGAGGGAGAAGAGGGAGAAGTAGCTTTCTATGTAAAGGAAGGGATAAAAGCAACTGAACAAAATAGTAAACAGGGAGGAGAGGAGGCACTGTGGGTCTCCTTGGAGCCTGAAATGGCACCACAATCGCACAGGGGCTGTGTACAGACCCCCATGTCGGGGAGATAATAGACAAGGATATGATAGAAGGCATTCTTAGGATGGCAGAGAAGGGGAGATACTGTTGAGGGGAGACCTGAATATGCCAGATGTTAACTGGAACACATTTGCTGCAGCCACATCCAAGAGCAGGGCCATTCTCGATGCCCTAGAGGTGGCATGCCTCAGACAGCTAGTTTTGGAACCCACTCATGAGGAGCAATCTTAGACCTTGTAGTCTCAAATGGGGACAGTGAGAGGATCTCAGATCTAGAGTGGGTTGCCATCTGGGAACAAGTGACCATCAAACAGTGTGGCTCAAGTTAAACTCAGCTACAGAGTCAAGCCATAGAAAACTGAAGGTACTTGACTAAAGAGGTCTGACTTTGGCAAGATGGGAGAGTGCCTCAGAAAGCACTTGCAAACCAGCCAGAAGAAGGGTGGAGCAACAATGGGAATCATCAAAACTGCCATCACAGAGGCAACAAGCCTTTGTAGCGATGCAAATAAACAAATCAAAACGAAAGAAAAAGCCACTGTGGTTCTCAAAGAAGTGGCGGAGAAAGTCAGGAGAAAAAGATAGCAGTCAGGAAGTATAAGGAAATACAGAAGGAGCAGGACAGACAGCTGTACCAGTTAAGGCAGAAGGAAGCAGGGAGGAAGTCCAGAATAGCATAGGCCCAAACTGAGGAAAAGATAGCCAACTCAGTTAGAAGGATTTAAAACCTTTTATAGGTATATCAGGAGTGTAGAAAGACAAAGGGAGGAAAGTGAGGCTGAATAGAATGAATGGTGGGTGGGCAGAGGGGACAGTGAAAAAGCCGAGATACTGAATGAATATTTCTGCTCAGTATTCATAAAAGAGGAGGAGGAGGTGCAAATCAATTAACAGAAGCACTCTTGATATGGGGTTTATCAGTCCTTTCACAGAAGAAAGTGTTCTGAAAGAACTCCTAAAACTGAAGGTGGACAAAGCAATGGGGTCTGATGGAATTCACCCAGAATTCTAAAAGAATTAAGGGAGAACTAGTGAAACCATGGACTACCCTTTTAACAAATCATAGGAGGATGGTGTGGTACCCGAGGAATGGAGGAAGGCAGATGTGATTCCCTTCACAAAGTGGGACCAAGACAGAGGCAGGAAACTACAGACCTGTCAGTTTGACCTCTGTGGTTGGGAAAGTGATGGAATCACTTCTGAAGGAAAAGAATTGTTGAGTTCCTAGAGGCCAGTGGGGCACAGGACCCAAGGCAGCATGGGTTCACAGTGGGAAGGTCATGTCAGATGAATCTAATTGATTTATTTGACTGGGTGACAAAGCAGTAGACCAGGGAGGGGCTGTGGACATGGCCTACCTAGATTTCAGCAAGGCATTTGACACAGTCCAACACAAATGATTAATAGTCAAATTAACCAGCCTGGAAGTGGGTTCCAGGGTGGTAGCCTAAATAAAACATTGGCTGGACAACAGGACACAGAAGGTAATCGTAAATGAGTCCACTCTGAAGAAAGAGGGTTACTAGTGGGGTACCGCAGGGTTCAGTACTGGGTCCAGTCCTTTTTAATGTCTTTATAAGTGACATTGCAGAGGAACTGGACGGAAAAGTATGCCTCTTTGCACACGACACAAAGATCTGCAACAGGGTTGATACACAGGAGGCGTGGAAAGGATGAGAAGGACTTGGCAAGGTTGGAGGAATGGTCGAAAGTATAGCTAGGATTCAATGTAAAGAAATGCAAGATAATGCACCTGGGAAACAAAAACCCAGGGAAGATTACACAATGGGGGAGGTAGTAACAACAACAAAAGGAAAAGGAAAGGACCTGGGGTAATCATATCAGATGACCTTAAGGTTAACAAGCAATGTGAGAAGGCAGTAGGGAGGGCTAGAGGTATAGTGGGATGCATAGAGAGGCATCACCAGCAGAAAACAGAAAGTTGTTATCCTTTGTACCAGACAGTTGGTGAGACCCATCTGGAGTACTGCGTCTAGTTCTGGAGACCCCATCTCCACAAGGACATAGACAGGAGAGAGGCAGTCAGAGGAGGACAACTAAAATGGTGCAGGGTCTGCAAGAGAAGCTATATGAGGAGAGACTAAGAAGCTTAATATGTATACCCTTGAGGAAAGGAGGAGGGGGGACATGATAGAAACTTTTAAGTACCTCAGTGGAAACAAAAGTCCAAGAGGTAGCATCTTTCAGAAAAGAGATGTGCAAGAACAAAGGGGATACAATTTAAAATTTGAGGGGGTGGCGGTTCAGTTTCAATGTGAGGAAGTATTTTTTAGAGAGGGTAGTGGATGCATGGAACAACCTTTCTGAGGAGGTTGTGGGATCTAAAACTGTGGGAGAATTCAAGAATGCATGGGACAGACATAAGGCAATTCTTGTGAGAGGTAGGAAGAAATAGGCTGTTGGTTAACTAGGATCTCGGCTTATCCTGTAGGTAGGAAATGGGCAGACTAGGTGGGCCAAAGGGGTCCTTATCTGCCGCCAAAGTCTCTGTTTCTATGTTTACTTTTCTTACCTTTCTAAGTAGTTAGTTGTTTGTCTTTGTCTGTGTCTGTGTGACTGTGTGTGTGTGTTGTGTGACAGTGTGAGTAGTGATTGCTCGGACTGTGGGAGCTCAGTTGAAGAGATGGACCAGGGTGAGTGAATGTCTGGGGCAGGGGCAGCTCTGGGAGAGCATGGTAGTGGTAAGCATCATACCGTGCACATGTGTGGAGGCATGGGTGCCCATTCTTGTCGGACGGTCAAAACTTGTGAGTGTCCCTCCCAGAAGCAGGACCAGCACTGCCTCCTGTCCTGACTCTGAGGCAGTTGAACCACCATCACCACCAAGTCCAGTGCCAGGTCCTCTGGAGCAGGATGTGCCTGTTCCCCAGGCCCAGGTGTGGATCCCGTCCCTGTTCAACATCCGTGACCAGCTGGCTGCCAGTTCATTGGCTGTCCTCTGCCTGTGCCTCATAATCCCTGCACCTCCATTGTTTGGCAGTTTTTGACTATGTCGGGGAGGACAGCAGTGTGGTCAAGTATTGCCTATGTGAGGTGGAGGTGCACCGTGGCCCCGGAGGGCTCACCTGGGACTGGGGGCCAGTACACCTGTATGCTCAATCACCAGCAGTTGGAGTAGCAAGCTACCACAGAACAGATCACGCCTGCACCTGCTGGTCATTCTGTGGTAGAGGGTCCAGCTGTGCATTGTAGCATCCCTAAGAAGAGGAGGGACACAGCAGCACCTGCTGCTCACCAACACCCACCCCCACCACCACCACCAGCATGTCAGCCTGTAGAATGTGTGGACCCCAGAGACTACGTGTAACACAGGCTGACTGGCAGTTTCTGGAGTGCTGTGAGAGGAGAACAATGAGAGGATGAGTGCTGTGGAGCAGCGGCTGGATCATATATAGGGACGTCAGTTGCAAATTATGTCCATGATGGAACTGCTGCTGGATCACCATGGGATCCACATTAGCTTTTTTTCCTCACACCATGTCCCCCACACCTTCCTTGCTGTGTTATAAAATGTATTTCTTTACCATCTCCTACCCTTGTTTGTAATTATGCCCTTCCGTGTCGTGACACTTTGTATTCTGAGCAATGAGCGTATACTGTGCTAAACTGCATGTGTGCAGTCAGGCTTCTTTCAGTCTGTGTATGTACTGCAGACACTGTCCAACTCTGACTTAAAACAACCATTAATGAGTACAATGGTGGAGTGGTGAAGCAGGAGAGATACTGCAAAACAGGCTTAGAATACATCAAGTAACTATTAAAAAAATTAATGTGATTCGTGACGTGATAAGTAAATTGTGATTTGTGACTGCATTTGTGACCGTGATGATGAAGAAACATGAATGCCTATGGCTGTACTTCCCGAGCCCCAATGAGTGTGACACAAAACTCCCAGACTTAAAACAAACATTAATGAGAACAATGGTGGGTGATGAAGCATGGAGATACTACAAAACAGGCTTACAATACATCCAGGTAACTAGAAAAAAACTTAATGTTGTGATTAGTAACATGAGCGATCGTGAATCATGATTTGTGACTGCATTTGTGACAGCGATAATGAAGAATGTGATTCGGTGTTGATGGTGTGAGATAACCAGTATGAAACTGTGTGTGGAATGCGAATGCCTATGGCTGTACTTCCCGATGAGCTGTATTAAAACTCCCAGACTTAAAACATGTATCAATAGGTACTATGGTGGGGTGGTGAAGCCTGGAAAGATTCTACAAAACAGGCTTACAATACATCCAAGCAACTAGAAAAAAATTAATGTTGTGATTCTTAACGTGAATGATGTGAATAGTGATTTGTGACTGCATTTGTGACTCTGATGATGAAGAATGTGATTTGTATCATGGTGACTCGTGATGATGGTCCTGACTTAAAAAACCATATGAATGAGTACAATGTTCATGCAGAATTAAGCACCACACCTGTCCAGTACTGTGAAGGAAGCCAAAGAAACAACTGTGACTTAAGTTACAGATGGAGGTTGAGCCCTAAAGAGATGCAAATGCACAAACAGATTAAGATTGTGCTGTGCACTGAAGAGATGCAGACACAAGCGCACAACACCTAACCAGTGCTCACCATCAGAAATTCAAATCTGGAAAAGAATGCCTTTGCCAGATGGGGCGACCACCAGGGGGGCAGTGTACTGCACTGCTGCATGTAACAGTCACTAGTACTAGTATCAGTAAAGATACCACAAAAAGTACAAAAATCACACAGCTGCAGTGGATAGCAGTTTCACATTGCTGAAATTATTATGTAGCACAATAAAGGTTCTGATCTGATGATGTCGTCACACTTATACTCACACACTCTAAGTAATGCATAGCAAATTGAAAACTTCAGTAATATAACCACATATTTTAAACAAACTAAAATGATGCACTGCTGCACCACAACAATCAACAAAAAATGGCAGAAATATTGAAAATATTACTGTGTACATTAACACAGGTATACAAGAAAAATATCACCAAAATAGAAAGCACTGTCTTTTCTCCAAGTTCATCTACCACACCACAGATAAGCCCTCCCAAAGTACACTTCCACTGTCTCTCAGTACACAGACTGAATGTTGTACATTAACATTCAAAATCCATACACAAACAATAAGCAGCTCATGATATGAGCACAGGAGGGTTTCCTATAATCGAAGAACTAAAGTTTCAGCAAACAAATGACTCAAAATGCTTTTTAACAGCTTTTGAGGGTTTGAATCAGATAGCTCTCAGAGCACATAGTCTCCTACAGTTTCCTACACACACCACCCACACTGAGGCTGTGCAGAACAATCTAGAGCCCATGTGACCTGAAATCCATGAATCACTGCAAAATTCACCTTTGGAGCTTAAAAACAAGGTGAAGTAAGCTGAAGTGGAAGGTGGAGTAGCATAAAGTCATTGTTTTCAATTGACTTCGTTACTTATATAATCTGATACTCTGCTTCGGCGTTGCAGAGCACTCCGCGATTTAGCCTTCACTCATGAATTACTTCATGGAAGGTGGGGCCACTTCACCCATCACTACTCATCATAATAAAATACACCTAATTGGTTGAGGTTGGAATGCTCTCTACCACTGAATATTACTCTAGCAGAAGTAGAACAGGCCATATTTCATTTACAGAATAAAAAGGCTCTGGGTCCAGACACTATACCAGTGAAATCTACAAAGCTCACATGAATTACTGGGTTCTGTTTTTGTTAATTTTTCAATACAAGTCTTAAGGAAAAATGTATTCCACCATCTTGGACCAAAAATATTATAGTACCAATTCATAAACAAGCATTTGTCAATGCTGAGCGTTCGCTTGCAGATATTTGCAGTGGTGTTTGGCATGTATGGTGCTTTACCCTAATGCCCTGTGCGATTGCTGGTATTTGCACAATAAATTGTCAACATACATAGAAACATAGAATTTGATGGCAGATAAGGACGCTTGGCCCACCCAGTCTGCCCATTTCCTACCTACTGGATAAGCTGCAGATCTAGTTAACCAGCAACCTACTTCTTTCTACCCCCACCCCCTAAATTGCCTTATGACTGTCCCATGCATGCTTGAATTCCACCACTGTTTTTGACTCCGACCTCCTCGAGGCTGTTCCATGCATCCACAACCCTCTCTGTGGAAAAATACTTCCTTAAATTACCTCTGAGCCGCCCCTCTATCTTCAAATTGTGCCCCTTGTTCTTGCACACCTCTTTTTTGAAAGATGCTACCCTCTTGGACTTTGTTGATTCCTTGAGGAACTTGAAAGTTTCTATCATGTCCCCTCTTCCTCCTTTCCTTGAGGCTATACATATTAAGCTCCTTTAGTCTCTCTTCATATGTCTTCGGTGCAGACCCTGCACCATTTTAGTTGCCCTCCTCTGGACAGCTTCCATCCTGTCTATGTCTTTGTGAAGACTGGGTCTCAGAACTGCACACAGTACTCCAGATGGGTTCTGACCAGCTGTCTTACAGAGGGATAATAACTTCCTGTTTTCTACTGGTGATGCCTCTCCTATGCATCCCAGTATCCCCCAACCCTCCTTGCTGCCCTCTCACATTGCTTGCCCACCTTTAGGTCATCTGATATGACTACCCCAGGTCCCTTTCCATTTTGTTGTTGTTAGTATCTCACCCCCATTGTGTACTCTTCCCTGGGTTTTGTTTCCCAGGTGCATTACCTTGTACTTCTTAGCATTGAATCTAAGCTGCCATACATTTGACCATTCCTCTAACCTTGCCAAGTCCCTTTTCATCCTTTCCACCCCACCTTGTGCATCAACTCTGTTGCAGATCTTTGTGTCATCTGCAGAGAGACATACTTTTCCTTCAGTCCCTCTGCAATGTCACTTATAAAGACATTGAAGAGGACCGGTCCTAATACTGAACCCTGTGGTACCCACTAGTACCCCTTTCTTCAGAGTGGACTCCATTTACTATTACTCTCTGTGTCCTATTCTCCAGCCAATTTTTACCCAGGCTGTCATCTTGGGACCCACTCCCAGGCTAGCTAACTTGTATATTAATCTTTTGTGTGAGACTGTGTCAAATGCCTTGCTAAAGTCTAGGTAGGCTATGTCCAAAGCCCCCCTGATCTACTACTTTGGTCACCCAGTCAAAGAAATCTATCAGATTTGTCTGGCATGACCTTCCACTGTGAATCCATGCTGCCTTGGGTCCTGTGCCCATCTGGCCTCTAGATATTTGACAATTCTTTCCTTCAGAAGTGATTCCATCATTTTCCCTACCACTGAGGTTAAACTGACAGGTCTGTAGTTTCCTGCTTCTGCCTTGCTCCCACTTTTGTGAGGGAATCACATCTGCCCTCCTCCAGTCTCGGTACCACCCCATCCTCCCATGATTTGTTAAACAGGGTAGTCAGTGGTGTCATTAATTCCACCCTTAGTTCTTTTAGAATTCTGGGATGAATCCCATCAGGCCCCTTTGCTTTGTCCACCTTCAGTTTTAAGGTTCTTTCAGAACCCTTTCTTCTGTAAATGGACTGGTATCAACTTCTGTATCCAGAGTGTTTCTACTGTTTGTTTTAGGTACCTCCCCTCTTCCTTTGTAAATACTGAGCAAAAATATTTGTTTAGTATCTCTTCCTTTTTCACAGTCACCCTCTGCCCACCTTCCCCTCCCTTATTAAGCCTCACTATCCCTCCCTTGGTCTTCCTTCGCTCCTGATGTACCTATAAAGGTTTTATCCCTTCTTAACTGGGTTGGCCATCTTTTCCTCAGTTTGGGCCTTTGCTGTTCTGACTGCCTTCCCGCTTCCTTTTGCTTTAACTGATACAGTTCTCTGTCCTGCTCCTTCTGTGATTCCTTGTACTTCCTGAAGCTTTCTTTTCTCTTGAACCTTCACTGCCACTTCCTTTGAGAACCATAGTGGTTTCTTACATTGTTTAGTTTTGTTTATTTGCTTCACACAAAGGCTTGTTACCTCTGTAATGGCAGTTTTTATTATTTCCCATTGTTCTTCCACCCCTCCTTCCTGCCCATTTGCTAGTGCATTCCTTAGGCACTCACCCATTTGGCAAAGTCAGCCCTCCTAAAGTCCAGTACCTTTGCCTTTGTATGAAGCGACTCTATTGCTGTGTTGTATTGAACCATACTGTTCGATGGTCGCTAGTTCCCAAATGGCTACCACTTCTACATCTGTGATCCTCTCTTCATCTCCATTTGAGAGAACCAGGTCCAAGATTGCTCCCTCTCAGTGGGCTCCAATTCTAGTTGTCTAAGGCATGCCCCTGTAGGGCATCTAGAATAACCCACTCTTCAGTGGCTGCTGCAACTGCACTCCAGTTAACATCTGGCATATTCAGATCGCTCATCAGCATTATCTCCCTTTTCTGCCTTACTAAGTATACTTTCTATCATTTCCTTGTCCATTTCCTCCCCTGAGAGAAGTCTGTGATCTAACCCCTATGCGGATTGTGGTGCCAAGCATGACCTTGTTGTTACCTCCATTATGCGCTACATAGGCAGAAACATGTTTTGGGCAGGATATGAAAATGACAGCTGTACTGCTCATAAGGAAGTGTGGTAAAATGTCAATGTTGAAAATCTGGGTGGAAATATTGAAAATTCGCAAACCTACAAGCGTCGTGGGAACTGTGCAACCACACTCATAAAACAGTCATTTGTGGGATTTTTCACCAAATTTTCAACATTGCCATTTTAAAACCTCTGCTAATGAACAGTGTCAGTGTGATTTTCTTACTGTGTCCCATACATTGATTTACACACCGACTGCGCCATTGTGCACTACATGGGTGGAAAGATGTTTTAGGCAGGATGTGAAAATGACAGCTGTACTGCTCATAAGAGGTGTGGTAAAATGGCAATGTTGAAAATCTGGGTGAAAATATTGAAAATTTGCAAACTTATGAGTGTGCGTAGGAACTGCATAGCAGAGTCATAAAACAGTTATTTTAGGAATTTTTCACCAAATTTTCAACACAGCCATTTTAAGACCTCTGCTCATGATCAGTGTCACTGAGATTTTCTTAATGTGTCCCATACATTGAGTTCGCACACCGAATGCGCCATTGTGCACTACATGGGCAGAAACACATTTTAGGAGGATGTGAAAAATGACAGCTGTACTGCTCATGAGGAGGTGTGGTAAAATGGCAATGTTGAAAATCTGGAGTGCAAATATTGAAAATTCATAAGCGTCACGAGGCGTGCGTAGGAACTACGCAAACATGCTAAATAAAACAGTCATTTTAGGAATTTTTTCACCAAATTTTCAACATAGCCATTTTAAGACCTCTGCTCATGAACAGTGTCACTGTGATTTTCTTAATGTGTTCCATACATTGATTTCGCACACCGACTGTGCCATTGCGCTACATGGCGGAAACACATTTCGGTGAGATGTAAAAATGACAGCTGTACAGCTCATAAGAAGGTGTGATAAAATGGCAATGTTGAAAATCTGGAGTGAAAATATTGAAAATTCATGAACTTACAAGCCTCGTAGGAACTGCACAATGCGCGCTCGTAAAACAGTAATTTTTGGAATTTTTGCACCAAATTTTCAACATGAGGTTTTGGGACCCCTTCTCATGAATGATGTCACTGTCATGGCATTATTTGAGGCCAAAGGGTGATTTTGCACAGTGACTGCGCCAGTGCCTGAAATCACCCTTCAGGCCAAATAACGCCATGACAGTGACATCATTCATGAGAAGGAGTCCCAAAAACCCCATGTTGAAAATTTGATGCAAAAATTCAAAAAATGACTGAGATATGCAATAAAGTTGAAACCCCCTATGTAGCCATTATACAGCTTACGGCATTTCCTCCGTTCGCGGTCGGCTTTGAAGAGTGCAGGCGTATTCCCGGTCCACCGAAGATCATCGCAGCAGAGTCTGGAGGTAATTATGGGGTGAGGGTGTGGGGGAAGCTCGGTGCGCAGTGGGTGGGTGTGGGTTGTGGGAGGGGTTGGGAGGCGGAGGACGTTTTGTTTACAGGTTAAAAATTAAAGAAAGACAATGTGGGATGTTTGCCATGCTGGGGTGGGCTCCCAGCATGAAAGAAGATGGCTGGGGGCCGAGAAGCCGACAGGGATTGGGCACCCCCGTTGGCAAACTACTGTGACGTGGGCGGCGAGGCCGACGGTTGGTACCATCGGAAACTAAACCACCGTTTGCCACCCTGGGATGGGCTCCCAGCGTGGCAGCAGGATGGTGGGGGGCCATGGAGCCGACAGAGATTGGGCACCCGTCCAGCAAACAACATTGCCACGCTGGGGTGGGCTCCCAGCGTGGCAACTTTAGAGGGCGTGAAGCGTGAGGAAGGCAGCACATGATGCGAGGGGAGGTGGCACTCAGTGATAGCGGTGCTTTCCTTTGAAGCAGAGGAACACTGCTGTCATACTGAGCTCCTGCACCATTGGTGCAGGACAGCCACGCCTGCTCAAGGGAGCAGTGCATTGGTGGGAGGCACACCTCCAAGTGTGCTACTCTCCCAAAAGCGTTCCTTGTGCATGCACTAAATGAACATAAAAGGCTCATTTCAACACCCTCTAATTACAGACTGATTAGTTTATTAGACATCAGTGGTAAAATATTTTCTAGAATACTAATACAGGAATTACAAAACTGGATATAAACTACATCTCTTTGTCAACTTTTAAAGTAGACTTTCACCATTGTTTTCTATAACAGATAATATCTTTGTTTTAGCACACCCTTGAAAAATATAGATACTATAGACAGATGAAACTTTACACTTTATTCAAGATTTTTCTTCCACCTTGACTCTGTAATTAGAGGAAAATTGTGGGATATTCTTCTTAAAGAGGAATCCCTCTTAATCTTACTCCAATTTATTTGTTATATACAGATACAATTGCCATCATAAGATTTGACAATAAGAGAACCTTATCAGAATTTTTCACACCTCTCAGGGTGTGAAGCAAGAGTATATGTTGGCATCATTACTTTTCAGTATATATTTTGATTCATTATTGTATTTCAATTCAACTCTTACACTAGATTCCCCAAATTATTCATAATAATATTCACGTACTAGCTTATGTAGATGATTTTCTTCTTCTATCGTTATCTATTTCAGTCTTCAATGAAAATTGAATCTTTTAAAGTCTAAATGTGATCAGCTTGCACTGAAAATTAATCTTAAAAACTAAAGTTATAGTATTTGGATCACAAAATTTCCATCCCTCTCTTCCAAAAATTATTTTGGATGACAAGTTAGTTGAGGTAGTTTCTGCATCTACATATCTTAGTATTAAATTCACTGCCAACTGCAAATAGTCTCTCCATTGGAAAAAACAGATTTCTAAAGCCAGATTGGCTATGAAAGCCCTATTACATTTAACTATAAATATGGAGGGCATATAGTTATTCAGCATTAGTTGCAGCTGAAGCTAAGGTTAACCTCATCATAGTCTCAGAGGGCAGATGTTTGGGGCACTTACAGTATATACCAGATACCATAGTGCTTCCTTTATTTTCTTTCTATAAATCTTGTTTGCAGGTACCTATGTCAACTGCTAACTCAGTGATGAGAGCGAATTAGGTAGGCTTCCTATAGCTACTATAATAGATAATAGACTGTTCACTTATTGGACTAAAATAATCAATAATCAATCTAACCTAATCCAAAGTCTTGCCTTGAAGAAAAATAACCTGGGCTGTGAACAGCTTCTCATCACCTTAGTTGAAAAGCCTTAAAACAATTCAAAAACCTCTTTGATTCATCTATGGGAAGATTCACAAAAGGGATCAAGATAGCATCCCTTCTCAAGGATATCTTGAAACAAAAACTCATTATGGATGCCCAGACTAAACAGATGGCACAAGTTAGGGCACAAAAACAAGCTTTATGGTTTGGGTTAAATAAAAATTGATTCGACTCTAGAAGACTTCTTCTCCTTGCCCATAGATCCAAATACTAGGAAAATGATCACTTGGGCTAGGGTAGGCCCTCTTGTCTCTAAACATACTTATTTTAATAAATCATCTAACACTGGACATACACAGAAATTCTGTAGATGTAACAGGGGCTTTCATAATACTCTTTATCATATTACAATACAATGTCTCCTCTATAGTACTGCTCATGATAAAATTCTTAAAGCATTTTTGATAAAATATGTAAATTTGGACCATGATCCATTGTTTGTTCTATTTCATCCTAAAAGTAAAGCTGATGCTGAGTTAATTGCTAAATTTCTTGGACTAGTAATTAAATCAAAGAAACATTTTCTCTCATTGCAAGCTCTAAGTTCTGAGATTTCTCTTGTTATTAGGTACTTGCTGCTGCTGTGTATAATACCCTAAAATAATTGGCCTATTACATTGTTTAATGCATTTGCTGTTCTAATCCTATAAGACTTCTGTTTTATTATTGTTTAATGCACTCATTGTTTTAACTCTATGAGATTTGTGTTTTAATCAGTCTAACATGTATTATACTGTATACATCTATTGTTGTAATGTCCAACATTTTTTATGTTCTGGATGAACAATAAACTAAGATGATGATGATTGGTGATGAAACAGACTCCATACACATGCAAGAGTCTGTAAGTAGTCTGTTGTAGTATATTTGAAGCTGTTCCTGCTGTACTTGTGTTCGACTTTCGATTTGGTAGTGTACAATTTCAGTAAGTCTGTACATTCAATTAATGTTTAACAAAAAAGGAAAAAGTCAGAAGGCCACCATTCAGTTTCACTAAACTGTTTGCTGCTTATTTTGTTTGATTGTTTCTCCTCGATCTACTAACATGAGATCATGTATTGATGTCTGGATTGTACCATCTGCTGATCCTTGCATTAACAGATTTGAACCATACTGAAACAATAGGTAAAAGTAAACCTACAAAAAAACCACCCCAGTGATAACATAAAGTTAGCTGATTTAAATTTTAGATATTGTCATTCGTCAAGAACCCACTGATGGTGAGTTGTGTTAGAAAAATCAAAGCTTGCTTGTTCTCACTGGCAGCAAAATTGCACAACGATGTATGCTATGATCCTATTTTTGTACCCACATGAATATGTAACAATAAATCAGCACATACCGAAGGTACCTGGTCAAGTGAGCACTATCAGAATAGTGCTGCAATTCTAGCGTTAGTCTGGTAAGCACTCACATGGACAGTGAGTGGGGATTTTCAGCGCTTGCTGTAAATGCTTCCCTAGTTGCTGTCTGTGATGCTGAGGAAGGAGAAACACTGGGATCCAGGAGGCTGGCAGAGCTGCTCCTGTGGCATGGAAGGCTGAGGTATTGAGCAACTCGGCCAGTGATAATACAGACCAGGGTTCTAATCTTGGTCTCCCAACCTTTTTATGCACTCTGGACTTGGAATTTTTATGTGGGGCCATGGAAACAGTATTCCATGGCCCCGAGATTCTAACTTTCCCCAGGATCCACCCCCAACCCTCAGAATGAGAATCCTAAAGTAGAGGTGCAGGGGCTGGAGCCACCACAAATTAAATTGGAGCCTTTTTCCATGCTCTCCAGCAGACACTATTCTTGTTGGCACTCTTTGAACCCAGTGCCCATACAGAACAGTACATCTGTTCAAGTTTCCACTGACTTTTGAAAGTTGAATAGCATCCATAGGAAGTGAAGCACCATCTGGATGCCAGAGACTGTTGGCAGCAGCACAAAAGATTTTTTAACGGTGTATAAAACAAACATAAAAATATTTTTGAACTGTGGTATACAGTAAATGAAAAGCTGTGTGTCTGCATACCATGATCTAAAAATAACACCTCATTGATAGTATAGTGCCCCCAAGGTATGATACCCAATGTGCCCATATCTGTTGGTGTAAAGAAACCCTTGTTTGTACTATTGTGCCCCTTCTCCTCAACCCAATACTCGATGTGCCATAATGTGTAAAATTGGAAACAGACCCTCATTGGTAGTATAGTGCCCCCCAGCCCTGATCCCCGATGTCCCCATCAGTATAACAATAGAAACAGCCCTTCATATTGGTCATCCAGTGTAGTCCGCTTCCCACCCCAGTAGGTAGTGCTGACCAGGCTGCTACCTCCACCAATCCGATACAGAGCAGGGAACTGGCACAGCTCTTCCCATACCTCTGGGGCTGGTCCTGACTAAACTGTCACTGAGCAGCATCTAAAGTGTAGGCACTCATTCAAAATCAATGAGTGCCTACACTTAAAAGCTGCTCAGGAACAGTTCAGTTTAGTACTCGCTGCAGAGGTGTGAGGAGGACTGTGCCAGTCCATGGCTGTGTTCCCTCTTGTCCCTTGCCCAGTTCATCTCTGAAATGAAAGAGTCTGGGACTATGCTGAACCACTTTCTGTGGCAATTCCAGCAAGTTAAATCTGTTGTTCTCCTCAATACTCATTAGACCCTGTCCTACATTGCTCACAGTCTGGTTTTCTTGATTCAACCACCCACTCCTCATGGACAATTGTTCACAGCTACTGTATCTCCTGTACACTGTCTTGAATGGAGGGCAAGGGTCTTTGATCAGATTGCCCCTCTATACTAAAAAAATTTGTAATTTCATTGGGGTATCTGAATCTGAGCTGATTGTATATACATCATTATATTGATCTTCAGATGTTTTAAAATTGATCTTGGCTTAAAGTTTCAGTTCCCACTGTTTTTACCTCAGTGAAAAATTCGTCCCTCTAAATAATCTTTATGGTCTCCCTCAAACTTTTGCTCTTTAGTTCTTTGAATTCTTTTATCAGAAATTTTATTTGTTTGATCTAATCATTGTCTATACTGTGCATAATTTGCATGTGTGAAAGCTGTCTGACTTGGAGTTATTTCTGCATACAGTAATTAGTTCTTTAACTTCTTGTTCCTGATGTTCTGCATCTTTCAATATGATTCTTATATAGCCAGCACTTGCTTCTAAATTATGGGTCTACCAGATTTTAAGGAAGTCTGCCCACTCAGTTCAAAGGTAAGCTGTATTGTTATTTTCAAGCCTCTTGGAGCTCGATTTTCCTCTAGATAGGCACTTAAAATCACTCTTTGCCAGTACAGTATAACTGGCATGCTTTCAAGACAACTCTCCCTTGATGTATAAATGCATCCAAAATATTACCTGGCTCCCGTATTGTTGGTTGTTCACTTTGTTCCACTCTTTCATTGATTAAAATTGTATTGAAATCTCCTTCCTTATAGAACAATGCTTCACAAAATCAAAAGTGTATTTGAGGTTGGCTGTGACTGATTTACAGGATTCATCACTGGGCTGTCTCTAAAAATCAGGGTATACTGCTGCTAACATTAACCTCATTCAGTCCAAAATGAGCCATATTACTTGTGGAATAGAAGTCAGTGTCCTGAGCCAAACCAGAGGAAATTGAAAATATTGCAAAACAGGGTGAGGCAGCTACAAAGGACCTGCTCGAGCCACAGCAAAAGATAATCAAAATATTAGCAGAAAGCCAGGCATCACAGACACACTGACAAACAAGCATTTGTCAATGCCGAATGTTGATTGCGTTGGTGTGTTGAGCTGTTCACTGTCCCTCTGTCACTCACCCAGTCTGTTTCTCCTGGTGCTGCAGGCAGCTCTTTTGTACTGAGCTCCTGCCTGCATTGGCATCTTGTTCTGCCCACTAAGAAATCCCAGCTGTCCTGACAGAGCTCCGTTGAGTGTGGCAAACTCCCTCTCTCATGCGCTCATTCTGTTTCTCCTGGTGCTGCAGACTGCCTTATTGTACCAGGCTTCTGCCTCTGTTGGTGGCTTTTTCTGCCCACAAAGAAATCTGCAGCAGTCCCAACACAGATCTGTTGAGTCTGGTGACTCCCCCAACTCACTCATTCTGTTTCTGCTGGCGCTGCAGGCTGGCCTTTTGTACTGGGCTCCTGCCTCTGTTGGCACCTTTTCTGCCCACAAAGAAATCTGCAGCAGTCCTGACAAAGCTCCTTTGAGCTCACTCACTCCCTTCTCTCACTCACTCATTTCATTTCTGCCAGTGCTGTAGGCTTCCCTTTTCTATTGGACTCTGGCTTGCATTACCACCTTCTTCTGCCCACAAAGACATTTGCAGTTACAATAGAGCTCCATTGAGCTCTCTCTCCCCTCTCTCCTTGCTCATTCTGGTTTTCCCACCACTGCAGGCTGCCCTTTTGTACTGGGCCCTGTGTCCCTGCTGCCTTTTCTGCCCACAAACAAATCTCCAGCAGTCCCAACACACCTCCATTGAGCTCACTCACTCCCCTCCCTCACTCACTCGTTCTGTGTCTCCTGCTGCTGCAGGTTGCCCTTTGTACTGGGCTCCTGCCTGCATTGGAGACTTTCTGGCCAGAAAGAAATCTGAAGCAGTCCCAACACAGCTCCACTGAGCTCACTCACTCCCCACTCTCACTTACTCATTCCGTTTTTGCTGGCACTGCAAGCTGACCTTTGTACTGGGCTCCTGCCTGCATTGCCGCATTTTCTGAGAACAAAGAAATCCACAGCAGTCACAATAGAGCTCCGTCTGAGCTCGCTCACTACCGCTCTGTCACTCACTAATTCTGTTTCTCTTGGCACTGCAGGCTGCACCTGTTGCAGGGCTCCTGGCTGCGTGGCACCTTTGTCTGTCAACAAATAAATCCACAGCTGTCCTGAAAGAGCTCTGTTGAGGTTGCTCAGTCTCCCTCTGTCATGTGCTCATTCTGTTTGTCCTGGCACTGCAAGCGGCCCTTTTGTATGGGGCTCCTGCCTGCGTGGGGCCTTTTCCTGCCCACAAAGAAATCTGCAGCAGTCCTCATAGAGTTCCGTTGAGCTCACTCAGTCCCCTTCTCACTTACTCATATTGTTTCTCTCACCGCTGCAGGCTGCCCTTTTCTACTGTGCCCCTGCCTGCATTGTGAGCAGTACAGCTGTCATTGTTCACATCCTGGCAGAAATGTGTTCGCACTTCTGCCACAGGATAAGCGGTCACTGTGGAAAATCAGTGTTCAAAAATGAAAAATAAATGGATGAACTTCACTTTTAATGTCAATTTTTGATTTTTATTTAGTTTTCCTCCACACAAACAAAAGGCAACAGTTTCGTGGTAAAGCCACTTCATCAGGCCACTGTGTTGTTAGAATAAAAAAATGAAAAACATTTTTTGAAAATATAATGGTATTAATTACCAGATGGAATAAAGTCATTTGTGCTTACAAGGGATATCAATATGCTGCATCATGATCTATTAGCATCTTCATTCAATAAAAGTTGATACTCAAAAATATATTTTAATTGAATGATATTTCACTCTAAAACAAACCATACAACTACAAGTCAATTATTGGATAATGGTGTAGACAAGTTCATTCCTTCAAAATAAAGGAATTTACCTTAAATAGGTACCATTTATTGTCCAATTAAAGCCAAATCCTAAATTGATCAATAAGGGATGATAAACACCCTAGAAAAACAAAATTAGTATTTAATATGCTATCATATGTTTTTATGAATTATCACTTATAAAAGCAAATCTATCTTGCTTACTTGTTATTTAGAATAGGCCAGTAATATTATACCTCAAAGGGTTCTTCTGAACTCATGGAAGAGACTACTAAAAAAGAAAAAAGTTTTAAATAAACTATTGAATCAGTTCATTAATTAAGTATATTTAAATAGGTCTAAATATGTTTGCCACTATAAAATGTAACAATACTAGTTATCTTATTTATTTTGAGTTGAAAAGTATAAATCAACCCTTAAAAATAAATTCAAAGTTAAATTTCCTGAAAAGGAACTTTCTTTTAATAGTGGATATTACTAAATATATTCCAAAATTGTTCTGCTCATATTTAAATAAATAGGTATTGTAGCGCATACGAAACCTTGATGATGTCCTTATTCAATTCAAAATAACCTGGTAGTAACACTTTCTCTTAAATATCCACACTAGACTTTCAAATATAAGTGTGTGTCTCAATTCTGAAAATTAAATTAGAAAATGAGTTTTCAAAAGAAAGTTTTCTTTAGATGAAAATTGTACAATACTGAACATATCTGAAATAAACTTGTTTTAACAATATAGGGCTTACTAGCATAAGTATAACTCTCAAGTGTTGTTCCTTTCTTTTCGGGTGGCAATTTTCAATCATTAGCGTCTCAGTGCTCTTGAAAAGAAAATCTGAATGTCATTAATTCTTAAGCTTAAGTTCAAATATCGTGCTGGTAACTTAACAAAATGTGAATACTTAATAGACAGTTTATCTGGCTTGCTGTGTATGCCTCACTTGCTACTATTGTTATGCATGAACTATTTGTTCCACATTTAAATCTACGAGTTAGTGGGGAGCAACATGCATCAAAGTGACATAAGCTACCTGGCTGCAAGTATTCAGGTAGCCTCTGATCAAAGAATGACAAATTGAGAGTGCAGCTGTTAGGGTAGTGGAGGTGGACCTAACCTGAGACAAACACACCCATGCTGTCTCTCCAAGTCAGGAGTTCTCAACCCACCACAGGATATGTGTTCCTGATATTTATTGAGATATCTTATCTTAAAACATTTTGGAAACAATGAATAATTAATTTATTTCCTAATACACCAAACTCATTAATATACCATTAATGCAACAAAAGGCTGAAAAGTAATCTAATAAATACTATGAAAACCATTAAACAAACCTATCACAATTGTGAAGAATGATTTTATAATCATTGTATTTAATATGAAATACATTTAGTCCACGTTTAAAACCCTGATTAGTGGAGGAAGAAGATATACGTCAAAGTTGATGTAAGCTACCTGAAATCAGGTTTTCAGGTAGCCTCTGAACATAGAATATTAATGTGAGAGTTTAGCTAGAGCAATGGAGATCAGCATAATCTGAAACATCCATGCTCACACCATCTCTCTGAGTCAGGGTTCTCCCCACCACAGGGATCGCCCCTGAACTGACTACTTTTATATATAATTTCTATACTCAGATTCTAACTGGATAAAATATAAATGCCAAACATATTGGTAAAAATTAAACATAAATCTTACAAATTTTGTATAGAAAATGCAGCACTGATAATCCAAGGACTCCTGGTTAGGAAACATGGGGAGAATGCAAGAAACATTTGTCTTAACAATCAATATACTCAGTATATTAAAATAAAGGTTCAATCATTCATCATTCAGTCCCACAGCAGGGCTGGTGGTATTAAGTATATAAATCCAATACATTTCTCTCTTCCTGAGTATTAGATCCCAAAATTAACACCATTCTTTGGTTCTTGTACCAGTTCAAGACCCCAAAATGTAAAGATGCTGCTGTATGTCCTGCTTCTGCATGATGTCTTGCTACTGTTGATGTTTCCACTTTGAGTCTGGTATCACTCTTGTGTTGGCTGATCCTATTACGTAGTTCTGAGTGGTCTTCCCAATGTAAAGTTTGTCACATGGACATTGCAATAAAGATACCACATAATGACTTTTGCAGGTTATATGTTGTTTGATCCAAAATTTTCTGTTCATGTAAGGATCTTCAAAAAATATTTTTTTACTCTATTGCCACATTGAAAACAATGACCACAAGGTACGTTGCCAGGGGCTAGTGGACCCAATAATAATTGACTTGTTCTCTCTTGTACTTTATAATGTTGTGTATGCACTAATCTATCTCTGAGTGTCCGATTCTTTCTAGTAGAAAAGATTGGTTTCTGAGAAAATCTTGTATTATCATTACTACTTAACTGTAACAAATACCAATTATTATTAATGATTGACTTGATCTTATTGTTCAAATGATTAAATGAAGTTGAAAATATTATTCTTTCATTGGTACAAATATTAGGTGTTTTTCTTTAAATATTCCTGTTGTGGTACAATAGATACTTCTTTGTTCTATCTTTCTAACTAAATTCCTATTGTAACCCCTGTCAATGAATCTATGTGTCATATCTTGAACCATCTCTTGATAAATAACTGCCTCACTGCAATTTCTTTTCACTCTGTATAAATTGTGACTTGGGAATTGAATCTTTAAGTTTGGGGTCATGAAAACTGGTATAATGTAATAATGTATTTTTGCTATTTCTTTCTTATATAGTCTAGTTTCCAATTTTGTTGTACCTTTATAAATTTCTAAATCTAAAAATGCCACTTTCTGGGTATCAAAAGTCATTGTAAATGAAAGATCTTTGTTACATCTATTTATATAGGTGAAAAAATATTGCAGATCTTGTACATTACCATTCCATAGCATCAGGACATCGTCTATATAGCGCCTCCAAGTGGTAATGTTAATGAAGAATGGATTTGTTTCTCTATCTAGAATAAATGTGTTCTCAAAGTCCCACATAAACAGATTAGCATATGAAGGAGCCATGGTACTACCCATGGCTGTACCTTTGATTTGAATGTCATATTCATCCTCAAATTGAAAATAATTTTGTTTAAGTACTATTTCTGCTAACTGAGTCAGAAATTCACTCGGAGGTGTAAATCAGTCCTTAACCTTAATGTTTTCAATAAAAATTCAAACCTGAATCATGATCTATACTAGTGTATGAATCCTTTATGTCAAAAGTTACTAAAATATTATTTAAATGTACCATATTCTGATTCAGTTCCATTATTATTTCAATTACATGATTAGAATCTTTTATATAAGTCGGTATTTTTGGTACTTCATTACATATATGAAAATCAATATATTGTGATAGGGTTCTAATATAGAATCTATTCCTGACACTATGGGATGGCCTGGTGGTTTTAATGGATCTTTGTGAATTTTGGAAGTACATAGAATATTGGAATTCTGGGGGTATTTTTAATTAACGTATATTTTCTTCTTCTGTGCACCATCCCAAATCTGTTGCTAATGTCATAATATTAATAATATCTTGTAGGACCTCATTAGTAGGATCTCTGTCTATTTTCATATAATGTTCTGCATCTCCTAATTGACTTCTACATTCTGTTCTATAGTCCTCTTTATCCCACACCACTATAATACCTCCTTTGTCTGCTGGTTTAATTATAATAGTTTCATCTTGTTCCAAGTCCGATAATAATTCCTGTTCTCTTTTACTTAAATTGTTGCAACGTGGTTTTAAATTTTCAGTTTTACATAGTTCATTTATTTATCTATCTATAACCTTGATATATGTTTCTTCTGTATCAGTACCTCTAGGTGGATTAAAAGTAGATTTAACTCCAAGTTTTGTTTTAATGCTTGTTTTTTAGTTATTGGTTCTAAAGGCTTTTGTGAAAACCAATCAGCTAAATGTAACTTTCTATAAAATTTCTCTAACTCTATATTTAATCTAAATGGGCCCAGTCTAGTGGTTGGCAAGAAAGACAAACCTTTTTCAACAGTTGTTCTTCTTGTAAAGTAAGTATTCTTTACTTAAATTAAAGACTACTGTCTTCTCCCGTTCATCCCTCCCTCCCTCCCACATATCTCCCCGGTGCCCTCTCTTCCTCTGTCTTCATCTCCACCTCCCCACCCCTCTCTCCTCTCATGCCTACTGGGATATTGCCTCATATATCTTGCCAGCTCCACTCCTGAAATCATATCTGTTGCAATGTTCTTGATAAATGTTGTCCCTGATCAATTCTTGTTGGGAATCCAATGTTCTGCCTCCCTAAAAGGTTGTGGTTGATCTCAAATTCTTTCTAGATCCATATTGGTTAACCACAAAGCTATCTCCACTATCAGAATCTTGTGTGTACTCGTTTTGAGGAGTCAAGTAATTAGATTGTCTACCCTGTCTTTGAGGTTTCTTTAACCATGAATAAACTTTATTTTCTCTATAATCAATGCTGTCTCTATTACATTTTTTAATTTCTGTTGTTTAATAAATTCTTCGTAGTCTATCAAATCTTTTCTTATTTTTCCAGCATGGTTGTATAATCTTGTAACTGAACTCTAGATTTGTATTCTTCCTTAATGGAATTAATTTCTTCAGCTAATCTTTCTTTCTTTAAAGATGGCCTCAATTAGTGACAACATGAAATCTAATGAGCATTTATTACGTAGACCTGTCCATTTTCATTTAATTCAATAGCCATAAAACCTAAATTTGGTTCAATTGATACTCGTAAGCCTCTAGGGATACGTTTGTTTTAATATATTCCCCTAATGATATAGCATGCCATTCTAACCTGATATCTTTCTGTTGTAAATGATAAATTTTATTCACTATGCTCTTATCATTAGCGGTATGTGTCCAAGACTTACTTTGTTGTAATAAATTCATTACTTGTTGTTGCTCTTCATTAGAAATTTGATATGATAAGTAACTTTCTTCACCTGTATCAGGTAATGGGTAACTCGACTACTTTCCATTCTGATATGAGATGCTGTATCTGTATTCATAATGAACTACTATCTATTAGATATTATTATGATGCATGAGTTAGGAGGAAAAGTGGACAGAAGAGGAAAGAGAGGGACAGTGAAGGTAAATGTATGGCACAAATTATCTAACTGATTAATAGAAAATGTAACTCACAACTAATAGTTGCATAAATGGCCACTGGAATAAATGCTTGATAAGAGCATCAATTAACTTAATTGAAAAGAGGTGATTGCAGGTTGCCATTATATACATTAATGGCAACCTGCAATCACCTCTTTCAATTAAGGAAGTCAGGGTTCAAAGCAGTTTTTTTCTGCCCATTAAAGAAACCAAGAGCAGTCCTGACAGCACTCCAGTGAGTTCGCTCACTCCCTCCTCTACTCGCCTTCTCGCTCTGTTTGTTCCAGTGCTGCAAGTTGCCCTTTGTACTGGACCTTGCATTGGGGCCTTTTTCTGCCCACAAACAAATCCACAGCAGTTCTGACACAGCTCAGTTGAGCTCGGTCACTCCCCCCTCTCACTGCTCGATCTTAATCTGTCCCAAACACTGATTTCCCACTGTGATCATGCTATTCTCTGGCAGGGTGCAAAACATATTTTAGCCAGGATGTGAAAAATTACAGCTGTACTGTTCAGAAGGAGGTGTGAAAAAAATGCCACTGTTGAAATGTGGTGTGAAAATATTACAAATTTGTGAAGTTACAAGGTGCGTGGAAACAGTTCAATGCCGCTTGTAACACAGTCATGTTATGGAGTTTCATCACCAAATTTTCAACATAGGGATATTAGGACCACTGTTCATGAACAGTGCCACGGTCATTTTCTTAATCTGTCCTGAACACTGATTTCCACAGCAACCATGTTATTCTGTCCTGCAACTGTGAAACCACATTTTGGTCAGGATGTGAAAAATGACAGCTGTATTGCTCATAAGGAGGTGTGAAAAATGCCACTGTTGAAAATCTGGCGGGACAATATTACAAATCTGTTGAAGTTACAAGGAGTGTGGAAAGTGTGCAGCACACTCATACCTACAATCATTTTATAGAGTAGTGTTACAAATTTTCAACATAGCCATTTTAGGACCTCTACTCATGAACAGTGTCACTGTCATTTTCTTAATCTGTCCGAACACTGATTTCCCACAGCGACTGCACTATCCTGCATCGAAGTGCGAAACACATTTCCACCAGGATGTGAACAATGACAACTGTACTGCTCACAAGGAGGTGTGAAAAATGCCAATGTTGAAAATCTGGTGTGAAAATATTGAAATTCATGAAGTTATGGCGTGCATATAACTGCACAGCGCAGCTCATAAAACAGTCATTTTTTGATTTTCCCACCAAATTTGCAACATAGACTTTTAAAGCCCACCTCATGAACAATGGCACTGTCGTTTTGTTATTGGTCACAAAAGGTGATTCCATGCAGTGACCATGAAATCACCTTTTGGGGCGATTAACACCATGACAGTTCAAGAATTCATGAGGAGGGGTCCCAAAACCCCCATATTGAAAATGTGGCACCAAAATTCTGAAAATGACTGAGTATGCATTAAAGTTGACAAAACCCTATTTATTCCATTATACAGCTTAGTGGCATTTCTTCAGTTCGTGGTTGGCTTTGAAGAGTGCAGGCGTGTTTCTGGTCCACGAAGATCGTCGCGCTGGAGCTCAGAGAGGTAAGTATGGGATGGAGGGGTGTGGGAGGTACAGTGCACAGTGGGTGGGTGCAAGTTGTGGGAAGGGTGCCAGGGAGACCTCTGAGGGACAGTTTTCTTTTCAGGTAAAAACAAAAAACATGTCGCGGGACAGTATTTTTTACAGGGGCATGTGGCATGCTGGGTGGGCTCCCAGTGTGCCAAAGGACTCTTTCTTTGGTGGAGAGCGCAGTAGCTGATGGGGTATTGGGCACCCCTGTCAGCACACAACAAAAGGGGGTTCAGATTATGCTGATGGGGATTGAGCACCCCCATCGGCAGACAATGAAAGCGGGGGTTACAGAATGCCAGCGGAGTGGGCTCCCCATCAGCAAAATCAACAATGGGGCACCAAAGCAGATAGGGATTAGGGTCCCCATCAGCAAATAAACATGGTGCTTTCTTAAGGTGTGTACTGGGAACAATCATTAATTCTTATATACTTGGTCACCAATCATGTGATCATTTAAACTAACCAATTCAGTTTGATTAATACAAACTCATTACATCAGTTCTCAGTCCCTATCAGACTGCTTATGTCCCCAAACAATTCAAAGTGCTCCACTATAAGATTAAAAACATCTATAAATATCAGAGCATCTAATGTGCCCTCCTTGTATATTATATTAGAAAAAGAAATAAAATGGGAAAAATACATTTTATCCTAAAGTGGACTTTGCATTATATCACCTGTGGTATTATTATTATTAGGCAAAGTTCATTTATTACAAATTTGCATTTTGATTTATTTCTTATTCATAAGCACCCTAAATGAATTATTTAAGTACAATATATGTATACATTTTCCTCTCAGAGCCAAATAATGCAAACTTATCGCTATGCATTAGTTAAAATATATAACTCTAGCAGCGTTTCATCTACCTACAGGAGTTACTTAAATAAATCTGCCCCTCCTGACTTCCCCGGCATGGTTCTCCTCTTGTGGTTGTGTGTGCTTGTGCGCAGTTTTGGGTGGTCAATGTTTTTGCTGTCACTGTTATTGTTCACACTGATCTTGATGTGCTATTTTGTGTTTGCCATTTGTTTTGCTCATTTCACATGGAACCCGTGGCATCATGTTGTCTGTCCCATATGAACTTCTAGTCACCAAAATGCCTAGATATTTTTCCTAGTTGAGGCACTAAT
This sequence comes from Neoceratodus forsteri, assembly GCA_016271365.2. Taxonomy (NCBI): domain Eukaryota; kingdom Metazoa; phylum Chordata; order Ceratodontiformes; family Ceratodontidae; genus Neoceratodus; species Neoceratodus forsteri. Next base: position 1,104,749,635 of record CM057458.1, on the reverse strand, counting down.
AGGAGAATTATCAATTTTATATATAGCTCTAGGGTATACCTTACCCATTCTACCAGGTGAATTACAGCACATTGTCCACTGAACTGATAACCTGCCCAAATTTAGTGTTATCCATGAACTTGAGATGATTGTTCTTCCAAATATTTGCAGGAGTACTGCACATAAAAGTGGAGCAATAACGGGCCCAGTACTGATCCCTGGTGGATACCACTGCTTATGCCAACCCAATTTAATGTTTCTTCATTAACATTTACCCTCTACCACCTCCCTAACAACCAGTTTGTTATCCGTCTATATAAGTTACATGCAAAACTGACACTCTGCAATTTATTTAAGCAATAAACATGACAGGTGTGGGTTATGCTGGATTACCATGCCTGATGTGGATTCAATCAGCAGCTACAGGCAATGAGAAATCACACCAGAAGTGGGTAAATCCCAGCATAACCCACACCCTGAGTGGTTTATTGTGATTATACAAGGTCCCCTTTTTTAGATAGAAGACAAATAATTAAAAGGTTTTTGGGGTATTTTAATTTTTTTATTGCATTTGCTACTCTGCCAGAAAAATAGTCCTTGGTTGCTAGTGCTGTTGCTACGGCTGTGGTGTTGCTGCCCATGCATTCTACTACAGCTCCATATACAGAAGTTATATGCTGTCATTTTTGTTTTTGCTTTTTCCTAAAGAATGGGCTTCAGATCATCGGCTACTTATTTTTTTTCTTATAGAGGCAGGTTGGGAGTGGCAGGAACTGTCACTGAGTGGTGCAACAGCTAATGGGCTGCCATTGGAGAATGTGTATTTCCGGGTTCAACTTTATGATCAGGACACAGTAATGGTATCACTCAGGAAATTACTTTCCACTTTTTTTTCTGTCAATTTGTGTTTTCTTTTTATAACAAGTGATGGGATTTACAGAGTGAAGGTGGGACTACAGCTATGAGAAAAATAGAAATGGAGAGGAGCAAGAGTGGAGCAGAGACTGAGTGAGATGTGAGGTGGGCACAGTCTGGGTAGTTATGGGAAGACGTTCTAATGGTGTTGGCCCATACAGTATGTTCATTCCTCAACTGTTTTGGAAACCACACTGTATGTGAATGTTGACTATTATTGGTATTTGGACAATTACACAGCAGCAGTTGAAGACAGCAGTTCAACGGGATCCAACATGGTGGATTTTGTGTTTGTATTTGGGGGGTCAGAGTGATTTTACAGTAGGGGACTCTAGATGTGGTGATTGGCACCTTTCCATGGGTAATATCAGGATTTACCACAGCTGGAAGGTGCCAGTCAGTCAGTCAGAGCCAGTGATTCTCAAATCTCATTGTATAATAATTAATAATTCCATGTGGAGAATGGTGCCAAATTTATTTATTTATTTATTTATTGAATTTTGGTAATTGAGTAGGCCAACTAAGTCAATACTGTCCCTTTTGAGGGGCAACCCTGGACAGGACAACAGATACATTCATGATACAGGGGAACAGAAATTCAACGGCTAACAAGGCAAGTGCTAACACAGCTATATTCAACAAGGGTGGAAGTTAAGTGGCACATCAAAATATATGCAGTGTTACAACAATGTAAGTGACATCAGGTCAATAAAGTGCAAGACATTGAATTTAGCTAATTCAGCCCTAACAGTCATACGTAGTAACTAACAGTCATACATAGTGGCATTGGGGCTAATTCAAACAATGGGAGTTCTTCCATATAGCAGGACAGCTGTCAGCAAAAACAGATACAAGGAGATGGGGTAAACAGGTGACATAAAATATTGTGTTTAACGGAGACAGGAAATTTGTGCTAACTGGCAGCTGTTTATAAAGTACTTATTCTCAGAAATAATATGTATTCTCCAAAAGTATCCATATTTAACTGTGCCTGAATAAAGTGATAGGTAAAACTATAGTTTGCATTGTTGTGTTTTATGGCAGCATTCTGTTACAGTTCACTTCATGGAATCACTTATGTGGAGTTTTTACTATGTCATGATATGTGTACAGAATGCTAATTATCAGCTGCTGACTTAACAAAACCCTATTTAGAGTTCTGCACAAGCCATGACATAGCTTAAACTCCAAATTATTGATTCTGTGAAAAGAACTGTAACACAATTCTGCCCATAAAAACAAGACAATGCAAAATACAGCTTTTATAACACTTTATTCAGGTACAGTTATATATAGATCATTTAAGTGAATGCATATCATTTCTGAGAATAAGAACCCTATAAACAGCTACCAGTTAGAAATGATTTCCTGTCCTATTTAATTTGTGGGAGAAAGGTACTGGAGAAATCACATTTTGGGGATTCCAGATGTATGCGAGCTGAAAAGGCAAAGGATCTCCTGCCGACTGCCAACCGAGGGTATGGAGTAACCAGTAGGGGATAGCACCAGACCGTAGAGTATGTTGGGACTGCTTAAGTTTGATAAGGTTGCCCAGGTTGGGGGTGTAAGGGTAGACCTGCTTAAACATGAAGCACATGGTGGTGTATTGGAATTTAGACTCCAGAGGAGCCCAGCCCAGAGATGAGAGGACATGACAATGGTAATGCCAGGGTATACTCCTAATGCAGAACATCCTAACCTCAAATAGAGTTGATGGAGGTGATATAGGATGGTGGCCCAGGCTGGGAGAAGCAGTGGGGCACCATAGGAGAGAGAGGGAGGAGTGTGGACATCACTATTTGTTGATACAAGGCAGATGATCGGATGGGATGGAGATGATATAGCAGACCTAACCTTTGGTTGATCATTTCAGTTAAAAAATTGACATGGATTTCAAAGTTGAGCAATGGAATTAGTGTAAAACCCATGTATTTGAATGAATGGATGAGTTCTAGGGCATTACCATTCTGAGGTTCAATTGTGAGGGATGCTGAGTTGAAGGGTGTGGAGGCAGGTTGTGGAACAGCTTACTTTTGGTCTTGTTAGTATTGAGAGCCAGATGGTTTTCTAAGAACCATCCCTCGAAGTATGGAAGTGGGATGTGGGACTTTGGTTTATCCAACCAATGTCTGAAGAGGAGCAGTAGATGATGGCATTGTCTGCATATAAATGAACTGAGGTTCCAGCACAGTTGTTTGGCAAATCATTAATAAAGAGGGAAAATAACAGTGGTCCCAGAATGGAACACTGAGGCACACTGTGAGTTTTAGGTCTGAAGTCCAAATGGCCCCTGACCACTTGACCTTTGAGAGTGGTTAGAGAGGTAGCTATCGAGCCATAGAAGAGCACTGTGATCAAGGCCCAGAGAGTGAAGCTTTCATATTAAGCAGTTGTGACCGACCAGGTTAAATGCCTTTATAAGGTCCATGAAGACTGCATCAGTGATGAGCCCTTTGTCCATAGCACTGAGTATGTCAGCTCATACTTTATCAGAGCTGTGAGGGTGATGTGATTCTTCCTGAACCCATGCTCCTAGGTTGAAATGAGGTGATGGGATTCAAAGTAATCTTGTAGGTGGTTGTAGAGAATGTGTTCCTGTATCTTTGCCAGTGGGCAAATAATAGAGATGTGTCTATAGTTTTGAACTACCATGTTAGGATCATCTTTATAGATTGGAACTACTACAGCGACCTTCCATTTTCCAAGACAGTTCCAGAGAGAAGGATATGTTAAGCAGATTCTGTATGGGTGTAGCCAGCCTAGAGTCACCTAGCTTGAGGAATTTAGGTTTGAGCATATCATGATCCAGGGAACTCTATGGTTTTAGGTTTGAGAGCAGCCTGCACACCTCTTTCAGGGTTGCAAGTTTGAGATGGAAAGCTAGCCAGTGACCAATGTCTGCAGTGGGGGATTGGGCTAAGTCAATAAAATATGCTTTGCAAAATATTTTGTGGATTACACTCAATTCATGGAGCACATTCCCAAAATTCACCAATTCATGGAGTCAAAAACTACTGTTTGCCACCGCTACGCTGATCACCACCCAAATATACAAAAACAAATTAAATCCTGATGGCTAGTGAACCCTCACTCCCCACCCTGCCAATCACCAGCCCAACTAATAATAAAAAAAATTATCAAAATCCCTGGTGACTAGTTGACTCCCCACCCCACTGATCGCCAGCCCCAATAATAATAAAATAATCAAAATCCTTGGTGTCTAGTGGTGGACCCCTGGCCCCACCCATTCATATAGTGACACACGCCCCACTACCACTCCACTCTCCCATGGTCCACACACAGATTCTGATTGGATCACTGGCACAGCCATCCACTCACCTCCACAGCCGGCAGCCTGACTGAGTTCTTCTTAGTGAGAATGAATGAGCGTGTGCTTGTACAAGCATGCACTCATTCATTCAATCAATCAGTCAGCTCATAAGTGTTGGGACATTTTCAGGGGCTAGAGAAGAGTAGGGCTGCTCCAATGATCTGCGGGATGGTGGGATGGGGGAATGGCGTTATGGACCCCTCCTGGTTATGATATGCCTGACTGAAGATGTCATATTTATCTTCGTGAGAAGCCCATGATATCATGATATCTCACAAGTGGCAAAGTCATGAGTAAGATATCTTGATGTCACTGGCCTTGAGTGAAGATAAATATGATATCTTCAGTCAGCCATGTCATATTCTCTTTATGCAATGTTTGTTTTAGGATTTTTTAGCTTACTATGGTAACTATATCAATAACAGTAGTCAGTCAGTGTAATATAGGTAATATAGGGAGAAGTACAACAGCATAGTTTCTAAAAGTTTTTTATCGTAAGAAATTGATAAGTATGAAAACATTTTAAGTGTGGTAACTGTTTTATAATATAGAAAGTAGTAAGTTCATAAACTTTGTAGTATTTTAACTCTCTTATTACCTAACAAATATGATCTGCATAAACACTGCATTTTTGCAAGTCTTATAGCTTAGGTATTAAAACTTTGTTATATTGTGAAAAATCGATAAGCATGAAATTATTTTAAGTGTGTTTATTCTTTTATAACAGAAAGTAGCAGGTTCATGAGCACTGTTATATTTTAACTCTTTAATGACCTACAAAATATGAACTTTATAACTACTGACTTTTTCTAAATGTTTTAGGCCCAGGATATGACATTTCTATAAATCTTACAAACTGTAAATCTTGCAATTTTCAACTGTTTTAAGTCTAGAATATTACATTTGTAAATATAACAGTATTGTAAGTGGCTTATGCCTGTAGAATAAGAAAAACGTTTTAACTGGCTAAAGCAAAAAATATCAAGCTTCATGAACATTACTAAACAGCACTGTATTGTCACTGCTTCACATTTAAAAATTAAGTAGCTGATACATTTTGTATTAGTATAACTTTTATGTGAAGAAAATATGAAATGTATGAACATCACAGAACATTACTGTATTTAAAATCATTTAAGCTTAGGAAGAACTGGAAAATGATTGAGAGCTTTTTATTGTTGCTGTCATCCCAAAAGTTCATTTGTGTCTTGACAGGCTTTTTCTTCTTTGTTGATTGCAGTGTGGTGTAGTTCTCAGTTTCTTTCTGGCTTTTGTGTCTTCTGAAGTGTGGTTGTTGATTGCTAAGGGAAAAAAGAGAACAGAAATTGTTAGTGCTTGCACGTTGTTAATATTTTATGTTATGCATATTTTATTTGTTGCAACATTGTACTTTATATGTTGCTTTGATTTGCATAAGTCTATTTTTGCTTTTCTTTTTAGTTTGCACTTGTATAACTATCTTTTCCTTTCTTTGTATATTTTTGTTATTTTTTGTTTGTTTTGTGGGTTGTAGAAATGTATGTGTTACAGATAAAGTACATTGATGGTGAATGTAATATAAAGCATTTATTTTGTATTGGCATTTAAAAGTTAGTTTTATGAGATTTATAATATATAATATTTGTGGAACACTGGTTGTGATACTTGTATACACACCTACTAATCAGAGTCAGAATCACTTGATGTGACTTGTAAGTGCCTCTTGTTGCTGTGTTTGTTGATTGACTTTGTTAGGGAGCAGGGAATATAACAGTTAGTTTTGTTTTGTTTGTTTGTGTTGTTTTTATGTGTTTTAAAATAGATGTGTTACCATTATGAAACTGGACGTTGATATTTGTTTCATGAAAAGCTGGCTGAAAGAACTATATGCCCCATGCATTTTCAAACTTAGGATGAGATTGCTGTGTCATTTGTAAATGTTCATGTTGGTCTTCTTTTGGGCACCTTCTCTATTAGCTCCACTTTCATATAGGATTTCATACTGGAATATAGGAAAGTCATAAAGGCATAGCCCATGTAAACTTTCCCCACAATTCAGTGTGCAACCTAAGTTACTAACATCATTTAGGTACTGCTCCACCTGAACCTTATAGGCCTCAACAGTTTCTACTACCACTACCTCCTGTGGTCATTTATTTCACATTCTTATTTCTCTATTCTTAAAACCATTTTTTCTTATATCTGTCCTAATTTTCATCTCCCTTAATTGCCTATTATGCCCTCTCATCTAATATATTTGATCTTTAAATTATATTCCATCTCTTTTCTCATACTTTCATCCTTTAGAATTTTACAGAGACACAACATATCCCCTCTAGTTCTTCTATCCTCAAGGTCCACAGTCCCAACTTCTTCAATCTTCCCTCATAATCCAGAGATCCTTACACCCTACAATCAACTTTGTATATGTCCGCTGTGGCCTTTCCACCATTATAACATCACCTACTAGATGAGGACTCCATACCGTTGAACAGTAGTCCAATAGGGGCTAACCAGGGTCATAAATAATGGCATTAGTACCTCACTACTTCTAGAGTGGGAACCTCTTCTAATGCTGCTTACCAAATACATTGCTTTATTTAATAAGTTTCTACATTGCATGTTATTCTTTAAGTCATTCTGGATGTAAGCTCTAAATCCTTCTCACATGTAGAAACCTTCAATTTATACCCTTATGTAATAAGTCTGGTGAATGTTTTTCCTTCCTAAATGCATTATGATACATTTATCCTCATTAAATTTCATTCTATTTCCTCTGCCCACTCCAGAATTTGTAAAATGTCTCTTCCAAATGTTAATATATCATCAAAGGAGTCGACAATCCCTTGATTTTCACATCGTCTGCAAATTTCACCAGCCTATTTCTACTATCTATTTCCCAGATCACCTATGAATAATCGAAACAATAGGGGTCCCACGCAGACCCCTGTGCTAATTTCACCCCTTGGGGTTTTGACAATAGACCCTTATTCTAACCTGCTGTTTTCTGTTTGTTAACCACTGTTCCACCAATGTTATGATGTTAGCATTTATCTCAAACCTACTCATTTTTTCCACAATCTTATCATGTGGCACAGTGTCAAATGCTCTGCTAAAATCCAGTAACACCACATCCACACTTCTTCCTTCATCCACCCATCTATGTATGTTTTCATAAAAAGTTATAAGATTTGTTTCACATGACTTGCCCTCAACAAATCCATGCTGACACTGGTCTTTTATTCCCTTTTACTCATTATGTCCTTTATTTCCTCACCTATTATCCGCTCAATTATTTTTCCCACCACCAATGTCAAACTCACTGGTCTATAATTTATCGCCTGATCCCTTTTACCTTCTTATATATAGGTACCACTTATGCCCTCCTCCACTCCTCCGCACCACACCTCGGTGAGTGACCTTTGCCCCAACATGGTAAAAATAGTTACTAACTCATGTCTCAGCTCCTTTGCCATATACAGGTGAATCTCATCAGGTCCAGCAGCTTTATTCCCATTTAATCTCATAATCTTTTCATGACTTTTCCTCTGTTATTACCTTCTTTACATCAAACTGTCCAGCACTTCCCAATCTACTTTCCAGCTTATCACTCTGTTCCTTATATACAACACCAAAACATTTGGCAAATTCCTCTGCCATCTCCAATGGGTCCAATATTACCTCCCATTAACTACTAAAGGCTCCACCATATTACTTCCTTCCCTCTGCCTGTTCACATAAGCATAAAAGCATTTTTATTTTTGTCCATTGCCAATCTTGTTTCAATCCATTTTTGGATTTCCTTATTTCCTTAAGTTTCTTAACATCTTTTTATACCATTCCTTGTTCACTGATGTTCCATCCTTTACATCCTCCAAAGTAAACTTTCTTTTCCTAGAAAGTCTAGTTATTTTCATTGTGTACCAAGGAGGCTTTTTCCTTTGTTATTATATATTTTTTTCTTTGGAATAAACTTTTCCTTAATCTCATTTATTATTTTTAAAACTTCTGCCATATTTTTCAAGTTTGTTACTATCCATCATATGGCCCCAATCTATATTCCTAATTCCTTCTCATGGCCCCACAATCTCCCTTTTATACAGATATTGAACAGTATTACCCTTACTGTCTCCATTTCCCAGTTTAATTTAAATGATATAGAATTATAATCACTCATCCCCATCTGTGGTTGAATTTTTACATTCCTAATAATTTTGTTTCTGTTTGTAAGAATGACATCCAATATATGTTTCCCTTAGTTGCTTCTTGTATACATTGTGTAATCCCTACTCCCAGGAGTTCTTCTTGGAATCTACTTGAAATATTATTACCTTTCTGATTTTCACCCCATCTTATTTCCAGCATATTTAGATCTCACATTAAAACAACATCAGTATCATCTGAAATTCTACCCAAGTATTCTAAGAATTATTCTGTCTCTAGTACCTCTGTATCCAGTGCTCTGTAGAACACAGAAATACTACACTTTTTCCTTTTATTCCTAACAATTCAATAGTTACTATTTCAACTTCCCAGCTCCACTATTTCCTCCATTCTCCAATCTCCAGATCCTCCCAAACAAAAAGAGCCACCCCCTTCTTTCCTTCCTATTTCTACTAATCAAATTGTAACCAGGAATATTCTGAGACCAACCATTTCCATCTTTCCACCAAGTTTCAACAACCCCTATTATATCCAACTCCCTCCATGATCAAAATTTCCATTTCTGATTTACTTGCTTCATTTAAACTCCTAGCATTAAAAACATAACCTTTACGGATTTTACATTCTTCCTTTACTTCTTTAGACCTTATTTTACTCACATCCCTTTGCTTGTCCCCCTTCCTTTTAGTTTAAACTAATTTCAGTCTCATTTTTCAGTCTCATTCCTATAATCCTACTGCTCTAAAGTTTAAATGGAGTCCATCCTTGCAATACAGTTCATTTCTGTTATTAAATGCATTCCAATGTCTAATAAACCTATATCCACTTGTATCAGCCCATTTTGACAACCATTCATTTAAGACTATCCCTTTTGTTTATATACTGACGCCCTCGGCTCAGGTAATATTTCTGATATCAGTATCACACTGCCTTTTTTCTAATTTTTGGGTCAACTTTTATAATCTTTCTGCATTTCTGCCAGTGTTTTCTTTTTATATCATTTATGTCTACATGGATTACAGCCACCAGCCTTTCCACAGCTTCTTTAAAAATATTATCAGCCATGTCAACCAAATCCAAAATTTCTGCACCAGAAAAGCTACTAACCATTCTATTCTTCTTGTCATTTCTACAACTATATTGATCTGTGTGTATTTTATAATTGAATCTCTGATAACCACCACCTGTCTCTCCTCTCTCTCTCTCTCCAATTTCTTCCTGAGTCTCCACACACTCTCTTTCCTCCCTAATGTTTTAACTGACCTCTCCTAAAACCTCAAAACTGTTTCTCACCTGTATCCCTTCATTTATCACTTCAACCATCTCCTTTTGATACCGAGTCTACCTTCTCCACTACTTCCTTTCTTCATTTGATTAATTTATTTCATGCTCCATTCTAATATCAAAGCAGGGGTTAAGGTCTGCACCAGGGTCCTGTGCTCAGCGTTAAGCAGATGTAAATAAATGAAAATTAGTTTGCCAGCACCAGGTAAAACTAACAGAGTGCTTTGTCCAAGCCTGCCAAGTAAGGTTGTGCTTACTGCCAAGTGAGATTATGTGCTAAAATATGCACGAAGGGAATCCACACCATGCCACATGCGCTTTCAAATCCAAGCGTTCTTTATTTTCACATAACATATGAGGTACAAGTGCTCCCACTCTTCACAGGCTCCTTACAGACTGCAGGCTTACAGGCTGCCAACCTCCACCACTGTGGAGTAATGGACCTTATTTGGCAGGCTTTGGACAAAGCACTCTGTTAGTTTACCTGGTGCTGGCAACCAATTTTCGTTTATTTCCATTCTAATATCACCTGGGACTGGTTGTAATGGGTTGACCCCCCCTTTTCCTTTTTATTTGACTGTTTGATCTCTTATCCACCTGAATGTTATTTCCTTCAGCCTCTCTAATCTTCCTTTTCCTGAAGCATATTCTACTCCAGCACTTTTCATACCTACCTCACTTTTATTTAAACTTAACATAATTTTCAAGTGTTCAGTGAGTTCCATCTGACTTCTTTCTAGTATTTCTAACCTTTCAGCTACCCTTTCCAAATTTTCACATAGCTCCTTATTATTTGTACATTTTTACACTCAAGCGAGTTGTAATCAACCCCAATTCAGCTACAATGAACATCCTACAGTTACCTGAAATACCATTAAGTCCCCTTCTGATGTTAGTAAGGAGGGTGTACCCTAATCCCCTTTTCCATCCATCGACTCCATTTTCTTTCAACATTTATTTTCTCTCTCCACTTATTATTTCTCTTCTCCTTCTCCCCACTCCCATGCTAACACACAAACACGTGCAGACACATCTGTCTCCGTGCATCTCAATGCTCTGAGGTGTGCTGCACACGCTCCGCCACTCATGTGAGCATCTGTTTAAGTAGCCTTCTGGACCTGGAAGTTCTGCAGGCCTCTGCTGCTTCTTTTGCAATCAGAAACAACCTGCCAAATACCTCTAAAAGTGCTATTTGCACTATCCTCCCTTCCAGTAAAGAATCAAATGCAGGTGTAACTGTGCAGGAATATCTATACCCTCTGCTGGACAAATAGAGGGCTTCCTGCTACTGTATTTCTGCACTCAAGTTGAAATGTACACTATGTACTCATGAACAGCACACTTTCAGCCACCACACCTCTGTCTCACCACTTTTGCCGGTTGCACAGATTTGTGTGGGAGCTTCAGTGCCGCCACATGACCATCTGTTTAAGTAGCCTTCTGGACTGGAAGTTCTGTGGGCCTCAGCTGCTTCTCCCAATCAGTAACAACCTGCCAAATGCCCTTTAAAAGTGCTATTTGCACTATCCTCCCCTTCCAGTAAAAGAATCAAATGCAAGGTGTAACTGTTCAGGAATATCCATACCCATTGCTGGACAAATAGAGGGCTTCCACTACCATATTCTGCACTCAAGTTGAAATGTACACTATGTACTCATGAACAGCACACTTTCAGCCACCACACCTCTGTCTCACCACCTTTGCCAGTCACACAGATTCATGTGGAGCTTCTAAGGTGCCACTCATGAGAGTCTGTTTAACTAGCCTTCTGGACCCGTAAGTTCAGTGGGCCTCTGCTGCTTCTCCCCAATAAGTAACTACCTGCCAATACCTCTAAAAGTGCTATTTGCACTATCCTCCCTTCCAGTAAAAGAATCAAATGCAAGGTGTAACTTTGCAGGAATATTCATACCCTCTGCTGGACAAATAGAGGCTTCCCACTACCATATTTCTGCACTCAAGTTGAAATGTCACTTTGTACTCATGAACAGCACACTTTCAACCACCACACCTCTGTCTCACCACTTTTGGTGGTCGCACAGATTCGTGTGGAAGCTTAGTTGGTCTGAAAAATGTTTTTGTTGATTTTCATTAACATGGGAGTAGTCATTAATGCTGTGTATGCATTTGTGCCCAGTAATTTGCATTATTTCAGTGGCTTGATTCTGCTGTCATTTAATTTTTGTATAAAATGCTTCCATGCACTATGGTTAGTTATTTTTGACCTGTTGTTATATCGGCATTTACTATAATTGTTTTTATTATAGTGACTATTTTATTTATTCCTATTGGTTGATTTTTGAACCATTTCACTACTGTGAGTCCAGTGTAGACTTAGTAGTGTTGTTGATTGCCAAAAGAAAGGGACTTCAGGGTTCTTACAGCAGTCAGAGCGTTGGCTAGCATGGTGTATGCTGTCACAGGGCATCTTGAGGGATTTTCTTTGTTTCATATGCCTTAGACTTTATTTTATATGTCTCTTATGATCGAGTCTCTGTTTGTCACTCAGTGGAATACTGGATATATTGTATGCCATTTTCATCTATGTTTTGGTTACATCTCCCATTTCATCTGTCTTATTTCTGTGGAACCTCTGATGCTGAAGAATGTGCAGAATATGAGCAATAGGCTATTAGGGATGTTGCTAAATGAGTGCCTAGTTGTTTCTGCTCATAAAGTTTGTCAATCATGGCATCTGATAGCTCATCGGATGCATTTGGTTTATCCTTGCGAAACCTTAAGCTGCTCTTGTTTTGCTGCTAATGCTAGCCTGGTTATGTCAAATTCTTTGTCTTTTGCTATAGAGTGAGTGTAATTTTGGATTTAGAAACCTTTCTATGCTTTGGTACATTTCGGAAGCTTTTTGGTTCATATGGCTCTCCATTGTTTTTTTTTTGCATTGATAAAAACTTAGACAAGTAGTTATTTAATGTTACTGGGTCTGTAGTTTCTAAGCTCTTGGTCTCTGCATAGGTTTCTGCAAAATGTATTTGTATAGTTAAAATATCATAGTTTTGTTTTTCTACTAGTATGCTTGTTTTTGTGTTCTTCCTTGAATAAAATGTAAACTGAATCATCTATGGTTAAGCAGTCATGTGATTTGTCTGCTGTGCCTAAAGTTGAGGGTGTTGCTTCATTTTCTGGGTTGGGCTTCTGCTGGCATTATTCTGGTGTCTTTTCTCTTTGGAGTAGAGTCTTCTGTCTGGCTTTGAATAATGGGACAGTGTCAGGCTCAATTCGAAATGATCTGTTCATTCTTTCTTTTGTTGGTTTCTGGTCTGGTTCTTCAGAATATTACTTGTCTTTGAATTGCTGTTGATTTTATCAGCAGACTTTCTGACTGGTTTTGTTTGCTAATGGAGCCATTTGTTTACTGTACATTCAGATACTGTTTTGGCGCTTAACGGTAGCATTTTACAGCTCTTCCGTGCCACGCTTGTGTCCATTTTGTGGTATTTCCATGTTTTGCCATTGTTTTAGTGACACAGGTGTAGGAGGTTAAGGCTTGTTTTGAGCTGTGGTCACGCATTGCTATGGTGCATTTTTAAAAAAGAATTGATTTCTTGTTGTGCGGCTGCAATGCATTTTGGGGAATGAGGTGTTTTCCTGTTTAAAGATTGCAAAATGTTATGTAATGTGAGTGGGTCTCTACATTCAGGTAGGGTGTATGCTTTTCCCAGAGGTTTGAGAATTGTGCCTTTTTTTCTCACTGGATGCTGCATGTAGTATTATTTGCAGCTGCTTTGTGCATTAGGTAAGAACAAAGGAAGGAGCTAGTGATACGCTTTATTTATTTGCAGAGGGTTTTTGCAGTAGAGGTGGAGTGGAGGGGAGAAATGTTTCTGGTACTGTTTGTATTTCTTTTGAGCTGTGGGAGAATGAGTGTGTGATCTGGCTGCAAGTTTGGGAGTGAGTTTGAGCTGTGTGTTGCCTGGGTAACTGTCACTCTGTGTCAAGGGTCATGGTACGTGGCTGTTTGCAGTCACTCATGGTTGAACTTTTCATATTTCTACTGTCTGTCTGGAGTTGTGCAGAATTTTGTGAGTTTTTAATATATTTATTTTTTAATGAGCTGTTTCTTATTTTGTTTCTTATGTTGCTGTGCTACTTGGGAAAGTAGTGGTCTTGTGGATTTGTTCAGCAGCTTACTTTACAAATCTTTGCAGTCCATTTTTGCTTTTAGATGCAGTGTCAAAGTATGCGGCTTTGTGAGTTGATGCAGTGGCAAAGTTTTTCTTTGGGATTTTGTATTTATTTAGAACAATACTACTGTGTGCTACTGATGTTTTCATTAATGGCAGATCTCATTAACAGCATGGATGGATTCAATACTAAAAGCTGTCTTTTAGAATTTTAGGCAAGGTGTTGGAATGTTGCTGATTTGTGAAAAAAATGTATGGGAATGTGAAGATATCTTCATGACATATAGGAACATGGATATATCAGTATGGCATGTAGGAACATGAAGATATCAATGGTATCTTCACTGGCTAGCTCAGATAACGCTTTTTATGCTAGGATGTATCCCAAAACATATGTTGTATAAATATATATATCGTTTTTAAACTGGGGCTGGTGATTGGGGAACACTAGACACTAGGGATAGATCAGGTAGGTGTTGGGGATTCCCCATTTGTAATCTCTACTTGATTTGTGGTGGTTTAAATGCAATTTACACTTAAAAACCAAACACAAGGCAAGGTCACAAATGGCGAATTTCAGGTAATTAAAAAATTACATGAAGTACAAGATGGGGCCAATTTGCTGACTTTGCGGCATATTCACCTGCAAATTAAAACTTCAATGCATCTCTAGGTGTGAGGTTAAAGAGAGGTGTACTTGTCTAGGTCTGTGAAGAATTCATTTAAACTCATGTGCAATTTCTGGGGATCTGAGAGTATGTTACCTTGGGCATTAAAGGAGCTTGGGATTTCAGTGGTTTTGTCTTTCATTAAGAAGTTTATTTGCTTCCAAAATTTCTTGGGGTTACTAAGGTGCTCTGTCTGCAATGACTTAAGATAGGTCTTCTTGGCCTTCCAGAGAGTGTTTTACAGGCATTTCTGAGCTGCCTGTATGTTAGCCAATCCATATGGAGGCCATTGCCTTTGAAGGTATGCCAGGCTTTGTCTCAAGTGGTCATTAGTTTCCTGATTTCTTTGGACAGTTAGGGTGCTTTAAGGCCCTTCGATCTCTGTTTCTTCAGAGGGTGTGATCATTTACTATGGTGGTATACATGGTTATGAAGTAGTATAGGGCCTGGCTGATCTCTTGCAGAGAGTCTATAGGTCACCAGTTGGTTTCCAAGATGGAGGTAAGGAATGCTTGTTCGTTGAACTGTGACATTCAAATTCTTTGAATAATCAAAGATCACAACCACTGCCTTCCCTTCATCCACGGCCTTGCTGAAAGGCTCATAACAATTTATTAAGTTTGTCAAACATGATCTTCCTTGCTTGAATCCATGCTGAGATTCATCTACTATGTTATTTTCCATTAGCCAGTTTTCCAATTTGACTTTGATAATGTTTTCTATCATTTTGCACAGCACTGCTATTAGACTGATGAGTCTGTAATTCCTATGCACATTTTTGTCCCTTCTTATGTATCAGCACCACTGTTATATCCCCACCTGTTCTTTAAGCCCCATTCCTTTTCAATTGATTTGTTAAAGAAAACTGTTATTGGCTCCATAATTCCTCAGCCAGTTATTTTAGTATCCTTGGGTGAATGTAACCTAGCTCTGCTGACTTGTTTTGGTCAAGTCCCTGAAGTAGGTCTAATACTACTTTAGTATCTGTGCACTCACCTAAGGATGCAGATGTGGAAGCTATTAGTGTTCCTGTTGATTTATTAAAAATGAATCAAGTACTGATTAAATCTTTCTGCACACATCTTTATTTTTGGTTATATTAGTATTCTCCTCCTTTAATGGGCCCACAGTCCTGCCCAGTTGTTTTTTTTTCCATTATTGTAAGAGTAAAATGCCTTAGAATCATTTGCTGCATTATTTGATAGTACTGTCTCCATTTTAACCTTACTTTTCCTGATCTCTTTCTTGCATTTTGATTGGTAGTCCCTGACAGCCCATTTATATTGTTCATTGTTATTTGTTTTCATTGCCTTATAAAGTCTTTTTTTATTAATAATCCTTTTTATCTACATATTGCACCACTTAGGTTCTTGCCCTGGAGTTATATTTTTTCCTAACTGGAATGTGGGTTGTAATAATTTTCTATATTTTATTTTTATTGTTATCCACTGAGCCTCCATATCCATTCTTTCAAGTAATTTCTCCACTTGCAGTCTGTCAAGGCCTTTGCTCATAAGGTCAAATCATGCTTTCCTCAAGTTGTAATATTATGCTATTACATTTTGCTTAACCACACATTTATTCATTCCAAGTTGGACCATATTGTTGTCATTATTGCTGAGTGGCTTTCTTACACTACAATCAACAATACTATAATGTCATTGAAGTTTGTAAGAACTGTATCTAGGCAAGCATCCCCTTGTTGATGATAGATGTAATGCATTGTTGTAAGTTGTGGTCATTTATGTATTATTTTGTTTGAAAATTGGTGACCAGGCAGAGGCACACTGAGCTAAGGCTCATTTCCATGTGTGACCTGGGGAAAGGAATGGAAACACAGTTACACAGAAAACAAACCAGGCTGTTAATCATAACAACAAAAACATAGACATAAAATGCATAAGTCAA
This sequence comes from Neoceratodus forsteri, assembly GCA_016271365.2. Lineage (NCBI taxonomy): Eukaryota > Metazoa > Chordata > Ceratodontiformes > Ceratodontidae > Neoceratodus > Neoceratodus forsteri. The sequence continues at coordinate 1,104,733,265 of CM057458.1, read as the reverse complement.
TGAGCAGTACAGACAGTAATGTCAAAACTGCAAGGAGTTGTCCATTAAATATTGTGCACAATCAACATAAGTCTACAACTAAGTTAAAAATAAAAGTCAGGTGGAACCCATTTGATGGGATGCTGAACCAGTAGTCAGTATAATGATGGAAGGGTATAGGAACTGGGTATCAGGAAAAGGTGGAGGGGATTATTTGTTTTGTTTTATTTAAGGTTATAGCCATTGGACATAAGCTCATTCACAATGGTGACCTTTATAAATATAAATACATATAACCATACAAAACATACAATAACACATCATTTTACATAATTAAAAAACACTTAATCAAAACAAGTACACATCTTTTGAAGAAAAGTTGAACAATGTTTCAACACTGAGACTGATAAAGGTTTTGTATGTAGCTTTCAAATTCAGATGGAAGTTTATCACAGTAAATGGAAACAAATTGACTAAAAAGAGTATAAATCTTTTTGTTTTGGTACATGGTAGCAATAATTCCTGTAAATGAGAATTTTTAAAAGAAAGCTCAATGTTTCTGAAAGACAGCCTATTACTTAAAAAGTTAGGGACAAGACCAAATCCACACTTGTAAGCAAACATGAATTTATGCAGTTCCCTCTTATTAGTTAGGAAATCCAATCCAGTTTCAAATATAGTTCACAATGATGCACATTCTTTGGACATTTAAGGATTAACCTGGCTAAACGATTGTGTAATACATCTAATGTATGTAACCTATCCTTAGAGGCATTGTCATACAGTACATCATCATACTCAATCAGTGGTAGAATTTGTACTTTAACTATAGTTTTTAGAGTTACTGAAGCCAAACAATACTGACTAGGAGGACGAAAGTTGCAAATTCCGCTTTCATAGAACTTCTCGAAATTTCAGAATTTTCACCATTGGCAAAATTGGGATGTTCCATGGATATTTGCCAGGTTCCGCAGACTTTTTGTGAACTGCAGAATAATGCATATAAACTGTGGAATTTATTCTATCCACAGTTTAATGAACTGTCAGGGAATGAGTCGTGCTTGTACAACCATGAGGTCATTCACTGATAGTTCAGTGAGCCACTGGTGGTAGAGGAGAGAGGCTGCACCAGTGGCCCACTCAGTGGCAGGGCAGAGGGGAGCAGAGTGGTGGTAGATGAACTGTCAGGGTGGGGGTCCACTAGACACCAGGGAATTGGGATTACTTTTTTATAAGGGATTGGGGATGGGGGTCCACTAGACACCAGGGAATACTGGGAATAGAGGGGATGAGTCAGTGGACTGCTGGTTGTTTTTGTGGATTAAGAGAATCCAGGATATGGAGGGGGTCCGCAAGACACCAAGGAAATAAAACATTTTGGGGGGCTATGATCAGTGAGTGGTGGGGCCACTAGACAACAGAGAGGATCAGAGGTTTTTTCTTCTTTACCAGGACCCATGGGCTGTGATCCCTGGGTGGAGGATGGGACCCACTAGACACTGGGATTAGGGTTTTTAACTTGGGACCACAATTGGTGGGTGGGGACCACTAGACACCAAGTGAGTCTGAGGGAGGGATTGGAGTTTTTAATTTATTTATTTACTGAGACTCCTGATCAGCAGGGGATGGATTAATGAATTAAACTGCAGTTAAATAACCTCAGAACTGACCACTGCCAGTGATCCCTTCCGTGAATGTTGTGAAAATGATTTCTGAACTTTTCGGAGTGAAATTACATGCACTCGTGGAAATTCACGGCAGAATTTTTTTCACACACCTAATACTGACTCTTATACAGAAACCTGCCTCTTACTAACTTGTGAAATCAATTTATCAACATATTTATTCCACAAACCTGATTGATCCATCCAAAACCCAAGTATTTATATGATTCAACACATTCCAGAGCAGTTCCATTATTATCCAATGCCAAAACGCCTCACAGTTCTTCAATTTACTAAACGGTTGAAATAACATAGATTTAATCTTGGTGGTATTAAGTTTAAATTTAGAATTTGTGAAAAAGCCTGGAGTCCATCAAAACTGCTCTGAAGTGTATTCTGGATCTCATACACTGATGATTGAGAAACATAAATTACTGTGTCATCAGCATATTGATGGTACATATAGTCCCCATGCTTTTACCCAGATTCTTCAAGTAAATAAAAAAAATGAAGGGGCCCAGGACAGAGCCTTGGGTACACCTTTAACCACAGGCAGCAGAGCAGACTCAGCACCATTCACAGCTGTAATCTGACATCTACCAGTTAAGTAAGAACAGAACCAGTTTAGCACCTCCCTACTCAAACCTACCTCATAGAGCCTTTGTAATAATATTTGGGATCAGTTTAGTTGGTGTCTAAGGGAGGGAAGAGGTAGAGAGAGAGATGGATGGAAGATGGTAGATGATTTCAGAGAGAGGGAGAAGCATGAAAAGGCAGATTTATCAGCTGAGGAGTATGGGTGGGGAACAGAGAAGGTGCAGAGATCCTTGGAGTGCAAAGAATAGGAGGAGGAGGAGAAGAGGGATGGGAAGTTGAAATGAGAAAGGTAGGAGGAAGGGATCCAAACCAGAATTTAGATATAATGGAGACACAGTGGAGCTGGTGATGTGTGGGGAGCAGGAGGATGGATAGGGAGGAGAAAGGGAGCAGTGGTGAGTGTGAGAGGGAGAGTTAGTGGCAAAGCAGCAGAAGACATTGCAGAGGGTGTCCAGTCTGGCTAGGGGAATTAGACAGGCAGTGCCATAGACTACATCCATATAGTCAAAGACTGGGAGAAAAATCTGTGACTAACTCCAAGTGGACCTATGGAGAGAGGCTATCCCTATTGTAGTACCACGCTTGGGCAGAAGCTGGCATGGATGACATTGTTGTGAACTGGAGAAGTCAAGCCTGCTATCTAACTGCACACCAAAATACTATGTTGATTATACCTCAAGCTTAGTTCTACCAATCATCCTCACCAGTCAATACCAGGCAAGTTGAGGTCTTCTACTATAATGCATTTCTTCTTTTCCCTATGATATATGATCATCAGTGTCTAGTGTTTTGTGTATAATGACTAGGCTCATGGGGATGCGTGTTTAATTTCTAGGTTGGTGCCCATTTCCAGTGTTTCTGTACCCACCACTGCCTCCATTTTGTACATTCAATATCATCTTTTAATATGAATTGCATCCCCTCCCTTTTCTTCCCCACTCAATTTCTTTTAAAAAATGTTATCTTTTAGGACTTTGTTCCATATATCTGTCTCAGACCACAATGTCTCCGTTATACCTATTACATCTATATTTTCTGGTGTAAGCAGCTGGTGACATGTTCAGGAGAACTTAACAAAACCTAATATTTAGACACAGTCCAGCTTGTATTTCCTAATAATGCTGTAGTCCTCTCCAGATTATTTATTACTGAGGTCATTTGTATGAAAATGGGATCTTTGCTCATGAAAAGTTTGTCTATTCCTGCTGCTTTCTCCCTACCTGAAATCATTGAGCACTGCTTGTGATATCACAGTTACTTCCATAGCAACAGATTGTGATGCCACAACAGAGGATTAGGACTTAAGTAGGGAGTAAGCAATAAAGGCAGATGGACGCTGAAGAAACTCTGGGAAAAAGATTATATATTCCTGCAAATTTCCTTAGTAATAAATAAAGGAGAGGAGAAATATATAAAATATAAATGGAATGCAGGCAGAATTGTATCTAATTGTTATGCTTTTTAAAGTTTTCTTTATGTGTCAGTAGCTCTTTAATTAGAAACTCAAGATACTCCATTTTCTTGTTAAGCTTCTTGCATTCAGAATCAAGTACTTTAAGATTCCTGTCCTTACTCATTTCTTTTTATTATTATAGCTGTTTGTCCTCACACTTCCTCCCACCAACTGGCGATGGGGACACATAGGCATTTTTGCAGGTTTTCTCCCTTGACCCCTGAGGCCCCAGCACACAGCTATGTGAGTGCATGGAGGCATGTTATGCACCACTTGGCACAAGCTCAGCCCCTTCCACCTCCTGTAATTGTTTTGCCATCCCTCTCCACCATGTACCCACAGACCTCCACCTGGTGGTGGCGGAAATACGTAAGGGTGCCAACCCACCCTCACTACCTCGGGAGAAGAGAGCTACCCATCAGCATGCTTGATCCTGCTCCATGATCCATATGTTGGTGCTCCGATGACCTGAGGTCATTCCCAAACCTGGTTGCCAGCATAGCGCCAGGTGTGGTGTCCATCACCTCAACCTCAGCGCCACTGGGCCAGCATTACTTATTTCCTTTGCTATCTTAATGACTTATTATTTATTTTCATGGCAGTAATATTTACAAATAAGATGTCTGTGCTGCCACAATGTGTATGTTCACCAGTAAGGTCAACTACAGTTCTTATCCTTACTGTTCCCCATTACCCTCTATTTTAAAGTTCAGTTTAAATGCAAACCATTCTGCCTACACATCCCTTTATTTTTGGTGAAAAAAAAAGTGTATTTAGATGCTTGTTACATGTGTTATTAGGGATGTATTGATGGTTTGGAGTATCTCGTTATTAATGTGTTATTAAGGTGCTAATAACACATTAATACAGTGTGATTAGCTAACTGGTGTCATGGTATGCTAATTGACAACTGTCATACTTTGGGAAATATATGATGGCTTTTTCAATGGGACAATGGCCCAGACATGCATTATATCTAATACATATATTATAGGGGCGAGGTTGCACCCTATAGTTAGGGTTAAATCTTCAATTTTATGTTAAACTGAAACTTTCATTACTTTAATAACCTCACAACCATTCAAGCAATTCACATGAACTTGACATGCCCCATCAAGGACCAAAGATCTCTTGATGTGGCAAGTTTTGTTCTGGTTGGATGTGCAGGTGTGGATACATACAGTGTCAGAAAACATGAAAATTACTATTTTTGTCAAATTCTGTCTCCGTGTTGCACAAAACTGTGTGGAATTTTGGTCTGCAATTTTAGGGTATATAGATCTTGGATCACAGTGGTTCCTTTTGAAGGTTTGGTGAAAAATATATTAATCAGTTCAAATGTTATTACGTTTCAAAGTTTCCATTATTTCTTATGGCAAAAGTTAGATGTGAGCCTTGAATCAGGATTCTGTTTCACAAATGGGTAATCCTAAGCAACAAATGGGTAATCCTGAGCCACAAGTGAGAAATCCTTTTCATGCTGCCACCATTTTGTTTTCAGTTAGTGATGGAAACTAAATGAGATAGCTCAAAAATACTGGGCTTTTGTAAACACCAATAGTTGTGTTTACCTAATTGGGGACCACAGAGTCAGAATCTGACCTTCCTTTATTTGTAAGCTCCTCAGAATCGCGTGGGGTTTTTGATGCCAAAACTTTTCACAAATTGCAAAAGGGAATTATGACACAGGATCCTTTTTCAAAATTTGCAAAAAGGATTTCTTACTTTGTTGCAAATTGCGGAAATGCAACTGAAAAAAGGATTGTGAGCTGCAGATAAGGATTATTTTCCACAAATTGTGAAAAGGAACTACAGAGAATGATTTTTTTGTAGTTTGCTTAAAAGGATTTAGGCATCTGAATTTCATGCCCTTTAAAAAATGTTGAGTTTGCTGTATTCTAGTGGTCTTCCACCTCTCCCTATTCACCAGTTGCCATGCTGGAATAATATAATATTTCCATGGTAGTCTAGTGATCCTTTCCTCCTCCCTTGATGTCCAATCCCATTCCCTTATGTCAAAACATGCTCTGATAGTGTAATGGTCCCACCCTCTCCCGATTGCCCATCGCCTCCCAGTATTATAAAAATGTTCCTGGTAGTCTAGTGGCTCCCTCCTCCTCAATGTCCAATCGCTGTCCCCTTATGCCAAGAAATATCCTCTTGTACTGTACTGGTTCCACCCCTCCCGATCTCAGCTGCTGGCATGGGGTCATATAATGTACAAGACATTATGCCGCAACAATATACCACACTGCCAGTATAATGCAATATATTGCCTGCTGCATAAGTCTTTGTTTTGTGGGGCCTGCAGCCCAGAACCCCCAACTAAAATAACTAACTTGGGGGTGGGTTAACACTTAAATTCATAAGTGCACAAAATATAAAATTCCGTGTCTGGGACCGGAATCAAACCTGGTCCACAGACGCACTGCCTCCTTGCTGCCTGCGATTCATCCCATAGAGCCACGGGCAGTTGCTCAGCAGTCCCTCATCTCAGCAGGATTATTATCCTGTACAGGGAAGAGTAAGAGGTGCACTATGCTGCATACATCCTTTTGTGGTTTTGCACCTCTCTGTCTCTTCCCTCACTGCTGTTCTTGATGTTATGTCATGCTGTAAAGCACATGACATATTGACTGTTAGGATCTGAGCTCACCCTCCTGGTATTGCTTTTTAAAATATATTCCTGGTAGACTAGTGGTCCTTCCCCATCACCCATCCCTGTCCTGTGCAATAATAAAATCCTGACCAACACCCTGCTTCACCCAACCCCAAACCCCAGCCACTAACGAGGACAGCCTCCTCTCACCACCATGGCTGGCCACTGCTTCCAGAGCTCTGAATGAGTGCATACTGTATACAGTATGCACTCATTCAAACTCAGTCAGTGCCAGCTGTGGCATTGAGAGGAGAGCTGTGCTGGTCACTGGCTGGGAAGCAGTTTAGGGGAGCAGAGTGGTGGGTCATTATCTGAGAGGGTGGGTCCATGAGATGACCAGGGTTTGGGATTTTCACTATTTGACAGGACAGGGATTGGTGCTAGGAGGGTGCACTAGACTACAGGGAGGGTGGAGGGAATCAGGGAGGGTGGGACCACTACAATACAAGGGAATATTTCTTGAGATAAGGGGATGGTGATTAGACATTGGGGAAGGGCCACTAGACTACAGGACATTTTGTCAAATAGCAGGAGGCTGATCAGCAATCAGGGAGGGAGGTGGACCATTAGACTACCAGAGTATGCTTTTTGACATAAGGGGACAGTGATCGACATCAGGGAGGGGAATGGATCACTGGTCTACTAGGAAATATTATATTATAGCGGGATGGCAATTGGTGAATGAGGAGGGCAGGGACCACTACACTACCAGGGAACTGCATTTTTAATATGGGGATGGGACAGAGACGAGGAGGGGAAGTGACTACTTGACTACCGTGGAATTTAAAAACTCAATAAATGTGGTTCAATGTATTTCAATAGGGTTTTCAGGTTTGGTGCAAACTTTGTCATTTTTCAAGATTGTGACACCAATATTTCAACATACCATTTTCAGACATCTCATCATGAACAATGTTGTTTTTTCCCAAACCTTGCCTAAGAGGTGCTTTCATGATTGGTTGGCAAAATCACCTTTTGGGCTGGATTTCAAAATTTTCACCATACATGTTCATGAGGTGGGGTCATAAGACGGGTATGTTGAAAAATTTATCTCAAAATGTGTTAAATGGCAAAGTTCTGCACATCTGTTGACATTTCACGATGCTCACTCCTAACATTTGTACTTTTAAATATTTTCACCCCAAATTCTCAATATAGCCATTTCTTTGCATCACCTCATGAATGTGATAGCTGTCAATTTTCATCCTGGTCAAACTGTGTTTTGTTTCTTTTACTGTGGAATGATGTTGAGGTGGCGAGAATGATGTTTTGGTGGACATTTGAAATTTCTCAGCCCAGTGTCCATGAGTAGGATAATAACAATGCTATGCTGACAATTTGGTTGCTGTTTTTGGCTGAAATGGTTGCATGGCAACATTCATGTATGGATCTATGTGGGATTGCACAAGCAAGGAAGGCAATGATTACACTTTCTCAAAAAGTAAGGAAATTCTTGGCAAAACATTTTGTTAATGTACTAGTTAGGGTTAAAGCAACAAAAGTAGGAAATGTGGCATTAGGGTTTCCAACCCTAACACTCCACCCCACCTGCAGGCAGCAACAGGTATGGGGTGTGTCTTGGGGTTGCCAGCCTAATGCTCACCCCATTCTTATATACTGTAACATAGAAACATAGAAACATAGACTTTGATGGCAGATAAGGACTGCTTCACCCACCTAGTCACCTGTACCCATCTAACATTATTTTATTCATGGAAGGGTGAGCATTAGGGTGACAACCCCAATGCACACCCCACCCTGTTGCTGCCTGCAGGGTGGAGTAGGGGTAGGGTGGGGTGTTAGGTTGGAAACCCTAATGCCACATTTCCCTGCTTTTGTCAATGTAACCCTAACTAGTGCATTAATGATGTGTTGTGCCAATAAGAGATATAGATTAGATTTCAAAAAGCTAAATTAATTAGTAGGGTTGAAGAACACAGAGGCCCAGATTTTCAAACTGCACCATTCTGAGGCGCAAGCCCTGCGCTGCTCAAAATAGTTGCGCAGGAGGTGTGGCTGAGGTGATATTCAAAGGAGTTGCGCTGTTGAGCAACTCCTTTGAATATCACCCACACCACACACTTGCACATGGCGAGTGGAACTTGCGCCACCGCAAGTTGCCAGAGTTGAGCATTAAACTGCATGTGGTGCAAGTACCATTGCGCCATGCTCAAATTTCCGATATTCAAAGGTGACATGCAAATGGGGCCATAATTTATGCAAGGCGAGGGGGGCCATTTGCATCTATTTATGGCCCCATTTGCATGCCATTTGCATGTAGGTGTGCATCCCCGAGACTTGCTCCTGGCCACCCTGCCAGGCAGCAGCCATCGGGACCGACGCACAATGCAGCCCGATCGCAGGCATCACAGTTACATGAAACCCCCACACACATATCCTACAGCCCGATTGCGGGCAGTACAGGCTATGAAACCCCACACATATCCCACAGCCCGATCGCGGGCAGTACGGAAGTACATGAAACCCCCCACACATATCCCACAGCCCGATCGCCGGGCAGTAGAGGTACATGAAACCCCCACATATCCCACAGCCCGATCGGGCAGTACAGTTACATGAAACCCCACACATATCCACAGCCCAATTGTGGGCAGTACAGTTACATGAAACCCCCACACACACACTTCTCCACAGCCCGATCACGGGCAGAACGATATGAACCCCCAGTGCCCGATCATGCGGCAGAATAACCTCCCCAACCCGAATATCTCCCTGGTGGTCCAGTGGACAGAAAGCCGACGCGGGCAGAATGTCACATCACAACCCCAAACATCTCCTGGTGTCTAGTGTCCCCCCACCTCCACGAAGCTCCTCCACCCGCCTCCCCGCAGCCAGCGGGCGACAGCATCCCACTGCTCGCCGCCCCCCCACCATCATCGTTGTCGGTGAGCGACGCTTGATTGCGTAGAGTTAGAACTACGGGCATGTAGTCCATATCAGTATATGACAGTCCAGATTTCATTCACAAATCTGGACTGTTTGTACGGTATGGGCTGTATGCCCATTGGCTGTAGCTCTGCACCAATGGGTGCAGCCCTACCGGACAGTCAGTCAGCGGGCGCGGGTGGCAGGCGGTGGATGCTGCGCCCGCTGGCTGCAGGGGGGCGGGTGGAGGGCTTCGTGGGTGGGTGGGGGACACTAGACCAGGGAGGTGTTTGTGGGGGTTGTGATGTGACATTCTGCCCGTGATTGGGCTTACGGTCCACTGACCACCAGGAGATATTTGGGTTGGGGAGGGTTACATTCTGCCCGCGACGGGCACTGGGGGTTCATACGCTCTGCCTCGCGATCGGGCTGTGGGAGATGTGTGTGGGGGTTTTACTGTACCTGTACTGCCCGCGATCGGGCTGTGGAGATGTGTGGGGGTTTCATGTACCTGTACTGCCCGCGATCGGGCTTCAGGATATGTGTGGGGTTTCTGAATCGTGATGCCCGCGATCGGGCTGTGGGAGATGTGTGTGTGGGGGTTCATGTTACCGCCCACGATCGGGCTGGTGGGGGCACAGGGACCGAGTTGGGGACCAGCCAGGGTGGCAGCTGCTGTGTGTGTGCCCTGCAATACAGCAGCTCACCAGTGGGTGGCCCTCAACTTGATCCTTTTTTTTGGCTCAAGGTTGTGCAGGCGCGGGTTGGGGGTTGGCATGCACACCTGCACAACCCGACTGAATATCGGGATGCGTAGGTTATGCATGGTTCTTCCTCCTGTTGAGCATGCATTCATTTGCATTGCTCTTTGCGCAACCTGTTGCCAGTGGAGCAACTGCCTCCTGCTGAATATCACAGAATGGCGCAATGTAGGATTTCTGCATGCGCAACCCTGTTGCGCATGGAGCAACCCCTTTTGAATATCTGGGCCAGAGTGCCCAAAGGAAGCAAATGAAATTATTATTAGGGTTTTGGGTCTCCGGAATATTGGTGAAGCAGTGGTGGGGTAATTTCTGGAGTTATCAACCCTAATGCCCACCCCTCCTGAGCACAGATGGTTAGATGAGATCCTTTTTCATGCAGATCCCTGCATTAGACAGCAACAACAGATTCTGTTGGCAACATGTGGCAAACCATATTTCTCTACCTTTGAAGAGTGTATCACTATGAGGCACTGGCTTAGATCTTGTGTTTCAGACAAGAGGGTGTGGGCAGGGATGAATGGGATGAGAAGGTGAGTATTAGGTTGACAACCCCAAGGAAGACCCCATCACTGATTTGCCAGTACTCTAGAGACCAAATCCTAATATTTTTATATCTCTACTTTGTGCACGTTGCGTTCTTCAACTTTAATGTCTGCATTAACATTTTGTTTTGCAATTATTTCCTTCCTTTTCTTATAGAAGAATCATATCCTCATTTGAGAAAATCCCTTTGGGTGCTGTGCAAAATGAAATAAGAATACTGAGATAGTCCTGATCCAGTGTACCAGCCCATCAGGCCTCGACACGCATGTCAACAACTTGTGAGAGAAGGCCCCTGGCACACCAAAGATGCTGTGAGTATGCCAGAACACTTCTTCATCCCCCAGGCTGGGATCAGTGTTGCACACTGCAGCAACCCCCAACCTTGGGAAAATTACTCACTGAGCTCACACTGAACTCAGGTCACTGGCACAAGAAGTCAATGTGTTTCCCACTGGCCCAACAGATGTCCCTGCAAACAACATTACTTCATAATTTGTTTGTGACATTTTGACCCTAAAATTTCAACAGTCTTTTATGACCCTCCTTCTGAACATTTCATTTCATTTAATTATTTACCCTTGAAAGGCACATTGAGCAATATTGCACTTTTCAACTGCAACCAGAAATTATAAACAAAAATACAATATGTGATATATATACATACATAAGACACATAAAGTACATTATTTACTGCAACAAGATGATTGACTATCTGAAAACCTATCAAATGTTTCTTAAAAACAGGTACTAGCCATTATTGTTAACTGATTGTGGTAACAATTATAAAGTGCTTGATCCAACAAAATCAAAACTTGTTGCCCAAAACAAGTTTTATGAAAATAAATTTTAAACAGAATTGATTCCTGGGATCTAGTACAATGATTGTTATGCTGTACTGAAAATAGTTTTACTATAGTATTACTAACAGTGATTTCATACCAGGAGTGTGAAATTACACATTGGCCAGGATTTGAAAAACAAAGCTGTCTGTTCATGAGGTGGTGTTAAAAAATTGCTATGTTGAAAAGTTAGGATTTAAATATTGCAAATTACCAAACATAAGAGTGTGCATAGAAAAATTACAACATACCTCCATAACTTTGTTGTTTTAATGTTTTGATTCTAGATTTTCAACAGTCTTTTATGACTCCACCTCATGAATCCAGTAGGTGAAAATTTTCAAATCACTACTGAAATGCCATTTTGACACAGGTGCAAAAACAGTTTTGGCCAGGATGTGAAAAACAGCCGCCCGGTGGCACTGAGGGTTGAAACGCTGGATGCCACACCGTGCCTATGCTGGTGACCGGGTTTGGGAACAGACTCAGGCCATCTGGGGTCTGCAGGGCAAGAAAGGATTAAGCATCCAGAGGACTGCTCTCCTTTCCTGGGGAGGTTGGGTCACCTGCCGCAGTGTGGAGTGGCTCATAGCAGTGGCTGGGAGTTGCCACAACCTGCAGCATGACTACATGGGGAACAGTGGCAGACACCTTATGCACGGGGTGACAATGTGCCCTTTGTGCAGGGCATTATTGCACATTTGTGCTCAGGGTCATCAAACAAGAGAAAACACCTTGGAGCTCTAGTAGGTGAAGGAGGGTCGAGGGACCAACCACTATGCCCAACACTGGATCCTTCAGCCGATCCCAGATGCTCCCTGTGCTGTCATCCTGGCCATCCACTAGATATGCAGGATGGTCACTGGAAGGAGTTGGTGGTCCCACCCTGGGGGCTTACATCCAGGGGTTGGTGGTCCAGGAGGGCAAGCAATTGGAGATGCCTCCATCTGGTTAATGGACTGGGGATTTCAGGTGGGCGGAAGAGGTGGGTTGAGGCCCCACTGGAGACCATCTGGGGCTCCAGTGAAGGAGGGTAAACAGAGTCTACAAAAAAAGGATGTGAAAAACAGCAGTAACAATTATGAGGTGGTATGATAAAATGACTATCATGAAAATTTGGGGTCAAAATATTGAAAATTACCAAAATTATGAGCAAGCATAGAAAATGTCAATGTGCACGTAACTTGGTAATTTCTTCATATTTTACCAAATTCTCAACATGGTATTTTGGGACCCCACCTGATGAGCAAGGAGGCTGAAATTATTGGTTCCAGACCAAAAGGTGATCTTGTGCAGCGACCATGAAATCACCTTTCCATAAGATTTGCATACATTCACCACTGTTGTTAATGACCTGGGGTCCCAAAATGTTTATGTCAAACATTTGGCAAAAATTATAGAAAAATTACAAAGTTATGAAGAAAAGTTAAAAACACATTGACATATCTTATATGGCACTTACAGTACCTGTTTTCCTCAGTTACAGGTCTGGCATTGAAGAGTGAAGACATGATGCCCATTCAGAGAGGATTATGGTGTCTGACCTCAGCTGGGTAAGCATAGGTTTAGAGGTGGTGGGTGCTATGGGGGTATCAGTATCAGGGTGGGGATGTGGCAAACAGCAAGGGATGCTTTTCTTTATTTCAGATTAAAAAGCAAGTTTTATTTTTAAAGGTACCTCTGACACTGGAGATTGGGCACCCCAATGTCAGCATGACACTTGGGGCACCAGAGGTGGCACTACTGGGTCATGGGGAGGGAGGTTGTCTATGCTGACACTGGATATTAGGCACCTCAGTATCAGTAAATTGAAATTAGGGGCATTGGAGGGCACATTATGGAAGGCAGGGGAATGAACCAGCATCAAGGTGGGCACCCCACTGTAGGACTACTTTATTAATAACTCAAGTGGCACCAGGGGTTTGGTACCCTAGTGCCCAGTTCAAATAAATAAAGCCACTCAATCAGCTAATGGCAGACACTGTGCAAGAAACACACAGACATGAACAGCATGCTCAGCAGGTGTGGGTTATGCACTGACACATAGCCCCATCCCTGATGAATGAACACAGCAGAACAGTACACACAGACAGGGAGCCTGCTCTGCCAGCTGATAAATGAGCGCATTTCTGTAATATGACCACATGACTTCATGTGGTTGTAAAACTCTGCTATCTTTATAACATTGATTTTTAAAATGCATTTGCTCACAAACAGAATGGTTTCTCTTAAATATTTTTAAAAAACTTCTTAAGCTTGGGAGACAAAACAACAAAGGTGGTACCGTGTGCCAAACTCTATCAAACCTGTTTCAGGTTTCAAAGTCACCCTAGTTTTGTAGTTATAGGTGAGCAAATAAAAAAGCCTCAATTGATGTAATTTTGGGGTTTTGCTCCTCTGTAACTTTGCCCCCTAACCGATTGCCATGAAATGTTCAAGGTTGAGAGAACTTGGCACTATCTCTGCACATTTCAAATTTCAAGTAAATCGCTGGAACAGGGTCAAAGTTATTAAGTGCAAAAGTTGGGGTTTAACATTAATGTGATTACTCAACCCTAAAATACACTCTCACGACTGCACCTGTATAATATAAATAGTTACATTCTTTGCAAACAACTGTATTAATGCATGAGTTAGGGTTCAAGTTAAGGTCACAAAAGCAAGGACATGTGGTGTTAGGGTTTCCAAGCAGCAGCAAAAGGAAAAAACATTTGGGTTTTGAGTCTCGAGTCTTAGGGAATCAGTGGTAGGGTCTTCCTTGAGGTTGTCAACTATAATGCTCACCCTCCCCAGCCCATAGCCTAATGTCTGAAGTACAAGGTACAGCTCCAAGCCAGTGCCTCATTGTGATACACTCTTCAAAGGTAGAGCAGTTTGTCTTGACATGCTGCTAACCGAGTCTGTTGTAGCTTTGTTCATGCAGTGCCACAACATAGAACCATATATTTTGTTGACAAAAAGGACCTATAGGTCCATCCAGTCTGCCCTTGTCCCTGCCTATTCCATCACCACTGACCCTAGCTGGTCATAGGTGTCACACCCTCCTTCATTCCTATACCTAATATGTCCCTGTGCCTATCCCACACATGCTTGAAGCTCCCCACTGGCTTTGCCACCACTACCTCCTCTAGCAGGCTGTTCTAGTCATCCACCATCCTTTCAGTGAAAAAGTATTTCTGCATCTCTCTTAAATTTACCCCTCTTACCTTTATTGCATGCTCCCTTTTCTAGTGCCTTCCTTTCTCTGAAGTAGATCCTCCACTTTCACCTTGTTCACTCCTGTGAGGTACTTGCAGATTTCAGTCATGCCTCCTCTCACTCACCTCTCTTCCATGGTGTACATTAAGAAAGGAGATCATATCTGACTTTGTTTGCTCAGGGAACAGTAGGTATTAGGATGACAACCCCAAGAAAGACACCACCACTGATTTGGCAGTACTCTAGAGACCCAAATCTTAATGTTTTTTCCTATTGCATCCTGGGGATGGGGGTAGGGTTGGAAACCCTAATACCACATTTCATTTCTTGTGGGCATTAACCAGAACCCTAAATGGTGCTTCAACTGCAAGTTTTTGCAAATAATATTCTTTTATTGAGATTGTGGAATCATATCCTCATTCACACAGGGCCCTCTGGGCCCAGCACCAAGGAAGACTCCATCTGCCTATGGAAATGGGGTCCCTACACTTCTATGCAGTGACAGATATAAAAATTTGTCGGGCTTTCTGGTGGGCTGCAGAAGCACAAGGCCTTCTGGTCTCTGCACTTCCATGTGGCTGCAGATACAGACACTCAGGGCAAAGAGTCCATCTGTCATCCAGAGTGCAGGGTCCTTTGCCACCCACAGGTGTGGGGCCCTATTCCAAGAGAAGAGCTGTCTTCACTGTATGGTACCCATGCCTGTGCAAGCAAACTTTCATCTTTTGTTCTCTGATGAAAGAGGTGTCTTATAACAATGCCTTCTCCCCAGCCTTGCCCCATCCAGCTGGGTCACTGAGCTTGCCCCAAACTCAGTTCACTGGCACAAGAGCACAACTATACTCACTGGGGTCAATACTGGCACTACACACAAAGGTTCTGAATAATTGTATATATATTTTTATTTTGACCCCAAATTTTCAAGGTAGTCATTTTAAGACACACCGAATAAACAGGATATGTGGCATTTATAGCATACTGGCCAAAATGAGATTTTGCACCAGAAGTGCAAAACGTGTCTCATCCAGGATCCAGAAAATGGCACCTGTCACATCTATGCGGTTGTGTGAAAAATGGCTATGTTAAATGTTTGGAGTTAAAATATTGAAAATTAGCAAAGCTATGACTGAATGTTGAAATATTGCAATGATTACTCATGACTTGGTCATTTTACCATATTTGTACATCAGATTTTTAGCACAGCCTTCTTATAACTCCTCCTCATGAACCCAGTAGGTGAAATTTTTAATCCTCACAAAAATGTCATTCTATGCCACAGATGTGAAAACACATTTCAGCCAGGAAATGAAACATGACAACTGTCATGTTCATGAAGTGTCATGAAAAATAGCTATGTTAAAATTTGGGGTCAAAAATATTGAAAATCACCAAAGTTTTGGCGAGGGTAGAAACTTTCAACATACACTCATAATTTTGTTGTTGTTTACTATTTTGACATCAAAATTTCAACCTAATCTTCTTATAACTCTACCTCATGAACAAGGGCAGTGAAAGTTTTCAAACCTGCCCAAATGATTTTATAAAGCAACCAGAAAAAACATTTTTGACCAGATTTGCATAATTCCACTGTCCATTGTTGAGGTGGAGTTCCTAAAATGTCATGTTGAAATTTGGTGTAAAACTCTTTAAAAAGACAAAGTTATGAATAAGTTAAAATCCCCATTGGAATACATTAAAGGGACACTGTGAACCCTTGTTGCATCATATTATTTCTAGATGAAAACCCACATTTTGTGATTGCTTAACTTCTCTAAAACTCACTGAAGTTGTTGGTTGTTTGATCTGCATCCTTACTTAATAGAACTGGGATGGATGAGAATGGAGCAATTATACCCACCCTCTTTGCTTCTAATCCTCAATCTACTGTTACTGCATACATCCTAAACATTAGGAACACCCCCAAAGAATGCAGCCACCCATGATGCAATAGTCTCCTCTCTTCCCTTAGCATCATGATTGACTAGATTGTGTTAGAGGTATTACGAAGTCAGAGAAGATGTAGTGGAAGTTGTTCACCGAATGGGAACCAACACATATTTGTGCCTTAACATCAATATGCTAGGCAGACAATTTTACTTTTAAAATGAAAAAGAGATCAAAACTACCAGATATATCAGCAGTCTCTACAGAATGTGAGCAATCATAACGTGTTGTTTTTAATCTTGGGAAAATCTGAGGCCTAAAGGGGTTGACAGTGTCCTTTAAAACTAAACATTCTTTTCTTATCAGATAGTTGCCATTTCAGCAGCAAGCTGTGCCTTTGATTGAAGTGGATCTTTATCATGGGACCTGTTCAGGTGAGTGATGGTGTGTGGTATGTGTGGAATGCTGGGTGCTGAGTGGGAGGCTGGAGTGGGAGTGTGTGGGGGGGCAAATCAAGGAGGGATCATTATCCTTTTTACATGTTAAAACATCAATGAGGGCAGTTTCTGTGCCTCAGTGGACTTTGACACTGAGGATTTGGCACCAAAGTGCTGGGCTTGTGTACAGCAGTACCAGGTGGACACCCACTGCTGAAATGTATATAACTGGAAAAGGGACAGGTGATTTAGAGGGTGGGGTGAAGAGAAGCAGTACTATGGGTGGGCACTTCAGTCTTTTTATTTCATAATAAATAAAACATGGGTAGGGATGGGCAACCTGGAGAGGAAGAGGAAAGAAGCAGCAACAAGGGTGGACACATTAGTCTGCTTATTATTACTGTAAAAGACAGGTAGATAGATAGATAGGTAGATGGAGAGTCAGACAGAGAGACAGAGATGAAGAGTGCAGGTAATTAGTGACTTGCTGATAGATAGATAGGTGAGATAGATAGATAGATAGATAGATAGATAGATAGATAGATAGATAGATAGATAGATAGACAGACAGACAGACAGACATACAGACAAAGCAGGTGATTAGTGGCTCACAGATAGACAGACAGATAGATGGATAGAAAGAGACAGAGATGGAGTGAGTAACAGCTCACTTCTTCAGCTGAAGCCAGCAGTATGACTCCAACTGCGACTTCATATTTCAAGAAGGTCCTTGCTGTTCTCATATGCAGAATGCAGGTGAATGTGCCATGGGATATGTTCAGGTGAGTGAGGATGTGTGGTGGGTGATGAGTGGGAGGTTGGGGTGGGTGGTGGGGTTGTCACACTTGGACAGCTGGTTCTGATCCCGGTATCATTTTTGTAAATATAAAAAATGTGTGATGGACTGTGTCAAGAGAAAATGTTGTCTTGCTGGAACTGACACATAAAACCCCAGGGATAAGTGCAAAGACAGGACATAGCTTAAAACTGCAGCTATCTAAAATGCAATTACTTTGTTAAATTTGCTTTAAAGTAGGACCCAGACTAAATTGGAAGGTCCAATAACCATCCCAAGGAAGCTCTTGAATTACATCAAAGAGACTTTTGATGTGTGTGAAACAGAGCACAGACCGTTTTGACCCATCAACATGAGAAGAGAATTCATTATGTCACCTATCATTTTTTAAATATCTTAGGAGGACATCCTGTGTTATAAAATATTCATTTTTGTATGCCAGTGGAGTTAGGTGACCTTGGAGAGAAGGCGGCTCAAGACTCTTTTTAAACCTACTGAGGAAACCTTAGATACACATTCATTTTCCATTTTCTGACTGAGAGAAAGAGACCACGAAGCAGTGAAAGACTGAGAAGTAAAGACCTTAGACAAGACTAGTCTGAGTGTTATTATTTGTAGGAATCTGCACTTTTAAACCTGTTTGTTTTAAGGCTGTATGTGTTGGGATATCTTGTTCTGTAATTTTACTGTTTTCCTAATTGCCTATTTTAAAGTAAAGATATATATTTTAAAAATGGAAACTGCCTGGTGTGCCTTGAAATTTATTTTTATATAAATGAAGCTTTTGAAGGTTATAGTTGACACTGTGTATGAGCTTATTGTGATACCAGACTGGGAAATAGAGTTATCTAAGTTCTTGCATAGAGTTCTAAGGGTTCATTTGTAATACCTGATTAGGTGCCCATAGGCAAAGATATCTGGCCCCAAAGACAGAATTATCTGAGCCTGATAATTGGGTACGCTAACAAGAGGTTATCAGTTTGAATCCTCAGAACTTGAGACTAAGTTGACTCAAACCCTCAAAACAGACAAGAGGGTTACCTAGTACTGTTAACTGTTCAGAATTCTACGCTCAGAGGTTGGCACTTTGGGAGTAGAGGGCTGACCTGCTGGTGAATCTGTGACAGATTGGTTGGCAGCAGTGGCATATAAAGTTTGGTGGTATAAGCTTCATTGTTCAGTGTGTCAGCTTGAGACCATTCAGCTCACTTGGAAAAATGAAAAGGCGGTGTTTTATTTCAAAAGGAAACAGAACTATATCCCTTGGCTTACAGTCAAGTTCCTACCCATTTTATTTTTTCTAAAGTGCCAGTCAGATTAGCAGTAGACAGGAAAGAAGGCTTCCCACTATAGCAGGCACACTGTGAAAACTTAAAACAGTTGTATGAGGACAGAGGAGTCCTGTCCGAGGTGACAGCTCAAAAGCAGAACCTCATAGAGGCCCTGATGGTAGCAGATACCCAGAGCAGTAAGTCACAGACCATGACTGAGAGGACCAAACCTCAAGTGTGGAAGGGCTGAGCGGCCAGTGAAGAGTCCAGAGCCAATGAGGAGGACAGCAGGGCCACTGTCAGTGTAGGGCCACAGCAGCAGGGGAAGGTCACCAGTATCGTGAATCCAGAGGTACTCAGGCTGCAAATTGAGTTGCTCAGCATGGAACTGGAGGTAGAGCAAGAACAGAGGGAGGCAGACTGTGAGGCAGAGCAACAACAGAGGAGGCAGAGCATGAGGAGCGTGAGCACCAGTGAGCTGCAGAGGAGAAGAGGGACCGAGAGAGCCAAGAGGTACAGTGAGAATGCAGAGAGGCAGAACAAGAACAGTGAGCTGCAGAGGAGAAGAGAGAGGAGTGCTAGTGGCAACATGAACTGAGAAGCTACGACTGTGACCAGCAGCACCAGAGCAGGTAAGTGGCTTGTGTTAATTGGGACTGCAGGACTGGGTACAAATTGAACTCCAAATTAATAGCCAAATTTAAAGAGGGGAGGACATGGATGCCTTTTTAAATTCTTTTGAAAGTTTGTATTCAGGCTAAAATTCCTAGAGAGTCCTTGAGCTTTCATCTATCCCTACTACTTGCTAGGAAAGTTCGGTATGCATTTGGTCAAAT
The DNA here is from genome assembly GCA_016271365.2 of Neoceratodus forsteri. Lineage (NCBI taxonomy): Eukaryota > Metazoa > Chordata > Ceratodontiformes > Ceratodontidae > Neoceratodus > Neoceratodus forsteri. The sequence continues at coordinate 1,104,713,459 of CM057458.1, read as the reverse complement.
GGACAATAAGGACAGCAATGATTATAGCAAACTAAAGCTGCACTGCTAAAAAGTTTGAATTAACTGCTGAATCATACAGAGCTAAATTCTGTAAGCTCAGAAGTCCTGATATGAGCTATGAGGAGCTAGCCACAAAACAATGTCAGTTTTAAAATGTTGGTGGGAAGGAATTGAGGCAAACTCTGTTGATTAAATTGAAAATGTGATTTTATTAAAACAGTTTTATTGGGCATGCCCAGCAGAGCTAAAAACCTGGCTAGAGGACCGAGATCCAAAAACAGTGCAAGGCTGCTGAACTCTCGGACTGCTATGCCAAGAGCAGACCTGCTCTGAGGTGAATAGGGCAGATGTGGCAGTTCAGAAAGGGAAAGCGTGCCTTCAGGGCAACTAAAACCCTCACTGCCTCCACCTGAAACCAGTTAGCCCCAGGTTTCAATGAAAGATTTCTCTGAGTAAGAAATGCCTGTTGGATGTAAAGAAACTGGGCATATTGCCAGACAGTGCCTCAAAAGGTGAGCAATAATAAACAATATGGTACCAGGAAAGAAGTGGGTTGTTTGTGTGTCCCTGGGAGCATGCCAGTGAACATGAGGGAACATGCACCCAGTCATAGTAAATGGTGTACAGATGCAGGGTTAAGGGACACAGGGCATCCCTGACATTGGTAAAGGGGGATCTGGTACAGCCTGGTCAGCTTATACCCAATAAATACATAACTGTACAGGACTTTATGGGTGGCTAGAAAACATTGCCCTCGCTAGTGTTTTCCTGGACTGGTGGAAACAGGGGAACTGTACAACAGGTGGCTGTAGTCAAGCGTTAGCTGTGGATGTGATCCTGGTAACAATCTCCAACAGGGGATGATATGGGCAGTTACCCATAGCAGCCAGCAAGGGAAAATTGTAGTTTCCTGAACCCCACAGAAACTAGTGTGGAAACCACTGAGAGGCTGGTTCTCAGCCTGTGTCTCCAGATGGGGAGACTGATAGAAAGTAGAAAATTCCCCAGTAGCCAGTAACCACACAGCTACAGAGGTTACTCTGAAGAGGAGGGTGACCCTTGTCAGAGGGTTGGGATTGACAGTGATCCTGAGGCCCTGATGCTAGTGATAGGGACCCTAGTTTAATGACTGAAGGGGACCTGTCCCATACCTTGGGACTGTGTGAGGGGTTTACAGCTGCTCAGAGGAGTGACCCTAGTTTAGAGAAGCTGAGGGCTTGGGCAGACTCAGAGAGCACACAGGGAGGTGATGGTAGACATAAGGTTTATTGGGAAAATGGACTTATGTATACACAGGCAATACAGACAGAGGGAGGGATGCTAGGCAGGCAGCTTGTCATTCTGCAGGGGTATCGTGAGCAGTTGCTCAAAATTGCATGATATTCCCTTGTCTGGTCATCTAGGAATTGCACACACTACATAGTGGTTGGCCCAGAAATTCTACTGGCCTAACTTAACCCAGCAGGTGAGGAGTATTGCAGATCTTGTCACCGGTGCCAAGAAATAGGGAAGGTGGGCAAGAAAACCCAAGCCACCCTGATTCCATTACCCATAGTACAGAAGCCATTCCAGAGGGTGAGAATGGATATTGTGGGGCTTTAAATACCCCAGCTCCTCAGGGAAGAGATTCATCCTGACTGTGGTGGATTATGCCACCCGGTACCCAGAGGCAGTCGCCCTATCCTCACTGAGGACAGACAAAGTAGCAGATGCCTTACTAGGATTTTCTCCTTTGTTGGGTTTCCACAGGAGTAATCACTGATCGAGGGGTTCCTTCATGTCAGACCTGATGAAATGTTTATGGGAGAAGTGTGGGGTGGTGCAGAGATGTATAACACCATTTCACCCACAAGCCAATGGACTCGTGGAATGATTCAATGGTACCTAAAGTCAATGCTCTGGGCGTTTGCTGAACAGCATGGAGGGACTCAGAGAATAACTTCCCACCTGTTGTTTGCATGCAGGGAGGTGCCCAAGTGTCAACAGGATTTTCCCCTTTGAACTCTTGTATGGACGCTGGGTACGTGGGCCCCTAGACTTGATCTGGATTGGGAATGCAAGTGAGCCACCCAGAAACTCCCTTGTGGATTACGCCCTTAGGTTTAGGGAAAGGCTGAAGGAGCTTATGGGAACAGCCCAGGGCAACTTAGCAGCTGCCAACAGAAACAAAAGGTGTGGTATGACCGCAGAGCCAGAGCTCACTCATACATGGTGGGTCAGGAGTCATGATCCTTATTCCGGTATGCAAAGACAAGCTGCAAGCTGAGAGGGTAGCACCATACAAAGTGGTAGAAGGTAAATGTTGAACTACATTGTGGAGTTACCTGACCATAGACAGACAGAAAGGATGTACCATGTCAACATGATGAAGTAATATGCCAATAGGGTTGACATGGTGTTTGCAGTGTGTAGTCATGGGGACGGGATGGATGAAGGAGACCCCTTTCTGGATTTGCTGGAAGAGAGTAGTGAGAATCCTCTGTGGAGGCAGTAAAATTGTTCCCCAGCTGATCCCGGGCCAGATCCAGAAAGTAAGGGAGGTTTAAGCAGGCTTTGCTCCCTTGTTTAGCGCCAGTTCTGGACTACCCCTTAGTGACACATGATGTGGAGACAGGGACACAGACGTCCATACAGGTGGACAGCATATTGGGTGTCAGAGGCTGTCCAAAAGGACATTAGGAGAAGTGGAGGAGATGCTGGATTTAGGGGTAGTCCAGAGATCCCACAGCCCCTGGGCCTCACCTGTAGTCTCTTGTAGCCAAGCCAGATGGCTTGACTCATTTCTGTGTAGACTACCATGGACTGAATGCAGTCACAAAGTCAGACACCCACCCGGTGCCCCAGACGGACAAACTCCTGGACAGGTTGGGAGGGTGACCAACCTTATGCCCATTGACCTGACAAAGAGGTATTGGCAGGTAGAGTTGACAGACAGAGCTAGGGAGGTCGACCTTCATCACTCCAATAGGCTTATTTGAGTTTAAAGTAATGAAAACACCCCAGCCACTTTCCAAAGGTTGGTGAACCAGGTGTTAAATGGTGCTGAGAGTGCGCCATGGCATACCTGGATGACATTGCCATCTTTAGTACCAGCTGGGAGGAACACCTATCCCACCTTAGGGAAGTGCTGGACAGGATACAGAGGGCCTGGCTCACTGTCAAAGCCGAGAAGTGCAATGTGGCCATGGGAGAAGTGGCATACCTTGAGCATGTGGTAGGCCAGGGACAGCTCCAGCCTAACAAATAAAAATAAAGTAATCCAGGCATGGCCCAGACCAGAAACTCATAAGCAGGTCAGGAGTTTTCTGAGACAGCAGGGTACTATAGAAAATTTGTACCCTATTACAGTGCCCTGGCTGCTCCCCTATCTGACCTGACAAAGAAACATATGCCCAAGAAAATTACCTGGGGCCCAGCCTGTGAGGAAGCCTTTTCCAAGCTAAAAGAGGCACTGTACAGTGCTCCTGTTTTGACAAGTCCTGACTATAGTAAAACCTTTATAGTTCAGACTGGCGCCTCAGGCGTGGGCATTGGGGCAGTACTGAGCCAGACATCCAGCAAAGGGAGGGACCACCCAATAGCCTACCTGAGAAAAACGTTACTTCTGAGAAGTCATATTCCACGGTGGAAAAGGAGTGTCTTGCCTTAGTGTGGGCCCTAAAGAAATTGGAGCCATACTTGCAAGGGCAGCATTTGTGGTGCAAACTGACCACAACCCCTAGTTTGACTGATGCAGATGGGGAAAAACAATGGTTGATTACTAAGATGGAGTCTTACTTTACAAGGTGTGATCTGAAAATCATACATAGGGCTGGAAAAGAAAAACAGAACTCAGATGGGCTGTCTAGGGTCTATGAGGAGTGAACTGATTTGGGAAGCTCATCCCATGCAGAAGGATAGAGCCACCAAATTCAGTCTAGGTGGGGAGGAATTGTTATACTTGGACAGCTGGTTCTGATCCCTGTATCATTTTGTAAATATAAAAAATGTGTGATGGACTGCGTCAAGAGATAATGCTGTCTTGCTGGAACTGACACATAAACCACCCAGGGATAAGTTCAAAGGATCGGACATAGCTTAAAACTGCAGCCATCTGAAATGCAATTACTTTGTTACATTTTCTTTAAAGTAGAACCCAGACTAAATTGGAAGGTCCAATAACCATTCCAAGGAAGCCCTTGAATTACATTAAAGAGACTTTTGATGTGTGTATGAAGCAGAGCACAGACCAGTTTTGACCCAACATGAGAAGAAAATTCATTATATGTTACCTATTATTTTTTAAATATCTTAGGAGGACATCCTGTGTTATAAAATATTTATTTTATATGCCAAGGTGGAGTTAGGTGACCTCAGAGAGAAGGCCGCTCAAGACTGTTTTAAACCTACTGAGCAAACCTTAGATACATTCATTTTCCATTTTCTGACTGAGAAAGAGACCACTAAGCACTGAAATATTAAGAAGTAAGGACCTTAGACAAGACTAGTCTGAGTGTTATTATTTGTAGGAATCTGCACTTTTAAACCTGTTTTGTTTTAAGGCTGTATGTGTTGGGCTGTCTTGTTCTGTAATTTTACTGTTTTCCTATTTACCTATTTTAAAGTAAAGATATAGATGTTAAAAACAGAAACTGTCTGGTGTGCCTTGAAATTTCTTTTTATATAAGTGAAGCTTTTGAAGGTTATAGTTGACACTGTATATGAGCTTACTGTGATACCAAACTGGGAAATAGATAGAGTTCTCTAAGGTCTTGCATAGAGTTCTAAGGGTTCATTTTGTAATACCTGATTAGGTGCCCATAGGCAAAGATATCTGGCCCTCTCAAGACAGAATTACCTGATCCTGATAATTGTGTATGCTAACAGGAGGTTATCAGTTTGAATCCCTCCAGAACTTGAGACAAAGGTGACTCAAACCCACAAAACAGACAAGAGGGTTACCTTGTACTCTTGACTGTTCACAACTCTATGCTCTGAGGTTGGCACTTTGGGAGTAGAGGACTGACCTGCTGAGCGAATCTGTGACAGGGATCATATCAGTGAGGGACCATTTTCATTTTACAGGTGTAAAAAAGGAAGATTGGTTTTATTGTTTTCAGGGAACTTTCCAACACTAAGGATGGGCACCCCAGTGTCAGACTACAGTTCAGCAGCACTGGGGTTGGACTCCTTGCTGTCACCATGTGTATAATAGGAAGGAGTGCAGACAACCTGGAGGGAGGGAGGAGTGTGAAGAGTTGTGGTACCAGGATTTGCACCCCAATCTGCTTTTCAAAATTATATTACACATGGGAAAGAGGGCCAGTGACCTGGAGGAAGGGGGATGAAGCCACACCAGGGTAGGCACACTAGTCTACTAATAATATAAAGTAGATAGGTAGACAGATAGCAATAGATAGAGATAGATACATACATAGACAGATAGATAGACAGCTAGACAGACAGACAGACAGACAGAGGGCAGAAGATCGCTGGCACACTGCTTTAACTGAAGTCAGCAGCATGACTCTAGCTGCAGATTCAGAATTCAAGAAAGTCCAGCAATTCTTATACAGAGCATGCAAGTGAACTGCTGCTCTTGCTAATCTGGGCACCCAGGATTTTTGGTGTCCAGAAACACTTTTCCAGGCAATTTTCAAAAACAAATATCAGCCTCTAGTTGAATAGGTCCCATTCACCTAGGTCAGATGTTTGTAATTTTGAAAATACATAATTTATGTATTTTTAATGCTTCTCAGTTAGAAAAAACAAGATGCTAGCTACCATGTGTGTTTGTTTTTCCTTATGACAAGTGAATCATAAAAATAAGCACTCAGGAAATCTTCCACAAGCAGTACATCTGTACAGGCCACTTCAAACTTAATGTTTCATGAAAACTTCTTCACTGTCTAGGCTGTGCATGACAGCAAAACTAACTAACAATCTAACAGCTACATAACTAAATACCAACCTCCGTGTTGATCTGGTAGTTTGGTCAGATCACAGCACCATGGGGTTTACATTTGAACCTCCCCAATGGTCCTGCCTCTGTGGAGATGGTCCAGTACCACCCATTAAGAGGTTTCCTCTATGGGACTGTCAGTGATACTGGACCTATTGAGTTTAGTGGCAGTATGTGCGACTGGGCTGGAAGAAGCAGTGGCAGCCTATAATCGGGGCTGTTGTTGTGGCCTTTGACTCAGTCACACACTTGTGTCTGCCCCGTCTGCTGTCTATGTTTGAGATTGAACATGTAGAAATGCTGTAACATGACCTAGATAGAACCTCAAACTGGGTATTTAAGAATAGCATGCATTTAATCCCAATAAATGCAAAATTATACATCTAGGTTATACCGCTTATATTTTAGGGGTCTACCATTTTAATATCTACAGATGAAAAAGATTTAGGCATTATTATTTCAAAGACTTTGAAAATGTTAAACGTATTAATGAGATCACAAAACTACAAATAAGGTTATTTGGTCCATTAAACAGTCTCGTAATTACAAAGTTTAATGCCATTATTCTGTTCTAATGCTAGACTTCATTTGGAATACACTTCACAACTGTGGTGTCCTACAGGAAATATAATTGTGTTATTCTAGAAAATGTTCAATGCAAATTTACAAAACAAATTGTTGGGTTGTCTGATGTCTTTTACCCCAACAGATTACAGAATTTAAATTTAATGTGTTTGAAACATGTTGTATAAGAGGGCATTTATTGCTTTTTTTTTATTTTATTCATGATCTCTTTCTTATGCTAGAACTTGGCCTACAATTCAAGGACTGCATTTGCAACACAAGGGGTCATCTATTTCAAATATCTGGTAAATGTTTTAAACATATAATAAGGCAATATTTGTTTCTATCTTAGAGTGGTCTGCCCTGGAACAGATTGCCTGAAGACATCATTATTAGCAAAGCTAAATCAGAATTTAAAAATCATTTGGACAATTACATTTTATCTTGGGCTAACTTGCAATATTATTAATTAACAAAAGATTATTTAGACGCGTATGAGGCATAACCTGCCTCCTAGCTCTGTGTTTACCTTTAGTATGAACATTTAGTACTTGCTGGAGACCTTCTTGGTTTGATGAGGAACTCTGGAGTTTAAAGACCAGGGGCTGGAGGTTAGAGAGGTGCTGAAGGAGATCTGGCTTGATGGAGGACAGGTTGGCCCGAGGTTGCACTATGTTGACTATCAGGAAATCTCCCAAAAAAAGCAGAATTTCTGTCTAGGGAGATTGCTGTAGCAGGGAACAGAGCTGCTCAGCTCTTCCACATGATAGACAGGCTTTTACATCCTGCCTGTTTTCATGTTGGGGAGCAGTTTTGAGCACTAGATGTGAGAAGCTGGCCCTGTTCTTTGTCAACACATTGTCTTCTATCAGAGTTGTGGTCTCCTCAGTATCTCTCAAAGGGTTACAGTACCCATCCTGAGTCATGCTGGAACACTCTTCCTGTCTGGAATGAATTTGAGCTGATCAGGGTGGGAGGTGATGGGGATAATTTCTAAGCTGCGGCCAACAATTGTGATCCAGACCAGGTCCAACCACCCTGTTGGTTGGTTGTTTATACCTGATTGGACCTGTAGTTGCCAAGGTGATCTGGAGTTCCTTGAGGGTGGGGTCTTTCCACTGTCCCTGAAAGAGGCCTTGGTTAGACTCCTTTTGAAGAAGCCCTCTTTGAACCAGACTGCCTCGTCGGCTACAGGCTGGTCTCGAACCTCCCATTTTAGGGAAGGTTATAGAAAGGTGGTGGTCATACAGCTTGAGAGACACCTTGCCTCTTCCTCTACCTATGAGCCCTTCAAGTGTGGGTTCCAGGTGGGACATAGTATGGAGACTGCCCTGTTAGGGTGCTAAATTATCTCCTGATGGTGAAGTACAGGAGAGCTCGTACCATCTTGGTTCCCTGGATCCCTCTACAGCATTTAATACCGTGGACCATGAGGTGTTGTTCAACTGCCTGAGGTTCTGGTGTGGCCTGTCTGGTAATGTCATCAACTGGTTCAGGTCATACATGACAGACAGAGTGAAAAGGGTGGTGATGGGACTTGTCTCATCTTCCCAAGCCTCTGCACTGTGGGGTTCCGCAGGGTTCAGTCTTATCAACCTTATTGTTCATGGTGTACTTGCTACCATTGGGGACATTATTAGGTGGTACGGGCTGGGTTTTCACTGTTATACAGATGATACCCAGCTGTACCTGTCCAGTGCATCTGATTCTCAGGTGTCAGACTTTGTATTTAATAGCTGCCTCAAGGAAATCCAGTCATGGATGACTCAGAATTCTTAAGCATAACCCAGATGAGACAGAGGTATTGATGGTGGATCTGGGTCATTGTGGGGAGGTTTACCCCAGTCTAGTACTGGGTGGGTTCCCTTGCCACCTCAGGCAGGTGAAGGATTTGGGTGTGATCCTAGACAATGGCCTGATGCTTGATGCTCAGGAGTCAGCCATGGTTAAAATCAAATTTTACCATCTTAGAAATATTGCCTGAATCCAAGCCCTGATTCAGATTGATGACCTGACCATGCTGATACATGCATTCATCACTTCTAGGTTGGACTACTATAATGCCCTATATCTTAGGGTATCTGGGCAGCCTCTGCAGGTTGTGGCTGGTGCAGAATGCAGTGGTGAGACTTTGACCAGATTAAGAAGATGTAAATATATTATCCGGTCCTCCACGGACAGCACTGGTTGCTGGTCAGGTGGAGTATTGTCTTCAAGATAGGGCTCCTTATCTATAAGACCCTGAAGAAGGGGTCCTGCCTATCTACAAGAGCTCCTTGTCCCCTACCATCTAGCCTGGGCTCTCTGTTCTGCCAAGGGAGTCCTTCTTGGGGGTTCTAGGGTTGGAGGCTGCGGCACTCCGGTGATAGAGCATTTGCTGCAGCCACGCCTACCATGTGGAACTTCTTGTCTAATGATCTGAGGAAGGATCCTTTGATAGAAGCCTTTAAAGGGGATTAAAAACCATCTATTCCAACAGGATTTCATTGATTGATTCAGAAATGTAATTGAGCGTTTTATTATATGTGCTGTATGATTTGATGAACTGTATGGTTTACTGTTGCTTTTATTATGCGGTGCTCAGAGTCTTATGAATTCAGTGCTTTTAAATAAAATATCTATATTTCTTTCTATCTAGCTAACTAATTAATTAACTAACTAGCTAAATAAACAAAGTATGGAAACCAAACACAACATCTTTGTATTTTTGCCATTCTGTGTCTTTAAAACTGAACAAGGCACCATCACAAAACATTTCACATCTTGAGAACCTGCCAGCCTCACCATACATGCCAAATTTTGGGCTATCTCATCAAACATTACCAAAGTAATTTAGGTGCAAAACTGGCAGTTTAATGTTAAATAGCCTATCCAACCTAACTATAGGGGTGCTACTGTCCCTGTAACATATATTTTTGTAAAACTTTATTAATGCATCAGTTATGGTTCAAATTGATGCAACAAAAGTAAGAAATGTGTCATTAGGGTTTCCAACCCAAACTCTCCACCCCACCCCCCAAGAAGCAAAAGGAAATAACATTAGGGTATTTTGATCTCCAGAGTATTGGCGAATCAGTGGTGTGGTCTTCCTTTGGGTTGTCAACCCCAATGCCCACCTCATTCCCTGAGCAAACAATGTCAGATGTGATCTCCTTTCTTCATACAGGTACCACAGGACCCTTCATGAAAAAAGGTACAACAGATTGTTTGGCAACATGTGGCAAGACATACTTCCCAGACTTTGAAGAGTGTATCCCTATGAAGCACTGACTTGTTGCTGTACCTTGTGCTTGAGACAGGAGACTATGGGCTGAAAGGAGGGTGAGCATTAGGGTTGATACCCCAAGGAGACCCTACCACTAATTTGCCATGCCTCCGGAGACCCAAAACTCTACTTTTTCCTGTTGCTGCTTGGGGTGTGGGGTAGGGTTGAAACCTTAATGCCACATTTCCCTACTTTTGTGCCATTAAGTTGAACCCTAACTGGTGCATTAACAAAATTTTTGCAAAGAATTTCCTTTCTTTTCAGATAGTGGAATTGGATCCTCACTCATGCAGGTTCCTTTGGGACCTGTGTGCAAACCTGCAGATACACAGCGCCGTTTGGGCCCTGTGCAAGGAAGATTCCATTTGTCTATAGAAGTGCAGTGACAGATGTCAGGAATTTATGCAGCTGTCTGGTGGGCTGCAGAAGTTCAGGGCCCTCTGGTCTCTTCATTTGCATGAGGCCACAGGTACAGATCCACAGGACAAAGAGTCCATCTGTCAGCCAATGCATAGGGCACTCAGCCATCCATAAGTACAGAGGTGCACAGCCCTATGCCAAGAGGACAGTTGTCTTCACTATATGGTACCTGAGCCTGTATGGACAACCCTGCAGCTTTCATTTCCTGTCGGGAGGAGGTGTTGCATAACAGCATCATCCCCTGCCCCATCAGCTGGATCAGTGATCTCACCCCTGAACTTAGCTCTGGCATGAAATTACAAAGCATATGCACTGGGGTCAAGACTGGCACTCTACACACAAAGTTTCTCAACAATTATTTATGCATATATATTTAATTTTACCCCAAATTTTCAAGACAGCCATTTTATGATTCCCCTTATAAACATGACAATTAGCATTTATAGTGCATTGGCCAAAATTTTGCATCAGAAGTGTGAAAACACATCTTCTTCAGGATGTAAAAAATGACACCCATCATATTTATGAGGTGGTATGGAAAATGGTTATGTTGACAGTTCAAAACATTGAAAATTATCAGAGTTATGAGTGAATGAAATACTGCAATGTTCACTCACAGACTTGGCATTTTACCATATTTGTACACTACATTTTCAGCATAACCTTCTTATTATCCACCCCTTGAACTTGGTAGGTGAAAACTTTAAATACTTGCCAAAACATCATTCCGTGCCACAGGTGTGAAAACATTTTGGAGAGGATTTGAAAAATGACAGCTGTCACATTCATGAGGTGGTGAGACAAAATAGCTATGCTGAAAATTTGGGGTCAAAATATTGAAAATTACTAAAGTTATGAGCGAGTGTATAAAAATTTCAACATACACTCATAAATTTGTCAATTTTATATATTTTCACCCAGCATTTTCAACATAGCCTTCTTATAGCCCCACCTCATGAACAAGTGTGGTGAACATTTTCAAATCCACCCAAAGGTGACTTTGCAAAGCGACCATGAAATTGCCTTTCAGGCCAGATTTGCATAGTTCCACCACTACTCATCACGGTGGGCTCCCAGAAAGACTGTGTTAAAAATTTTGAATTTAAGTATGTAAAAATGGCAAAGTTACAAATGATAGTTCAAAACCCCATTGAAATACTTTAATCTGCACTGACCTGATTTTCCCATATCACAGTCGCCAGTTCCAGCAGCAAATGTGTCTTCAATCAGAGTGTGGATCTATGGTGTGGGACATGTTCAGGTGAGTGAGGGTGTGCTGGGGTGTGGGGTGGTGGGTGCTGAGCAGGAGGTCAGGTTGGGAGTGTGTGTGGGGGGTGGTCAGATCGGTGAGGTCTGTTTTCTGTATTATATGGTTTAAAAAATTGAGGGGTGGTATTCTTTATTTTAGGGACCATTCTGACTCTAGGGATTGGGCACCTAAGTGTCAGGTTACTGTTCAAAGGTACCAGGGTGGGCACCCTGGTGACACCACTACTTTGCAGGAACTGGGGGATGACCTGCAGGGGATGGAGGTCAAGATGAGAAGTGGTACCGGGTGGTCATTCTAGTCCACTCGCATAATATATTGAATATATGTAAAGATTGGGAAGAGCAGACAGGCAACCGGGGAGCAGTATCAAAGGTAGTAACCCTGGTCTGCATAAGAAATGATAAGATAGATAGATAGATAGATAGATAGATAGATAGATAGATAGATAGATAGAGATGGAGAGAGCAACAACTCACTTCTTCAGCTGAAACCAGCAGCATGATTCCAACTGTGGCTTCATATTTCAAGAGTTCTTGCTGTTGTCATACAGAGAATGAAGGTGAACACACCATGGGATATGTTCAGGTGTGTGAGGATGTGTGGTGGGTACTGAGTGGGAGATTGGTGTGGGTTGTGGGGGCATAACGGTGCTGGACCATTTTGTTTTAACAGGTGTAAAAAAAATGTAGGATGGTTTTATTGATTTCAGCGGGCATTCCTACACTGAGGATTGGGCACTCCAGTGTCAGGCTATTGTTCAGCAGCAGTGGGGTTGGCTACCCTGCTGTCACCATGTATATAATAGGAAGAGGTGCTGCCAACCTGGAGGGAGGATGGTAAAGAGTTGTGGTACCAGAAGGGTTGGCACCCCAGTCTGCTTTTCAAAATTATATTAAACATTGGAAAGGAGGGTCAGTAACCTAGAGGGAAGGGGAGGAAGAAGCCATGTTGGGGTGGGCACCCCAGTCTACTAGTAATATAAAGTAGATACGTAGACAGATAGCAATAGATAGCTAGAAAAGAGGGACAGAGAGATAGATAGATAGATAGATAGACAGGCAGACAGACAGACAGACAGAAGAACAGAAGATCGTGGACACACTGCTTCAACTGAAGTCAGCATGACTCTAGCTGCAGCTTCAGAATTCAAGAAAGTCCTGCCATTCTCATACAGAGAATGCATGTGAATGGCTGCTCTTGCTAAGCTGGGCACCAGGATTTTTGGTGCCCAGAAATTTTTTTTCCAGGATATTTCAAAAAACAAACATCAGACTCTAGCTAAATGGGTCGCATTCACCTAGTTTCAGATGTCTGTATTTTTTTAAATACATCAGTTTTGTGTATTTTTACTGTTTGTGAGTTAAACAAAATATGATGGCAGCTACTACGATTGTTTTTTTCCTTCGACAAGCAAATCATGAAAATAAGCACTCACGAAACCTTGCAAGCACTACATCTCTGCAGGCCACTTCTTCCCTGAATGTTTCATGAAAAACTCTGCATTGTCTAGTCTGTGCATGAAAGCATAAACTAACTAACTATCAAAGTAACTAGCTAAATAAACAAAGTATGGGAAACCAAACACAATATTTTGCCATTTTGGCATTTGCATCTTTAAAACTAAACAAGACACCATCACAAAACATTTTACATCTTGAGAACCTGCCAGCCTGACCACACATGCCAAATTTTGGGCTATTTCATCAAATGCCACCAAAGTTATTAAGGTGCAAAACTGGGAGTTTAATGTTAAATAGCCTATCCAACCTAACTATAGGGTGCTACTGTGCCCTGTAACATATATTTTTTGCAAAACTTCATTAATGCACCATTTATGGTTCAAGTTGATGCCACAAAAGTAGGAAATGTGACATTAGGGTTTCCAACCCAAACTCCCACCACAGTCCCCAAGAAGCAAAATGGAAAAACATTAGGGTATTTTGATCTCCAGAGTCTTGGTGAATAAGTGGTGTGGTCTTCCTTTGGGTTGTCAGCCCTAATGCCCACCTCATTCCTGAGCAAACAAAGTCAGATGTGATTTCCTTTCTTCATGCAGGGCCCACAGGACCCTTCATGAAAAAAGGTACAACCGATGCTGCTTGGGTGTGGGGGGTTGGGGTTGAAACCTTGACACCACATTTCCTTTCTTTTGTGGCATTAAGTTGAACCTAACTGGTGCATTAACAATGTTTTTGCAAAGAATGTACTTTCTTTTTGAGATAGTGGAATCAGATCCTTATTCATGCAGGTCCCTTTTGGACCTGTGTGAAAACCTTCTGATACACAGTGCCCTTTGGACCCTGTGCCAAGTAAAGACTCCATTTGTCTACAGAAGTGCAGTGGCAGATGTCAAGAATTCATGATAAGCAGTACATGTGATTATATTGAGGAAGCATATAAGATTCAAGAAGATCTTGTTCTAATTTCAAATTGAGTTTCTGTCTGGGAAATTAATTTTAATGCTGACAAGCGTAAAGTTCGCATTAGGAATAAAGAATAAAAAATTCTGTATTTCTTGAGTGGTAGGCAACTCTCTAAAACTGACAGTGAAAAGGATTTGAGGATAATAAATAATAATGACTTAAGTATGACAAAACAAATAAATGATGCAATAAAAAAAGATGGTGTTATGTGGTCTATTTGGAGGAATATAAGATCCAGAGATTCAACAGTACTTGCTCCCTTTACAGAGCCTATGTTCGTCCTCACTTAGATTATGGCTCTCAGATCTGGTGTTCATATAAAGAATGTAATCCAGTTGAAAAGGGTTCAAAAACATTAACAAAATATATGACTGGGCTACAGGATTTGTGTTATCAAGACTGACTGGCACAATGAAATCTTGTGTCTCTTAAGATCTGACGGTCAAGGGAGGACTTGTTACTCATGTGAGATATTGTTCAAGATCCCTATCTAATACATAAAATGAGTTTTGAATTTAAAAATGTACTATTAATACTAGGGGCATCCCTTACAGATTTTAGGGCATAACTTCAGGTTGCCCTGAAAAAGGGACCTTCGGGGCTCAGTGGGCCTACCAGGTCACCAAAATTTAATAAATAAATAAATAAAGTTTAAAAGAAAATGTTATTTCTCACAGAGAATAGATGATTGTCATATGATATAATTATCAGTGATAGTAAGCTTTCATTTTAGACAAAATTAAATAAATTGATATTGTCCAGCTCTAATCTTCAGTATTATGGGTACTGAGATAGGATTGTCAGATGGGCTTTGTCCTACTATTAGGAACAAGATGGCAATATCGCTGATCTTGTTGGGACAACAGACCTGGCTTGCGTCACTGAGACCTGGCTGGATGATAATGCAGGCCCCATTTTGGGCTGCTGTCCGGTCAGGTTCTCAGTGATACACTACCTAATCGGACCACAGGGATGGGGTGTAGCCATTTGTTTTAGGTCAGAATTGGGTCTTGCTGGTGTGCCAGTTGAGGAAACCAGATCATTTGAGTTTACCGTGGTAGCAGGTGTGGGCTGCAGGATTGTTCTCATCTACTATCCACCCAGGGGTAAGAAATTATTCCTGCAGGAAGTAGCAGACTTCATCGTCGACATGGCTATTGAGTCACCCAGGTTGATGGTCCTGGGCGACTTCAACACCTGGGTTGATGACGAACTCTCGCTGTTTGGGAAGACTTCCTCCAACTTATGAACTTGTTGGTGTTCACACAGGTTGTTGCTCTGCTACCCATAATCACGGTCACTCACTCAAACTGGTTTCCTCCTGGGATGGAGACCTGTGACTTAGTGGTGGAACCAATCATATGGTCTGATCACTACACCATAAGGTTCAGTCTCCAGGCTCCCCCTTATAGGCCAGCTCTTGTGGAGATGATCAGATATTGCCCTTTGAGGATGTGACCCCGGATGGTCTACTGGTGTGGTTGGACCTATTGGGATTTTTAGGGTAGGTGAGAATTCAGAGAGTCTAGTTCAGGCCTATAATAAGGCTGCTACTGAAGCTCTGGATTCTATCACTCTGATCCGTGTTTGACTCCTTTCTCTCTGCCCTCAGTCCCTTGATTTGATGGGACCTTAAGAGGTTGAGATGCATTGGACAAAGGTTAGAGTGACGCTGCTGGAAATCAGCTCTTGAGGCTGACCACCTTAGATTGATGGATCATTATCAAATCTATCAATCAGCAATCACTCATAAGAAGGCAGAGTTCCTGTCGGTGAGATTGCTACTGCTCCAGAATCGACCAGCCCAGCTCTTCTGAACTGTGGACAGGCTGTGCAACCCAATCTGTTTGCAGGTCTGAAGTGCGTTTTCAAAAGCTAAGTGTGATGAGTTTTCTCATTCTTTGTGGATAAGGTAACCAACATCAGAGCCAAGATCCGACCAGTGCTCTCTATGGGGGTTGGCGGTGGTCAGTGCCTGATCACCTCTCCTGGTTCTCTTGGATATCTTTCAACTGACTGGAGATTGTGGATATCGTGCAGATTGCCCAGAGTTTGTGGCCAACATGCTATAGTCTGGATCCAGTCCAAAATGCCTGTTATTGGTGTGTATTGAGTCTATCAGCTCAGTTCTTGAAAAGACTGTTTGGCACTCCTTAGAGTCAGGCTAGTTCCCTATCTCCTGAAGAAGGTGGTGGTGACACCACTCCTTAAGAAAGCTGCTCTGGACCCAAACTGCTTTGCTAACTACATGCCTATTATTAACCTTCCCTTTGTTGGGAAGGTGATTGAGAAAATAGTTGTACTGCTGCTGGAGAACCACCTTACCATCCACGATACCTCAGATCCCTCCAGTCTGGTTTCTGGAAGAGACATAGTACTGAGACTGCTCTGGTTCAGGTGCTAAATGATCTTCTGATGGCAAGAGACCAGAAGAGTCGCTCCATCTTGGTGCTTCTTGATCTCTCTTCAGCATTTGACACTGTGGACCATGGGGTACTGCTCGAGTGCCTGAGGGCTATCTGTGGCCTGGCTGATCCAGTCCACAGATGGTTCCAATCCTTTCTCTCTGGCAGATCTCAAAGAGTGGTGTCATTTTTTCCTCTAACCCATTTTCTGTCGTGTGGGGTCCCTTAGGGCTCAGTGCTGTCCCCTGTGTTGTTCGTAGTGTATATGCTGCCCTCAGAGACATTGTAAGATGATATGGGCTGAGGTTTCACTGCTATGCAGATGATACCCAGCTCTATCTGTCTTTGTGCCTGACCAGGATAGTGCGATCTCGGTCTTTAACAGCTGTCTAGCATAAATCTGTAACTGGATGAAATCCAGTTGGCTGAAATTGAACTCCGAGAAGACTGAGGTGTTGGTGGTGGTGGATCTGGGTCACCAGATAGAGAGGTTGGTAGCAGGGCTGCCTTCCAGTCTCTGGCTCGGAGGTGTCCAGCTGTCTTCCTCTGAACAGGTACATGATCTGGGGTGGTTCTTGATGATGGGCTGACACTGCAGACTCAGGTGTCATCAGTCATTGAGTCTTCCTTTTACCATCAAAGGAATATCACCAGAATTAAGCATCTTGTTCCATCTGGTGACCTGCCCATTGATCCACGCCTTTGTGACTTCACACTTGGACTACTGCAACTCCCTCTACCTGGGGTGCCAGGGGTTGATATCCCATCACTTGCAGCTAGTGCAGAATGCTGCAGTGCGGTTGCTGATGAGGACTCCTCTTTGGTCACATTACTCCCGTGCAGTGTGAACTGTACTGGCTGCCTGTACAGTGGTGGATCAACTTCAAGGTCGGACTTCTGATCTATAAGGCCCTGCATGAACTGGATCCAAGCTAGCTACAAGAACTCCTGACTCCCTACAGCCCTGGTTGTCCTCGCGCTCAACTGATGAGGGTTTTTAGAGGTTCCCAGGGTTCGTCTGAAAACATCTGGGGCCCTGGCTTTTATGTATGGTGCCCCTACACTGTGGAACTCTCTACCTCATCAGATTCAAGAGTGTAGAACCATGGAGAGCCTCAAGGTGACCCTAAAATCCTGTCTATTTCAGAAGCATTCAGTGATTATTTCATCTGATTTATTTGAGTTCTGTATTACAAGCATTTTATGGACTGTCTGTTGTTTTTATGTACTTTAATTATGTACAGCGCTTTGGTTTTTAGATTAGCTGTACCAATAAAATGTTATTATTGTTATATTACTGATCCTAACACCAGCTTAGTATGAACCTTGGGAAAAAAAAAGTCCCCCAATATCTTTCTTTTTTTTTTTACTTGAAATTAAGAAAATAGTCCCTCATTGTCTGCTGCACCCTCCACTCAGCAGCCACCACCCCACCACCGCTTACCCTATACTCTACAGTCCAGGTCCAGTGTCATAATTCTTTCTGGACAAGAGTCATGTCTTCACACTTCAATGCTGAACTGAGAGTGGAGGAAAACAAGTAAATGCAGTGTAATGTATTTCAATGCATTTTCAATTTATCTTCAAAGCAAGGTCAGTTTTTATGTTTTCCTTCAGATTTTCAAGATGGACTTTTTTGGGACCACCTCATTAACAATGGTGATTACTTTATGTAAATCCTGCCCAAAACATAATTTTGATGTCAGTATGCAAAATCATTTTTCAGGTTCAATTTACATAATTTCACCACCATTGTTCATCGCGATGGGATCCCAAAAGTCATGTTGAAACATTGTGCAAAAAACAAATTAAAAAAATGACCAGGTTATATGGGTATATTGAAATGTTTCTACTTTCACTCATAACTTTGGTAATTTTCGGTATTTTGATATTTACAAGATAGGCATTTTTCACACTACCTCGTGAATGTTATATGTGCCATTTTCACATCCTAGCTAAAACATGCTTTCACAACTGAGGCACAAAATGACATTTCAGCAGCGATTTGAGAATTTGCACCAACCGGGTTCATCAGGTAGGGTTATAAGAAGAATATATTGAAAATTTGGTGTCAAAATATTATAAAACAATAAAGTTGATAAAATATGTTGTAATTTTTCTATGTACCCTCATAACTTTGGTAATTTTCAATATTTAAACCCTACCTCATGAAAATGACAATTGTTTTCAAATCCTGGACAATATTTGATTTCACAAAATTGCATATTGCCCAGGATGTTATGATTACACCAGTCATGTTCAGAAAGAGAGGTCATAAAAGACTCTGTTGATATTTTGGGTCAAAATATCACAAAAATTATGACGTGACATTTGTAGGGATGTCCACTGGCCTAGAGGGATCCACAGTGCTATCCGTGCCAGTGACCTGAGTTCTGGGTGAGCTCAGTGAGATAGTTTAATGGGCCAAGGCTTGAGGAGAAGGTGCTGCAACATGCAGCACTGCACCAGCCTGGGGAGGGATGAAGCAGTGTCCTGGCACACATGACACCTTGTGGTGGGCTGGGGAGTCTTTCCTCATGAGGCTTTGACATGCAAGCCAAGGCCTGATGGGCCCATGCACTGGGTACAGGGTATCTCCAGTAATATCAGGAAATTAGTCTAACAATCATTGGTGCAGTTCCTGGAATTTCAAGTCTTGAAAACAGAATTTTATTTCTCTAATCACCATAAATCAGTGGCCTTGGGTCTGAATGATGAAGAATGCATGGCACGTTTATGTAGTACACCTACCTAATGGCCTTAACACTATAGGTACAATTAACTGATATTGACACCATGAACAGTGCTTGAAGTTTGTTTAGGATGAGTTATTCACTGAACATTTTCCATATCTTTTCTAACACAGATAAAACTTTGCTTTTTTTCCTGAAGATGACAGTGCAAACCATTGTATCAAACTGTGCTGGAGGGTTGTGATGATGGTGGAGGTTGTGCTACTATGCCCTGCTGAAGACTAAAAGCATGCTCAATTAGCAGTGATGCTCATGCAGTCAATGGTTTGGTAGCTTGTCCAGAATATACTGGGGCATGCACTGTTCAGCTACTGTACTAATGACTGTAGATGTCTTCTGAGTTATTATGTGGCATCGCAAAGTTGTGGGATGCAGCCCAAGGAAAGTGAGCCCAAGATGGCACATGATACCCTGACTCTAAAATTTGTTTGA
Source organism: Neoceratodus forsteri (assembly GCA_016271365.2). Lineage (NCBI taxonomy): Eukaryota > Metazoa > Chordata > Ceratodontiformes > Ceratodontidae > Neoceratodus > Neoceratodus forsteri. The sequence continues at coordinate 1,104,693,986 of CM057458.1, read as the reverse complement.
AGTTCAGGTGCTGTGGGGGGTGTGACTTAGCAGCCAAGATGGAAGCAGCTTAATTCCTTGGCTCCCTAACCCTCTGTACATCCTACAACATCTTGACTACAGCGTAATATTTTTCTAATAACAAACGACAATCCAAAATACTACTACACATGGAGCAACTGCAGATCTGTTTAGTTTCCTTTATTATCCTGTACTACATACCTGGGATTCAGAAGGGATATCTCTGGCATGCAACTGCAAGGAACAGTGGGCCTACGGAACATCATGGCCTCAGGAAAGAGATGTCTTCAGCAAGGGCTCCAGGAGAGCTACAAAAATCAGGCACATGTTCTCTCAACTGCAGTCTGAAACAGATGATTTAAAACCCAGAACTTATAAACTAGACATTATCTCAATATCACAATGGGTATCCAATAACAACCACCAAATATTGCTCCAAGGTGATACCACTGACCGTCTCTCGGCACACGTGAGGGAACAGGATCAGATTATAAGGCAACTCACTGATAAAATAGATGAGCTAGAGAATCAGGGGTGCAGAAATAACCTTCAGCTGGTAGGTTTCCAGAGGAGCAGAACGACAGGACACTATCACCTTTCTCCAACAAATGCTCCCTCCCTGCTCAAGCATCACTGGCCCGAAGTGTTGAAAAAATAGAGGATGCATCAGTCACTAGCACCCCCTCCCATACCGGGCAACAACCCAGACCAATGTTGGTCAAATTTCTTCAATTCCAGATCAAAGAGAATCCTTCAGCTAGCTAAAGAACATGAGCCTTTGCAGTGGCAAGATCACCGCATTCAAGTATTCCCGGACATGTCCCTGCCCTCTCTGAGTGGCGCAGTGTGTTCAGTAGGGCACAGCATGCACTAATGGCTCTACAGGTCCCCTACAGCCTCCACTACCCTGCAATCTTAAAATCACTCACAACAGGATCCTCCACTCCTTCTCAGACCATGATGCAGCACAGGACTTCATCCTCCGGTCATGGCCAGAGCGCGGTTGCCAACCGCTCTCAGTATAGAGGCTCAATCCAGTGAATACTACACCAGAGCCTATGGTGTGACCTGAACCCCACCCACCTAAGCTTCAGGTCTGGTTCACAAAGCACAAGGCACAGAGGATTCTGGCTCCTTGCTGCCAGAAAATGGGGCAGAGGTAGTTCTAAATGAAGAGGGCACGCCAACAAACAATCTGAACATACACTTTCCCTCACAGGAACTGCAGCCACAGCCATGACAGGAAGGTGTATGCCAGCAGCATTGGTGTCCATCCATTTGGCAGTAGATACAGTATGCTCCCTCCTGCACCAGCAATCCACTGAAACACTGGAGCCTAAACCACATTGGCAATGCCTCTCAGTCTGATTGCCCCTACCAGTGAGACAGATACAAGCAGCAACAGCTTACCTGGAAACATTTCTAATATATCCAGCCCACTCCCTGAATGTGGTCCTGAGCATTCCTGCACCTATGCCACCATTGTTTTGGCACAGCCAACCTCAACCGCAGCATCCACGGCTTTGAATAATGGCTGAGGCAGCAAAACACTCTCCAGACCAAACGTCATTTCATTTCACCAGGGGCTTTGTTTGACTTGCTGTCTGGGTTAGGTCTGATGTTAACTAATTGGTCAGGCCAAGGCTATTGTGCTGTACAAGAAGCTGCATTGCTGTCTAGTATGGTTCCTTTATTGTGACACCAATTGCTCATTCTAGAACAAAATTGTGCAAGTTACACATTGTATTTTATTTCTAAAACACTGTTATAAAAAGTTGTTTGTATTGCAGGTATTATTATTCAGACCCCTCACTAGTCACAAGGTCTCCTGCCTGGATGAATGAATGATTGCTCAGTTCATGTGCTGGAGGGTCATTTACTAGTACAGAGTCCCTTGGTTTACAGTGTATTCAAAATCCCTAAAGGGATCACTACATTTCAATATCTCTCTATCCCTGTATTATTGGAGGAAAGTAAGAAAGGCACTGCATGTTGAGTATATGCCTATTCAGCTGGTGCCCTGTGGGATAGCCCAGTGTTTACAGTGGATCACAAACCTATCCCTGGCCCACTTGGGGACTGGTGGGTATCGTGATGATACAAGCCCTCTGCCTACCTTGGCAGCTAACCCTTTGATCATTCCAAGATCAGTCCCAAACTTTCCAGCTACCCCAAAATGACTTCTGGTGATTCCTCCAAATCAGAGCAACACTTTTTCTGCAGCTGTACCTCATATCCAAAACAAGGACTGAAGCTGCAGGTTCAGATGTTTTGACATTGGTCAAACATAAGAAAGGCAAAACTGGATGCATTTATAGATGTCTTTGAGATAAAAGACCCATGCCCAGTAATCATAGCAGAATTAATTGGGAAGAAGAACTAAAGATTGAAATCCCTGAACTAGAATGGCACAGATGCTGGCCACAGCACATGTAGCATGCAGAGACACCAAGTCCCAGCTTATCCAGCCTAAAATTCTGCACCACTGGTACAGAACTGCACTGTTCCTCCACCAACAGGGTGTCTACCCCAACGATAAATGCTGGCATTGCCACTGCTCCACTGGCTCCTTACTCCATATTTTATGATCATGTCCTCTGATTCTGCCTTTTTGGGAACAGGTCACCCAGTTCTGCTAAACTATTCTACATCCTACTTGCACTATGGATGAACCCTTTGCCCTCTTGGGATCCCTTCCCCCATTATAATGGTACTGTGCATAAGCTACATTGGGGCATGTAGCCACCACTGCAGAAAAGTCACATTCTAAGGAGATGGAGGACAATGGACATACATCCTTCAATGAATGGCTGCAGTTAGTCAGCCAGTTGGCACATAGAACATCCCTCATACTTGGCCATAGACAGGATGCATAAATACCATGCTATTTGGGATTCATTTCTACATCTTAAAACAAGACTGGATAACAATGCTTTTCCACCTCCTCACAGTACTCTATATGTTACTTGCTGTTCTGACTCAGTCTGTATGGTAATGTCCCATTGGTTTAACAAGACAATACTTGTACAGTCTATTATTCAGCATTGTATGTATTATGTTCTGACTGTCTGCTCCTGTCAACTGAACACTGGTATGTTATGTGTATTATGTTTGTATTGTACTTTGAAAAACTTTTCAATAAAACATTTAATGTTGAAAAAAAGTAGAGGGGCTGTGAAGTTTTACTTCACCAGCAAAGATGTAGCAAGTCACAGACTTTGTTCATCATGAAGACCTCTAAGTGACTCCACATTACCAAATGTGTGGTGTGAAAGCACTTCCTGAAACTAAGCAAGGTGCTTCACCATCAAAATCAGCTCTGCATTGCAGAGCATGAATAACTGGGCAGGTGCGCAATAGGCTTAAAAGATATTTTCCTGACTGAACTCTCACTGCTGGTAGCTGTGATTGAAAGGGAAGTGCACAGAGGTGAGGTCATATTTTCACAGAATAGTATAGGTACATACAGCAGCCCACAGGTGTAGGCCAACAGTGTTCACAGAATTTATTCATGCTGACATGTAAGGAGGATTATAGGCTTAGAGTTACTGAAACTATACACACTGGAGCTGAACCCTGAGGAAGAGGATGAAGTTTATGAGATTCATAGTGACAGAAGCTTGACACATGGGAATAGGTATATCTATTACACCATTGCTTTTTAATAATTGTTATCACTATTTAATATTATTTCTATTATTGTTATTATCAAGAAATATATTTATATTTGTTTGTATACTATTAAAATGATGAATTATCTGGTTTGCAGTTAATGAAGCTAGGCACACTGCAGGAAGTGTAACTATTATATCATAGTTTTCATTATAATCTTTTTATCCTTATTTGTTTCATTAAGAAATGCATTTGTATTTATTTGTGTATATAATATTAAAATGAGGAAGAATGTGTTTTGGAGTGGCTGAAGCTAGCCACACTGGAGTAGGCCCATGAAGAGAAGGATAATAACATTTGGAATAACTGCAGCTGGGTACACTGAAGTAGGCCCCTGACAAGAACAGTGAAGTTTGGAGTGATAGAAGCTAGGCTCTGGAGTAGGACAATGAGGAAGAGGATGAAGTTTATGAAATTTGTAGTGACTGAAGCTCGCACACAGAAGAAGGTGTATGCATGACATCATGGCTTTTTAATAATTTTGTTATAATTTATTACTATTATTTCCATTTATTTACTATTAATACATTATATGTATTTGTTTATATACTATTATAACAAGGAAAGATGTGGTTAGGAGTTAACTGAAGCTAAGCACACTGCAGAAAGCAAAATTATTACATCACATATTTCATTATAATCTTTTAATCATTATTTGTATTACTAAGAAATGCATTTGTATTTATTTGTGTATATAATATTAGGATGGGGAAGGATATGGGTTGGAGTGGCTGAAGCTAGCCACGCTGGAGTAGGCCCATGAGGAGGAGGATAACATTTGGAATGTCTGAAGCAAGGTACACTGAAGTAGGCCACTGACTATGGGGATGAAATATGAAGTGACAGAGATTAGGCACACTGGAGTAACTGCATCTATTATATAACTGAGTTTTGTAATATTATTATTACTGATTATTGAGAAAATGCATAGCTATGTGTTTATATAATAATAAGCTAAGGAAGGAAGTAAGAGGTTCAGTGTGACTAAAGCTTGGCAGACTTAAGTTGAATTAGAAACATCTGCAAAGTACCCTGATATGGTGGCATTAGGCAGGTGGAATCCTTAGTAATATTGACCTTAAAATTCTGATGCAGATTGCACAATAGTATCTGCTTATGCACTGATAGAATTAGGCACAGCCAGGTCAAGATTTATGTGTAATATAACATGACAAAGTGGTATGTGAGCAATCAAGCAACCAAAAGTGAGGCAAGGCAAGCTAATTTTGTTTATGTAGTGCCCTTTCCAAGGGCTACAGCAACCATATTATGAGAACTGCTGAGTTTGACAATACATGTGAAAAGGATGGAGCATGGATTGGTATCCTGACTAAGCTTGGGCATAGCCCAAGTCAAAATTATGAAAAGCAAACTTTATGCCATGAAAAATGTTTCCAATGAAACAATGAAGAAAATTGTCATCCTTTGAAACCATGAAGAAAAAAAACAGCATATTTTATATTATACAATATTATTTAATATGTACAATTATGATTTTTTCCATTTTTTTATTTAATATATTGTCTTGTACAGCCAAAACAAATGTTTCTATTATTTCTTAACTGGTAAAAATGCTCGCTCCTTAAACTCTTACTACCCAAAAGCATTGTTTCTTCACAACCTTGCACACATTTCAAAGAAATTATCCTTTACCTTTTGAAATGCATCTACCCCTCCCAGAAGTGTTGGTAGGCCATGTTTTTTTATAGGTGTGCATAAAGCATATAGGTTATTGATAACGTTGCTTGTTGTTTTTTTACATTTTCCACCTGAGGTATGTAATGTTACCGACTGCCTGACAAAACTTGCTTATTTCCCCAACAATCAGCAGCAGAAGCATTCAACATCAACATGGGAAATGTGAAAAATAGCATAGCTGGAAAGTTGCCAACACATAGCAGCTGAAGCATTCAGCTATAGCACAGAAAACATAAAAATAGCACATAGTAACTGGCATATTGCTCAACTCTCAGCAGCAGAAGTCATCAGTATCAGCCCAGAAACCTGAACGAATGTGAACAAATTAAATTGCTTTCATGTATGACTTTTACAAATAAGATTATTTATTAGGTATTTAGTGCATTCTGCATTTGCATATTGAAGAGGCAGACTACAAAAAGAGTATTGTAAAGGATCCATGAAAGAATGCTAGGAGAAGAGCAATCCAAATTGTTTGATGTTTGTGCCTTTCTCTAAACCACACACATATTCTGAAGTCTCAATCTCAGATCCAGAAGCATAGAAATGTACTGTACATAGAAACATAGAATTTGTTGGCAGATAAGAACTGCTTGGCTCACCTAGTCTACCCCTTTTTCCCTGTGTATTCGCCCACCACAGATCCTACCTGTTCTCCAGCCGCCTACTCCCACCTTCATATTGATACCAGTTTTCCTTTATACCTATCCCATACATGCTTGAAATCCAACACTATTTTCACCCCGTCACCCCCACTGGAAGATTGTTCCAGGCATCCACTACCCTCTCAGTGAAGAAATATTTGCTCACATCCCTCCTAAACTTTCTCCTTTCAGCTTCATTGCATGCCCCTGTTTTGTACACTTTCTTTTCTGAAAAAATGCTCCCTTCACCAAATTCACCCTATGAGGTATTTAAAGGGCTCTATCATGTTCCCCTTCCCTCCTCTCTCACTGGGTATACATGTTCAGATCCCTCAGTCTCCCTTACAGCTTATTTCATGCAGCCACTTCATCATTTTTGTAGCCCTTCTTTGGGATGGCCTCTATCCTATGTCCTTTCTGAGATGTCGGATCCAGAACTTGATGCAGTACTCCAGGTGTGGTCTCACCAGTGACCATTGCAGTGGCAACACCATCTCCCTCTGCTGGTGATACCCCTCCCTATGCACCTCGGCATCCCACTGCTTTCCTACTGCTTTGCCATGTTAAGGTAATCAGTTATGGTTACCCTAGATCCCTCTTCTGTTTAGTGACCATCAGTACCCTCCATTCTATATTCTGTCTCTGGGTTTCTGTACCCAAGGTGCATAATTTTGCACTTTTGCGTTGAAACCCAGCTGGCATACCCTGACATTCCTCTAGCTTTTTCAGGTCTCTATTCATTCTCTTCACCCTTCTGGAGTGTCCACTTTATTGCACATATTGGTGTCATCTGAAAAAGGCACACCTCACCTTCCAGTTCTTCTGCAATGTCACTTATAAAGACATTAAAGAGTACTGGACCCATTACTGAGCCCTAAGAAACCCCACTGGGCACTCTCCCTTCCCAAGCAAGTGCCATTAGCCACCTCCCTCTGTCACCTATCCATTGGCCAATTATGTGCCCAGTGTATCACCTTGGTTCCCACCCAAGCTTCACAGTTTATGAGCCTCCTATGGTGTAATATAGTGTGTTGTGTAGTAATATAGTGCTTATGTAAGTAATCAAATTATGAAATGTAATACGCACTGAGGAGATGCCATCATTACAGATGGTACAGGCAGACATTGGAAGGTATAATGTGTACTCAGTAGAGGTCATTATTATAGATGGTCAAGACATGTAGCCTAAGAGTGAAAAAGTACTGCAGGTGAGGGAGTGGTGAGTGTGCATTCTTACAGAATTTGAATAGACCATATATGGTAACATGTTTTTCCAAGGATAGCTGTGTACATGACTTTGCAGCAGAACTGGAGCCTTTGAAGTTGGCAGTACAACTGAAATTGAAACTGGTCTCTTCTGTCTGAGGGTGAAAGAGTGAATTGGAACAGAAGAGGAACATTACTGGCAGCACTGACTGGGTAAGTGTACTATGGTCATATACCTATATTGTGGTACAGGGATTCCCAGAGAAATCCTAAGAGTTAATTGGCCCATTTGAGCTGGACTGATCAACCAGTCAAAGGGCAGGGAAAAAGTCCCTGAGGTTTTTCATTTTGAAATTGTCTGGCAATGGAATCTCCCATAATGGAAAAGATACTTGCTTACATAGGTAAGCATTTAAGTGATAGAAGTGTCTGCCCTGTTGTTCTACTAATAATAATCCTTTGCAGTATTTTTAAAAACAAGTGGCTGAGCATAATAGTAATGAAAAGCATACTAAAAACAGTTGGCAATTGAGTTAGAGGCTACACATCAGTGTATAACTGAAATGGAAAAAGGTAGTACACTCAGCAGGACCAGCTGGTGCTGGTTAGATTAGAAAATGATCAGTTAAAATCTGAGGTTCAAAAATTCCAAAATGAAGGTACATCATATACATGTCAGCTAAGGGCACAGGCAGATGCATGCCTCACTCTCAGAGAGGAAAATCACCAGTTAAAGAAACAAGCAAATAGAGGTCAGAAGGTGATAGCTTTTTGGAAGGAGTTTGGGAAGACAACCAGCCTTCCCAAGTCAGACCAACTGCCCGGTCACTAGATATGCCACTAAACCAGACAATTTGGGTTCTGGTGCTTAGTCTGACTCATCCAGTGATGAGTCACATAATAAGTCCAACTCCTTGTACCCCATCCTTAAAATATTCTCAATGGGCACCACCAAAAAAGGACTAAATGTACTGCGGTGGCAGGGCAGCCTGCCAAAGATATAACTGTTGAGATCAAAGCTTTGATTATCTCAAAGGTTACTCAGTTGTCCTTGATGCTAGGTTCATGGGATCCTGTGTCAAACCCTGTCCCCTTTTTAAACAAGTTAGAAAAACTAAAACGTCATTTTAAATTGTCCCATCAAGATGTGTGCCAGTTGGTAACAATGGCTGCCCACGTGGATCTTGTGGACAATATCCCCAAGGAAAGTATCGGTCCCAATAATCCAGAGACAGACACCAATTGGGCTGATATTCCTGCCATTCGGCGAGCCCTCTAGCTCCTATGTGGGGCAGGTGAAACAAATTGGGAAAAATTAACAAAATGGTTATGAACCCTGATGAGCACCCCACTGCTTCATCAATTGACTGTACAGTGCTTATTCAGCCTTTGGAGGGATGACAAACCCCTGTGCACTGATGCAGTCTTTTAGATCTTCTAGGTAGACAGGTGGTAGTAGCGGTTCCCTTTGCTGTGCGAATCATGATGAATGGAGACTACTTATGATGATAAACTCAACGTATTACAAGGGTGGTGGACCACACAGATGGGTGACCTAGATAAGGAAGGCCCCAAAGGGGCTAAGAAAAAAGGTATGCGATGGTTACTAATGAAGGGAGAGCAGGGGACTTGCCATAATTGCGGCAAGCCAGGACACTTTATCAAAGAGTGTTGGGTGAAGGGTGGGGAGCTCATGGCAAGGACAGCCCAAGACAAAGAAGATACAGTTCCAAAGGGTGCCGGAGGGAGCAGCAAAATAAAACACAAGAAACCCTGGACCCTTCTCTGTGTACCAGTGGCTTCAGGACATGGCAAAGCAGATATGTGGCAAGCTAATGCCGGCAAGGATTTGATGGAATTTGAGAACCCCGAAGCCCTTTCATGACCCCATTAAATAGGTGTGTTCGGCCCCAGCCTGCAGATGAAGCTCATCTGTAGGAAGATGCTGATGGGTGACCTTATGTTAATGGGTTGGTTAGGGGCCACCAGGTTAGTCTATTGATAGACACAGGGCCCACCTCAGTATCACCAATCTCCCTCCCTTGTCCACCAAGAGGGAGGTCAATCACCTTACAAGGCATGTCAGGCATCCATATACAGGCTAGGCAGACTGACCAGTACCTGGTAAAAATTTAATCTGCCTTATTTAAAATGAGTTTTGGCAATGCCCTAACAATGAAGCTCACCGTTAGGAACTGACTGCCTAAAACTAAATGCTTTAGTAGTGGATCTTAGTAAAATGATTTTGTGGCAGGCACCTGCACAAAAGTTTGCTTGCTCACTTGTCTTATATGTGCATGTAGTAGCAACAATGAAGAGTGTGGAAAATCTTAATGTATATCAGTTGTTAGCTACCAAACATTATGGACTGGCAGAGGTCCTGCATCGTTTTTCCCAGGTGTGGGCAACTGCAAAACATGATTGTGAGAGGGTTACTAATATGCTAGCCTGAATAGTGATCCTGACCCACAGCCTCAAAGACAGTATCCTCCTGGCAGAGGCTCTGCCAGCTGTTGCTGAGACAATATCTGCTCTACTGCAGCAGGGTGTCATCCGTCTGATCTGCTCTTCAGTTAACGCTCTTATTTGGCTGGTTAAAAGTCAAGTGGGAGCTGGAGACTCACAGTAGCTTATCATATCCTAAACAAGGTCACCCCTTTGGTTACCAGTGGTGGCCAGGCTAACAGACCTCACAAGTGATCTTTTCCCCACAGCAGCCTGGTATTCTGTGTTGGATGTCTCCAATGGGTTTTGGTCTGTTCCGGTGCATCCAAACAGTCAATACAAGTTTGCATTCACCTTTGGAGGACAACAGTATACCTTTACAGGTCTTCCCCAAGGGTTCCACTCTTCCCCTCTCTTTTCATCAATGTTTGGTGCAGATTTTGCAGAGGATCTCACAACCCTCTGCCTTGGTGCAGTACATTGATGATTTGTTACTACAGATTGATACTCAGAGCTACACCTTCAGCTTCTCCTCAGCTGCTTTCATTGTCGCTGTCTGCCAGTCTGAAGCTCAATCCAGTGAAAGCTCAGCTGATGGCCACTTCAGCCACCTTTTGGGGATGGTCATCACTGAAGGGGAAGGGTACCAGACCCTAATGAAAATTAGGTAGTTCAGTATCTGCCAGTGCCTAAGACCAAAACTGCCCTGCATCAGTTCCTGAGAATGGTAAATTTCTGTCATGATTTTATCAAGGGTTTTGCGAAAAGGCTAAACCACTGTATTCCTTTTAAAGGGCCAGTAGACTCTCAAGATATCACCTTGGATAGCTCCTGTCAAAATAGCTTTACAGAGCTCAAAAGAGCTCTGGTGGCCACCCGCCCTTAAAACCCCTGATAAACAGATGCCCTTTGGCTTGCAAGTCACTGCCACTAACAAAGCACTGTCAGTGGTGCTGCTCCAACAGCACCATGGGCATTGGAGGCCAGTAGGATACTTCTCCAGATTACTAACGCCAGTTGAACAAGCATTTGATGACTGCACTCACCACTTGCTCAGAGTGTACTGGGCTGTGATGGCAACAGAACATATTGTGGGGTTTAATGAGGTTACTCTGCAGACCCCTCACACTCCATTAAAGTACCTGCTAGAACAAAGTGTGTGAGGAATGTCCTCCAAAAGACTGTCATGCTGGGCCCTGGCTCTGCAGTCATGCAACCTCAAGGTTACGGTGACAGCTGATGCAGGCCTACCCTCTATGCTACACACGATGGCTTTCCTCATGGTTGTGGGGTAATACACAGACAGTTGGACCAGGAGGTTTTCCATCTGGCTCCACAAGCAGGGATGTGAGGCTATTTGTGGATGGTTCCCAGTTCTAGCAGGATGGCCACTTCCACACCAGGTATGCCATCTGGGCACCAGAACAACAGACACACATTTTGGTAATGTATCCATCACCATTTTTGGCACAAAGGGCAGAGCTGTAAGTTATAAGGGAGGCTATAGTGTGGTATCCAATGGATGTGTGTATTTATTTGGAGTATGATTTTGTTGTCCATTCACTTACAGAATATATGCCCATCTGGCATAAGAGGGACATGTGCTCAGTCACAGGAAGCCAGTGGTACATGCTCAGCTCATGAAAAGATTTGGGAACTGGAGGAACAGAACCCATTATGGGTGTGCTTAGCTAAAGTGAAAGCTCATCAGAAACCAGGAACCAGTGAGGAAGCCAAGCAAAACTGTAAGGCAGATTAGTTAATAAGCGAGCAGCATTGGAAGGTATTCAATGGCAGGGGATAGAGAGTTAGGAAGAGCAGGATCAGTTGTGGGAGCAACATGAATTTGATCAGAATCATGAAAAGTGGATGGCATCATTAAAGAAGGTGCCATCCTTACAGGAGGTGCAGGCAGGGGATCCACGTTGCAGCAGTGGAAGGCTCAGTTGGAGGAAGGAAGGAGGTTCAAAGGTATGTGAAGTTGGTAGGTGGGATAGTGGCATGGGAAAGACATGAGGAGAGTAAAATGAATTCCATCAGAGACCATGAGAAGGAACATAGTAATGGAAAACTATTGGATGGGGACAGTGTGGTATTCATAGGACATGTCAGATAGTGGCACAAAAATATTGGTGGCCAAGGATGGGAAAGATGATTAAACAGACACTAGAGTCATGCCTGATTTGTGCTCAAATGAATGTCAAAGCCCGGAGGGAGGGCCCCTCTGGGGAGGGTGCCTTTGGCAGACAGATCATGGGGTCCTTGAGATTGACTTCATGGGACCATTAACCACGGCCCTGCAAGGCCTGCGTTACCTATTGGTAATAGTGGATACCTTCTCAAAGTGGGTGGAAGCCTTTTCAGTGAAAAAGGATACCACCAGAGAGGTAGCTAAGGTCTTGTGGGAACAGGTTTTCTCAAGATGGGGTTTCCCAAAACCTCAGAGAGCGATAGAGGCACTCATTTTACTGCAGAAATTATGAAAGCTTTGTGTGCCCTATTGGGGATAGAGCAAGATTACACATTCCCTATTACCCCAATCATCAGACATGGTAGAATGGATGAAGTGCCCTTAAACAAGGACTTAAGAAGTTAGCCTTAAAGGTAGGAAAAGACTGGGTAGCTCATCTTCCCGGAATTTTATTGTCAATCAGAAGCACCCAAAGTAAAATTACGGGATACACTTCACATCAGTTGATGACAGGAAGGGACATCAGGGTGTATTATCCTCTGACCCTGACTTCAGTACCCTATAAAGGATAGGATTCAGGCAGATGTATTCCTAACTCAGGTACAGGAGCAGCTGAATCATTACCTGCCCAACACAGCTAGAAATATGGCACAAAGTCATGAGACCAATCACGCTTGGTGCTCAAGATTATTGCCTTACAAAGAATTACAGATTGACGATCAAGTCATGGTTAAAATTTGGGCAAACGGACCATGGCAGGCAAATTGGACTGGTCCATGCCAGGTCCTGGACAAATTAGGTCCAATGGTGGTTAAAATTTCTGATGACAAATAAAAGGGTAAAAAGAATATTACCCTATGGATGCATACAGATTATTGTAAACTGTATACAGCAAATTCAGATATTACAGAGAAGAGCAATTGATACTGCACTTGATTTTTCTTTGTCTGCAGGAAGAAGATGAGAACAAATTCCACACTCCGAGGGCAGGCGGGAGCCTGCTGGAAGATAATGTACCTAGTTGGAACAGTCTGCTTACTACTGTGTATATCTTGGACTTTATAGGACTGCTGACAAACTGTAAAGGTGGTAAGGCCATCTCGAACTCTGTTGACGACCCTTGCAATATAACTTGTGTATCTGCAATAGAAACTAACTGTAGCTGTAATGACTCGTGGAGCTGGTGGAGAAATGAAAAGGACAAATGGGATGGCCATTGCAAGTTCTCAGGGATGGTGGAATATTTACTTACGGAGGACAGGTAGAGATATGATATGAACATGATAATGAATCCCAGCAAATCCCATTACATGTGTTTGTGAGACACCAAGTTTGTGTTACTAATGCTTACAAAAATGTTACTGTGTTAGTTAAAGGTTTAAAGGAGTAAGGAAAAGGCCACTGATGAATAAAAGGATAGAAAGTTGACAAACTTTTATGGGATGTAATTACAAATGAGTATAGATGTAGCATTAACAAACAGTGCGTAAGGTGATAAATGTTACTATGTATCAACAACTATTGTTTTAACATTACTGCAGGATCCACAATTTGTGACTTCGCATTTGTGCAGGGTGAGGGTAAGCCTTACAATCGATGCCTTTGCTAGGATACAATATAAGGTACATCATCAGCTAGAAGGTACCTTCCCTCCCCTCCTGATGGTATAATCACTGAACAAATGACAGAGCCAGTGTGTTACCCTGCTAGGTATGAGTTGTATAATTTTTCATATTTAGTAAGCTTTATTAAGTTTACCAAACAACAAACAATCCATAACACCATTATATAACATGACATGATACACCACAGCAACAAACTAAGCTATGCTGCTGATCGGAACTTAATGGTGTATAAAGAAGATCTGTCAAGAAAAGAAAAAGGTAAAAGAGACCAATAAACAGTAAACAAATAAACCACCCCTCCTCCTCCCTTCTCTCCCCTTCCCCACCTTCCTTTCCCTTGCCATCAGGAGAAGGATAAAGAGAAGAGAAGGAAAAGAAAAGGAAAACATAAGCCAAGGGAGAGTAGCTGGAACCAGTGAGGACAGCCACCAACTACCAACTTTACCCAGGTATTTTAAGGTAAGTTCCCCAGTGCCTATACGGGGATATTAATTACATAACAAGGTATAGTGGGCCCAAGTCCTCTGATATTTTTACTATTTCTAGAATAACTTGCTATGGTATATTCTGCTTGCAGAGCAAAGAGAATTTCTTGATGCCATTCTATGTATGTGGGAGTCTGTTGATCTAGCCAGTGACGCAATATCACTTTCTTAGCACATAAGGAAATTAACATCATATGTTTCCTTTGGTTTACCAATAAGGATATTACTGAATCTCCCAAATACAAACTTCTGGTTGGAAGGCATTTTGCAATCCCAGCAGTGGGTTAAGTCTAGAACTAATACTTTCCCAGAGAGGAAGGCTTTGTCACATTCCCATAAAATGTGGAGTAATGTACCCGCTGCTTCCCACATCTGGTGCACAGGTCCACCTGGAGCTTACTCATTTTACAAAGTTTACAGGAGTATAATATAAGTCCTGTATTATCTGAAATTGTAGAAGTCTATAACAATCCCACCTAACATCCTTATACAGCCTTTTCCAAATTTGTGACCACTGACGGGGACCCTCGTAGTTGGGGGTAGGGACCTGTCCCATACGTAATGGGGAATGCCATCTAGGTCTGTAATTTTTTCTGTAACTCTTATAATAGAATGAAATTAAATGAGAGTTAGGCCTTATTTGCAACGTACTGAGTATGAGTCCAAACATAGTGATCCCATAACCCACTACTGAAATGCCTTAAAAGGACCTGGGAAATTTGGAGATACTTATAACAAAAGTTACAGGCACATTATATTTAGCCATTATCTCTGAAAAGGTTAGTAATCTATGGTTCTCTGCTAGGTCTATGACCTTTTTCCTCTCCCTCCACCCAAAACCTTTGAGTAATAATCTTCCCCAATTTTAAAGTTAGGGTTACCTAGAATATACTGTGGGTGTCTTTCTCCATGGTATCCCTTATAGTATAATTCAATTGTTTGTGGATGTGAAGGGTTCCCATAATGGGGGTGTTTTAAGCTGTCCTGGGACCTTATTAAAAGAAAGGTATGGCAATGCCCTTATGTCCATTCCAGCTGAGGCACAGAATGGTTTCTGTATCTGCAACCACAGTGGGACATAGGTTTCCGAGCTGGGAGTCGAAACAGAGGTCAGCCATTGTGAGACAACTAAACAGTTAGTGGTGAGATAGTAAAGATATATATTAGGGATTTGTAAGCCCCTAACTCTTTTGGTCTCTGTAATTTGGATAGCACTCTACGTGGGGATTTATGCTTCCAGATAAAATTGGATATAATAACGTGTACATAGTAAACCAGGTCTTAGGCAGATATTGATGACATAACTGGAGGATATAACAGTCGAGGCAAAATATTCATTTTAATAATGTTGATTCACCCCATAGGGAAATAGGAAGCATTGCCCAGCTGTTCAGGTCGATTTTATACGAGCTACTAACTGATCTAAATTATACTGCTTCATTTTGGAATTAGATACTGATAAATAAATACCCAGATATTTCAATTTATCTTTTATCCAAGTAAGCCCAAGATGTTGGATGTCAGCTTTAAGGCCCAGTTGTTTAGAGGCATAACCTCAGTCTTGGACAAATTTAACTTATAGTTGGATAACTAACCAAATTCCTGAATTATATCCAATGAAGCCGTATAGATTTTGAAGGATATGTTATGTGAAGTAAAATGTCATCAGCATATACTGATATTTTGTATTGGAGATGGTTGATAATAATTCCTGTTACCGAGGCAGAAGTATTCAGTTTTCTGATGAGGGGTTCTAAAATAAATTAAACAGATAAGGAGAGAAGCGGGCAACAGGGTGCCCTGGTGTAATGTAAAGGGAGAAGAGAACGTACCATTACAAAAATACAGGCTGATGGGGAGGAATAAAGAACTTTAATCCATCTTATAAACTGTACCGGAATGTGATACTTTGGGAGTAGATGAAATAAATAGTCCCATGACACCCAATCGAGCTTTCTCTGCATCCAGGGACATCAAGACTGATGGTATAACAGAGTCCCTGGATGCAGAAATAAGATGTGAAATTTTCCTTTTGTGATCTGCCGACATCGTCCAGCCACAAAACCCACTTGTTCGGGACTTAGCAATGTTTGCCATACTTGGGCTAATCAGCTAGCTAGGATTTTGGTAAGATCATCAAATCTACATTTATAAGAGATATTGGGCGTAGCTTGATAACATTGTGGGATCTTTATCTGGCTTTAATAGGACCACAATGGTAGCAGAAGTGAAGTTATGATCTGAAAGGCCATTTTGTAAATGTAGTTGTAAAATTCAAGGAGTTTAGGGCCTATTTGGGCTTTAAATGCTTTATAAAAATTGGATGTGTAGCCGTCAGGGCCTGGCGCCTTTATCTGCCGGTAGAGCGTCAATGGCATGATGGACCTCGTTTAGAGTTAGAGGGCTTGTAGAATCGAAATTTGATTCTGAGACAGTTATGGGAGTACTGTGTCTTGAAGAAAATGGTCCAGTGAGGTGTGATTAAAGGCCATAGGGGAGCATGAGTAGAGCTTCTGATAGTAGTCCTGGAAGGAGGAGGCAATATCCTGGGGCGTATATAGAGTGCGGAGGCATCTTGTACAGCTACAATAAACCTGTCGGCCATCTGAGCTCTAAGTCTCATGGCGGTAGTTCCCAACCTTGTCTCCTTGGTCAAAGTATGTAATTTTAGAGCTCAAAAGGAGGTGTTCGACTCTATCACTGAGAAGGATATTATATTGAAAGCAAAGACTTTCTAACTTTCTAAGTCCTCAGGTTTAGGATGGGGCATAAGGCCTCGCTCTAGTGCTCTGATTTGTTGTAATAATAGGAAGATTCAGAGGAGATTTTCTTTTTCTTATTGAAGCTATACGAATAACCTCTCCTCATAATGAGCATTTCAAAGCTCCCCATAGTATATCCAATTTTGGCATGGAAGGGAATTAAACTCATAAAATTTATCTATAAAATTACTAAGCTGCCCCTTAAATGTTCCGATTTTAGAAGTTGGGAATTAAACCTCCAGGTTTTGTTGTGGATCGTCAATTAGGTAACATCCATTGTAGTAAATTGGGTGGTGATCCGAGATCACTTTTGCTTAGTATTCACAAGCTTGGACCCTGATAAGTGCTCAGTCCCCAACAAAAAGTAATCAATTCTCAAAACGTGTTATGCAGCAGGAGTGGAACGAGAAGTCTTTTCGTGAGGGGTGGAGAGTTCTCCATGGATCGACGAGACCAAGTGAATCCATCAGTTCCCTCAATGCCAATTGTGCAGGGAGGAGGGAACCTCTAGAGTTGGATCTATCTACTAGGTTATTAAAGACTAGGTTCCAGTCCCTCCAATAAGCATAGGAGATTTAGACCAGGGGCTAGTTTAGTCGCTAAGTTTGTAAAGAATTGTGGCTCATCTCCCACTGGTCCATAATCGAGCCCATAATCAATTCTGTATGAAACAGAATCATCTTAATTAATATATATCTACCGTGGGGATCAATAATTGAATCTAATAACTTGAAGGGTATCCACCATGCAATCAACACAGCTACGCCCGTTTACGACTATCAAACCCCGCCCCCAAGACAGTACTTACCATGAACGCTTAAAATTACCGATCTGTGCTGTGGGTAGGTGTGTTTCTTGAAGGAAAGTTACATCGATATTGATCTTCGAGAGGTGCAGGTGAATCTTAGCTCTTTAGTGGGAGACTGAGCACCTTTGACATTCCATGAGCAAAACTTTAGAGACATAGCCATGAGTAGATAAAGGAGTTCATGAGGTATCCTTGAGAAGAACTTTCCCATATCTATCAGTATAACCAACTCTGCAAACCACAATATCCCATACCCTGTGGTGAGTGGAATTTATCCCTTTCCCATTCCCTTCCTCAGTGTAAGCTCCAATTCCCGACGCAACAGCCTCTACCCAACTATCCTTCTGATTGTCCCTCCTACTAATATAAAAAATACCCTAACATATATGAAGATTGAAAGGGCACAACATATTGTGAATAAACAATAGGAACCATAAAATCTTTTCCCACTACCTAACCATTTTCCTAGTCCCATAGTAAGGTAACCAATATACTTATTGCCCCATTTAAACATCTGGCCCTAATATTATATTCTCCCAAAACATGATACCTGCAACCTTAAGACAGCAGATTGTACCCCTGACTATGGTATCCCCCCAACCTGTACCGGAACATGATGCACTGAATGATTGCAGTGGTCTCTGACCTTGCCCCCGCCCTGGCCCATCCTGTAAACTACATAACAATTATACATATACATTATCTTGATTACTCAGTTTAGCGTCAGTTCACTGGATTGTCAGGTTCGCCTACTGGCGAGAAGAAATTAAATAAGGAGGAGGCAGAGAAAAAAAGGAGGAGAGAGGGGTAGTCTTTAGATCAGAAACTGTAGTATTTAGGGCATGGATATAAAAGTACAGACCCTCACAATTTAGAACCAAGTCTTATGCCAGGCGGAGCCGACCTCCTTTCTATATTTAAAGTACAAAGATGATGATATCACACGGCTTCTTCATGAGGAGATGGGAGGAGGTGATCGAGACTCGTCAAAAATCCAACATCCACGGAGAAAGCGAAGGATGTGAGAAAAGAAAAAAAAGGGGGGCAGGAGAAAAGGAGGGAACTTGACCCAACATATAACCTCCAATCTTAAGTCAGATTTATTAACTAATCAAGATGAAACTAGGCAGCTGTCCTCAGGCAGGCAACAAAGTGGCTGATTAATGCTTTTAGAGGTAACCATCATATCTTCATTTCAGAAAACACAGTCTTTGATGCCCTCTTGTGGCCAGATAGCAAAAGTGAACTCCTTTAAACAACAGGAACTCCATCCTTGCAAAGTAGACGAAGTAGAGCCAAGAGAAGTGAAGTAGCAACAAGTCTCTCAACCAGCAACCTCAGCAGAGGGTAAAGAGATCGGGAATAAAGATTTTACTGCTCTGTTGGCCTGTTGTACAGTTTCATAGGAAACCCATTTTCCTTCATGTTGTACAGATAGACATGCTGGGTATTGCATTTTGAACTTAATTCCTGCAGCTATTAATCTTGAAACCAGGGATGGTATTCTGATCTCCTCTGTCTTACCGTGGCCAGCAGATCTTGAGCAAATCTCAGCGGGTGATCTTCCCATAATACTTTTGTAAACTTTAACTTGGCTAAGGATATACAATTTGTCCAGGAAGTTCAGGAATTTAATGATCAATGGCCTTTGAGGCGTTTACCAGCGACAGGCCTGGGGGCGTAATGAACAGTCGCCCTCTCTATAATGTAAGTTGTATTATTAGGCGAAGGCCAACGATTTTTGTGAGGAGCTTTTGAAGGAATAGAATGGGTGTAGAGCCCTCTGCATCTTCGGGAGACCAAAGATGATTAAATTGTTCCTCATTGCTGACCTTCTAAATCTTCCAATTTTGCTTCAGTTTTATGTAGGCGCTGTCTAATAGCCGCATTTCTGGTTCCATCCTATCCTTCCAACTTTCCAGGGATACAGTGCGGCTACTACGTCCGAAATGGCTCGATTAGTTTCTGTTAGTTAGCCCTGGTTATCCTTAACTCACTAGTAATTTCCTTTAGAGCCTCCTTGAAGGACTTTATCTCATCCATGAATTTTGCTTGAGAGAGGTGTCTGTGCTAGCGCGGTAGTACTGGAGGCAGCAGGTTTAGGTGAGACACCCGATGTGCCTTCGGCGCTTTGAGCCCTTCTCTGGGGTTTGTGGAGGTGTGTGCTTAGGCAAAGTCTGGCGCATCTCCGCTTCCATTCTTTCAGTAGGCCCCGATGCGGGATTAGCTCATATTATGTCTTTGCCTGAAATCGCGGTGAAACAAAGTTTACCCGTAACTCCTGGCACCTTCAGGATCAGCTTCCACCAACGAATAAACCGGGACCAGCGATGGGCAGGTAATTTAGACGTTGTTTAACGGAGCTGGAGCGGAGCTCGGTCAGAGTGCTGCACTTCCTACAGAAGCATCACGTGATCTCCAGGTATGAGTTGTATAATGTTATGTTGCACCTGCCCTTTCCTAAGTTACCTCCTAAATGTACTAATGAATCCACTATTAAGGTATGGCAAAAGCTATATAATGGTACTCTGAAAGAATATCATGCTCAAAATAATTTGCATTTTCGTAGGTGAAAAGAGACCTTGCCTCATGGGAGGGGAGCTTTTGGGGTAGCCAATGGAATAGAGTCCATGGTGCTTAAGGGTCATATATGAGATATGAAAAAGAAGGTGAAGGTATTATGACTGGTCCCTTGGCGGCCTCTCTCAAGTCCACTGCTAATAATAAACAAATAGATTGGAATCGTTCTCTGAAAATATTAAATAATTATCTGGTTACTACCAGCTGGACAAAGTTGTTAAATTACACCATGGTGAAAGGCATCACTAATAGCACTACGCAACTGTTGTGCTCTCAGTGGGCAAATGAAGCTGTAAATATGCTACAACATAAATTACAAATGATAGAAGCTGGAGCGTTACCATGGGGTATCACTAATTATAATTAATCTCAATTAGTCAATCAAACCTCGAGGAAGCTATTCTCACTTCTAGATCTTTAGTTTATGTTTTCCCGCTCAGTAATAAAATGCCTGCTGTCAATGTAGTCCCACTGATTCTGGCTGTCCCTGTCTCATTTACTCCGAGGGCTTAGGGGTGGAGGCCAACTAATCTGGGGTCCTGATGGACACCAATTAGTGCAGCTGCAATTGCAGGGAATGTGGTTCTACCAACCCCTCGTAGTCCAACCATTTTGGATAGTAAATACTGTTTAAAGCATACATTGACTTATTTATGTGGAGATTAGGTACCTTCTTATCCATATCAGAGGAGTGAATACACTTTAAACTCTTGAGGCCACGGGCAGTAAGAGAATTGAGAGATGGAACCAATCATGGTGTATTCTTACTGAAGACCCTGGAACATCCGGGTCTGCAATGATGGTGCTTGGAATGTCATGAATTTAACCCTTCATGCTTGTCCTATGTATAATGTTGCTAATGAGATCCACCTCGCTGACAAATGGATAGATTATAGTACTACTAGACTTTAACAACTGATTGAACCTCCATATAGTCATGCCACATTTCTCACCCATATCTGTTAAAGCTGTATTATACAGACAGGTGACCCAAGCATTGGTTTTAAAACAATGAGTTACAGCTGATGCCACTGAGCAATAGGCGCAGTGGATACGGTTATTTCTTAGTGGGATTGGACAGTAGGTGTCTTGGGGCTAGCCCTATATTGGCCGTGGTTATGATTTTTGTAGTAATACAAATTGCTGTTTTAATGTGTACATATTGTGTATATAAACGTATTCAACAATATTTCTGCACTGTTAAAATCCCTTACTGACAACCAATGACTATTGTGATCCCTGAGTTATTCAGGTATCAAAGAGGGATTGTAATATAGTGTATTGTGTAGTAATATGGTGTTTATGCAAGTAATCAAGTTATGAAATGTAATATGCACTCAGGAGATGCTATTGTTACATATGGTACAGGCAGATATTGTAAGGTATAATGTGCACTCATTAGAGGCCATTATTAAAGATGGTCAAGACATGTAGCCTAAGAGTGAAAAAGTACTGCAGGTGAGGGAGTGGTGAGTGTGAATTCTTGCAGAATTTGACCACACCATATATGGTAACATGTTTTCCAAGGACAGTTGCATACGTGACTAGATCCAACTGTATTCCAACTGTAGGTATGGTGTAAAATGTGGTTTAACTGGTTCTTAGGGTGTGGGAAAACTTTATTTAAGCTATGTATTGCTTTTAACAAGTTGAGTACTCCAATAAGCTATATGAGGAAAGTGTAGTTCTGTACCACAAATACAATCTTACCAGACTCAGTGGTTACAGCACCTCTGCCTCTTCTGTTCCTGGAGCCCTATAGCTGAACTATTAGGAGGCTGAATTCCCTTACATGTGGGGCATAGTGCTGAAGGTCTTGCTGAAGTCTAAGTAGGCCACATCCACTGCTCCCGTGATCTATTTTTCTAGTCACCCAGTCAAAGAAATTTATTAGGTTTGTCTGCTGTGATGTCCCTCTCATGAATCCATGCTGTCTTGGATCCTATAACCCACCAAATGCAAGGTAATCTATCAGTATTTCCTACAGATGTTACTCATTTTGTTTCCCCTTACTGGTGTCTCACTGACCAGATTGTAGTTGTCAGCCTCTTTGGTGATGCCACTCTTATGGAGTGGGACTACATCTGCCCTATCCAGTTCTGTGGGACCACACCTGTATCTAATAACTTATTGAATAGGCTGTCAGAGGTGCAGCTAGTACCTCATCTGAGCTCCTTCAGCACCTTTGTATGTACCTCACCCAACCCCATAGCCTTGCCCACTCAGATTCACAAGTCCCTACAGGACTCTTTTCTCTTTGAATGGACTTGTGTCTACTTCCCTCCCTCCAGTTGTTCTATAACCTATTGTATATGTAGCCTGTCCCTTTCCCCTTCCACTGTAAAACAGAACTATTCATTCAGTATATCTGCTTTTCCAGATCATCCTCTGCAAAGTCTCCTCTGCACCCTCGGCCTCACAAATCGTCTCCGCTTTTTTTACATATACCTTAAAAGATCTTGTCTCCCTTTGTTACACCTGGGCTATTCTTTCCTTAGTTTGTCCTTTAGCATCTCTCACTGCCTTCTCTGCTTTCCTACATTTTTGCAGGTACATCTCTCTGTCCTCTTACCTCTCTGTTTCTTTATATCTCCTGAATGCTGTCATTTTTGCCCTTACCTTTGCTGCCCGTCCCTTAAGAACCATATGATCTCTTTTTCCTGCTGCTTTTGCTCAACTCTTTTGTGCAGAGGTTTGTTGCCTTCACTATTACATCCGTAATATGGCCCACATTCCTCCGTCCCATCAGGGTAATCCCCACCAACAGAGCTTCAGCGTCTCTGAGACATTGACCCATTTTTCTTAAATCTTCCCTCCTGAAGTCCAGGACCCTCATCCTTGTGTGGTTTGCCTCTGATGTCATCCTGATGTTAAACAACACTGTCTGGTGATCACTGTTTCCAAGGTGTATCCCAAACTGATCAATCAATCAATCAAAATCTTTATTTATCCAGGCAGGCACCATTGAGCAAGGCTCATTTGCAAGGTGGACGGGTCAGAATACATCAAAGTACAGTACAGAAGCAGGTATACAAAAAGCAATAATATACAAGGAAGAAAAGTATACAGTGTATAAAGTACAGTACAAGGTTGAAATAAATAAAAAAAATAACAGCATTATTTTGCAATTGAAGAAGTCAGCAGATTGACACTGTTGGCCCGGTGTTTGCCCTGATTGTCGGTGTTCCTTGAGTCAGGGTGTCTTTCCAGATGCCTTGAAGGAGGCTCTGGTGAGACCCCTTTAAAAAAGCTTCTGGACCCGGAGATTAGGGCAAATTACTGTCCTATCTCCAATCTTCCATTTCTGGGAAAGGTTGTAGAGAAGGTGGTATCACTTCAGTTGGGAGAACATCTCATGACTCACGAGTTATATGATCCTTTCCAGTCAGCTTTTCGGGCCAGACTTAACGGAAACTGCATTAGTTGGTGCAAAATGACCTTCTCAGGTCTAGAGATCAGGGTGACAAGACAATTCTTGTTCTCCTTGATCTCTTCAGCATTTGATACTGTGGACCATTGTGTGCTGCTTTTCCACCTGAGGGAGTTATCGGACTCACCGGTATTGTTATCAAATGGTTTGAGTCATTTCTTACTAACAGGAGGCAGCTGGTTGTGATGGGCAATTTCTCATCGGCACCCTGCCTCCTTTACGTGTGGAGTCCCTCAGGGTTCGGTTTGGCCCAATGTTGTTCGCAGTATACATGCTGCCCCTGGGGATCATTAGGAGGTATGGCTTGAGTTTTCATTGATATGCAGATGATACTCAGCTATACCTATCCTTTGCCCCAGGAACACCAAATGCAGTCGATGTGCTGAACACCTGTCTGGCTGAGATAAATGACTGGATGTCTTCCAGCTGGCTGCGACTGAACCCCAATAAGACTGAGGTACTGGTAGTGGAGTCGAACAGAGCTCGTGATGGGATGGCCTCTGATTCTGTGACTGGCATTGTGCTAGGATCGGTGTTATTGATGGCCTCCCATGGGTGCGAAATCTTGGTGTGATCTTTGACAGGAACTTGTCCATGGAGGTTCATATATCCTCCGTGGTTCGTTCCTGTTTTTCCATCTTAGAAACATCTTAGAAATATCACCAGGATTAAGCCCCTTGTTCCGACTCTGGACCTCCCTACCTTGGTACATGCCTTAGTTACCTCTAGACTTGACTACTGTAACGCACTCTATCTCGGGGTCTCTGGAACTTCTCTTCGCAGACTGCAGCTAGTGCAGAGTAAGTTTTGTCATATTACTCCAGTATTGCGTGAATTGCACTGGCTGCCTGTCAGGTGGAGAGTTTTGTTCAAGGTGGGTTTTCTCACCTATAAGACCCTACATGGTCAGGGGCCCTGGTTACCTTTCTGATCTCCTGGTACCATCACTCTGTCCGAGATCTCCGCCCTCTTGTGGGGGCCTCCTCAAAGTTCCGAGAGCTAGGTTAAAATCTGCAGGGATCGCTCGTTTGGAGTTGCTGCTCGGCTTTCTGGAACTCATTGCCAGTTGTAGTGAGAGGGCTCCCACTATAGAGGCCTTTAAGAGTCGTCTGAAGACTTTTTATTTATGCAGGCATTTGGTGACTGAGTTTTATATATTTTATATTTGTATGATATTGTAATTGAAATATATACAGTATGACACACTGTACAGATTTTGTGTGGCGCCCAGAGCCTTCGGGATTGGGCGTCTTTTAAATAAATTTGATTTGATTTGATTTGATGTACAATCAACCATAGGCATACAGGGGTTATAAGCAGAGATCTTTGAGTGAGGCAGCCAGCAACTACACCTATAGGGAAAGAGGCCATGTATGGGGTAGCAGGTTAGAGAAGTAAAGAAGAGGAGTGATATATTACCGATGACTGGGGAAAAATTGAGCTAAAACCACAGAAAGTGACGATGGCTGTCGTGTACTTGTTTATTATGATAATGATGGAGGAGAGGTAGATAATTGGGACACTGCTATGGATGGGTGGGACATTAGCCAGGCTGGAGTGGACAGGGAAGGTGGGTGTAGCAAGAAGAGTTAATGAGGAAGCGTGAACTGATACCACAACATTGTTCCTGTTCATAAGCATCAGGTCCAGTCAGCCTCATGTCAGTGGTGGGGAAAGTAATGGAGGCATTAATCAAGGAGAGGGTGGTGGATTACCTGGAGGAGAGTGGCTTGCAGGACAGCAGACAGCATGGCTTCACAAAGGGAAGCCTTGCCAGACAAATCTAATTCAGTTCTTTGATTAGGTGACTCAGGTGATTGACCTGGGGAGCAGTGGATGTGACCTATCTGGACTTCAGTAAGACCTTTGACACCGTCCCCCATAGGAGTCTGGTGCACAAGTTGGAAAGCCTTGGGTTGGGTGGGAAATTAACAAGCTGGGTGGAGGCCTGGCTGTCAGGAAGAACTCAGAGGGTGGTGCTAAATGGGGTGCACTCTGGGACAGTGAAGGTAAGAGTGGAGTGCCACAAGGGTCGGTTTTGGGTCCACTTCTCTTCAACATCTACATCTACATCAGTGATATTGCTGAGGACTTGAGGGGAGAGTGTACCTATTTGCTGATGATACGAAAATATGCAATATGGTGTACACCCCAGGGGTGTAGGACAAGAGGGAGGACTAAAAGATGCCTGAAAACTGGTCTGGGATGTGACAGCTGAAATTTAATGCCAAGATGTGTGCTGTGAGGCACTTGGGAGTAGGAACAGAAGAACAGGGTAAACCCTAGGTGGGGAGGAAAGTAAAGTAACAGAACAGGAGAGGGATCCAGGGATCATAGTCTCCTCAAACCTTAAGGTAGAAATCCAATGTAGCAGGGCAGTGGGAAGGCCAATGGAATGTTGGCATGCATAGGGAGGGCATCACTAGCAGAAAGAGGGAGGTAATAATGCCCCTTTACAAGGCCATGGTGAGGCCGACCTGGAGTATGGGGTTCAGTTCTTGAGGCCACATCTCTGCAAGGATATAGATGCATTGGAGAGGGTTCAGAGAAGGGCAACCATGATGGTGCAGGGCATGCAGGAACATCATATGAGCAGATTTGTAACAAGCTAGATCTGTACACGCTTGGAGACAAGGAGGAAAGGGAGACATGATTGAAACTTTTAAATATGTAAAGGGGCTCCATAAAGTGAAAGAAGAGGGTTTACTTAAGAGAAGGAGGGGTCAATACTAGAGATCACAGCCTCAGACTGCAAAGAAAAAGATACAGGGGCAATGTGAGATTCTGTTTCTTCACAGAGAGGGTGGTGGAGCCCTGGAACAGACTACTAGACAGAGTGGTGGGAGCTAAATCAGCAGAAGAATTCAAGAGGGCATGAGACAAGCATATGGGGCTGAGTAACAGGGGAGGGTGGGGCTGGCAGGGAGGAGGTGTAAGGGAAAAATGGCTGACTAGCTGCATCAGTATGGCCTTTTTCTGACATCAAGCTTCTATGATTCTATGATTTATGATTCTATTATCCCATCATGAGTGGATTCCTTGACTAGTTTAGTTACCTCAGAAATGTCCCACGAGGAGCCTAGGTTGACCCTACTTATAGCTGAGGCTGTGGCCAGGAGGCTCCAATCAATATGTGGTAGATTAAAGTCTCCCATCAACAGTATTGCCCCTTATCTGCCATCTTGCTAATGGCTTCCCACGCTTCCTTGTCTAGAGCTCCTCCTGTGCTAGAGGTCTGTGAATCACCAAGGTGCCCCAGGGTATTTCCAGACTCTACTTATCCCCTTGCATTTCTGTTGCCTTGATATCTTCCTGATGCACTCCATAACACAACCCCCCACCTTACATCCCCTTTCTATCTTTCCTGAACTGAGTGTGTGCTGTTATAGCCATGTCCCAGTCATGGTTTCTTGTGCACCATGATTCAGTGATGGCCTCTCCAGGTCTGCCTCTGCCATTAGATCCTCAAGATCTTTCATTTTATATCTAAGGCTTCTTGCATATGTACACATGGCTTTCTACACCTTTCTCCCACCATCTCTACAACCCACTTCCTTTAGCCCTGCCTCATTTTCCCTCTCATGTTTGTTCCTTTCCCTTTGTCTCTGGTTCCCTTTATTGTCTTGAACCTATTCCCTTGGGGAGTTTTCTTCCTTCAGGTTCTTCTTCCTTTCTGTTTTATTTTGTGGGGTGGAGGGCAGTACAGTCTATGCATCCCCTCAGGTAGTTTAAATGTTTTCAAAGTAACATTTATATCATTTAAACTGTCCACTGAGGACTGCAGCTCCTCTCCCAGTTGGATGCAGACCATCACCTTTGTACAGACCAACATCCTCCTTGGTTGATCTCCAGTCCCCAGTGTAGCTGAATCTCATCTCTGCATCATTCCTTCAACCATAAAGTGAAACTCCTGATATGGAGCTCCTTGTCCTCCCTCAACTGTATACCTCTAGCACTTTGACAAAGGTCATCATGCATGCTACCTGTTTAGGTCCCTCCTCAGAGCCCTGCATTCCCCAAATATTCCCAACTGCATCACTAGCTTGGTCATGGTCCCAGTGGACAATGACATCCAGCTCCTCCTCAGCTTTGCCAGTCTAGTGATAATTAGGAACCACTGACCATCCCTCCAAGCTGTACACCAGATAGTCACCTTACCTACCTTTCCATCCCTCCCTGTTCCCAAATCTATCCCCACAGTGATTGAATCCCAACCAGAAGCTGCTTCATCTTCTGCTGGGGTCCTCTGATACTCACATTGGTTCCCCACTTGGGAGACCCCCACATCCTCCCCAGCCACTACTACAGGTACCATCTCCCAACAGTCCCATTATTCCCAAACAGTGAAGCAGTTGCATAGTGGCACTGGTGGTGGAATGTGTCCCTACCTCCTGGAGCCCACCACTGTCTAGCTGGCTCTCCTTTCTGTAGGCATGATCTAGGGTAGTGGCAGTGGTTGTGGTAGCCCTTGGGTGAGGGAAAGGCCATAAGGATCCTGGTGTGCTCAGCCCAGAGTCTAGTGACCTCCCCTTCAACCCAGAGAGGTGCGTACATATGGGACAGTACCTCAGTCCTCAGAATGTCTCCCTGAAGACTGCTGCTCTGCACCCACTGCACCATTCTACTCCCATTTCTGGCTATATGTTCTTCCTCCTGCTCCTTACTGCACATTGCCTCTTTGTTTATTTCTACCCTTGAACCTCATAGCAGTCTTTCCTATGTCACCCTAACCCAGATAGAATGTCTCATGACTTTCCCCATTTACTCTTGCTTTCCTGTTTACTGCCGTCTTTAAATTCCTACCAACTTTCTTCTGCCTCTTTACTACTTTCAGAGCTTCCCTTAGTGCCCCACAAGAAACCTTATTTCACTTACCTAGATATAGTGCCCCTACTATTACCACTAGTGGCCTGCCTCAATCTACCTGCAGTGAGTGTAACAACAGAAGTGACCAGGTACCTACCACGGCCAACTTGCAGAGCCCCTGCTCCCTTTGGCCTCCTGCAGATGCCTGCTGATGCCTATGATGATGTTACCTGTTCTAGTCCTTCACTGTTCAACTCACTGGGTCACAAGTATGCTCTGACATGCTGGACAAGGGAGTCTATAATTGCACACTTGTTAGAAGGCACTAAGCCTCTGTCAGCTCCACCTCCTCATTACACACTTGATTCATATGACTTCCTGAATCCACTCAGCCCAAGATTAATCTCCTGAGTTAGATCCCCACTACCTCTTACAATTTTAAAGGCAAGTCTCCACATGGCCCAAACACTGTCTACAAATCTTTTTTTCTCTCCTCACTTATCCTGCTATTTTGGGCATGAAAAGAAACATAAATAAATATAATTATACCATTAAGGTAGAGCTAGGTGCTCACTCCCTCTCTGTCTGCAAAGTCTGTACTTCTAGCACAGTACCCGACTAAACTGACTTTTAAATCAGTTGCCTTTTATTAGAATGCTCTAAGCCTCTGTCAGCTCCACATACGCCCCACCACCACCAATTACACACCTAATTCACAGGGCTTCCAGAAACTACTCAGTCCTGAGATGAATCTCCTTATCTAGTTCCCTACACCTCTTATTACCATTTCAATCAATCAATTTCAGTTTATTGTTAGGTTTGAAAGCCATCAACAATTTTAAAATACAAGCTACAATATAAAAACAGTCATACAAATGCAGTCATAGATCAGAATGAGAAAAATAAATTAATATTACAAAGATTATTAAAATACTATCAGCAAGACATGCCTCTTGGGCACCTTCCTAGATGATTATTGCACCTTAAATAAAACTCAGTTGTATTCATTAAGTAACATACTTGTTTTCATTCTTGATTAGCTTGCAGTCTTAATTTTGTTCATTGCACGGAAGTATTTAACCAATCTTTCTAAAGAACATACATCATTTGTGTGAATTAAGACAACAGCAGGAAGTGTAGAATCTATATCATATAAAGAGGATAAAAGGGTTTCAACCAGTATGATCTTTCTTTACTGTACCAAGTACAGGTCCATAAAATTGATAGATCCTCTGTCCCACCTGCTGAGCAGGTACAGTTCTCCAGTTCCCTGGGTAATTTGTTATATCGCACTTAAAGAACATTGTTGGGGAATCTTTCAAATTTATATTTTTGAAAAGATTCCATAATTCAGAGTCAGATCTAAGTAAGCTTTATATCCTGAAAAGTAATTATTTGTAGCGAACCATTTCAAGTGAAAAGATGATTCAATCATTTTTAAATCTTTCTTACCCAAGGTATCATTAATTTGATCAGTGATATATTTTTATATGTACAACTCAGTTTGATCCCTTTATTCACATAAGTCCTCAGGATAGATAATCTGTACCTGCTCAGTAGGAGAACTATCTCAGTATACCAAAACTGTCCCTTATAACCTATATCATGCCAACTCATATTTTGTCAAAGCACTGTGTAGACAGGATAGATGTCGATACATTTGTAAGTGTCTGTTAAAGCATTTAAATTCATTAATCCTAATTCAGATCTAACATATGCAGCTGGGCATGATGGACCCAGACCCAGAACATTTCTCAGTAATTTAAATATTGGAAACATTAACTTATGTTTAGCCTTATTTTCCCATATCTCTACACTGTATAGTAATTGTGCTTGAAATTTGGCTTTAATAGCAGCTACCAAAGGTTGTATAGTCAAGCCACAATATTTGCTATTAAATTTAACCAGATCCATAGGAGTTTTCTCCAATTTTTCTAATATCATATCTAAATGGGAGTTTCACAGACAGTTGACATTAAATACAATACCTAAATAAACACAGTATGAGACTCTCTATACTGTTTGATTTCCAAGGAGCCATTTTCCTTATCAACTGATTGCTCACCAAAATTACAATTTTAGTTTTGTTAAGATTAGTTTTAATTTTAATTCAGTAGAACTTTTAAATAAATCTATTTTCTTTGAAGTCCTTGGACAATGCAAACAACACAAAGTTGTCTGCATATGCAAGTGCAGCGCACGTTGATTGTGATATCTTCGGAGAGTCAGATGGAAGAGTGTAAAGCTCTTTAGGAGTCCATCAACATACATTGAGAAAGGTGGAAGCCAGCTCACAACCCTGTCAAACTCCCCTATTTGTTGAGAAGGGAGAGGACAGCTGCCCACTGGACCCCAACCTCACCCTAGAATTAGTCTTACTGTACAATGTATATATAATGTATACTAGATTTTTATTTATTCCTCTTTCTAAGAGTAATTCCAGAGGATTTTCCTTGAAATGGAGTTGAAAGATGCAGATTAGTCAATAAAAGCCATGTTTAATGTTTGGGTAGCCTGTGAGGAGGCGCATGGGGAAGGCGCCCGTTTATAATGGCGAACTCATTCCCTCTGAAATCCCTCATAGTGATGGGAGGTAGGGTGACCAGATGGGGTGGGCAAATGGGTGACAGGATGTCACTTATGTATGTGCATGGGGAATGGGGAGAGCAAGCATGGCAAGTGTGGGCTTGGAGGGGATGGAGGAGCTGTAGGGGTGGTGCTGTGGTGGGTTGCCAAGCTGCGTCATGGTGTTGGGGTTGGCCTGTGGTTGGGTGGGTGAGGTATTGGGTTTGGGTCTGGGCACTGGTGTGATTTTAATGCACCCGCACTAACCTTTAATTTTTCATGTTTCACCCCCACCAACATGCACCCCGGAGTTGAGAATCCTTTAGTAGGGGGGTGTGGGGTGAAACCCCGATAATGTGTGGCACAGCCCCCACAGTAAACATTGTAATGTATGTCCCCGGTGCTGTAGTCCTGGTGTCGGGGTGTCAGTAGTGCCAAAATGTTTTGGGCACTCTGACTGCCTGATAACAACGACGCTTTTAGGCTTTTTGCCATTATAACATAGAACCATCGCTTGCACTGTAAGACGTATTTCTATTAAATGTATCAGTGTAAATATATTATTCAGCGTACAGAAATTTGATCTAAATCCTGCCTGTAGATCTGAGATACCACCAGATAATTTCACTTGTTCCTCAAGTATATCAATATTATTTTAAAAATAACTTGAAGTTGACATCTAACAAACTTATAGGGTGGTGCAGTGAGGATCTGTAATACAGCCTTTATGTATAGGAATGTTATTGGCTTTATTCCATGATGATTGAAAACTACTTTCCTCGATACATTTGTCATATAAAATAGTCAGACCCCCTACACCACAATCTTGTATTGCACAAGTATACTTCTGCTGGGATACCATCAGGTTCCGTGCTTTGTGTGCTTTTAATGAACTAATAGCAGTATAGACTTTCTCAGTAGTTATAGGACATATCTGAGTATTATCAATACCTCTAATGGGAAACGTCTCCATCAGCCTCCTGATCCCAAAAGATCTTAGTGAAGTACTCTATCAATTTGTCCTCTGCAATGTAGGTGTCTATCTATAGATGTTTTATAAATAACTGTGCCCTTTGCTACTAGCATCCAGAATCTTTTGCCATCCTTGGAATTAATGGCTACCAGCATAATTTCCACTGTCCTTAATAGTATGTTTTTTTTTTGTCTTAAAATAATTTTATATTTACCTTTCTTCTCTTTGAGATCCTTTAAGATTTCTCTATTTTGGTACTTTTTAAAAGATGTGTATAGTTTGTTAATTTTCGTTTTGCCTCTCTGCATTCCCCATCATACCACCTACTTGGTTCATCACATGCATTTTGGGGTTTTAGTGCAATTTCCAGCTGATTTCTTAATTGCCCAAAATATTATTGAATCCCAATGTAAGATGTTCATGGCTATATCCCAATAGACATTGTAGTTTGTCATTCAAAAAAGAAGAGAGCAAAATCTGAGTTATTTGTAGATCAGAATTCTGATGCCAGAGTATTTTTTACAGGCTCTTATTTCAGTAAAAGGACTACTTGCTCATCTTTCTCATTTTTAACAGGATTCTTATTACTAAATATGATTAATGGAAATTTCACTCTCAAAGCGTGTAATAATATATAACCTTCTCAAAACTCAAGAGCACCAGTCCACAAGGCCAGACCAACCACAGTGGCACCTCTTAAAGAAATTGGGTCCATTCATCTTCCCAGCCCCTCTAATCTGCCATTTAAAGGAAACAGATTATGACTTTTCATTATATTGATAAGTTTAACCTTGGCTGCATTGTTTGTTTTGGTCCTTAGATGACATATTATTAAATATTTCTGAGGTATTAGCAGATAAGAAAGAAGAGTTATCAATTACCCCATCAAAATTGACTCTTCTGGCATTGTTATCTTCTACTAATATTATCCTATGGTCTGGGAATTTCTGAATTATCTCTAAAATTCATTATCAATCTCTAACCAAATATTGCTTTGATAGAATTTTGATTTCTGGTGGGATGTAGCTGTTTATCAAAATAAAACCACAGTAAATCAAATGTGGCCCAGCAACAATAACTCACTCTGTCACAAGCAAAGATGCTCGGAAGACCGCTGGTGAAAGATGCCCTATTGTGTCAGAAAATGACTCTTTAACTGAACCCCTGTCCAAAATGGTTGATTTCTACATTAGTGAAATAGCCAAAAATGCCATCCTATATTAAGATACAGGAGACATCCTCAAAGGGCTTGAAGATTTAGCAATTGAGGATGACAGCCTGTTTGTGACACTGGATATTGAATCTCTGTACTCCAACATCCCTCATCAGGAAGGACTGTAGTCACTGAGGTATTTCCTGGATAGAAGGGTCAAGAAAGACCCCCATAGAGATGTTGCAAAATTCACTGAATTTGTGTTAAAGTGTAGCATTTTCTTATGGTGAAAACAATTCATACAAAAGAAGAGAATGGCCATGGGGCAAGTTTGGCTCCCAACTGAAACATCTACCTGGGAAAATGGGAGGCTGAAACAGTCAGTCAAAAGACAATAATCCATTCCTGTCCAAAAAATAACTCTATAGGAGGTTTATTGATGACATTATAATCATATGGAAGGGACAGAGGAAGAACTTTTCTGTTTGTTAAACATCTAGAGAACAGTAATGAAAATCTGAGATTTTCAGTATCTTCAGTAAACAACAAATAAACTTTCTCGACCTCATCATATCTAAGGATGGATTAGGGATGTCAGACAGACCTGTACTGCAAACCCACAGATAGGAACTCTCTCCTTTAAGCAAAAGCAGCCACCCATATCATACCATCAAAGGGATAACCAAGGGCCAGTTCATAAGAATCAAAAGGAACTGCAGTGACCATAAACTTATGAAACAAGGGCCAATGAATTAGAAGAGAAATTGCACAAAGGGATACCCTAAAGATGTGATACACGAGCTAGATCAGAGGTGGACAGTATCCCAGGTCAGAGGTCATGAAAAGAAAACCAGAGACAGGGAGAAAGGGACCTCAGAATAAATTTGGTGACAACCTATAATGCATAATCTAAATAAATAAATGACATTATTAAGAAAAATTGTCACCTAATAACCCTTGACTCTGGTTTACAAGACCTAGAGAAACTAACCCCAGGATGGTACATAGGAAAGGGAGAAGCCTCAGGGACCAGTTAGTACACTCTGTACAACCAAGATACATAGATACATAGATACATAGACAGTGTCGGCAGATTAGGGCATATGGCCCACCCAGTCTGCCCATTTGAGACTGTAAGTTCAGTTTATGTTTTCCTGGAAGTCTGTTGCCCTTACCCCAGACCTCCAGAATTCCTTTATGTCTATCCCATGCATTCTTAAATCCTGTGATTGTTTCAGCCCCCACCACTTCCTCTGGCAGGGTGTTCCACTTGTCCACCACCCATTCTGTGAAGAAATTCTTCCTCACGCTTCCTCTGAATCATCCTCCCTCCAACTTCATCCCATGCCTTCTAGTCCTGGAACATCTTTTTCGCTTAAAAATAGTGTATTCCTGCACCCTGTTCTTCCCTGTAAGATACTTGTGCCTCATCATATCCTCTCTCCTCTCCTCCAGGGAGTACATGTTCAGCCCTTCAACCTGTCTTCATAGGACTTGTGATGCAATCCATGCACCATCTTTGTTGCCCTCCTCTGAACCTTCTCTACCCTGTCTATGTCCTTACGTAGGTATGGTCTCCAGAACTGTACACTGTACTCCAGGTGGGGCCTCACTAGTGTCTTGTATAGTGGAATTATGACCTCCCTTTTCCTGCTGGTGATGCCCCTGCCTATGCATCCCAGCATCCTATTTGCTTTACCTGCTGCCTTGTCACACTGTTTCCCTACCTTGAGGTCATCAGAGATGATAACCCCAAGATCCCTTTCCTGCTTGGTGCATGCTATATCCTCACCCCAACTGATATATTGTGCCAGGGTTTTTGTGCCCCATATGCATTATCTTGCACTTCTTTGCATTGAATTTCAACTGCCAAACCCCTGACCATTCTTCAAGTTTCTGCAGGTCCTTCTCATTCTGTCTACACCCTCTGGTGTGTCTACTCTGTTACAGAGCTTTGTGTCATCAGCAAACAGTGAAATTCTGCCTTCTAGGTCCTGCGTAATGTCACTGATGAAGATGTTGAATAGGACCGGTCCCAGCACTGATCCCTGTGGTACCCCACTGGTCACTCTTCCTCTGTGGAGTGACAGCCATTTACCACCACCCTCTGTGTCCTGCCACCCAGCCAGTTACCTACCTGCCCACACCCATATTCCCCAGTTTGTGTAATAGTCTTCATGTGGCACAGTGTCAAAGGCCTTGCTGAAGTCCAGATAGGCCATGTCCACTGCCCTCCCCTGATCCACCTCCCTAGTCACCCAGTCAAAATTCAATGAGGTTGGTCTGACATGACCTCCCTGGTGAAACCATGCTGCCTTGGGTCCTGTAGTCCATTGACAACCAGATGTTCCACCAATCTCTCCTTCAGTAGTGCTTCCATGATCTTCCCCACTACTGAGGTGAGGCTGACTGGTCTGTAGTTCCCTGCTTCCTCTTTGTTCCCACTTTGTATAAGGGGACTACATCTGCTGTCCTCCAGTCTTTGGGTACCTCCCTGTTTCCAGTGATTGGCTAAACAGGATAGCCATAGGTTCAGCCACCACCTCTCTAGTTCTTTAAGGACCCTGGGTGCACCCCATCTGGCTTCATTGCTTTATCAACTCTTATTACTTCCAGTTCCTTCAGGACCCTTTCTCGTGTAAAGGAACTTGTGTCCATTTCTGCACCATTCTCACCCTTGTACTCCCTTCAGACCCATTACCCTCCTCTTCCTCAGTAAAGACTGAGCAGAAATACCTGTTCAATATGTCAAGCTTTACTGTTGTCATCCTCCACGCGCCCCATCCTCCCCTTTAGTCTCACTATCCTCCCTTTGCCTTTCTTTTTTCACTTATGTACCTGTAAAGGTTTCGTCCTCTACCCACTGATTTTGCAATGTGTTCTTCTGTCTGAGCTTTGGCTTCCCTTACTGACCCCCCTGCCTCCCTTTGCTTCTCCTGGTACTTCTCCCTATCCCTTTCTGCCTGTGTCTTTTGTATTGCCTGAATGCAATCTTTTGGCTTTCACTTTCTTTGCTACCTCTTTGGAAACCATAATGGTCTCTCTTCCTTTCCTCTTGCTAACCTGCTTAATGCATAATTCTGTTGTTCTTGTAATCCCCATTTTAAATACTGACCACTGTTCCTCAACCCTGATTCCTGTCCCATTTCCTTAATGCCTCTTTCAGTATTTCCCCATTATTCCAAAGTCTGCCCCCTAAAATCCAGGATACGTGTTTTGTGTGGTTTGGTTCTGCTCTTCTGTGATTTCAAACCACAATGACTGGTGGTCACTGTTCCCCAGGTGCTCCCCGCTGTTACCCCATCACACTGTCCCTGTTTGTGAGCACAAGGTCCAGTATTGCCTTCTGCTGAGTTGCTTCCATGACCAGTTGCTTCAGGAAGGCACTCTGAAGGGAGTCCAGGATAAATCTGCTCCTAGTTAATGCTGCTGCTGGGATGCTCCAGTCCACATCTGGAATATTGAAGTCTCCTAGTACTACTACCTCACCTTTGTCTGCCATTCTTTGGATGGCTAGCATCAGCTCCCTATCTGTTTCTTTCTCCTGGGCTGGTGGTCTATAGACCACACCTGTGCGGATGTGTCCCATTTTCCTTTCCAGCTTAACCCACAGTATCTCTCCCCATTTTGTTCCCTCCTGGATCTCTGTGGCCCTTATGTCATTTTTTCACATACAGTGCCACTCCTCCTCCCACCCTACCTGCCCTGTCTCTTCTGAATATGTTGTAGCCAGGTATGGCCATCTCCCAGTCATGGTTATCATTACACCAGGTTTCAGTGATGGCCAGAATGTCCAGGTCTGACTGCACCATGACAGCCTCCAGATCTTCCATCTTGTTGCTAAGGCTCCTGGCATTTGCACACATGGTTTTCCATGATTTGACCTCCTAGACTGTTTCACTGTTCTACTCCAGCCCTTCCTTGGTTGTCCTTTATCCTGGTTCTCCTTGCTGTCTGCCCTTCTGCTGAATTTTGCCCTTTCTGCCTATCCACCTCTTGGGCACTTATCTCCATCTTTTGCACACTGCTTTGTAGAGATAGCCACTCCTCTGGTTCACTGGTTCCACTACTAGCTGTGGGGGTGAGCAGTAGGTACCTCCTTGCTGGCCTGCCACCCCTTGCTAGTTTAAATGCTTGTCAATGTAGCATTTACACTTATCATTGAGTGCTTGATTCCCTCCAGGATGGATGCAGGCCATCAGGCTTAAACAAACCTCCATCCCTCCTGGTGGATCCCCAGTCACCAATGAATCCAAACCTTCCTCACAGCACCAGTTCTTCAACCATGAGTTAAAGTTCTGGTGCATGCACTCCTGTATCCTCCCTTGCTCTCGCAGGTAGTACTTCTGAGAAAGTGACAGAAGTAGCTACTTGCTTGAGACCCTCCTAATTTCCTAAACTCTTCCTGAACTTCCTTTGGCTCCCCATTTGCCAGGTCATTAGTACCTAGGTGGATAATGACATCCAGCTCACCCTCCCATCTTGCCTTCCCAGTGATCCCCAGGATCTTCCTTCCATCCCTCAAGCCGTGGCACCTGGTAGGCACCTTACCTCCCCTGTCCTCCACCTCCTGTGTTCCTAGCTGGATCCCTCTTATGATGGAGTCCCCACCAGGATTCACTTCCTCCTCCCTCTGGGTCCACTGCTTTCCCGCTGAGATCACCTCCTTGGCTAACCTCCACATCCTTTCCTTCCACTTCTCTGGGTACCTCTATTTGTTGTCCCCATTTGCCAGTGTGGCATATGAGTTCTTGAGTGGAATAGGATCTGGGATGTGCCTCTGCCTGACCACTCTAACCCTCCCTGAGATCACTGTCATCCAAGTGCTCCTCGTCTCGCATCCTTTAGGCAGTTGCATTGAACTGGGTGGTCTCTGAATAGGGGTGATGGTACTCCTGACCCAGTTTTCTGCTCTGAGTCTGGCTACCTCATCCTGCAGTCTAGAGAGATGATGCAGATAGGGCAGCACCTCAGTGTCCAGAAGGTCTGCCTGAATATGGCTGCCCCACAGCCACTGCATTGCACCACTCCCCACATTATACTGCAGTTATACTGCTATTCCACTACTTGTCTGCTACTGAAGCTCTCCTAGTTCCTTTTATTAATTTACTGTCCTAAAAATCCTGCCACTGATCCTCAGATAATTTTCTTTAAAAAAAAAGAAAAGAAACCAATAAATAAATAAATGAGTCAAAACACTTGTCATGCTGAGGTGGGCTTCTTCCCTTATGCTCCTCCTACTTCACACCCTTACTATACCCTGTGTTTAGCTCCTGTCAATCAGATTTAACAGGGCATATAATTAAGAGTTGGGGAAGGGAGGGGGGGTGAAAATTTGCAGCAATTAAAGACAGTACAGAAATACACCACCACTACTTTTTAAATTTTCAACAGCCCAAAAACAATTCTAAGTAAAGACAACAAAGAAAGTACAGTGTCACTAAAAGCCCACAATCTAAGTTTAAAAGAAAAAAATACCAGTTACTCTAAACCACTGAATTGAATATGTTTCCTTCCTTCCCTTCTGGCTTCTTCTGAAATAAAACTCACTTGCTACCTCAACTCTGACTAAGCCCCACCTCCAGTTATCACATAGCTGAGGTCAGAGGCCAGACAATTAACACCCTCACCCAAACTACAGGGCAGTCAGACAAGCCAAGATAAAATTTGCAGCAATTAAAGACAGCACAGAAATACACCACCACTATGTTTTAAATTTTCAACAGCCAAAAACAATTCTAAGTAAAGACAACAAAGAAAGTACAGTGTCACTAAAAGCCCACAATCTAAGTTTAAAAGAAAAATAGCAATTACCAGTTACTCTAAAGCACTGAATTGAATATGTTCTTCCTTCCTTCCTTCCCCTTCTGGCTTTCCTAGAATGTGGCTCCAAAAGAAACCCGATGGGTGTCACAAATGTGGCAATTGTAAGTTTTGTAAACATGTCACTACTTACCAAAACCTTTAAAACCCCCAAAACAAAACAGGAAGCCAAAATAAGGGTGTTTATTACATGTGCCACTGACGGGGTCATATACATGGAAAGGTGTACCTGTAGTTCCTTTTATATAGGAAAACAAAAGAAATTTAAGCAACTAATAGGGGAGCACCTGAGAACCATCGAGAATAATGACCCAAAGAATGCTCTGCCAGTACATGTCAATAAAATGACAAACAAAACTGAACACACATTTTCATTTTTAGGAATATAAAACCCATCAGGAGCCCAAGGGTGGCACTATGACAATGTTCTCCTAAAAGAGAACAATATTGGATTTTCAGCATAGGGGTCAGAAAGGCCAGGCTTGAATGACAGGACAGAGCTGAAACCTTTCCTGAGAAAATACCCCCCCACACACACACACACACACACACACATGCACATTTAAGTATTTTAATTTATTCCTACTACAGAACCCCTTGTATATTGGTCTGAGAATGTTCTGTTTAGTTTTTCAGTGTAAGCACTAAGATAGACTGGCATCTTTCACAGAGCCTTCAAATATCTATTAGATATCCCACAATAGATAGCATGCAGTAAAACATTTAATACTGTGTCTTAAACTAATCGGTTCTCTAGGCATTATTTTTCAGTTAATTGGATTTGACCATTGTTGCACCTGGCACACGGCAGTGGAGCTCTTGATGGATACCTTGCCAGTATCAAGGACACTACAAGTAGTTCCATTCCTGTGGTAACGAATTTCCATATTTTTTTAATAGTAATGATGTACAATCATGATGCCTTCATTATATTTATTAATGTCAGTGCAATTTCCACCTTATGAATTAGTAAGCAATGTTGTCCTTTTTTAGTTGTGGTGAATAACATTTTCATGTTGTATTTACATGATTTTATTTTACTCTGGGGTATTTCTTGGTTTTCTGCACTGTCACTTTAAATAGCTCTATTTAAGAAATGTATCCCAGATGTAGTGTCATCCCTATGACTAAACACTACGGGTGTGAAACGCATCAGGAGACACATTCTGGAGAAAGGAAGGAAGGGTTTTTGTTTTTTTGCCAAGGCTCTACAACGCTTTTTGTGCTGTGCTGTGGAAATTTATGTAATAAAGGAGAAGCACTTGATTCACACCAGCGGTCTTCCAAGCATCTTTACTTGTGACAGAGTGAGTTATTGATTACTTGTTTATATGTCTTGTACATATGGCCCGGTGCAGCCCAAACTGTTTTCATTGCCATAAAACCACAGTACCCTGTTTCTATGAGATTTATGATAAAGTTAGATTAGTGCTTAAACATTTCACTTTATTAAAACAACCCACTTTAATAGATGTAGCTAGTCCTCCAGTCCATCTATCTAGTTTCTGTGCCCTTAGACCAGGGTGTTGAAATATTTCATACCATTATTTGAAATGCAATCTCTTTAGAATGTCAAGTCTCTTGAAAGCATAACATTTCTGACATCAATACTCAGCTTTTCCAGTCACAATCTAACACTTGGTTACTTCTATCCAGCAATATTCCATGACAACAGAGATATACTGGAATATTGATCAAATTATTATTATAGATAGTGACTATCTCAGCAGAATCATTATGTGTATTTAATTGTCAATCATAGTACCCAGCGAGTACTTGAAACCTATTTTGCAGGGTAGGCTACTAGTAACTTTCTCTGTTCTACATATTTTAGGATTTGCCCAGATTCCTAATATATTATAATCTATGACATGTAGACACAACTTGTTCAAACATTTCTTTCTCATAGATTCAGGTGGCTAAATCTCTTATTTTTTATCAGCAGGTCTACTTGGCTGCCTGAGCCTGATCTTTTGGCCTTTATTCTATTCCTTTTCTTCACAGAAATGTGTAGGAAGTTGTTAAATAAATTATATATGGCATTTGTCAGCTTATACTCATTTTCATTTTCCAGGTGTGCCATGTCAAACAAACTCAGGTAAATATTTTCATTATCCATTTCTTTTGCTTGTTCCTCAGTGGTATTAAAGAGATGACTATTTGGAAAACAACACTATGAAATTTATTTTGTATGGCAAGGCCATTTAGCCAGACATAATTTGCCACCCTAGCTGATGTAAACAGGACAACAATAATAGTAGCAGAGTCCAAATGACACTCCTCACTTCAATTAAATCTTCTGCACCAAGGTCAATGTCCAGAATCAAACTCAATTTCTCTAATGTACACAAGATCTGATTACCCTTTTCCAATGTGATTCAATCACTTGGGCCAGTAAATCTAATCAGAAGAAGTTTTGAATTTTGGTTGCCATTAGATGATCCTTTTGATCATTCAAGGGTGTGGAGATAGCGTCATCCTATCCATCCTATTGTCAAATGATCACCTCTACCTGGATCCATCCCTAAATCCTGTAGTACTTGGTTCCTGATCTGTTGATTTAGTTGTTTGATTTCATTTTCCAAATTGCTTAGATAGGGTAGCAATAAAGTTTAGGGTTTGTTAGAAGCATTGCAGCTTCCAATATCCTTACTCAGTCCAGTGGGTCACTTATTGTTTTGGCTTGCAGAAGTGGTTAATAAACAGAACCAGCATTGTTCACTAAACCATTCTGCATAGTTAGAATTTCTCCACTAAGAGCACTGTCAGTGCTGTTTGAGGGATTCAGGTGTTCTCACTTTTGTCTCTTCCTCCTTTTCCTCCTTTTGCCTAGTTTTTTTTTTCCTTTCGGTTTCTAAGTTATCTGGGATTTGTATAATGTTGAAATTTGGCCTTCTGCCACTATGTACTTCAGCTTGATTATCCTGGGTTGACAGACTATATACACTAATATCCATAATGGGATTTACATTTTGCAGTACCTCATCAAGTTTTAAATCTGTTTCTTGACACATCCTCCTTAACAGTTCAAGTATATTTTTGTTAACTATTAATTGCTCCATAATAATAAGATTAGCATAGTACTGATTTCGTGAAAGTTGTACTGAGTCCTTACTTAAACAGTCTGGTTTATGCATTAAGTTCTTTGATTTTTCTTGCATCATGTTCCTTTCTGTATTGTTATCAGTTCAATGTTGACAGCATTGATATAGCTTCAGATGGCTTTCATACTTCTTCAAACCATCTATAGTGCACTGCAGTTCTTGTATTACTACAGCAAAATTATATCTATACCTAGTTGAGTCTCCATTACTATTTTTATTAGACCTTCATATGAGAACCATATGTTAGGGGTGATTTCTAGATCAGCTGGTAGTAAATTACTAATTTGTGAATGGGTATCAGCTACAAGGCTTTTCCACTTCTTCCCTTGTTATCATTATTTCATATGCCCAATGAATTTTATAGTCCATATATACCCCTGAGACATTATTTACCTCTGCAGATTCAGATAAGTTTACAGCAGTCTTATTACAGTAAATCCTATTCTAGGGCTTCTGGGGTTGAAGTTTTACTTCCTCATTTTGACTGTCCAATAATGTGTTTGGTAATTTTTGTTTGCCAAGAAGAAGCTGTTGCTTATTAGTAGGAGCTCTGATGCTAGTGGTGATAATTATGGATTTTGCAGTCTTTGCAACCTAGTAGAGGCCATATTTATAAATGTATTTGTAATAACAGAAATAATAGCATGCAGTAATATAGAAAGTGGTCTAACTTCAAGTTAATACACACCAGACATGGAGCTTAGCTGTCAATTTCCTGATAATAGGCACAAATATCCTGGCAGTTCAATTTAATTGGATACAAAAAATACAAACATAAGAAAAAGCAAGAATAATAATAGTACAGCAGAATGTCAAAATCCTTGTTGTTGGTTACTGCTTCCTTAGTTCGCATGTATAACAGAAAATCACACTTGGTCAGTTTGTTTATATCGGAGTGATCTCTCTGGTGAGGTAGTATTGATTGTAGAATTTAGCTTTTAATATGATGCAACTGGAAGAAGTTGCCTCTATCTGTAAAGTCTTCCAGTTAGATGGCTAATCAGAGAAACAGGAAAATCCTTGATTGAAGACTGCTTTAATGCTAATTGTCCCTTCCTCCTTTTCACCCTTTCTCTGAGCAGGACCTCACCCAAACACGGACCTTAAGTGCTTTGATGCTTTCAGAGGAACTCCTCAATGGTCTAAAAAGAAATGAGTAGCCTCTGGTGAGTAACAGGTACAATAGGGATAATATAAAAATAATAAGCTACAAATATGTGCCTTTACCCTATACCCCATATTCCATTAGAAACATGGCGCTACCATAAAAATATTAAATTATAAGTGAATAAGAAACCCCTTCAAACAGCTGCCCATATTGGTACTTATTCAGGTTCTTTTCTAAATTAAGTCTGACAATTAACAAACTAAATGTACTGTGATAATGTCTGTAATAATGTCTGTTATTCCCAAGATCTTTTCTGGTGA
Source organism: Neoceratodus forsteri (assembly GCA_016271365.2). Taxonomy (NCBI): domain Eukaryota; kingdom Metazoa; phylum Chordata; order Ceratodontiformes; family Ceratodontidae; genus Neoceratodus; species Neoceratodus forsteri. The sequence continues at coordinate 1,104,650,588 of CM057458.1, read as the reverse complement.
TGTAATCATAAACATGTAAGTGCAGATAACTCTGATCTCTGTATATCATCAGAGTTCTGTGGTCAGTAGCCCCAATTTCAAGTTTGCTGAACCTTTTGTTATATAAAAGTTGTATTTAGAGCAGTGAATATTGAACCAATGCTTTGGAAATTATTTACAAATTGTTGAAAACCATGTCCTAAAAGTCACAAAATGGGTGGTGTAAATTACAGTAATAAATTCATGCATGGCAAAATGAAGAAAGCAAAGCTGCTTATTCTAGTGATAAAACCAGGGATTCTCCAGCTGACTGGCTCTCTGGCACATGACACACCCACAGTCAATGGAGAAAAATGGCAAATCTGACAAAAAATGCCACTGCATGCACTTTTGAGCTCCCAGCCAGTAGGTCACCTGACCAGAAGCCCCACAAAATATGAATCTTATTTTAAATCTTATTTTAAAATTACAAACATCCCATCCAATCTATACACCATATGTAATAATAAAATTCAAGTTCATTTAAAATGGCAAAGCCAAGAAAAGGTGATAAAATCTAAAAGTATTGGGTTAACATGAACCAGTATGACCAGCAACCATTTTTAAGTGAAAGTCTCCTCAACCTTTTTCTGTATACCTGTGTAGTTTGTTGGCTTGAACAAGGATTCCTCTTTGCATCCTCTAATTTCATCTTCATTTAAATATAAATTAGTTTGCTTCACTCTGTTTTGCCCTGGTGTGAAAACCTGTTTATTTCCATTGCAAAAGTCATAACCCCACTCATGCAAGGCATCATGGGAGTTGATGATGCATATCTGCATAAATCAACAGAAGTTATACTTTCATTCAGTTCTGTTACATGTCTTGAGATGTCCCTATATTGTCTAAAAGCATTTCTTTTCTAACTGAGACACACTTTAAATTACACAAAACAGCAGGGCACTTACTATGCCTTGAAAAGTATTCATAGTCAGCATAAGACACGAACACAGGAACTGCAGAGGACAGAAACAACACTGATTAATACAATATAACTACTTCAAACATTAGCACTAAAACATCATAAATTCCAAGATGCTTTACATGAGTTGAGTCATGACCTTTGCAATGGAATCAAGCAGGTTTTCACACCAGGGCAGAAGGCAGAACAGAGTGAAACAACATCATGTATACTTAAATTAGTATGAAATTAGGAGGTGCAATTTAGGAATTGTTGTTCATGCCTACACACTACTTGGGTATACAGAAAATAGGTTGAGGGAACTTTCCCTTTAAAAACAAGTTTTAAAGTGTCCCAAACACTGCCTACAAATCTCATTCTTTTCTCCCCATTTATTCTGCTGCTTTCAGTACGAAAAGAAATACAAATAAATATTAATATACCTTTAAGATAAAGATAGGTGCTTATACACATCAAAGTATTATGGGTATGCATATCTTTGTTCAATGTGAACTGACAAGGTTTTGCAGGATCAGACATTGCCTTTTAAACAAGCTTTACATCTGTGCCTGAACAGGCGGAGAATGACCAACTACAGACATGTGTTTCATCCTGTTGGGACTCCTCAGTGCAATGCAGTCATTGTTTAGCCAAGTACTATACCAGAATGTACTTATTATTAATGCACTTATATTTATTTTTATTTAAAAATTGGGACTGGTTCAGATGCAAAACAATACACTGTCACAAACTCAACAGTAGGGATGCTTCATGGTTTCATGGGATATGGTGACATCAGAGGTCACGGTATTAATACTGTAGGCAGTTTTCAATACCACAATATAACCATACATACAATCATGCATAGCATGCAATCATAAGGTTTTAAATCTTTAAACTATTTTTCTTCTGCTTAGACTCTTCCTGACATGATTTGATGAGACTTCTTTATTTTATAAAAATTAGCACTTGTTTAATACCACAGTACAGTAGTGTGATAACTACAGTATTAGATGGCATGGTTATCATATCAACAAAATTTCATACCATCATATCCCTACATGGCAGCAAACATAGAAAATGAGAAAACATGAGATGTGGGAACATGAAACAGTACATTACTTTGATAAATTATTGAAAATTATTGATTATTATTAGTATAATAACTGGAAGTATTTTTTGCCAAAGAGAACCCCCATTTTATTTTGTCATTATCTCCAGTTGATTATAGTGGCGAACACACTCCAGGTTGCCCTTGCTCCACACATCAGCCCATTACATTTTTGCCTTCTTCATGCACACACTTCATAGGCTCTCAGCAGTGCTTTACAATCATGATTTATGATAATTCCTTTCTGTATACTTTATACTTTTGGGAAATTACAGACAAAGTAAAACAATAAAAAGAAAAGTTTAAACTCCTCTTCAGCCCCTTCAGCTACCGGCACAGAGATCAATTTATATCTATAGAATTGCTGTGGTGAAAAATTAGTCAACAACAATTATATAAATCAATACATGGGACAGTGTGTAAAACTTATATTTTACACACACACCAGTTTGGATGCTTGTTTAAACCCCTCAAGCTTCACTGTCAGGCTTTATATAACATCCAATAACTTAAGGTGTGTAAAATTCTTGTTTTACACTACCCCATGTAATTCTATATATGATAGTTTTGAATTAATTTTGTTATAAAAATTTTGACAGCTGCCTTAATTGAAATGCAGCACTGTTCCTGTCAGAGCAATTGCACTCAGCAAGCACAGAAAACATATAAATGTGAAAAGAGAGAGTGAAAAAAGTAAATTACTTTAATAAATGTATTATTACTATTATATAACTATTATATTTATCAATAATTCATTTCCAGATTCAAATAACTGAACATAAATGAGATCTGTCTCTGCTGTTGGTGCAGGATTGTTGCTGTCACACCATAGCACAATGACTTATACAATTCATGTACAGCAGACAAATAACAGAAAAAGGTAGTTTAGCCACTGCCAATAGTCCCAAGCTCAGTTAGCTTAAAAAATCACAAATACGGCCAGTTGGCCAGTCTGATTCAGTATTCAGCCATTAAACAAAAGATCTGCATAGTAAAAAAATAAAATTGTAATACCAAAATTGGGAGCTGAAAGATGAGATGACTTTTCACTTCTCCAGCATCAATTCACAGATGCAGTTAGAGGGCCCTATGACTAATGGGTTTGATACATAAGCAGTAAGACATGAGGAAGGGTGCATTAGACATTTATAATGCATGGCCAGGGGTGTTGTGAGGCACAAGGCTGCAGGCTAAGTGCCTTCAGCCCCTGGCCATGCATTAGAAATTTCTAGTGCACATCCTTGGAGTGTCTTATTGTGCTTATAAAATGTGAGTCTGTATTTTAAATTGAAGTTGACATTAAAACTGTGTGGTTTAAATACTAAAAAGTAAATTATTAGGTGTAGTTTGACCTAAAATAGTCCCTCTGCCTGCATGAGCTTTTTTTAACTTTTGGTTATAGTGGTTGTCGTGGTACCACCTCCATTGTATTATGTGCATAAAAGTTCAGAAGAGTGTCTGTAAATAAATGTTGGTATACTGTCCATGTGTTGGATTTATATTTAGATATTTGATATTTGAGAGAGACATTGGTAGAGAGAAAGCAAGGAGGCAGGAAGCAGTGGGAAGCATGACAACAAGCAGGCAAGAGGGAGCAGGTAGAGAGTGCAATGATAGAAGTAAGGAATGTGCTTAATTTTTTTTGGTGGGTGGCTGTATAAACGAGTGAGTGAGGGCTAGGATATGGTACCCTAATGACATTAAGCTGCAGTCTGTACAGCATGTTAAGACAGAGAAGGGCAAAGTGGCCCCAATTTGCTCCTAAAGTGATTCACGGAGTGGTGAGGAAGTGCTTCACAATGTGACGAATTACTTGATTTATGATGGGTAACACAAAGTCCATTGAAAACAATGACTTTGCGTGATTCGCCTTCCCAAACCACTACTCCACTAATTCTTAAGATGAAGTACATTGAAAACAATGTACTTCACCTCACTTTGCCTTGTTTTTAAGCTCCAAAGGTGAATTTTGCAGTGATTCATGGGATTTCAGGTCACATGGACTCTAGCTTGTTTTGCACAGCCTCAGTTTGGGGTAGTGTATTTAGAAACTGTAGGAGATAATCTGCTTTGAGACCTCTCTGGATTCAAACCTTCTAAAAACGTTTAAAAAGCCTTTTGAGTCATTTTTTGCTGAAACTTTAGTTCATCTATTATAGGAAACCCTCCTGTGCTCATATCATTGAGCGCCTATTGTTTGTGTGTGTATTTTGAATCTTAATGTGCAACATTCAGTCTATGTACTGGGACACAGTGGAAGTGTGCTTTGGAAGAGGGCGATCTGTGTTGTAGGTAGATTAACTTGGAGAAAAAGATAGTGCTTTCTGTTTTGGTAATATTTTTCTTGTAACTGTGTTAATGTACACATAGTAATATTTTCAATAATTCTTGCCATTTTTTGCTGATCGTTGTGGTGCAGCAGTGCATAATTTTAGTTTGTTTAAAACATGTGGTTATATTACTGAATTTTTCAAATTGCTATGCATTACTTAGTGTATGTGTGAGTATGTGTGTGTGTGACGCAAGTCATCAAATCAGACACCTTTATTGAGCCACATAATAATTTCAGCAATGTGAACCTGCTATCCACTGCAGCTGTGTGATTTTGTCCTTCTTTGTGGTATCTTTACTGGTACTAGTACTAGTGACTGTTACTGAAGCAGTGCAGTACACTGCCCCCTCCGCAGCCCGCCCAACTGGCAAAGGTATTCTTTCCAGATTTGAATTTCTGACTGTGAGCACTGGTTAGGTGTTGTACCTCTGCATCTGCATCTCTTCAGTGCACAGCACAATCTTAATCTGTTTGTGCATTTTCATCTCTTTAGGACCCAGTCTCCATCTGTAACTTAAGTCGTAGTTGTTTCTTTGGCTTCCCTTCAGAGTACTAGACAGGTGTGGTGCATAATTCTGCATGAACATTGTACTCATTAATATGCATTTTAAGTCAGGACCATCAGCATGAGTCACTCATGATACAAATCATGTTCTTCATCATCACGGTCACAAATGCAGTCACAAATCACTATTCAAGATCATGTCACGAATCACAACATACATTTTTTACTAGTTATTTGATGTATTGTAAGCCTGTTTTAGTATCTCTCCAGGCTTCACCACCCCACCATTGTGCTCATTAATGAGCGTTTTTAAGTCAGGGAGTTTGTGCTACAGCTCATACAGGAAGTACAGCCATTAGCATTTGCATTCCCAATACAGTTCCATATTGTTTATCTACACCGTCGACACTGAATCATGTTCTTCATCATCACAGTCACAACTGCAGTCACAAATCATGATTCATGATCACATCATGAATCACAACACTAATGTTTTGACTAGTTACTTGGATGTATTGTAAACGTGTTTTGTAGTATCTCTCCAGGCTTCACCACCCATGCGTTGTACTCATTAATGAGCATTTTAAGTCAGGAGTTTGTGCTACAGCTCATCGAGGAAGTACAGCTGTAGGCATTCACATTTCCAATACAGTTCCATATTGGTTATCTCACACCATCGACACCGAATCACATTCTTCATCTTCATGGTCACAAATGCAGTCATGATCACGTCACGAATCACAGCATTAATTTTTTACTAGTTACTTGGATGTATTGTAAGCATGTTTTGTAGTATCTCTCAGGCTTCACCACTCCAACATTGTACTCATTAATAAGTGTTTTTTAAGTTGGGAGTTTTGTGCTACAGCTCATTGGGAAGTACAGCCACAAGCATTCTCATTCCTTCCCATACAGCATGTGAGTTACAGTACTGCAAGTAGTGGTGAGTGAAGTAGCCCTAATTTGCTCCATGAAGTGATTTACTGAGTAACGTGGAATCTCATGGAGAACTCCACAATGTGAAGTGGAGTACTTTGCTTCATAATGAGAATGCAAGTCCATTGAAACCAATGACTTTGCATTAATCCCGTCTTCCCCAAACCACTTCTCCACCAATTTTTAGGTGAAGTACATTGAAATCAATGTAATTCACCTCACTTCACCCTGAAATTGAGCTCCAAATGAAATGTTGCAGTTATTCATGGGATTGCAGGTCACATGGGCTCTAGATTGTTTGGCACAGCCTCAGTTCTGGCCTGGGTAAAGTGTGTGTGCAGTGGTAGCTGGAGACAGTTTGATCTCAGAGCTCTGCAATTCTAAACCTCTGAAAGCTGTTTAAAATACCTTTTTGAGTATATTTTTTGCTCAAATTTAGTACATCGATTGTAGGAAACCCTTCTGTGCTCATATCATCAAGTGTTTATTGTTGTGTGTGGATTTTGAATGTTAATTTAGAACAGTTAGTCTGTGTGCTGTGAAGTGTGCTTTGGGGAGGGGCGTATTTGTGGTGTAGGTAGATTAACTGGGAGAAAAAGGCAGTCTTTCTGTTTTGGTTATATTTTTCGTGTATAACTGTGTTAATGTACACACAGTAATATTTTCAGCAATTCATGAAATATTTTGCTGATTGTTGTGGTGCAGCAGTGTACAATTTGTCTGTTTAAAGCATTTGGTTATATTACTAAAGGTTTTCAATTTGCTCGCATTAGCAAAGTGTGCGTGTGAGTGTGTGTGCGATGTGTGTGCCATTAAATCAGACACCTTTTGTTGTGCTACAGAGTAATTGCAGCAGTGTGAACCTGCTACCCACCGCACCTGCATTAATTTTTATACTGCTTTGAGGTATCTTTACTGGTAGTGGATTGTTACTGCCGTGCACTAATACCCCAACTGGCAAAATGCATTCCTTTCTGGATTTGTATTTGTGACTTGTGAGCACTGGTTAGGTGTTGTACCTTTTCGTATGCATCTCTTGAGCGTGCAGCGCAATCTTAATCTGTCTGTGCGTTTGCATGGCACCATTAATTCAGGAGACTGCATTTCTTGTTACTGTCTCATTTCACTTCATGAGCACAGGGAATTTTCTGGACACAAGACAATAGCATTTTGGGGATGCACATTAATTCTGGTGACTCTGTGTGTGACCTGACCACTCGCACATGACTGAGTGTGCCATTAATTCTGGGAAAATTTGCATTACTTGTTACACTCTCATTTCACTTCATCAGCACTAGGGAGTTTTCTGGAGACAAGACAGTAGCACTTTGGGGATGCTCATTCATTCCGGTGACTGTGCAGGTTGGATGCTGCCAATATTCTTGTCACTCTGCCTTGCCAGCGTTTAAGACAGAATGACAGCATAAGTAATAATAGCAAAGCGAAGTGAGCATTTCCTATGGGGCACTCCACATGCGAAGTGCCAACACGAAGTGGCCGCCTGCGTTCACTTCACTGGTGGATTTTAAATTTGCTACATCTCTAGTTAAGACTGAAAGCTAGCAGCTGCCCTCCATCTGCATAGTACATGCACTGTGGCTCTTTGTGCTGACATCGATCACCAGAGTTTGCAGGCATTGGCAAGCACTTTTAATACTGATCTGTTAAAAAATGCTTAAATGAAATGTCAGGGTTTTAAATAATTGATTAGCAGTTTTTTCTTGGGGCAATACTAACTGTACAGAAAGTATTTATATAGGTTTTCTAGAAGTGTTAAGTTTGTTAAACACAGTGAGGCAAGTGCTATGCATCTTCACAATGTTTAGACTTTTATGAGCAAAGCAGCTAATCAATTTTGGAGTTAAATAAATCCCTGAACGTGGAGATTTTCTCTAAAAAATATAGGTATTTGATGACAATTTCACCTACAGAGTGACAGCTGACTGAACGGTTGGAGGGAGTGGAGCGGGCAACTGTGTCAGCTGGTAGAGATCAGAGTGCCAGCAGATGAGCGATTGGCAAAGTTTCTATAACAACCTGTTTTGTTTTTTGTAGGACATGCATTTAAAGCATCTGAACTGATGCAGTTGTTGAGATGCTGGTTTTACTTTTGTCTCATTTTCATTCTGTATACAGTATATATATATATATATATATATATATATATATAAAAGTAAATAGTTGCTGAGGATTGTCTGGGTCAGTTGTGCATCTGATAAGGGAGGCGAGAAAGCAAGGCAGGTCTCTGAGGTGAGGAGAGCAGAGTACAGCTTGAAAAGACACCGTGACCAGACTGAAATGAGCAAGTCTCGCGACGGAGTAGTGGGTGGGTTGGTAACTGTGCTCTGATTTAAAACTTTCAATGAAATGAAGTCAGCAACATACAGTACTATGATCTTGGTACTTTTGATAAAGTAGGGCGTGAGATTCTGGGACACTCAGTCTGTGTTTTTGTGGGCTCAGATTCAGCAGATAAAAAAGATGGCGTACTAAAATTTGGAAGAAAGTAAACATTTTGAAAATGGATTAATTTCCTTTACTGCTGCATGCAGCTTGCTAGCACTTTTTTACCTGCGCGTTAGATGAATCTAATGCACAGGTAACAGCCAGTCAGATTGAAGGGTTTTGGCTTCCCATTTTATAAACACTAGTAAGGGCATGTACCAGGCAGCACAGCTATACCCTGTCAGATGAGGGGCCAAGATACACAACCCCTGGCCTGCCCAATACATAGTCACATAGTTTCACACATAATATGAGCCCAGCTGAGGGAACAGACCTGGGGTGGTCTGTGGGTTTCAGTTGAAAGCCCTGACTTGCCCCACAGTGGAGTCCCTGCTCCATGGTATCAAGGCATCATGAAACATGGCAGCCCATGTACTGACTGCCATGTCCCCTATGGTACTCTAGCTGTTTCTCCTCTCAACTAACTGGGGTCACAATCACCATCTGACCCAGCCTCTGTGTCATGGAGGAGGCTGGGTTCCATATTCTAGGGTGCCATGTTTTAGTGTGGCCTCTGCTTTGAGATTGCCCACCCATTACAACAACCTTTGGACTGGTGTAATGGAAAACCAAACAAAGCAAGGCAACTCTGCTGCTGGGTGTGCAAATGGACTAAACAGCACAACAAGAAAAAACATCCAGCACCACCGTAATCCAAATCAAAATGAAACAGGTACCAAAAAGCAGTTTCTAACACAACAAACACAAAAATATCTGTTTATGAAAAACAACATCAGATAACAATGCCTTAGGGAAAAATGCCTTAGACAAAAGTACCTGCAAGTGTCAGCCTCATGAAGACACTGGCAGAACAGCAGCAGGACCTCCACCCATTGTCCCCTATAGTGTCTGCAGGGAGTGCCTCACTGTTACACACCACGACATTAGAGGCGTTCATAAAGAGACAGCATCAGTAACTGTAAAACATACACAAAATACAATAAATGGAAATGCAAGTGATTAAAACAGTCTCACAAAAATCCATATTACCACATGGGTCACCATATAATAGCAATATGTCTAATAAAATACATTGGTACTGCTGAATAGAAATAATGGGAGAAAGGGGAATGAAGAATGGAACAGGCGGGCAGAGTGAGAGGAGATGAGGAGACAAAAGAAAAAATACTTGAGGTATCCAAAATATTATTATTATTTCATGTGTCCAATATTCACAAAGGTCTTACAAAACAGATCATCATGTATATTAAAGAACTGTGAAAAAAAACAGTAGCACCAGTTCCATCAGTATCATTAGACATCTAAGCCTGTTAAATCACAAAAGTCATATAATAATAAATCTAAAGGGTTCTTCCAAAATGACACCCCATGCAATGATATTAAAAAAAACCTCACTTAAAGGGTGTACTGCCACTACAGCAACACCAGTACACTGAGCCCCACAGTGAACCCCCACCGTGCCTATATTGGCAGCAATGGAGGTTTGCATCTAGACACTTTAGGGTGATGGAAGGTAAATATCTAATTCCACTGCAACGTGGAGATAGATATCTATAGTAGGGGTGCGGGGCACAACCCCCCATTGTGCATTACAGTGTTGCTGGTTGGTTCTGGGTTGCAGTTGGGAGTGTCAATGGGTTCCTAGCACTGTAGTGGACATCACAGTAGGAGCTGTCATGCCGGTGTCATGGATCCACCTAAAAGGATCCTTCATGAATACCCAGAATTAACATGTTAATTGACTCATTAAAATAGAATGTCACACATCATCACAAGCATAACCAGAACCGATATTCCACCTCAGAGTAATAATTCAAACTACTCCATTGGGTATCAGCAAGGGGAGTAGTAATGTCTAAATCCAGATATACCGCAGTGTAACCTACTTCAGGAAGGCTTTGCATTCAGTATTGTCATTCAGTCCCAGAGGCTTCAAAACCCTTTATTTGAAAATCCAAAGGATTCTCATTTAGCAATTTTCAACTCCATATTAGAGATGCAGTGATGTTTAAATTCACTGGCAAAGTTCTGGTGAAGTCAGAAAATTCACCCCACAATTACTCCACAAAGTTTTCTCACAGGCTGAAAATTCACCTATGTAACCGCATTTATTTTCCACAGAATTTCATTGCAAAGTAAGAATTTCACCAGTGAACAGTGAAATTTCACCCACAAACAGCGGAATTTCACCAATAAGTGGAAAAATTCTGCCATTCACGGGTGAAATTATGCCCTTCACAGGTGGAATTTCATAGTTCGCATCAGTGTATTAATTCACAAATTGCTCAAAATTTGCTAATTCATTCACAGAGTGAATTTTGTGGACTTTACCCATCTCTACTCCAGATTCTCTCCCTGGGCCTACTATTACCTTCTCAATTCCACAAAATTTAAATTCATGTGGGACACTGTTACTGGCCTTCTCCAGGAGAAAGCATAGTGCTTTGTGGGTGTTTTTCTTCATGATGGAAGTCAAATGTTCCCCTACTCATATTTTATGTGTTCTCTTCATCTATCCAATAAAAATGACTTGCAGGAGCAACTATTAGTTAAATTTCCCATAGGTGCTACAATTAACAAACTTATTAATTCCATACTTTTTCCTGCTCTTGACAGTCATAAAAGAGCTACATTTCTGGATAACTGCACAATATCTGCAATGCCTACAGGTGTAACAATCCATGGGTGGCCCCGGTAACTAATTGGATTAATAGGATGTCTCCACAGGTAGAAAACTATGTAACACGTTCCAGAAGTTAGTACCTATCCTGTACAAAATTTTGGTGGAGCCTTTGCAACATCATTAAGGACTGGCTTAGGATGTGTCAATTTTTATTCAGTACATCCCTAATCTGTCAACTATTAGCTGTAAGAGTGTAATAAAATCCATGCCCTCCTGTCAAACAGGCACTCTACCTGTAGTCCAAAAGCTTTGTCTAAGGATGTGTTTGACTTCATCTCTCATGTTGCTTATCAAAAGCAGAACTGTAACACCTTTGATCAGAATGTGTCAGGATTTCATCACACTGCACTTCAAAGTTAGTTTCCTCCAAACTATTCCTCTTAAAGGATACCTAAACAACATTTTGACAACAAAGTATTCAAAATCTGACTTCATAGGGGACCAAAGGAAAGGCTACTGTATTTATTAATGCTAAACTACATTTGTATAATTTACCTAAAAGTGGTTCCAAAGCATTTGAAAAATGTAAAATCAGCCTTCCAGTTTCACAAAAAACTGCCTTACCTGCTTCCTAAAATGGCTAAAGGTGTTCAGTGATGACATCATTGGAGCCAGAGTCAGAAAACTATATGGCTCTCTGTAGTGCTAACTAGTTCTTTTTCCTTCCATAGAATTGTTCCACCAAAATGATCAAAACCATGTGCATTATTTTAATCAATACACATGTTAGGCTATGGTTCTGTTCATTCTTTTTACTTTAACATGCTGAAATTGAGTTTTAATCCAACCAGCTTTCTCTTTGGCAAACCACAGTGTGGTACAAATCTTAAAAAACCTGGTGGTGTAGTGGTTATGGAGGATCCAGGATGTTACAATGGAGGTGCTGAGGTGGTGTGCATACTTGATATGCACTTTTAACCTTTTTATTAAACCTTTATATTGTCTGCTAGTATTCTTTTTAGTACATTTTTAACAGAACCTACAAATGTAATCTACAGCTTTGAATGTAAACATTTGTACAATCAATAAAACAGACTTCTTCAACAAAGTGAAATGCAACAGCAAACACGTAGGTTACAATGGGGGAGAAATGGCCGCATCCTTCACCACCCCAAAATCCATCACTTGTTTGTAGCAAAGTTCTTGTGTAGCCCAATGCCAGAGTTCATACTTTCTAAGAAATCAAAAATATGCTTATATGTCTTCTTTTCCATGGGAAATAAGAAGAAGAACTCAACATTTATGTAGTGCTTTTCGTACACATTGTATCCTAAAGTGCTTTACAAACAATGCTAGACTGGTAGTGAAGTGACTGAACATGTAGTGACAGCCATTTCACACATTAATGCCCACACAGCCTTGGACAATTGCATTAACTGGTTTTATGGGAAGGGAATGCTGGCCAGGACAATGGGATCAGATAGTGACCATGGTGCTGGTAGCCCCATCTTATATCTCACAGTGATCTGCTCATATTTCTCCCTTCTGTCTTCCCCTTCCCGAATATATGCAATACCTTGCAGGGTGGCCTTCTCAGTCCCCCTCTGGTATTCATTCTTCGCCTTCTCCCCATACCAAAAACTGGTGGCTCATCACCCTTCTGCATCATGAATGCAGGTAGTAAATCCCGGTGTTTTGACATATCAAAAATAAACAAATATTTCCAGTAAGTCAGGTTAATAGCAACAGGACACAAGGGAAGATGGGCTTTCCTATCCTTAAAAGATCTAGGCTACCTTTGATTAGGCATTATTAAATGGCGGGTGAGTGCATCATTATGCATGTCATTTAATAGTGCTTAATCATGAGTAGCTTAGATCTATATGATGGGAAAGCCCTTGTGCCCTGCTATCAAGCCTGGCTTACTAGAAAGATCACATTTATTAATGTGTAAAAATAGCACAGGAGACTGTACTACCACATCTCATGATGCGGAAGGCAGTAGCTCACCAGTTTTTGGTGTGGGGAGCAGGAGAGAAGAATGAATGCCAGAGAGGGACTGAAGAGGCCATTCCAGCAGGTGCAGCCATATTCAGGTTGGGAAGACAGAAGGGATGTTGAGCAGATCATTGTGAGAGACCTGAAGGGAAGCAGCACTGTGATCACTACCTGACTGTGGATAAGAGCAGCCAGAGATGACAAATCCTCAGAGTGGCAGGGCTGCACCTAAACTATTACTTGAATTCAGTGTAAGGGAGATTACCCACGGGTGGGGATGTTGGTGTTTGTTAGGACAGTATGGAGGGAGATGTGTATAGCTCATTCAAGATTCAGAAGGGTGGTAGCCAGCCAACTCACATTGTGGAGTAAGGCACAGGAAAGTATTGGAGAAGAATTGCCAGGAATAGTCCTTTGGGGTTCTCAAGATCACAGGTAGAGGAGCAGACACTGGAAGTTGGGTGGATTCGCTCAAGGCCTCTCCTGCTAATAACATTGTTATCCATAGTAAGTGCAGCCCTTATGAGGGCATGAACAGCAGTTTTTCTGGTGGGTCCTGATGCTTATTGCTTGGCCTCCAAGAAGACCTAGTTGTTGGTTAATGGGGTGGAAAAAAACACAGCAGGGAGACTGTACATACTGCCTTCACTGGGCAGAAGGTGGTGATCAATCAATGTTTACTGGGGAGCAGAAGTCAAACATTGATAAAGTGGACTGGAGAGTAATTTGGGAGGCATTTTTAACAGTGCCAACTGATGAGGCGTGTCGGTATAGGTGTGCAAAACTTTCTGAGATACAGATTGCAATCTGAGGTGTGATTATTCTCTTCATGAGACTGCAAACTCATATGCGGCTCCAGGCAGCACTAAGGACAGAGTATTGATGGTGGGGTGTTCAACAGAAGGCAGGTCAGGTGCAGAGGATTCACATGGAAAAAGACTACTGAGAAGTTTATTTGTGGCATACCAAAGCATGAGCTTTGGAATTGGACCAGACCAGTACTTCATTACAAATTTCAGGGCATCACATAACCACTACATTATCAGGTATTTGAAGTGTTGTACTATACTGCGGTTTGCCAAAGAGAAAGTCAGCTGGATTACAAAACATTTTCAGCAAGTTAAAGTAAACAAAATGAACAAAAGCATTGTCTAACATGTACTGATCAAAATAATTAATGTTAACACATGGTGTTGATCATTCTGGTGAAACAATTCAAAACAAAGGGAAAGAACTAGATTAGCACTAAAGGGGCCCTGTGGGTCTCTGCCTCTTGCTCAATTATGCATCATGACTCATCACTTAACACATATGGCAGACATTTTAGGGACAAGAAAGGCTGTTTTTGAAACTGAAAGGCTGATGTTTACATTTTTCAAAAGCTATGAAACTGCATTTATGTTATTTACATATATGCAGTTTTAGCATACATGTGAACAGCAGCATTTACTTTCCTGCTATGAAGCCATATTTTGTTTGTTTAGGTACCCTTTAACTCTGAGAATTGGGACTTTGGAATATTGTTGTTGGTGTGTCACAGGTAGCAGCTACTGGAATGCAGGAAACTACTTCTGTCCATAGATTTATGGAAAAGGTCTGTTTCAGTAGTATTCTGAAGAGTCCTGTGGATGTCCACATCTAAAACTCCACACCTTCATAATGGTAATTCACAGGAAATCTTAACTATGGATTGGACCCCTCCAGAACCTCATACAATTGAAGAGCTCCTGCACCCTCCTGTGCAACACCATCAACACATCATCAATAAAATGACACCAGAGATTCACATAACCAAAGAAAGGATCCACATCAAGATTTAGGACAACCTCCTTTTCCAGAGGAATGGGTAAAGACTGGAATAATTGGTGGCAAAGTCACCTCACTCCTGTCCCATTTAACTGTACAAAATACTGCCCTAAAAAAGGGAGGAACTACATTTTAAGACAAATTCCAACGATTTGCAGGGAAAATCTCTAAATGAGGTACTATAGGATGAGAACCATTGAGTTAAATACGTAAAGCATGAAACCCCCCATTATGGGAGACATTCATGTATAATGACTCACATCCATCATCAACAAAATCCACCCTGGTTCCAATTGCAAGTCCCCAGCATGCCCAGTATCTGGGTAGTATTCTAATGTATGATGGTAGAGTTGTTACTATATGTCTAATATGTTAATCTACAAACTGAGAAAAAGCTTGGTGATGGAACCTATCCCAGACAGTATGGGGCATCCTGAGGGATTTTCAAGTCACTTGTGGACCTTGCATAAGACATATATGGTAAGTCTTATTGGATGTTCCACAGATAGAAAATCAAATGCACTCTGAGTAATAACATCCAAACTGAGGGATTCAGAAAGCTAGATATAAATTTCTCTTTTAAAAGTCATGATCATATCTGACTCCAGATCCACATAGAAGTTGTCAGCCTCAGAGTCCATAAGAACAACTTAACCACCCTTGTCAGATGTTTTCACAGTTGACAGAGCTTTTCTTGGAGTTCCTTAATGACATGTCTCACTTGAGCTGTAATTGTTGCAAAATTCAACATCTGCTCACCAGAGAGAGTTTGTTCAAGATGTAACAGACAAGCCTTCTCAAATATCATTACTCTAGGAGAATACCATAGCATAGAGGAGAATGATGGTTTTAACAATGTCCCATGTAAGTCTGATAATGATTCCTCCTGAAGGACCCTGGGTCTGAGTTGGGACATCTGCCTCTTGATTGGACTTTTTCCTGTCAAAACACCTTCAAATTGAGTTTTCTTGAAAGTTGCTTTTTGTTTTAAAGTCCATGAACAGGTCAAAGTAGTTGACAGTACATATAGGGACAAAGCTTAACCTTTTATTTAAAATGATTTGCTGGGCTAATATAAGTAAAAGGATAATAATTTAATCGTATTTATTTCCTGGGTGCTTTGTACGTCTTGACAGGCTTCTGTTGGGACTTTGCCTCAGTCTGCTTCTGTCCATGGGGCCCTCTTCCTATTTCTTCTTTTCTGACCACCTCTCCTTGTCCATTTTATCAAAACATCATAATGCTGATGCTGCATCTCAGAGTGGAAGCAAAGCAGCCTGGTGTCTTTATGGTCTGATTCTCTAAAAAGATAATTAGAGTAAAAGATACTCACGTTGAAGCACATAAACTTTTAAATTTGAGAGGGACCATCTGGACTATTTGGCCTATACAGTGTTCACATGGAAGAAAAGCACAAGGAATCCTGGGTACAATAGGAATAAAAATAAAACTCAGGAAGGTGACAAACGTGTCTTAAAATCAGTATTGAAGAATAATACTACACAAGACCAATTCACTTCAGTGAGTGAGTCAGAGATAGACTCATCTAATGAATTTTAGAATCCCAGCAAGAGATGCCAGACTGCTCAATGTCCACTCTCAGAAGAAGCACCAACATTATGCAGTTTGAGAAAAGAGACAAGAAGAGGTGGGCAGAAATGGAGAAATAGGAGGAGTACAACAGGAACAGAAGCAGATCAGAGTCCAAAGAAAGCCAGTCAAAAACAACCATGAAATAAATATCATTAACTTATCATCTTTTGTACTAACATCGGCCAAGCAAAGCATTCTGAGTAAAGGATTAAGCTTTGCCCTTACATGTACTGTCAACTACTTTGACCTCTTTGTGGACATTAAATGCATTCAAGAAATCTCAGTTTGAAGATGTTTTTGATAGGAACAAGCAGCCAGGCAAGAGGCAGAGGTCCCAAACCAGATAACACCAGGCTCCTTACAGGAGAAATCATCATCAGATTTGCAAAGACATTGCTGAATCCACCATCCAACTTTATTCCACTCTATTCACCTACAGGAATGGTGTTTGAGAAGGCTTCTGCTAGAGTTTGAACAAACTCTTTCTGGTGAACAGACATTGACTTTTGTGAATACTACAGCTCAGGAGAGACAAGCCATTATGGAACTCCAAGAAAATCCTTTGTTAACTGTGAAACTGACTGACAAATGTGGTTTAATTGCCCTAATGGACTCAGAGATGTATAAACCTGAAATTTACAGGCAATTAACTGGCAACTTCTATGTGGGACTAAAGTGAGATATGACCATGACCTTTAAAAGAGACATTGATTGCTATCTTTCTGAATCCTTCAGTTCTGGTGTTATCACTCAGAATACATTTGATTTTCTAGCTGCAGAATATCTGGTAAGACCTACCATATATGTCTTACACAGGTCCACAAGTGACTTGAGAATGCCCCAGGATGCCCCATAGTGTCGGGATAGGTTCCCTCATGAGCCTCTCTTTTTGTCGTCTTCTGGATTAACATATTAGATATAAAGTAACAGCACTACTATCATGCATTAGAGATACTATCCAGATACTGGGTGTGCTGGGGGACTTACAATTGGAACCAGGGTGGATTTTGGTTATGATGGACATGAGTCACTATACAAAATGTCTCAATGATAGGGGCCTCAATGGTTTATGTACTGGCTCGATGGGTCCATGTGATAGTACCTCATTTAAAGATTTTTCTGCAAACTCTGGTTTTGTCTTAAAATGTAGTACCTTTCATTTTCAGTACAGTATACAGGTAAAAGGAATGGCAATGAAGAGTGACTTTCATCCCCAATTATGCCAGCCTTTATCTAGGAGTCTTGGAAAGGGAGGTTGTCCTGAATCCTGATTAGAACCCTTTCTATGGTTATGTGGATCTTTGATGTTAATATTGATGATGTGTTGATGGAGGGATGGGGTGCTGCAGTAACTCTTAGATTTTGTGAGGTTCTGGAGGGACAAATCCTAATTTGTGATTTACTATGAATTATCATTATGAAAATGTGTAGTTGTTTAATTCGGACATCCACAGAACTCCACAGAATACTATTGAAATGGACCTTTTCATTAAGTCTATGAATCAAAACTAGTTTCCAGGACTCCAGTAGTTGCTATCTGTGCCACACCATCAACAATATTCCAAAGTCCCAATTCCTCACAGTTTGGAGGAAACTAACTTTGAAGTGCAGTGTAATGAAATGCAGACATGTTTTATCAAAGGGGTTCACATAATCACAAAATCACTGATGGCAGAAAAGGACCTCATCAGCCCATCGAGTCTGCCCTTTCCCCCTCCTCCATCGCCTCTCTAGGGCCCTCCTCTTCCCCACTTCTATCTCCCATATGTCTGTCCCATGCCCTCTTAAATCCCTCCACCATTTCAGCCTCCACCACCTCTTCTTGCAGTTTATTCCAGGCCTCCACCTCTCTCCATGAAGAATCATCCCTCACATTGCCTCTATAACTTCTACCTTCCAATATTAGGCTATGCCTCTAGTTTTAGCCTTCTCCTTCCTTCTGAACAAGCTTCCTCCTTCATCTTATTGATCTCCTTTACATATTTAAAAGTTTCAGTCATGTCCCTTCTCTCCTTCTAGTCTCCAATGGGTACAGATCCAATTCTCTACACCTCTGTTTGTATGTTTTCCCCTGCATACCATGTACCATCTTGGTTGCCCTTCTCTCAACCCTTTCCATCCCATCAATGTTCTTGCATAAGTCGGCCTCCAGAACTGTACCCACACTCCAGGTGTGGTCTCACCATGGCTTGTAAGAGGCATCAGAACATCCTCATTCTGCTAGTTATCCCCTCCTGATGCATGCCAACATTCCATTTGCCTTCCGCACTGCCTTGCTACACTGGCTACCCACCTTAAGGTTGCTTGATACTATAATCCCAGATCCCTCTCCTGCTCTGTTATTTTATTTCCTCCCCTCCTAGAGTATAAGCTGCTCATGGGCCTTTGCATCCCAGATGCATCACACTTTCTTGCATTGAATTTCAGTTGCCAGGTTTCTGACAACCCCTCAAGAGTCCTCAAGTCAAGCTTCATGGCCTCTACCCCCAGGGTGTCCACCCTATTGCAGATTTTGCATCATCCACAAATAGGGCACACTCTTCCTCCAGACCTTCTGCTATATCACTGATGTATATTAACAAACTCTTGTCAGAGCCGATATGGCTGTGAAGAGCTTTTGGGATGCTTTTACCCATTATTTCTAATGAATCTGCATAATGCAGATCTGTAGCAAGAACAGTTTCAGTGTGGTCTTCCTTTTACACATTTGACAATGTGTTTTCCTAGAATATGTCTGTTGATTGCTATATATTTAGCCTGGATAGTTCACAGAAGAAATGGCATCTTTTTTCAGTGGGACTTTACATCTACACAACTTATGCTGCATTGTGTAAAATCAGAACACACTAAAAACAATATTTTACATCTGGAGGATATATTACATGACAGATCAATGCACAAGCAGAAAGATGCATCGCATAAAGAGGGTGTGCGGTCAGCACTGATACAATAGTCAAGAGAATGCACCACCGGTACAGGGTGTGCATACAGTGAAGCCCACCAGAATGAAGTGCAGCACTGCAGAATTCTACAGTAGTGCTACTGCAGCAAACAATGCAATTTCAAAGGAATTAATCCCTTTTGTCATGCAGTAAACCTGCAACACTGCTCTTCATCCTGGCGGGCTTCATCGTTCCTGTTGAAAATGTGATCCTGGACGGAGTCGCAGTGCAGGCGGCCACCAAGTCAGGTGCATCCAGGATGACCCTGACTGAGTACCTTCCAGGAGGATGCGTGGCACATACCAGTATGTGCCGCAGCCCCTTGGGCGATATTCAGCCTAGGAATGCAAATGAACTAATTGAGCATGCAGGATAAAAGGGGCCTTATGCATGCTCATTATCAGGCTTTTGCATGTTGGCATGGTGATGAATGCACCGGAGCAGCTCTCGCCCCCAAGCCCCAACCCTGATTGCTCCCATGTAGGACAGGTCCTGAAGTCTCTGGTGATATAGTGGCACCCTCCACCCATTCCACTAGCCCGATTGTATCGAGTCCAGGTTCTATTGATTCCATATTGTAAGGACCCAATGCCATCCAATGGCGCTGAATACACCTACAGTCCATGTCCATAGTGTAGTGGCCTCCGCTCCCCATCAATGATGCACAGACACCCCCTCCCAGCCCCACAGCCCATTCCATTGTGATGACTGACTCTGTAATGGTATTGTACCACTTTATCAGTGGGTGCAGAGCACTCACAGTAGGATGCTGGAATGTGTTATACGTAGGCATGAGCTGTGTGTGGGTGATAACACCCAATGGCCGCCACACCTCAGGCACTGCATGTAGATCCATCATCCGGTGCCATTGCACTGCATAGCGTGTGTGATGGCTGATGCTGTACCCACTCACACAGGTTCCAAAACAGGCATGTTACAGCCGACCTCTCATTCATTTGTACAATTGGGGAACTGTGGATGAACTATCCATAGCCTGAAGCATACACTGCAAATGGAATTTCAGGATACTGCACCCCATGGCACCCTGGATATCTCAGCAGTCAGAGGGTGGCATGTTACACAGGGAACAGGGAGAGTGTGGACTTGCAGTGGTGTATGACAGCAGGAAGATACAGCATTAGCAAGGCATGCATTGGAGGTATGTAAATTCCTCTTCAGTTTGCCAGGGCTATACACATGGTTGCATATACTGGTGAATCCACAGCTGGCATGGTGCCCCAATGCACAGTACAGCCAGTTGGGTCATTCAAGTACAGGTCCCCAGCCGGGTTCAGTGCAGTCAATGGCTGGCCATGGCAGGGTGTGGATGGCAGTGCGGTCTTTGCAATAGGTTGGGTATGGGGGAGCGAGGGTGCCTGTGTACAGTGGTGGTGGATGGGAGTCCTCTAGACTATGGATATGGACCATGGTTTCCTCTTGTGCAATCAGGTCTGGGGGCCCTACACTATGGAGCTCTTCAGGGATGGAACTGGCTAAACTGGGGATGGAAGGGGTACCTCCTAGTCCACCAGGGCTGCCAGGCTGCTGTGCACTTGGGTGTATGTCTGCAGCCTGCCTATGGGTGGATGGCCAGGTTAGCCATCTATTCATGGCCTAACTGTGGTCCATGGTGCTCTGGACTGTGAGGGGCACATTCCCACTCAATATGCTGCAGCATGGCATATGCATGGGATTGCCCCTCGATTTGAATGACATGCCATTTGTGTGTGCCCTGGCCCTTTCCTTGCAGCTGGCACATCCTGCATGTTTGAATATCGTGCTGTTGTGCATTGTTGGAATGTGCAGCACATCTCCCTTTTCCACTGGGATACGTTGCATATCTCCTTTGAATACGGGGCCCTGGACTAGGTACCCTGAATAAATACATTATAAAATGGTAAAATCATGACCCCACTGAAAACAGGATATTGCATCTAATCTGGGACAGCCTGAGTAAATGCAGTGCAAAATGTATAAATGAACATCCCTGTGACAATGAGATGTAGCATGTCCCTGCCTATCCAGGACACAAAATACAGGATAAGAAACATTCAGTGCTCCCATATCCAAATAACCATTACCCTGTAAGAACCCTCATTTTCCTGTGTTTTCCCCACAGTGGCAGAATCAAATCCCTGTATAAATCCTGTAGATTTTTCCATAAGCCACTGGTTCCTTATTTAAGACTTTGTTCTTTGTTTATTATATCAGCAGCCTTTTATTAGAAAAGAGCTCTGATTTGCTGTTCAGTATTAATATTATATGTCAAGATGGCATTGGAAGATTTGGATTTATATGCTGCGCATAAGGCATAATGGGGACTATATGAAATAACAAATATCAAGCTCATTATTTCATGACCTATGCTCAAAATTAGTAATCACAAGTCAGACAATCTTTCAAAAGATACTAATAAAGATTGTAAACAAATTTATTGCAAATAAATTAGAGACATTTATACATATATATTCTTTGCAAAAAACTGCGTTAATGCAACAGTTAGGGTTTTTACAGTGACAAAAGTGAGAAATTCACCATTAGGTTACTACCCCTTACTTATGACCACCCACCCCACCAACAGGCATCAGGGTGTGCGTTAGGGTCATTGGCTAACTCTCACCCCATTCCATGTAAAACGCTGAGGTGGTGCAGTATAGGAGAATGGGGTGAGAGTTAGGCGATGACCCCAACGCACACCCGATACCTGTTGGTGGGGGGTTGGTCATTGGGTGCAAGAGGTGGTAACCCTAACAGTGAATTTCCTCACTTTGTCACTGTAAAACAACATTTCAAGTTAAAAGACCGAACTGCTTTCTGAGACATTTAATTTTAAAGTTTTAGATTTTCATTCACCTGAGTGGTATAGCCCGCACCTGTTTACATTTTACACACCTAACCACTGAAAAGTACCTCCATGGCAGCTGGCTACCCTATAAATTTCAAGCCACTACCACAATGCAGAATGCTATCCACAAAATATAAAATGTGTCACACAATATCTCCTTAGCTAATTCTGTCTCTTATTAAGTCTCTTATCCATATCTCCGCAGTGCATATTCACTTAAGAAATCAAACTTCATCCTGCTTGACATCCCATGAGCTCATACTACATTTGGTCACTGAGCCATTTCATTCTCCCTCCCTACCCTATGGAACCAACTCCAATCCACGCTGAAACTAACCAGCACTGTCTCAATTAATCACTACAAAACATTATCCTCATCCAAAATAAAAGATTCCTGTTGCTGCCACTCGCCCCTCCACCCCTAGGTTGGTTCCCCATGTTCCTATTGATAGTGTCTGGCCTTACCAGGGACCATAGCACTAGGTCATAAAAAGTAAAGTGCCTTTGGTTTTGACACCCAGATTTGCTTATGCTGCCTCTTGTCTCCTCCAACACTCCTATTTCTCCCCTTACTCTCTTACCCCAGCCTTTTCCTTGTCTTTTATCCTCTACTGTACCTGCCCACTATGCCTTCACTTTCATCCCTACACTATACTATTTCTTTGAATGCACCTAGCTTAGCTGATAATGAAGCCGATGTTTCATCCTGAATTCTGCCATAAATGGTTGTACCCAGTTGTGACTAACTACTACTTAATTCTGTAAGCACTTGAATTTCTATTGAAATAATACCTGTATGTAGTGTCCTTATGTCTGTGTATGTGTTCCAGGACCTCCTTGTGAATGAGCTTGCTCAATGGATTTTTTCCTGCAATAAACTTGAAATTGAAAACTTGAACTTGAACTTGAAAATTAATTTTCCAACACCTAAACACCATAATTCACATCTAGAGGACATCCCTCAACACCTTCCAAATTTCAAGTTAAAGACCAAACCATTTCCGAGATATTTAACTGTGAAGTTTTGCACCTTTAAAAATTCTTTGATCTCAAGAATCAACGCGCCAGTCATGATCAATAAATTTCTCACGATCAAAGAATCTTTGATCACAAGCCTGCAAATTCTTTGATTGTAAGGAGTGACCAGATGGCCAAAACCACATTCTTCTTTCGCAAAACAACCATATAAATTTTTCCATAGACTTATAATGGGAGCTAAAAGTTTAATAACTTTGAATGGGCTAATATTTCACCAAACAAACAGTGGCATGTCCCTTGACCAAAGCTCTTCTACATGCCAAGTTTTGGACCGCATGCACATGGTGGCTGCACAGCGCCATGGACAATATCAAAAAACTGCCCTCAAAACTAACGAAAAGTGCATTTTTCAGTGATTCACTGTACAAAAACATAAGTCTGACTGAAGGCAATTTGGCAGATCAAGAGATCTGCCATGACCTATGCATACCAAATTTCATGCAAATCTGTTGAATGAGTCCAAAGTTATTAACTTGCAAAATTTCAAGTTTAACATTGAAGTGCCTTGATAACTAACTATAGGGGCAACGACTGTGCCCCTATAATATATATACACAAATGCCATTTTTGCATCTTACAGTTATTAGTTTTGAAACAAATTCTCATAGACTTGTTTCTGTCCACCTGATGGAATCTTGAATGAGTTAAGTAAATGTTATTATTTTTTCAAGGCCCTGATCCAGCTACTCAGTAAATACACACTCAGTATATCATATTATAAAATGACAAAAACAGTCTTCTGTTAGCAGTTGTTTGATCAGGATTTTTTATAAATGGTATAAGTTATTTTTATTACATCTATGTTGGTTCAATAAAGGTATCAGATCATTTGCTTCTGTATCACTCATGGTTTGTCAGCAGTTAATTCATTAGATGAGGTCTCCCTTTCCAGGAGTTTGACTGTTTGTTCACCCTTCCCCAAATACTGCAGCGCGCAATACCACTCACACACACACACACACACACACACACTTACTATAAGAGATCTTAGTATATCAAGCCCATTACCATGATGTATCCCTTAATATCTGTTATGTTTGGGAAACAGGCTGCAACCCTTCCTATCAAAAATAAATTTATATATTTAGTCTGATAGTTCACTGAAGACCTGGCATTTTATCAGATAGGTCTTGAGAGGTCAAAAACAGTGTAAATCTTTACAAACTTTGCTGGGAAAGGGTAACATTTATGAGGTATGAATTAAGCAATAATGCATGACAGGGTATGTGTTGTGCTGGGATAACGTCACGCCTGGGTGGTTGTGCATGAGGCCACAGACCGAGATCATTCAACGACCACAGGTGATGTTATCCCAACTTCTTCTACCAAAGTGCATTATTAATATCTAATGGCTCAATGTGTTTTAAGAAAATGAAAATGTGAAAATATGTTTAAAATACTTTTTCTTACTTTTTTGCTAGTGGAGGTATACCTATTTTAAAAACCTTAGTATCTGTGTTGTCCAGCAAGTGGTGCTGCACTCATATAGTTGTGTGTATTCCCTTTTCAGTCTGTCCTTGTGCTGTGATTCTCTGCACTTGTTTATTGAGAACCCCCAAAAAAAACAAGGGAAGTACTTAGTTGTGTTTCTTTGAGCTGGTCCTGCTGTATTCCATGGATTGGCTGAAGGTGTATAATATTTTTAATTATTTATATGAAAGCCACAAAGATTTGAAAGTGGATTGAAATCACAGATGAGTTTAGGAATCGAACCTACTTCCATTATTGCTATTTCAAAGCGGATCAGAGGTACTGCAGTGAGGCATTTTGTTCATGGCTTTCTTTGTATTATTTTAACTTTCCCCATTTGGTTACAGTGGATGAAAGCAGTTGTGACCATTTCTTGAAGAACCAGGCGGTCTGCCCACTGAGCGATGGCGGCTGTTTGAAAGTGTTCACATGACTGCCTAATGCGATGAAAATGCTGTTTCAGATAATGGCTTTTTTTCATTTAAAACATGTTTCTGAGGGGAATAAAGGGGGCGGGTGCAGCGTTGTACCAGTGTGGTTGTGACAGCTGGTGGCTACTGATCTGTGAATGGGGTAAAGAAGTGGGCTCGATAGGAGTTAGCTGAGCTGGCCTGGCATGCATGCAGTGATTTCTTTAACAGTTGATGTGGTCATCAGAGGGCTGGGACTAGACCCGTGATATTGTACTGGGATAACATCAGGGGTCCAGTCACAGTCTGACTAATCAGATGCTAGCATTCTTTTTGACATTGTATAATCTTTCTTGAAAGATATTCATCCCCAGTTGAAGTTAGTAGCAAAAGTTTTAAATGCTATTCATTTAAATGCAAGCTGCTCCACTTCTATATGGGGGTAAACAAATTTCCAGTTTAGTAGGCAACCAATATTTAACAAGCTGTTTCACTTTCCTAATGGCCATCTGATAAGCAGCTTGGAGTTATGTCTCCAACATTCTAAACAGAAGAGAGATTATTTATTTT
Source organism: Neoceratodus forsteri (assembly GCA_016271365.2). Classification (NCBI taxonomy): domain Eukaryota; kingdom Metazoa; phylum Chordata; order Ceratodontiformes; family Ceratodontidae; genus Neoceratodus; species Neoceratodus forsteri. The sequence continues at coordinate 1,104,625,024 of CM057458.1, read as the reverse complement.
AGTTGTCATAGTGATTTGTAGATGTGGAAGGATACTTTGAAAAGACCAAAAATGTGTTCCACGAAACTCCATTTTCAAGCTACAGATAGCAAAATGGCTGTAGATTCCACCCAGCCATAAAAGGAGGGTCCCAGCACTGACTCCTCAGGTACCCCACTTGTTACCCCTCACAATAGAATGTACCCCATTTACCACCAATCTCTGACTACTGCCCCAACCAGTTTTCCACCCACCTAGTTATTTTCTGTCTCACCCCTAAGCTTTTGAGCTTATTCACTGGTCTTCTTTGAAGGATGGTGTCAAAAGCTTTACTGAAGTCCAGATAGGCCATGTCCCACCCCTCCCTGGTCAAACACCTGTGTCACCCAATTGAAGAACTCTATCGGGTTCATCTGGAAGGACCCCCCTTCATGAATCCATGCTGCCTTTCATCCTACAGTCCACTGTCCACCAGGAGTCCACCACCTTTTCCTTTATTAGTGCCTCCATCACCTTGCCATCACTGAGATGATGAGGCTGATCAGGTGATAATTTTCTGCCACCTCCTTACTGCCCCCTTGTGCAGTGGCACCACATCTGCCCTCCTCCTGTCCTCTGGAACACACCCTGTATCTGTGGACAAGTTAAACAGTCTCATCAGTGGGGCTGTCAGTTCCTCCCTCAGGTCCTGGATTACCCTCAGGTGCAAGCCTTGTCCAGCTTTCCTCCCTTACCCTGTCTATGCTGAACATATTAGGATTCACCTTTTTGTCTTCCTGCCCCTCCCCACCAGCTCTGGTCCCTACCTCTCCTCCTCCATGAAGACTGAGCAGAAGTAGTTATTGAACATCTCGCTTTCTCAAAGTCCCCTTCCAGTTGTATTCCTCCTCCCCGAAACCTTACAATCCCATGCCTCACCTTCCTTCTTTCCCCACATACCTAAAAAGTGTTATCCCCTTTTGGCCTGCTTAGCTATTTTCTCCTCAGTGTCCACTTTAGCCCTCCTTATCTTCTGCTCTGCCACCCACCTCTTTTCTCTATAAGCCTCCTTGTCCTCCCCTATGTGTCTTCTTATATTCCCTGAATGCTCTTTTCCTTTCCCTGACTGCCCCTGCTACTTCCCTTGTAAACCAGAGCAGTCTCCTCCTTTTCTTGCTCTTTCTCTCCTTCTTACTGCAAATGTCATTGGCCTTCAATACCCTTTGACAGCTTCCCATAGCTCCTCAACATTCCCTATATTCCCTTCCTGCCATTTCTTCCTCAAATACCCTCCTCATTTTGTAAAAGTCCATCTTTCTGAAGCCCAGCACCCTTATTTTTGTTCGATTTGTCTCCTCCCCATTTTACCCTGAACCTCACAGTCCTGTGTTCACTAGTACCTAGTCCATCACCCACCACCACCTCTTCCACATTCTCTCCATTTGCTAGGACCACATCCAGCAAGTTTTCTCCCTAGGAGGCTCCTGGCCAGGTGTTGCATGAACACCCTTGTAGCACCTCTAGAGATCCCTTGCTCCTAGCTGATACCACAGCCAGGATCCCCAGTCCAAGTTGGGAAGGTTTAGGTCCCCCACTAGCAGAAGCTCCCCTTGAGACTCATCTTTGTAACTGCCTGTATCAGCTATCTATCCCATTCCTCCCCTTCATTGGAGGTCTGTAAACCACCCCATCATCAGTTATTCTGCAGTCCATTTGTCAAGTATGACCACATGAGCTCTGTCTACCCTACCTCCTTCTGCCTTCCATTGCCCTAATGTTGTCTTTGATGTATAATGCCACCCCACTCCTCTTTACAATCTTCTCCTTCCCAAACAGTCTGTAACTTGGATAACTGTCTCCCAGGCATGATGGTCTGTCTACCATGTCTTACTTACCACTATGTCCATCCCTCATCCAACATGATGGCCTCAAGTCCACCATTTTGTTCCATAAACTCCTGGCATTGTTTGACAATCCCTTCCACCAGGACCCCTCCCTCACTCTCCCTTCCTAACCTTTGTTTACTCTTGCTTTCTTCCAGTATTTTATCTCCATCCTGAGGAGAGCTGATAGCCTCCATCACTCCTGTTACCTTGAGTGCCACCTTCCTTGACCCCCAAATCAGTTTAAATTATACTTTCTTTTGATAAAGTCCACAGACTTCTCTTTAACACTGCTTGTCCTCCCTCCCTCCCTACTTAGGTGTAGGCTGTCTAGGCAAATAGGCTCTCATCCTCCCACATTGTCCCCCACTAACCCAACCCCATCTGTCTGCACCAACCCCCAGCCATTGATTAAATTGTTCAATCCTCTGCTTTCTTAATGTGCTTGCTCTTGGCAGAGGCAATAACTCCAAGAAAGCCAATGACTGGAAGCCTGCACTACTGCAGAACCTAGCCAGCTCCTGAACCTAGCCTGCACCTCCATAAGACTACTCCGCTCCAGATGATTGGGGCCTAGGTGGAACACCAAGTGTGACTTCTCATCTTGCTGCTTTCCCATGAGGATATATTGTGCCTCACCTTTAATGCCATAATTCCTGGCATACACTCAACTCAAATGGTGCTACTCCTGCCTCCATTTCTCCCTCATCTGATTCCCTTTAGTACTGAGTCCCCTATGAGCATGATCCTGCTACTCCCTTCCTTCTGCTTGTGGTTTATCTTACACATCTTTCTTGGCATACCATTTCTCCCTGGTCCCTTTTCTCCTTTGTCCATCTCCTTCCCAGAATTTTTCACTCCCTGGACTAAATCTCTCATTCCCCCTCTGGTGTCCCCATCAGTCCCCTCATCCTAGCCTCCCTTTTGAGGTCTGTTACCCCTCACTTTGCTCCTTTCCTTCCTCTCTACTGCACAAATCCTCTGTGTATGGGTACCTCTCCCTTCCCTCCTGCCTTTATCCCTTCCCTTCCTGAACTTACTGTAGGCTCCTTCCCTGCCTCTTCTGTGCTCTATATTTACAGTTCTGCTTTAATAGTCAATATGAGGATGGAGGTCAAACATATTCCTAGACACATTCTTTTGGAATACAGACAGAGAGTGCCTGGTCAACAGGATGGTATGAGTTTTGTTACACAGCTTACAGCTGATAGTGAGAAGATTAGGAATGTAGTAAATAAAAACTGGTACACCGATGACTGAAACAACCCTTAATGATGTTGAAAAGAGCCCACTGAAAATTGTGTTTAGGATGCACTAACCACAGGGATGTATTGCTATATAGTGTGTGAAATCTACCTGTGGAGAAATCCCATGGCTCCAACTGTTTACCAGGGGCACTCATGGGTTACTACACCTGTAGGATTTGCAGAATATTGTGAAGTTATCCAGAAATGTCACTCTTTCAAGACTGTCAACAGCAGAAAGAGTATGGAATTAATAAGTAATTTAATTGTAGCACCCAGGTGGTAATTTATTTGGCTGGTGCTCCTGAAGTCATTTATGTTAGGAAAATGAAGAGACACTTAAAGTATGGGTGGGGAAACATTTGAGTTCCATCAGGAAGAAAGGTACCCCAATGTGCTATAGTGTCACCTGGAGAAGGCCCCTAACACTGTCCCACATGAATTGAAATTTTGTAGGATTGAGAAGGTAATATTAGGCCCCAGGGAGGGGATCTGTACTTGAAAATTGCTAAGCACGCAATCCTTTTGGATTTTCAAATTAGGGCTTTGAACCCTCTGGGATTAAATGACAATATTGAACTTAAAGTCTTCCTGAAGTAGGTTACCCCATTTGTATTTCTGGATGTAGACTTTTCTGTTCCCTTGCTGATATCCAAATGGAATCTGAATTATTAGTCTGAGATGGAATATTGGTGTTCTGGTTATGCTTGCGATGATGTGCGATATTCTGTTTTAACATGCTGATCCTGAATATTCTGAAGGATTCTTTTAAATGGTATTTTGTTTTACAATAATTATTGCATGGTGAGTTCATTTTGGAAGAACCCTTTTAGATGTATTATTATATAGAGAATAATGCCTGAGGATCAGTTGTTAACCATTCTGTAATCACCATGAAGTGGTTGCCAGGACAACCTAGTAAACCTCAAGAGCATAGTTCAAAGGTTTACCATCATCATGGCAACTGCGAGAGGTGATTTCAATAAGATTGACAATCGATCCTCAGGCATTATTTTTATAGTGTATGGGGTAAAAAAAAGCATTGGCGACTACCACCAGTAACAGCGGGAGCAGTTAACAGCATTGTTTCTTGATTAACAGCAAATTATAATGCCACGATGCTACAGCTCAGTAACAACCTCTTGTGGGTTGTGGGAATGAACATCTGCGCTGATTGCAGCCACATCTGAAGGAAACAAGTAAGTAAAATACAAATCTGAGTGAAGAAAGTCCTTACTTTTTTTTTCTTTTGTTTCCAAAGCACCAATCTCCATAAGGGCCAGCTCTCACCACCACAGCCATTTGTTGTGAGCGCTACCTTCAAATGCACAGATCCACACATGCACAGATTAGCTTAGTTGAATCCCATCACTATGACGTACCCAAGAGGAGTTAACAACACCATAACGCCATAGTGATGGGATTACAAGGAAATAATCTTGCTGATTTTGACAGGCAATAAGGCTTTCCCATACATTATAGCCTTATTTCCCATAGCGTAGTAGCTATGCCCTTACGCCATCTGCTCTGCTTGCAGTGGCTCAGGCCTACTGCTTCCGGCCCTTGCTTATGGCTCGGTCACGCACCTAGGAGCATCAAAGACCTCCCTACATAAATGGGACACCACCTGTAATAACATTTGCTACTATGCCTCTGGATCACCACATTTCAAACATCACTGTCAGCTTTATGCTGACCTAAAATGGCCCAACCCTTCTGCTCACTGGCTACTGGCCCTTGGCTCCCTACTTGATGGTATAACTAGATCAGGTCTCCCTAATCCCTCACCTCCTTGCTACACTCTCAACCCCCTCCTATGGTCTCCGATCTAGTGACAATGCCCTTTCTTCATCCCCAGATAGCAAAACCTCCATGGGTGCACGGGCTTTCTCCTACTCAGCCCCTAAGTATTGGAATTCTATCCCTCAAGCTATTCGCCGTGCTACTACCCATGCTGGTTTCAAAACTCCCCATGAATATCTACTGGCCTCTAATCCTTGCACATTCTTCCATCCACCTTAGCCCTTTCAATCCTTCCACTTTTCACCTTTGTTCTTTCCTCACTCTCCTCTTTCCCTCTCACCCCTTCTCCTGTTCCTTCCTTCTCTCTATAGTGAGCCTTGCGATGGCACTTACCATTTCTAACGCTTTCCAGCCAGCTCCAGAACAAATTTGTTAGCACTTGTTTTGTTTTTCATAACAGTACTGTTTATATTTTTGACATAATCTTACTCTGTTTCATCCAGTTGTCAATTGTTTGTATTGCACTCAGTTCCATTGTTTATCTCTTCCTCATGCTGCATCACATTGTACAGCTCATGCATTTTTCACTTGTATTCTCCCGGTCGTGCCTGAAAATAGGCATCTCTCTGTCTAGTGCACCCACCCGGTTACCAAAAGCAAATAAATAAATGATATCACTTTTGTGATTTAACAAGCTTAAATGTTGTCTAATGACTATTAATGGAACTGGGAAACTGGTGCTTTTTATTTTGCACAGTTCTTTATGTCATGACATGTTTTGTAGGACCTTTGTGAATACTGGAAAAATGAAATAATAATAATCATTTGGCTATTTCAAGTATTTTCTTTTTGTTTCCCTGAGCACGATTCTCAAAAAGTGCCAGGATTGGTGCAAGCAGCAAACAGCAGCTTGCACCAAAGCCTGGTGCTAGGGATCCTGCACCACATTCTAGTACAGGAGGGATCCTGGCACCTACATCACCAAACTTGCAGCAACCCCTCCCATGCCACAAACACCTGGCACATGGGAATGGTCTGCTGCAGGCCTGTGACAATCGCAAGCAGTCCCCCATTCCCGATCCCATGTACATTAAAAAAACCTTCTCTGATGGCCTAGTGCCCCTTCCTGAACCCGTTGCTGCCCCTGTGATGTAATTAATAAAATATCCCCTCGTATCACCGATGCTGCCCCATCAAGTACATAATAAAATGCCCTCCCTGTTCCATGATACTGTCAGGTTAAGTACATAATAAGATGGCCCCTCCCTGAACCCTGTGCTTCACATTTGATTTAATTACTAAAATGCCCCCTCCTGATCCCTGATGCTGCCCCTTCAGGACATAATACAATGCCCCATCCCCGATGCTGCCATATTCATTAAGCAATATAATATGCCCCTCACCTATCCCTGATGCTGCTGGTATTAGATAATAAATAACGACCCCCTCATGGTGATATAATGCCCCCTCCTGATCCCTGTTGAAATAAATAAATATACATTATCCTAGTAGTCTAGTCCACCTCCCAAACCCCCAATCTCCCATAATAGTATTAATTCCTGGTGGTCAGTAAATGCTCCGTCCCCCATCCTAACAAACTGCATAGCCCAAATATTTGGTGGTCTAGTGGCCCCAACCCCACAGTGCCCATCCTAACTGGGCAGTGACTGGTCCAGCCCGCTCACTTCACGGCCAACCACCGACTGAACTCTGAATGAGCATGTACTGTATATAGTACACACTCAGTGAATGACAGCTGCTGACATTCAGTGAATGTGTATGATATACTCATTCAGAGCTCAGTTGGTGGCTGGTCACAGAGGTAGTAGGTCTGAGCCAGTTGCTGGCTCAGATAGGGATGGGCACTGTGGAGTGGGGAGTCCACTAAACCACCAGGTATTCCGCTATGCAATTTGCAGGAAATGGGATGGAGCATTCCACTGGACCACCAGGAATTGTTTAATACTTAGTATGGGAGATTGGGGCTTGGTGGGCAGGGCACTAGACTACCAGGAATAATGTATATTTATTTATTTCAACAGGGATCAGGGAGGGAACACTATACTAGGGATGGGCACACCAGTTCATCCAAAATATTAAACTGACCCAAACATGCTGAAGAGTTCATAAATGAATGGCTTCTGAACACTTTCAGCTGTTTGGATCACTTTGACTGCCATTGTATTGCAGGAAATGTAGTGCAAGAAGGGCCAGAGCAGGAGAAACCCACAGGAGGGACCAGAGACAAGACTCTGGTTTCTCATTCGATGGCCGAGCTGTCCATCTCTAAGGTGGCACCTGATTGCTTGTTGCTGTAGCAACCCACATGGTCCACCTTAGACCTATGCAGAGGAACTGGGACATAGAAGGAGCAGCAGCTTCTGGGCTGCTCCATGCTACAGATTCTGTGTGCTTGTGCAACTTGAGTTTTAATTACTTCTTAGATTTTTTGCCACCTTGGGCAACAGAGGAAGAAGTCAACTCTAAAAAACTAAAAGTAGAAAAATTTAAATTTTATATATATAAAAAGTACTGAAACAAAACAAGTGAATTAAACTTGGGGAAGTTGGGGTGGGGAGTAGGGCCTGGGAGTCAGGGACTTAGGAAGGGACTGAGCCGAGGACTGAGTGGGAGTTCGGGATTGAGGTGGGAGTAGTCATATTATTGAGGAGACTTGGGGAGGTGAGGAGGAACTTGTAGGAGACAGGAGCAACTTGCTGTGAGAAAGAACTTGAAAACAGACTATAGTGCAAACAAAAAGAAGAGAACAAGAGATTGAGAGAGACTTCACCATTAAGTGCCAGAGCCAGACCACATGTTTTTTTTTTGGGGGTAGCAGTCTAGCAGAGGGGTGAAGTCTGTTGAACTCTGCCAGTGTGCCACCCACCACCACACCACTCCCGCCTCCTTGCTTTTGCCCAATTGCCCCAAGCTACAAGAAGTCAGCTCTCTTAGTTCTCCTACCTGTGCTCACTCACACTTGGTGGGGATTTCTATTTTTTATTTAATACAATAGTGTGTGTGTGTGTGTGACCATGTGTGAAATAAAAAAATCTGCCAGGCCAGCCAGTCATCAGTGCACCAGTGCCACTTCTTGCATACTGTGTGGACCCCATCTCCACAGAAGTCGGGTTATCTGTTGTCTTCCTCCGTGTGCTCACTCACTGGGGTATAAGCTTTGGCTCAGTGGGCAGGACATTCCATCACATAACGTGGAATAAATAAAAATCCTTGAAGGGAAAAGTACTGTCTCAGAGGGTTAGGCCAGGCTGATCCACGATGCCACATTGACAATTTCTTGTCAACGCAACATTTCCCGACACTGCTACATCGATTGCAGTTGCAATCAGGATAGTACTGCCGAGATGAAACTTCTTGTTTTGTTGGGGCTGTGCCCCTGCATTCCCTACTTAAGATTCTCAACTACAAGATCGGAGTTGAGTCAGGGATGGTGTGCAGGACCTTAGAGAAGGGTGCCAGGGTCCCAGGCAGACTTTACAGTGGCATAACAACATTGTCGGTATCGACCATGTCGCTGTAAAGTTGTCGCTGTAGTGATGGCATAACAGGCCAGGCAGGGTCCTAGAATCTGTGTGGGTAGCAGCAGCACTTGCAGCATCACCCATAGTGTAGGTGGTGTGTTAAATAATGCTGCGTGTGTGAAATAAAATCTGTCAGATAGTCATCAGTGCACCAGTCCCACATGTTACACACTGTGTGACCCTCCGCCCCAAGAAGCCAGTCATCTGTCATCTTCCTCCCTGTGCTCATTCAGTGGGTATAAACGTCAGCTAAGTGTGTAGGGCATTCAACACATCACGTGGAATAAATAAAAAATCCTTGAAGAAAAAATGCCATGTCAGTGAGGGTTAGGCCAGGCACGGTCCCTGAATCTGTGTGGGTAGCAGCAGCGCTGGAGCATCGCCTTGGCTTAGGTGGTGTGAGATAATTCTGTGTGTGAGTGTGAAATAAAATCTACCAGATAGTCATCAGTGCACCAGTGCCACTTGTGACATGTTGTGTGACCTCCTCCCCATGAAGTAAGTCATCTATCATCTTCCTCCCTCTGCTCATGCAGCGGGTATGAGCTTTGGCTCAGACAGCAGGCCATTTCATCACATCATGTGGAATAAATTAAAAAAAAATCCTTGAAGGAAAAGGTGTGTGTCAGAAAGGGTTAGGCCAGGCAGGGTCCCTGAATCTGTGTGGGTAACAGCAGCACCTAGCATCACCCATAGCGTAGGTGGTGGTGAGAAATAATTTTGTGATTTGTGTGTGTGTGTGTGTGTGTGTGTGTATAAAATCTGCCAGACTGTCATCAGTGCACCAGTGCCACTTGTTGCATACTGTGTGACCCCCTAGAAGTCAGTCATCTGTCATCTTCCTCCCTGTGCTCGCTTAGGGTGGTATAAGCTTTGGCTAAGAGGGCAGGGCATTCCATCACATCACATGGAATAAATAAAAAAAAATACTTGAAGGAAAAGTACTGTGTCTGAGAAGGTTAGGCCAGGTAGGGTCCCTTAATTTTGTGTGGGTAGAAGCAGCACCTGCAGCATCGCTCTTAGCATAGGTGGTTTTATGAAATAATTCTGTGTGTGTGTGTGTGTGTGTGTGTGTGTGGAAATAAAATCTGCCAGATAATCATCAATGCACCAGTACCACTTATTGCATGCTGTGTGACCCCCTCAAGAAGTCAGACAACTGTCATCTTCCTCCCTGTGCTCGCTCAGTGGGTATAAGCTCTGACTCAGTCGGCAGGGCATTTTATCACATCACATGGAATAAATAAAAAAAAAATCCTTGAAGGAAAAAGTACTGTGTCGAGAGGGTAAGGCCAGGCAGGGTCCCTGAATCTATGTGGGTAGCAGCAGCGCCTGCAGCACGCCTCTTAGTGTAGATGGTGTGTGAAATAATTCTGTGTGTCAAGTCATGTGATGTCTAGCTAGAGAGAGCAGCTCTCCTGCACCTCTCCCACTTGAGTTACCTTAAATGTTATAACTTTGCCTTCTACATTAGCTTCCACTCAACCTTTTTCTCCTCAGTAGAGTGTTCAAGTTCTCTGGCTATTAATGAGGTGGGATATTGGTTGTTTTTCGCCCACCATGGAAGCAGATATGCAACAAAAGCTGCTGTGCAATATGCCTCCATTGAATCCAGACAAGGCCTTGAAAAGACTAAGGGACAGACTACCAAATCTGGTGTGGCCCCAATGCAAAAATGGTCACTTCTCTGCTCACTGAAGAGCGGTTTCTTTTGGAGTTACAACCCCTTAAAGATGCCTTAAATTTTCTTACATCAGAGCTGACGTCCATGCTGCATGATCTGGGGATATTTCCTGTAAAGTGGGAGGCGAGGAACTCAGACCATTTCTCTGGAATGCTGATGTGATAAAATGGATCTGGACATTTCCTCCCTCTGTCAGTGGCTTCACAAAGTGGAACTCATGCTACAGGATTTGGAGAGTAGGAGCCGGCAAAACAATCTAGTCATTCTTGGGCTTCCCGAGGACACAGAAGGGACTTCACCTATTCTTTTACTCTGTTGCTCCTTGAGAACTGGCGGGGCCATCTCTGAATGGCCCATCATATATTGTAGAGTGATCACACAGGGCCTTGCATGCTAAGCACCCCCAGTTCCCTCCTCAGCCCTTCATCTTGAGGTTATTGAAATTTTTGGACAAGCAGCACGTGCTCAACAAATTTGGGTCCCTCATGTCAGATAGTGGAAATTTTTCCTGCATATGTTTCTTATTTCATCTTGTTATTGTGGAACTGTTGTGGTTTTGAGGATTTTGTGGAAAGGGTAGGGGATTGTTGTGAGGGTTTGGTTTTGCTGTCATGGAAGGTGGGGATTGGGGTACTTAGAGTTATCTTTAAGGTGGGAATTACTGCAGTTTTTCCATGATTCTTCCCATTTGCTGAGGGGCAGGGGAGGGTACTGCTGGAGGACTGCTTTACATAGGGATGCCAGAGTGCATTTCCCTTCCCTTTTCCATTCCTAAACCCTAGTCCCAATTATTTTATAGCCTCTTGTCATGGCCACTTATAATTTTGTACCTGGAATGTCAAGGGCAGTCTCATCCACTAAGTGAGCCAAGGTATTTTGCATTTAAATAAACTTCAAGTGGATGTAGCTTTTTGCAGGAAACCTACTTGCTCCCATCCCAGGTTCTCCTATTTCAGCAAACCTCAGTGGGACAGGCATTTGAGGCTGGTTTGAATTCCCATAAGAAAGGGGTTGCTATTCTTATAGCCCACAGGATTCCTTTCTGCCTTCTTCTGGAGGTGACAGACCCCATGGTCAATACATTATTCTTCAAGCACTGCTTAGGCTTACAGAGGTGATATTGTGGCCTGTTTATTGCCCCACAACTGAGGATCCTCAATTTTTTATCACCCTAGCTTCTATTTTGGCCCCATGGATCTCCTTCCAATTATACTTGGGGTGACTGGAATTTAGTTTGGTGCAACGATTTAGGCAGGACTGGCAGGGCTCAACAAGCCCTTGCCCAACTGACTCTTCAGGATTTGATGGACTCTGTGGGTCTGGTGGACCTGTGGAGGGTACTAAACCCGGTAGCCGTGAATTTTCTTTTACTCCGTACCACATAATTATTTTTCAGACTGGATTATTTTTTGATGGGTGGAATGTCTTCCCTGGGTCCTTCTGTCCCCCTATTTGGCCAAAGTTATCTTTGATCACCATCCTGCTTTTCTTCAGTTAACTATTTCCCCATCAACAATCAGGGATAAAATGTGGATTTTAAATAACCAACTACTCAAATCAGAAGATCTGATACAGCAGCTCCAGTCTTTTAATCATTCTTTTATGGAACTTAATTACTATACCTACATTTGATATCTTATAGGAGTCATTAAGTGTGCACTTAGAGGAATTCATCTGGCTTTAGGCCAGGTGGAAAAACAGCTTTCAGCTACTTTATCCCCTTTGCTAACTCATATACAGATGCTGGAGGGACAGGTTACAAGGACTCCCACTATTGGAGTGGGGGTAGTTGGAGGGTCTCCATTTTCAATACAATACTCTACTGGGCAAAGGGCAGATCATTTACTGTTGCGCTCGAAAGTGAAGTACTTTGACCAGGGAGAAAAGGTGGGAAACTGCTAGCTCTCGGTTGCAGTCTCAAACTATGGATAAGATCGCTTCATCTATTTGAATGGAGGTCAGGTTCCTTCTCACTTCTCTGAGAGGTATAGTGGAGTCATTTAAAAGCTTTTACCAGCTGCTTTATGCTCCGCCCTTCCCTCCCTTGAGTCGTGACCACCTTGAGGCCTTCCTGGGACATGCCTCTCCAGCAACTCACTTACCCACAGGTAGCTATTTTACAGGCTCCACTGTCTTTGGCTGAAGTCCTTCAGGCTATCAACTCCTTAGCTTTATGCTTATGCTCCACCCTTCCCTCCCTTGAGTCATGACCACCTTGAGGCCTTCCTGTGGGACATGCCCTCCAGAAACTCACTTACCCACAGGTAGCTATTTTATAGGCTCCACTGTCTTTGGCTGAAGTCCTTCAGGCTAGCAACTCCTTAGCTTTTGACAACTCCCTTTCCCAGTGGTTTCACCACTAACTTTTACAAAGCCTGTAGAGATCAGGTGGCCCCTATTCCCTGGACACTTTTAGTTATATATTCAGGATGGGCCTGTCCAACCTTGCCTCCACTGCAGCAGCTATTGTGGTTCTCACAAAGCCTGGTAGGGACCCTATGCTGATCTCCAACTACAGGCCAATATCACTTATGAACATTGACATTAAAATCCTAGCTAAAGTTTTGGCCTATAGATTGGGGCTAGTGTGGGATTCCCTTATCAGCAGGGAACAGGTTGGATTTGTAAAGGGCAGGCTTTCAGCAGACCACTTCAGGAAACTAACATACCTTATTTCAATGTCCAGAGACTCCCTCACTCCTGTGACGTTGGTGTCCCTGGATGCTGTAAAAGCTTTTGACCAGGTTTCATGAGATTACTTGCTTGCATTACTCCCAAGTATCATATCCACCAAGAGTTTATATGATGGGTCAAGGTGCTCTACTCTTCTCTATCGGCCTGAATACTTTGTAATGGGGTTTTATCATCATCCTTTTCTTTGCACCAGGGCACCAGGCAGGGATGCCCCTCTCTCCTTATCTATTTAATCCTTTTTTGGAACCCCTCATCTGCAAGCTCAACCTTTCTTCTCAGGTCACAGGTATTTCCATTGGTCAGGCTGAATATAAGCCATCAGTACTGTATATGCGGATGACATACTACACTATTGCATATTTCTCTCTCCAGCTACATCCCTGCCTACTTAGAAACATAGAAACATAGATTTTGATGTAAGATAAGGACCGCTTGGCCCACCAGTCTGCCCATTTCCCTACCTATTGGATAAGCTGCAGATCCTAGTTAACCAGCAGCCTACTTCTTCCTACCCCACCCCTAGAATTGCCTTATGACTGTCCCATGCATGCTTGAATTCCACCCCTGTTTGTGACTTCACAACCTCCTCTGGAAGGCCATTCCGTCCATCCACAACCCTCTCTGTGAAAAATACTTCCTTAAATTACCTCTGAGCCGCCCCTTCTATCTTCAAATTGTGCCCTCTTGTTCTTGCACACCTCTTTTTTGAAAGATGCTACCCTCTTGGACTTTGTTGATTCCTTGAGAATACTTGAAAGTTTCTATCATGTCCCTCTCTCTCCTTTCCTCGAGGCTATACATATTCAGCTTCTTAAGTCTTTCTTCATATGTCTTCGGTGCAGGCCCTGCACCATTTGTACCCTCCTGCTCTACAGATTATTTCACAGTTTGGTGCTGTTTCTAATTACAAGCTGAATCTATCTAAAACTGAGGTCATGCCTCTAAATAATACTTTTTCAAGACAGATGTTGAGCACCTTGGCCTGTTATGGAAATGGGACAAGCTGAAATACTTGTGGATCTATCTCAGCACTTCACCCCTTAAATGCACCAGTATAACCTGGATTTGATGGTGAATCACATTAAGGTGGATCTAGAATGTTGGTCCTCTTTACCCCTTTCCTTGTGGGGCAGATTGAATATTATAAAGATGAATATTCTACCCAGGTTGTTATACCCCTCCAGATGTATAATTTTGCTCTTTCTCACTCATGGTTTACCCAAGTCTATAGAATTATTTCATCATTTTGTGGCTGGGCAGGATGGCACAATGGCCTTAATTAAGCTCATGCACACCAAGCAGAATGGGGGACTACAGGTTCCTAACTTTATTTATATTACTTTGCCATGCAACTTATCAAACTCTCATATTGGCTGGGGATGAGTAGGAAGGACCTGTCCAAGTCTTATGTTCTGTACTGAATGGACATAAAGGATGCTCTGTGCTCCAGCAATGGATTAGATACAAGGTCTGTTCCATACCTTACTAGGAAAACCTCCTCGATCCCTGAGAGATACTCTGCTGGTGGCATCCCTTCAGGTCCACTTACAATTGTGTTCTCTGCTTAAGATTTGCCCATTTAAAGACATTACCCAACCCCTGATTTGGAATCCTAATCTCCAGATAGCAGGCCAGCCCATCCTCAGAGGTTTTGGCCCGATATGAGCGTACAGGAGGCAGTATAGCACAGTGGTTTAAGACTCTGACCTGCAAATCTGGTGACATCCAGCAGCTCAGACCTGGTTTTGAATCCCACAGCTTCCACTTGAAGACTGTGTGACCCTGAGCTAGTCATTTAACTTCCCTGTGCTCCCAGGTCACACCTGTAAAAAGCTTTCAGCTTATGTGTGCTAGTCCTGGTTACACAACTAACAAAAAAAATAACATAACTTTGGAGACCTTATGGTTAACCACAAGTTGTTACCCTTTCAGGATGCCTGTGATAAGTATCACTGGCCTCCTTCTACCTGTTTCCACTATTTTCAAATATCACACATGCTGACCCATTTCTTTGGTACAGGACCTTGGTTTAGCCATTTGGTAATTTAATTTTCCCTCCTCTTCAACAGGCCCCTTCTCATTATATCTCCTACTACTACGGTCCTGCAGGAGTCTCTGGGTTCCATGGAAGGACCATGTTTCTATAGTTAGGATCAATCCCTTCCAGGTTCCTCCCACATTAGAAATTGGGCTGTCCTCTGGAATCACCTTTATAAATTTATAAACGGATAGGTATCGCATTATGCAATTTAGCATTATACATAATCTTTATTATACTCCAGTTAAATTACATAAAATGGGCAGACTTCCTGATTATTCTTGTTCAAGATGTGTGAAGGAGCGCGGTACTTTACTTCATTCTTGGGGTCCTGTGAAAAAGTGGCCCCTTTGGGAATCCATTCGCACACGCCTCAATCACTTGTTATGTCTTTCAAATGCCTTCTCTCCTGAAATATGCATTTTAGAGATTATACTAATAGTTCAATGGAACCAGAGGCATCACATGCCCTTGATTTCGCATGTGTGAAAAGTACTTCTGTCACTGGCTGACTGGTGTATATCCCAATTTATTGAATGGTACAGGGACATATTGTTCACCTTACAGGCTGAGCGCTCATTGCCAGCATGGTTGGTAAATTGTTGAAGTTCATTCAGGTTTGGGAACCCTTACAGGCCCTACTGATGATCTAACTACTCCCATTTCATGTTCTCTTCTGGCCTCTTCCTTTCTACTAGTGTGGAAATATCCTGGCATCCTTATCGTTTATACTTCAACTATTAGATTTCTCTGATTATCCTTTGGTGGTGGAGGTGCGGGGGTATGGGCAGAAGGAGGTGGGGTTATTGTTCTGGTGTAGTTTGTATTACAAATTGTTCTCCTACTGCTCACAAATTTACTGTTTATCTCATCACTGTTATATAGGATCTGCTTCCTTCCTACTGTGGATGTTATCCTGTTTTGTCTTTTTTCAATAAAGCTTATTCAATTTGAAAAAGAATTCTGTGTGTGTGTGTGTGTGTGTGTGTGAAATAAAATTTTCCAGATAGTCATCAATGCACCAATTGCTTGTTTGCATACTGTGTGACCCCCAAGAAGTCAGTCATCTGTCATCTTATTTCTTGTGCTTTCGCTCAGTGGGGTATAGCTTTGGCTCAGTGGGCTGGGCATTCCGTCACATCAAGAGGAATAAATAAAAGAATAATAACACTTTTCTACCCTGAACAAGTGACAGAGTGGCATTTGAGTACTCCAGAAAACAGTAAAGCAAAAGCTGGAGGCAAAGGAAGTAATAAACATAAAAAAAAGTTTATTCAAGAGCCCTGAAAGAAGTGGCCCAAAAAGTAAAGTACAACAACAAGAAACACCACTGTCTGTTGAAGGGGCTGAACTAAATGCTACTACTATCCATGTACAGGCTAACTCTCAAATTCTGAAAACTCAGCAACAGTTGGTGGACTGTCTATGTCAGAAGGGTCCAGTAGTACAGCCAACAAAGTGTCAAAAGACAGTGGCAATAGCAAAATAAAAAGTGCAAAAACAAAAGAGTCTTCCAATTGTACATAAAGTTAAAGCACTTACTTGCTGTGAAGTTGCTCTATTTGCAACACGTGCATATTGAATAACTCAGTCTGTGACTGCAAATGTTAGCTCTACTGAGACTGATGATGATGGTGGCGACCACGGTCAAGGTGAGACTGATGATTATAAGCTTGTGACTTTGCCTTAACTATGTCTCATTCTGGCTCTGACGGGACAATGGGTAAAATAATGCCAATAGTAGTGTGTCGAAAGGGGAAAAGAAAGTCAAAGGCTCAAACCACACAAAGTGAAACAAAGTCTGACAGTAGTGATGATGATGATGATGATGATGATGATGATGATGGCAATGGTGTTGCAGAGGATTCTATGATTGTCTCACCTGAGGAATCTGAATCCTCCACTGATATATCTTCCCCACGTAAACCCAGCTACTCAACTCCTAGTCCTACTGATGTCATTACTAGACATAGACAGTCTACCTCTACTGTTTGAATCAGTTTTACCTTAAACCCCAAGGATGCTTGCTAAGCTATATGTGTGCACTGCAACACACGTATTAGTAGGGGAAAAAATAAAGGTCATCTTGGAACCACAAAAATGATGCAACATCTTTTGTGAATTCGCCCTTTCATTGTATATGGTTCAAAAAGTCTAACATTGGTGGCTTGAAATCTAGCAGGGCTCTCGGTGAACAGGAACATTCCGCTGAAACAGTGGGAGGCGAGCACCACCAGGCAAGATCTAAAGTCCACTTTCACCTCACAGTCATGGTCACAATAATTCTGTAAGGTCCTGTTTTACCAGGCACAGCATGTAGTGATACAACACCCCAGCCAAATCTAACTTTACCCCCTCCCCGTAAAGAGGCAGTTGAAGTTAAAAGAAGTTCTTGAAAGAAAGTCTAAATATTCACGAAATCATCACATAGTGCTGGCAATAAATCATAAAATAGCAGAAATTATTGTACTTGATTTGCAGCCATACTCTGTTTTGGAAGATGTGGGTTTCAGAAGGCTTATGGAATACTTAGAACCACGATATTTTGCCAAGTAGAAAATACTTAGTAACTGCTGTGCCCAGGATGTATGACAGCTTAGTAGTTCAAGTAAGGCATGCTGTCAGAGAGGCTGAGGACAAGGTAGTTCACTTCACTACTAATAAGTGGACCAAGAGCCAAATCATTGCCTATCTTTCTCTTACTGCACACTGGGTCACTTTTGTGGGCAACTCATCATCATCCTCACGTGCTACTAGCCTGTCTGCTACCACTTCATCAGTATTACTACTACCATTACTATCTCTAGGAGCTAAAAAAAAAAACATCACATTTCAGAAAATGGCAGTTCTCCATGTATGTCACTTTCAAGACACACACACACACACAGCACAGCACATTCAGCAAGAACTGGAAAGACTACTTACTGCTTGGGTCACTTCACAGGGTTTGAAAGTTGTTGGGTTTTTGCCGACGGTGGTTCAAATATTAAAAAGCACTTCACAATGGCAACTATATACTGCACATATACACTGTTTTGCCCATTGTCTTAACTGCATTGTTTGAAGCTTCCTGGATAATGACGGCAAGTATCAACCACTGTGGGTACAGTGCACAAAGTGTGTGGCCACTTCAACCAATCAGTAAAGCCCATGACATCCTTGCTGATATCCAAAAGGACAAAGGTCTTCCTCATCTCCAGCTTGTTCAGGATGTAGCAACAAGGTGGACCTCAACTACTTTATCATTGACTGCATCCTTGAACAAAAGATAGCTATCATTGAGTATATCATGTACAATGATATTGGGGAGAGCATTATACTCCATTCTACTCAATGGCCTCTGATGGAACAGTTGTGTCACATTCTGAAACCATTCATGAGTTCTACAAAAGAGGTGAATAGAGAAAAGGCATCCCTTAGCCAAGTTATTCCACTCATTCTACTTCTCAACAAAAGGTTGGAGAAAATGAGGAGCAACTTAGATATGAATCCATCTCTAGTCAGTAACATGCTTACCAGACTTAGGAATGGTGAGAAATTATCAGCCATGGCACAGAGCAAGGGGAATCTCTTAATAACATTGCTAGATACATGTTTCCAGAACAGACACCCTTCTGATGTGGTTTCTGATGATATGGAGGTAGAACTACAGACAACGTTTCGTTGATGCAGTAGATGAGGTTTCATTAGGAGGATTGGCAAGCAGTACTACAATGACACCACCTTAAATTCAACAGACTGCTCCAAAACCAGTACAAAAGCAGACAATGAAGGATGACATTTGGGGCCAGCTGCAGAACATTGAAATTCCACAAGGATAAAATGCATGCTTAGTAGTAAGCATGGTAGATGCATATCTGTCTGAGCCCAACATTACTATTATGAATGACCCTTTAGCTTACTGGCAAGAGAAAAATCATGCTGGCCAAAGCTGGTGACCCTGGCTTGTAAGTATATTGGATGTCCACCCTCCAGTGTATGTTCTAAGCATTTATTTAGCTCTGCTGGGGATGTTGTGACTGATAAATGAACAGGATTAACAACAGATAATGTGGCGAAACTAACGTTCTTGAAGGTTAAATTGTCATACTTTGGCTGCATATGTGAGGCTGATCTTGAAGAACATGACACTGACAGCAGTACCTGTGTTGCAGCTGTAGAGTGACATATCAGCAATTTTGAGACTGCCAGGGCTGATTAAAGTAAGAGATCTGGGACTTGCCTGCCTTTCGACCAATCATCGTCCTCCTTGGGGTAGGTGGGATGTACAGCCAGTAAATTACATTCATGTCATCACATGAAGTTAGCAACTGTGGTAGACAAGTCCCTGATCTCACACACACTTTCTCATTCTGACAAGATCATTTATTTTATTTTGTAATGCACCTAAGAATAATTATTTCTTATATAACCATAGCTCTGTTTTCCCCAATAATAGTGGTAATAGTAGCAGTGGTGAAGTAGTCCCTTTGGACTGCCTGATGCTCTTGTTCTTTCACATTGCTTCATGTTGCATTCCATACCAAGACCCATTGCTATGTTAAAATAATTAGTGACATACAAAAATCACACTGACACCTTCTACAAAAGTCAGACTCAGGAGACTAGTTTAAAAGAAATAAAGATCTTGGACTTGCCTGCCTTTCGCATCATTGTCATCCTGGGAGTGAGTGGGAGGTGCCACCAGTACATCACATTCATGTCATCACGTACTGGTAGCAACTGTGGCAGACAAGTCCGATCTCACACAGTCGCTTTCTCATTCTGATGAGATCATTTATTTTATTACGCAATGCACCTAAGAATAATTATTTCTTATATAAACATAACTCTGTTTTTTTCCTCTGATAGCAGTGGTAGTAGTAGCAGTGGTGAAGTGGTCACTTTGTACTGCCTGGTGTTTTTGTTCCTTTATATTGCTTTGCATTGTATTGCGTTGCATTCCATACCAAGACCCATTGCTGTGCTAAAATAATTGGTGACATACGAAAACCACACTGACCCCTTGAACAAAAGTCAGACTCAGGAGACTGGTTTAAAAAACCTAGAAATCTGGGACTTGCCTGCCTTTCGACCACATCATCATCATCCTGGGGATGGGTGGGAGGTGCAGCCAATACATCATGTCCATGTCATCATGTACTGGTAGCAACTGTGGCAGACAAGTCCCTATTCTCATGCACTCAGTCACTTTGTCATTCTAAGGCATGGGGTCATAATGTCCTATGCAAAAACAGCTAATGGCAGAATAGTGCAAACTAAACAGCTAACACAAAACAGCTAACAGACATGGTTGCACAGGAAACAGTGCAAGCAGGCCCATATATCGTGGGCAGGAAGCAAGGCAGAACAACAGACATGTGCAAATAGTGTTTACTAGTGCAAGCAAGGAAATCCATATGGTGCAACAGTGATAAAGGACACAGACACACCCCAACCCCCCAAACCCAGCAGCACAGTCCCATTACACCTGGAGTGACAGGTAGAATGCTATGCCACAGAGGTATTCCACAGTGGATCGCTGCCCGTAGGATCCAACAATGGCAGAAATCCTCCTCCCAGCATCTTTATAGCACCACTTCACAGTGGGCATGGTGTTCCCAGCGGACAGCTGGGACAGCTTCTGAAGGTCAGCTGCTCCTCAGCCCCCAGTGCCTCATATGAAACGCCAGATTCCGATGGCATGCCCCAGGCATGTGGCAAATCCCCTGTGCCAGACCTCCACGGCATTAGTCGTATGGGGTGTACCGCCATGAGTGGCATCATGGACATTCTACATGGCAATGTCATACAGAGGTTCATGCCATGCAGAGCAGCCCACAGGCCTACCCACCCACATGTCCTTGAAGTAGTCCAGCAGCTGGTTTAGCAGCTTACTGTTGGCCTTCACGTAGTCCATCTCACGCAGAGTGGTGCAGGCATCCACAACATTGGCAGGCAGCACAAAGGCAAGTGCAACAACTATCACGGGCATGGAGGGCAAAGTCCGGGTCCTCTGTGTCCTCTGGCCACAAAGCCATCAATGCGCTGGAAATGGTGCCACATGGCCTGGGCCAGATGGAAGAGGCAGACCTGCTGTCGAATGCAGGAAAGATGCTGGAAAAGGCATGCATGGCGCAAGTTCAAAGTCTGTCAGGACAGCTGTAGGTGCGAGGTCAGGGCAATGTGACCTCAACTGCTGGAATGCTGCTGTGTATGCCACGGTCATTTTGGAGCTCATTAGAAGATAGACCAAAGGAAAGGTGGTGCCCTCCAGCAGGCCATGGATTGTGTACACCTACTGGAACAGCGGTGGGGTTATGCTGAATGTCCCATTTGCAAGTATTGTGGCACACCCTCCAGGTGTGACAGTGTGGCCGATGTTGTGAAGACCAACAGCCTGTGATCCCCGGCCACTGTCATGCAGGAGGAAGGGACACCGTCTCAGTCAAACTGTACTCTGGGTATCACCAGCTGTCACAAACTTACTGGCTGTGGTGGTGGCCAGTGTGCCACATCCTGGCAATTGCACAGGTCCATCTAAGTAGTGGCAACGCCGGCAGTCGCCCATGATGGCTGTGGACACACCCAATGTGCATGCTGCCACCAATGCACACTGCAGGTCTCAGTGGTGTGTTGGGCGCGGTCTTTCACTGACAACAGTACCTCTCTGGTGGCGATGTCGGCGGCATCTGGGACATGGTTGTAGCCCACCCGTGCTGTGCACCACCTCTTTGGACTGCGTATGCACTCCACGGGACACTTCACCTTCTCATATTCCATGCACTTCCAGTACATCTGCTCAAGGTGTACACGTTCCTGTGTAGTATAGATACCCAGCGTGGTGCAGTAGTTGGCTTGCCCTTCTGGCTGCGGATGTACATCAGAGGCATCCTCCCACATGGACTGTCTCCACAGAATGTGAACCCGGCCACCCAATGTGCTCCTTTATGGTCCCCAGTGTGTGCCTGAGTGGTCCCCCCTGTGCGCACACACCCCTGAAGCACCTGTTGCCTGTTGATCCTGGCGGTGTGCACAAAGGCATGGCATTGCTGCCAACAGGGGCAGGTGCATATCATTGAGTGTGCATGGGTGTGTCACAGGGTATATATGGCCTGTACTGGCACCGCTCTGCCCCCAGTTCAGTGGGGCACTGCACACATGCATGCTGCTGGCCCTCTGGCCTGTGCAGTGGGTCCACATGACAGGTGTGTCAGCACAAGACAGCAGGCATCCCACTGCCCCTGCAATATGACCCTCACACATGGGGTCGTCGCCACTATTCCCATGCCTGCCATGCCCAGCTGGGTCCTGTGCTGCAACAGGCAACTCCCCTCTGTTGCGTGCAGGACCCCACCAAGGCCAGGGTTCCATGGGTATACTCCAGATGGGCCGTTTTGCACACATTTGTTGCTGTAGTAGCAGTTATTGCCTGCTCTACATCTGGCCAGCATGTCTGGGCTGCCTTCCAGCATGGCAGTCAAGCTAAGTCAGCATGCAGTCATTGCAACAGTGCCATGCGAGTGCTCATTACACCTCCATGGTTGTGGACTATCCGCTAGATGCCTCCTGCTGGTGCACCCACTTCTGCAGTATTTCAGCGCTCTTGCCACAGTTAATTTCAGTGTTGGCATGTGTGGTCCTCCCTCCTGTCCCCTGTGCCTTCCTCAGCTACGGTACAAATGCAAAAGCTACGCAGAGGGCTGTGCTGTGTGACCCACCATCTAATGCTGCTGGTGGCAGTGTCTGCTGACACCACCCCTGTAATATCGAACCAGACACCTACCTCATGGTCCCCATGGGTGCAGTGACAAGGCTGTGCTGGCTGATCCTCCATTCCTCTGGCTTCCCTGCATAGTGGTGGGTGGTCCAGTTGTGGTGTGGTGGGTGATGGCTCTTTAGGCAGTGGACGGTGAAGGTGCTATGTGCGGCGGTCGGTGGTTGTTGGATTCGAGCATCCGACAAAGGTGTTCTGCATAGTTCCTTGGCATGCATTCACCTGCAGTGCTACAGGTGCTACTCGCTATGGCCCGACTCTTGCCTGGCTTGTGTGTGGGGCGTTTTGCATGCACAGAGGAAAGAAGCACAGGAACTTTGCTGTGTTCCTGCAGGATGGAATTCCCATCATTTCCTGGCTCCGTGGTGCCAGGCGCTGTATTGCCATGAGCTCACTTTCCCTGCGGGCGCAGCCATGTGCTGTTCTGGCATGCACTGTATCAGATAGGCACTCTACTGGGGCCATACGTGCTGATGTGCCCCTACTCTGCACTCTGCTGGGCCATCGCTGTTTTGGGTCCATGCTGTGGTAGCATGCACTTCTGGATGCACTATATTGACCTGGTAGGTCATTCTAAGGACATCATTGACCTAAATGCACACAATTAAATAACCACATTGATAAATGCTCTAGCTATGTTTTATTCCCTGATGGTAGTGGTAGTACTACTACAAACTAAAGTACAATTATTTAGCAAACTATTATCCCTTCTAAAAAATCAGACCTAGGGGAGGTCATTAAATTGCACGCCAGTAACAGGATTTGGGGAGGGCATGTGGGATTTTAAATATAATTTCATTTGGCAACCTCAGGGATGAGTACATGAGATGTAATACATGTTTGTAATCCTGGCAACATCAGAGATCAGTGACCATGGGATAGTGCCATAAACAGGAAATTCTCCGGAGGAGATATTTTAAGTATCCTTAGATCTGCCCTGGCTGGTCTTAGGGTACTTTGAAATTTTCCTTTGGAAGTTCTGAGAATTTTGATTTCAGACATGTGGCAGCTTGCATCTGCCACATACCCACTGCAACATATCACAGCCCATGCTTGGTTGCATGGGTGGTACAAGACTGGTTTGGGGCAGACAGCCTGTGGTTGCTGCAGGCTGCCTTTGTCTATAGCTCCTGGTGTATCTTTTGGGGCACTTTGTGCCACTCTTTGTAGTGCAAGCTTGTTGCACCCTGCTGAGAACTTTGAGAACTGGGCCCCTATCTTCTCTGTTTTCTCTTTCTCTGCCCCACTTTGTTCCCCTTTTTTTGCTGCCCTTCCCCACTGTTTCTGTTTAAAAGTACCAGTGCTATTTATTAGATATGTTACTATTATATGGTGACCCATATGGTAATATGGATTTTTATTTCACTGTTTTTAATCACTTGCACTGTCTATTTATTTTACACCTCCCTATTCAATCTCTCTAACGGTGTCTCTGTTTAATGTGGTGGTGTGTAACAGTGTAACAGTGAGGGCTCACTGATGATGCTTTAAGAGAAACCGGTTAGAGGTCTTGCTGCTGTTCTGCGGTGTTTCCACGAGGGCTGATAAATGCAGGTACTTTTTCTAAGGCATTTTGAAGACACTGTTTTCACAAATAAATCTTTTGGGGCATTTCATACACTGGAGACTACTTTTTGGTACTTGTCTTATTTTGATTTGGATTGCAGTGGGTAGTGCTGGATTTTTGTCCTTATAAGGAAAGATCCCTGACACTGGCCTGCTGGAGCATATTGGTCATTGTGCATGCACTCTTCACTGACCCAACATGGGCACATCCACTCCCCTCCCTGCCTGAACCTTACACAGTTGCATGGGAAGCAGCGTTGATGCCAGGGTAGCGCAGTGGGCAGATATCATTAGTGCATGTGCAGGTGCTGTTGAACACTCACAATGTGCATTTTGGGCAGTTAGGGTTTGGATCCTTAGTGCATAGGGCCTAGAATGACTAGGGACTAGAGTACAGTGAAAACTGTAAATAACTTTTTGAGATAATGTCACTTGTACTGTCTGATTTTCTTTCCTGTACATCTGTGCTTACATATTTGTGTAGCAACTAGATTTGTCACTGTTACTAACTTTTAGTTTATGTATTGTTCTTATCTATGATAATGTAGTTTTGTATGCAAAAACTTGTGTACTGACTTAAGATACCTATAGAAACAGGAATTTATGCTCATAGGTTTTTCCTATATTAATAAACTTTAGGGTCAGTTTGTCTGCTAAAATATTTTTTGTGAACAAAAGCTTTTCAAATCATGCCTAACACTACTCAGCACTTACAGACCAAAGGGTAGCCCGTGAGGAGCGCATGGGGAAGGGCACCATCTGTAATGGTGACTCTTTCTCAAGCAAAATCCCTCACGGTGTTGGGAGTATAGCAACCGGATAGTAGGGCAAAATGGGCAACAGGATGCAGCTATATGTACAGCGGCTCGAGGAGGGTGAGCATGGTGGCGTGGGCTGGGAGGGAAGGAGCTGTAGGGCTGGCGCTGCAGTGGGTTGCCAAGCTGTGTCGTGGCGTTGGGTGTTGGCGGTGGTTGGGATGGGTGAGGTACTGGGTTCCAGGTCCAGGCGCTGGCTGCGATTTTATTGCGCCCGGCCCAAACCTTTAATTTACATGCTTTCACCCCTCACCGACATGCCCCCCTGGGTTGAGAATCCTTTAGTAGTGGGGTGCGGGGCGAAAGCCCCCATGTAGAGGTCACAGAAAGCATTGAAAGTGATGTCACCGGCGCCATTGTCCTCTGTGCGGGGTGTCAGAGTGCCAAAATGTTTACCACTCTGACTGCGTGATAACAGCAGTCGCCTTTAAGCTTTCACCGTTATATCATAGAACCGACCAAAGATTTGTGATTTGTTTGAGCAATGATGAGATTAACAACTCTGCATGGTTCCCAAACTGACATCAGGGACATCACTGTTTTGTTTGTTTTATGTGGGCTTGCTCTTTCTCTTTCACCTGTCTGCCAGGCTTAAGTTTGCCCTTTCATGTCACATAGCTTTTTTTTTCATTTAGTCTCTAGCAAAACTTTAGTCTCCATTTCAGAATCAATAGGACCTGATGGAGGGTATGCCCGAGGTTCAATGTGGGGAATAGCTCCTCCTACAACCTCTTCATAAGCCCTCCTCTAACATGCCTCCCTTGCTCAGGAGTGTTTTTCATCGCTCCCACTTGGTTTGTGCGGCTGTGCTTTCTGTGCCCTGTTACCACCTCCCTGCTCCTTTCTCCCCATTTCCTGCTGCCTTGGATTTCCTTTTTCCCACTCCTTGTTGTTGTTTTTTTTTACGGGGCTGAATGCTCCTGCACGATGGCAGCAGAGGGTTTCTCCTGTCCAACTTTTGTTTTCTTTCCTCCAATGACAACATCAGAATGCCGCCTTCTTATAAAGGAGTTGGGACCCACTCTTCTCCTGAGCTCACCCTCACTCTATATTGTTCCCAGACCGCCCACTCATTTATTTACTCATTATGTGACTGGCTTTCTCCTACCTCCCACCATGCTTTCAGGAGTCCCCACTCTGTTCCAATTTTTGTCGCTTCAGTTCTCTGTCTGTTCTCCCTCCTGCTTTTATTGCATCCTACAGTAACAGCACTCCTTCACCACTGCTCGACTTGGGACAGCTACTACCTCCTGAGGTGCTCAGCAGGTTGTGAGCTGAGCAGTTGGTGCTTCCTGCTTGATTTTACAGTACCTTTTAGTGCTTACATTGCAGGTGTCACAGCCATTTAGTTCTCCGATGACAGCATTGGATCACTTGACTTAGCATCCACTTCCGGGTATATGTTTCACAACCAGCAGACAGAGGTGCTGTGGGACAGGGAGTGCAAGCACAGTAAGCTAGCTAATATTACTACTGCACTACCACTGCATGGGTTGCTCCTTTTCCCCCTGCCAGGTACAAATCAGACAACGTCTCAAAACAGTGAGTGTTTTCTCTTTGCTTCACCTTTCTTGGGCGGTTTCTTAGACTTAGCTGTACAGTGCTTTTCAAGGATACTATTGAAGGGGGGAGATGCTAGCAAGGACATGTGCGGGTACCTGGTGGCCATTGCATTTTGGGCTGCATGCCAGGGTAGCCTAATCTCTGCCTTTGGGGTTCCAGTCTGAGCTCCCATTCCCTGTTCTATAGCAGACTCTTAGACAGGTTAAAGGGAAATAAATAACCTCAGTTCCACGGTACTGTGCTCCCATTCTTGCAAAGGGCAGACATCTCAACATTTAACCGGATAAGGAAGCCATCATGTCTACACTCCAGACAGTTACCATACCTTATCTACCTCATACCTATTGCCGCTTCCCTTGGGAATGGAATTACCTCCTACTTACCAACTTGACATTCTCCATCCCTAACTCTGCTTGGCAGCAGCGAGTGTAGGCTAGTTCACCATGACTACCAGGAATGGGAGCTCTGTCTCTACTCTACAGATTTATAACATGCCTCCTATTACCATACCTTTCTAGCCTATCCAATTGCGCTTCCCTTGAGACTGGAGCTATCAATCTCTGCATACCCTCACCATTGTACTTATGGTGCTTCAAGTCACTCCCAGTCATCTGTAGTTCCTGTTGGTTGCCTGAGCCTCCTGTTTGCTCTTTTATCTTCTCCATCCTCTGTCTGATTCCTGGATGCCACTCCTTCCAGGATCAGGACTTTGCCCACCTTGCTTCTCCATCTTCTCCACTTACAGCATAGACTCTTCGTTCTCTCGGCCATGGAAGCTGGCAAGGATCTGCCTGTGACCCGACTGTGGAACCTGTTTGTCTCCATCCTGCCAGTTTGCCACTTTCCTTTAATATCAGGACCTCTCTGCATTTCAATGCCTCTGCTGCCCATTCCGCTCTGTCATGGACCTTTGTTCTTTTGCCCCTTGGCCTCCTTGCCCTCCTCATATGGATCCTGCCACCTTGTTCAGTCCCTATTTCACTCTGGGTTGACTGCCTCTTGGACTGCTTTGCTGCTGGTTCCTAGATCTGCCATTGTACATCCTTGTTTTCTTCAGGTTTGGACTCTTGTCCTTCATCTACAAGCACTTTCCATCATTTCTCTGGTCCTTCCAGCCTTCATCAGATGTATGTCTCCTGTTATTTGGTGATTGGATTGGCTCCTCAGCCTTCCGTGGATCATCATTCAATGCCTTGCTTTAGTTTTCCTGCAGCTCAAACCTGTTCATCATGGAATTCACCTCGTCCTGCTCCTTCCTGCTCTAGATTTCATATGGCTTCACCTGGCCATGGCTTCCTCTGCTTATTCCTTCAGTTACTCAGGATCCACTCTGTACTTCCTTCACATTTAATGGCTGCCTTCCCTCTTCACCTTGCTGGCTTGGGGCTTCATACTGTTTGCTGTGGCTCTTTTGGGCCCGTATCGTATCTCTGACCAGTACTCTGATGAGTCATCTATGTTTCCATCGATGTCCCCTACTTCTACTCCAGCTCTTCTAACAGTACACTTCTACTACTCATTCGATTATTAATGCATTATTCTGGTGTACTTCTACTGCCAGCAAACATTCCTTGGCTTACATGCCCCATAGACTCATGTTATCATAGAAGGCTCATGCTGCTCATGCAGTTCTTCACAATCCTTCATGGACTCCATTTGCTTGGACAATATGAAGCTCTCCTCCATCTCTATCAGATATACCCTCCAATCCCCTGTCCATCCAATCACCATGACTTCTCGGAACCCTCGTCTCATTTCCATCCCCATACATGGAAAGGACTTAAATCCTTCTGTTATACTCGGACATTATATTCAGCTTTGCCTCTACAGATACAGGAATCAAAAGTTAACCTATTCAACTATGGATATAATCCATTTTGCCTTCTGCCACCTCTTATTTCAACAATGACTCTGATAACCAAGTTATTTGGCTCCTATTTCCCAACAGTCATGCTAATGTTAGGAATTGCACAGATATTGTCCAGAATTGTCATCATGGGATACCCACAGCTAGCTAATTATTGACTCCGCCATCCAACCTTTGATTTCCCTCCCTGGTATCACTATTCCTCATATTATTATTCGCACATTTAACCTAATACCTGCAGCTGGGTCAACCATTCTCCAGTGGACCTTTCAGCCTCTTCTTCTTGAAGTACCTTAGTTAATCTCTACAGCAAAGACCATTACTGAGAACTGGCTCTCAGATTCTACCTGGCAATCTGTAACAGCCAAGACAAATTCCCTTACTCAGTCTTGCATCCTAATTGATATTAATCCACCATAGCACTAAAACCTATGGCATCCTGCATTAATCAATCTCACTACTAGTCTAGCCTACAGACTCTTCTTTTCATCTGCCCCAAGCTTATCTCATGTATTTCAGCAGGAGGATTACCGTGAACTTAACCACTAATGCCACCCCAACGCATCTCCTAAATGATCCCACCACAGGAATACCCACACATTTCTTTACAGGCAGCACACCAGCAGATGATTTGATCATATAGTCAAGAATATCATGACCAAAGAAGCCATATACTCCTCATACTGAATTCCAATCATTCCTCATATATATTGGGCTACCATTTGGACAGCTCCACAAATCATCTTTTAATGCTTTACTAATCACTTATAACATCATTTTCATCAGGCACTCAAACTCTCCTCTACTCATTTACTCCAGGAAGCTTACCTAGTGATTTTTGCTCACTAATTGATTCTTTACCTCAGACTACCTCGAATATCAAAACTTTTATGAATTGGAGCAGTCTCTCATAACTTTATTAGTCATCACAACTACCACAGTGTACTGTCTGGTCTTGTATCCTCAAATCTGCTCTCCCTACTCATGATGTCTGTACAATCCCTTGGACATGCATCCTTTCTCACTTCAGAAACATGATCTACATCATCTCTTCTTTAACTGGATCTGCTTTACAAAGTTTTACCATCCCTCTGGAAAAGATGTACCCTCCGTCTGCAGGATCATCATTCAGGTTCTATCATCCTTGGATCGAGAATGAACCATCATCTCCAGAACATAAAGACTCTTCTACAAATTCTACTCCATGGATGTTCCTTAGCAACTCCTTCTTCAATACAGAGTTCAACTTCCAGACCATACCCTTACATTCAAGCCTCTCACAAGTTGGATGATTCACCAATGACTTCTCTACCATTGTATTTCCACAGTTCCCAGTTTTAGTATCTTATCAGTCTGGTCATAGTCCACTGCCTATTACAAGTCTGTTAGACAAGAATCATTCATCATATTGGAAACATGGACTTCCTCCATTCTCCATCACTTGGATTTACTTTGTACTTAGTATTCTATTGCTCATGCAGAACAGATCCTCTCTTCAACCTCAGGATCATCATGCAATCAGCATCATCCATGGATTGAAGATGGATTATTGCCTCTAAGCAACTCATCAACCTCAAATTAACTATGGTTACTAGAACCTAGATCCTTCACTTAGTATGCCCAGAAGGACGGGCAGACCTCCAGCCATGGGTCCTCAAGTTTCCTCCACCTGAGGTTTTCCTCTCCTGAGTGCCAGGGGTATCTTTTGGACCTTCTATTCCTACAAACTACTACCTGCATACCTACTACTCAAGGGTAGGAATAGAGTAAAGTCACAAAAAGTACTACAAGTTACACAAGCACTATATACTCCATCTCTCCTTGTTGCTATTCCACAAACATTGAATGGGGGCTTGCCTGAGGTTCAATGTGGGGAATAGCTCCTCCCACAACCTCTTCATAAGCCCTCCTCTAACATGCCTCCCTTGCTTAGGGAGTGTTTTTATCCACCATCTTCCCTCCTCCTCCTTCATTTCTGGCACTCTTCTCACCCTTGCTCATAGGCCTTCTATTCCCTACAAACTACTACCCACACACCCTATTACTTAAGGGTGGAAATAGAGTAAAGCCACAAAAAGTACTGCAAGTTACACAAGCACTATATACCCCATCTCTCCTTATTGCTATTCCACAAACACTGAACTATTGATTAGATGTTAAGGTCATAGGTTCAACATCTATACCAGGGACCTGGGTTATAACCCAATACTGACACTGTAGTGGAGCACAAGGGTGTGCTGCACTGTTGACGTACTGTCCTTCAGATGGGATGTATGGCCCTTCTGCTTATCTCTAGTAGCTGCCCCAGAAAAACTAACAAGTTCATCATAACACTTGTAGTTATAGAGAGAACAAGGGGTTTTCTCATTTTCCTGCCCAACAGTCCCACTTTCAATAGAAATGTTTATTAACCCTCCTATAGAACATAGCTGGAAATGAACTGTCACAGCTTAGTATGGCATTCCTGATCTGGCATTACAAAATAAATTTACTCAGGAGATCTTCAATGTATGCTCTGCAGGGACATATTGATTGGAAATGTCTCCTTCTCCCTCAACCTGCAACCTCAGAGTGATTTGAACTGGTATTTTCAGAAAACTATCTCCTCTGTACAACTTCTGCTCTGATACATTGCATACAGCTGCAAAGTAAACTTTTTGGAATTGCCTCCCCTGTTATCGCTTGCCTCTTTAATTTCTTGTTTTCTGACCAGTTATACCCTTCACTGTCTATTACCTCATGTGGCTGCCTTTCTC
Organism: Neoceratodus forsteri; assembly: GCA_016271365.2. NCBI lineage: Eukaryota > Metazoa > Chordata > Ceratodontiformes > Ceratodontidae > Neoceratodus > Neoceratodus forsteri. The sequence goes on along the minus strand of CM057458.1, from coordinate 1,104,593,915 downwards.
ATTCAGTCACCCTGTCCTTTTGCCATGTTTAGTGGTGGACCCAGAAACTTTTGGGTGTGATAGACTTGTTGAATGTGTTCTTCTATCCAACTTCAGTTGCCTCTAAAGGTAAATTAGGTTGCAAGTACTTAGCATTGAGCACTGATGTTTTGATGTTAGGTAAATTAAGTTGTCGGTATGTAGCACTGGGCAGTACTGTTTGATGTTCCTGGGTTAGGTATTACAGAAATAAACCAGGCTGTCCTGGATTCATATGTAGTAGAAGAGAAATATTTCATCCATTGGCGTTTTCTGTGGGTATTTGAAGGGCTTAAATGCTTTTCTGTACTAGCCCTACACACACACAATTATTTAGGGATGAATGCAATTCTGAGCATGGATCAGCAGCCACGTTGTAGTGTCTGAAATAAATATGCGTTCTATACCTGGTGGTGCAGAACTGACTATCAGTCAGAAAAGCAGTAATATTTTGTAGACAGATACTTTGCATAAATTAATGATTTAAACAGACTGTATGAGAATGATTGTCCATTGAATTTCCCTTGTTTCCTTCCTAGAGTTATTACTCTGGCTTCCCACAGTCCCTAAACATGTAGTACTGCTGTTTTCCCATTTGTCACTGGTAACACTTTCATATCTATTCCATATGATCTGAAGTCAGAGATAGTGCCAGAGTGCCCTCCTAGGGCAGTTTAGAAAACGTTGCTGAAAAAAAGTGAATCAAATGAATAAAATGTTGTGCTGTGGTGGTCATGCACAGCACTAGTGCACACTAGGGCAGCAGTCACTCTGTAGTATTCCTACAAGGGCAGGGAAAGGAAAAGGGCAATTGGTTAACCAGAAAAGGCACACTAAGCCAGAGTTTGTTTTCAGGTGTGACCTGGGGCATAAGGAACTTAAGTGACTTGCTCAGGGTCACACAGTATGCAATGGAAGCTGCTGAGATTCAAACCCAGGACTTCAGGTTTGCAACTCAGTGCCCTTAACCAATACACTATACTGCCTCATAAAAATAAAGCAGCAGGCTCCACTAGATCCAAACAATTACAGTGGCTAACTATCACTATAAGAAAAATAAATATTTTGCACAGAAATTCTAATAAAAGATAGCCCACAGGCGCAGCATTAGAGCTACTTCCTGTGACGCTGATAACCTGGATTTGGTTAGCAGTTCCACTGTACTGTTTTAATAAACACATGCACAAGACAGTTATAAATTCAAAATTATTTTATTTTCTCAGAAAATATTTGTTTTACACAATAATGCAATAAAGACAACGTGCTGTGAATACTGTTTGCAGGACTAAGCAAACTCATGAGTATTAGTTACACTGTCGTGTCTCAGGTACATTACATAAATGCACCAGGGTACACTGGATTCAAAAAGTATTTTAACTATTGCTAACAGAAACATTTATTAAAAAATGAATAAAAGTTATGACAGCTGTGAAGAAGAATAAGTGAGCGAAAGGCAGCAGTCATAATTGGGTATACAAAGTTAAAAAGTAGTTTTGTTGGAATATTTTATGCCTGAATTTTGCAGCTGAAGTATGTGCAGAATTTTGTTCTAAGTTAATCTAATGCATTATTGCTTTCTGTAAGTTGTGGACTTAGGAAACTCAAACCTACAACCCTCTTGAAGTGCAGGATCATTACAATTTTATTTGCACATTTCATGAACATGGATAAAAACATTTGCATGTTCATCAAGCCCCTAATGACACTGAAGTGTCTTAGCTAAACATATACACTGGCCCATGCTAGATTCAAAATGTTTGTTTTGAACTCTGCAAGGACACTGACAGAGTGGAAGGGTCCAGAGAAGGGTTAATAAAATGGTATGGGGTTGCACAGAAAGCCATATGAGGCAAGGCTGCGAGATCTCAACATGTACTCCCTGGAGAAGAGGAGAGTGAGGACATGACTGAGACCTATAAGTACCTCACAGGTGAGAACAAGGTAGTAGTAGTAGTAGAGATTATTTTTGTGGTGTCCATCCCCAGAGGCTAAAACAGCCATTATAATAAACAGCAATAGAAGCAAAATCATAGACCACAAAATCCTACACATCATTTAAATAATAGTCTCACCTATATTAAAATACACATATAGATGTTAATAAATATCAATAGCTATTTAAAACCTTAGTGAGGATAGTATTAGGGCTACTCCCCATACACCTGTGCAAACAGATGAGTCTTAAGACCCTTTAAAGAACTCCACTGAAGGGGGCCTCCCTCAGGGCCCTCAGGAGAGAATTCAAGGACTGGACCTGCAATCTGAAGGTCAGGTCCTCTGAGGTTTATACCTGGCACTGGGAAGAACCAGGAGATCCTCCTGAGTGAAGCAGAGAGAGCATAAGAGACTGAAAGGGTGCAGGAGATCACTCAGGTAACTGGGCCCAGCTTGTAGGGCCTTATAAGTTAGTAACCCAACTTTAAAGGAGATGCATCACTTGTCAGTATCAGTGACTTTGCAAGTTGCACACTCACCTCTGTGGCTGGAAGATTGGAAGCCCATAGGAACTAGGTTAAATCCCTGTACTAGCACTGTAGTGTGGCATAATGTGGTGCTGCACCCTGAGGTGTCATCTTTCAGATGAGGCATAAAATTGAAGTCCTGTCTGCCTGTTCTAATAGTTGTTTAGGTGAACATTAAAGATCTCATGGCACTTCTCAAGAAAAGTAAGGAAGATTCCCTGGAGTCCTGGCAAAATTTCCCCATTCACAAAAAATACCACCAACATCTTAATCTGGTTGGTGTGGGTTGCTTTCCATCTATATACCCCTCCCTGGGACGGGCTAAAAATAGGCAGAATTGCCTAGTTCTCCTTCGTCAACACAAATAAAATAATAAACAAATAAATAAATAACCAGTTGCCAGTGCAGTTCACACAGTGCCGGGAACTAGGACTCAAACTCAAAAGGCTGATCAATAGCCTAACAACTGCAAGTGCTGTAATGTACCTCCACTGACCCCAAGGTACAGAAAATTATAGTAATTCAGCCACAAGGTCACAAAAGCATGCACACATGAGGGCAAGTCATTTGGGGAAATAAGTGATCTAATCCAGCAGATGTTCCTGAGATGGTAAAAGCAAGTCTGGACGGATGCTGACACGTGAGCCTCAACTGTCAGCCCTCATCCAGAATGACTCCCAGATTTCTCATCTTAGCAGCAGCCACAAGCCCTGAGGGGCAGAGTCAAAGCCCTGTCTCCCTCTCAGCAGCTGCATATTACCCTTCTGACCTGGTTCAATCACCAGCACTTCATTTTGCCTTGGTTAAGTTTCAGTCAACTCAATGACATCCAGTCTTGGATCTCGGCCAGGCACATGTTTAGCACATCCACCATGCTATGTGTGCAAAGGACAGACAGAGCTGAGTATCATCTGTATAGCAATGAAACCCAATTACATACTGTCTAATGATCCTTCCCAGGGCAGCATGTACACCACGAACAACATGGGCAAAAGGACCAATCCCTGGGTTACTCCACAATGCAGGTCCATTTGGAAACAGGAAACTATTCTCTGTGTCCCTCCCATAAAGTAGGACTCAAACCAGCAGATGGCTTTTCTGGTGAATCCTACATACTTCCTACTATATATATTATAGCAGTGTGGTAGTCCCATTATAGTTAGGGTACAGGGATCACATCTATGTTAAAGCCCACTTTTTGTACTTTAATAACTTTGCAATGGTTTGACGGATGTGCAAGAAATTTTGCATGCATACTCTCAAGGAGTAGGTCTGTTAATGTGACAACTTTCGTTTGAATCTCTAGTGTAGTTTCTGAGATACAGAGCCTATAAAATTGATAATTTATGTGATTTTGCTGATTCTTTGTCCACCTGTATCTCAGAAACTGTTATTAGTTGTGGTCTGAAATTTTCAGGGTGGAAAGCATTTGCCTCACAGATGTGACTTTCGAAAGTTTGGCAAAAAATATTATTCCATTCCAAAGTTATTAAATTTCAAAATTTCACATTATTTTCAATGTGAAATTATAGATATTCAGCTCAAAATGGATTCTTTGTCGCTAGCAGCTAATTCCTTTTCGTGAGATGGGTCATTGTGGGAAAACATTTTGTTGAGCTGCCACCATTTTTCTTGGCAGTTAGCAAGAGAAGAGAACACATCAGACTGAATAAACTGAATGGATTTCAAAATGCAGACATCAGAACCTAATTAAACTGGACCCCTTTAGCTCTATTCTGAAATTAATTTTTTTAAATTGTGCCAAGAAAAAACTTTTCTGGGTACCCAAAATCCCAGGTGCCCAACTTAGCGAGATGAGTGCTTCCTTGTGTTTTCAGTATGAGAACTGCGAGAATTTCTTCATTTGTACAGTCACAGCTGAACTCATGCTGCCAGCTGCACTGCGAGATGTGAGCCACCCTTTTCTCTGTTGTGTAGTGGCACCCCTCTCACACCTAATCACTGTCTCCAATTCTCCTTAATAAATAAATATATTTATTCCCTGGTGACAAGTGGCTCCCTCCCTGCACACCAATTGCTGTTCCGTCTTTCCATGGGGTATAGTGGCATCACACACCCACCAATCACCAGTCTTGGTAGTCTAGTGATCCTTCCCCCTCCCTCCATGTCTGATCGCTGTCCCCATAACTTTAAAAAGTATGCTGGTAGTCCAGTGGTCCCTCCCCGATGTCCAATGTTCAATCACCATCCCCATAATGGAACAAATAAAAATGCCTGGTAGTCTAGTGGTTCCTCCCTGATTCCCGGTCAGAATCTGGTTGTAAAAAGATCCTAGTACTCTAGTGGTCTCTTCCCCCTCCCTATGTCCAATCCCCATCCCCATAGAAAATACAAATTACCTGGTAGTCTAGTGGTCCCTCCCTCGCCCCAATCCCCTGCCCTGAAATCCAATTTATTTTTGTGGTGGCCTAGTGGCCCCCACCCTGTTAGGTAATGACCCACCCACCCCCCATCCTGATTCCCTGTCTGGGACCAGTGAAGTCCTCCTCTCACCTCCATGGCTGGCCACAGACTGACCTATGAATAACTGCCTACTGTATAGAGTACACTTATTTGTCTATTTATTTTACCACAGGAAAGAATCATTTTGCAATAAAATCTAGGTTTTCACTGCTATGAGGATGATACCCAATTGTATTTGCCATTTGCACCGAGAAGACTGAAACTGTTGGGGTGCTGAAGTTATGCCTGGCTGAGATTCAGAATGGAATGACATCTAGTTGACTGAGACTTAACCCAGACAAATTGAGATACTGGTGACTGAGCTGGGTTGGGGTGGTGGTTGTGGAGGTAGCTGAAGAAGTGACAGGGCTTTGGTTTGGGTCTTCTAGGCTGTTGGTCTCTGCAAATGTGAAAATCGGAAGTCATTCCAGATTAGAAGCTGGCATTTGAGGTTCAGGTGTCAGCTGTTGTCGGCAGTGGTGTTACCATTTTAGGAGCATCAGCCATATTAAGTCCTTATCCCCAAAGACTTGCCAACGCTGGTGCATCCTTTGTGACATCCAAGCTGGATTACTGTAATGTGCTCCACCTCAGGTTGAATGGAGGCACCTTATGACACTTGCTGCTGGTGCAGAATGCAGCAACTAGATTGCTGACTGGCCTTTCAAGGTCAAGACATGCAACCCCAGTTCTGCATAAACTGCAATGGCTTCCAGTGAAGTGGCATGTTACCTTCAAAGGTTGGTTTTCTAACCTATAAGACCCTATGTGGGTTGGGCATGGATTACTTGTTGGAATTTCTATATCCTTATCAGTCCTCATGCCCTTCCACTCCAATGAGGCAAGTCTCTTTTTGATCCCTAGGGCCTAGGTTAAATCTTCTGGTGATCAAGCTTTTGTGGTTGCCAGCTCTCTGCTTTGGAATACCTTTCCCAAGGCACTGATGGAAGCCCATCAGTGGAGGCCTTTAAAAGGGTGTTGAAGGCATGGCTTTTAGAAATGTCAAAGCAGTAACAAAGGGGCTATAGCACTCATGCTCCATAGCAGGCTGGATAAAAGCAAAAGGATGGATTCCAACTCAGATGAAAATACCTTATTCTGTCTTTATGGGAGTGGTGCCTGACCAATGTTCCATGCCCCTTTTGAAAAAAGCACCAAGTGCAGGCACAACATTTAGGGCCAACACAACTTGCACCTCTGCACCTTGTTTGACTGCAACTGACCAAGATTTTTTTGTATCAAGAATAAAGTATTTTGCATCTGAACTTGGAATCCATCCTGTTGCATTTATCCAGCCAGCTATGGAGGTAAGTGCTATAGCTCTTTGTCACTGCACTGGCTTCCTCTTGGCTTACTGCACACCTGTATAGCCTTAGTAGTGGCACAGCTGCCTCTCATTGACCACTGAAAGCACGTTTAACTTATTTACCATCTAGGATGCTGCTCTTTTATTATTATTTTTAATTTGTTTGTTTATGCTATACATTTCAAATACTTATTTACTGCTGATTATTTGTTTTATAAAAGTGCAGTTTTTATATGTGATGGGTAGTCATTGTTTTGTTGTCACTCTTATATTTTGTATAGTGCCTTGAGCCTCTGGAGAAGTCACTGACATGGAAACTACTTTTGTGGGTAACTTGGTGTACATTAAGCATTATTTCTCATTTCTAGTAATACATAAAAATTTCAAATGCAGTCTTCTGTTTAGGTCTATTAGTTTACAACATTTAATGATTTGATGTTCTCCCATACCTGTGTGTCACTATCTATCCTCCAATGTAGACAGCACTAAAATACAAAAAGAGGTTACCAAAGTTTTGTTACTTCATGCTTATACTGTTTATGCCCAGTCTACATGCCTTTCACACTTAAGCTGGACATTAAGCCGAAGATGAACATGAACAAATCACTTGGTTGCACTTGATTTATTATATGACCATCTCTGTTGCATACTACTACTGTGGGTAATGCAGACACACATGTAGCAATGCAACATGTGAAATACAAGTACAACTTTTATCATTAGCTTATTAACAACCAAATAACCAAACACATTGATAAGTCCCACATCACATATGGGGTCATTTTGACACCACTGTACTTCCGTGGAGCCCAACTGAGGGCAGGCCCAACCACAGATAACAACCAGAAAGCACCCAGGCAAGCTGTTTGGCACTGATAACTGTAGATGCAGGCACCACATGATACCCTGGCAACCCTGTGCTAACCTTTGTGGGGAAAATGGTGCCACAACATCATACAGGCCCACCCTGGGCTCACCACCATGTGCATCACAGGGACACCGCTGCTGTGGGGTTCTTGTACTGCACATGTAATGCCACATCCAAACTGCTCTACAAGTCAAAACAATATGCCAAAGTGCCCTATGAGTAAACAAAGACAAGGCCAGAGTGTAGACGGGGCTGGGATAGACAGGATAACAAACTAGGCAGACCAATAATTCAGTGCATAAAAAGTGCGGCAAGGCACTTATCATTATTTTCTTAGAAAAGTTAAAGTCAGGTTTCACAGAAATCAGGAAAATAAGGTTAGTTCATTCACTTTGAAAATATCAACAAAATTACAGACAGATGAACTATACTCAGAGCCACTACACTGCCCAGCAGTGCCACCAGACTATTTTCTCACCTGTTTCACACAGTCGTGTGAGCTCCAAGCTCCACCACCTCTGGCAGTCAGCTCCAACTGACTCCCCTATCTGACTACAGCTTGCTAAGGTAGGCTTTTTACTCCCGCCTACTGAAGTCATGTGACCACAGCATCTTTCAACTTATAAAACTTTTGTTTAGGCCATCATATTAAATTATATAATGCCAGAGGACCTTCTAAACATAATAATTAACTATAGAAACATTCAGACAAAAAGCTCTGCAAGAAAAGAATATAAAAGTAAGAGAAGTGGAAAACTTTCCACTGAGCTGTGATTGACAGCATCATTACTATGAAAAGAGGACAGTAGGGGCCACTGTCACCCTATAGTGCACCTCATTTGGCATACCATTCTTGGGTGGGCAGACCTCCAAGCCTGATTTTTTAGTAATATAATATATGGTAAGTTTCTTTTTTTTTTATTTTCTCTTGTTTTTTCAATGACTATTTGAACCATATTGCTTTTAAACCTCTCTAGCCTTGCCTGGAAGACATGAGGACTGTCTGTTTTAGCTATTTTAAAAGAACCCACAGGCAGAGTCACACAGTTTTCTCCAGGTAGTTTTTTCAACCTCCTTCACTGTGTACACTCATGCAGCGGGCAGTGCTACAGAAACTGTGTGAAGGATTTTACAGAGACCTGGAGCATCTTTTTATACATGTTAGCTTTATTTTTTTATTTCATTTGTGCATTTTCACTCTTTAGGCTTGCAGCTCACTCTTATACTGAAGGCTGCCACCATTTTACACTGTGAGGTTTCACAGTGATATTCCTGTCCCTTTAAATCCTTAGCTCCTCCAATTTTGCAGCAAAGCAGCAGTCTCTCTAAAAGAAATTTAACTTGCTGTTCTGCTGTGGAGAACTGCAAACACTGGTAAGCCCTTTTTATATTTATGTATTTCAAAAGACCTGGGGTTCTTTATCAACGCCTCCTTTCCTATGGAATCCTTGTGTCTTGACAGTTTTACCAATTTATGTAGGATAAGTAATTCAACTTGTGTTAATTCTTATTTTATTCTTATTTATTTTATAACTAACATCCAGTACAAAATGTTACATGGCAAGCACTGCTGCATTTTACTTTCTTTCAAGACAAAAGCACTTTATTATTTAAATCACAAACACACTTCAGTTTAAATCCAGTGAACATTTGTAAATGCCTCTCAAGCACTGTATTTAAACTTGCAAAATACTTTATTTAAACCATAAGCACCTTATGTTTCTTATAGGCACTTATTACACTTTATAGGCATTTTATATACTCTATTTAAGCAACCAGCACCTTATTACCTCTGCCAGCTGATGTGCTGGACCTACGTACCTGGTGCTTCATTTTGAGGGCTAAGGGACTCTCATCTTTCCACCAGGGTACCCATCCTTGACAGGTGTCACCCTGTCACACAGAGACAGTGGATGTTACAGGGAGGCCTGAGGCACATTAGGGGTCATTTTGACATCCCTGTACCTCTGTGGAGCCAGATCGAGGCAGGCCCAACCACAGTTAGCAACCAGAAAGCACCCAGGCAAGCTGTTTGGCACTGATAACTATAGATGCAGGCACTGCATGATGCCTCCTAGCAACCCCATGCTGGTCTTTGTGGGGAAAATGATGCCAAAATATCACACAGGCCTACCAAGGCTCTTCGCCATGTGCATCACAAGGGCGCCACTGCAGCACGGTTCTTGTACTGCACACAGAATGCCACATCCAGACTGCTCTACAAGTCCAAATAATACACCAAAGTGCCCCACAAACAAGCAAAGGCAAGGCCAGAGACAGCTGGATGTTACACGGGGCCTGAGCCGCATCAGGGTCATTTTGACATCACTGTACCTCCATGAAGCCAGACAAGGTCAGGCCCAATCACAGTTAACAACCAGAAAGCACCCAGGCAAGCTGTTTGGTGCTGATAACTGAAGCTGCATGATGCCCCTAGCAACCCGTGCTGGCCTTTGTAAGGAAAAATAATGCCAAAATATCACACAGGCCCACCCTGGGCTCACCACCAAGTGCATTACAGGGACACTGCTGCTGCGGGGTTCTTGTACTGCACATGGATTACCACATCCAAACTGCTGGAGTTAGGCCCAGGTGATGTATTTTTTATTTTCAAACAGTTCCAAGATATTATACCAACACTTGACATCTAATTTATAGGCAGTCTCATTATAAATAAATCTGCAAAATGTTTTTGCCAGATGAATCAAACCACTGATGTTGCCATACAGGCACTAGTATAACCAGGCAATGACCAAATTACTACACATGGTACCCCCCAATGCCATGAACAGCCATTCTGAGGTAGGCCCAAGTGCTGTATTTTCAAACACTTCCAACAGTCATTTTGAGGTAGGCCCAAGTGCTGTATTTTTTATTTTCAAACAGTTCCAGAATGTTGTGATACCACTTGACATCTAGTTTAGAAGCAGCCTCATTACTACACATGGTATCCCCCATAACCATGAATGAACTGAGCAATGCCATGAGCAGCATTTTTGAGGTAGGCCCAAGTGCTGTAGTTTTTATTTCAAACAGGTCCAACATATTATGCCACCACCCATTCCTGATCCCTAGTTCAGTATGCCAATACAATAATGCTCCTTTATAATCTTACATCAAGAAATGCAACTTTTTCATTTTAAAATAACACACACACACACACACACACACACACACACACACACACACACACCTTAACCAGAGCCAGCATCACTCGCTTCTTTCCAAAATTACAAACATCTCACACAAAGTGCATTTTTTCATTTAGAACATGTTAAGAGTGCAGCTTTTATATTCATTCCACATACACACATCTAAAATTGAGCCATCATCACATCCACAGGTGCAGTATTCATTGACAAACACTCATTCTCAAATTTTACCAGTAGGAACCCCACAGGTGCTGTTTTCCCATTAAACATGATTAAAGCCAGCAACAGAAGAAAGTTCATCAATATTAGCAATATTCTGAAAAATCAAATTATATAATGAAAACCCACTGGATGGATAGTAAACAAAATACTACAAATCACAAACAAAACTCTATTTGATTAAACTGCACATATATGCACAGCCCCATTTTAAAGAGGGCCCTTCACAAACAACTGGACCATGAGAGAACACACAAATTTAACTTTTCTGCCCCAAAAATGACACAACACAACTGCTGCACTATAGCCAGATAGTATTAATATGCCCCATTTAAACAGTGCCAGCACCAAAAGAAAGTTCTGCTGATATACTTCCCAAACTAAACTTTAAAATATACTCATTATGCTGCATAGCCCACTAATCAGGTCATTCTCCGTTTTGAAGAGGTCCCTTCACAAACAGCAGAACCATGAGATCCTGAGGTGAAAACTTTATGTTTTCTTCTCCCAAAATGACACAGAACAACTGCTGCACTTTAGCCAGTTACTACTTAATATGCCTCCCAGAATTTTAACTTACTGTTTTGTAGCAGAATGCTGAGGATCACATTTTCCAAGGACTGGAGACCTCTAAAACCCATCCAAACTCCTGCAGCACACCAGATTTAAAATGGATGACGCTCATTTCTCCCTGTTTTAAGAACGGCAAATGGGAGAAGCTTCAGGAAGAGAACAGTTTTACTTAAAGGCAGAGTACCAAAATGAACGCCCAATGTCACTTACGGTTCCTGGCTGTTTGGACCAGTACCAGAAACATCGGCCATGTGGGTAACAGTTGGACACACCAGCAAAAGCCACAGCTTTTGATGTTCCTGCTCCTAGTAGGCTCTATGTATCATTGCATTAAGATTGCAGACTTATAGGGGGAACACATTAAACAATGTGAACTGACACTGAAAAAAATTGCAAAGCATAAAGGCAGAATAAACAAGAGAAATAACGCAGCTATATAAGACACCACATGTAATGCACGAAAGTAATAAATTACATGTGGTGTCATGTAAATGTAATTACATCTGCATAAAATCAATAATCACTGGGGACAGTTATACTGTACATCCAAAAAAAACAATTTTAGTATTGTGCTTTAAATACAATAAATGTAATGGTCACCAAGATGTGAGCACAGCCATGTCACAAAATGGCTACTTTTTCAAGGCTATTTTCATTATTAAAATGTTGCAACAATAAAATAAAATACATAACACTTTTTTAAGCACACTATCTCTTGACCATATTGGCAACAATACAGAGCACAAATTCTGTATTTTAACAAATTATGAGTAAAATACAGACCTTATTTTAAGTGCATACCCAAGTCTCTCCAATACTGCTCACACACCTATAGATATAGTTTATATATATATATATATATATATATATATATATATATGTAGATAGATAGATTGATAATTCATTGAAATGAAGTTTTGCAATGAATTTCCTTCTTTTGAGAAAGTGTAATGTCACCGCATGTGCTTGTGGGAGCGCAGGGCCCTCAGGCCTTCCACCTCCAACATGCATACATTTCTTAATTGTCTCTGATTTTCATGTGGAGTGCAAAGTCCCTCTGGGTCCTGCATTCCCATCTATATATCGTACTGATATTTTAATGATATCACATCTCTGTGTGGGGCCCTGCACCCTACTACTACATAATGTAGGGCTCTGTGCTCCTGTTATTGCATAATGGGATCCAAATGTGGGACACAGGGCCCCAATTATAGAGACATAGCACACGCCTAGAGCCATTCCAGGTAACCCTTGTGTTGCAAAAGTTGCAGTATCTCAGAACTGTAGAAACTTTGGAAGAAATTTCTTTGCAGTTGTATTCATGATCTGGCCACCTCCGCTCATGCTTAGTACACAGCTGTGCATAGCAAAATCTGTATCTTGAACCATTTTGAGATATAGCAGCCAAAAGGCACCACGACTGCCACAAGGTTATCCTATGGGAAAATTCACAATTTTGATGTGCTGGAACTATGGAACCAGTGTCCATTTCTTCATCAAACCAGCAAAGGCAGCACATCTGTGGAGTAAGGGCTTGCCACCCTGCAAATTTCAGCTTAAAACTCCTAACCATTTCTTGCTATGAAGTGGGGCTGTTTACCTGCTTTCACTTTCAGATCTTATATTTTCCCCATAGGCGATAATGGAATTGTAAAGTTTAATAACTTGTGAACAGATTAATATTTTTCACCAAACCTTCAAAAGGCACATCTGTGCGGCAAAGGCTTTCTACCCTGAAAATTTCAGACCACAACCTAAAGCTGTTTCTCAGATCCGGTGGACAAAGAAATGTCAAAAAACATGGATTTTTCTGTTTTTAACACTCTGTATCTCAGAAATCACATAACAGATTCCCACAAAATTTGGCAGGTCAAGAGACCTACCTCTAGACATATGCATGCCAAATTTCATGCAGATCCGCTGGACAGTTCCAAATTTATTAACGTTTAAAAATTAAGGTTTAACATAGACATTGCCTTTCACCCCTAACTATACTAGCACTACCACGCCACTATAATTATAGGGGTGTGGGCATGCCATTGTAGGGTTGAGTAAGCACTTCTATGTTAAACTCGAAATTTTGTGCATTAATAACTTTGGACCCATTCAACGATTTGTATTAAAATTTGTATGCACAGTGGGGCATGGTAGATCTCTTTGTTTTGTCGGACTTACTATGTTTTGTGCACAAAATGCTGAAATGCACTTGTCACCAGTTATGTGGGCAGTTTTTGGATTTTGTCTGTGGTGCTGCATGGCCGTTGTGTGGCATGATGTGCTGTGTCTTGGCTCATCTGAAAGGGCTTGGCTGAAGGAACATGCCACTTTTCATTTGGTGAAAAATATTAATCCATTCAAAAGTTATTAAACTTTAATTTCCCATTATAAGTCAATGGGACAATTTATATGGTTATTTTGCCAAGAGAATGGGGTTTGGCCATCTAGTCCCTCCTCACGATCAAAAAATTTGCGAGGCTCACGATCAAAGAATCTTTGATCACGAGGAATTCTTTGATCGTGATGGCTGCCATCTTGTTTTCAGTCTGCAGTTGGATAAGTTCAAATATCTCAGCTCAGGGGTGACTGCTGAAGTAAACCTTGGATGGGTTTTGCTCAGAAGGCTTTGCTCTATCGAGCCATAGCTGTGGTTTCTTTCAAAATGGTCAAAAATAGAGTTTTAAGTTTTTATTCTTTGATCTGGCTAATGATCTTTGATTGTGAGCCTGCAAATTCTTTGATCGCAAGATTCTTTGACCGTGACCTTTGATCAAGAAGGAGCGACTAGATGTCCACTTGAAAAATTTATTTTCTCAGCTCAGGGTTGGCTTATTATGCCAAATGAGGATGGGTTTTGCTCAGGGACTTCATTCTATCAAGGCATGGCTGTGGTTTCATGTATTTTGCCTAAACATTGACTTTTAACATTTTTATTCTTTGATCACAAGCTTGCAAATTCTTTGATCATGAGCCTGAAAATTCTTTGATCCTGAGATTCTTTGATCGTGATCTTTGATTGTGAGGAGGGACTAGATGGCCAGATTTGGAGGGACTAAATAGCCCAATTTAAAAAATTTTCAAATTAAATATCTTGGAACGGTTTGGTCTTTTAACTTGAAATTTGGAGGGTGTTGATGGGCTGTCCTGTAGATGTGAATTATAGTGGTCAGACAATAAATTGTTTGCAGAGATGTTTGTGTATCACTTTACGTTTTACAGACATCATTTTGCATTGTGGTAGAGGCTTGAAATTACTTGGGTAGCTAGCCTTACTGCCATGAATGTACGTTTTAGTCATTAGGTGTGTAAAATGTTAACAGGTGTCAATTCTGCCACTACAAAGAATGAAAATCTGAAACTTTTACATTTTATATCTTGAAACTGTTTGGTCATTTACATTGAAATTTGAGGGTGTTGAGGAGATGTGCTGTACATGTGACTTATGGTGTTTAGGTATTGGAAAATCAATTTGCTGCAGACATATTGTTTACACACTTTATGTTTTGTGTATGGCATTTTGCACTGTGGTATTGGCCTCACATTTATAGATATGCCTAGTGTTACTGCCATGGAGCTCATTTTCAGTGGTTAGGTGTCTGACATGTAAACAGGTGTTCCCACCAACATGCGCTGCCAGCAATACAAATGATATTCAGTACTTGTACTCTTATGTTAGGCAGAAAATTGCAGGTTGGGTGGGACCATGGGGCCCGAAGAACCCTCGCTTCCACCAACTTGCCGACTTTCTACTTTTCAATTCTTTCTCAAACAACAAGGAAATTCTGTGCAAAAACATTGTTAATGCATCATTTAGGGTTAAAACACACAAAAGTCAGGAAATTAGACATTTAGGATTCCCCCTTCCCCTCGTGGACCCACACATCATCCTGATATTGACAGCTGACCGGGTGTGTCATTGGGTTGTGAGGCCTAAATGTCACCCATTCTTCTTTACTATGGTTTGTGAATATGATTACACATGGAATGGGGTGGCATTTAGGTCTCACAACCCAATGGCACACCCCATCAGCTGTCAATATCGAGATGATGGGCGGTCCACAGGAGGGGCAACTCCAACATCTAATTTCCTGGCTTTTTGTGTTTTAAACCCTAAATGATGCATTAACAAAGTTTTTGATAGAATATACAGTATATATATGTATAAATTTATAAAATGAGATCCAAATACAAATAACAAATCCAGTGTTCTGATTCTATAAAACACATCATGACTGTGCATATATCAGAGCACAACCACACACCTGCACTTTTA
Source organism: Neoceratodus forsteri (assembly GCA_016271365.2). Classification (NCBI taxonomy): domain Eukaryota; kingdom Metazoa; phylum Chordata; order Ceratodontiformes; family Ceratodontidae; genus Neoceratodus; species Neoceratodus forsteri. The sequence continues at coordinate 1,104,578,584 of CM057458.1, read as the reverse complement.
CCCTCTCTAAAACAATTTATAGAATGAGATAACCCACTCTACAGTGTGTTGTCATTCTCTGATATCGATGCCTTGGGTAGTTGGCGACACCAAGGCATGCGATATCAGAGCAATACGACCAGACACCTATGAGTAGGTGATCTATTACATATAAATATAGTGGTGTGGTAGCCCCACTATAGTAAGGAGTAGAGGATCACATCTAGGTTAAAGCTGCATTTTGTATTTAATAAATTTGCAATGGTTTAATGGATGTGCAAGACATTTTGCATGCATAATCTTGTGGAGTAGGTCTGTTAATGTGACAACTTTCATTTGAATCCCTTGTGTAGTTTCTGAGATACAGAGCCTGTACAATTGTTTAATTTATGTGTTTTTGCTGTTTCTTTGTCTACCTGTATCTCAGAAACTGTTTTTAGATGAGGTCTGAAATTTCCAGCATAGAAAGCCTTTGCCTCACAGATGTGCCTTTTGAAGGTTTGGCGAAAAAATATTATTCCATTCCAAAGTTATTAAATTTCAAATTTTCCCATTATTTTCAATGTGAAATTATAGATGTTCAGCTTGAAATGGATTCTTTGTCACAGGCATCTAATCCTTTTCACAGATGGGTCATCCTGTGTCACAGCTTGGAAATCATTTTGTTGAGCTGCCACCATTTCTTTTGGCAGTTAGCAAGAGAAAGAGTACACATAAGACTGAATAAACTGAATGGATTTCAAGAAACAAGCATCAGAACCTAGCTAAACTGGACCCCTTTAGCTATACTGTATTCTGAAGTTTGCCTTTTAAAATTATGCACAAGAAAACTTTTGTGGCACTCAAAATCCCAGTTAAGCTGCATAATGAGATGAGTGCTTCCTTATTTTTTATGTTTGCTTGCATGCATGTGCAAGAAACATAGTGCCATCATCCAAGTTTTCAGAGGTGTGTCACCCCTCTTCAATTCAGTCAGTGTGTTGGCAGGCCGCGGCCCCTGTCTGCCAATGCATGCTGGAGCTGTCTATGACAAACTCAAATGCAGTGGCGTACAGTTAGAAAGGGAGCTACGTTCCAGTGAGCAGCGATAAGATATCGCCTGCTCATGCGCAGCTCCCTCTACACACACACACACACATAGCCATACTGTGTGCTGCCCCCCACGCACACACACACTCTGCCGATGGGGAATTGTCAATCCCCGTCGGCTGTGCGCTTCCCCAAAGCCTTCAAATGCGCTGGGCACCCAACGCCAGCATTGGAATATCGTACTCTATGATGAAATTGCCCAATCCCCAGCGCTCCACTATCCTCCCCTCAAAAGTACTGAGTGCCACGCTGCAGAACACCCCAGCATGGCAAACATCACGTTAATCTTTAAAAAAAACCTGAAAAGCAAAATCGGTCCCAAGAAGTCTCCGACCCCCACAACCCACACCCACCACTCGCACCCCTGCCTCCACACCCCCACTCTATACTTACCTCCGGAGCTCGGCATGACCATCTTGGTGGACTGGAAACATGTGCACTCTTCAAAGCCGACCACGAACTGAGAAAGGCCGGTAAGCTGTATAATGGGATAGATAGGGTTTTTCAACTTTATGCATATCTCAGGCATTGTTTGAATTTTGCACTAAATTTCCAACATGGGGTTTTGGGACCCCTCCTCATGAATTCTTCACTGTCATGGCGTTACTCAGGCCCGAGGGTGATTTCGCAGCCACTCAGCAAAATCACCTTTCCAGAATGATTAATGAAATGACACTGCCAATGTTCATAAGGTGGGCTCTCAAAAGACTATTTTGAAAATTTGGTCAGAAAAATCCCTAAAATGACTGTTTTTTGGCGTCAGCGCTATGCAGTTCCTATGCATGCTTGTAAATTGCGGACTTTCAATATTTTCACTCCAGATTTTCAACATTGCCATTTTACCACACCTTCTTATGAACAGTATGGCTGTCATTTTTCACATCTCACCCAAAGCGTGTTTCTGCCCATATAGCGCACAATGGCACAGTCAGTGTATATGAAATCAATATGCAGGACACATTAATGAAATCACAGTGACACTCTTCATGAGCAGAGGTCTTAAAATGGTTATGTTGAAAATTTGGTGAAAAATTCAAAAATGACTTTTCTGAGCATGAGTTGTACAGTTCCACTGCTCGTAAGTTCACAAATTTTCAATATTTTCACTCCAGATTTTCAACATTGCCATTTTACCACACCTTCTTATGAGCAGTACAGCTGTCATTTTCACATCTTACCCAAAATGTGTTTCCGTCCATGTAGCGCACAATGGCGCGGTCAGTGTCTTGTAAATCAATGTATGGGACACATTAAGAAAATCACAGTGACACTGTTCATGAACAGAGGTCTTAAAATGGCTATGTTGAAAATTGGTGAAAAAATTCCTAAAAATGACTGTTTTACGAGCATGCGTTGCGCAGTTCTTATGCACGCTCGTAAGTTCACGAATTTTCAATATTTTCACTCCAGATTTTCAACATTGCCATTTTACCACACCTCCTTCTGAGCAGTACAGCTGTCATTTTCCATCTTGACCAAAATGTGTTTCCGCCCATGTAAGCGCACAATGGCGCAGTCGATGTTGCGAAATCAATGTATGGAACACTTTAAGAAAATCACAGAGACACTGTTCATGAGCAGAGGTCTTAAAATGGCTATGTTGAAAATTTTGTGAAAAATTCCTAAAAAGACTGTTTTACAAGCGTCGTTGCACAGTTCCTATGCATGCTCGTAAGTTTCGAATTTAATATTTTCACTCCAGATTTTCGACATTGCCATTTTATTACACTTCCTTATGAACAGTACAGCTGCCATTTTCATATGTCACCCAAAATGTGTTTTCGCACATGTAGCGACAATGGTGCTGTTGGTGTGAAAGCAATGTTTGGGACAGATTAAGAAAATCACAGTTACACTGTTCATGAGCAGAGGTCTTAAAATGGCTATGTTAAAATTTGTGACAAAAGTCCATAAAATGACTGTGTTATGAGTGAGCATTGCACAATTTCCACGCACCTTGTAAGTTCATGACTTTGTAATATTTTCAGTCCAGATTTTCACCAGTGGCATTTTCCACACTTCCTTATGAACAGTACAGCTGTCATTTTTCACAACATGGCGAAGTGTGTTTTCACACTTTCAGCACAGAGATGCGGGTCGCTGTGGGAAATCATTGTTCGAGACAGATAAAGAAAATCACAGTGACACTATTCATGATCGGAGGCACCAAAATGCCTGAGTTGACAATCTGCTGTAAAATCCCCAACCTAATTATATTATGGGTGTCGTTGCACAGTTTCTATGTACGTCGTCACTTCACCATTTTTAAATATTTTTACTACAGATTTGCAACATTGCCATTTTTACCTCCATGAACAGTACAGCTGTCATTTTTACATCCTGTTCGAATGTTTTGCACCTGTGCTGCTAAATGCCGTAGTCGCTGTGCATAAGCAGCTTTAGGCTAACAAACTGATATCCCCTGTTCATGAGGTGGGGTCACAAAAAAAGCAAGTTGAAAATTTGGAGTGAAAATACCAATGAATGCCTGAGGTATTAGGGTTTCCAACCATAACGCCCAACCCTGTAGAGAATGACAGGCATCAAGGGTGTGACTTGGGATTCTGCCTGTAATGTTAAAAACCATTCCACACCCTGCAGTCAGTGAGAGGCATCGAGGTATGCCTTGGACTCTTTAGCCTAAAGTTCACCCCATTCTCCTATATCACACCCATCTCACCGTATTTCCTAATGGAATGGGGTGCGATAAGAGGCCAAAGACCTCAAGGAACAATCGCAACACTTGTCAGTGTCTGCAGGGTGGGGTGTGTGAAATGGCATGGCCGTTATGCCTGACGACCCAAAGGCACACCCCAATGCCTGTCACTCTGCAGGGTGGTGGTGGGGTTGGCTTCAGTTCAATACTTCATTGCCATTCCTATTACGCAGCTCTGTAACTTCTACACTACCACTGCCAATGCCAGCAAGCAAACATTTGGCATTGACAAATGCTTGTTTGTATGAGAACAGCGAGAATTTCTTCATTTGTGTAGTGGCAGCTGAACTCATGCTGCCGGCTGCACTGTGAGCTGCACTTTTCTCTGTTGTGTGGTGGCACCCCTCACAGTAATCACTGTCTCCAATTCCCCATAATAAATAAGTATCTATATTCCTGATGGCACCCCCACCCACCAATTGCTGTTCCATCTTTCCCTGAGGTCTAGTGGCACCCCCACCCACCTATCACTGTTGCTGATAGTCTAGTGATCCCTCTCCCTCCCTCCCATGTCTTATTGCTGTACCTGTAACTTTAAAAGAATCCTTGTAGTCCAGTGGTCCCTCCCCCCAATGTCTGATGTTCGATCTCCATTCCCCATAATGAAAAAATAAAAATACCTGGTAGTCTAGTGGTCCTTCCCTCTCCCCAGTCCCCTGCCCTGAAATCTCATTTATTTTTGTGGTGGTCTAGTGGCCCCAGCCTACCACCTTGTTAGGTAATGACCCATCACCCTGCTCCCCCATACTGATTCCTGTCTGGGACCAGTCAGTCCCCCTCACCTCCATGGCTGGCCACAGACTGACCTATGAATAACGTGCCTTCTGTATAGAGTACACTTATTTTTCTATCTCTTTGCCACAGGGAAGGATCATTTTGCAATAAAATCTAGGTTTTCACTGCTATGAGGATGATACCCAATTGTATTTGTCATCTGCACCCAGGAAGACTGACACTGTTGAGGTGCTAAAGTTATGCCTGGCTGAGATTCAGAACGGAATGACATCTAGTTGACTGAGACTTAACCCAGACAAATTGAGATACTGGTGACTGAGCTGGGTTGGGGGTGGTGGTTGTGGAGTAGCTGAAGAAGTGACAGGGCTGTGGTTTGGGTCTTCTAGGCTGTTGGTCTCTGCAAATGTGAAAATCGAAGTCATTCCAGATTAGAAGCTGGCATTTGAGGTTCAGGTGTCAGCTGTTGTCGGCAGTGGTGTTACCATTTTAGGAGCATCAGCCATATTAAGTCCTTATCCCCCAAAGACTTGCCAACGCTGGTGCATCCTTTGTGACATCCAAGCTGGATTACTGTAATGTGCTCCACCTCAGGTTGAATGGAGGCACCTTATGACACTTGCAGTTAGGTGCAGAATGCAGAAACTAGATTGCTGACTGGCCTTTCAAGGTCAAGACATGCAACCCCAGTTCTGCATGCAATGCAATGGCTGCCAGTGAAGTGGCATGTTACCTTCAAAGGTTGGTTTTCTAACCTATAAGACCCTATGTGGGTTGAGCATGGATTTATTGTTGGAATTTCTATATCCTTATCAGTCCTCATGCCCTTCCACTCCAATGGGGCAAGTCTCCTTTTGATACCTAGGGCCTAGAGTTAAATCTTCTGGTGATCAAGCTTTTTGTGGTTGCCAGCTCTCTGCTTTGGAATACCTTTCCCAAGGCACTGATGGAAGCCCATCAGTGGAGGCCTTTAAAAGGGTGTTGAAGGCATGGCTTTTAGAAATGTCAAAGCAGTAACAAAGGGCTATAGCACTCATGCTCCATAGCAGGCTGGATAAAAGCAAAAGGATGGATTCCAACTTCAGATGAAAATACTTTATTCTCTCTTTATGGGAGTGGTGCCTGACCCAATGTTCCATGCCCTTTTGAAAAAGCACCAAGTGCAGGCACAACATTTTGGGGCCAACACAACTTGCACCTCTGCACCTTGTTTGACTGCAACTGACCAATGATTTTTTTGTATCAAGAATAAAGTATTTTTTTGCATCTGAACTTGGAATCCATCCTGTTGCATTTATCCAGCCAGCTATGGAGGGTAAGTGCTATAGCTCTTTGTCACTGCACTGGCTTCCTCTTGGCTTACTGCACACCTGTATAGCCTTAGTAGTGGCACAGCTGCCTCTCATTGACCACTGAAGCCCGTTTAACTAATTTACCATCTAGGATGCTGCTCTTTTATTATTATTTTTAATTTGTTTGTTTATGCTGTACATTTCAAATACTTATTTACTGCTGATTATTTGTTTTATAAAAGTGCAGTTTTTTTTGATATGTGATGGGTAGTCAGTGTTTTGTTGTCACTCTTATATTTTATATAGTGCCCTGAGCCTCTGGAGAAGTCATCTAAGAAATACATTTTCTACTACTAATACCACTACACCAACTGTGATACCATATTAAACAAAATAAATCAACTACTCCAAATCTTTTCCAACCATGTTTGATCACCTACCAAGCCTGTGTGAATGCTAAGCTCTTCCTTGTCTCCTGTGCTCCTACTGCATCACCCAACTCCATCCCTTTGAGGGCCTTTATATATAGTGTTATTATATTAGGTGATCTTTGTACTGTAATACGTATCAGACCAATATTTAAGCAATAAGGCATGACAGGTGTATTGTGTAATGCGTCCTCCTGGGGTGGGTTGGAAGCACCAGGCGGCCAAGTGCTTCTACCACCCCAGAGGATGTTATTACACAATAACACACACCCTGTCATGCCTTATTGCTATTATACAATGGCTCATTGTGATACAAAATAAAAAAATATTTTAAAAATGTTTTAGTAGATTTTAGTGAGTTTCTTAAGAGAAGAGGAAAAAAGGTAAAGGTGATCTATGGTAATGGCAAGCAAAGCTAATGCTAATCAGTGACAGTGATGTTATACTGTAATATCATCAGTGTCTCAGGCACTACACGACCAATCAGAATCCGAGGTTCTTTCTTGCTATTGTATAATGTAAATATTGTTCTCTGTAACTCTTAAGTGTTAACTCTGCCACTGTAAAAGCCCCCAGTACCCTCATGAAAAACAGTGTTTCACCTAAATGAGGTTATCCTGTTCTGGTGTGCAAAATTGTAGATAAAGTAAAATATAAGAAAAAAACAGTATGCAAACAAAATGCAATGCTGTGAAACACAGAATATAGTATGCAACTCTGTAAAAGGCAAGATTCTTAGGAATGTTTAACTTACTTTAAAACATGGGTTGTGTGGAGCATGACTTCTCATTAGGTGACGACCTCTGTGTAGCCTTGCATTAAATTCCCTTTTTAATGCATGGTTCTGAGTGAGTTAAGGGATGAGTCACTGACTCGTTAGCTGTTGAGATACCAAAAAGGTAGCCATTAACAGGTCCCAATGAGTGAACAAAAGTGCAGCAGTGGGCATAACTGGCATGGAAAGTGTGCCGGCTGTAGTGGGTACAGTGTGTAAATTTAGTTGCACAAATCATAACACAACCAAGAGGCAGTTCAGGTGCTTGCCATCTCGTGAGGTGTTGCTGTGAGTGGCTTGGACCAGCAGTCCTGACAGTGAGTGAGAGAGTGCTCATCAGAGGTGAGAGAGAGAGAGATATGGACAGTATTACACCTGTAGGAGCATAGCAGCCATGAAACCCTGAGTGTTAGGTATGTTATCATGTAGGCTTTCTCTGACTGCTGACAATGAGCCCTCCTGACAGTGTGAGAGAGAAAGCATGTGAGAGAAGAGCAGAGGAAGCAGAACATCATCTGATACTGACTGGCACAGACAGCACTAAGAAATATAACAATGGAACAACAGCAGGTGAGCACTGCATGTACTGCACGATACAACTTCTCATAGTATGCTAGGCACGGTAATGTATTGGGGTGAGTTATTGTCCCACAGTGAGAGTGAGGTGAGCACTGCTCGGCATTCTGTACTGTAATGCTGCAGACCACAGTCATACAGGTACGGGTTCTGTGGTAGTGCAGAAAGGTGTTATCAGTGCCCCACAGACCCAAGCATTCAGCCAGATACCCTGCTATGTTTGGACAGAGAGACAGGCATCACACAGCCTCATTTAAATGACTTTCTTCCTCTCTGTCAACCCTGGCTGCAAACCCACATGTATAAGAACTGGTGCTTGTGGACAGTAAAAGAGATGGGGAGAGTGGTAGAGAGCTGATACAGTGGCCTGTGTTTTGATCAAGGAGTGGGTGTTCTCTGTTTGTGGAAATCAGTGGTGTGTCAGCAAGGTCTGTAAAATGGTGACACTTTTCCTAAGTCCCACGAGGAGCAGCTGTGGTGACTGTGTTTGTAATTGACGCCTTGTTCCTGGCTGCTGTGTTCCCAAGGGATGGTAACCCTCAACAGAGACAGAGAGAGAGAGTGCCAGTGGCTGAAATTATAAGAGTAGGCAAGTGAATCAGTAGAGCAATACATTACTTGCCCCCAAGAGCAAACAGGGAAAGAGCGTTGCTAAGGGAGAGCAGTACTGCAGGGTGTATTAGCATTTTGTGTGTGTGTGTGTGTGTATGTGTCTCTCTCTCTGTCTCTCTCTCTCTCTCTCTCTGTCTTCAGCATTTTGTGATGCCTGTTGCCTGCAAGGGGGATGGAGAGGAGACAGTGAAATGCAAACAGCACCATTGTCTGTGCAAGAAAGAGAGAGAGAGAGAGAGAGACATGGGACGCAAGGAACACAGACATAGTGCACATCATCTGAGCTTTGCAGTTCAAGCTCTGTTATCGCTCTGTGTGTGGGGGTTCAGCACAGCTCACTGGCACAGTAGAAAGCATTACTATCCACAAGAGATGTCACAGATGACAACAGCAGTGTATGTGTGACATTTCTATGTGCAGAAGAGCAAGCAGCATAGTTTTCTTCTCAGGGACTATTTTTCCAGGTGGCAGGACTCAGTCCCATTTCCTGTCTTTCAGACTGGGAAAGCATGCTTGTGTGCCTATTTTTTATGTAGAACCCATGTTATAGGTGCAATAACCCACTCCAGGGTATGGGGATATGGTGATTTAATGCACAGCTGGGGTTCTGTGAAAACACTCAGTCAAATGCACCCACCCATGCATTAAATCACCATGACCCCATACCCTGTTGTGGGTTATTACTACTTGACAGGCAAATAGTCAAGGTACATCCATCAGCCTAACAGACAGTCAGCCCAGACTGGACATCAAACTACAGGGAAAATCTTTTGAAACGTTGTGATAGACTGATATCTAGGAGGAGAAAGAAAAAAAGAAACTGATAGCTGTTGGGGAATCTCAGAGAGGGCTAGGGACTGTATACAAGAGCAGAAGCAGGTACTAAGTTTGCATATAGCTGGGATGCAGAGAGAAGAGGAGGATAGATAACATTGAGGGAGAAAGGTTATTTTACAGTGTTCATTTCAGAATGGGAGAGCAAGTGACAAATGTCATACAGATCTCAACTTTAAGATAGTTTTCACTTGGAGATAATCTGGCTAACTGTTACAGTATAACAGTTTTCCACTTCTCGTTAAGCTCGGTTGAACTGTTTTATATGAGCCTTTGTTGTTTTCATTTAACTCTTACTCTTTATACCTAGTATGTCACTGTAGGAAAGGCAGCCTACCCAGCTGCTGTCTTGAAGGGGTGTGGGGAGTGGCTATCACAACTATTATCAAACATTTTATTTATTATTGATATTATTATTATTGTTGTTACTAAATATTATTGTTCCAGCAGGATTATAATCAATGTCATACCATTAGGGTTACTTCTACTGCCAAACAGGTTGCATCCTCATAATGAGTGTAGTTATAAACTCACAATGCAGATCAGATACAAAAATGTATAGGACAAAACATGCCAGCCATCAATTAAAAGTATTGCATTCCACACATCATATCATGCCCCACAAGCAGGTAATCATCTAACTGGAAAATAAAAGTAACAACTGTCTACTTAAAACATTACTATTTCAATCTTCTATATTTTTCCAATTATTTTTAGCATTTTATCAAGGATAGCCCAACTAAAATGCAGTATCTCAAAACTAAGTTATACTAGCTCTTTAATGACAGTGGCAATGCTTAGATACAGTAACAGCAGGAGGAGGAATGATGTTTTAAAATAAGACATTGTTGGGTGAGCCTTAGGGACTCGGGTAGTCTGGGCAATTTATTTTGTGTTGCACAGTAAAACATGCCTAAGAAAGTCCCTTTTCATTCTAACAACCTAACAAGCCTTTGGGGTATAATGTAGTAATTGAATATGACTACTAGTTTTAATGTTTTAGATTACTAGGATATATTTGTATATTTGAGGATGTTATTTATAAGTATTTAATGTTGTTGAATCAGTTTATATGCTGTTTTAAATGTATATTTGTAAGGGCACCCTGAGCCTTTGGGGAAGGGCACCCAAGAGAAATGAAAAAAAAAAATAAAGGAAGGAAGGGAAGGAAAATAGGAGTAGAATTTAGAAATATAGAAAAATAGAATTTGTCAGCAGATAAGGACTGCTTGCCCACCTTGTCTGCCCACTTTGTCCTCAGCTATACTGTCACTGAAGACCCTACCAGATCTCCCACTACTCCCCCTACTTTTCTACTAAGATTTCTTTATGCATTTCCATGCATGCTTGAATACCACCACTGTTTTCCTCCACCCTCTGCTAGTAGACTGTTTCAGGTATCCACTACTCTTTCAGTGAAGACGTACTTCTCACATTCTTCCAAAATGTCCCCCTTCCAACTTCACTGCATGCATCCACTCTCGTCCTGGAGCACCTTGTCCTCTGAAAAATACTCCCATCCATTACCTTGTTCACCCTGTAAGTACTTCTAGGTCTCTATTACTGCCCCCCATCTCCCCGTCTTCTAGTGTGTACATATTGAGATCCTCAGTCTCTCATGGCTTTTGAATTTGGTTTTATATAACACTTTTCATAGATACTATATCTCAAAATGGAAAACAAGCATGGCAATTGCTGCAGCTTATTATTGAGCACATTGTGTACTGTTTCTTAAAATATGACCAGTCCACTAAGCTCCTTACTTTCATGTGAGATAAGGAATGTTTTTCCCCAATTTTTAACTGTATTCTGACCAAAAAAAGTGGGATTGGATTTTGGCTCCATATAGCTGGACACCCAATCCATCCCCTTTCTGGCTAAGCAGCTGTACCATGACATTTTGTGATGCGGAGTCTGGAAAAAATGTTTTTATATTTCCACTGTCCATTTGGGTCCAATAAAATTTATCACCTGACAAACAAGAGCCTTATTAGTCAAGTAGTGGCTTTCATTAGAACCTAATGGACTGCAATAGCATTAAAATATTGTCTTTAAAATGCTCTTATTGTTTCCTATACTTTGACATCACAAAATATCGGAGTGTAGGGCCCTCATACCAGAAAAGAAAGGGATCAGCCCACTGACTCTATGGAGCCATATTACAATCCTTTCCTTCTTATGAGGGTACTTTTTAAAATGTGAAAAAAATGCATTTTTTATTCACATGGAGGTGTAACAATACATGGGGTGCTTTCTGAGTGCACAAAATTGAGGGTAAACAGAGAGAGAGAGAAGAGAGAGAGAGTGAGAAGGAGAGAGAATTCAACCCTGCATCTGTAGGGTCATTATTCTATCTCTAATCACTGATGCACTGTCTTTCCAGCCAGACTAGCAAAGTTGTTAGAAAAGTGTCAGGAGGCAGATGAATGCTGGGAGTAGTTTTTATATTTGTTCATTGGGAATAAAATAGTATACTTGGGCAATAGCCACATTTATATCCATACACAAGGACAGCACAAGAAACAGGCAGTAAATTGCAACAAACAAAACATTACAGTTACATATGGGCTAAACATTCAGTTCATTTATAACAAATTTTCATCTATGGTGCTAACAAATGTCTAATTTTCAGATGCCTCTAATTAACCACCTATGTCTGAATGGAAGATTATTGAGGTAAGAGTATAATGTATTACATCCCAGCTGCCAGCTACAGAATCCTATTTATGCTAAGTGCTGTATAGAACTGAGAATACTTACCTCACATCTCATGAGATATACCAAGACAAAAGTTTCCAGTGGTGAATTGCTAAACCAGGGGACCGCTGTGGCCATATAGTGTGATGATGTAAATCACTATACCTTTAAGGTATTACTTGAAAAATACTGTATGTGTTTGTCAACTAATGATATACGGTATAAGAAGCACATCTTTCAGAAACATGCTTCAGATATTCCACTGTGCACAGTTAGAGATTTATTTGCCTGAATGGTGCCTCAGAAAAACATGTTCAGTAAAAATGTTCCTATTTTAGTCCATAAATGAAGGAATTTGTTTGCAGCCATCATTCTTAAATTAAGTTATGCCTTCTAAGCATACTACTTGGCAATGACCCATATATTACTGATTCACTAGACTGGACTCTAGAGGATAGGATTTTCTATTAACCTATAATTCATCTGGCTAAATGCAGGCATGCGCTGTGCTGGATTTAGCACTAACCCCTGGACTGTTGCAGATGAATGCTATGAATGATTATTCATTTAAACTGTTTTAGGTTACAAAATGACAGATATGGAACAAATACTCAAATGGCTATGTCATACTTAAAGATTTCATGAGCAGTACTCCATTTCACAGTGGGAAAATTATTTCTCTTGATCAATGCTCTATAGAAAGGAGATGAGTTTAAATAATCAAACTACACTAATTCTCTAAAACTGTGTGTGTGTGTGTGTGTGTGTAAGGAAGATGGTTATAACAATATATCAATACTCGAATGATTCACCATAGTTGTACTGAATCCTTTTGCCATACAGCTACTTGGGAAGCAGAATCAAAGTGTCATAGCATTTATCTGGATCTTGATACATCAGGAAGGAAGTTAACCTAGGGTGGGCATGTGTGAAGTTAATGTTCTGTCTGGGTTAGAAGTCAGTGTTAGGCATTTAAGGGATTACAACAAAGCTGGTGCAAAATAGTGTTCAAGTGAAAAAGATGGCAGCAAGTGTTCAATACATTACAGTTATGGAGTAAAAGACCAACAGCAGTAAACTACATAAAATGGAAAACTCAGTAGCTAAGGACAATAAATAAAATAAAACATGTAAATAACCAAGGAGGGAAGCTGACTGTTACATGTAGTGCTAGATCACATAACTGATTAGCTGAAACAACAGCCACCTATGTTACAAACAGACCAGCTCTGAGAGGGACTGCTCACTAGGAGTGGAGCAGCAGCAGGTAGGCTTGGGAAACTGCTGGAAATGTATCTTAACAAATAAAGGTGTTGAATTGGACTGGAGCAGAGAAGAAAATGAGTTTCTGAATGAAAGGAGTTGCCAGGAGAATGCTGCTTCATAGTTGTCAGGCAATATCTGGGAGTTAGGAAGAAGCATGGTTTTCCATGATGGAAGTCATGTAATGTGGGTGGACAGGACATCAAAAAACAAGGTAGCCCATATTTGAAAGTTAGAAAGACACAATTCCCAAGCTGCCAACCATATACTGAAGCCCAGCTCTCTCTCTCTCTCTCTGGAGCACAGATTGCAGTGGTACATGCAGCAACATTAGTTAGCATTGAAACCAGAAATCACTAAGAGGGCATCCAGTCTGGTTAGGAAAGACTTAGGATCTGCACTGTAGACAATGTCACCATAGACAAAAACAGAAAGATCATCTTATGGATGATCTCTAAGCTGGGAAGAATTTGGAGATTTGCTTGACATGGGTTGAAAAGCCAACATACTAGTTCATCTAGAGCCCAAGGTATTTGAAAGGTACTGTATTACTTGACATGATCCAAAGACAACCCATTACTGGACTTAGTGGTGGGGTGTGAGGTGTGTTTGGGCAGTTGCAAAGGTCATGGCACTGTTTACTAATTGATGGATGGATGGATGGAAGGATGGATGGATAAATGGACATGTTGACTGACTAACTGACTAGCTGACATGATGACAATGATGACTGATTGATTAATTTATAGTCCTGAAGAACAACAGATGTGGAAAATATACATTCACGTTGCAGTGGTGCTGACCTTTTACATAACTCTAGTGACACTTTTGACAGAAATGGGAAGGAAGGAGTTAATGGCTTGGACTTTTGGCTGGGATTTTCTAGCAGTCTAAAAAAACACTTGGATTCCACTGCCCAGTAGCATCTAGATAAAGTGACAGTCAGGTTGTATATCTTACAGAAAATGACCAAGAGGGAGGAGTGCACTTACTCACACACTCATGCAGAGTTTAAAGGGATTGGCTCACTCAAATATATACTGAAGGTTAAAAATGAATATAATTGGACACTGATAAGTGTTCAATCTGATTGGAACAATTAAATACATACATGGTAAATGGTTGGTGCATTCAAAGGGGAACAAAACTCTCCTATTCTCAAGATAGAATATAAGATGCTGAAAGACAGTTTTGGGGAGTTGTTCTTGGAATTGCTAGGGAAGTTATATCCAAGAGGTCAAGCTTGGAGCCTACTCTTCTAGCTATGTCCATGCGAGCTGGCCTATAGCATAGGGTCCAGTTTCTCTTAATGGATAGGGAAGAGTAAGAGTAATACTAGCATATCTCAGTAATAGCCTTTTTCTTTTGCCATCTGTTGTTTAAAATATTTGTTTACTTTTCCTGTAACAGCGTTATTCTCTTGTGTTAAATGTATATATCCTGTAATATAACTTTTGACCCTCTGTTAAGTAAAGAGTTATTTATTTACTCAACAGTTGTGGCTGTGATTTCAATTATGTCTAAGGTAACTTATGGTTTCCACTGGCTGAGGCAAACTCTGTTTAGCAACCGCCACCCGAGACACACTACCAAGCTTTAATCTGTGCAATTGCATGTTTGACCTCCCAGTTCTGTGCAAGTGGAAGGTAGGTGCTGGAGGACCCAGCTGGTGGCAGTGGATATCCAAACCTCTCTCTCTCTCTCTGGGCTGTACTAGCTTTCAGAGAGGTGTCTGTCTTTGGGTATCCGTGGCCAAGAAATGGTTAAATGTGAATACTTTATCTGTATCTACCATTCAGTACACATTTAGCAGGTTGTGGTGGGCATGGGGACTTACTAATTCCATATCTGTTCTCTGTCTGCCATTCTTGAGGTGCACAAGAGCTGACAATAATAGTCACCCTTGTTTGCGCTTGCAGGCCCTGCTGATTCAAAATGTCCACAGTACACATAAAAGCACTGTTGTAAATATGTTTATGAAAAGTAATGCCCATCTTCTGTCTTGCAGTAAAAACATAACTGAACCTTTTACAGTTTCTCCAGTGATCTAAAACTAAATAGGCCAGTCTGAAATTTCTTTTAAAGTCAGGTCTGACATACATAGGGTGAAACAGCCTTGAAAGGGTTCCTTCACGGCAGAAAGTACAGTATTACACAACTGCTTTCTAAGGCCAGTAAAATATTCACCAGATTTAGTACATGCTACTGTATCACTTCAATGATGTCAAAATGTTCTTACTTTCCAAGGCAGTTGCTCATTGTTTATTTGACCATTTTGATTTTTTTAACATGAAAGATTTTACTTCACTTTGCAACAATAACAAACAAGGTTGTACATGCAGAGTATGCAACTACACAATGAAAGCAGAGATGTACATTAGTCAAAATCTTACATGCCCAGTGTTTCACTTTTCTTTTCTTGTCAGGATGAATAACCTTGTGCTTAGATACATATATAGTTTATATATATATATATATATATATATATATATATATATATATATATATACTATGCAAAAACTTAATAAATGCATCAGTTAGGGTTCTTCTACAGTGACAAAAATGAGGAAATTCGACATTAGGTTGCCCCATGAACCCCACCCCACCCCTCCCCCACCAACAGGCATTGGGGTGTGCGTTAGGGTTGTTGACCCTACTCTCACCTCATCCTATGTGTAAACAAGCTGAGGTGGTGCAGTGTAGAAGAATGGGATGAGAATTAGGGCTGATGACCCCAACACACACCCGATGCCTGTTGGTGGGGTGGGGTTCAAAAGTTAGGAACCCTAATGTCAAATTTCCTCACTTTGAGCTGTAGAAGAACCCTAACTGATGCATTAATGAAGATTTTTGCATAGAATGTCCTTACTTTTAAGAAAGAATAGAAAAATAGAAAGTTGCACAAGTTGGTCCCACCAACTTGTAAGTGTCGAGCCACATTAGACACCTAATGACTAAAAAGTACATTGACAACAGCATGGGTAGCCACCAAACAAATGTTAATATAGTAGAACAATAGAAAACACTGTCTGCAAAACATAGGCTGTACCACCAATATCTCTGCAAAATATAAGTTATCCAACATGTAAACATCACAATTAACATCTACAGTACATGCCATCAACACTCTCCAAATTTCAAGTGAAAAGACCAAACAGTGCCGAGATCTAACATGTCAAAGTTTGACTTTTCATTCATCAGAGTGGCACAGTTCCACACCTGTTGACATTTTACACACACAACAACTGAAAACTACATCCATGACACTAAGGCTAGGTATCCTATAAATTTCAAGCCACTACCACAAGGAAAACGCTGTCTGCAGAATGTAAACTGCACCACACCATATCTCTGCCAAAAAATATTTTCCGACATGTAAACACTGTAATTTACATCCAAGCGACATGCCATAAACACCTCAAATTTCAAGTAAAAGACCAAACCGTTTCGATATATTCAATATTAAAGATTGGTAAAATTTCCTGTCTATTCCATTATAAAAAATCTGGCCATCTTGTCCCTCTCTCACGATCAAAGATGGTGATCAAAGAATCTCAAGATCAAAGAATTTGCAGGCTCACGATCAAAGATTTTGCAGGCTCACAAACAAAGAATAAAAATGCTATAAATAAAAAAATGGAGTAATTTTGGTAAACCACTGCCGTGGTTCGACAGAACAAAGCCCCTGAGCAAAACCCACCCTCATTTGACTTTCTAGGCACCCTGGGCTGAGAAAATTGATTTTTAATCTGGCCATCTCGTCCCTCACTCACGATGCATGATTGCAATCAAAGAATTTGCAGGCTCATGATCAAAGAATTTGCAACCTCACGATCAAAAGAATAAAAAGTCCTGTAGTTTAAAAATACTAAGAATTGTGGTAAACCACCACCATGGTTCATGAGAACCAAGCCCCCAGAGCAAAACCCACCCTCATTTGTCTTCCTAGGATACCCCTGGGCTGAGAAATTACCATTTTAATCCGGCCATCTCATCCCTCGCTCACGATGCATGTTCATGATCAAAGAATCTCACGATCAAAGAATTTGCAGGCTCACGATCAAAGAAATTGCCGCTCATGACCAAAGAATAAAAATGGTGAAACACGATTTTTGACCGATTTAAACCAAACCAACAGCATGCCTTGATAGAACGAAGCCCCTGATCAAAACCCACCCTCATTTATGTCCCTAGCCCACTCCTGAGCTGAGATATTGTGTATTTAGGTCGTGATGAAGGATCGCGATCAAAGAATCCGCGATCAAAGAATTTACAGGCTCGCGGATCAAAGATCATTAGCGAGCCACAATCAAAGATTTTAAAAGCTTATAACTCTATTATTTGACCAATATGGATGAAACCAAAGACATGGCTCGATAGATCGGAGCCTCCTGAGTAAAACCTATCCAAGTTTTACTTCAGGAGTGACCCTGAGCCGAGATATTTTTGTTTTTCCGATCGGAAAACTAAAAACAAGATGGCGGACCTCACGATAGAGGAATTAAAAATTCTGGGACAAAGATTCTTGAACCATGAGGCTGTAAATTTCTTGATTGTCAGGCAGAACCAGATGGCCAGAACCCCATTCTTTGTTCACAAAACATACATATAAATTTTCCCATTGACTTATAATGGGAACTTAAAAGTGGCATAACGCTTGAATGCCTTCATATTTTTCACCCAACAAAAGCAGCATGTTCGCTACCAAAGCTCTTTCAAATGAGCCATCTCACAGAGCAGCATGCTATATGACAGCTACTCAGGGCCATGTCCAAAATCCCAAAAGCAGCCTACAAAAACAGATAATTTTGCATTTTTCAGTGTTTTGCTGCGAAAGACTGTAAGCCCAACTGAAACAAAAATTTGGCAAATCAAGAGACCTACTATGCCCCACTGAACATTCCAAATTTCAGACAAATCTGTTGAATGGGTCCAAAGTTATTAATGCGCAAAATGTTTAGTTTAACATAGAAGTGACATGTGAACCCTAACAATAGTGGTGTGACCGTGCCACTATAATATATACATACATATATATATATATATATATATATATATATATATATATAAATATAAAGTTTATAATTTCCTTACTTTTTAAGATAATATACTGTAGGATTGAAAAGTAGCACGTTCATTTAATTTAGCAGTCCGAGGCTATGGGACTTGTTAGCTGCAGTTAAATTTCACTGTCCTGTACTTCCATATAATGAGTCTGACATAGAAAATTAACTTAGCTGTTCAATTAATTTAGCTGGTCTCTTTCTACAGTGAACATAGCAAGACTTTTTACAGTGAAATAAATCTACAGTAATCATCTTTATTTGCCTATGTGAGCAAAGGTCCCTCAGGCCCTGCGCTCCCATCCGTTCATACTTTTGAGGTAGTGTAATCATATCCTTAATCCCTCCAGAGATGCATATATGAATGTTGCTGTGAAATGCAAGGGCCCTGCACTTCCATTTGTAGGACAACAGCAACAAATTATCAACATGGCCTTCTTATTACCCTACCTCATGTACGCAGTACTGAACATTTCAAATCCCTGCCAAAACATGATTGTGCACACTGCAACGTCATTCCACACCAAAATGTGTGAAAAGACAGTTTCAGCAGGATTTGAAAATGACATCCATCATGTTCATAAGGTGGTGTAAAAGTGGCTATGTTGAAAATTTTGAGTCAAAATATTTAAAAGACCTAAGTTATGAGGAAGCATAGCAAAATTTCAACTGATGCACATTTTACATATTTTGACCCCCATTTTCAACATATTCTTCTTATGACCCCACCTCATGAACAGGGGTGGTCAAAGTTTTGAATCCTGCCTGAAATGTGATTTTGCCAAGCAATGGCAAAATCACCTTTTGGGATGGATTTTCCTAATTCCACCACCATTATTCATGAGGTAGGGTCTTAGAACTGCCTTGTTTAAAATTTGGGCAAATATATGCAAAATGGCAAAGTTATGCATCAAAGTTGAAAGCCTCTTTGAAATACATTGAACCACACTTACCTTACTTTCTCATATAGAAGTCAACATTTCCAGCAGCAAGGCGTGTCTTCAATCAGAGAGTGGCTCTTCACCTTGGGACCTGTTCAGGTGAGTGAGGGTGGGGGGGTTGGGAGTGGTGGGTGGTGAGTGGGTGGTTGGGGGTAGGGGTTTGGATCAGCAAGGGACCATTTTCTTTGTACAATTAACAAAAAGATGAGGACCTTTTTATTTTAGTGAGGAGGGCAATCAGAGGGTGGGGTGCCACTAGACACTGGGAAAGAATAAATCTTTACAGGGATGGTGATCAGAGTGTGGGAGGTGCCCCTAAACACCAAGGATAAGCTAAATAATTATTGGGACAATGACTGGAGGGTGGGGGCACTACTAGGCACCAGGGATACATTTAGTAATTGTGGGGATGGTGATCAGTAAAGTCAGCTTCACCAATAGACACCAGGGATAAACAAAACAATTATGGAGATGGTGATAGGAGGGTGAGGGGTATCATTAGACACCAGTCTCAGTGGCTCAACAGGTTTTACACTTGTCTCTGAGGCTGTAAGATTGAAAGAAAGGCTGTGGGTTCTAGCCCACACCAGGCACTTAGGTGAAATCCCAATACTGACACTATAGTGCATCATGAGAGGATTCTGTACTCCTAAGGTGCTGTCTTTCAGATGAGACATTAAATCAAGGTCCTGTCAGCATGTTCTGGTGGTAGTTCAGGTGGACACTAAAGATCCCATGGCACTTCTCAAAAAGAGTAGGAGAATTTTTATTTAAAACACAAAACAAACTTACAGAAATTCAACAAAGCATATTGCATGAAGCAAACATATAGATACATGTTCATACCATAAGAAAATCATAGAATATGTCCATTTATGTCATACAATATAATCGTTAGAACACATTGCCAGAGTTGAGACCACCAGGAAACAGATCCTGTAAACCTAAGTTACCCAGCCTACTGTATATAGTTCCATAAAGGATCAGCTTTTCTCTTAACCAGTTTAATATAATCTTGAGACCTAACATATTGAACAGATGCTTCAATTTGATTCGCTATGCCTGCATTAGTTGTTTGTACATGCTGTAGTAAATATTAACATCTAGCCTGCCACATAAAAAATGTGATGCTTGCAAAGATCACATGCAAGGTACCGGGTGATATTTCTTTAAGGAACCTGAATAGTCACCTAGTACCAAACTTTCATTATTAATAATATTCAGCCAACACCTCTTAGTGGCTAAAAATTGCAAAACTGTAATGCAATGGAACAGTTAATAAAAAAGTGTTCAAATGTTTCTTCCAACCCATTGCACTCAGGTCTTAAGCACTGTCTTTCAGTCAATGGCTTATGTTTTAAATTCCCTTCACCCCAAACTTACAGTGGCAACTAAGCCATAAAACATCACAAACTTTCTGAGGAATTCTGGGGTCAGTGAGCATCTTTAGGGCAACATCCATTTTAGTAGGAGGACATTTAAGGAAATCAGCATTTGCTGCAGAGATTCTATTCATAATATGAGAATGCAGCTGCTTTCTATTTGAACTAGCCAGTGTTTCTTTATCAATCTTCCACATCCTGAGTTTCTTTACTGAAGGAATGGTAAATTCAGGGATTTTTAAAGCAGAAATAATTTTTGGAGGTTATGATACCCATTTTAACATCAACGGTTTAAATAAAATCTGTGTCCATTCCTGCCAGGGATGTGGTGCTACTCCTCCCACTTGTATAGTAGATTGCATTAAGAAGGCGAATAAAAAACATGGGTTAAGCATGTTTAAACCTCCTTTCCTGAAAGGTAAACATGTAAAACTCTTATTACAGGATTCAGTCTACTGCCCACAACATCTGGAAAAACAACTAAAATGTCTTGTCTCCAGATGCATGGGGAGTGGACAAATGTGGTTAACATAAAGAAAGATGGGTAGTAGAAATTTCTTAATTATGAAGACCCATTTTCTTTTGATAGTGCCCATGCTTTCCAGAGCTGGACTCTCCATTCACATATCAGCAGCTTTTCTTCTCAATTAGCTGGACTAATTTCCCATTTCCAAACATAAGGCCTAAAATATTAATTGGATGTTTAGAAATAACCACTTCAGCAACCTTGTGTATGTGAGGTACTATAACCAACTGTATTCCTATACTCTTTGAAGGTTTAATTCAGCCCTGATAATTTAGAATAATCTTGAAAAATGTGTAAAGCTTTTGAGCCTGACTCCTGATCGTGCCTCAAAATGTACACATCATCTGCATAAGCAACAATTTTGTGGTGCTAGGTCAGCATGTGGTGTGATTCCTCTTATGCTATTATCCCACAGGATATGTCTGATTATAGGATCTAATGCAAAGGTACGTAATTATGGGCTAGTAGGACAGCCCTGTCTTACTCCTCTTTCAAAGGTATAGCTTCCAATCCCTAACAACTCATTAACTGAAGGTATGATCTGGGCATTTTGATATAAAATCTTGATCCAGGAGATGTATTGGACTGGTAAGCCATAATGTTGTAGTACTTGAAAAGGTAGCTATGTGAGACCTTATCAAAAGCTTTAGTTTGATCTAAAGTGAGCAAAATCCATGCAGCTTACCTTGTTTACTGTATTCAAAATGTCTCTTATTACAATAAGTTTTGCTGACTATTGTTGTGTGGAATAGAGCAAGTTTGTGCAGGATGTATCACTTACTCTGTTGCTTTCTGTAACCATTTACAAAGTACTGTAGAAAGTACCTTGTAATAAGAATTGAGAAGACTAATCAGTCTCCACTTATTCAACGTGTGTCTTTCTCCTTTCTTAAACAAAAAATATAACTATAGTTTAGCAAATTGGCAGAATGAAGAAGGTGACTGTATCATTTCATTAAATATATTAACTAAGAGTTCACTCAGTTCTTAATTAAATGTCTTATAAAAGCTGTTAGTGAGCCCATCACTACCAGGAGAAACCCTAGGTTTTAAGTGAGAAATTACACCCATTACGTCATTGAAAATGATTGGAGCTTCAAGTATGAGAAATACCTGAAGAAAGTTTAGGTACTGGTACTGAATTAATTCCTCCCAGTTAGCACAAGGTTCAATTCAGAGCTAAATAATTATGTTAAAGATTTCTGAACTATTTCAAGCATGCCTGCATCTGAAGATTTTAAAACTCCAGAGGGTCATACAGGTCATCCATACGTTTCTGATCTAATTTCTGTTTGCAGGCTACATAGGCTCAGAATATGGCTGTTTTTCTGTGCCGAATCTCATTTCTGCATTTAAAGTAACTGCCAGTTGTACTGAAATTGAAACATTTTTGATTTTATATTATCAATTTGTATCTTAAATCTAGTATCAGATGCATTAGGAAGAGACATAAGCTTATAGTACTGATTTCTATATTCAAGATATTGCAGGTAATCTGTATTTGATTTATTTTTCCAAAATGAGTAAAATAAATTTTAAATTCAGACCAGTATTCTACCACCAGGACCGCCAGTCCTCATATATGCGAAGAACAGATTTCGTGGCCTGTAACAAAAAATATATCCCTGTTTGATTTCATCCAAGTCTAACAGAGGAATTTAGCTTCCATCTTTTAGCAATAGAAGGAAAGTTAGAGAAACATTTTTAAATCCTACATGGCAAACAAGCCATCAAGACAGCAGTTCATGTCACCTCCCATATTACATGTCTGGAAGTGTTTAAAAAGGTCAGATTTTGTTAAAAAAGTTCTAGTCTAGATGATTTACCCTGAGGAATAGGTATTAATTAATCCTTATTTATTTATTTATGTTTTGGTAACTGGGTGAGCAAACTGATCCAAAGGACCATTTTCAGTTGCAACCTGGGCTGTACAGTGGCAGTCAATAGGTACAAGTTATAATACAGTAAGTACAGTGGTATCAGAAGCAGTGATACATAAACAGCATATCTTAAAATAGTGGATAAGGACATAAAAACAAGTTCATGACAAAGAAAGCATGCTTCTCTGCTTGCAGAGAACTAGGACATATACTTACAGCAAATCAAGGCATTATTCAGCCAGTGCAAGGTTTACAATACAAAGCATAAGAGATTACACTATAGCAATCAACATTTCCACAATGGAGTCAAAAACATGTCAATTGTTTATGTAGTAGCCAGGACTTGGGAATTAATGCAAATGGTACACAGGGCTCCTAAGGTGGATTTCTGGCAAGGGTGTTTCCAAGGGAGCAGGCACAGGTGGCCTGAGACATGAGCTAATCTCTTAGCTTCAATTTGAAGGACTGATAAGAGGGTAACATATGGATAGCAGGTAGTATTTTGTTCCAGAGGTAGGGAGCAGAGACAGAGAAAGCCTTGCTCCCCATTACAGTAGATATACTGAGACTACCGGGATGGAAGAGACCCTGATACACCAAGTTACCACTCTGTTAGTGAGAAGTGAGGAGCAAGGGACTTATGTGAGTTCCTGAGAGAGGTGTCGACTAGACAGCCATAGCATATTCAAAATTACCCTGCAGAGAGAGCCAGCCAAAGGACTGATATAGAGAGCACTGATGAATGGAGGAAGGACCTGAAGGTAAAAGCAACAGATAGAGTTGCATGTGATATTTGGATGAGAAAGAAGTGAGGAGGACATGGAGGAGAACACTGGGGAGCAATAGTCAAGTATGGGCAGTAGATTTCCTAGGCAATTACAAGACGAGCCTCTGGGGTCAGGAGGTGGTTAACACTGCAGGCTTCACCCAACTCTGTGGACTTCTTCATAGTGTTAGAAATGTGGTCATTGCAGGTAAGGGAGGATCAAGAGTCACTCCTAGGCATTAGAAGGAGGATACAGTGTCAAGAGGAGGGCCTGCAGGGGTGACTATGTGTAACAAGGTTTTTGATTTGGTGACCTTTGCAAGGTATGGCTTTCAGCCAAAGAGCATGGCCTTCATTTTTTCACATTTACAAGAAGTTTTTGGGAGAGGAACCAATGTTGAGCTGATCCATAGTTTGTAGTGCATGTAGAAGATATAGAGTCAAGGACTTAGTGCTATGGTAGGTAATGAGGTCATCAGCATAGAGGAGTGCATTACAGTTTATGCTTTCTGCAGGAAGATCATTTATGAACAGTGAGAATAATAGAGGCCCCAGTATGGAGCCCTGGAGGACACCAGTATGGATGGGAAATGCAGCAGAAGTATCTTTGCCTATCAGAACAGACTGGGATCTGTTATCAAGGTAGCTGCTAAACCAAGCAGTGGCTTCCAGGGAGCAGTCTAGGTTTAGCAGGGTGGATTGGAGAAGGTGGGGTCAACAAGGTCAAAGGTCTTTGATAGGTCCACAAACACTGGCACCTGTGGCCATACCCATGTTCATGTTTCTAAGGACATGGTTGAAGAAAAGGCCAAGGCCAAGAGCTGCTGTGGTGTTTGCAGAAGCCATGTTGAGGGGTTCAGGAGGTTGTACTTATCTAGATGCTCAGAGAGCTGGTGGTGAATGATTTTTTCTAATAGTTTACTTAGATGTGGGATGAGGGAGCTGGGACGGTAGTTTTCTGGGGCAGCGGGATCACCAGATTTGAAAATAGGCACCACGCATACATGCTTCCATGAGTCAGGCAGAGTGGATGATGAGAGGGCAAGGTTAAATATGTGTATCGGTGGCTTTATAAGGGCAGGGAGAGGAATTTCAGAAAGGTGGGATACAGACCGTCTCTATTTGGGCTGCCCTGGCTGGTAGCGTCTTTAGGAGTTTGCCAGTGACATTATGGTCAATGGCTCTGAAATAAAAGACAGGGCTTTATGTCTTTGGGTAGCATGGCTGGTATTTCTGGGTAGAGGGAGGCTATGGAGGTAGTTTGCTGGTGTAGGTGATAAGGTCAGTGAACACTCTATTGAAAGTATCAGCGATCTTGCCTGGGTCAGTAATGGGACCAGAGGGGAGGTAAGTTTCATTATTTACTTATTTGATTTGGGGTTGAGAGTGTGTTAATAGAGGCCCATAAACTGTGGGGGTTGCCAAGAGAATTATTTTGTAGGTTGGTGTAGTATTTATGCTTGAGTGACTTCACAGCCTGCTTGCAGGAGTTACAAAGTCACCTGTATGCATTCCATAATTGGAGTGGTGCCTTGAAGGCTTGACAGGTTTTGTCCATTACTTTCATTTGGGCCAGAAGTTCATTTGCTTAGCCAACGGTGTTACCACCTTTAACCCTCCTGGTGGTGGATAGGAAAGAATTTGTCCTGAAGGTTTGAAGATCTTCCATAAAAGCGCCACCGCCATGGAGACATCTTTGAGTCGGTAGAGTGAGGACCAGTTTATGGCCCAGGCATCCCTTAGCACTAAGTCCAAATCCTGGGATTTGAATTTCCTAAAAGATAGCAATTTGTGGGGAGGACATTGATTTGGTGGTTAGAGCAATATACATAGGGGTGTGGTTACTGATAGAGTCAGCCATAATGCCTGCTTGGAGGACTAGATTCACACAGTTTGTCACAATCCAGTCAAGGGTGGAGTGGTTGAGGAGCAGGGGTTGTATCTGGTAGGGAGGAGGTGACTTGTTCAAGGTGATGAGTCCTGCAAGTGTGCACATTCCAGTACTGGGATTTTGTCCATTGGAGGTTGAAACCCCAAGCATGATGGTGTCCTCGGAGGAGGGGGCAGATGCAAGGCCATCCATGAAATTAGATAGTCCTTGTGCACTCCTGAGGAAGGATTATAGCAGCAGCCTATGCAATTTTTGTATGCACCCAGGACAATTTCAGCAACAAGCCATTCACAGACTGAGGAGGGGAGGAGCAGGCAATAGTGGTGGCACTAATGGTCCTGCACATGTAGTGCAACTTTACCACCCCTCTTTCTGCTAGGCCTGTCAAGGCAGCAACAAGTAGCCCAGGAGTTAGTAGGAGGCATCACTGTGGTATGGCTTAAGCCATGTTTCAGATAGACCCAGGGCTTGTGACTTGTAGAGGGACACCCAGGATTCAAGTTCAGAGAACTTAGCTGGAGGCTGCACACGTTTAGGTGTGCAACCCTGAGGCTGCAGCATCCTGTCCAGATGGCATTAACTTGGTTATTATGCATGTTTGAGGGTCCAGAGTTGGACTCACATCCCCTGTGAGGAGGAGGAGGAGAATTCAGTGGAGGTGGCAGGTAGGAGGGTGCCAATGGGGGACTGAGTAGTGAGGGTGGAGAAACAAACCAAATAGACGATGATCATGGGGTTACTATTGGAGTACCTCAGGGTTCAGTACTGGGTCCAGTCCTCTTTAACGTCTTTATAGGTGACATTGCAGAGGGTCTGGAAGGAAGGTATGTCTCTTTGCAGATGACACAAAGATCTATAGCAGAGTTGATACACAAGGGGGTGGAAAGGATGAGAAGGGACTTGGCAAGATTGGAGGAATGGTCAGACATATGGCAACTTAGATTCAATGCAAAGAAGTGCAAAGTAATCCACCTAAGAAACAAAACCCAGGAGAAGAGTACACAATGGCAGGGGAGGTACTAACAACAACAATAATAATGGAAAGGACCTGGGGGTAGTCATATCAGATGACTGAAAGTGGGCAAGCAATGTGAGAAACTAGTAAGGAGAGCTGGGGGATATTGGGATGTATAGGGAGGCATCACAAGTAGAAAAAGGAAGTGGTTATCCCTCTGTACAGACAGTTGGTGAGACCCCATCTGGAGTACTGCCTGCAGTTTTGAGACCCCATCTCCACAAGAACACAGACAGGATGGAGGCAGTCCAGAGGAGGGCAACTAAATGGTGCAGGATCTGCATCAGAAAACCATATGAAGAGAGACTGAGAGTTTAATATGCATACCCTTGATGAAAGGAGGATGGAGGGACATGATAGAAACTTTCAAGTACCTCAAGGAATCAACAAAGTCAAGGAGGGTAGCATCTTTCAGAAAAGAGATGTGCAAGAACAAGGGGCACAATGGGGATGGCTCAGGGCAATGTCAGGAAATTTTTTCATGGAGAGAGTGGTGGACGATGGAACCGTTCTCCTGGGGAGGTTGTGGGTCTAAAACAATGTGAGGGAATTCAAACATGCATGGGACAGACATAAGGCAAGTATAGTGGTGGGTGGGAGAAAGTAGGTTGTTGATTAACTAGAATCTGCAACTTATCCAATAGGTAGGAAATGGGCAGACTAGGTGGGCCAAGCAGTTCTTATCTGCCATCAAAGTCTATGTTTCTATGTTTCTATGGTTAGTCAGGAGGCCAGTATGACAGAGCCCATAGGGAACAGCTGGTGAGCTTCGGCTATGTGTAGATACTGAGTATAGGTGATTTGAAGAAGGATAGTAAGTAAGTCTGGTCAGTAGCGAGGATGATGGAAAAGAAGTCAGTCACTAGTAACAGGCCAGTCATGGTGCATAAAGTAATGAAGAACACGGGGAGAAAATTTTTGTATTTGAAATTAGTATCATCAGATTACAAAATTCTTCATTACAGACCAGCAAGATGACAGCTGCAGAGAAAGTGGAGTGCAGTTCTGAATCAGGTAACAAAGACACAGTGGCTACTGTGAGATTAACACCAGCAAATGTTAGGCCCTTTAACTGCATTCCGTGGCCTGGATATTCAAAGGTGTTGTGCCTGGCGCAACAGAGCTGCGCTGGCACAACCCCGCATTGCGCCCTGGTGGATATTGAAAGGCTGCCAGGCACAGCACAAATCCTGATGTGCTGGGTGCAATGTAATTGTATGCAGTGCAGATGCAGGGTGTGTGCCCATGCATATGTAGCACATCCTGATATTCAGCCTGGGATGTGCGGCATATATGTTGGCACAACCCTGCAGTGTGCTACATGGGGGCTCAAAGTTGAGACCCGAAAAGAAGGAACAAATCCCGGCCACCCACTGGCGGGCTGCTATATTGCATGGTGCAACAGCAGCAACCAGATGTGGGCGGCCACCTGCCCAGCCAGAACACCGTCAGCAAGCACTGCAAACCCCTGGTGGTCTAGTGGTCCTCCCTCCCACCAATCCCTAAGAAATGTAAAAAGACAATCCCTGGCGGTCTAGTGGACCTCCCGTCCATTACCACAACGCTGTACAGCTCCCTCAAAAGAATTTCATGGTGATTCAGTGGCACCCATGACCCTTCCTCTGACACCAGACCCTTGCCGACCCCACTCCCCCGTCATTGGCTGGTGGCTGCAATCCACCGCATACCACCTGGCTGCCAGCGGAATGACGGTACAGTATGGGCTGTAAGCCCATTGGTCCCAGTGGACCAGTGGGCACGGGGCACACTGTACTAGACAGTCCCAAAGATGTGAATGAAGTCATTCACATCTTTCGGACTGTCTAGTACAGTGTGCCTCAAAGCCCATTGGTCCACATTAGAAACCAGTGGGCTTACAGTTCATACCGTACCTATCATTCAGTGGGTGGCCAGGGTGGTATGTGGTGGGTTGCAGCCACCCACAACAATGGGGGTGTGGTGGGTAAGGGGTCCAGTGGGTGGTAGGGGTGGGGGTGCTACTGGATCACCATGGAATTCTTTTGAGGGAGCTGTACCGCGATCACGATAATGGGCAGGAGGTTTCACTAGACCACCAGGAATGGTCTTTTACATTTCTCTGGGGATCGTGGGGGACCACCAGACAACCAGGGATGATCATTACACATATCTCAGGGAATCAGGTAGAGGGGGACCACTAGACCACCAGGAATGGTCATATATACACATCTCAGGAATCAGGGAATCGGGAGGGGCCACTAGACTACCAGAAATATCAATGTTTGACATGTACCACACTCACGGCTATGGGGCAGGAGATGCCCTGGGATCTCCACTGCATACATCATGCTGGCAGGGTGACAGGCACAAGTCGCTGGCTGCCCTAGAAGACATGCAAATGGGGCCATAATGACATGCAAATGGCCCCATTTGCACCTTGCATATTTTATGGCCCTCATTTGCATGTCCCTTCTGAATATTGCGGGTGATTCACCTAGTGTAACTGCACCTTGCACTGGTGCATCCCTGTGCTCCCTATCTGTGGCTTGCATCACAAGAGTGCCACTGTGCCAAGCACAGTATGTGCACTGACCTTGCCATATTCAATGGTGCTGTGCCATGGTGCATCACCATTGAATATCACTTATGTCCTGGCCCCAGTGCATCCCAGTTGCACTGCGCCCAGTCTTGAGCCACTGCCCAGCATAGTCTGAATATCTGGGCCTGTATCTTTAAGGGAGTTGCAATATCAGTGAGAAGGAGGATGGATATTGACTGGCAACCATGCCACTTGGGAGGAGAGTATTTAATAAGGCCTGGGGTGGGTGAAAAATTCCAGCTGGAAGAATAGAGGTGAGGGAGAAAGGAAACAGAAATGGGATTAATTGCAGGGCATAGCTTAGAGCTGTAGCACAATGAAACCTGATCTAAACAGAGAGTGTTCACAAAAAGCTGTATCACTTAAAACCAATCTAACAGTTTAGCCAATTTTGGTTTAGTTTCTGATCCAGAGTAAAATACCACAGAAGCTTAAAACAAAAGAGCTGTAATACTTTAAATCCTGAACATGCAGTCTAAAAGATACTGCACTTGAAATTACCCTTGAGTGCAAAATTGCTGAGACAAGGCTTAGATTCACATTTAAATTAGGATTCACAGGACAATTTGGTGAAAAAAAGTGGAACAGAGTGGATGTAGCAGGGTCTGGGTAGCAAAGAATTCGAGAAATGGAGCAGCCAGTCAGCAGGTAGAGCCAATGGTTCCAGCCAATCAGCGTGGAGGTACCAGAAGTTTGAGCAGCGTACCTTTGGTCTGGTGTAGAGCGAGGAAGCATCCGGCGGATGGTAGGGACCCACCTGCTCCCTTAAAGGGAACCCATTATATGCACAATTCAATAAAGGTCCCTCCCTAGTAGGATGTGTACTATTCTTTGCAACTGTAGGTTTGAACTTTTAAATAATATTCCTAAACCATCAGCCACATCTGGCCAAAGGACCAATAAGAAGGTCCTCACGATCAGCCGCTTTACTTGAGAAATGTCAAATAGAGAATTAAATCTGGTTTCTTGTAAAAATGCTATCATAGGAGGTATGCTGAAAAAAGAATAGCTAATCTTTTTGTAGTTCTTAATACTACAGACATTTAAAGTGGCTAGCTGTAGGGATGCCATATTTTGGTTAGGGTTCCACTTTATCCTTCAATTTTCTTTTCCTGACCTTCTTCTTTTATTTTCCAAAACCCCAGATCATCCTCCATGTCAATTTCAGAGACAGCCCCAGACGTTAAAGAAATATCAGGCTCAGGTCCTGAATCACCCTGTCCTTATTCTGCAAAGCCTAAAAGGAGTTCTGCAGAGGAATTGGGTTAGCCTGCACCAAATGTTTACTAGATGCTCTAGTAATTCTATGTGAGCTCAGCAGGTGAAATTTGAATGGGATGCATTTCATTCTGTGCCTCTACTGACTTTTCACCTGAAGCCTCTGGGGATACATTTTCCTGTGGCAAGGACACAGCTTCAGTAGGGGAGGGGCACCATTCTTTCTTCACTGTGAGTAACAACTTTTGTGCAGGTAAAGTTTGGTCTGGCTCTGTCCTTTGTTGACCAGACCCTGAAGAGTCCTGCTTATCAACCCTAAAATGATTGGGTTATTGAGGCCTGCTCCTCTTTGGGTCTGATTGATCAGATGTTCCTGAGCAGAGCCGCCTTGCTTATTTGACCAGCCCAGGGACACTGATGATATGATGATAGGCGTGCCCTTGTTCTCACAGATTGCATTTAAAAATGTTCTGACAGACTGAACTTACATGACCAAAGTCCCACAGAGGGCACAGGCACTGCTCATGTGTGACAGCTCCACACCTGTAGCAGGCCTTGGGCTGCCCAGGATAAAACACTCACCCTGTCCCTGCCAAGAAAGAAGCTGTTTGAATATGTAAAATTTCATTTTCAAACTGATGTAACTTCACTTTAAATCTCCACCCTTCAGTCCATAGACCCTCAGAATCAATAATAGCATCAAGAGGTCTGAGAACAGTACATTTTTCTAGCCAAAAATTGAATGTCATTAACATTGATGCCTTTGTTTCAAAACATAATGGTAATAGATTTGAACAAAGGCTTTGTCAGGAGGAATAGTCCAAAAGATACTCATAGTGGAAAAGATTTTAAAGAGTCATATTTCCTCCAAAACTTGTCCAGACTGGTAAAAGTTTTGAAACTGACATCAAATACATCCTCCCCAAAACTTGTATGAGTGAATATATTTCATATGCTTGAAAATTCAGACTCGTTTAGTAATTTTTGGGCTACATAAACCCTATGTGGATGTTCAGGCAGCCCACCCTATAACTGAGACAGACTGCCTTCAGTCTGGGCATTTGTTCTAGCTTATTATGTATAAAGAGTTCAAAGAAGGTTTGTCCCATTCATTTCTTTCATCTTGCGGGGTGGGAGTGGAGGTGAAGAAGGCATCAGGTTCTGAGTCTCTGTGATTGTTTCCCAGTATTGTAAGAGCATTAGAGGATCCAATGTTATCAGCATTAGGGGAGTGTATAGGGAGGATACCCTGAAACATGTCGTTCAGGTACTGCTCCCTGTGCCATAGTAGAAATATGAAAATGCCAGTACTAGTAGAAGATATACCAATTTGTTCTGTGGGGCCCCTCCAAATCTACACTTTTGTGAAAAATTCTCCCAGGTTGGATCCAGGATCCATTTACCATCGCCCACTTTTTTCCATCTGGCATTCACCAGTGAAGTCTCAGCTGACTATTCCTGGAAATTAAGTGGAACATCT
Source organism: Neoceratodus forsteri (assembly GCA_016271365.2). Lineage (NCBI taxonomy): Eukaryota > Metazoa > Chordata > Ceratodontiformes > Ceratodontidae > Neoceratodus > Neoceratodus forsteri. Next base: position 1,104,546,851 of record CM057458.1, on the reverse strand, counting down.
TTAGCAAGGGAAAAAGCAGTCTGTATTGTTTCTTGAACAGTCAAAGTTTTGTCTGGCCATTCCATAAATAGTTTGGCAGTACTAGGGAAACATCATTAGCCTCCAGTTGCAGTATTAGGTGCAGAAAAACTTTCGGTTATTACTTTCTAGAGTCAGTCCACTGTGGAGCATAGTGTCAAGTTGTCCTGAGTTAGAAGCCCTGTTGTCACTTACAGCAAGCATAACCACCTCAGTAATCACAGCTTCTTCTGTCTGGCGTACATTAGAGTATTACAACATGGCCATCTCCATGATGGTCTCTGATTCAAAATCCACCTTTTCATTCCCTGGAAAAGCATTGACTGGGGTTGGGGACTGGACCCCAGCATGCCTTGAAGCACATCCATCTCCTCCTCCATCACTGCACCATCTGCCATCTTGCAAAGCAAGACAGAAGCTCCCCTACCAAAGAGTAGGGAGTTTATTGAGGACATAAGAATCTTATACAAATCTTCAAAACAATCACAAAGTATCAAACTCAAAACATTAAGAGAATGGTCAAAAGACATAACATCTATAAATTATTCATTAAAAGAAAACAGAAAAGGTAATAAGGAAAAAGAAAAGTCCAAAAGAGAAAACATCAGAGTGGATGATACCACCAATTTTCACAATTTTTCCAATAAAGAGAAAATTCTTTTGGAGTAAACAAGTTTATTCTCTAGCATACACATTTTCAGTTTGCTTTGTTATAATATGTAAAAGTTCTTGTTGAGTCCAGAGAGTTTGCTGAAAAATGAGTTTACATCTGACTATCCAAATATAATACTTCAACAACTCTGTAAAAACTCTTATAGTGCTAGGGTGGAAATTTGTCCAAGGGTCCAGAGAAAACACCTAACACTAAAGTATTGTAGTCAGTTTTGCAAAAGGTGTATTATAACAACAGGCAAGTAAATTCCAGAAAAATAATATAGGGGCACGTTAAAAAGGTGCTCTTCCATTTCTAACAGTCCATTACAAATATTCCTGGGGCAAAAGCGTTCACTAACCTACTTATGTTTGTGGTGGTTTGTGAACTCTTCATCTGCCATGACATGACAACCAAATGGTGTCCAACATATAAGTTGGCAGCCTAGGGTCTGTTAATATTTTTAATGTATGTTTTGTTGTATCAGGTCTGCCAAAGGGAAAGACCAGAGGTTCCCAAAATGATGTAATAATAGGTATTGATAGAATTCTGTTTTGCTAAAAGAAGAACTTCTCTGGTAATATTCCATTGTTTGATTCTTTTGAAAATGTAAGCATATGGAGAAATAACTTTTTTTCCAAATGGTGGAAATGATTTTCCCCATTTCCACATTTTCAAATATTTTTCTAAGTCCATTTGGAGCCAAGTTTGCCAGTCTGTTACATGGGTCAACAAAAGGGCTTTATGTTATGAAAAAGAAAATCAGACATAAGAAAAGCTACGGTATTAATCATATCCAAACCTCCATTTTGCTGGGTTAGATAAGTGAAGTTCCTTTTTATAGATTAAGCCTGTTACCCCAGAGGGCCTGGAAAAAGACTATATAGCTGAGTTTCTAAATCTTTAGGTAAAGGAAAAATTGACTAATATACAAAAATAGGTAACAACAGGGTTTTAATAAGTAAAGCTAATTTTCGCTTGAGATTTGCATGTTTCTCCATTTAGCTATTAATGCATGTCCTGCTTGAAGTTTGTTTTCCAAATTTATTTTCCCTTCATTTGGTATTCCAAAAATAATCCCTAACAGTGTAATAGGTCCTGTACTTATGGGGATATGGCTAGGTCACCTAAAGGTGATGTTACTGTCCCTAGTTGTAAAGCTCTACTTTTCTGTGAATTGATTTTTGCGTTAGAAACCAAGGAGAATTCTTGTAGAGGATTCTGAATATTTTTCCAGATTGCAAATTTGCCAAAAAGGCATACATCATCTGCATAAGCAAGAACCTTAACAGAGGGGCAGTTTTCTTGAAGAATGAGACCTGTAATATGTAGAGAAGCAGAGATTTTTTTCAAAAGAATATCCAGACCAAAATATACAGGATAGGGTTTAAAGGACAGCCCTGTCTGACCCCTTGATTTTGTTTTAATTATTTTACCTTGCTATCCATTAATCATTAGTTGAAAAGTGGCATTGTCATATAAAAATTTGATCCAAAGAACACATTTTTCTGGAATATCATGGTGACGTAAAGTACAATAAAGGTATTCATGTGACATACAGTCAAATGCCTTCTCCTGGTCTAATGAGAGCAGAAAACCTGAATACTGTGTACCAGTATTATATTTGTTAATAATCTCTCTTATTTGAATGAGGTTATCAGTGATCTTTCTACCTGGAATAGGGCAGACTTGGAACTTTGAGATGATTTTCAGTGTAATACTATTAAGCCTTTTAGTAAGAATTTTGGTTAAAATATTTTGATCTGAGTTAAGTAAGGAAATTGGTCTCCAGTTTTATATATCTGAAGCATCTCCTTTTTATAAATGAAAATCATACAGTGAAGCCTACCAGGATGAAGTGAAGCACTGCAGAATTCTGCAGTTGAGTTACTGCAGCAAACAGTGCAATTTCAATGACAGTTAATCCTTTATCATGCAGTAAACCTGTGACACTGCGCTTCATCCTGGCGGGCTTCACTGTACTTGCCTGGAGCCAGTCTTGAGAAATACAATTTGTTGTTAATATTTCATTATAAAGTTCAGTGAGTATACTTCCATTATCTTTTATGCACTGTTTAAAATTCAGAGTTAATGCCATCAGGCCCTGGTACCTTCTGTAAAGGAGGGCCATGATGGCCTCCTCAACTTCAACTAAAGTAATAGGGCTGGTAAGGAAGGAAATTTCAGTGTCTGACAAGGTAAGAGGTATATTATTGTTGAAAAGAATCTCCTACAGATGCAGTTTTAAGATTAGGGGAAAAAGGGATTGATAATTTTCAACATATTGTAATATTTGATCACTATGGTGTAAAAAGGTATTTTGTACAGTTTTTATCTTATCTATAAGTTTAGTTTTGTTAAATTCTTGGTTGTATTTGAAAATGTCTATGGATCCTTTTTTAACCTAGTGCCAAATTTTGTTCTGTAGCCAGGGTTATTGCCTCATCATATAGATAATGTTTTGTTTCATTTTTATACAATCTATTTGGTTTTATAGGAGATTTTTAAGTAGATTGTAAAGATATAAATTTTATTAAATAATTCCTAAGCTGTAAATAATGTAAACAAGTGGTTCTATTCCTTAGTTTCCTTTATTTGAAAAAATGTTCTCACTTCTTTTTGTTTCACACCACCATTCCAAAACTGTATCAAAATATACCGACATGGAGATTTTAGCTAGCAGTAACTGTGTACACTCGTTATTAATTGAGGAAATAGTTAATAAAGATTTATTTAATTTCCACTAAGCTTTCCCTATTTTTGTGTAAGTGTTAGATTTATTGAAACATGAAGTTCCAAATGATCCAAAATTGCATTTACTTGGGTTTTAGTGTACTGTATTTTCCCACGCCTATAAATAAAAAAATAGTCTATTCTAGTAGAAATTGTATTTTGAAACAGGTATATCCTCCTGTAGTATAAAGTTGCCTAAAACAATCAGTTAAGTTAGCTGTTTGTAAAATGCTATTGAGTGTATTTGTGTCACAATAGAGTTTACTTGTAGTACCAGTTTTGTCCTGTAGGTCTAAAGGACAATTAAAGTCCCCACCAAGTATGATAAATTTTGAGGTGTGCAGGTAAGGCTGTAAAATTAGGATTTAAAAAGAATGCCTACCCCAGAACACATCTTCCCTAAGGACCAGAGGGATGTTCCCCATGGCCAAGATTTAAAAGTATTAACAACCTCATTCTGTGTCCTAAGTCTGGCATCCTGCAGAAAATTAATATGTGCATTGGTTAGACTTAAGGACGAAAATAATATGTGTCTCCTTTTAACATTTCTAATGCTATTAGCATTCAATGTGACTAAGTTTAAAGTAAGAATAGCCAGGACAGATAGTTAAAACAAACAATTAAACAAGGTGTTTTTTTTCCTAGTTCTTTTGTAATTTTTTGCCTTTCTCCAGTATTTTGAGATTTTCTTCATCATCAGAGGCCTTCCTCATGGAAGATGTAATAAAGGGATACATCTGAAGCATTTTCATCATCTTCTGCATTTTTCTGGAGTACTGAATAGCTGTTTCTGGTTTTGATATGGCTTCTCCAAGACATTTTAGATTTAGATTGTTGTTTGTCCTGTTTCCGCTTACCACCAACCACTGTGAACTCTTCTTGGACTGTTATGGGGGTGGGCATGTTCTGTGTATCTATAATCACTGGAGAATTTTTTACAGTTTGGTTAAAAGGAGGAGTAGTGTCCATGGCAGGCTCTGGTTCAGATTCTGCAGTAGTCTGTTCTTCTTCTTCTTGTTTTTCTCATGAGGCTGGCTGAGGGATGAGGGTTTGTTTTTTTTCCTTTTGTTTTTGGGCCTCAAGAACCATGTCTTCTTGGTCATAGAAAGAGCCCTTATTATGTGCAGCCCAGGGGCAATTTTTATCACATAGGTTGTAACAGAGAGGATTTGGACAGAGGTAGTGAGAATGGCCAATTTCAAGACAGAAATCACACACTTGTACATCGTAAGCATAGCTTAAGTGGGAGAGGGATCCACACTTGTGGCACGCTTTTGGTTGGCCTGGACTGAAATAAAATCCTGGTCTCTGCCAATATAAAAACTGCTAGGTAGATGTTGTAGGCCTGCTTCAGTGCTCTTTAGTTTGACCTTTATATGCCAACCCCCAGTCCAAATGTTTTCAGAATCCATAATAGGTTGGTCTTTCAATTGCCTCAGCCCCTTGTTTTACCCAATGCAAATGTCTGAAATATTAAAGACCTCATTGTTAAATAATATATTGACAGTTTTCCAGGTGGGTTTAGTAAGTAGAATCACAATGAAGGGAGACCAAATAGGGGAGTTCTTCAGGGACTGATACTTAAGCCAAAATCTATCCAGCATGAAAGATGACCGAAAACTAATATCGAACTGAGTATTTCCAAGTATGGATAAGGGCAACACTTCTGTAGCAGTAAACTGCATAGTTTCTTTCAGTAATCATCTAGCTACATAATCCCTACCAGGCATTTCTTCTAAACCACTTCTGTACTTTAGGCACACTGCATTCTTTCTTTTGGCAAGTTCCCAAGATTAGAAAATAAATCAGACAATTTAAAATATGTGGTGGTGGTTTTGTAGTATTTGACTGTTGTTTACTAGCCCCACAATTAGGTTTTAGCAAATAATCTGAGAAGGTTGCCTGTGCATCCATAATTTCACCCCATGAGGTAGAGGGCTGTGGTTTTTCTAAACCTTGGAAAGTGTTTGTTTTGTTATCCCCAATAGTTTTAATAACATCCCTGTATTGTCCCCAGAATCTTTATTGTTTGAATCATTAGTGGATGGGGAACTTACAGGTATCGTGAGGGTTTCTTTACTGGAATCTGCAGATGTTTCTGTTTGTTTTTCCATTGGCTGGTGCAATTCTGACATTCACACAGAGTTGGCATTGGGTGCAGTCTTGGAACAGCCTTCTTGTGAGGTAACTGAGGCAGCCAGACCAGCAGCCTTCTGAGTGCAACATCTGTGTAGCTGACAGGGGAGAGTAGTGCAGGATTATTAGGGTCTGATTGAAGTTTCTTTACAAGGTTTTGGATGTCTTTTGCAGTGGGATTGTACAGAAATCCAGGTTTTACCTGTCTGCTACTTTTTCACATCCAGCAGATTACAGGGCACACTCAGGCATCCTTATCTGTGGTTTAGTTTCAATCACAGGTCCTGGAGTTGAACACAATGTTAAGGTATGTGGGGCTTCATTCAGAATATCACCTGATGTGTTTTCCAGGACTTGCAAAGCTGCATTTAGACTTCTAGAATTTTAACAGTTTTTCCTCAACGGTGTTTGTTTTCTTTAATTTTTTCCTTTGAGCTGAGTTCATGCATTCTACTAGTAGCTCGTAGAACATTGGTTTGTGGAACTTTTGCAGAGTTTAAAGCTGTAGCTGTTTGTGTTTGAAATTTCTAATTTCAGGAATATTAGAGGTCTGTTGAAAGTTACCAACATTCTCTTCCTGTAGAGTATCCATATCTTTGTTGTATCCATATTTAAACCAGGCAAAATCCTTATGACTGGGTCCACAAAGTTCTGATGGTCAACGTCTGTAGTCACAGTCCCGGTCCAACACACCCTGCTCCTTGGTCAGCCATCTTGCCAACCAGCAGCTGGACAGAGCTCCCCTACTACAAGAGTAGGGGAATTACTCTGTAGTCCTTGCCAAATTTCCCAGTTCACTAAAAATAACATAAACAGCTTAATCTGGTTCAGTTTCAGTTGGTTACCATCTGTATCCTCCCCAGTTACCTCTGAAATAGGGACTTCTAGTCTCAGTGAGCCTACCCAGTCAACAAAATTAAATCAATCAATTAATCAATCAATCAATCAACCAGGGATAAATTTAGTAATTATGCAGATAGCAATCAGAGGGGTGGGGTGCCACTAGACACCAGGGATGAATTTACTAATTACAGGAATGATGATGCTGGGTGGGGGCACCAATAGACACCAGCAATAAACGTTATAAGTATGGGGACAGTGATTGGATGGTAAGGCACAACTAGACACCAGGGATAAACTAAATAATTATAGGGATGGCAATTGGGGGTGGGGAACCCACCAGACACCAGGAGCCAGATTTTCAAAGGGTAGCACAGGGCCTGTGCCAGTGCTCCACCACCACATTTAGGTTTTGGTGGTGCACTATACCCCTTTGCTGCAACTGCAGCTGATTTTTACAATCTTGGGTTGTGACAGTTTTAACCATTTGCCAGCAGCTTGCACCACGTAGATGGGTGCAAGCTCCAGAAAATTACCTTGGATTGCTACAAGCTAGGCCACAAAAAGGTGGTCTAACTTGTGGCAATTTGATGCATGGTATAGAAAATCCTGATTCCCACCAGAAGAATGCCACAAGCCCTGTGTTCCATATGTTCGGCACACCAGAGGGTTGTGGCATTCATGAACATTTGAAAATCTTGCCCCAGGAATAAACTAAATAATTACAGGGATGGTGATCAGAGTGAGGGGCACCACTAGACACCAGGGATAAAGTAAATAATTACAGGGATGATGATCGGAGGCTGGGGACACTGCTAGACACCTGGAAAAATAAACAAAATTACAGGGATGGCAATCAGAAGGTGGGGTGCCATTAGACAACAGGGATCATTTAAAAATTGCAGGATAATTATGGGGACACAGTCAAAAATCATTTTTTCATTTGCAGGAATCCTTTTCCATGTTAAACAAAAAGGATTCCTTCAAACAAAAAAAATTGCAAAAACTAAGTCCAAGCTGTTTTTCCATATGAATGGATCCTTTTTATTTGAATGGAAAAGGTCATACAGAAAATCAGAAAGAAAATGCTGTCTAAAATATGTTTCTATATAAAGGATCCTTTTCCATTTGAATGAAGAAGGTCATACAGAAAAGCTTAAAAAGTAAAGTCCAAAATATTTTCTGTGAGAGGATCCTTTTCATTTGAATGAAAAAGACATACGGAAAAAGCGAAGTGATTCACAAAAAGAATTTAAACATTAAAAACCACATTTTGGGTCAATTTTCCAACAGCTAACTGCAGAATCCACCTAATGGAGTCCAGATGAACAAGATAGATGTCTTAGTCTGTCTGCAAGATGTCATTTTTGGGGGTTTTGAATTTGTTTTTAAAGAAAAACAGAAAACAAGATGGTGGCAAATGAAAAGGATTTTCCTCACAAAAAAGGATTGGCCCCAAACAAAAAGGATCTTTTTAGTTCCTACAGACCAAATTCTTTTCATTCCAAACATCTGTTCAAAAGACTGTACAGAGAATGTTCAGGAATGTTTTTTATTTAATAACTTTGTAACAGATTAATACTATTTCACCAAACCAGCAAAAGGCACATCTGTGGGCCAAGCCCTTTCTACCCTGAAAATTTCAAACCAAACTTGCAAACCATCTGGACGCAAGGTGATAAAAAAAAATGGTACAAAATAACACATTTTACATTTATTTGCTATCCACATCTCAGAATCTGCACATCCAACCAGAACAAAACTTGCTACATCAAGAGATCTACCCCACGAGACCATGCATGCAAAATTTCCTGCAACATCGTTGAACGCTTTGTGAAGTTATTAAAGTTAAACATTTTAGGTTTAACATAAAACCCTAGCTCAGCAATAAATGTAGTGGTGCTACTGTGCCTCCTAATATGTATTCTTTGCAAAAACTTCATTAATACAACATTTAGGGTTCAGCTAAGTGACAAAAGTAGGGGAATGGAGCTATAGGTTTCCAACCCAAAACAAATCAGCGGCATAGTCTTTGCCATTGTCAACCCTAAACTCACCCTCATTCTATACTCTCTACAAACATACACACCTAATGTGGTAAGCTTTAGGACTGACAATGCCAAGGAAGACTGTACCCCTGATTTGTTTTATGGGTGGGAGTGAGGTTTTAGGGTTGGAAACCTAAAGCCACATTTCCTACTTTGTCGCTTTAGCTTGAACTTTAAATGTTGTATTAGCAAACTTTTTTTGCAAAGAATTTCCTTACTTTTTGAGATTTGCCTGTGGGAGTGAAGAGCACCCACAGTTATGGACCCTGAACCTTCTTCATGCCACAGAGGGCTGGGGTGGATGCTGGCTGTGGGACAGACATTGAGGCAAAACAGAATAAACAAGGTGGACTGTACACCAGCCACCACATCCCATTATTACCTGCTTGTGTGGAGCAGGGGATCCACTGGGGTCAGTTGAGGCTTCCAGCTGAATCCCATAGTTTGGCCTAGTACAGACCTACAAGACAGTAAATTGGGCTCATACCTGTCCCATTAGTGCATTTGACCCTCTTTGCACTGAGGATTATGTACTTTAAACATCATGAGATGGAGAATGTTCAGTACAATTGACTAATCCAGGATCAGTGGAGTGGAAGTGTCTATTTTATATTGTAGCCCATAGTGCTTGTTAAATAGTGGGATTGGCAGGAACACCGGTCATATGACCTTGAAAAAACAACAACAAAAATCAGTAAGTATTACATCTTCTTTGTGGTGTCCTGAGCAGCAGCTGGATTTTTAACAGGACAGAATATTATTATTACAGCACTGATACTGTAAGAGCCTTGGGGAAAGACTTTTTTCCTTCAGCACATTACACTGCAGTTTGCACATTATAGGACAGTTGAAAACTGTAAATTGCATAATTATTAGTTACAGAGAAGTAGTTAGGGTTAATGAAGAAAGGGAGGCAGTTTCAGAGAGGGAATGTACAAAAGAAAAAGAATAAATATAGAACATATGGAACAGACTTACAACCAATAACTGTAGGAACCACTTAGGGTACCTGAAGGAGATTCCCATTCACTAGCTAATAATCTGGTTGGAACTAAGGCTTTCCAAGGGAGGAGGGTACAGCAATGAACCCTCTAAGTTATTGGGGCCTAAATCCAAGCAGAGTGACACCCAATCAAGGGGGAGTGGAGCCCTGCCAACATGGAGGAGCCCCTTGGTTCAGATCAGTCGATCTGGACCATCCCACAAATTAGCAGAATCTAACAAAAATGTGGGGTCTAGTCCTCATTGCAACCCACTGCAGCACAGCACTAACAGCGTAATTAATCTAGGAAGAATTCATGCCCATAAATAAACTATATATTCTGTATATAAAGGCACAAATACATCAAAAATATCTGACTGTTTAATGATAATTCTGCTGCTTTACACAGTGCAACAATTAATTATATGCTAGTCTCACTGCCTCATTTCAATGGTCCCTATCAATATATATGATGAAGATGGCAGCCAGGCTGGGCGTGTAGCATTGCTCTTACAATTTGGAGTTTGTTAGTTAGACCGTGCTTTTATTCTCTCTGTTTTCCATTTTTCGCCTCCCATGTACGCTACTACTGCCCATTTTCATATCCCATTTGTTGCTGTTTATGGCTCATTTCTTGACTGTTTTGTTATCTGTTTTGCTTCAATCAATATGCAGTGTGACACCAGGTCATTTTAATGACCTCGTAGGGTGCATTGGGACTATTCATTTTGCCCGTTGTCGCCTTGCTTATTCTGGAAGTTCTGTATTGACCTGCCTATGTTTTTGGGATCCAGTTGGATTTACCTGGACTTGCTGCTTGTTTTGGTCTGGGCTGGAGTCAGGAAACTCTGAGGAGAGAGGAGAGAAGGAGGGGAGTAGAGGAGTCAAAGAGAGGTGGTGGATTACTTGGAGCTTGGACCTGTCAAGTAGGTGCAGCACTGAAGAGGATTATGTGATTTTGTTTTGAACTGAGCCCTATCTGGATGATCCTGTGGCAGCAACTTTGCTGGGCATAAGAACTGGATAGTTGCTAATGATCGGCTGTCCCTGTGGGGTGACTGGTGGCCAGAATTTGGGGCTGTTCGGGAGCTGAGCCGTGTCTCTGTTAGGCAGTCAACAGAGTGGGTTATGACTCACTTAGGCTCTCTGGGAGGCCAACTGGTGGGCTGGTGCTGGTAGAGAGCAGGAAGCAGCTGTGGATATTTTTCTAGCTGCAGTCCCTCCTATGGGACTGTTGGGATATTTGCTGTTCTGGCAAATGGTTCGTAAGTGAGGAGGTTTGCTCCAAAGACCTTCTGTGTGCACCTAATCAGATTTCTATTTTCCTTTTACCATTTGATTTTTACTGTTACTGTCAGGCAGTGAGAGTGCCTGTGTTGTCAGTCCCCAGGTAGCAACAGGGCCTGGAGGCTGAAACAGTTCATGAAATTATTCATTTTCTTGTATTACTTTTGTGTGAACAGACAGTGAGAGTGCCTGTGCCCTGTTAACTTCCTGAGGCAGTGAGAGGGCCTTGAGGACTTATTTTCTTTCATCCAGGATTTAATTTACAGCAGGTTTAATTTCATCTGTGACTGAATTACTCCTAAGCTGATTTATTTCTGTCCAAGACCATGAGTTGTGATATTTTAACTTATTTTAGGATTTTATGTTGGGTACGGTAATTGAGGGATATTTATTTATTTTATTATATAGGATGGATGTTGAGGGTTACTTATTTCTTAGGCAACTGTTAGGGGTTGTACTTTGTTGTAATTTTGTTTTATTTTATTTTTGTTACCTGATTGTTTTAAATATCTTAGGGTATTGTTGGTCTAGTTAAGTAAGGGCCGTTCTGATAAATTGGTCAATCAGAATATGTTGGAGGCCTGCCCCATGGTTGTTCACTATTCACCCTCTGCTCTCCATGCCCTCTGGCCTCTTTTTCCTCCCACTGCAGTTTACAACATATCAGTGCTGTAGGGAGCTGGTATTGCTTGTGGGAGAGGAGGAGGACTGGGGCTGCGAACAATGGAAGGTGAATGAACAGGGCCACTGCATTGGGGTCATAAAATCTATGAGATGCTCTGGGGTGAAATGGAACCAAGATCATGGTCTGCCATGTCTGGTTTCCATACCCAAGGGCACTACTAATTTAGTGGGCAGCTGGTTTGGGCAGCCCTGGAGGTTCATCCAGCTTGAAGCGGTGTTAGGCAGTGCCAGGTCCATTAAAAACAAGATTGCAATTATTGCAGCTCTTGTGTGAATAGTGGACCTGGTTTGCAACACTGAGATCTGGCTGGACAGGAATTCCGGCCCCAAATTGGAGGCTGTAACTCCAGCTGGGTACTGGTGATCCACAGCCTGAGATTGGATCATGGGGGTTGAGGTCTGTTTCAAGACCAAACTTAATCTCACGAGTGTACCAGTTGAGGAGACCAAGTCATTTGAGTGTGATGTGGTAGCAGGTGTAGGCTGTAGGTTCGCTGTCATCTACCATCCGCCCAGCGATGAGAAGCAGTTGCTTCAGGAAGTTGCAGACTTCAACTGAGCGACGCATTTCAGTCGCCCAGACTGATAGTTCTGGGCAACCCCAATGCCTGAGTCAATGACGAATTCTCACATTTGGACAACACTTCCTCCAGTTGATGTCATCTCTGGGCCTTACACAGATATTTACCTCTGCTACCCATAAACATGGTCACTCTCTTGACTTAGTCTTCCTCCTGGGGATCAAAGTCTCCAACTTGGGGTGGAACCAGTTGAGGGTTTGATCACTGCACCATGGGATTTAGTTTTAGCACCCCTTAGTAGGCCTACCCTGTGGAGATGGTCAGGTATCGCCCTTTGTGAGATATTAGCTCTGCTATCTGGCGGCAGAAGTTGACCATCGCCCTTCCAGAGGCAAACAGTGACCTAGACACTCTTGTGGTGGCCTATAATATGGCCATTTCAGCTGCCCTAGATGTCGTTGCTCCAGTCCGTGTTTGTCCTCTCTCTTCACCCTCAATCCCCATTATCTGATGGGACTGTGAGGAGATGCCATCACTAGGATGAAGGTTAGAGCGTTGCTGGCAGAAGTCGCCCTTGATGCCGACCACCTTAAATTGATGGATCATTATCATATCTATTAATCTGCAATCACCCGTAAGAAGGCAAAGTTCCTGTCCGGGGACATTGCAGCAGCTCAGAATCGACCAGCTCAGCTTTTTGCACTGTGGACAGACTGTGCAACCCAGCCTGTCTACAAGTTCAAAAAGCTTTTTGCAGGTAGAGGCGATGAACTTGTTTGATTCTTTGCGATTAAGGTGGTTGACATCAGGCGTACTCCAACCAGCACACTCTATGGGTGTTGCATTTGACCAGCACTCGGGTCACTGCCCCTCAGCATTCCTGGAGAACCTTTGACCAAATGGAGTTTATGGATGTATTGCAGATTGTCTGGGGTGCGCACCTACATGTTGTAGTTTGGACCAAGGACCAACTTCCCTGATTTTGGGTTATATCGATTCCATTGGTCCAGTCCTTGCATGGATAGTCTGGTGCTCCTTGGAAGCAGGAGAATTTCCTTCTCTCGAAGGAGGCGGTGGTAACACCCTCTTGAAGAAAAGCTTCTTTGGACCTCAATCGCTATGTGAACTACAGACCAATCTGTAACCGCCTTTTGGGGAAGGTGATTGAGATAGTAGTGGCCATACAGCTGGAGAACCATTTGACCATCCATGACATCTATGAACCCTCCAGTCCAGTTTTTGAAAGAGGCATAGTACTGAGACAGCACTGGTTCAGGTGCTCAATGATCTCCTGATGGCTACAGATCAGAAAAACATTCCATCTTGGTTCTTCTAGATCTCTCTTCAGCATTTGATACTGTGGACCATGGGGTCTTTCTTGATCGCCTGAGGTTCATCTACGGACTATCAAGTTTACATCTTTTCTCACTGGAAGAACTCAAAGAGTGGTGTCCGAGTTTATTCTTTGGACCCAGTTTCTCTGTCATGTGGGGTTTCTTGGGGTTCAGTATTGTCCCCATGTTGTTTTCAGTGTATATGCTGCCCTCAGAGACATTGTAAGAAGTGTATGGGCTGAGGTTTCATTGTTATGCCGATGATACCCAGCTCTACCTTTCTTTTCCACCTAACCAGGATGGAGCTCTCTCTGTCTCTTAACAACTGCCTCACAGAAGTCCAGGACTGGATGGACTCGAGTTGGCTGAAGTTGAACTTGGAAAGGACTGAGGTGCTGGTTGTGGATCCGGCACACCAGACAGGGGGTCAGGTTGGTTTACCGTCTGGGCTTTTCCTCAGGGACTTACCATCTCCTGACCTCTGAATGGGTGTGAAATCTGGGGTATTTTTTGACAAAGGGCTGCCTCTATGTTAGCAGGTGTCAGCTGTCATCAAGTCCGCTTTTACCATCTGAGGAACATCTCCAGGATTAAGCACCTTGTTTCATCCAGCGATCTTCCTATGCTGGTCTATGCCTTGTGACCTCGTGCTTGGACTATTGCAACTCCCTTTACCTAGGGCTTCCTGGGATGAAACCACCACCTGCAGCTAGCAGAATGCTGCAGCCTGCTTTTGACGGGAACTTCCCGGTCCTGTCATATCTCGCCAGTGCTGCACGCATTGCACCGGGCTGCCAGTACAGTGGTGGATCACCTTAAAGTCAGTTTACTGACTTTTAAAGCCCTACATGGACTGGGCTCAGACTACCTGAGAGAGCTCGTGGTTCCTTACTGCCCTAAGCGATTGCTACACTTAGCCGATGAAGGGTTTGCTAGAGATTCCTAAGGTGTGTTTGAAATCTTCTGGGCCCATGCATTTATGCATGTGGCCCCAACCCTTGAATTCTCTACCCTGTCAGCTACAGGAGTGCATAGCGATGGAGGATATAAGCAGGCATTAAAGACATACTTGTGGTACCAGGCGTTTGGTGACAGATCTCTTTTTCAACTGTATTACTTGTTCTATTTTAAAATGTTTGGATTGTCTGATATGTTATTTATATTTGTTAGGTGCCTTGGTGTTTGAAAGGCACCATAAAAATAAAGAATATTATTATTATTATTATTAATATCACCGATTGATTAACGAGTGAATTTTAATGTAACTGCAAGGAAACTGAAAAGTCAGGATTGAGGTTCCCAAATGCTTTAAATATTTTAAAAGTAATTATAGGATGCTCTCACCACCTTGTCCCCATGGTATCCATCAATATCCCAGAATGATTAAGTCAATGTATTTTAATATATCTCCAACTGAAACATAAAGGCAGGAGGAGGGTCTCAAATGGGGGATGGTCATTCAGCACATTACTTTGCACTTCTTTGCATTGAATCTAAGTTGTTATATGTCTGACCATTCCTCCAACCTTGCCAAGTCCCTTCTCATCCTTTTCTACCCCTTGTGTATCACCTCTGTTACAGATCTTTGTGTCATCTGCAAAGAGGCACACCTTTCCTTCCAGACCTCTGGGGAATGGCTCAGGAGTAAAATTAGAAAATATTTTTTCATGAAGAGGTGGTGGATGCTTGGAATGGCCTACCAGAGGAAGTGGTAGGAGCTAAAATGGTCACAGGATTCAAGAATGAGTAGGACAGACAAAATGATATCTTGGAGGTAAGTGAGTGCTCTGGAGTTCAGTTTGTGTATTAGACCTTATACTAGGTAGGGATAAATAGGAAGACTGGGTGGGCCAAAGAGGCCCTTATCTGCCATTAGCTTCTATGTATGTATTATATATCTGTCTGGGGGCTGAGGAACCACAGGGCCCTGTAGCCCCTGTGCTTCCTTGTAACTACAGATGCAGACATGCAGGGCTAAACTCATTCTATTTAGAAAGCACAGGGGGCTTCTAGACCATGTGCTTCCATACAGCTATGAGTGCTGAGGTGCAGGTCACTCTGGGCACTGTGCAAAATAGAAGACTCATCTTCTCTGTATGGTAACTTGGGATGTGTAAGTGAACACTGAGATTTGGAATGGGAGCTACAGAACAAAGGTGACTTTTTGTGTGGGGGACAAGAGGACATTCTTGCCTGCTACAGTAAATGCACTCACTGAGGACTAGTTTCAGTGCAAACTGAAAAAGTTTATTTTTGAACCCTAATTTTCAGTTTGAAACAAACTTTTGGGTCTGCACCCAAATTTGTGATTTGCATACTAAAATGTTTGGTTTGAAACCAAAATTTTTGGTTTACATCAACATATTTGGTTTGTAAACTCACATTTTTAGTTCTCACCTACATTTTTGGTTCATGAAAAAAATCTGAATGTTTGGTTCACATCAAAATTTTTGGTTTGCCTCAAATGTTTGGTTCATAAAACCAAGAATTAGACAAGGACAATCCCAAAGTCTGAAAATACTACTTCTTGCAAGTTTTGAAAAACAAAAACATCAGAATCTTTCTTAGGAGGTTGCATTTAGCAAGATTTAAGTTTTGTTTTTCTCAAAGTGTCTATTTATATGTGTTTTCATATTTTGTGCTAACTAAAAGGAAAAAACAAGATGGTGGGCATCACAAACCAAAGAAAAAAATGTTGGCTCACGAGGCCCATTTTAGTTAATGATAGCTAAGTGATGCAAACCCAAAACAGTGTCATGAACCAAAAATGTTTGGTTCTCACCAGATATCTATCCAAAACAAAATTTTAAATCCTTATAACTCTGAAACTGTTGAATATTTTTTCATGAAACCTTTGAAAGGCACTTCCTCAGCACAGACCACCTCTACCATGGAAGTTTTATGCAGAAGGTCATTTCCATGTAGCCTGTACATGAGATCAAAAATACACACAAAAAACATGTTAAGTATAGAGAAAAATGTGATCCTTTACAAAATAAGGGGTATCCAGATCTCAAAAATGCACAAGATACCATCATGAAACTTTCTACATGTTGAAAACATGGCACATCAAGAGAAAATGCAAATGATTGGACTATTTCAACAAATGCTGACAAAGTTATTAAGGTGCAGTTTTATGATTTAACATTGAATACCCTACTCACACCTAATTATAGTGGCACCACTGCACCCCTATAATAATATGGAGAAGAGTTTTCAAAAGCATTGAGATATAAACTACTGTAACACCTTATTTTCACTAAAGAAGGAGTACACAGTTATTCAGAAAGAATAAAAGAAATGAAACCTGATCTAGGGACACAGTTATACACAGCCATATTGGAAACAGACAATAAGACATTTTGGGAACTTGTAGCTCTTGGCTCAAAAAATCTCAGTAGAAACATTATGGCCATAATAGACAGTTCATCTTGGGAAACATTTTCAGGGAAAAATACAGCAGAAATAACAGCATGGACCAAGAGACCACAATAATATTAGATCCAATGAAGGAAGGGATTGTCATTACAGACACAATAACTAATAATGTGGAGGTCGTACAGGAACAGAATTTCTAGTGGCAATAAAGTCTCAAAAAATAAAGCACCAGGATTTCATAGGTACCCAGCAAAGGTACTTTTATCAGTTTCTAATTTATGAGATAAGATTTGAACTCCACTTTTAATACTTCTATAGCAACACTAACCTTACACAAAGCTTAGAATAAAGGAATAATAGTTCCAGTTTGTAAAAAGGGTGATGCAGCTGACATATTGAATTATAGAACCCATAACCCTGTTATGTATAGGTCTCAACATCCTTACAAGATTAGAGCATTAGGAGGAGAACAACAATATACTGTCAAAAGCCCAATTAGGTTTTAGGAAAGGAATATGAACTATTGATAACATATTTATTCTGAATTATATAATAAGCAAATACATTATGGGGAAAACAGAGCTTATACCTTGCCTTTTAGACATGCACAGTGCATATGATTATGTGAACAGGGACTTTTGTGGAAAATTCTACAGAAATCAAAGTTGATCAGTGTAATTTAAGTATCCTGAGTTTAATTCCACAGTACATCTTATATAACAGTGGGAACTATTGGAAAATTATCAGCAGAAGCAAAAATCCAGACAGCAGTGAAACAAGGTTGCATTTTAGCCCTGTTCTTATTCATTATGTACATAAATTCACTAATAAAGGTCTTAAAGGAGAGATATCCGTCTTAAGAAGCAACAGAATTCAACTAAACTGTTACACAAATGATATTATATTAATCTCTCAGATCTCAATTGGCCTAAAAGGGCTATGAATTTCACAGTAGAGCATTTGAAGAACCTGGATTTGAATATTAATGAAGGAAAATGTAAATGAATGGCATTAGGTAAACATAATTGAAGGGAGACATGCTGGAAATGTGGCAATAATGTCTTTCAATTTGTTAATGTGTATGGATATCTGGATGTTCTTATTGATGCTGGCATGCAAGCTGATAGGACGTCTCTATCTGCAGCTAAAGATGTCAAGAAAGTCCTGCTGTTCTCATACAGAGAATATGGGTGAATGCCTCCTCTCACTAAGTTGGGCACCATGGATTTTGGCTGCCCAGAAAATACATTTATTGACTTAAAAAAACATACACCAGAATATAGCTTAATTAGCTATGTTCAGGAGTACTTAAAAAAACATTGTTTTATGAATTTTTCATGCTTTTCAGTTTGAAAAAATAAGATGGCAGCCGTCAAGACCCCAACATTTTTTTTTCTGAGTTGTGAGAAGCAAGTAGTGAGGAAGCAAAAAGCTCTAATGACATGGAATTTTTCAACTCGAATCAGAGTTACTGAGCATACTAAAACAAATTCTAAACTCTGGAATTGTTTTAGATTCTTTCATGAACCCTTTGAAAGGTACTACAAAAGCACAGGCAGCTTTTACCCTGAAAGTTTTAGGTAACAAATTCTGTTCCAGCTACTCAGTAGGTGAGAGCTAAAAAGCCTGTGTTAAGTAAACATTTAGACATTAATGTGAAAATGACATACGCAGATCTCAGAAACTGCATTTACCTATGTTTCTATGTAAGTTGCCATCAGAATACTTTCTACATATTGAGACCATGCCTGCTAGACAATTCTTGCCAAATTTGGGTAATTGCATTGAATGATTCCAAAGCTATTAAGGTGCAAAGTTAGGGTTTAACATACAAACTCTCAGCCAAACAAGACTATACTGGTGCTGCCAGACCAGTATAATATATATCGATATACTATATATAGAATAAATAATGGGTAAGAGTGACATAGATGAGAGTAGGTGGCGACCATGCTGGTCTGTGCCATCTCTGAGCAAGAAGGAGCAGCACTGGTTTACTGGATTTCTTTTGTTAGTTTTATTTTAATTTTGTAATTTTATTTTATTTAGTTTTTAGGTTAGAGGTATTGGTAGTTAGTTGGGCCTCGAGTGAGTTAGCTATTGTAGATACAGCATCTGTGGGTTACATTAGGGTTTGAGCCCCATTTGTGGCATTTATTAAGATGGAGTCGCTCACTTATAATTACCAAAAATCTAAGTTTTCCACCAGCGCTTTATATTTAAATGTTGGCATTTATCTGGTTGCCTCCAACTTGCCTTATTTGACAGTGGTGCTCCTGAGGTTGGAGTTGGAGCTAGAGTCGGAGTTTAGAGTTTGGTGGAATCCCTGGATCCGGTTGGAGGAGATCCATGTTGTGAGGAGGAACCTGGCATGAGGAGGAACTAGTCAGACAGGTGGTTCTGTCAGAACAGCTACTCGGATCTCTCTCTCTCATAGCTGGACTTCTGTAGAGGAACAAAGTCGGCCCACTGCTGGCGAACTGTGGTTGTGGCAGTGGGTCTGTTTGGAGCTCATTGAGTAATGTTGGACTGGCTTGCTTGGAGGTAGGAGGGATTTTGGGAGGCCTGCCCTAAATTTTGTTGAGGCAACCACATTGTGTGGAGTCCACATGGGAGGTGTCAGCTTGGGTCCACTGGAGAGAATGTAGCTGACTGGTGCTTTCTGGGTTTCTTGGGGAGCCTGCTGGTGAGTGGACCCTGTGTTGGGTACCATAGTTGTGGATCCAGCTGGGCGTATTAGCCTCCTAGGGTGAGCTTTTGAAGGGGGCCTTTCCTCTTGTCCCCTCTGCCATTTTGCCATCATTCACTGGGCTGCTATGTGGGATGGCTGGAGTGAGGAGTGATCTCGGAGAGCAGTAAGAAGAAGATGCTTTAATACAAGATGAGACTCCTGGAGGGACTCCAGTATGAGATCATGCTACCGTCAGGGTTTCTTTTGGGGCTGTGATATTTTAAAATTATTTAGGCAGTGAGAGCACCCAAAATCTTTTAATACTCATATAAGTGTTGGTATTCATCCCAAAGTTCAAGTGAGAGTTGACTTTGATTTGAAGAACTTGTTTGGTCATTGCCCTGAAGACAGAGGAAAGAAACAGAGAAACCCTAAGGTATAACGCTTAAATTGTTCACCATCAATCAACTGTAAATTTCAACTTGGTTTTCCATTCATGAGGTGTGAGATACCTTGGTTGAACTTGCACTTTGTGAATAAACTTTGATTTGGGATTTTATGATTATTAAGATCTCTGCTGAAAAACTAGCAGCTTGAGTGCCTTCTTCTATTTTGAGACTCGGGCTGGTTATTTCTGGCTTGTTTGCTTGAACTTGAATTATTAGCTAGTCTGACTTAGCTTATGTGGTTTATGTATTGTTTTGTATCTTATGTGTTTTGATTGTTCTCCTTTGAGAGAGCACTTTTTCTCTGCTCATTGTACTTTATTGAGATTTTCTTGCTTTTTTTATTTTGGGGTGGGGAGTTTTGTCTTGTTATTTTGTATGTGTGTGTGTGGAGTGTGGTATTTTTTTTTTTCTTTGTAGTGTGTGTTTTGTGGGTTGTGTATTTTGGGTTCAGGATTATGTAGTTAGGAGGGATGTGTCTGGGAAGGTATGAGGGCATGGGGCAGGCCAGGATAGTGTATGGGGCATCCCAGCTGCTCAATCTATGGCCTTTTTCAGCCTCCCAGTGTCTGTTACTACAGCAAGGTGCTGTAGGGAGGCTGGAATAGGGAGGAACTGTAGGATTCCATCGGGTCAAGGTGATCCATGCACTGGGTTGGTGGTAGGATTAAGGTAGTGGGTGCAGAAGGTGCCCTTGGATTAGACAGGCTCTAGGGAGAGGCCAGACATATTTATTTCCTGTCACCAGGATTTCCACCAGACTGAGTGGGCAGGCAGCTAGAGGGGCTGCACTGTCCACCAATCCCTGAGGGTGGTGATTTTCAATGCCTGATTGGTCAGAAACAAGACTGCAATTATAGCGGACTTGATTTCTTTGGCTGATCTGGCCTGCATCATGGAGACCTGGATTGGTGATGATGCTGGCCTGGTTTTAGAGGCCTCCATCCCACCGGGTGTACTGTGAGTGCACTTCCCCAGAGTGGAACACAGGGGTGGGGTGGCCATCTGTTTTAGATCCGAGCTGGCTTCACCTCTGCATCCAGTGAGACCACCACAGTCATTTGAATGTGTGGCCATCTGTGGGGGTCTGGGCACAGGTTGCTTGATTCTTCCTGATTTACCGCCTTCAGGAGCGGCAGGAGATTTCTTGCAGGTGGTGGCTGATTTCATTGTCGGAGAAACATTGGAGGCCCCAGATGTTTAGTGCTGGTGGACTTCAATGTTTGGGCCATGGATGAATCTTCTTGGCTTGTTACAACTTCCTCCAGATGATGTCATCTCTGGGCTTCAGGCAAGGAGTTTCCTCTGTGACCCATGATGGTGGCCACATGTTGGCTCTGGTGTTCTCACTGTGGCTTGAGATAAATAGTCTCAGGATTGATCGGGTCATTTGGTCCAATCATTGCACAATGAAGTTCTTGTTTGGGGTCCCCTTGAAAGCCCTCCCCTGCAGAGATGATCAGCTATCGCCTTTGAGGAGTTGACCCTGAGGGTTTTGATGGTGGCTGACCTATTCATGGTGGACAGTGCACGCATTGAGGTGTGTGCATCAGTGGATGCCTATAATAGGTAAGAGGACCCAGGTCTTCTCACTTGAGGTCCCCAGGTATGATGTGAGTTCAAGATGATGAAGACCTTGGGTCAGAGATTAGAGTGCTGCTGGTGTAAGTCTGGTCTGAGGTAGACAAACTGGCCCTATGTGCATACTATAGTGCATACCAGGGGGCAATCAACCATAAGAAGGCACAATTCCTGTCTGGGGAGATTGCTGCCGGAGGAACCGACCAACTGTGCTCTTTCGGACTGTGGACAGACTTCTCCATCCTTCCTGTCTACAGCCAACAGTAGCCTTTTGAAGGCATTTTTCATGGAGTTTGCTCAGTTCTTCTTGGACAGGGTGTCGGCCATCAGGCAAGGGTTCTACCAATGGGCCAGAGTCTAGCCGACAGTGGTCAGCCATGGGTGACCAGAGAGTACTCCACCTGGTTGGGGTGAGTTTAGACTGGTGGAGGTGGCTGAGGTCATTGAGATTGTATCCAAGCTCGCACACCTTTGTGAACTGGGCCCAGTGCCAACTCATTTCTTAATGAGATGATCTGACTCCATTGGCCTGGTGTTTGCCTTGATTGTCCAGTGTTCCTTGTCAGGGGTCTCCCCGATGTCTTGAAGGAGGCATTGGTAAGACCCTTCTGAAAAACATCATTGGACCCTGATGTCAAGGCAAATTACATCCTATCTCCAATCTTCCATTTCTGGGTAAGATTGTGGAGAAGGTGATGGCGCTTCAGCTTGAGGAGCATCTCATGGCCCATGATCTGAATGAGCTGCTCCAGTCTGGGTTTCGTGTGAGGCATAGCACATAAACTGCACTAGTTTGGGTGCATAATGACCTCCTTAGGGCTAGAGATAGAGAGGAGGGACAATTCTCATTCTCCTCGATTTCTCTTCAGCATTTGACATGGTGGACCATCGAGTGCTACTTGACCACCTAAGGGAATTCTGCAGAATTGCTGGCACTGTCATCTGCTGGTTTGAGTCTTTCTATCAACAGGAGGCAGAGGGTAGTGATGGGGAATTTCTCCTCATTACCCAGTCCCTGTCATGTGGAGTTCCCCAGGGTTCAGTCTTGTTGCTGATGTTGTTTGCCATGTATATGCTGCCCTGGGAGAGCTCATTAGGAAGTACAGTCTGGGTTTTCACTGCTATGATACCCAACTATATCTTTCCTTTGCCCTGGAACATCTTGTGCAGTGGAAGTGCTTAACAGCTGCCTCACTGAGATCAATGACTGGATAGCCTCCAGCTGGTTGCCACTCAACCCCCATAAGACAGAGGTACTGATGGTGGAGTCGAACAAAGGGTGTGATAAGTTAGCCTCTGGTGCAGAGATAGGGCTTTGTCTTGGCTCTGTAACATTGAAGGCCTCCTCTAGGGTGCATGATCTGGGCGTTATTCTTGACAATGGATTGACACTTGAATTTCAGATGGCATCCATTGTCCATACCAGTTTTATCATCTGAGGAATATCACCAGGATAAAGCCCTAGTTCTGCCTCTGGACCTCCCACTTTGGTGCATGCCTTCATGACATCCAGGCTTGACTACTGTAATGCACTCTATCTTGGGGTCTCTGGGGTACCCTGCACAGACTGTAGCTGGTGCAGAACATGGCAGTGAGGCTGTTGACAGGATAGCCTAAGTATTGTCACATTACTCCGGTGTTCCGTCAACTGCACTGGCTGCTGGTTAGGTGGAGGGTCCTCTTTAAGGTGGGTTTGCTCACCTTTAAGGCCCTACATGGCCTGGGCCTTGGCTACCTGAGGACCTTCTTACACCTGCTGTCTCAGCCCACTCCCTCACTCCTCCCTCTAGGGGCCTCCTCACAATTCCCAGGACAAGCTTAAAAACTGCTGGTGACAGAGCATTTAGCCGCCACCCCAGGCCTGTGGAATTCACTTTCTTAAGCTATCAGGGAGGCCTCTTCTGTGGAGGTACTTAAAGCCCACCTCAAGGACTTCTTGTATAATCAGGCCATCCCGGATTGTGTTTTATAGTCCCTACCAGTTTTAGAATTTCATGCTTAGTTAGCCTTTGGCTATTTTGAGCTTTGCTGCTGCTGTTGAGGGTAGTATGTATACTAAATTTTATTTTAATTGTTGGATTATTGTATATTTATATTTAATAGTATGTTATTTTGTATTTATTATGACTGTTGCATGAAGTTTTAATATGTTTGTCACCCAGAGCTCTGGGATAGGCATCTCTTAAATAAAATTTGCCTTGCCTATAAATATTTATAATAATAAAAATAACAGTAATATTTTTATTTATGTGGCACAATTCCAATATCAAAGTGCTGTACATAACATACATATCATAAAAGAGTTCAATAAAATCCTACAAAATTTAGGTTCAATTACAATTTTCAACAATCCATAAAACTGCAAATGCTGAAAGCCTGCTTGAATGAGTGTGTTTTAGGCTGCTTTTAAAGCTTTCCATAGTCCTGCACTCTCTAATCCGATGAGGTAGAGGCTTCCACAGGGATGGTGCCACAAACATAAAAACTTGGGCCCTAAATGTTTTCAACCGCACCTTAGAACTCTAACAACCCCTCGTCAGTTGAGCGGAGAGGACAACCAGGGCTGTAGGGAACCAGGAGCTCTTGCAGGGAACTCGGTCCCTGTCCATGCAGGGCTTTAAATATCAGAATACTGACCTTGAAAGTGATCTGCCACTGTATAGGCAGCCAGTGCAGATCACACAGCATGGTAGGAATGTGGCTGGAATGTAAGGTCCCAGTCAACAATCATACTGCAACATTCTGAACCAGCTGCAAGAGGCAGATATCAACCCTGAAGCCCCAGGTAAAGGAGTTACAGTAGTCAAGGCGTAGAGGTCACAAATGCATGTATCAACGTGGGCAAATCATTTGACGGAACAAGGTGCTTAAGTCTGGTGATGTTCCTAAGATGGTAGAAGGAAGACTTGATGACTGCCAACACCTGTAAATGCAGTGCCAGCCCATCATCAAGAACCACCCTAGATTACTCACCCATTCAGAGGTAGGCAGTTGTACACCATCAAGCCAAAGCCCAGATGGTAAACCCACCACCAGCCTCTCTATCCGCACCCCAGATCCACCACTAACACCTCAGTCTTCCAGGAATTCAATTTCAACCAGCTAGACTTCATCCAATCATGGATCTCCACTAGACAGATGTTAAACATCAAGACCGCACTATCCTGGTTAGGTGCAAAGACAGCTAGAGCTGTGTATCATCAGCATTTCAATGAAACCTCAGCCCATATAATCTTACAATGTCTCTGAGGGGCAGAAAATACACTGCAAGCAACATGGGAGACAGCACTGAGCCCTGAGGGGCCCGGCAAGGCAAAGAGAATGGCTCAGAAGAAAAATTCCCAGATACCACCCTCTGAGATCTGCCAGCTAGGAAAGACTGAAACCATCTGAGGACAGGACTAAACCAGCCAGGCCACAGATAACCCTCAGGCACTCAAGCAGAACTCCATGGTCCACAGTGTCAAATGCTGAGTAGAAATCCAGAAGCACCAAGATGGAACAGCGCTTGGTCCCTTGCCATCAGGAGATCATTGAGCACCGAGCCAGAGCGGTGTCAGTACTATGTCTCTTCCGGAAGCCTTACTGAAAGGATCAAAGACATCATGGATGGTAAGATGGTTCTCCAGTTGCAGCACAACCACTTTCTCAATCACCTTCCCAACAAAGTGAAGGTTAGAGAGGTCTGTAATTTATGCAGCTGTTTGGGTCCAAAGAAGCTTTCTAAGAAGCGGTGTCACCACCACCTCCTTCAGGGAGCTAGAGAATTCTCCCACATCTAAGGAGCGCCAAACAATCTTTGCAAGGATTGGGCATGGACTCCATACACTCTAATAATAGCTGTGTATGGCCTGGATCCAAATATAGCATGTTGGCTGTAAATCTGGACAATCCACACGATGTCCCTCTCTCCAGCCAGTCAAAAGATATCCAGGAAAACCAAGGAGAAGTGACCATACACCAACCACCACCAACCCCATAGAGGGTGCTGAACAGATTTCGACACTGATGTCAGCTGCCTTATATGCAAAAAATTGAGCGAACTCCTCACACTTAACTTGTGAAAATGCTCTCAAACCTGTACAACCTGTCTATGGTTTGCAAGAGCTGAGCGGTCGATTTTGGAGTAGCAGCAATCTCACTGGACAGGAACTCTGCCTTCTTATGTGTGATTGCTGATTGATAGATTTGATCATGATCTATCAATCTAAGGTGGTTGGCATCAAGGGTTGATTTCTGCAAACAACATTCTAACCTTCGTCCCACATGTCTCAACCCCTCAAGGTCCTATCAAACCAAGGGACTGAGGGCAGAAAGAGAGAGGACAAACACGGACTGGGGTGATAGAATGCAGAGCCTCAGTAATAGCCTTATTATAGGCCAAAACTAGACTCTCTGGTCCTCGCCTCCTCGAAACTCCTGATAGGCCTAAACCACTAGAAGAACTTCTGGAGTTACACCCTCAATGGGCAGTATTTGACCATCTCCACAGGGCAGGCCTATAAGGGGGGACTGGAGACTGAATCTTACTGTATAGTGATCAGACCATATGACTGGTTCCATCACCAAGTCGAAGGACCCAGTCCCTAGGAGGAAGACCAGATCAAGTGAGTGACCTTGGTTATATGTAGCAGAGGCAACTACCTGTGTGAACCCCAATGAACACATAAGTTGGAGGAAGTCTTGACCAAACTGCGAGAGTTCATCATTGACCCAGGCATTGAAATCACCCAGGACCATCAGCCTGGGTGACTCCAGCACCACGTCGATGATGAAGTGTGCTACTTCCTGAAGGAACAATTTTTCACCCCGGGTGGTCAGTAGATGAGAGTGATCCTGCAGCCCACACCTGCTACTATGGTAAACTCAAATGATATGGCCCCTCAACTGGTACACCAGTAAGGCCCAATTCTGATCTAAAACAGATAGCCACCTCCCACTCCTCACGGTCTGATCTCGAGTGTATCACCGAGAACCCAGCTATGTATGTATATCTATCAAGGGACTAATTAAGGCTATAAGGCCAGGAGCTATATACTTTGAACTGATAGATTAGTCATAGGTACACTTTTAATTGAAAGATTAGTCACAGTATACACAGGAAATAAATAATGGCCTTTCCTATGGTGAAAAGTTCCCATCCATCGATCTATTATATTCATGGTAAAAAACTTTGTTGGTTCATATTAAAGCAACAAAGAATGGAAATGCAGTGTTAGGGTTTCCAAACCTAACTCTGCACCCTCTCCAAAGTAGCAGAAGGGCAAGACAACACAACCAAGCACAGACAGACATCATCAGGTAAGACAAACAACATACAACTCTTTTAACATAACACAAGAGACATCCATCATCATGGTCCAACAGCTGTATGAGGTCTGCTGCCATACCAGTGTCTTGAGGGTATGCCAAGTGATCCCTAAAGACCTACCAATAGGCTGATGGGAGGACAGATACATGTACAGTTGTAATTCCTCCACAGCTGCCTAGTTCCTCCTCTACCATTATTCTTTGCTGACTAGTACATTTTTTTTTGGGGGTGGCCTGGCTGCTACCATCTATTCCTAATCTGTTAAACATTGTAATCAATTCCTTACAATCAAGTGGGAGCACAGAGCCCTTTGGGCCCTGTGTTCTCATTCCTCCAGTCACATTCCTCCATAGGTGAGTAGTACATTTTTTTTTTGTGTGAGGGGCACCTGACTGAACTCCCATACATTCCTAATTTCTAAATATTGAAAATGAATGTGTTACTTTAAATGGATGTACAGGCAGGCTTATCATGCCCTGTGCTCCCATTCATCCATAACTAACTAGTACAATTTTATTTTGTAGTGGGGAGGTGACTGCACTCCCATCCATTTCTAATTTATAAATAGTGTAATCAATTACTCACTATCAAGTGGGAGTGTTTCTCCAGAGCTGAGTAGTATCATTTTTTAGCAGGGAGGATGGCTGCACTTCCCATCCATTAATAATTTGCAAGTAGCATAATTAATTCTCACTTTGGCCCCTGCATTACCATTCCTCCATAGCAGAGTCCTACAAATTTTTTGGGGCTGGCTACACTCCCATCCACTCTGTCTGCCTCTCAGTAGTTCTGTAAGGAGCACTTTGGGTGCAGTGCATGCAGTGGCCCTCCCGTTGTGCCCAGCATGGTAGCATTCCCCAAGACACTGGCATGGCTGTGGATACCTAGTAGACCATGATGATGGATGTCTCTAGTGCTGTGATCAGAGAGTTGTATGTTTTTTTCTTACCTGATGGCTCTCTCCTTGGCTGTGTTATCTTGCCCTTCTGCTGTTTCTGGGGGATCCAGATTTAGAGTTGGAAACCCTAACACCACATTTCCATACTTTTCTTGCTTTAATATGAACCCTAACTGATGCATTAACAATGTTTTTGCCATGAATTTCCTTACTTTATGAGATAGTATAATCATAGCCTTATTTGTTTGTCAGAACACAGGGCCTCCACTCCCATCCATCCATAATTTTGAGAGATTGTAATTGTATCCTTATTTCCTGTGGGACCACAGGGCTCTCTGGGCCCTGCACTCCCATCACTCCATATTGGTATGCATATCTGCATGTGGCAGCACACGGTGCCATCCATCCATAATTTTTGAGATATTGCAATCATATCCCTATTTCCTAGTGCTCCCATCAGTCCATGATGGTATACAGTATGTATTGGCATGTGGGAGTGCAGGGCACTCCAGGCCCTGTGCTCCCATCCAAGCATATTTTTGAGATAGTGTAGTGGTATATTATTTGTCTGTGGGATGGCAGGGCCCTGCACTCCCTTCCTGTAAGGTACACCACCAAATGCCTCACATTTCAATGTTACCCTATAGAAAACACAGCAAAATTTGAAACTTGTGCAACTCAACACCAAATTAATATATTTTCATGAAACCAGAAAAAGGCACATCAGTAGGGCAAGTCCTTTGTACCCTGAAACTTTCATAGAAAAATTGCAAACTGTTTCTTCACAGCAGAGTGACAAAGAAACAACTATGTACACCTCACATTACAATGTTATCCTATGGGAAAGGAAGCAAAATTTAAACCAGTAGAACTCCATAGCAAAGTAATATATTTTCACCAAACCAACAAAAGGCACATCTGTGGGCTAAACCAGGGCTGGATCTTCCACCCTTGAATTTTGTTAATTGTTCTCTTTCAACATTGTAATATCGCTCTGTTCTTGTCTTTCTTGTACCATTATGTTATTTCATTTTGACGCTGAGCCTTTCCAAAGGAATTATTGACTCAAAGGCTGTAATTCCAATTCTTTCAATATTAAACATTTCAGTCTTGTTACAACAAAATCCCTTTGTACCCTGAAAATATTAGACCAACAACGCAAACCATTTAACTGTGAAGTGACAATGAAACAGACGCCTTAAAATTCCTTTTACACAAATTGTGAAAATAATCCTTTCCATGGTTCCTTTTTCACAGTTTTTGAAAAGAAAATCATTTTCCACAAATTGCAGCAAAGGATCCTGTTTCGTGATTCCTTTTTCACAATTTGCAGAAAAGATTAATCCTTTTTGCAAATTGCAAACAAGGATCCTGTCTCAAGATTCTTTTTTCACAATTTGCTGAAAAGGATTTCAGCATGTTAAAAAACACATTTTCAAGTAAGTTATTGAAAAAGTAATTCCAAAATCAGAGTATAGGGGTCCCAATTAGGTAAACAGAATTGCTGGTGTCTACTAAATCCCTGTTTTGTTTTTTAGTTATTTACTTTTGTTGCCACTGCTAACAGAAATGAAGACGGCAGCAGCAAAGAAAATGATTCTGCATTTGTGGCAAAAGATCCCATGTTTGAGAAAAGGATTCCACATTTCTGATAACGAATCCAGTTTCAGGTGTCACATCTAACTGCTCCAATGGGAAATAATGGGAAACTTTGAAATTTAATAACTTTGGAAAGGATTAATACTTTTAACCAAATCTTCAAAAGGCAATCTGTGACCCAAGACCTTTCTACCCTAAAATTTCAGACCAACATTCCACACCATTTTTGCATAGCGGTGTGACAAAGAAATGTGTCCAAAATGGTTGTTTTCAAATTTTTCTACACTCTGTATCTCCACACCCACAGATCCTACTGGACACGGAACTTGCCACATCAAGATAACTTTGGACTCTGATGGTGCATGAAAAATGTCATGCAAATCACTTAAATGGTTGTGAAGTTATTACAATGCAAAGTTTTGAGTTTAACATACAAGTGAAGATTGAACCCTAACTATAGGGCATGAGGGTGCCCTATAATGTATGTACAACCATACACAATGGGGCTGTGTTTCTGTAGAGGGGTATAAATGGCATGATAGGGATATCAAGAGCAAACCTGATCCATCCCAACCCTGAGATGGAACACATGCTGAGTCAGGCATGGTTTATCAAACAATATATAGCTTTGTATACTATATTGTTTAAAATTAGAAACAGTTCTCTGTTCCTGCTGCCCCAAGCTGAAGTTTCCCATTTTTACCAATTAAAAATAAACCAATCACAATAGCTGCTGCATAATACCCATCCACACATAGACAGACATTACTCCCTTAGTTTTTAGGTACCAACAGCAGGTATCTTGTGAATATAAGTAAGTTTTGGGGGTAAATATAACAAATGGGAAATGAGCTACATGCTTTGAATAGCAGATTGAAAGTTTCAGCAGGGAGCCATAGATGCTCTGACTGTGTGATGATGTAGGTACTTGTTCATTGGGCCAGTTCCAAGCTGGCAGCATAGTGTAGTGGTTACGGTCACTGCCTGCATGGCTGACAGACCCAGGTTCAGGACTGGCTGCTGGAAGAATTTTTTTTAAATCCTGTTATGCCCTCCCTCCTAACTTTGTTCCCCTCCACCCCAAGGTTGCCTACCCACCTATGTCCTCTCCCTCCTGACCTGTCTCTCCCTGTGGAGTATCCTCTTCCCAAAGTCTTAACTGTCCTCAATGTCAGCCCCACCCGGTGTTAGTTATATTAATGATGACAGGTGCGGTGGATGAAACTCCCACAATGGGGGATGTGGGGGCAGAGCATCCCAGAAAAGTAAGTATATCGTCACTGATTTTGAAGCACAATGTAGTGCTTTTAGTAGTTTTGATTGGGGCTATTTTTTATTTGCTGTTATTTGTCAGTGCTGTTTTGCAATCTCCATTTTAATGTGGTACCCAACAGCATAGCTGTTACCTCATATTGTGGTCACATGCTCTCTTTTGTGCATTTAGTCAAGCTTAATGTTACATTTCATGTGAGTGATTCAGATGCATGATGTCATTGATGATGTCAGTGACAGGGCTTTTACAAGTGAAGCCTGCCAGGATGAAGCACAGTGTCATATTTTCCTGCATTACAAAGGAATTAGCTCCCATTGAAACTGCATTGTTTTCTGCAGTAGCTCTGCAGCAGAACTGGGTTTCTTCCTAGCAAGCTTCACTGTAGGTCTAAGCATTGGGTTTCAGACCTACACAAGCCTGGTTTTGATCCCCTGTATTGCACATTTTTGTCTCACTACAACTTTTGCTGTATGAGAAAAATTGTTAGATGTCATTGATTGTAAAGTGAAGCATTTAAGCAGAGCTAAATAGCAGACTTTCAGATAAGTGAACTTAGATCTAGTCTCAGTTGAGGCTTGTCTAGGTTTGAATACAATTCAAGCCACCTGTTTTGCAGGTTGTGACATAACCACTCCACCATAGGAACTGCAAATCACTTACCTTTAGCTCAGTGGCACACTGAATGAGTGTTTGTTTAGCAGGCAAAGGATCAGTGGTTCAAATCCGAGAAGGAACGTATACATTTGTTTTCATTTTTTTAAGATGGAAACTCACTTGAGTAGCAATTCATGGTGGCATGGAGTGAAACAATAAATTACATGAGAGCTGAATTTAACTAAGAACAACTATTTGTGAAGGTAGATCATTCACTGGAATTAAATCCACAGTCACCTATTTTGTAGGTTGTGACATAACCTCTACACCACTGAAAATGCAACTCACCAGCAGCTCAGTGGCACATTGAATGTATGTTCACTTAACAGGCAAGGAATCAGTAGTTTAAATTCAAGCAGACATAGTCTGAATCCTTGTGGGGACTTAAACATGTTTTTTCAATGTTTTGTAAGATAGAAACTTAGTTGAGTAGCAATTCATGATGGTGTGGAGTAGAATAGTAAAATATATCAGAAGTAAATGTAGCTAAGAACAACAATTTGTGATGTTAAATTGTCTGTGGAGTTTGAGTCCCAGTCACCTGTTTTCAGGGTGTGGTGTTTGTAACATCTGTATCAAAAGGACTTTAACTCATTTAGTTGCAGTTCAGTGGAACACTGAATATGTGTTTGCTTATTAGGCAAAGGATCAGTGCTTCATATCCAGACAGGGGCTTACATTTTTTTTGGTAACATGAAACATGCACTTTAGTGACAATTCATGGTGATGTGGAGTAGAATAGCAAATTATATGAGAAGTAAATCTAACTAAGAACAACAATATGTAAAGGTAAATCACCAGCTGGGAATAGGCCCAGTTCACCCATTTTGTAAGTTGTGACATAACTTGTACACTGCAGGAACTGCAATACCTTATCTGCAACTCAGTGGCATACTGAATGTGGGTTAGTAAAGCAGGGAAAGATCAGTGGTTTGAATCTATGTACAATATGTTGTATTTTAATGCAGTATTATTTCAAATTTTCTCAAGACTTTATTTGGCACCTTTAGTACCATTGGTACTTTAATTGTATCATAAGTATCTTTACTTTGAAACAATGTTCCACACCAGCTTGTTATCCTCATTTAATAGCACTTCCATTTGAATAAACACTAATTCAAATGGAAACACTTAGTGAGGATTGTTGCATGACATGGGGTGTTGTCTTTAAAGTAAAGATTCTTATGATAAAATAAAATGCTAGGGGAGCAGCTTACGTTTGTGAATGGGTGGGTTTTAATCAGCTGGGTGTAGAGTTCATATACCTTTATAAAACTAGTTAAAATTGGAAACTTTTGGTTTCAGGGTAGTGTATGAGTTAGTGCCTGTGTCGTGTGTGTGTGTGTGTGTGTGTGCGCGTGTGATGTGTGTGTGGTGTGTGTGTGTGTGTGATGTGTGATAGCTAGTGGTACACTAACATTGTACTATAGTAGCTACAGTGGCGTCCCCAGGATGAAATCACTTTTAAAAGCACTCTGCAGTATGCTGCAGCAGACCACTGAATAAAGCAATGTAATTTCAATGACAATTGGTCCCTTTGTCATGTAGGAAACTGTGGCTTTCACTTCATCCTGGCAGTGTCACATTTTCCTGCATGACAAAGGGACTAATTGCCATTGAAATTACATTGCTTTATTATTAGGTCTGCTGCAGCATTCTGCATAGTGCTGAAAAATGCTGCAGAATTGGCTTTCATCCTGGCGGATGTCACCGATGTTATTACTGTGGTACAACAGCAATTAAATATATGGTTTTCCACACAAAATAACTCTTGACCATATAATATGCATGGAATTGTGTATGGTCACACATGCACAAGGCTGTGTTCTCACCGAGAGGATGAGATGACATCATTGACCTTATGAGGCCTCTGTGATGTAATTTCACCCTGAGATAGAACATTGCATTTCTGAGCATGAGCAACCATACATTATTTTCTATAGTGCTTAGTTTTTGTTTTATTTATGAAAGATTAGGAAAAACTGCTGAGTATTGTTAGAGTAGCTGCTAGTACTGGTAGCACCAGACTAGTAGGCAGCTCTGCTGAATGTTGTCTTGCTTGTGCTGTGCTAGTACCAGAGTCAGCTGAAGGTCAGGAAGAAGAGCAGAAACAGAAATACCTTGATCAGAGCTGCAAGGATGGGAGATAGCATTTAAGACATAAGTAGGTCATACTTAGTTTCATAAAGTCGTCTAGTAATGTGTAAGACTATTCTACACAAAATTAAGTAATTTTCTTGAGTTAGTTATTTGGAAAATACCATCACCATTATTGTTAGTGAAATGTAGTTTGTTGTCTGAAAAGCAAGCGATAGAAGTATTTGGGAGTAGTGCAATTATTCAAAGTGATATGACAATGTTATCACACCCTTACAAAAACAGCTCATGCATGACACCATTTTTGACCTTTAGCCCATACACAATAACATTTTTTCAATCATTTTCTTGATTAACAACACTTTTCACTCATAGTCAACAGAGATAATGAGAGTACTGGTTTCCATACACATACACTAATATTGGCACTGCCTTGTCACACAAAGTAAATGACACAGCCATTTGCAATTCCTTTCTTTACTTGTTTAAAAGCAGTTGCATGCTGCAAGCACCCATTTCAGGGAGATTTGAAAGTGAAACCCATCGGGTTCATGTGGGTGTAGTAAAGAAGACTAAGACAAAAACGTAGGAAACTATTACAAAATAAAAAGTTATGAATTAAAGAAACCATTGAAACGAATGGGTCTTTGTGGAGTTTGCATCAGGGACAGAGGCACTGCAATGAGTGCTAGCAGGAGAGGTGAGTGGTGGGGTGCACAGAGAGCAGAAAATAGTGGAGGGTATTTTAAACAGTTCTGGGGAAGTGGGTATAACAGCAGTGGGATTGGGAACCTTCTGCTGCTAATTCTGTGTGCATGAGGTGGGGTTACAGTAATGTGAGTAGTAAGAGGGTGGGGGGTTCATGGAGTGGGCCATTATTATTAAAAGGGTCAGACAGAAGGGGACTGAGAAGCAATGAGAATGGGCATTTAACATTAGTAAACTGTAGCTCAATTACAGAGGATGAAGGAATAGTACAGTGGGATCTTGGGGATTTGCAACAAGGAAATAAAAACATGTTTTGCAATACATTGGGAGGAGGAGGAGGACAGCATGGGTGCTACAGGGTGTGCAAGGATGGTAGGTTTCATAACAAAGGAAAGGGGTAGAGACCGTAGTAAAATAGGCAAACTTTTTTTTACTGCTTATATGCCATATAGCAACTGAACATATGTTTGTTAATAATTTTAAACTTAAAGCAGTTTTGTGAAAACTAACCAACTAAGAACCATCCATGTGACAAATTCTAACAAACCTGTAAGTTTCAGCTTTCACATCCCATTCATTTTAGCTACCAGTGACCAAACAAAATGTCTTAAGTTTGGTGAATTTATCTGTTTTCAACCTTTAGACATTTGCACCCACTGAACAAAGTCTTTTAAACACAACAATTCATTGTCCCAGATTAATGCTTCTTATATCTGGGAAGTACCATTTATTTAATATTAACCTTTTGTGGCTATATTTGCAAATGCACCCATTTTCTTTTGTCTATCATTAACTTCTACAGACACAAAATCATTCAAAATAACAAAAACTCCAATGTACTTTCAAATGCATTTCTTGTTCTAATGAAATCTTCTCCAACTTCCCATGAGTTGATTTCTACCAAGCTAATTAACTTTGGACAATGCCAGAGTAGATGAATGAAGACAAACATTTGATTTCACTCGAATCAACATAACTTATTTTGACCAGAAAATGTATGGAAGATACAACCGGGTCAGGTATGCCTGGTCTATGATTTTAAATTGTATGCTTTTATATTTTGCATTATTATATACTGTATTTGCCTTAATCCTAAAATCAACCAGTGTAAAATTTCCTGTATGTATTAACATGCTGACACTATTTTGTTCTTACTAAGGTTCATACTTAGGTCTTGGGAGCAAGAGAAAGGCTATTAGCCCATATGTGCTCCTGCAATTATCTATAATAGGCCAGAGTGTTATCATTTAACAGGTATCTAATCTGTTTTAAACTGCATTTTATCTTTGCTAATGGCAATTTCCTCAGGAAGAGTATTCCATGGATAATTATACGTTGAGTATAAAAGCCTTTTGTTTCTCTGTTTTAAATTTAGTGTATTTTAGTTATAGTTTATGTCCTCTAGTACCTTTGCTGTGATCTTTAATGCTTAAGTTAAATTGATCCATCAGGTTAGTGTCTTGTATTAAGTTATGACTTAATATCATACACCCCGAATCATTCTCTTGTCTTAGAAGAACCTGCTACCATGTTTTCTCTAATCATCATTAAAAACTGGAAGTAAATTTGGACAATAATACTAACATTTCTCTTTAATATCTCATTATGAAACCCATCCAATGTTACTGAAAATGTCTTTCCCGGTAATAGTTCTTGTTAAAGAAACATACTTAGCTTTTAGAATACAATACAAATACCAGTTATTTGAAACAATCCATATACTTTTTATTCTGCAAAGACAGAAATAAAATGAAGGGCCTATTGACTATTAAGTCAACCTAATTTATAATATTGAATAATACAATTGCTATATGTCAAGGTGAACATGTTACAACAATCTTTTTCCTTGTCTAGTGACAACTGTGAATTTACAAATCTTCTAGCATCCTCTATATACATTGGATTCAGTAATATGTCCATGCAATCACTAGGGAAGAGGTATATAGTTTCATAAAAATCATTTAGATATTCTGTACACCAACTTTTGTAGAAGGACAATTGAAAAGTGTGAAACAATTCTTCTTCATGGCCCTTTCCACAGAAGCACTCATCATTCTTATTTGTTTTATCATATCTGTTTTCCCATATTTTAAAAGGTAGTGCTGTAATTCAAATCTGCACAGTGTGATACATCTCTTCAACATCCAGAAGTAAGAACAGATAACGCTTGCACCCATGCAATACTTAGATTTTGAGTACTAGCTTATTAATTTTGAGTTAGCCATGTACAGCATTATATGGTGCCATAACAAATATTCTATTTTTCATAACATTTTTATAATTGTAAGAAGTCACAATTCCTTTCAAGGAACCTTCCCAGAGATGCCCAAGGTCAATTTCTTCTGAAACTTCTTGGAGAGTAGTGAGCAATGCAGATTTGTTCTTAACCTGGATCCATTTTTTTTCCTTCAGGCATAGTTTAGGCCAGATATTGACTGAGCTATTTATTATGCGAAGTCAATAACATAATGATCTCAGCTTGGCAAAGGGCTAATTAGAAATCTGTCTAGCTCAGCCCTCAAAATCTGTTTGGGCCATAATTGACTGACCTTTAATAATGATCAGTAGAACAATGTCAGTAGAATTTCCAGTGTGAGGCAAATAGTAACAACAGACCTCTGACCCATTCAAAAATATCTGATTAATCTTTGCCTCATATGCCCACATAACTGACATTACACTCCTGCCTGCATAAGCATAAATACATTTTTCTATTGCTTTAATATTTTTTTAATTCTACCTGTA
This sequence comes from Neoceratodus forsteri, assembly GCA_016271365.2. Classification (NCBI taxonomy): domain Eukaryota; kingdom Metazoa; phylum Chordata; order Ceratodontiformes; family Ceratodontidae; genus Neoceratodus; species Neoceratodus forsteri. The sequence goes on along the minus strand of CM057458.1, from coordinate 1,104,510,255 downwards.
CATGTTTAACTCATTTTCCATTTGGTGTAAATATCACCCCAAATAAGAGTATTCTTTACTGTTTCTACTTTTTGATTATTAATGTACAAACTGCAGGGTTCTGTTCCATCAAATATCAAACTATTTTTAATTTGTCATTATCAATGACTAGTTTATTAGCAGAACACAGCATATTAAACTGATTAGGTTTACACTGCAAACTAATTTGTGACAGTGATAGTAAGATCATCTCATCTGCATAAGCTAATGCAGGACATACAGTTCTCATAATGTTCAGTGAGAGAAAAGTCTGATACATCAAAATTCCACAGGATGTCATTTACATAAATATTAAATAAACACAGGTGCCAGAAACTATCTTTGTTTGACTCTACAGTTTGCATCAAATTGACTTGTGAGACTGCCTTTATATCAAATTTTATGGAGGTTATATTATTTGGATATAAATGTACAATGGGGAGTAGGAATAGTATTGTCAGGTTTAAGAGTTTGAAGTTTTAACCATAAAGCCCTCTTTCTATAGAGTTAACAACACAATATTTATCTTGCCATATTATTCGTTTGTTTATGTAATTACTTTCTTCATGTTGTACTACTTACTGAAACCATTGTAATAAGTTATTCTTGTGACTTGACGTGGAACCTCTGTAAAAGAACCCTTGGCTCAAAGGTCTTTTGGATTTGTTAAATAAATGAATTAAAAAATTAATAAACAAAAGATGCTTGAAATCTGAATAAGCAGCATATACATTATTTTTTTATAGATTTTTCAATCAGGTGTACTTATGTGATCCAATGTTGAGAATCCATTTCCATTTCTGAAGCCTGCTTGTAGTGGTGAAATAATTCTGTACAGATCAACCCATTCTTGTAGTCTTTTTAATAATATTCTAGAAAAGATTTTAGAAATGGCATCAAGCAAGCTTATAGCATGAAATTTATGGTATCCTTAGGATTCAGTTCCAGGTGGGTCCCCTTCCTGTTATTGTGATCAGTCTATGTAGTTTTGAGGCTCATATATGTGATATTCTAAAGCAAAAGTGTTGAAAGACCAGTCACACCAATGAAATCTCAGTTAACTCCTTCATTTAGCTTCCACAAGCAAAGTAGAAAGCCTCCAGATCATGTTCAATATTTCACCCAAACATTGGCTTTCACAGGGTAGTGGTTCTGCATTCAAACAATAAAATTATACACAAAATAAATAAAATTACATCATAAACATATTTCAGTAAAAAAAAAATCACATCTATGCATGAATTCCTTCAGCAATCCCTCAAATAAATGAGGTGATAGCATGCTCCACACATCCCCACTTCATAGTGCTCCTAATTTTTCATATATAAATTTTTATTTGCATCATATTCAATTGGACCTCTATACAGATGGTTAATAGTCATTATCAGACTGTTCCTCCCATCTGTACATTCCTAGAATGAGTAAATTTACTAGCACATTAGCACCTATTATATGGATTACTGTGCTTAACACTATGGGCAAGATATTCACACTGCTGTGGGCTGTGGCACAACAGAGGCATGGCACCACTGAGATGCACAAAGGCCAGGACAGGGCGATATTCAAGGAGATGTGCCAAGGTGCATTTCCATTGAATATGGCATAGAATGCACCTGGCACATGTACAATGCACTGGCACATTCCCTGGACAAAGAGGACTGGGAATGCTCCAGTCTAAATGTGTTGCACCATATGCAGCACCACGATATTCAGAAGTGGGAATGCAAATTAGGCCATAATGTATGCAAGGTGCAAATGGGGCCATTTGCATGTCATTATGGCCCCATTTGCATGCCTGCACATGGTAGCCCAGTGAAATGTGCCCAGTGCCCTGTGTAGCCTCTGTGAGTCCTTAATAGTCTAGGGCCCCATGCCTGATCATGGTCATTTGTACAATATCCTGGTGGTCTAGTGGTCCCACACCCTCCCTCCTGTATGCTCAATCACAGGCATTAGTAGTGAATATCAATACCTAGTGGTCCAGTGGTACACCCTCCCTCCCACCCACAGAAGACCCTGGCCAACCAACTCCCCCATCATTGGTGGGTGGCTGTACCCCACCTGCATACCACCCAGCCCCTGCTGAATGACAGCTTACAGTATGATAGTCACATATTTGTGTCTGTGTAGTACAGTATGGTCTGCAAGCCCATTGGTCCACACTGTGCACTAATAGCTTTACTGGATCATACTGTTAGCTGTCATTCGGTGGACTGCCAGGCAGTATGCTGGTGGGTGCAGCGCCCGCTGATGATGGAGGGGAGCTGTGTGGCCAGGGTCCTCTGTGGAAGGAAGGAAAGGGGTAACACTGGACCACCAGGTATTGATATTCACTATGAATGCCCATGATCGGGTGTACAGGAGGGAGGAGGGAACCACTAGACCACCAGCATATTGTAGATATTTACAAATGCCACAATGGGGCCTACAGGAGGGGTGGTGGGAACCACTAGACCACCAGCTGGATTTTCAACTGTGAATGCCCATGATTAGGCATACCAGTGGGGACACTGGGCCACCAGGTATTGATATTCACTACTAATGCTCATAGTCAGGCATACAGGAGGGAGGGAGGAGGGGACCACTAGACCACCAGTATATTGTAGATATTTACAAATGCCCATGATCAGGCATACAGGAGGGTGGAGGGAACCACTAGACTACCAGGTGCATTTCAACAGTGAATGCCGCGATCGGGCATATCAGTGGGGGAGATACTGGGTAACTGGTAGTGTGTGGGTGCTTGTGGATGGTGTCTCTGCTGGGAAGGTGGTCACCCACGGCTGGGTGCTGTGTTGCACACTGCAATACAGCAGTCTGCCTGTGGGTGGCCTGGTTTTGAACCTTTTTTCCTGGCTCAGCTTTGAGCCCCCATATGTGGCACAACTCAGGGTTGTGCCAGCATATGCAATGCACATCCTGGGCTGAATATCGGATGTGCCATATATGCATGGGCACGCACCTTGCATTTGCACTGCATACATTGACTTTGCACTCGGAGCATCAGGATCAGGAAGGCACAATTTCCCCTTCAATATCACACTGGGCGCATTACTGAGGGTTGCGCTGGCACAACCCAGTTGTGCCAGATGCAACCCTTTGGATATCCTACCCTATAAATTGAATTAATTCTTACTACCCATCATATAGTATGCTGTGATAATAAATATAACATTTGTGGCTAGCTCTAAGTTGTCAGGCTCAAGGCTGAATTTGGTAATAAAGAAAACAAAAAGTGGTGCTCCAGGAACACATGGCTATGGTATAAATTATGCTCCAAAACTTTATTATAGCTTAATCCAAGGTGCAAAAAAGCAGAGACACAAAGCTACCCAAGTGCTTCGCCTCTATGCCATGAGGCTTTGTCAGGGGAGGGGACAAAAAACATCAACTAAGTATTCAATTTATAATCAAAATTCATGAATAATTCATTTTTTAAACAAACATTGAAAGAGACCTTGCTAATGAACACTCACTATCTAGCAGTGGAGCAATTGGCTCTTAAAGTGCTAACAAAATAAACAATTCAATTTGTAATCATAATTCATGAATAAATAATTTTTAAACAGATAATCCTAATTTATGAATAATTCATTTTTTAAACAGACATTTAAAGAAATTGTAACAAGCACTCATTATCTAGCAGTGGAGCAATTGAGTTCTTAACGTGCTAACTGCTGTTGACAAAAACTAGCTTATTAGATAAAAAACTTCAGAAAGTACAAATAAAGTGCAAAGAATAAGTGTTCTAATTTCAAATTAAAATACATTATTTCAGTCCAGGAACTTTCATGTCATAAATCCATAAATAAATGTGTAAATCTCAAAGGAAGACTAGGCTGCTATCAAGTTACATATCAAACTAAACAAAAATTGAAAATGGAAAAAGGGAGGGTGGGGAAGAGGCAGGGAGGGATGGGAAAGGGAGAGCAGGATTTGATAATGCACACTTTTAAGGAGAAAGGAGAAAAGGTTGCTTTGCTTAGGAACAGCACGAATGGGAATTATAACTCTGGTAGATGTAGTGCTTCCAAATATTGCATGAAAGAAAACAATATGCACATCCTAGTGGAGTCCTGTTGTTGAAATCAGATGGTTCATTTCTTGCAATACACCCTCTGTAGTGTATGTTTTACAGTGTACAAGTCAAAGAACAACCACCTTCTCAACCTAAAGTCCAATAATGAATATTTCTTTGTGGAATATTTTTTATTTCATAGGCTCTCTTAAATATAAATGCTTCATAATAAGTCATGTAATGTTTCAGAACAAATGTTCCTTCATCACATACTGGACCGCTCTATAAGAATAAAAATATATACACATTTTAACATAATACTTATTATGGCTCTTTAATCCATTACAAAAAATATTCTAACTATGTACTACTCCATACCAAAACTTTTATGTAATATTAGAACAGATCCGTTTTCACCTTCTCCCTTACAAACACATTTGGCTCCTTGAGAAAGTATTTAAAAATATCAAAAGGAACCTTTGTAGATTATCTGGTTGACATGTTACAGTGTACAAATCCGCTTTTTATGTGGGACGTACTACACATCCCTTAAAGGAGCGTATGCAAGAACACATTAGATCGATCAATAGAGAAGCACCAGACACTCCCTAGGTATATATTTTCAGTTGTACCATCCAAGCAATCCACAATTTATGGTCTTTTGGGTTTGAAACATGTACCAAGAAACATTAAAGGGAGATCAGACTAATCTGCTTCTTCAGAAAAGATCAAAATGGATGTTTACTTTAAGGACTATGTGGCCTGGAGGATTAAATGATCACATAAATTTGATGCAGCTTTTATAAAATAATTTTATAAAATAATTATCAGGGACCTGATGCTAGAAAAAATCCTGATTATTGTTTTAAGTTTTTCTAATTGTTCCCTTTTTCCTTTTTTCTAATCTTTTCCCTTTCTTTTCCTAATCCATTACCTATCCCTCCTCCTTTTTTCTGTTTTTATCCCTTATTCCATTTCACCAAATTCTCCATAATTTCAATAATAAAAATAACAACAGCATCATGCTCCCCCTTTTCTCCCATATGATTATAAATTGAATTCTTAGTTGCTGCATTGTCCCTCTCCTGATGAAGCCTCATGGGATAGATGTGAAGTGGTTGGGTGTAGCCTTGTGACCCTGCTTTCTTTGCACCTTGGATTAGGAGTCACAGACTTCCAAGCAACACTAAGGGCATATGTGGAGACTATTACAGAAGATGACAGAACAGGCAAAATATAAGACATGCTATCTTTTGAAACCACTGTTGCTCCCTGAAACAATGTTTGAAGATGCCCCTATTTTACAGTTACATTAGCCACTGACACCATCCCAAAATGTGTGCATCCCATTAGAGTATATGCAGGTCATTGGACAATAGCAAGCCATCCTTGGCTATGGTAGTGAGTTGATGTACAGGCAACAGATTATGGACACACAGCAATGTAGTTTTTATTTTTCCTTAGGAGGGCCATGATTCAATAATTCATTCATTATGGGGCACTGGAGTGAGGATCAGAGTTCAGGACTGCAACACTAACGGCATATGTGGAGACTTGCACAGAAGATGACAGAATAGGTGAAAAATTAAACATGCTATCTTTTGCAACCACTATTGCTCCCTGTAAATTTGAAGGCACCCGATTTTGCAGTTAGATTAGCCAACATTAAAACATTAGCCACAGATGACAAGGTCCCAAAATGTGTGCATCCAATTACAATATGTGTAATTCATGGGACAATAGCAAGCCGTCTACGGCTTTGGTAGTGAGATAATGGCCAGGCAACAGATTCTATACACACAAGGATGAACTGTTTAGGTCCTTTTTATTTCTTTTTGGGGGGTCCCTGATTCAATAATTCATTCAATCTGAGGCACAGGAGCAGGGATCAGAGTCAGTTAATAGAACAATAGTAAGCCATCCTCGAGCAACACACCACAATGATGTCAGCACGAACCAACCCACCTAGAAAGCACAGTGTTAGCGTGCAGCTCGAGACCAAAACAGAATGGGAATAAAATGACATTTCACTAAAACTACTGGCTAAAAGTAAGTGAAAATGGCACAATTAGCAATTGCTGACACAAGGATCAGATTTGTTGTACTTAATAACCAAAATAAAACCTTTGCACGTGATCTTTAAAGATCCAGCACCGAGGGGTGTGTAAACTGAGTTAAACACACCACCCCATGTTTTGTTTTATATAATTGTTGGGGGTCTTTACTTGCCACAGCAATTATATAGAAATTAAACAGCTGCCATGGTCCAGTCCGAATTAACCACTGTTTCAGGGTTGTCTTCAGTCTGAGTGCCTGAGCAGCTGCTGAAACATATAAAAAAAAAGTTTAACCAATGATTACTTATACACAAACTCAGCTGATGAGAGGCATTTTTAAATCCACTTGACTTACCACCAACTCACTGACTCACCAAGTGACAGAGTGAAGCGGAAAATTTCGGCACTGTGTACAGGAGAGAATAATGGCAGGCACATGCGTGAGCAAGATAAACCCGTTCGTGTTCATTGTTATAACCCGTAGATTATAACAGCAATTATAACTGGGTTTCCTATGGGAGAAAAGGCTTCAGTTATTATATTGATATAAGTTCATATCCTTCATTATGCACAGTACAAAGTGGATTGTACAAACCACCAGAAAATGTCTATTGCTACTTCCTTTTGGTATATCTTTGAAAATAGCACAAATGTAGGTTAAGAGTGCCACTTTATGAGCAATTGCTTCACTCAACACAGAGAAACCTCTTGTTCATTTGGCTGATTTGCTTCTGTATAAATTTAGTCAAATTGTTAATTGTATTTCTCGCCACCTCTTCAATTCTTCCCTGTTCATGAGTTCATGAACATCTGACAAAACAGGCTAAGGAAAACAACAGAGCTTATTATAAGCTGTAATGGACAAAACATCTTGTTCACGAAAAGAGCTGCTGCTTTAGTGACTTTGCACCACTGCTCCCAAATCTCTCCGTTACGATATAGCATTAACAGCTGCTGTGAAGGGGCGGAAACGGAGAGGTAGCATCACCATTCTGGGAGGGGTGGACACTGTTAAAACTCTCACTGGTACTACAGCTGAAGCTGTAATGGACAAAACATCTTGTTCCTGAAAGGGCTGCTGCTGCTTTGAGTGACTTTGTGCCACTGCTCCCAAATCTCTCCGGTTACTGATAGCATTAACAGCTGCTGTGAAGGGGCAGAACTGGAGAGGTAGCCACCATTCTGGGAGGGGCGGACACTGTTAAAACCTCATGCTGGTACTGCGCGAGTGCAGTGGCACGAGCATGAGTGGCGTGAGCACCACTCACAACAAACGGTGAGGTAAAAGTTTTTGCACCAATATATAAGTTGTGACTTTTAAAATTGATAGTATTAGTTTATATTTTAGCTTATTGTGATAATAGTTTTAACTTACAGGTTTGAAATCGTCCTATAGAATGGATTTATTTCAGAGGCTGCTGTTTCAATTGTGTACTCTTGTCACTAATAGTGAAATTAACAACCCCGTGTCAACTAGAAGTATCAAGTACCTTAGCAATTGAAGTTGGCTCTTTTAAATAATGAAACAACACTAATAAAAGGGGCCATGGAGCATAGAGGGAGCGTAGAAATTCCTTTTTATAATTAGAGATCAGTTAAACAAAAAATCACTTGATATAAGCCTTATGGTCCCTGGGCAGACTAAATATAGAAACTGTTTATTAATATCATTGGTTCTGGGGGTGATATAGAAACAAATCCAGGACCTGGTAGATATAGAGAAATAAAAGTCATATATGATAATGCTAGAAGTTTAAAGAAAAAGGGGATATAATGAAATCCTGGGTAGAAACAGAAACTCCTGAAATAGTGGCATTAACTGAAACATGGTTAAATAAAGCATAGCTACGAAAGAATTTGAACCTGAGGGATATAATAGCTACAGACTGGATAGGAAGGAATGAGGTGGTGGTGTTCTAATGTTTATAAAATGGGAACTTGGACAAATCTCAACTTTGTTTGCAGACCAGGTGGGAAAAATTGATTGTTTATTAGTTAAGGTTCAAAATTTACAACTGGTACTGGGAGTTATTTATGCTCCCCTAAGACTCCAATAGGTGAATTTGAAATTTAGCAGCAGTTATTCAGAAGGTTACAATGAGCTGCTAATTAATGTTAATTGGCCACTTCAATGCAGCGAGGGAAAATCAAGGAGCCTTGCATTGGAGAAAAGCTTCAAAATTTTAGAGGTAGAGCAGAAGATTACACTTCCCACTAGGAAAACTTCTCAACTTAGTGCTGGTAACATATTGGATTTAAATTTTGTTACAACAAAATTAATATGAAATCAATTGAAGTAAAACAAGGAGGAGTACTATTTACTAATTTAAAATGCACAATTAAAAATGCACAGTAAATTATTAAAACTTCATACCATTGGTGCTCTACAACACCGTTCAACAACTTTATTTGTCGACCAATATACAGCAATGGCTTTATGTCAACTGCAATTGCAGTTGGCATAAAACTATTCACTACAGACTTTGTTTCCTTCCGTGGGCTTTGCTGCCGAAGCCCCCATATGGGAGGCTCTGCCCCCACACCTCTCATAACTAAACTAATCAACTCTGAGTCAGAGTTGATTTTGGGAGGGTGCAGGACCCCAGAAAGTAGTGCCAGGTCCCTGCAGTGACAGTGCAGTGACCTGTCGATATTGTCTCTGTACTGTTGTTCATGGTGCAGGTTATACTGTGTGATCGCATACGCCATTGGGTTATTCCATTTTTATGAACCTATATCTCTTGATTACTTAAAATACTGGAAAAGACCATCCCATCAGCATTTTGTTTAGCCAAACTTACAGAATAACCCCCACCACCATATCATGGGGTCCAAATTATTGTTCCAAAATGTTTTAGATACTCCACTTTGAATCTTTTGTGCAATATATATATATATATATTGTGGTAGTGAGATATAATAGCCTGGTTATCAAACTTTTATTTGCTTTAATAAAAAGCGTCCAAACCTGCTAGGCCATTTATTAGATGGCATAATAATGTCTAAAGTTTGCATCCAAAACAGACACACATGCATTTAAACTAGGTGCAGTCACAACTATGTCTGTTTTCTTTGCATGCAGAAACAGACACAAGTGCATTCAAACTAGATGCAGCCACAACATGTCTGCTTTCTCTGCTGCAACCAGACTTTTATTATAAACAGATGCAATCTCTGGAAACACGCAGGTTGCCTGGACACAGGTGGATAGATACAGACTAAGGCATAGCAAGCATTTATGTCAGGGTCCAACCCTTTAGATTTAAATGTATTGGGGTGATTTTCAAAAGGGTTGTATGCAGACACGAATCTGAACTGTGCCTGTGTCTGCATTTGCACTGTTGCATCCAGCTATCCCTCCTGCTATTTTCTAAAGTTGTGTCCATTGATGACAAATAGTAACAACTGGTGGCAGAAAATGAATGTATTGTGAGCTGGATCTGGTCTGGATACCCACTTCAATGTTATTAGGTCATTTTATTGATTGTCTAGCAGGGTTTGATGCATATCTGCTTCCAAAATAGGGCAGATGTGTCTGGGGCAGATCTTTTGAAAATGCTACTTTCTCTTTTTCTGAAAGGGTTAGTTTGCTTTCAAATGTCTGCTGAATAATATTTTTCATCAATATGTTCAATTGAACAGAAACTTTAAGTTGGGTCGGGTGATCTGCAGTAGGAGAAATAAAATAAAACACCAGTTCTGGAACTTACTCTTGCCCTACCTTTAATAATTATGAGAGAGTGAGGGCAGAATAGTGACAACTAGAAATAGATACATAGACAGTGTCAGCAGATAAGGGGCCTATGGCCCACCCAGTCTGCCCATTTGAGCTTGTAAGTTCAGTTTATGTTTTCCTAGAAGTCTGTTGCCCCTTTACCCTGATCTCCAAAATTCTTTTATGTCTATCCCATGCATTTTAAATCCAGTGATTGTTTCAGCCCACACCACTTCCTCTGGCAGGTGTTCAACTTGTCCACCACCCATTCTGTGAAGAAATTCTTCCTCATGTTTTCTCTGAATTGTCCTCCCTCAACTTCATCCCATGACCTCTAGTTCTGGAAACATCTTTTCACTTAAAATAGTGTATTCCTGCACCCTGTTCCTCCCAGAAGATACTTGTATGTCTCTATCACTCCCCTCCAGGGAGTACATGTTCAGTTCCTTCAACCTGTCCTCATAGGACTTGTGATGCAATCCATGTACCACCTTTGTTGCCCTCCTCTGAACCTTCTCTACCCTATTTCCTTACTTATGTAAGGTCTCCAGAACTGTACACTGTACTCCAGGTGGGGCCTCACCAGTGTCTTGTATAATGGAATTATGACCTCCTTTTCCTGCTGGTGATGCCCCTGCCTATGCATCCCAGCATCCTATTTGCTTTACCTGCTGCCTTGTCACACTGTTTCCCTACCTTGAGGTCATCAGAGATGATAACCCCAAGATCCCTTTCCTGCTTGGTGCATGCTATATCCTCAACCCCAACTGACATATTGTGCCAGGGTTTTTGTGCCCCATATGCATTATCTTGCACTTCTTTGCATTGAATTTCAACTGCCAAACCCCTGACTATTCTTCAAGTTTCTGCAGGTCCCTTCTCATTCTGTCTACACCTCTGGTGTGTCTACTCTGTTACAGAGCTTTGTGTCATCAGTGAACAGTGAAATTCTGCCTTCTAGGTCCAGTGCAATGTCACTGATGAAGATGTTGAATAGGACGGTCCAGCACTGATCCCTGTGGTCCCCACTGGTCACTCTTCCCTCTGTGGGTGACAGCCATTTACCACCACCCTCTGTGTCCTGCCGCCCAGCCAGTTACCTACCCACCACACAACTGTCCTGCCCACACCCATATTCCCCAGTTTGTGTAATAGTCTTCTATGTGGCACAGTGTCAAAGGCCTTGCTGAAGTCCAGATAGGCCATGTTCACTGCCCTCCCGATCCACTTCCCTAGTCACCCAGTCAGAAAATTCCAACGAGGTTGGTCTGACATGACCTCCCCTGGTGAAACCATGCTGCCTTGGGTCCTGTAGACCATTGACAACCAGATGTTCCACCAATCTCTCCTTCAGTGGTGCTTTCATGATCTTCCCACTACCGAGGTGAGGCTGACTGGTCTGTAATTCCCTGCTTCCTCTTTGTTCCCACTTTTGTATAGGGGACTACATCTGCTGTCCTCCAGTCTTTGGGTACCTCCCTCTTTCCAGTGATTGGCTAAACAGGATAACCAGAGGTTCAGCCACCACCTCTCTTAGTTCTTTGAGGACCCTGGGGTGCACCCATCTGGCCCCATTGCTTTATCAACTCATTACTTCCAGTTCCTTCAGGACCCTTTCTCGTGTAAAGGGACTTGTGTCCATTTCTGCACATTCTTATCCTTGTACTCCCTTCAGACCCATTACCCTCCTCTTCCTCAGTAAAGACTGAGCAGAAATACCTGTTCAATATGTCAGCTTTAGAAACATAGAAACATAGAATATGACGGCAGATAGGACAGCTTGGCCCACCTAGTCTGCCCATTTTCCTACCTAACAGATAAGCTGCAGATCCTAGTTAACCAACAGCTCACTTCCTCTTACCTGCCACTAGACTGCCTTTATGCCTGTCCCATGCATTCTTGAAGTCCCCACTGCTCTTGACTCACGAACTCCTCAGGAGACTGTTCCATGCATCCACAACCCTCTCAGTGAAAAAATACTTCCTCACATTACCCCTGAGCCGTCCCCCTCTATCTTCAAATTGTGCCCCTTGTTCTTGCACATCTCTTATTCTGGAAGATGCTACCCTCTTGGACTTTGTTAATTCTCATGAGGTACTTGAAAGTTTCTATCATGTCCCTCTCCTTCTTTCCTCAAGAGTATACATATTAAGCTCCTTTAGTCTTTCTTCTATGTCTTCTGGTGCAGACCCTGCACCATTTTGGTTGCCCTCTTCTGGACAGCCTCCACTCTGTCTATGTCTTTGAGATGAGGTCTCCAGAACTGTACACAGTACTCCAGATGGGGTCTCACCAGCTGTCTGTACAGAGGATAACAACTTCCTGTTTTCTACTATTGATGCCTCTTCCTATGCATCCCAGTATCCCCCCAGCCTTCCTTGCTGCCTTCTCACATTGCTTGCCCACCTTTAGGTCATCTGATATAATTACCCCCAGGTCCCTTTCTATTTTTACTGTTGTCAGTATCTCACCCCCATTGTGTACACTTCCTGGTTTTTGTTTTCCATGTGCATTACCTTGCCCTTCTTTGCATTGAATCTGAGCTGCCATACATTTGACCATTCCTCCAACCTTGCCAAGTCCCTTCTCATCCTTTCCATTCCATCTTGTGTATCAATCCTGTTGCAGATCTTTGTGTCATCTGCAAGAGACATACTTTCCTTCAGTTCCTCTGCAATGTCACTTATAAAGACATTAAAAGGACCATTCCAGTACTGAACCCTGCGGTACCCTGCTAGTAACCCTCCTTTCTTCACTGTGTACTCCATTTACTACTACCTTTGCGTCCTGTTGTTCAGCCAATTTTTTATCCAGGCTACCACCTTGGGACCCACTCCAAGGCTGGCTATCTTGTGTATTAATCTTTTTGTGGGACTGTATCAAATGCCTTGTAAAATCTAGGTAGACCATGTCCACAGCTCCTCCCTGGTCTACTACTTTGGTCACCCAGTCAAAGAAATCTATTAGATTCATCTGACACAACCTTCCCGCATGAATCCATGCTGCCTTGGGTCCTGTGCCCCACTGGCCTCTAGGTACTCAACAATTCTTTCCTTCAGAAGTGATTCCATCATTTTCCCTACCACTGAGGTCAAACTAACTGGTCTGTAGTTTCCTGCCTCTGTCCTGCTCCCACTTTTGTGAAGAGGAATCACATCTGCCCTCCTCCAGTCCTCAGGTACCACCCTATCCTCCCATGATTTGTTAAAGACAGTAGTCAGTGGTGTCACTAGTTCTACCCTTAGTTCTTTTAGAATTCTTGGGTGAATCCCATCAGGCCCCATTGCTTTGTCCACCTTCAATTTTATTAGTTCTTTCAGAACCCTTTCTTCTATAAATGGACTGGTATCAACCCCGTCCTTCAGAGTGTTTCTCTTGTTTGGTTTAGGTAACACCCTCCTCTTCCTTTGTGAATACTGAGCAGAAATAATTTGTTCAGTATCCCTGCTTTTTCACTGTCACCCTCTACCCATATTCCTCCTCTTTATTAAGCTTCAGTATCCCTCCTTTGGTCTTTCTTCACTCCTAATGTACATATAAAGGTCTTATCCCCTTCTTAACAGAATGGCTATCCTTTCCTCGGTTTGGGCCTTTGCTATTCTGACTGCCTTCCCAGCCTCTTTCTGCTTTAACTGATAAAGTTCTCTGTCCTGCTCCTTCTGTGTTTCCTTATATTTCCTGAATGCTGTCCTTTTCTCCTTAACCTTCCTGCCACCTCTTTTGTGAACCATAGCATTTTTTTCCTTCATTGTGTTTTATTGATTTGCTTTACACAAAGGCTTGTTGCCTCTGTGATGGCTGTTTTGATCACTCCCCATTGTTCCTCCACCCTCCTTCTTGCCTGTTTGCTAGTGCTTTTCTGAGGCACCTCTCATTTTCCCAAAGTTAGCCCTCCCAAAGTCTAGTACTCTTGCTTTTGTATGGCTTGATTGTATGGTTGTGTTTATCGTGAAGCACACTGTTTGGTGGTCGCTTGTTCCCAGATGGCTACCCACTTCTAAATCTGAGATTCTTTCTCCATCCCCATTTGAAAGTACCAGGTCTAAGATTGCTCACTCTGAGTGGGTTCCAATACTAGCTGTCTGAGGCAGCATGCCCCCTGTAGGGCATCAAGAACGACCCTGCTCTTGGATGTGCCTGCAGAAAGAGGTGCTCTAGTTAACATCTGGCATATTCAGGTCTCCCATCAACAATATCTCCTTTTTCTGCCATTCTAAGAAAGCCTTCTATCATTTCCTTGTCCATTCCTTCCCCTGAGATGGGGGTCTGTATACAACCCCATGCAGATTGTGGTGCCATTTCCTGTCTCCAGGGTGACCCAAAGTGCCTCATCTGCTCCCTGTTTACTCTTTAGTTCTGTTGCTTTGATCCCTTCCTTTACATAAAGAGCTACTCCTCCTCCTCCTCTTTTACCCTCCCTGTCCCTCCTGTAGATTGTGTATCCTGGTATGTTGACATCCCAGTCATGGTTCTCTTGTACCATGTTTCTGTGACTGCCACAATATCCAGGCAACCTCTTCCATCAAGGCCACTAGTTCAGGGAGCTTGTTACACAGACTATGGGCATTGGTACTCACCAACCTCCATTTTTGATAGCCTTACCCCTTTTAGCCCCATTTCTGTCCTTACTGCCTTTGCCTTTTTTTACATTTAAATCTGTTCTGCTCCCTAATAACTTCTGTACCTTGGTGTTTACCTCACTAATCACCATGTTTTGTGGGGAGGCTTGGATTTCCTGCTCCTTTCAGTGCCTCCCCTTGGCTAGTTTAAATGCTTGCCAATAAACATTTAAACCTCTCACCTAGGATCCTGGTTCCCCGGACAGATGCGGACCATCGCACCAGTATAGGTCTGCATCCCTCCAGGTGGCTCCCCAGTCCCCAATGAAGCCAAAACCCTGAGCTCCACACCAGTTTTTCAACCACTCATTGAATTCCCTGGTGAGAAGTGCCCTAGCATCTCCCTTGCCATAGACAGGCAGCACCTCCGAGAAGGTTACCGTATGTGCTACTTGTCTAAGGCCCCTTCCCAACTCTACAAACTCCTCTTGCACTGCTCTGATCCCATTCTAGCCAGGTCATTTGTCCCTAGGTGGACAATGACATCCAGCTCCCTCCCTCATGCAGCTCCTTCCACGATCCTGAGGATTCGCTTCCTGTCCCTCCAAGCCGTGGTGCCAGGAAGGCACTGACCTCCCTCTCCCTTCCTCCCCATTTCTACCCCCTAATGATTGAGTCCCCCACCAGGAGTTGTTTCCTTCCCTGTGGGGTCCCATGCCACTCTCCTGTGGGTCTCCTTTGTGAAGGTTCCCAGCATCCTCCTTGGTCTCCACTGCAGGTGCCTCCATAGAGGAACCACTATCCACCAGAAGAGTGAATGAACTGTGGAGAGGTACAGCTGGAGAGATGCAACTCTGTTCCACCACCCTCCTCCTTGAGCCCACCCTGGTCCAGCCTCTCCTCTTTCTTGGCAACCTCTGAGGTAGTGGCATTGGCCCTGGTGGTCCCTGGGTGGGGAGGAGGTTTCACGAATCCTAGCCAGGTCAGACTGGAGACGGGCAACCTCCTCTCAGACCAGAGAGGTGCCTGCAAATAGGGCAGCATCGCAGCCTCCAGAATGTCTCTGAACACTGCCGCCCCACAGCCATTGCACTGCACCACTCCTATCATGTTTTATTTTGTGTCCTCGCTACTGTTTCTCTGGATGCTTATTCTCTCCTCTCTTAGCTTTACTGTTGTCATCCTCCACGTGGCCCCTGTCCTCCCCCTTCAGTCTCACTATCCCTCCTTTGCCTTTCTTTTTTCACTTATGTACCTGTAAAGGTTTTGTCCCCTCTACCCACTGATTTTACAATGTGTTCTTCTGTCTGAGCTTTGGCTTCCCTTACTGACCTCCCTGCCTCCGTTTGCTTCTCCTGGTACTTCTTCCTATCCCTTCTGCCTATGTCTTTTTGTATTGCCTGAATGCCATCTTTTGGCTTTCACTTTCTTTGCTACCTCTTTGGAAAACCATAATGGTTTCCTCTTCCTTTTCCTCTTGCTAACCTGCTTAATACATAATTCTGTTGCTCTTGTTACCCCATTTTAAATACTGCCCATTGTTCCTCAACCCCTGATTCCTGCTCCATTCCCTTAATGCCTCTTTCAAGTATCTCCCATTTTCCCAAAGTCTGCCCCCTAAAATCCAGGATATGTTTTTTGTGTGGTTTGGTTCTGCTCTTTCTGTGATTTCAAACCAGACTGGTGGTCACTGTTCCACAGGTGCTCCCCCCACTGTTACCACCATCACACTGTCCCTATTTGTGAGCACAAGGTCCAGTATTGCTTTCTGCTGAGTTGGTTCCATGACCAGTTGCTTGAGGAAGGCACCCTGAAGGGAGTCCAGGATAAATCTGCTCCTAGTTGATGCTGCTGCTGGGATGTTCCAGTCCACGTCTGGAATACTGAAGTCTCCAACCTGTACTACCTCACTCTTGTCTGCCATCCTTTGGATGGCTAGCATCAACTCCCTATCTGTTTCTTCCTCCTGGGCTGGTGGTCTATAGACCACACCTGTGTGGATGGCTGGCCCCATTTTCCTTTCCAGCTTAACACACAGTATCTCTCCCATTTTGTTCCTCCTGGATCTCTGTGGCCCTTATGTCATTTTTCACATACAGTGCCACTCCTCCTCCTCCTCCTCCCTTCCTACCTGCCTTGTCTCTTCTGAATATGTTGTAGTCAGGTATGGCCATCTCCCAGTTGTGGTTATCATTACACCAGGTTTCAGTGATGGCCACAATGTCCAGGTCTGACTGCACAATGACAGCCTCCAGATCTTCCATCTTGTTGCTAAGGCTCCTGGCATTGGCATACATGGCTTTCCATTATTTGACCTCTCTAGACTGTTTTGCTGTTCTACTCCAGCCCCTTCTTTGGTTGCCCTCTATCCCTGGTTCTCCTTGCTGTCTGCCCTTCTGCTGAATTTTGCCCCTTTTCTGCCTATCCACCTCTTGGGTGCTAATCTCCATCTGTTGCACACTGCTTTGTAGAGATAGCCACTCCTCTGGTTCACTGGTTCCACTGCTAATTGTGGGGCTGAGCGCAGGGTACCCTCCTTGCAGGCCTGCTACCCTTTGCTAGTTTAAATGCTTCTATGTAGCATTTAAACTTATCATTGAGTGCTTGATTCCTCCAGGATGGATGTAGGATGTCAGGCTTGAACAAACCTCCATCCCTCCAGGTGGGTCCCCAGTCACCAATTAATCCAAACCCTTCCTCACAGCACCAGTTCTTCAACCATGAATTAAAGTTTCTTATGTATGCACCCCTATGCTCTCCTTGCCTCTCGCAGGTAGTACTTCTGAGAAAGTGACAGAAGCAGCTACTTGCTTGAGACCCTTCTCCAATTTCATAAACTCTTCTTGAACTTCCTTTGGCTCCCCATTTTCCAGGTCATTAGTAGCTAGGTGGATAATGACATCCAGCTCACCCTGCTGTCTTGCCTTCCCAGTGATCCCCAGGATCTTCCTTCCATCCCTCCATGCAGTAGCACCTGGTAGGCACCTCACCTCCCTGTCCTCCCCTCCTGTGTTCCTAGCTGGATCCTCTTATGATGGAGTCCCCACCAGGTTTCACTTCCTCATTCTCTGGGGTCCACTGCTGTCCTCGCTGAGGTCACCTCCTTGGCTAATCTCCACATCCTTTCCTTCCAGTTCTCTGGGTACCTCTATTTGGTTGTTCCCATTTGCCAGTGTGGCATATGAGTTCTTGAGTGGAATAGGATCTGGGATGTGCCTCTGCCTGACCACTCTAACCCTCCCGAGCCCACTGTCATCCAAGTGCTCTCGCTCTCGGCATCCTTTGAGGCAGTTGCATTGGACAGGGTGATCTCTGGATAGGGGTGATGGTACTCCTGACCCAAATATGCGAGTTGGAAAACTTTACTCTGTAGATTAATTTGCAAATTCACCTCATTTCACAGAGTTAATCCACTGTGTGAAGTCCTCATTTGTAGAAAACCAATAACTCCACGAATGTAGGTTGGCAACTCTGCCACCGTGTATGGCACAGAGGCGGAGTCGCACAACATAAGAAGTTGGTAACTTCACTGGTGAAGTTTGGTACAGAGTCAAATTTTGCAATGTATGATGTGATTGGAGGTCACATGTTGCTGAAATAAGCTGTATTGCACAAGGAGGCTGTATTCAGTGCAGAGTTCTGAAGACAGAGTGGAGAGAAGTCTGTATATGCTTGTCTGAGGAAAGCAATTTTAAAATACAACTGATAACTGAGCTTTTGAATCCCAATTGCTCACAGATTGTTCTAGCAGGCCTTGTGTTGCTAGATTTGTGTTGTTGTGCTTATTTTATGGTGATTATTTACTTTAAAGTAGCGGTTTCTGTTTATCAGTCTGTGAAGCAATGGTATGGAGGAGGATAGGTGTACTCTGTAAGGCAAGGCAGGCCAGAATTATCTGGAGCCTTTTGTGTAAGCAGGAGATTTGTGTTCTATTTTGGTTTTCTTACTCTTACTTTTCATTATTTTTGATCTGTAGTGAGTAATTTCTCATTTTTATTTCTGTCATTTAGTTTGGTGTGTTTAAGGAAAGTATTTTGCCAGTATCTTTCTGTAGCAATGTTTCTTTTTAGAGGGTTTGCTCACCCACTCTGGCTGATCCCTCCTTCAGGACCCTCAGGGATTTCTCACCCTGGCTGCTCCCAACACTACTGCCCCACACAACAGCCACTCCAGGTTACCCGTGCATCCCTTTACCATGTGGGTCCCCTACCTTCATAGGGAATGAGCCTTACTGGCCATGTCAATGATTCTGGGTGCTTCTGAGGTGGTAGATATAGGTCCAGAAGCTCAGCAGTGAAGATCTGGGAAGCCATCACCCACTTGGTCAGGGCACCATTTTCTTCTGTTGTCTCCTGAGGGAGCATAATGTGCAGGATGTAAGTTGATGCCAGCATCTGTCATGCTCCTTGATAGTGGTACTTGTCATACTGCTGTACTCCTAGCCTCTGCCAGAGGTCAGTAGGCACCGCCCTCAGCCCAACCCTCCCCCAACAGAAGGTGAACTGTCGGCAGATGCTCAAGCCTTCTCTCCATGGCCAGCCCTCTGACACCTGAGTCCATTCCTAAACCGGGTCACTTGCATCATAGCGGTAAGTCTTTCTGCTGTGAGAGGTGCTGGGGAGGCAGCAAAGAAGTGTTCAAAATCTGAGGGATAAAATAGTGCTGCAGTTAAAAAAATATGTGTCAGCATGTTCTGTAGGCTCCAGGGCTGGTAGTAGTGAAGGAGTAGTTAATGGCAATGGCATTAGTGCAGCAAAATATTTCTCTGCCTCATCTGTGGCAGCCATGCTGGTGGTGGATGTGGAGGTGACAAGAGAAGCAGCAGTAAACAACCCAGGGACATGTTTATTGCATAGGTTGCAAGTGACCACACTAACACTAACCCTAACCCTAATGTCCCATTGGA
Organism: Neoceratodus forsteri; assembly: GCA_016271365.2. Lineage (NCBI taxonomy): Eukaryota > Metazoa > Chordata > Ceratodontiformes > Ceratodontidae > Neoceratodus > Neoceratodus forsteri. Next base: position 1,104,490,982 of record CM057458.1, on the reverse strand, counting down.
TAACACTCTAACTTTAACAAGGCATAATGACACCAGTCATTGGAGTTAAGGGACACTCTATACATCCAAACAAGGGTCCCAATGTGTACTACAATGGTAACAAATAATACCCTGAAAAATGCATGGGGTGTACAACACTCCAAAATCACCTTCCAACTTGACCATGGTGCCAAATCCACAATTTAAGTCTCATAATCATCAATAATGCACCAAATATGCTCCTTCTTTTGGACTATAATCATGCCATGTTTCAGACAAATTGGACACAATCTGACTGAGTTATGCCCAAAACCCCAAAAGGGTGGTTGGTGGAAAGTTCTTTTGACCCAACTTTGCCTTTGTGTACCCAAGGAGAAGTTACAGGTGAAGTTACAAGGTGAAGTTACCAATGGAAAACTTCCTAATAAATAGAAAACTTCACAAAAGGATCCATGTAAGTGAATTTGGTGATTTCACGGAACTTTGACTGCAAATTAAAACTTTGCAACATATCTAATGACAACAGCTGGCAGGCCAGCAAAAGTGTGTGGAGGTCAGAAGAGAGAGAAAGAGCAAGTGAGCAGGTACAGTAAGCAGGATAGTAAGAGTTAGTGCATGGGCGGTAGAATACAAGCAAGCTGGTGGTTGAGAGTGTACCAGTAGGCTAGTACAGAGGAATGGACATCTGCCACAAACCACTTAAAATTACTAAAATTAACTCCCTTTTTAAAGCACAAAATGAGTATGTGAGAGGGCAAGCAGCAGGTGATCATGGGAGCCAGCAGCCACGTGGGGAAGCAGCTGCTACAAAAAAAAAAAAAAAAAGGCAATAGTGTGTTTACAGAAAAAAATCTCCCTGGAAAGGCTTTCTTGTACAGTAAAAGGACTCTCTCATGTGGTTAAAAAACAACAATAGATTAACCTTTATATAAATGAAATCATGAGAGGATCAGGGCTTCAGGCTTAGCACTTAAAACTACAAATACAGGATCTACATTGGGTCAAAATATATAGAGCAAAGCATAACATTAAATATAGTCCGAGTAGGTTGTAGGACTACTTTATATAATAGACACAAACGTATTTTAATTTCAGCATGTTTTAAATGTGTATTTTAATAATGAAACATTTAAAAACAAAATAAAGCTCATTTTATAAGTGCAGTAAAACACTCCAGGGTCTGTGCATTGTGCTCCGATAACCACATTTCCAGGGCTAAAGGCACATGGCTTGTGGCCTCATGCCTCACTACTCCCCTGGGTGTGCAGTTATCTCAGCAAAATGCTTACCCGTTGTATCTTATTGCTTTCACATTATATTTGTCTGAGGGCAAAGAAGTATGTGAATAACATACAAAGTCTGTTTTCCCTCTTCTGATGTTACTTCTACACTTCCTAGAGGGTTTTTGTTTTCATTAACTGCACCCATGAATGGGTGGCCAAGTAAGCAACTCCTGATACTTTACTTGCAGTGTATGCAGTTGATGCTGGTTCACATTTCTGTCCCAACCGCTAATGTTTACATTTTATTAGTGTGTGGGTCTAGGACTGCTAGCTCTGTACATTGCTGCCATTTTACATTTGCTAATATGGTATAAATGAATAGGGTGGGAAACAAAATCTTAAATAAGAAAGAAATAAAGTCATGCAAAATTGGAGTAAAATACTGTGTTGCATTAATCTCCTAACCATCCATTGATGGAGAAAGTAACATTAGCCAATAATTTGCAAGACTGGAGACCACTAGAAATGGACCCAAGCCCCACCTCAAAATAAAGAAATAAGTGAGGGTATTCTTTGGGTTACTGGATAGGGTACTCTTAAACAACTTTCTGTTAAGACAGCAATAAACCAGATGAAATGGTCAGAAAACTGCGAAACTGTTTTTACCAACTTAAGGAATGTCATTGCAAATCATCATCTGCTATGAGTTCTGCAGGCTTTTGTTTACCATCTTAAAAATCTACCTATGGTTTTATGCATGCGCTATTGGTTTTGTTTCCAGTAGTTAACATTTGGCTAAATGAACCATGATTTCATTTTTTTTCGTTTTGCACTTCCAATAAGTCATAATAGGAAAATATGTGCATGCTGTTTTCCCACAGTTCAGATGACTTTTCATAATCTTTACTTAGATAACTTATTTAAAGTGCTTAAAATAACATACTCATACTTTACTAGGATGAATTATGTGACAAGAGAGAACTCTATTTGCCTTTGTCATGCAGGGCTGTTTAAAGTGCAAAAGAAAACATGCACAGAAGTGTAATTTATAGTGTGGGTTTAAACCTGGTTAAAAGATGTACAGCTGAAAAATGTTTACTGGACATGTTTAAGTACATTAAACACTTGATTGTGCCGATACTGTTTATGCTAAAACCCACAAGGTCACAAGAGATACACAAATAAAAATGACCTCTAGTGATCAAATGCTTTTTCATGTTACTATGTTTGAGTTGAAGCTGAATTTGTGTTTAGAAAATGTGACAAAATCCAATACTTACACAATATCTTCCATCTGGCCCAATTTAACTTTAGGGTCACTTCTGGCACTGCTCAGCTGGACTATCCTAGGTAAATAAATTGTAAAAACAAAACAAATAATTTAACAAGCAATAAATATTAATACCTGAGTGGCATGAATAAATGGCTAGTCATTATTTATATCTATAAAAAATGAATATCAGGCACCATTCATGTTATTCACTATTCACATTGCATTGTCTTTCTACAGCTTCCACCTTCCCAGTTCAAATGATACTCTAGAAAAGATGTATTGTGAATTCAAATACTGTGTTTGCACCATTGCTTTATTTACATAAAATACAATGAAATATTGCTACATGTACAGAACAATCATGATTTTTGATAAATACTGCATTTCATGCTGTAGTTTTATACTAATCCCAAGTTTCTGATGTCCGTATATATACAAGGAAAAGAGACTCAGTTGGATGGGCAGAGGCTGAGCCACAATGTTCCTCTCTCAACTGGATTTCAGTTGCACTGCATGCCAAATCCTTCACAAATGCTATTGTCCCAATGTTTGTCCATGCATCCTTCACCATACTGCATTGACGTATGGAAACATAAAAAGTGATGGCAGGCCCAGTGGCCCATCCAGTCTGCCATCCTAGCCAGCTACAGTGTAAAGGCTTCAGCAGCCACCACTTCCTATGTCTTCTGCCCCTTCCTTCTTACTATGGCCACTGTACCTGTCCCACTCTTCCTTAAACCACCACTGTTTTAACCTGCACCACCTCCTTGGCAGTCTGTTCCATTTATTCTCCACTCTGGGTCACCTTGGAGAAAGGGAATGGCATCACAATCCGCACAGGGGTTGTATACAGAACCCCATCTCAAGGGAGGAAATGGACAAGAAAATGATAGAGGACATTCTTAAAATGGCTGAAAAGGGGAGATACTGTTAATGGGGACCCGAATATGCCAGATGTTAACTGGATGACATGTACTGCAGCCACATCCAAAAGCAGGGTCATTCTCAATGTCCTGCAGGGGCAGACCTTAGACAGCTAGTGTTGGAACCCACCGGAGGAAGCAATACTAGACCTGGTACTCTCAAATGGAGAGAAGATCACAAATTTAGAAGTTAGTAGACATCTGGGAATAAGTGGCACTGCACAGTGTGCTTCACAATAAGCACAACCATGGAGACAAGCCATACAAAAACAAGCATACTGGACTTTTAGAAGGGCTGACCTTGGCAAAATGGGTGAATACCTGAGGAATACACTAGCAAATGGCCAGAAAGGAGGGTGGAAGAACAATGGAGAAAAATCAAACTGCCATCATAGAGGCAACAAGCCTTTGTGTGAAACAGATAAACAAAGTGGAGTAAAAACCACTGTGGTTCTCAAAAGAGGTGGCAGGGAAGGTTAAGGAGAAAAAGGCTGCATTCAAAAGTATAAGGCATCACAGAAGGAGCACAACATGGAACTGTATCAATTAAAGCAGAAAGAAGTGGGAAGGCAGTCAGAATAGCAAAGCCCAAACTGAGGAAAATAGCCAAGTCAGTTAAGAAGGGGATAAAACCTTTATAGGTACATTAGGAGCATAGAAAGATTAAGGGAGGAATAGTGAAGATTAATAAAGGACAGGGGTGGGCAGAGGGAGACAGTGAAAAGGCATAGATACTGAATGAATACTTTGCTCAGTATTCACAAAAGAAAATGAAGAGAAGTTACCTAAACCAGACAATAGAAGCACTCTGGGTAGGGGTTGACACCAGTCCATTCACAGAAGAAAGAGTCCTGAAAGAACTCCTAAAACTCAAGGTGGACAAAGCAATGGGGCCTGATGGGATTCACCCAGAATCCTAAAAGAACTAAGGGTGGACCTAGTGACACCACTGACCACACTTTTAACAAATCATGGGAGGATGGGGTGGTACCTGAGGACTGGAGGAGGGCAGATGTGATTCCCCTTCACAAAAGTGGGAGCAAGGCAGAAGCAGGAAACTACAGACCTGTAAGTTTGACCTTAGTGGTAGGAAAATGATGGAATCACTCTGAAAGAAAGAACTGTTGAGTACCTAGAGGACAGCAGGCACAGGACCCAAAGAAGCATGGATTTACAGCAGAAAGGTCATGTCAGATGAATCTAATAGAATTTTGACTGGGTGACCAAAATAATAGACCAGGGAGGGGCTGTGGATATGGCCTACCTAGACTTTAGCAAGGCATTTGACACAGTCCCGACAAAAGATTAATAATCAAGTTAGCCAGCTTGGGAGTGGGTCCCAGGGTGGTAGCCTGGGTTGCAAACTGGCTGCACAATAGGACACAGACGGTGATAGGGGTGAGGGAATACATTCTGAAGAAAGGGGGTCACTAGTGCAGTACCTTAGGGCTCAGTACTGGGTCCAGTCCTCTTTAACATCTTTATAGGTGACATTGCAGAGGGTCTGGAGGGAAAGGTATGCCTCTTTGCAGATGATACAAATATCTGTAACATAGTTGATACACAAGGGGTGTAAAAAAAAGATGAGAAGGGACTTGGCAAGGTTGGAGGAATTGTCAGACATATGGCAACTTAGATTCAATGCAAAGAAGTGCAAGTAATGCACCTGGGAAACAAAAACCCAGGAGAAGAGTACACATAGCAGGGGAGGTACTAACAACAACAAAATGGAACAGGACTTGAGGTAGTCATATCAGATGATCTAAAGGTGGGTAAGCAATGTGAGAAGTCAGTGAGGAGAGCCAGGGGATACTGGGATGCATAGGAAGGACACACCACAAGTAGAAAAAGGGAAGTGGTTATCCTCTGTACAGACAGTTGGTGAGACCCCATCTGGAGTACTGCATGCAGTTTTGGAGACTCATCTATGTAAGAACATAGACAGTATGGAAGCAGTCCAGAGCAGGGCAACTAAAATGTGCAAGGTCTGCATCAGAAATCATATGAAGAGAGACTGACAGAGCTTAATATATACCCTGATGAAAGGAGGACGGGGACATGATAGAAATGTTTAGTACCTCAAGAGAATCAACAAAGTCCAGGAGGGTAGCATATTTCAGAAAAGAGATGTGTAAGAACAAGGGGACACAATTTAAAGATATAGGGGATGTGTCTTAGGGTAATGTGGAGGAAATCTTTTTCATGGAGAGAATGGTGGATACGTGGAACCGCCTCCTGGGGAGGTTGTTGGGCTAAAACATTGGGGAATTCAAACATGCATGGGACAGACACAAGGCAATTGTAGTGGGTGTGGCAGGAAGTAGGCTGTTGGTTAACTAGAATCTGCAGCTTATCCAGTAGGTAGGAAATGGGCAGACTGGGTGGGCCAAGTGGTCCTTAACTGCCATCAAAGTCAATGTTTCTATGTTTCTCTTTCAGTAAAAAAAGTGCTTACAAATGTCTTTCTTGAAACTTCCTCCTGGCAGCTTCAATGAATCCTCATAAACTCGTGTTCTTTTTATGTCAAAATGCCTTCAAAGTCACCCTATACATCATGTGCAGTTGCCTGTAAATTTCTATTATGTCCCTCCCGTCCTTTACTGTGTACATGTCAAGTCTCAAACTCTCTTTGTATGCCTTTTCTTCCATTCCTTGAATCATTTTAGTTGTGATTCTCTGTACTGCCTACACCCTCTTACAATCCCTATGGAGGTATGGATTCCAGATACTCATGTAGTACTCCAGGTGTAGCCATATCAGTGATCTGTATAGTGGAAGGATCACTTCCTGTTTCTGCTGCTGATTCCCTCCCGATGCAACCCAACATCTAATTTGCATTGCCTTCAACTTTGTCAATGTGCTGAGATTTCAGGTTATCTGAGATTATAACCCCTCAGGCTTTTCCTCAGCTGTGCTTTCAGCACCCCCGCCATGAGTACTTGATTCTTGGGTTCCTTTTCCTGATATCTATTACTTTAGCTTTGTTCATTAAAGCTTAGCTGCCAGGTCTATATATTGTTGCTGTGCTTTGTCCTGATTGCCGCACTTTTTAGCCATGAATTGTGCTTTCCCAATGCACGAGCTCTGCCAGTATATATTGTCAGTAATCTGCCATCAGATACCATGAGAATCATTAATGTTGTATAGGTGTCATGTGGTTTGTGCAGCACTAATCCTTGAAGAATGGTAATGTGGATGTTAACAGTTGAGAGAAAACACTGATTAACATAGTCAACTTTAATGGAGATGTCAATAGTGGGGGAGGGAGTTTTATATAGTTAGAATGGTAGTGAATTGTGCTTGTTTCCCAGTACTGGCCCTCATTCCTTAGCCAAGTGTAAATGTCTTGGTGGTCAGTACAAATTGTTCAACAGTTTTGATGCTTGCCCTAGTGCCAAACCAGTGAAGTGCTATTACAGTTGCAGCAATTGATGCAGTCAGATATTTCCTGAAATTCATGTGATACCTACAAAGAAATTTTCTGCATGCCTGCAGTACCATGGTAAGACCACCAGGGAGAATCTGTTTAGAAATATTATGAAATATTGTATCTGAAATAGCTGACTATGTCAGTTGTTGTATCTGCACTGTGTTAGGGACCCAAGCATGGAGTTACCTCACAGGATGTTGGACTTAATTGAAGATTTTCTTTGAGGGTGCTAAAGTTATTCTCAATGACTGGCATCACCAATATCTAGATGATTTTCACTGGAATATTTACAACATTTAATTTTTAAATAATCCCCAAATGACATAGTTATAAATTTAAAATCCATAAATTTTTAGTTATATATACATTTTCAGATGTACATAACATAGGCATGTTGAGAACTCTCATTTCATTGTATTATTATTGCTATTGTTCAATTCAAATATTTTATGACATTTTCATTTGTCTGATTATTAGAATCTTTATAAAAGACTCATATGCTGTGTTTTATTTGACTTGATTGATTTTTAATCATTTATAAAATCTTGTATTTATACCAATTTTCCATGAAAATATAATTCACATTTAAACAGTAATAGTAATCAGTAGATGGTGTTCGACTGTACTGGCACTAATGAGATGCCAGCAGAAGTAAAAAGAAAACAGTGGCGGTCATTCCTTGGAGACATAAACAGTTGTACCACCAATGACCAATTCATCTGTTCAAGTAAATGCTCATCAGCTAAAGACAATTTGTTTAAAGAAAGCACAGACATGTCCACATATGGATATTACAGGTTGATTTGTGTGAATGAAGAGATAAAACCATTGGGACAATAAAGAATTTGCCCAGTAGACACCCAGGATGAAGTAGGTAGAGGCAGGAGGGTCAGCAATGGGAAAATAAGAGACGCCCTATATAGGGAGGGTAACAAATACATTTCAGGAATGCAAAAGGAGCGGTAGGAATATAACAGGATTTGAAATAAGACAATAAGGTATATAGACCTTTTAGTAGACACTAAGCAACAGGATGACATATTATGGGGTGGTGAAGTGCATCAGATGTGTGGCTGAAGTATTTCAGGACACTTTCTGAAGACAGATGTGCTGACCCATTTGTACTCACCCTCTGAGTTGAGGGCAGAGGTTGATGGACTCTGGGCCAAACTGGCACAGGTACAGAGGACCTCCTGCCGCACTCATGGGCCACCAAGTCTGCCACTGCTCCCTCAGTAGATGCCTCAAGCAGAAGCTAAGCAGTTGGACCTGGTGGGCTCTGGGAGGTTGTGGAGGTGGGAAGCACCATGCTCATCAGCTATACCACTGCAGAACTCCTTCACCATACTGGCAGAAGGCACCCATAGCAGTGGGAAGGGATTAATTGGGGTCCTCAGAAAGGAGGCCCCAATGAAGGAGGAAGAGGCCCCAACATAAGCAGAAGTAACCGCTGGTGGGGAACTCTATTTTTAGTGGAATAGACTTGGGAGAAGGAGAAGAATGAAGAGGGAGAAGTGCCTGAGAGGTGCTTTGGATCAGAGGAATGACGTGCATATTGAGAGGATCACTAGGGAGGCAGGAGATGGGAGGGAGCAAGAAATAATTGTCCACCTGGGGACAAATGATCTGGCAAGGGACAGCATAGAGGTAGTGCAGGATAATTTCAGGAACTAGGAAGGGCCTCAAGCAGGTGGCACACATGGCAGCTTTTGTCAAGGGTATTACCTGTATAGGGTCAGGAGATCAAAGGGTACTCCACACCAGGGCATTTGACAGTTGGTTGAAAGCATGGTGCATAGAGGAAGGCTTCAGCTATATCTGGAACTAGAGGCCAACTTGGGAGGATATGGGCTCTGTAGGTGACACAGCCTGAATCCTTCCAGGACATGGGACTGAGTCTTTAGCGGAGGTTTAAATGCTACTTTTAAATAAGGATTTAGACCAACTGGGGCTGTAAAACAGGGCCAATGCTATTCAACATATTCATTAATGAAAAACTGGCTTCAGATGATGGAGCTTTAAGAATACAGGGACAAAGATGAGTAAACCCCTAGGGCAGGGATGCAAAAGACAGGGTGGGTCAAGGCAGAGGAAAAGTGGTATAAATCAGGTAAGCAAGAATATATGACTAAAGAAGACAGGGTACAGACAAGGTAAAATGAATAGGTGGGCCAAGTGGAGTTTCTGGGACAGCACAGGCAGAAAGGGAAAAGCAGGAAAACAAGCAGCAAGAGAGTAGGGTATGGAGAGTAATGTATCAATGCAAGGATTCTGAAATATAATCCCAGGCCTGGAGGCCATCTTGACAGAGAATAACCTGGCTGCAATGGAGCTGTGGTACACTGAGCACCATAACTGGGACATCATCATATCTAGCTAGTCTCTGTTCAGAAGAGACAGGCCAAGGAGGAGGGGAGGAGGGGTTGACTATATGTGAGGAAGGAATCAAGGCCAATGAGGTACAGATCACCTAGAGGAAAAATGAACGGCTGGAGTATTGTGGGCTATCCTGGAGACAGACAGTAGGCTGCTATCCATACTAAGGTAGTGTACAGACTGCCAGCACGGTGAGAGGAGTTGGATAAAGCACTTGGGAAGCCATCATCAGAACAGCAAGTAAAAGGAAAGTTCAGCTAGTTGGTGATTTCACTCTACCAGACTTGGATTGAGCCTACCAATCTTGGCTTGCAAGGAGCATGGCTATTCTTGACTCCCTACAAGGGACTTTTGACAGATAGTTAATCAAAGAACACAGTAGGGATGGAGCAGTGCTGGACCTGGTGCTCAAAACATGGATGGTATTACAGACATCGCTGCTGGCAATTCCTTAGGTACTGGTGATCACCCATACAGCAGGGCTGTGCAGATACCTCTTTCAGAATATTCTACAGAATATTCAGTACTTGGCTTAAAAAGAGCAAGAAACAGACCCTTACCCTCCCAGCCTAGATCATTTTAATATAGAAGCCCCGATCCCCTACCCTCAGCACCCAAACCTCCCCTACTCCCCCAGCAGCAATCCTACATCCTGTTAAAGTTAAATCAATGGACAGCCACTACACTACACCTCACTCCACAGCTGGCTTCTGACTTCCATTACTGCTTCACTATTTATACTAGAAGAAGGCAATTTGCCCAGCACAAGATCCTCATAACCGCCTCCCCTGCCACCGCTCCATCAGCCAGCCACATGGAAGATTGACACAGCCCACCCTCCTCAGTCCATGGCCAGTGGAGAGTGGCATTCTTCTGAATGAAGATATTGTGCTTGTTGATAGTAAACCAGCTGATCACATGATCAGCTGGTTTTACAATACAACCAAGTGCTGGCTACTGGTGTGATGGAAGGATGGGTGGCTATGAGGGTCCTGTGCTTAGCACCTTGCCTTCTTCCAGTACAAATGAAGAAGCAGTAATGAAAGTCAGTGGCCAGCCATTGGGCAGGACGGTTGTTCTGGGGCCCCATCACCTTACATTTTAACAGAATGTGGATGCTGAGAGGAGAGGGTATTTGGGTGTTACCTGATGGTGGAGGGACTTCTATATTGAAATGATCTAGGCTAGGAGGAGGGTGGGAGCTGTTTCTTTTCTTTTAGACAGTGTTTCCGAACAGGAATAGTACATTATTCATGGTATTCATGAAAAAATATTCATTGTGTGCACAGCCCTACCGTGCAGTGTGGTTTAACATAAAGACAGGAGCAGAGGTAAACCACATGAGGATGAGGGTCATGGATTTTAAGAGGGTGGATTTTAAAGAATTGAAAGCTGCCTCAAAAACTGCCTTATTGGAGGGATTGCCAGTAGGAATAGAGGTGCAGGAGGAACAATAAGGGAAGGAAAAATTAAAGCAACCAGCTGCTGTGTGAAGGAAATGAGCAAAGCAGAAGAAAAAGAGGCCATTATGGTTCCCTAGGGAAGTGGCCAAGGTGGAGAAGAAAAAAGCTGGCATTCAGGAGACATAAGGAAACACAGAGGGAGGAGAACAGGAAGGTATACTAAGTAAAACAGAGAGAAGCAGATAAGGCAGTGAGGGAAGCAAGGCAAAACAGAGGAAAGGATAGACAAAGGCATAGCTAAATGAGAGAAGAATTTCTTCATACAAACATTTGAACGTGCCAGCAGAAATAGGCCACCTGGTCTATCAAATCTGCTGAAGTGTGCAGCTAACACCCTCACTCCTGCAGCTGCCCCGGCCCCACCCCTTCCCACTACCCCCCACTTTGTCCCTTCCACTTTTGAAACAACCCATTGTCTTACAGGCTACCACCTCCTCTGGTAAAGCATTCCATTCTGCCATGACCCTCTCCATGAAAAGTGTCTCCTCATTTCCATATAACTCTTCCCTCCAATCTAAGGCTGTGCCCTCTCATGTCTCTCCCTCCTCAGCTTTTGTATTCCTTCAGTGCCTGCCTTGTTTATCCCCTTTACATACTTAAAGGTCTCAATCATATTCCCTGGTCCTTTCTCTCCTCAGGAGTACATGTTCATCTCTCTCTCTCAGCCTCCTTGTATAGTCTGTCCTCCAATCCCTGGATCATCTTTTGTTGTCCCACGCTGTACCCCTTCCAGTACCTCCCATCCTTCTTCAGATATGGCCACCAGAATTGCACACAGTACTGCAGGTGCAGCCTGTCCAGTGCCCTGTAAAGAGGCAGGATCACCTCCCGCTCCTGGAGGAGATCCTCTCGTGATACAACCCAGCATCCTGGTGGTGTTCACTACCATCCTCCCACACTGCCCGTAGTGTTCATCTTCCTGTTACAACCACCCTTAGATCCTTCTCCTCCTCAGTGGAACATAGCTGCAACCCTCCCAGCTGGTAACCACTTCCTGGTTCTTTGCTCCAAAGTGCAGGACTTTGCACTTTTCATATTGAACCACAACTGCCACACTTCTGACCACTCCATCAGTTTTGTCAGGTCATCATGCAGCACCAGCTGACCTGCTATATCATCCACCGCTGCCTCTAATTTGGTATCATCAGCAAATAGACTGATCTTATTCCTGACACCATACTGAGATGTCCGCTATGAATATTTCAAACAGCACTGGCCCCAGTACCAATCCCTGTGGCACCCCACTCATCACAGACCTTGGAGATAAGAGTTCCCACCACCACCACTACCCTTTGCTGTTTCCCTGCAGCCAATTCTAAATCCATTTAACAGATACATATGTCAGAAAAGGAAAGCAAGGGAGTTAGTAAAGATTAGAGGGCAGTAGAAGAAAACCAAGAAAGATCTGCCATTCTGAATAGGTATGTCTACTCATTCTTCATGGTGGAGGGAGGGAAATTAATCACCATAGAGTAGCAGGAACAAAGAGTGGCCAAGGTGGACACATATTAATCTGATTTATTCAACTGGGTGACCAGGGAAATAGACTGGGAGAAAAGTGGACATGGCTATCTGGACTTTGGCAAGGCCTTTGAAACTGTGCTGCATGTCATATAAAGTATTCAGATTTTACAAGTCTTGTTGCTTTGATACACAGGTAATGAAGGGTTTGGCATTTAAGCAGGCCAGCATGGCAGTCAGAGGCCTTCTTTTGTTTATTTGTTTAAAATTTTGGTAACTGAATGGCACACTGAGCCAGAGCTCATTTCTAGGTGCCCTGGTGAAGGGGAAGTGGAGAAACTGATACTGCCAGAGTAGATACCTTATGCAGAGGCAGGCAAGCAGCTCAGCTGAAATCCATGTGAGGAGGTATTCTATGACCTTGGTCTTTCTAGAGGCATAGTAGTTCCAGACAACTGTAAATTTAGAATAAAAATTTGGAGGGTGGAATTATTGTCAACTGTACAGATGGGGACCAGCCAGTAGAAAGATGGTCAGAGTGGAGAAAACAAATCTAGCAACCTGAAAGACCAAATAAGGATATATTTGGGGTTGGGCTGAGGAATTTTGTATACACAGAAGACTATATGGTGGTCATTAGGGTATCATGGAGTGAACCTGCAGCCAATACTTTGTGAGGGTGAGAAGAGAGCACCAAGTCAAGTAGGTAGTGGTTTTGTGTTTTAAGTCAGGTGGTCAGAAATCAGCTGGAAAGTTGTAAGGATTTTATGTCTTAAAAGGAAAGCAAGTTGATATTAAATTATGATAGGATATTAAAGTCTTCAAGAATGAGTTGCTGACTTCCCATGTGTGGCCGAGACAACTGAATGATTACCCATGGGCTCCTAACTTCTCATTTGTACATTTATTGTTTTATAGCATTCTAAATCATAAAAATGGGTGGCAAACAAAGGAAGGTGGCTACAGGAAGTTGCCATGGATGAATACTGTATCTGACAGTGGTTCCATCTAGCCGCAGTGACAGGAATTTGCAGACTGTCATTACAGTGACAGCTCAATGCCGACACTGTCATTGTGCCGCCACTGTATAAAGTTTTTTTCAGGGGTATCATCCCCAACACCTCCTACACTATAGATTACCAACTCTGAGTCAGAGTTGGTTACAGGAGGGGCAAACTCCCAGAAATAGCAGTGTTGGGAAACCAGTGAACCTTCAAAGTGAACAACTGATTCTGTCACTGTGGTCTTTGCTGTTTTCCCATCACTGTCACAACTGTATACATCTGACAGCAGCAACATGGATCCCCAAGCAGCCAATAAAGATCAACAGAGGCTATCAGCAGAATGAACCATGCAGGCAGGCACTGACCACAAGGTAGTGGGAAAGTGGCAGCAGCTCTGAGCTGTGTGGTCTCAGGCTGAGTACTAGAGGTCCCCTCACCTAAAACAGAAGTTGTGGCCAATAAGACATCATGGCTACTAAATGTAAGGTAAGAGACCTGACTATCAGAAGTGGAGCAGAGAGTGTCCAAGACTGAATACAGCACAGCTCCCTGAGCACCAAGATCCCCAAACTAGAAAAGGAGGTCGCCAGCTCAGGAAAAGGCTTGAAGTCAAGGAGCATTGCCAGCATTGTAACAATTTAAGAGTCAGAGGTTAACCTGAGGAGTAGAAGTGGTGGACATGCATATTTTCCTGAGATCTGGCTTCCCAAAGTGTTCAGTTTCCAGTGTGCCAAAGGCAGGATTAGGCTGGCAATGCACATAGAGCACTAGCTTGAAAGGCTCTGGAGTGATGTCCTACCAAGATGAGTAATCTTCAAACTCTATCCCTACCCTGATAAGCAGAGGTTCCTGACTGCTTAAAGAAAGGCTAGTGCTATGAAGAATGAAGGCAACATGGTGTTTCTGTATCAGGATTTCTCCAGGATTATGCAACTAAAAAGAAGGCTTTCAGTCCATTGTTAAAGAAACTCAGACAAGGGAACACTGAGTTTTGGTTCCTGTATCCAGCAGTATTGAAAATCAAGCACGAGGAACAACTGTTTACTTTTTTGTAAGTGGAGAAGGCTGAAGTATTTTCCTCAAAGAAAAGCTGATCCCCAGTCAGACTGAGTGAACTCCCATTTTACTGTGTCTTGTGTTAAATGCTAGTACATTGGAGATACTGGGCTTAAGGATGTTTGGCCACATCTTCTATTTCATGGAGTCCCGCTCATGCAACTCCCACCCTCACCTGACAACCAGACTGCTAAAAGTGGAGAAGGCATGCTGGAAAGTGCAAAAGACTCTGTATGAATAATGGACTCTAATGCAGCAGCACGCCATAGCAGAAAGAGAGACCAATGCAGGATAAGACACATTTTGTTTGGGGAGTGGAGGAAAGGTTATTTAAAATTAACAGACCCAAATGGACTAAGAGAACAAGGAGTGCCCCCACACTGAAATCAAGATACCCTTTAACATGAAGGGATTTTGCTTGGGCCATGACCACCAACCATTGGAAATGAAAATGAATGCAGCAGACTGAATGTAATGACATATCAATGAACTGAGGTTTTGAACTGAACTGTAATATGGCCAAATGGGATGGAGTGGAAGGTCTCTGTTTAGCTGATGATTTCTCCAGGTTCTTGCAGGTTGGCTTCTCTTCCAGCTGCAAGCCAATAGCTGCATTTAAGGAGTGTGCTGGGGTGGAGTGTTAAGGGGACTCTAGAATATGGACTTTAATGGTGTTCTTAGCACCAAATAGCACAAATGCATGATTCAACAATGTGGGATTGTTACAAGCTCTAGTCAAGTTTACAAAATTTGACATTTTCAAACACTAGAGGTTTGAAATAAGTTTGTTCAGGAGGAGATAAGGAGAGGATGAATATCTTAGTGGACATTCTGACTTGGGGAGTGAGTTGAGGGTTTCACACTAATTTACTAAATGTCTGCTAATGCAGCATGCTCCGGTGCTGAGATCCCTAGGAGAAGTAAGACAAGAGGCCCAGGTGTTATAGTGTGCAAGATGCCACAGATATGTCACTGAATGAGCTAGATGTTCAAACAAGTTTTGACTCAGTTGCAAACCTGGTTTATGCAAAATGTTCGATGTTAAATGTTCATGTTTGTGTTCAAGATGTTAGTACACGTCATAGTGCATATGGAAGGGAGAGATCAAGTATCAAAATATTGCTGGTTGAAACTGCTGTTGTAGTCTGCTGGGTCTGGTTTTGGTTGGGGTGCCCCTCCCTCGACTGGGTGAGAATTCACATGGCACAACTATGTCTGATAAAGCAGTGTGCTCCTGGAATGTCCAGGGCTTGACTACACATGTAAAGCAGAAAAGATGCTAATGATCTTAAAGCAGAAAATGTACAAGTGGCAATGCTGCAGGAGATGCATCTCATTCATTTAGAGCATATAATATTGGTCCATGAGTGGGTAAGAAGGTGCTATGCAGCAGCATATAATGAGCATGAGGGGTGGCACTCCTGATGCATCACAATTTTCAGTTTGTAGAACAAATGGTGGTGGGGACACCTCGAGGGATGTTACATTTTTGTTTAAGGAACTCTGCAAGGGAAAGGTAACTTTTGGGAACATACTGTACACCCCTGCACAGCATGACCTCATGTATTTTTGATCAACTGCTAGCTCACCTTCAAAAGAAGCAGTTTCTAACTCTAATCATTGAGGTGACTTCAACTGCACCCTGGATGAGCACTTGATGGACCTCATCCAAGTAGAAGACAGGAGCCGGGTGATTAGATGAGGAAAGGGTCTGACAGAGATGGATTTGTTGGATGTGTGGCTGGAAGCAAATTCTGGGCTAGGGAATTCACATTCTTCTCAAATCCAGACTACACCTTTATCACTAGGGCTCATACACCAGAGAAGTAGTAGTACTACTCTGCTCCATCTGTACTACTTTGATCCATCCATACAGCAGAGTAGTAGAGATGGAGCAGTGTGTTATAATTGTCTCAGATCACATCCAGGTGATGCTGACACTTAGATACCATAATGTAGAAAAGAGAGCACTCTTGGAGATTTCCAGCTCCACCCATTTAGGGTGCCGTGGCAGTGCACCCGGTCATTAGGGCACCATATTTTGAGGTCATCTGCACCTCTTTGTGGGTGGTTGCACCCCTGTGCCTCCATGCCCCCTTCTATATATACTAACTCAGGAGGAGGGGACCTCGGGGTGATGAACCCTAAAGTTGGAGCCCTTATGACAGGTGCACAGTTGGCTGGAAGGGAGATTTCCAGCATATATGTTGGCTCAGTTCAAATTCTGAGAATACCTATTGGAGCAGTGGGATATCTACATCTCCTCAAATGCCACTACACCAAATCTGTACTCTAGAAAGCCAGGAAACAGCATGTGAGGATAATTATCTTATCTTATATGGCAGCTAGGGTGAAGAAACAGAAGGACAGATTTAGGGAACTGAAGAAGATGGTCAAGGTCTATACTGTTAATTGAAAGCTTATACAGACCCCTCTGAACCTAATGTTAGATAGCTTCTGGAGGGTAAAGAGACAGTCAATATCCTTCTTGCACAAGGGATGAACACCTCCATACTATTTGCAAGGTAGCACATGTATGAATGGGGCAATAAACCTAGCTCTATATTGATGAGTATGGCTAGAGGTCAGAGGACCTCAAATATGATTGCCAGGGTGAAGGATAGACAAGGTACCCTACAGAGCCAAAATTCCCATATTAGAAACAATTTGCAGACTTCTACATCAAATTCTATATAGCAGAGTGTGAACCATTTAGCCACTAAGACTGAATCATTCCTTGTCAGCTTACAGCTGCCCACTAAATTAAATATCAGTTGAGTGTGTTAGAGTCCCTATCAAAGCAGTAAAGATGCAGTCAGTGACGACAACCCTGAACAAATCTAGCCAGAGCTGATATGGCTGTGGCGAGCTTCTAAGTTGAAGAATGAGTGCCGATGAGAGTTTCTGCACTGGAATGCAAAAGTAACAGCTGAAATAGCATGGCTGTTTTGGCTGTTGCTCCATAGCAGTCAATCATGGCAGAGTGCTCCAAGCTCTGTTAGACTTTTGGAAGAATACTTCCAAAATTCCAACAGAAGCATGCCACAATCTGACATTTTAGAGGCCATAAACTTCTTGGTGTGGGCCAGTGGGTGGGGGGTTCGTGTCTGGGGAAGCATACATACTTTTCCCTGGACACTGAAAAGGCTTTTAACTAAGCGTGGGGGGCTATCTTTTCACAGCTCTTGAGAGACATGGACTTGGGGAAACAGTTTCTGGGCTTGGTCCACTTGCTCTATGCCAACCCAAGAGTGAGTATCTTGATAAATGGAGATCAGTCACAGGAATTTCAGCTGAACAGGGTACATACCAGGAATGTCCCTTGCCATTGCTATTTGCACTGTCAATAGAATCCCTAGCAAAGAGGATCTGAGCAGAATGAGTAGTGAAGGGATAATGGGAACATGGGCACAGAGCATTTGATATCGCCTATGCAGATGACATCCTGCTGTTTATGGCCCAACCACGAACATCAGTTTCTGTGTGCTCAACATAATTCAAGCCTTTGCCAAGTTCTTGGGATATAAAATAAATCTCAGGAAACTGGGACTCATGAAGGTCAGAGGAGTGTCACTGAGGGACATAGAGGGCAGCAATACCAAGTTGTGCATTTGCACATTAAGTATTTGGGGTGAAGGTGGGACCCACACTGTCCTCACTGTGTCACATTAATTACAGATCCATGTTGGCTAGGATCAAAGCAGATCTGACTAGATGGAAAGGACTGCCCATTTCTTGGCTTGGGTGGATCAGCCTCATTAAAATCAACATTCTCCCTGAGTCTTATACCCATGCAAATGTTACCCATGGGACCGAGGAGGCAGGACTTGCAAGTGTTAGAGAAAGGCTGTTCTGATTTTATCTGGGCAGGAGACAATCATGAGTGGGCTTAATGAGTCTGAAAAGTCAGGCTGGACAGGGAGGTCTCAGATTTCCAGACTTTTCCTCTATCACCTGGCAGCCCAAGCAAGACTATGACCCAAGTGGGATAAGGGGTGAAGGGAGCAAGCAGGGTAGCCACAGAAATGGAGGGAATACCTCATAATTTTCTGACTTATTTAAATCATGGGGACTAAGAGCACTCTGTGTGACAGGGGAAAGGAATGAGTTGGTGAAAATACTCCAAGGGCCATGGGAGAAGATTATGAAGTGTCTGGGAGGGTAAGAGCACACTTTGCTGAGCCCTATCCACAATAACCTGGAGTTTTACCAGGGTTGGAAGATCCAAGCTTCCAGGATTGGGAACAGACAGGAATAGAGTGCCTGGGGACTGATCCAGCAGGCAGTACCAATCTCGCGATGACACTGGCACCATGCAAATTAGCCAATTGGACATGCAGGTGCTAAGCCATGTGCATGCCCAATATGGGCTTATTTGCCTGGAAAGCAGCAGCAGGTTTGCATCCCTCCTGTAGCCAGCCACCATGTCAGACATAGTGATGAACTGCCCCTCACCCCACCCAGATTGCCCAACCCCATAAATGTGTAAGTATTTCCTAGTGTCTGTTGGCACCCCCTACCCATCCTCTGATCTACATATAGTGAAAATATTTGCTGGCATCTAGTGGCACTCCTCCTCCTCGATCCCCATTTCTGTACATATGTAAGTATTCACTGGTGTCTACAGGCACCCCACCCACCATCTGATCCCCATCCACATACTCTGCTCTGTAGTACCTGGTATCTAGTGGCACTCCATTCTTCAATCATCCAACACATCATGCAAGCTGTCCCTGGTGTCTAGCTACCCATTTGCACCACTGGCACTGAGCAAACCACCCTGTCACCCTCATTTACCACTGTCACCAGTGGCATGCAAATTCAATATGGTGTCATGGCACAGCTCTCCCTCAGCACCTCTGCAGGCCACTGTATGGACTAATGCACATCCTGTGTACTGTGACAGTGGTAAGGGGGAGTGGCAAAATGATTTGCGTGCTGCTAGCGGGCATGGAGTTGGGTCACTAGATGCATGGACAGTTTGCCTGGCAAGCGGTGGGTAATTGGGGCTGGCATGACTCAAGAGACACTAAGGACTACAAACAGAGTAGGGATGGGGATTGAAGGGTGGTCGGTGCTACTAGACATTCGGGAATATTTAAACGTATGGAAATGGAGATTAGAAGGCGCTTGGGTGCCACTAGACACCAGGGAATATTTAAGTATATACTAGGAGAGATCAGAGGGTAGGGATTCCATTAGACACCAGGAATATTTAAATATGTGGGATGGAGATTGAAAGGTGGGGGTGTCATTAGACATCGGGATATTATTGCTTCAATGGGCCAGGAAGGCGGCTGCAGTCCCTTGACAGCACTTGGGCTTTGAACTCTGATAAATCGGGTTTGCAGAAGTGGTAACTTGTGCCCATTTGGAGTTGCAGTTACTGCCTGTGTAAACTTCTCAATAGGCTACTTCACCCATATGCAGGGGATAACCCCTCATTTGCTGGGGCACAGTGGAAACTTAGTGCTTGGGTGCACAACAGGTCATGCCTACACTGTGGGGTGTGTCTGAATTTAGACCCCATACAAAAATTGGGCATAAATCCTGGTTATAGCAAGCAAGCATCTATTAGTGCCCGACTCATTTATGAATATCTGGCCCCAGTGTATTTACATCATTGTACTAATCTATCAGATTATGCTACTGGGTAGGATACTTCAAAGGGGTAGCATAATGTGATATTTCCATGCTATCAGATTTTGCCACTGGGTTGCAAATCATGATGGCAGCATGATCTGACATTACACTTAGCTCTAGGCCCCCCTCTCTGGAACAGTTTCTGTTCATCAGGCTGATGTGCATCTTCACTCTGTTGTGCCTTGCTCCAACATGGCCACCTTCTTTGATGTGAGGACAGCTGATGACTGAGTGGGGAGGGTGTACATTGAGTGCTGTGGATGCCCCAGAGTGCCCCTACTGCCCATCATGTGCAGAGATGGCACTCCACAGCTTTACCTGGCCATTCACATGTGTGAAAGATTTAAGGAAACAGTTTTGGAAATCACTAAACCTCTATGTGTGCAACAGTTTCCCTCCCACCCAAAAAAAACCCTTTCCTGAAGTTTTCTTTCTTCTCTTTCAAGTTATATACTTAGGAAACCACCATGGCTGAGTTGCAACTCTTCAATTTCACTGGGGTCCTGGTTTTACAATATCTGTTTTTAGGGCTATGGACAGAGCCTACAGCCATTCTGTGAGAGCTCTGTAGCTCTGAAAATGGCCAATCTCATAACAGCTTTGTTGGACATTTGGAAGTATCCTTCCAAAGCCCAACAGAGTGTAAACCCTCTGCAAGAATCAGCCTGAATAACAGCCGCACTATTTTGGCTAGCTTTCCGCGATTCTGATGTCATGAACTGTGCATGTGCATGATCTCAGGCACACGCGCAGTTCTACTGTGCAGCCATGTTGTGAGAATGACAACATGCCATTCACTATTTTGTGCCCCACATCATGCCTGACATCTAATGTTGCACACTGGGAGCCCACCCAGTGTGTAGAATTTGTTTTTTCCTGTGAATTAGAAAACGCCTTGTCGCTGTTTTCCTGGTGTCCTCTGCCCAAGTTATACCTGACATCGGGGTGCCCAATCCCCAAGTTGGTATTCATGTGGCACACTGGGAGTCCACCCCAATGTGTTGAAATGCTTTTTTTCTGCATTTGCTGTAGATTACAAACGGTCCTCACTGTCAGTTTTTACCCCTGTGAAATTGAAAACAGTCCCTCGACATCACTGCAGTCTCCTCTCCTCCCCACACTCCTACTGAGCACCCACCTCCCCACACCCCCTACCCCTATACTTATCTCCCGAAGTTGGTGCTGTCATCTTCTCTGGACTGGGACACGTTTGCAGTCTTCAAAGCCCAACCGCAAATTGAAGAATTAAAGGTAAATGCTATACAGCCATTCAATGGGATTTTCAATTTATGCTCATATCGCAGCCATTTTTGAATTTTTGTCCGAATTTCAAGAGAATTCCTGACCCCAGCTCATGAAAACTGTCACTGAATTTTGTTACTCGTCCCGAAAGGTGATTTTGTGGTCACTGCACAGAATCACCTTTAGGTTCAGTTCATGAAATGACAGTGCACTGATCATGAGGTGGGGTCCCAAAAGCCCATGTTGCAAATGTAGTAAAAAATTCCAAAACATGACTGCATTACAAGCTGCATTGCACAGTTTTCACGATGCTCTTTAATATCACCTAATTTTTTATATTCTCACTCCACATTTTTAACATTGCCATTTTTGCACACCTCCTTCAAAACAGTACAGCTGTCATTTACCACATCCTGGCCAAAATGTGTTTTGCACCTGCAACACAGAATAACATGCTTGGTTTGTGTAATCACCTTTGCAACAACTGAACAAAATGATACTGGCACTGTTCATAAGAGGAGTCCAAAAAGCAATGTTGAAATGAAAAATTCAAAAATGACTGCATTACAAGCGTGTGTTATGCAGTTTCTACATACGCTTCTAACGCTTCATTTTTTTTATATTTTATCATTATTTTAACATTGCCATTTTTGCACACCTCCATCAAAATGCTACAGCTGTCATTTTCCACAACCTGCTCAAAATGTGTTTTCACACCAGTGGCCAAAAATAGCGGTTTGGTCTGTGCAATCACCTTTTGGGACAATTGAACAAATTGACACTGGCACTGTTCATGAGGTAGGGTCCAAAAAGGCCATGTTGAAAATTTTGTGCAACACCTCCAAAATATGGTCACATTTCACCTGGACGTTGGACAATTTCAACGCATTAACGCAGTAACTGTTATCACTAATAGCTCTTCTCACAGCCCCATCGGCTCTGGCTAGAATTCTGTTATACAAGCTAAGTGAACTGAAGCATTGAGTAAAGTGACATGCTGAAGGTCACACAGCATGCCATGTATAGTAAGTGCCTCTGATAGGATCGAGTCTGTCTAAAGGTTCACAAGCCTGCACACTAGCCCTGTTAATTCACTACTGCCACTGTGCTGTTTCAGGGTGCTTCCAGATTGATTTACAGTGGATTGAAAGGTACTATATAACAAAATAATGTTTTCTAATACTGGTTTAAAAGAAAATGTCACAAACTGTGTTTGTAAATGAGTAGTGCTCCTGCATCAGCCACAATCTACACTATTTACATATTGTCCTAGCAGGGCAGGTGGTGTGGTACCAGTGTAAAAAGAACTTAAAAATCAAAGAGGTAGCGCACCTGGAACTGATCCCTCAAACTGTTGCAGCGTTAAGAATTCTGAGCATGTCAAGTATTGCACATAGGCTTTGATGATCAGGTACTGATCCAGCAGGCGATACCGATCTGGCATGTCACAGGCAGAAAAGAAATATAGAATCAGGTTCCTCACACTGGCTTTTTTTTAGTTGCCCGCTACCTCTCGAATGCCATGATGAATCAGTGTAATGAGCCAATCACTAAAGAGGGACATGCTGGAAAACAGAAATATAGAACCGGATTCCCCACACCAGTGCTTTTTGTTCAGTTCCTGCTACCATAAGAACACCACAGTGAGTCAGTGCAGTAAGCTAATCACTAAAGAGGAACATGCTAGCAAAATGAAATACAGAACCAGGTTTCCTGCTTCAGTGTTTTCAATTTTTCAGTTGCTTGCTATCACCCAAACACCACAGTGAGTCAATGCAGTGAGCCAATCATGAAAAAAGGGACATGCTGGTACAAATGAAATTCAGAACCGGGTTCTCCACACTGGCTTTTTTTTCCAGTTACCATCTACCACCTGAATGCCACAGTGAGTCCTTGCAGTGAGCTGATCATTAGAGAGGGTCATGTAGAAAGAAGGAAAGAACCACCAGCATTTTCCAATGGCCTGCTACTGCTTTGCTTTGTCTCATACGCAAATGACTCAGTGAGTATTCAGCACAGAGTCTTGATACACATACAGGTACAGTACTGTATTGCAAGTGGTAGATCATGGTGGAGTGCTCCAATGCTCTGTTGGACTTTCAGAGGATACTTCCAAAAGTCCAACAAACGCATGCATGATCAGCCGCTTTTAGGAGCTAGAGTAAAAGACTGTAGGCTCTGCCCACAGCCACACAAAATGAAAGGCAGTCTGCCAAGATGGCCTAGCCACAGAGTACTACAGGACATTGTGAGGCAGCATCATAAAACAAGTAAAGAAGATGTATGATGAGTCCATGGAGACAGAAGAATTGCCCGCCATGAGTTGCCATGCTACCATTACTGTTATCGCCAAACAGGAGAAGGACACCACTTCTTGTGCCCCATGCAAGCCTATATCCTTCCTTTAACTGTAATACAAAATTCTAGCAAAAGTGCTGGCATGAAGGCTGGAGGAGCTTTTACCCAGGCTGGTGGCACCTGACCAGATAGAGTTCATTAAAAGGGAAGACTCTTATAACACAAGACACCTTCTGAATGTGGTTTACTGGGGTTCAGCATCCTGAAACAGCACTCATTTTATCCCTGGATGCTGAGAAAGCACTCAATAAATTCAAATGAGATTTTCTGTTCAGGGTTCTGGAAAAGTCTGGACTAGGGAGGGTTTATAAACAAGTTGGGCTACTTTACAAGTCTCCCAGGGAGTGAGAATTGATAAATGGTGCACTGTCAGAGGAGTTTATGCTGGACCAGGGTATCAGGAAGGTGCCCCCTCAGCATTTCCCCTGTTCACACTGGTGATTGAGCCATTAGTGGAAAGTATCAAGCCATGTGGCTAAGTCTGAGGGGTACAGGAAGTGGAAGCTTTCCTTACAAGATTTCATGATACACACATGATGTTCTGTTCTTTCTAATGGAACTGAAGTGGTCAGTAGGGCAGTGGCCAAGATACTAGAGAGATTCTTACAGTTTTCAGGATACAAGGTGACCTAAACAAGTCTGAGTTATGAAGATATGTGGGTACACTAAAACCTGTGACAACACCCATTTAAGGTAGTGAGCCATAACATACCTAGGGATAATGGTGTTATATTTACAGTGGTGTGAAAACTATTTTCCCCTTCCTGATTTTCTCTATTATTGAATATTTGTCACACTGGATGTTTTCAGGTCTTTAGACAAAAGGTAACATTAGATAGGGAACCTGAGTGAACAAATAACACTTGTTATTTTTACTTATTTCATTTATTTAATGAAAAAGTTAACCAACACCAACTGGCACTGTGTGATAAAGTAATTGCCCCTAGTTAAATCAACCCAATTAAAGGGATAATTAGAGTCAGCTGATTGAACACGGCCAGAGCTTGATTACAGCCAGCCCTTCTCAATATAAACCTCTTATTTTGACCCTTACCATCAAGTCACATTGCCAGCACAAAGATTCAACAAGCACATTATGCCACGATCAAAGGAAGTTCCTGAAAGATCAGAAAAAGTTGTTGCTATCTATCAGTCTGGAAAGGGCTACAAAGCTATTTCTAAGGCTCTGGGACTCCATCAAACCACAGCGAGAGCATAATCTCCAAATGGAGAACACTTGGAACAGTAGTGATTCTTCCCAGGAGTAGCCGGCCTGCCAAAATTACTCCAAGGGCGAGCGTAAAATCATCCAGGATGTCTCAAAGGATCCTAAAACAACATCCAAAGAACTGCAGGCTTCTCTTGCCTCAGCTAAGGTCAGTGTTCATGACTCCACAATCAGAAAGAGACTGGGCAAAAATGGGCTTCATGGAGAGTAGCAAGGCAGAAACCACTGCTAACCAAGAAGAACATAAATGCTTGTCTCTCATTTGCCAAGAAGCACCTGGATGATCCACAAGCCTTTGGGAAAATGTTCTATGGACAGATGAGTCCAAAGTGGAACTTTTGGACGACATGGATCCCATTATGTCTCGGCGAAGCAAACACAGCATTCCACAGTAAGAACATCATACCAACGGTCAAACATGGTGGTGGTAGTGTGATGGTGTGGGGATGCTTTGCTGCCTCAGGACCTGGAAGACTAGCCATAATTGAAGGAACCATGAATTCTGCTCTGTACCAGAAAATTCTTAAGGAGAATGTCCGGTCATCAGTCCGTCAGCTGAAGCTGAAGCGTAGTTGGGTCATGCAGCAAGACAATGATCCAAACACAAAAGCAAGTCCACATCAGAATGGCTGAAAATAAGTAAAATTAAAGTTTTGGAGTGGCCTAGTCAAAGTCCAGACCTACACCCAATAGAGATGCTGTGGCAGGACCTGAAACCAGCAGTTCATGCTCGAAAACCTACCAATGTTACTATGAATTAAAGCAGTTCTGCGAGGAAGAGTGGGCTAAAATTCCTCCACAACGATGTGAAAGACTGATATTGAATTATAGGAAGCATTTGGTTGCAGTCATTGCAGCTAAAGGTGGTGTAACCAGTTATTAGTGGATTACTTTTTCACACAGTGCCAGTTGGTGTTGGTTAACTGTTTCATTAAATAAATGAAATAAGTAAAAAAAAAACAAGTGTTATTTGTTCACTCAGGTTCCTTTATCTAATATTACATTTTGTCTAAAGACCTGAAAACATCCAGTGTGAAAAATATGCAATAATAGAGAAAATCAGGAAGGGCAAATACTTTTTCACCACTGTATATAAATTAAATTATGCACTCATTATCCAGACAATAAAAAACAGATTTGATGAGGTGGAAAAGAAATCTTATTTTCATGGTGGGAAGACAGGAACTGCTCAAATGAATATCCTTGTTAGGGTGTCATACTTTAAAAGATTTTACCAATGAGGGTGGTTTGACATAGATTAAAAATGACACCTTCAGTCTGAGGCAACCTGTACAGAATTTGGGTGGCAGGAAATGACCCAGGTGGATAGGGGTGTCTTTACTATTTGCCTACAGAGTTATGGAATAAATGGATACAGATACAGAGACAACATTAGTACAGTGGATTTGCATCTGTTTAATCCATAACTCTGTAAAGCTAAATCCATGCCTTTGCAAAGGTATGGATTAAATATATATAGTCAGACCTGCTTAATTTGTAAACATGTTTGTCTGCAAATTTTTGTGCATAATGAGAAAATACGCAGTAACCAGACAATGATCTGATGATGGATTTTTTCCATTCTTTATTAGAAAATTGAACATTTGGAAATACAGTGCTGAGCAGTTAAAAATATTGCATTGTCCTTTCTTAATCATGTATTAATGCTAGCTTAATTTAAAATAATCCATGATTTTTGCTTAGAAGTTTCTGCCCATTTTGCATATACACTTTTTATGTCAATGATGCAGTCCACAAGTTTCTGTGTTTCCTCTAAGGGTTTTGCTCCAGGTAGGAGCAGAAAATCAGTTTTTCAGTTTGCAAACAGAAAGTGATTTTGTCAGTTGGCAGAAGCTGGCAGCAGGTCTTTCAGCTGATGCTCATAGCTGATGTGGGGCTGAAATACTGCTGGATTGGGAAAGGGACACTTTCAGAATAGGGACTGTATTTTGAGAGTTGGTAGAGCCAGTAAGCAGCCAAAACTGGGTTACTGCTGGAGTGGGAGTGATGACAGGAGGGATCATTCTTTGTTAGAAGTGATAGGTAAAGTTTTTACAACTCTAGATGCTCCTGTTTCCCTTAGCATCTATCAAATATTCTATTATGCTTTGACCTTTTCGATTAAATTAGCAGTTTACTGTTTGCCTTTGTAACTGCAATGTATCCCTTTCTCCTCATCAGTTGCTATTTTCTCTGTTCACACTGTCTGTGTATTCTATTACACTAGTAACACCATTCTAGACCACTCATATGAATAGCATGGAATGGTTTCACTGATTTCATGGAATGTCTTAGAAATATGAAAAGAAAGAGCAGTAGCTGATGAGGAGAGTGGAACTCTAGATATATCTGAGGTGCCACAAAACAAGGTTTTTTTTTATTAAAATTGGTCAAGGCATAACAGAATCCATAGCTGACATAGAAAGGAAAATGGAAGGGCAGTTAATTACAGTATCTAAAATTAATTTCCTATCATCTGTAACATGCCAGAGGGAATTAAGATGGTTTAAGATACTCATCAACACCTGCAACAGATTATCCAGATCAAAATGAATGGGGATAATGGTCTCTGTACTCTAAACATATGGCTCAAATTCAGAAGCAGAGATTTCCATATTAAAGCTGCAATTAACATGGCAAAAAAAATATTTCAGAGGTTCCCTGTTCAGATAATCAGGTATACATATTAACAAGGCACAGATTAACCATGTCTGACTGTACAGAGGTATGGATTAAATAGAAACAGATCCAGAGATGGCATTAGTACACTGTAGTCTGCATGCTTGAAGCATGGCAGCATGCTTGAAGTGTGTGTGTTGTGGGGGTAGTAAACCAAAAGTTGGGAGGAATACAGGATAGCACATTGCTGTCACAAATTTATGATAATCCAGAGTTTCTGCTCGGGATGAATGATGCAGGTTTTGGATTATGAAGAGTTAGGGCTGGGAGACTTGATGGGATCCTCAGAGATGAAGAGAATTTGCTTAGTTAATGGACTGGTTGGGCATTAGAGCACAGGCTTAGTTACCTGAGGTTAGTGCACTAATAATAAAGCTGAAGAGATCAGACCCAGCAAAGTCCGAGCTCAGTGGGCTTGAAAAGAAATAATAAGTGCCCAAGTGGCTCCTACAGGACTAATGGCTGGAATATATGCAATATTATGAGACAAAAGCCCAGATTGGTCATTGAAAGTCATGCATCTGTGAGAGAATACCTGAACTGCACTATCAAAGATGAGGACTAGGCTGGGGCATGTGAATCCCACATACAGTAGGACTGCTTATGTGTAATAACTTCAAATAAATGTAGTTCATATTCATTTATCTATTATATTTGCCCCAATATGGTAAATAAATTTAACCCAGGATCTTCCTTATATGTGCTCAATGCATAGCAGGAATGGACACTTATTTTCATTGCTTTTGGGACTGCCCAGAGCTGAGAGTCTTCTGTTCATAAATATATCAGCAAATAAATCAGAGGCTGAGGGTACATTTTCCAGACACTCTAGTATCCTATTACTTGGAATGGAGATAGATGATGACAGTGACTGGATACCCTATCCAAGAGTATTCAGTAATGTCATATAAGTGCATTAAAAACACATGAGTGCCATAGCAAGAGCTTTCAGTTATGATGTGCAGGAGCTACAATTTAATACTCTGCCCCTTGCTGGACTGACATACTGTATATGCTGAAGGAGATAGAGCATGGATTTGAGAATGCCTGGGCCCCCTATCTTGACTCATTATCCCTGTGGAGGCTATGGTAATTAGAATATGCAACTCCTGTGAAAACAAAGAGGCACCTTAGACAAGTGCAAGATGTATAACATTTCTCTCTCTTGGAGTGCAATAAATAGAACAGTTACTGACATACTACTATAAGTGGCATGAATTATTTGGTTATAGCATCTGTAGTATTAGTGTTAAAGGTTTTGTCCATTTTACCTGATTGTTTGTATTGTCTCTGTATTCTTTTACAAGTATGAAATCAGTCTAGAATTTGCCTGTATGTCACTATATTCTGTGAGAAAATCTATCAATTGTCTATGTGCAGGCAATGAAATGTGTATGAGTACTGTGATGTTGTTGTCTTGTTAAAAATTAATAATCAGATTAAATAAAGAGAATAAGTAGCTCGCCCAAGGTGGAGTGTCAGGTGATGGTGGAGAGCAGTGACTGCTGTGGCAGAAGATCCTGAACAGAATTAGATCCAGTGGATGAAGGAAGGAATGAAGAAAGGGAGGAGAGTTTGAAGATGAGCAGCTAATAAACAGAGCAGGAGGACAGAGAGCACTGGCTTGATTTGGATGTAAGTGGTAGTAATCATAAAGGTAGTAGTAAAAGAAAATATATATATATATATATATATATATATATATATATTTTATACAGGATATAACTGTTAGAACTAAAAATCTTATTTACAAAGTTGTCCTGTGCAGAGAAATTAAAAAATATTTTGCAATATATAATACAATGACAATAAGATAAAATAAGACTTGAAAGATAAAAATATATAAAATCTAAGTACAATATAGATATATAATTTACATAAACTATGCATAACTTGTAAAGCATTCAATTTACTCTATACTCCACACTCATGCATAGTAGCAGTCACATGTTTCTGTCAGTTCAGAATTTAGAGCTTGTTTGAACGCCTAAAGTTATGTTTCTAATCTCAGGAGAGATTCAAAACAAATCTTAGGAACACAGCAGCCATTACCATTTTACCATAACTGTTATGAATTTTAGAATTTTCAGCCCAATAGCTTTAATTTCTCCCAGCTTGTACTTATAAGTTGGAGTATCAAAATCATTTTAAATACACCTGGTATCAGGTCCCTGACCTCTTGAAAGCTGTAATGGCTCCCTAATTTTGTCTCCTTAAATTTAAAGAACTTATGTCAATTTATCATGCAAGGAACAGTGGTGGCTAAAATATGGTTGGAGCAGAACAAAGTGGGAAGTTATTTATACAGTAGGCCACATCCAGTCTATCCAATGAAAACTGACTGGTATGCCTGTAGACCATATTTCTGTATTCCATGACCAGAAGAATCAACTGTGTTGTGATAGGTACTCTGGTGTCTTGTAGAATTGCAAAAGCTTTGCATCTAAGTACTCTTAATCTGGAATTTACTTTTTACTCTATTATGTGTAGGATTTTCAAAGTGGAGAAGGTTATCAATTACACCCTAGGTACTAATAATGATTAGTAGTAACAAGATTAGTTCTGTAAAGTGATACAGGTTCTTTACAGAAAATGACCTAGATTCTTCAAGTAGCTGAATTTATCTAAACCTGTGCTACCATCTCCAGTTTGGTTCATAGACTCTTAATCAAAGAAGAATTAGTACCATGCAGGTTTAGCATAGCAACTAAAATGAACTTTAGATTAGTAATTTTGGACTCAATTGGCAGCAGTATCTAACTGCTGACTCCCAGGATTAATGATTTGGAGTTTTCCTGTCTACAAAACATTTGTAGCACCACTAATGTTGAAAATAGGACTATATTGAACACCTTTCATCAGCTGTCCCAGGAATTATCACTATTATATGACTGTTTAATACCAGTTTAAATGAGTATTGAAAAGTTAGGGATACAGCAATCTAGTACAGTAGAACTAAATGTTATTAAGCAAAGTCCTCAGGCCAGATACAATAAATTGAGAGAAGTGTGCACTATTTCCAGTGCTGTGGGAGATTTCTGCCCCAAAATGTGATATGTATTAATTATTCAGTGCAAGTTGCAAGGTATCACAAAAGATCCAAAGTCCTATTTCTGATTACTAATCAAAGATCAAGGGCCAACTAAACTGTCAAAAGGCATTCTTGATATGTAGTCACAATGGCCACATAGCAACAGTGGCCACTATATGACACAGCTGTGATATGTGCAATGGGCCTTCCACACTATGCCTATGTGCCACATATCCATGTCACTTAGGCAAACCTAAGTCACGTAGCTGCACATTAGGGTCCGTGGACCCCAATGGCATTCACAACAGAGGTGTGTGCCCCATTCACACCAGATCCTCTGGCTGTTCATGCTTCTATGAGCGGATAGTCTGTGGAGTGTCAGGGCATGCCCACACCTATGTCATTCACAAAGGCTTAGCGTGCCAGGACAGGGGGTTCAGTGCTACTGTACTAGATTACTCTCAAATGGGATGGAGAGAGGATCTCTGATCTTGAAGTGGGTAGCCATCTGGGAACAAGCGACCACCAAACAGTGTGGTTCACAATAAACTTAGCTGTAGAGTCAAGCCATACAAAAGTGAAGGTACTGGACTTCAGGAGGGCTGATTTTGACAAAATGGGAGAGTGCCTCAGAAAAGCACTAGCAAACAGGCAAGAAGGTGGGGTGGAGCAACAATGGGGAAACATCAAACCGCCATCACAGAGGCAACAAGTCTTTGTGTGAAGCAAATAAACAAATCAAAACAAAAGAAAAACACTATGGTTCTCAAAAGAAGTGGCTAGGAAGGTAAGGGAAAAAAGATAGCATTCAGGAAGTATAAGGCAGCACAGAAGGAGCAGGACAGAGAACTGTACCAGTTAAGGCAGAAGGAAACAGGGAGAGAAGTCAGAATACCAAAGGCCAAAACTGAGGAAAAAGATAGCCAACTCAGTTAAGAGGGGATAAAACCTTTTATAGGTATGTCAAGGGTGTAGAAAGACTAAGGCAGGGATACTGAGGCTGAACAAAGAGGAAGATGGTTGGGCAGAGAGCGACAGTGAAAAGCAGGGATACTGAACCAATACTTCTGCTCAGTATTCACAAAGGAAAAGCAGGGGAAATACCTAATCCGGTTAATAGAAGCACTCTGGATAGGGTGATATTATCCTTTCACAGAAGAAAGGATTCTGAAAGAACTCTTAAAACTGAAGGTGGATAAAGCAATGGGGCCTGATGGGATTCACCCAGAATTTTAAAAGAACTAAGGGAAGAACTAGTAACACCACTGACTACCCTTTTAATAAATCATGGGAGGATGAGGTGGTACCTGAGGACTGGAGGAGGGAGGATGTGATCCCCTTCACAAAAGTGAGAGCAAGACAGAGGCAGGAAACTACAGACCTGTCAGTTTGACCTCAGTGGTAGGAAAATGATGGAATCACTTCTGAAGGAAAGAATTGTTGAGCACCTAGAGGTCAGTGGGGCACAGGACCCAAGGCAGCATGGATTCTAGCGGGAAGGTCATGTCAGACAAATCTAATTGATTTCTTTGACTGGGTGACCAAAGCAGTAGACCAGGGAGGGGCTGTGGACATGGCCCACCTAGACTTTAGCAATGCATTTGACACAGTCCCACACAAAAGATTAATAAATAAATTAGCCAGCCTAGAGTGGGTCCCAGGGTGGTAGCCTGGGTAAAACACTGGTTGGACAACAGGACACAGCAGGTAATAGTAAATGGAGTCCACAGTGAAGAAAGGAGGGTTACTAGTGGGGTACGAAGGGTTCATTACTGGGGCGGTCCTTTTAATGTCTTTATAATTGACATTGCAGAGGGACTGGAAGGAAAGTATGTATCTTTGCAGATGACACAAAGATCTGCAACAGGGTTGATCACAAGATGGGGTGAAAAGGATGAAAAGGGACTTGGCAAGGTTGGATGAATTGTCAAATGTATGGCAGCTTAGATTCAATGCAAAGAAGTGCAAGTAATGCACCTGGGAAACAAAAACCAGGGAAGAGTACACAATGGGGGTGAGATACTGACAACAACACAAATGGAAAGGGACCTGGGGGTAGTCATATCAGATGACCTAAAGGTGGGCCAGCAATGTGAGAAGAGGCAGTAAGAGCTGTGGGGATACTGGGATGCACAGGGAGAGGCATCACCAGTAGAAAACAGGAAGTTGTTGGCCTTCTGTACAGACAGTTGGTAAGACCACATCTGAGTACTGTGTACAGTTCTGGAGACCCCATCTCCGCAAAGACATGAGACAGTGTGGAGGCTGTCCAGAGGGAGGGCAACCAAAATGATGCAGGGTCTGCATCAGAAGACATATGAAGAAAGACTAAAGGAACTAAAGATGTATAGCCTCAAGGAAAGGAGGGAGGGGGGACATGATAGAAACTTTTAAATACCTCAAGGGAATCAACAAAGTCCAAGAGGGTAGCATCTTTCAGAAAAATAGATGTGCAAAACAAGGGGCACAATTTGAAGATAGAAGGAGACGGCTCAGAGGTAATGTGAAGAAGTATTTCTTCACAGAGAGGTGTGGATACATGGAACAGCCTTTCTGAGGAGGTCATAGAGTCAAAAACAGTGGGGAATTCAAGAATGCATGGGACAGACATAAGATAATTCTAGTGGGGGGTAGGAGGAAGTAGGCTGTTGGTTAACTAGGATCTGCAGCTTATCCGTTAGGTAGAAATGGGCAGACTAGGTGGGCCAAGCAGTCCTTATCTGCCATCAAATTCTATGTTCTATGTTTCTATGTTCAGGATATGCAGGCAAGGATCCTGCTGTATCTGTTGTGTGCCCCCTCGACTGCAACCACTGGCTGCAGAAGAACCATCTACCCCTTCACTGTGCTGCCCCAGCTGTCTGGGCAGACAGGGGGACTGGGCACAGTCATTTGCAGCTCACTTATAAACTTTAATTTTGTCCATCCTAGCCTTCCTGAATCCTCTGCTCACATGGAGCAGGGGTCTACTTCTGGACCCAGGACAGGCATCGGATTGGATGCTCACCTGTGTCCTCCATTCTGCCCCCTGTGCAGCAGCTTTTGGGGTGGAGCTGTGTGTAGGTGCCCGATGGTGATTGGTGATGATGAATGTCAGCCACCATGCACCTGTTCATGGTCATGGAGCTGCGAGGCTGGGCGCGTGCCTTTCCTGTGTACCCAGCCTGGAATAGAATATTGGCCCATTGAGATTGCAGCCCTTCCCTACACAGCTACTAAATTAAATGCCACTACATAGAAAGGGCATGGGTTTCCATGGAAATGGCCCACAGAGTAATTCATAGAGCACAGAAACTCCTGCTAAACCCCACTTCAGACTTTTACAACACCTCCTTCATTTAACACTGCTACAGGCATAATGTAAAGATGTTGCAAAGCTGTAGTAGAATGGCACAGGCCAGCAGGAGAAGCAATGGAAAGGGACATGCTATCAATAATGGCATGCAGGATAGGGCTGGGGCAGGGCAGTGGGTACTACTGGATTAGGGTTGCCACCTACATATTTTTCTGGATGATCCAGTTTTGAATGCCTTCTCCAGTCCTTCAGTTTTCCCCATTCTCAGTCCTGTAATGCAGGGCCAGCACAATCACATGCAAAAAGAACACATTTTTAAAATAAACCATGCTCTCTGTTTCCACTGCCATTCACCATGTCAGTGTTTTGAATGGTGTCTTCTGTCAGGTGGCTGCAAGCAGCATCTGATGTCATTCAGACAGTGACACTGGCTTACAAGCCAGCCAATGAGGAGACTCTATTTTCATTACCAGCAACAGAGTTATGCAGCTTGCTCAGCAAGGCCAAGGTCAGTTTTTTCTGGGTTCATGGTTCTTTCTCTAGACAGACTAGACTGGGAAAAAAGTCGAGGACTGACATCAGGAAAAGGGTGGTCCAGCAAAAGTTTGAGCTCACTCTGCCTGTGCTGTGGAGAGCAACAACAGTAGCAACATTTACTTATACTTAAAGTAATTCATTCATTGCATTTATAGTAGTAATATTTAAAATGAAAGAAAGACCCCAAAGTCTTGTAATAATATTTAAATGAAGAAAGACTAGAGTAAGGTTGCATAAAGTAATTTACTTTATGCAACCTTAGACTTTGGGGTCTTTCTTTCATTTTAAGTATTATTACTATAAATACAATTGTTAATTAAAAATATCAGAGCAGGAGACTGATTCCATTTCATATTTTGTTTTATAAATGCACATAGATATTGTTTTGTGAATATGAGCACAAAACTTGTATATAACTTAATATGATGGACAACTGACATTTGAAGGGGTGCAGTTTGCAAGAAAGGGATGTGGCTAACTAAGAGGGCGGGCCTTTGGTAGTCTAGTTTTGTCAGACTCAAAGGTGACAACCCTTCACTGGGTGCTTAAGAGAGCATGGACATCAGAGAGTGGATGGGCAGCCTCTGGACCACAAGAGATGCAGCCATTGGATCAGCAAAATGTAATTCTTCTGGCCCAGAAGTTGGCCCAAATGTATGAGGGAGGAGTGGGTGGGTAGTTATGTCAGGTGATGCCATTGGTCCCTATGCAATCGGTGCTTTGTCATGTTATGGCTCTGTTGGAGTTGATAACCAATACACTAGTGAGTGCAAACCCTGTTTGCACTCACTAATATACTAACTGATTTACGTTTCCACATAGTTGCCAGGGACTCCTACCTCCCCTGCAACTCCTCACTATTTTACTGTATAGGTGATTGCACAAAAGAACAGCTCCCACCCACCACCACCACCATTATTTTGTGACTGACAATGGGGCTCCAAGGGTGAGGGATTTTTGGGGCAATATGCCTTTAAATAGTACCTCTACCTTCTCAAAGAGGTGCTTGTCAATTTTCAGATGGTTGTATTTAATACATTTTTCATGTATCCTTCTAATTTCTCTTCATATCAGCCCCTTGTACACAGGATGGTGAGTGGCTGCTTTTAATATTTATGCCTGTGGGAGCACAAAGAGCCCGAGATGGTGTGACGATTTGGCTCTATCCATTGCAGCTTCTTCTGAATCTTATGTCAGTTTCAGTCTTTATCAGTCAGTAATTTGTTTTTTACTTTCACTTCCTGTCATCCTCACCATATCCCACCAAGCCGAGGTTCTGTCTTCATGCCTTCTGCTATTGGTTGTCCATGACTTTCCTCTCTTGGCAGAGTTCCACAGATTTACCAGTATTAGTGGGAAAGGTATATGCCAGAATCATGGTGTGGAACTTTGGGACACACCGAGCCATCAAAAATGGTAAGATTGGGGTGTATGTTATTTTGCCTCATGTAAGCCACACCATAGTAGTAATTACAATCATTTAATTAAAATGATATTCAACAGACATTAATCATTGCACTTCAAAATACAATTTCCCATGCTAAAATAGCTTAAGTGGAGAAACTAAAATCATCATTCCAAGCTGTCTGCTGTGGGTGCAGTTTTGAAAATAACTACTCTAGCTCCTGTTTGTGAAAAGCTAATATAAAATAAGACAAAGGGGAAAATGACAAAAATGATAATGTTACACAGAAATGTGTGACAGTAAATTATAACCACATGATTTCTTCTGCATGTCTCCCCATCTCCCCATTTCAGCAGTATAAAAGGAGTCATAAGTCAGTACAGGAGACTGCAGAAAAATATCTAAAGTTAAGCTTATGCTATTCCAAAAATGTTAATTTAAATCAGCTAAAGTTTGTGGTATTTGAGGAGGCGGAGTTGAATCCAAGATGGTGACATGAGCGTCCCTGATGAGCGGAGGTGCAAGCGAAGAGCTCTATTTATGCTTAGTTGACTGCCGAACTTATGTGTCAAAAGTGTGCAAACAAGGATAGACTAGCATATTAATTGAATAAGCTACGGTAGTGTGCCGGTGAAGAGTATGCCTAACCTTTGTAAAAAACGCTTCAGCACAGGCAGCAAGGAGCCAGCAGATCAGCGTGAGCTGCATACATACCTCTCAACTGTACCACATTACGAGGAACGTTCCTCATTTTACTTCACAAAAGCTCCATGTTCCACATTGTGAGGACTTGTTCCACATTCTTTTAAAGCACAAAATCCCTAGTAAATGATGCAAAATATATATTATTCAGTTAGCAGCAGACTTTATGAACATAAATGCAACATTTAACAGTGTTTTGAGCTTCTTAGGTAAAGATTTAATTAAGTGTTCCACATTTTGCCCATTTGTTCCACATTTTGACAGGCAATGTTCCACGTTTGGGGACAAAAGGTTGAGAGGTATGGCTGCTATAGTCGAAGAAAAGAAGGAAACAGCTAATTCCGCGGGTCGCTTGCTAACACAGACACTCAGGCTCCCAAATCTGAAGGATCCCGAGGAACTCGTACTCGTGCACTGCAGCAGAAATTGAGCATTTTCTTTTCTCCAGCAATGATCTTTGCAGGTAAACCACTATCTCCTGTCACAGACCTGCCATTACCTGCAGGGGACTCTGACTGTGGATCTCCAGGGCCTTTCCTGGAACAGGAAGATATGTACTATTCAACTGCAGAAGAAGAAGACTTAGCTATGATACATTCTGTGCCTATTGCAAATGCTGAATTGTCTTGTACGGATTAGATTAGTACTACAAACATTGCCGCCAGTGATAAATCAGGTGGTGAGGCGATAGTGGTGGTAGAAACTTTGGAGAAATGTGATGATGAAACACCAGAAATGCCAGGCCTTAATGGCTTAAAATATACAAAGCTGTGCCTCTGCTTTTACACAAACTAGTCAGAACATATTCGAGCCGAATATGTATAATACAATGGCTCAAGAAACTGCAGTATCTAGGCTAAATTGCTCGAACGAATTTCAGATGGAAATTCGCAAAGAAATACAAAGTCGCTTTGCAACTATTACGTCATGCCTTGCAAATTTCTCAAATGTCCTAAATATCATTCAACAGAAAATTGAGTCTTTAAGGATAAGAACAACAGAAGTTGAAAGTCGGGTCAGCTTATTAGAAAATAAATTACCCACCTTATTAAGGATCAGTCTGAACATAAAAAGATGTTATTGAGTTACAGCATAAAGTGGTTGAGCTAGAAGACCGCGCATGGAGAGCAAATACAAGTTAATTGGTCTCCCAGAGGGCGTCAAAGGAAAAGAGAACCCTTTGCAGTTTTGAAGAGTTTCTTACTAAAGCTTTGCATCGTCCATACTCTGAGGAGAAAAATCGTTTGACAGAGCTCACCGCGATGGTGGTGGTGGTGGGGGGATCTGGTTTGTTGGACTTCAGTAACAAGAAATTTAATATACCCATGTATATACAACCTCATTGTTTCAGGATCTTGAAGCGATATTGCAGAATGCCAGAATTAATAAAGGACTTACCTATCAAGATATGAGAATATTAGCATATCCAGATTTATCCGTTACAACTATGCAGCAGCGTAGATCCTTTAATCAAATTAAAGAACAGCTACGGTAGAAGGGAATCAAACATTATATGCTTTATCCTGCTCTATTATGGATTTTTATCATGGCAAGCCCTCTACTTTTCTGGCCCAAAGGGGCAGCAGCCTTCTGCACTCAATATCTCATCAAGAAGCATCTGCTAGAGAAGCATCAAATCAAGAATATTGTTTCAAGATAGAAATATTTTTAAAAACATAGAGCTGCTGAATACTGCTGATATAAGGGGACTAAACTACCCTTTGCTGGGTTATATTAATGTATAGGAACTGAGATAAAAGTGAGAGGAATAGGAGGAGAGCGAGAGTGAGATCCTCCCCCATTCTCCTCTCTCTTCTGTCTCTTCCTCTCTAAGTTGACTTATTTTCAGTAACTAATCATAAGCAGAGCTTGTCTTGCACAACCCGGTATGGGAATGTATGAACAAAACCCATCAGGATTAAGCTTGGGGGGATACTATGTCTGAATTATTTTCTGCTCCTCGATATTGTAATAAATTAATAATGAATCAGATTTTGATATATGAAATGGATCAATTTAAGAAAGCTAATTGTGCAATTATGATCCTTGAATAATTTTGTACTCAAAATTTAATTGAACAAAATTTGAGTGAAATGATTGGTCCTAAATGAAAAAATAATAATATTGAACTATAACGGCAGAAGCTGTAATGGCGGGTGTGGGTGGGATGTATGTTTTTTCTTTTTTTATGTGTTTGATTGCTTCAGCTTAGCAATATGTGGGCTGCACAAAATTCTGGCAAATGGTGCTAATTATAAGATTAGATACATTTTAAAGATATTACGTACTGTACTTTCTTCCTTTTTCCTAGGTTGCCTTCTTTTTCAGGATGTTATATATTTTAGCTTGACACAATGGCTCATCAATTGAATGTGCTAGTTGGAATGTTAAGAGAATGTTAGGTCACCTTAAAGCTATAACATTTTAACTGGTTAGACAAAGAAGGTGTGAATTGTGCTTTTTCAGGAAGCCCACTTACATC
Source organism: Neoceratodus forsteri (assembly GCA_016271365.2). Classification (NCBI taxonomy): domain Eukaryota; kingdom Metazoa; phylum Chordata; order Ceratodontiformes; family Ceratodontidae; genus Neoceratodus; species Neoceratodus forsteri. Next base: position 1,104,452,192 of record CM057458.1, on the reverse strand, counting down.
ACACAGAATTCTTGTATAAAGAAGGTCATTATATTATTGTTCATATTTCCTTGGCTGGCCAAAATTACACAATAGGAAATCTGTACGGACCTAACGAAAATTCTCTAACCTTTTAGAACAGTTTTTCTTAGAGCTCATCTCCTTTCCAGCCTCATATATAGTGGGGAGATTTTAATTTAATTTTAAATCCTCTTTAGATAAATCAGGTATTTGTGTGGAATGTAGAACCTCTGTGGCTTCTACTGCTATACAATTTATGCAAGAACTTCACTTGATAGATATTTGGAGGTTATATAATTTGGGGCTTCAGCACTTTACTTATTATTCTTCAGTGCACTCATCTTATTCATGGATCAACATGTTTTTAATCTCAAAATTATGTCAGTATCAGGTGACCAATGTTAAACATTGTGGTATTATTATTTCAGACCATGCCTCTATTCTGCTGTATTTACAGTATATAGATAAGCCTTCACTGATTAAGTTTTGGTTTGACCCACTTCTTGTGAAGGATGTTAACTTTCACAAGCAGAGCAGTTCAAATATAGAAATTTTCTTTAGTACTAATTCTATTCAAATACAAATATGGGGAGTATATGGGAAGCATTTAAATCATATATAAGGGGCTGTGTTATGACTTATTGTAGTAAATGGAATAGGAAAAGGAGTAAAAATTCAGGAATTGGAAGCAGAAATTTCCCATAAGGAAAATGTTCTATGCAAACCAATGATTCAAAGATTTTCTAGGAAATTGCTGTATGTAAAGAGCAATTAAATAGTTTGTTTACTGAGGATACTGAAAGACAAATTTTATATTCTAAGTCTAATTATTATACTGTGAGTGATAAAATGAATAAGTTATTATCATGGCAATTAAGAGCACAACAGCAAGATCAGCTAATTTCTGAAATACAAGACCACTTAGGCCAAATAGTTAATTCCCATAGAAATTAATAATATACTTAAACGCTGTCATCAAGAATTGTATTCTTTAGACAGCTCTTGTACAGCTGAGAATATAGATGGCTTTATATCTGAACTTAATTTCCCACTGTAGATTTGCAGCAGCTTCAGCTTTGGAAGCTGAAATCACTGTTGATGAGTTTCAAGCTGCGATTAGGGCCCACCGCCTGAAAACCCCGGGCCTGATGGGCTGGTTATAGATTTTACAAGGCCTTTGTGGATACTTTGATACTGTACTTAAAATTAGTGTTTGAATATATGGTTCAAACTAAAAACATATCTCATCTTTTAAAGAGGCCAATATTCAAATTTTTTTGAAAAGGATAAAATCCATTATTGGTTGGCTCTTATCAGCTGATTTCTGTTATAAATATGGACACCAAAATGTTGGCTAAAGTCCTGGCCACCAGGTTAGAGAGAGCACTCCATGTTTAATCCACCAGGATCAAAATGGATTTATTAAAGGACAATCGCTTCTTCTAATATAAGAAGAACTTTGAATATTACAGATTATTATAAGAACTCTGATCTATCATTATTGTTATTAGATGTTAGAAAAGCATTCGATCATGTACAATGGGAATACATTAAAGTTGTTCTTCCTAAATTTGGATTGGGCCCATATTTTTGTGGCTAGATAGAGATGTTCTACTCTGACCTGGTGGCCAGGATAAAAACAAATAAGGAAATATCTTCACCTTTTCTTTATTCAGGGCCCTCACCAGGGTTGTCCCTTGTCCCCACTTATTTTGCACTTGCAGTTGAGCCACTTGCCATGCAAATTAGATTATCACCTAACATTAAAGGTCTGTCTATTAACAATGTAGAAGACCACATCAGTCTGTATGCAGATGACTCTTTGATTTATGTCCAGAATTTAAATTTGTCTTTTTCATTTATTTGTGAAATTATTACTCAATTTGGCCTGGCCTCAGGGTATAAAGTTAATTGGGAGAAGTCCGAATTAATGGAAATGATAGATCATACAGATCCATTTAAACCCCCACCTGGTATAAAATTAAAAGGGTTCCAGAAATTCTCTATCTGGGCATTTATATTGATAGGGAGCTGAAAAAGCTGCATAGTTTAAATCTGGATACGTTAACAAAGGAAACTAAAGTGCTTCATAGTTGATGGGAGAGTCTCCTTTAACATTTATTGTGGTTAATAGTATAAAAATGAAGATCCTCCCTAAGTTTTTGTTTGTATTTCAGAATCCTCATTATTATCAAAGATTATATTTTTAAGAGACTTCAAATGATTAGTAAGAATTTTCTTCTGGAAGGGCAAAAACAAGGCTCAAAATTGAGAAGCTTATACCTCCAGTTACAGAGGGAGGCTTGGCATTCCCATGTATTAAAAAATATTACTATGCAGCTAGTTTAGTAATTATACATAAGTGGTTTATGCCACTGGAAACTGATTACTCTTTCAATATTGAAACACACTGTTCACCTTATGTTAATGTAAAGCACTGTCTATATGTGGGCCCATATCATCGTAAGTTAGAAATAGTTTATTTTTGTTCTAAAACTGTGATATATATATGGCACAGAACATTCAGGAAAATCTCTCCTTCTTGAATATCAACAACTCAGAAACTCCTGTAAGAGAGCCATATGCACCGCAAAGTGAGTACTACAAATCTGCCCTGCTACCCTCGGCCAACAACCCCGCACTTTTGGAAAATGTCAGAAACTTTGTCGGAGGGTCAGCAAAGGAACAGTACACTGACATGCATATCGGGGACAAACTGTAATAACTCCTCAACCATCGCAACTGCTTTTAACCGCATGGTCTCAGACTTGCTCTGCTCCCTCCTCCCAACTCTCTGCCCTAAAACCTTCGAGGGCACCCCTCATCCATCCTTCTACCTCAAATGGATCTTAGTTGGAGAAACCCAGGAACTCCTTGCTGGTCTCTACACCACACGGGGCTGGACACGACAGCCTCAAACCAAAGCTACTTAGCTTGGGGGCTCCTCCCTCGCCAGGCTGGTCGCTCATATCTTCAATGCCTCTCTTATCTCGGGGATCATCCCTTATGTATGGAAGGTTGCCAAGGTTGTCCCAGTTTACAAACAAGGTGACCCCAAAGATATCAATAATTATCGCCCATCGCAATACTGTCTGCTACCTGCAAGCTCCTTGAAAAGGCAGTTGCTTCACAACTCTCCCACTACCTCCAGGGTTATTCTTTTCTCATCCTGCCTAGCACGGATTCAGAAAAGGGCACAGTACATTGACTGCACTTGCCATGGTTACCTTGGAGATCAGGTCCATGACTGACCAAGGCAAAATGACCGGGCCATATTCGTCGATCTTTCTAAGGCCTTCGATCGGGTTGACCATTCCTCCTCCACTCCACTCTGCATTCTCTTGGATTCTCCCACTGAGCCCTTGACTGGTTCTCCAACTACCTTGCGGCTAGGCAGCAATACACCTGCTTCAATCGCACCCTCTCAGCCCTCTCCCCAGTTAACTGTGGGGTCTCCCAGGGATCAGTCCTTGGACCCATTCTATTTTCCCTGTTCATTAATGAACTGCCTCCACTACTACCCATGGGCACCAACTCTATAAGGGATGACCTCATCATTCAGGTCAGTTCTCAGGATATTACTATCATCAACTCCTGGCTTAACTCCAATTTTGCTCTTATCCAGAACTGGCTTGAGGGCCAAGCTTACCATCAACCTGAAGAAAACCAGGCCATGCTCTTTGGCTCTGGGGCCAAACCTCTTCCTGCCCAACACCTCTAAAGATCTATGGAGCAAATGGCACCCTCCTGCTGGTCATTGGCTCTGTCAAGTATCTAGGAGTCACCCTTGATCCACAACTGGATCTCTCCACATATTCAGAATGTATGTAAAGCCACTGATGGCAAACTCGGCCTTGCCTACAGAGCTAAGGACTGCCTCACCCCGGTAGCTCGGCTCACCATAGCCAGGGGATACTCCTTCCCATGCTTTGTTATGGGCTTGTTGCCTTTGCACGTCCCAAACTCTAGCCTTGTGAATGGGACACTGCTTACAACAATATATGCCGCCTGCACTCTCTGCCCCCACCTTACATATTGTTGTGAGCTCTACTCACAGCTGGAGGGATACCCCTGAAAAGCACCGTGCCTTCATCCTTGGCAACTTCATAGATAACATAGTAAGAACAGCCACTCCCACTACACTCACCCTTCCCTTAAACATGCAACCCTTGTCTACCACTTAAGATCTAGTGCTGCACAGGCTCAAGATGGTTCCCAAGACCCAGCACCTCACAGGTGACTGGGCCTTCACCGCCCACACGCCAAGAATGTGGAACTCCCTTCCCGCCTGAGTTCATGCTCTCCTCCCATCCCTGCTTCAAATCAGCTATATGGAGCTTCCTCAAAACTGCATCAGCCTGTCTATGTTCCACATAGACCCAGCATCTTCTCCCTCCCCATTCTCTGGGGAGCTGCCCCAGTGAGCAGTTTCACCGCCGCTGTTAAATCTCGGCTGATAACCCTCATAAGGCACTTACCACCCCCTGTTGGAGTGGTAATCTTGTTCATTTCAGTACCCACCTCCTTCCTACATTGCATCTTTCACTTCTTCTCACATTGTAGGCACTCAGGTCAGGCAAGCACATACATGTAAGTTCAACAATTTTGATGTTATTCTTTTTGTGTTGTTCTTTAAAGTTATTTCAAGTTGTTATTTGATGTTTTCTACCTCTCAATGCTGTCATGTAACTTGTTGCTTGATTGCTCCCTGACCAGTTTTGAGCCTGTTGTACCATAAGCTGTACCACCACTTGTCGGAGCCTGTGGCTCCTGTATATTACCTCACTCTGTATTATGTTTCACATTTACTTTGTAAACTTCCGGTCGCACCTGAAAATAGGCACTTGGATGTCTAGAGTGCTTACCTGGTTAACAAAAGCAAATAAATAAATAAATGTTCAAGACATTCACCTCTGTATTTGAACTCCCATTTCTTACCTTCAATTTTGGATAGCACGTTTAAAATTGGTACTCCAAGGGGTTAACTGAGATTGGTCAGCTATTCTCGGATAAACAGATGCTTGAATTTGAAATTTTAAAGGAAAGGTTTAACCTGGCTAATAATCAGTTTTATGGATATTCGTAAGTCAGGGATTTTACTGAGAAATATTTTTACTTTTCAAACAAGAGAAATGAGAACAGACTGAAAATATTGTAGCATCATCTCAAACTTATAAAATTATCTCTAAAGTATACACTTTGTTAATATCTGATTTCTCTCAAAACTCTTGGAATTAAAATTAAAATGGGAAAAAAGTTACAACAAAAATTCCTATATCTCTTTGGAACGGGTTATTAACATGAAGGAATGGGGCTCAAATCAACTAGATTTAAGGCAGATACAACATAATATACTTCATCATACATATTACACTCCACATCGTCTAAATTTAATGAACCCTAAAAATATCTGATATGTGTCCATGGTTCCAGTTTTCTCCGGGCACCTTGGAGCACATGCTACTGTTGTGCCCAGCTTTGAACAGGTGGTGGATTTGATACTATCCTTTTATCACAAACTGTCTCCAGAACTCTTTACAGAGATCATTTTGGATGCTACTCTGATGTGGAGGCCCTACTAATAATTTGCAATTCTATTCTCATACTGTTATTAATATTGGACTTATTAGTGCATTTAAAATAATACTAATGAAGTGGAAGGATAAAGATCCACCTTGTTATGATAATTGGGTGAATTCAATGGTGACTATACACCAAATAGAAAGAGTGTTTTATCAGAACACTAAACAGATTACTAGATTTATGAAGATATGGACCCCTTCTGCAGTACATTATGAGCATTCCATATCTAATAATGTTAAATTAAATTTAATTTTTTGAGTACACTGTGTACTTATGGTGAGGAGATTTATCGAACAAATGTGAATCTGCCATGTATTCTGATCTCTCAGATAAGCTATTTTTGTTATGCTATGTTTATCATTACTGAAATATTTAAATGTGCAGCCATTATGAGTTATTTATTGCATTTAGTATTGTATGTATGTGATTTCTATGTTTGCAATAAAAAACGTTTGTGGTATTTGATATTCTAGGAGAGGGCTTACATTTCTCTTGTTTATTTATTATATATTTTGTAGTCACAAGCACAGTCCTAAGAATGAGTCTATGCTGAGTTTGTATTTAGTAAATGTGCTGAAAATTGACACTTTTCCTTTGACTCAGAAGAAATTTAAAATCACTTCAACCTTCGAACAAGTACAAAAAAGGACCTAACACTCTAGCTTTCCCAGGTGACCAGGGCTAGCCCTATGGCCTCTTTTCCTACCCAGTAACTCACACTATCATCCCACCCCAGACATATTTTTAAAGCAAACTTCCAGCTCCTGGTACTGCACTGTGACAAGTACAGAATGACATTTGTTTAAAGACTTACTGGAGAACTGGGGAGGGTGGAAGAGGTTGTGATTGACTGGAGTGGGTGAAAGGTGATGGGGAGGTATTTTATTTATATTTTCAGCCTGAGAGGCACACAGAGTCTGAATCAAAGCTGAACTGAAGTTGCTAGTTTTCATATTCAATCACCATTACATGGTCGATATCTCTTCTGAGAGGTGTCTGTACATTTGCAAATCTTTCTGAAGCAACACTAATTCATTTGACTCTTCTCTATTACCAGCTTGGGAAAATGACTGATAAAACACAAAATTGCCCACTAAATTATTTATACATTGCAGATCTATTGTGTAATGCACACAATTGATCTTAATGCCTGATCAATTGGACCCCTAGTTTGTAATTAATCTGTTTCTCAATGCAAGATCATTGTGTAGAGGTTCTGATGCATTAAATATGTCTATTATTGAACTGTACAGTACCTACAGTAAAAGAAATGCTGTTCTTTGAAAATCTTGGTGCAATTGTGAATCCTAGCTTTTACTTCACAAAATCGTTGCTTTGGGGAAGGGAGAACTGCAGGTAACTACACATGCTACAGTATATTCTGCATTTTAGGAGGTGTTTTGTAAGAAAAAATGTATTCCCATGGTCTCTGCTCTTGATATCTCAAAGTTTTGACCTCTGATTTAACACCTGTGTCTGTCATATGATTAGCAAGATAACCCTTTAATTCCCCTCAAAGCAAAATACACCATCAGATTTTCATATTAAATATTGAAAATTGCTGTTCAATCTGAAACCAAAGGGCTAATTCTTAGGAACTCATGAACAGAGGAAATACAGTGTGGTCTAGCAGTTAGAGTACTAGCTGGTACCAGGAGATCTTAGGTTCAAACCATGCTAAAACCAAATACTCCCTGTATGACCTTGGACAAGTCATTTAACTTCCCAGATCTCCAGTTCACCCAGCTGCAGAAAGGGAAGAAGCAGGACCCAACTGGAAATGAGATGCTGCATCTAAACTAGGCTACCCTGGTAAAAACAATGATGAACTAAAACAAAAATAATAAAAATGCAGGAGAAAACAAGGCCAGGGTTCATGTTGTTCTCCTCTATCTAGGCAACTGTTCCAAATATTTGGTTTTGTACAGTCTTTGAAGCAGATTTTCCAAAGATTTTGGGCACTTTGCATGCATAATATATTATGCTTATTTCTGGAATTTAAAATGGAGGGATGGGTGGATGGATGCTTGCATATATGATGAGCATGAATAATGACTGTTCCTTAGCAAAATGGCTCAGGCACCCTTTTGCTTGATTATCTTATTCATTATTCAGTCATCAAGGAAAGCATGTAACCAAATGTACAGTAGTTCTAGCATGGACCCCATCACCTTCACAACCACTGGACCACCAGGCAGATTAATTATTATTAGAGTTCTGAAGAATGATACATTCTGACAGCAGAATTCAGTAGAATTGCCATTTCACTTTGGAAATGTTTTGAATTCTGCAAATTTCATTCATGAGTATACTACCTATTTGATATGTACTGAAAACTGCAGACTATTGTACGACAGTTAATATAAACTATGGATTTGTTTTCTGCAATTTTTCTTGCACATTGAATAGAAAGACACCAATGTCAACTGCAGCACTTTTTGCTTAAGTTAACATAAACTGCATTTTTTTTTTACAGTTTTTATTGCATTCATGATAACATTTATAATAAAATAAACATAAAATAAACTGGAATTTTGCCATTTTCTGCAGAAAAAGTGGGTCTGATTCTGCAGATTCAGCAAGGGCTGAATTTCACAAAATTCTGATAAAATTCAAAATTCCACACAATTCCAGGGAAGTGGAATTTATGGGTTCTGCAAAGTACTTTTATCTCAAACTGAATATGCAATATATTTTGTTGACTGGAAGGGGAAGGATGGAAGGATGGGAATTCCAGTGACAGTCCTGTATTAACCCCATTGCAGAGTCAACCCAATTGACCAAGCTTGCCCATGTTTAGGAGCCCTTTGATACATTTCAAGATTTTAGCTAAAGCCAGCCAGTGGCACCAGATGCTTTAGCTGCCACCATGCTAGCAATCTGGGTTCAATGACATAATTTCTGGGGACAGAAAAAATGGGATTGATTAGTGTCAGAATCAACTGTTCATGGATTACCTGACCTATTGACTGTAGTGGTGGAGGCAAGGTGGCAAGCATTGTGCACAGTTCATGGGCTATGAATGCCCTTCTGCCTCACTGCTTTGCCTGACTGCCCTATTAAACAATTGGCTGGAAACAGGAGTGGTTCTAGAGAACTGCAGGAGGGCAGATGTAGTCTCACCCATAAAAGGGCAGCAGGGAGAAGGCTGTCAACTGTACGTTGGTCAGTCTAATGTCAGTGGTGGAGAAGTTAATAGAAACACTATCTAAAGAAAGGCTAGTGGAATATCTTGAATCCAGTGGTTTACAAGACCTGAGACAGCATGGATTCACAGGAGAGGGAGAGGTTATGTCAGATGAACCTGATTGATTTCCTTAATGGGTGAACAGGGAAATAGATCAGGAGGGCAGTGGACATGGTCTACATGGACTTCAGCAAGGACTTCAACACTCATACCACATAGGAGACTTATAAAGAAACTGGGCAGTTTAGGGTGAGACCCAGGTGGTCAACTGGGTAAGGAACTGGTTGATGGATACGCAACAGGGAGTGGTGGTAAATGGCATTCACTCTAATTAGGAAACAGTGACCAGTGGGGTACCTTGGGGCTCAGTGCTGGAATCAGTTCTTTCAATGTTTTCATAAGCGACATTGCAGAAGATCTGGAAGGAATGTATGCCTCTTTGCAGATGACATCAAAATCTGCAATAAGGTAGATACCTGGAGGTGGTGGAGAGGATGAGCAGAGACCAGAGAAAACTTGAGGAGTGGTTGAGAGTATAGCAGTTGGTTTCAATGCAAAAATGTTCAAAATCATGCACCTAGGATGCAGAAATCCAGGGTGGTGTATAAAGGGGGATTGACAGTCACAAAGAAGGAAAGAAACATTGAGGTTATCATGTCAGATGGCCTTAAGGTAATAGAGCAGTGTGACAAGGTAGTAGGCAGGACCAGTGGGATGCTGGGATGCAAAGGTAGGGGACTTACCTGTAGAAGGAGGGAGGTGGTATTGCCCTGTATAGACTGTTGGTGAAACACCTCCCCAGTACTTTTTCAGTTTTGAAGAACGTATCACAGGAAGGACATAGACAGGTTAAAGCCTGTTCAGAGAAGGGCAACCAAAATGGTGCAGGGTTGCATCAATGCCCTGTGAGGAGAGACTAAGGGATCTCAATATGTACACCATAGAAGAGAAGAGGAAGGGGACATGACAGAGACCTATAAGTACCTCACAGGGGTAAACAAGGTACAGGAGGGGAGTATTTTTCAGAGGAGAAGGTGCACCTAGACAAGATGGCATGCAATGAAGCCGAAGGAGGGGGGAGTATTAGGAGGGATGTAAGGAAGTACTTATTCATTGAAAGAGTGGTGGACACCTGGAACAACCTGTCAGTGGAGGTGGAGGGAGGAAAACAGTGGTGGCTTCAAGCATATGTGGGATAGGCACAAAGGAATCTTGTAGAAAAGCATGGAGGAAGAAGCCAGAGATCAGACAGGGTCTTCAGTGATGGTGTGGCAGGGACAAACTAGGCAGACTAGGTGGGCTAAGCACTCCTTATCTGCTGACAAGTTCCATGTTTCTGTGTTTCTGATCAGGGTCAAGTAAAATTCTTTTTAGCACATGCACCAATGTTGACTCACCCTCAGCACAGCACATCCTGTCTTTCTTTGCCATCCCTACAAGACTCATCGTTAGTTGCCTTTGTCCACTTAGGATTCTTAGTCACTTGCAATTTCAACACACTGAGTGCATTGAGCCAGATAGACTGCCTTGGAGGGAGCAGGCTGCAGCTGAGGACAGGTCACCGGGAGGGAGCACCCAAAACTAAGTGAAACCACTGATGTGTGTGACTGGCAGCCACTATCAGCAGCACTGCCACTCAGCCACTGCAGTAACCAAAAATGCCTTGGGCTGGGCACTGGGGTTGATGCTACAATGGTGAGAGCTGGAGTAATAAATGATAAGGAACCAGTCAGGTACTTACCTCTCAACCTGTTTTCAAGATGTACTGGAATTACTTTAAAAATAAACATGAAAATTGGTTAAATACTGGCTGGTTTGTGAAGCTGAATGAGGTGTTGTCAAAGGCTGTTTTTGTGGAAATAGGGAATAGGAATATGGTTAATAATATTGATTCATTTGTGAACAAGGTAACTGTAAGGTTAAAAGATATTGCAATGCAACAAGATATGGGAAGAATCCATGAAATTGACACACTGGGGCTATACTCTAGTATTAAAATAAATTGGGGTACTGAGAGGTACTTATTAAAATGTGACAATTTTAAACATAGAATTTGCTGTGTATGATAAGATTAGCCAGCTTAGGGCAACACTTTTTCAACTTAAGTAATAAACTTTATGGTATGAGCATGGGAAAATGTAAGGTGTGTCTAAAATGATTTAGAAATTGTGCATGTACTAACTGAATGTGAAATATGACAAGAAAAAAGAAAGAAATGGCTTAATCTACTAATTGATCTACAGGGGGTGATTTTATTAAGATATTGTTCAGTTTGACTGATATCAAGTATATGTATGGGTTAGCAACATTTTTACACTAAAACCTGACTGAAGCATAATGAGATTTGTATTTACTGCATATTGTCTGATATTTAAGAAGTGTCTATGTTTATTTATATTGTGACTTTTGGATGTAACAAATGTGTGTTTTATACAATCCTTTTCATCAATAAAAGAATCTGAAAAGAATCTGAATCTGTTTTCACTGATGTGTGGACCTTTACACTCACTCAAACATACAGTTATGTGGCTGGCCATCAAAATGTGGGTTACATCATCAAATCATTGGGATTTAAGCTCAGACCACTTTGAAACTATCTGTAAAACTTTAATTGTTGCATAGCATCATGGAGTACTGCATTATGAATATCTGTTTGAATTATTTAGTCAACAATGTGAGACACATGATGGGAAGGGAGAGGTCACTGGACACCAGTGACTGCTTACAAAGGCTGGTAAGAGGAAAAGAGTACACTGGAAATATGGAATTTCTTGGTGCATAAAGCAATAATGTTAGTTGAGACCAGAGCATTGCGAACAAATTACTAGGCATCTGTTGCTGTATTAATTATCCATCTTAGAAAGGATTGCTACAAATTGTGAAAAACTACATTTAGAAGCACCAGCTGGTGTTACAACATGAAACTATAAAGAAATCGGAAATGTGACATTAGGGTGAAAATTCTCTTGAATCTTTATGATAGTGAGGTGTGGTGTGGTGTGGTATGGCGTGGCATGATGTGGTGTGGTGTGGTATGGTGAGGTGTGGTGTGGTGTTGTGTGTGTGCTGTGCTGTGGTGTGCTGTGGTGTGCTGTGGTATTCCTAGGTCTTGAATGACTGCTCAAAGAATCAGTGGCATAACACTAACTTCAGCCTCCTATCTCAAAGGACAGCAGAACATGTGTTGGTATGTGAGTAAACTTCCATGCCTTAAAAGACAGTGACAAAGTTAGGATAATGCCAACTCACACAACAACAAATCCAACAAAAAACACACATTTTCCTACTTTTGCAGCTTTGTGCTGCAACCCTAACTGGTGCTTAAATGTAGTTTTTTTGTTTTGCTTTTTTGTTTTTGCACTGCAAGGTGGCTTACAGTCAAAATGTATAAAACACATGTTGTGCAGAGTGTTTTGAATCATGGTGTGGTTCTAGTGTGTTTGTTCCTTTGTTTGCTGTTGTGAATTTTTCTAAATTTCCAGCCCTGTGGATATCCATGTTTGAATTTTTTACTTTTCTTTTCCTTCAATGTCCCTCATCCCATTAGGAAGTGATGCATCTGTGACCATAGTTTCAGCAAGTGTTGGTTTAGTGTCAAGTTTACAACCATACAGCTGTGATTTTAAGTGCCTCTTCTTAGCAAGTGAACACTAATAAAGGCTATATTTCCAGTCTGACAATCACCTGAGGGATAATTGAGTGGGCTATTCTGAAAGGAAACAGTTAAGACTCCTCACTAATTACAGCATTGATGACCTGGAGTGATTTATGTACTTTTTACAGCTGTGAGTAGTTTGATGAAACAGAAAGCTTTAGAAACCAAACAGTAACTCCTGCTGGTTAGACTAAACAGATACCTAGAAAACAAAAAAATTGGATTAGATTGAGTTATTTAATCGAGATGAGAACGTCAGGCTATTAGAAGCAGATTACAGTTGCAATAGCCATCACTCTATGAATCAATGATCTTGGTGTATCACTGTCACATGGGACAAAAGGCATTGTAGAAAAAAAGTAAAAGCAATTAAAACTTCAAATGCAGACATCCCCAGAGACCATAAAACTAGCAGATAAATTTAGGGAAAAACATTAGAACCCAAACAAAGGAATGGACACACTGGGACTATATACACAAATCAAAATACAATACACAACATATAGTTTTGCAGATTTTGACTGTAGTTCTCCTTTAAGACTTTCATATAAATGATTTTGAATAAGAGCATTTCAAGTACTTTAGGATATCAAAGTTTTCTGATGATGCCAAAATGGAGGGTACAGTAAATAATGAGGATAAATGCTGCCAAATTCCATGGGATTTGGAGCTCTAGTCTAATAAAAGTCTAATACAGTTCAATGTCGACAAATACAAAATATGTCTGGGGTGGAGAACCAGAAAGAAGAATATATATTAAATGGATTAGCCATGCAACATTCTGACCAGAAACAGGATATAGAGGTTATCGTGGAAATATCCTTGAAATATTCAGCACATTAGAAGATGTCAGTGAATAAAAAAACGGCAAAGTAGGTTACCTAAACAGAGTCAAAGTACAGTATATGTATTATTTTATATAAAAGATTATTATGTTAAACATTTATTTATATAGCACCCTTAATGCAAGCATCTCAATGTGTTTTACAATCAACACAGAGCTCACACTGAGCCATCAAAAGTACAGTGAACTCTGTGATAGAATGCAGGAGTCATTATGCAACAGCACACTACACAACAGCTCTCCAACTCTCTGTGCTGAGATGCAGACAAATTTAATGAACCAGGTTAATCTATTGATGGATTAGTGAATGAAGAAATGTGATAAGGACATACTACTTTTTCCAGTTGCCATGGAATCTTTAATAGCCACATGAAACACCACCAGAACAGGCAGATGGGACCTTGGTTTAACATCTCATCCAAAAGATGGCACCTCATAACAGTACAGTGTCCCCAAGCAACTTGCTGGGGCATCCACATGGCTATTTATAATACTCACCACACTGAAAGAGAAAAAGTGCTCAAAATGACAGAAGTTCCAATTGTAACAAACAAGTGAGGCTTTATTGTGGTCACTAAAACCGCTGAGCTGCCCCAACAGCCAAGCCCAGCACTTGAACTCTAACCGAGAAAAAAGCCACTATGGTTCTCAAAAGAGGTGGCAGGGAAGGTTAGGGAGAAAAGATAGCATTTAGGAAGTATAAGGAAACACAGAAGGAGCAGAACAGAGAACTGTACCAGTTAAGGCAGAAGGAAGCAGGAGAGAAGTCAGAATACCAAGGCCAAAACTGAGGAAAAGATAGCCAACTCTGTTAAGAAGGGGATAAAACCTTATAGGTATGTCAAGGAGTGTGAAAGACAAAGGGAGGGATAGTGAGGCTGAGTAGAATAGATGGTGGGTGGGTGGGCAGAGAGGGACAGTGAAAAGCAGGGATACTGAATGAATACTTCTGCTCAGTATTCACAAAAGAGGAGGAGGGGAGGCACCTAATCCAATTAACAGAAGTACTCTGGATAGGGGTTGATCCCAGTCCTTTCATAGAAGAAAGGGTTCTGAAATAACTCATAAAACTGAAGTTGGACAAAGCAATGGGGCCTGATGGGATTTACCCCATAATTCTAAAAGAATTAAGAAGAGAACTAGTGACACCACTGACTACCCTTTTAACAACTCATGGGAGGATGGTGTGGTACTTGAGGACTGGAGGAAGGCAGATGTGATTCCCCTTCACAAAAGTGGGAGCAAGACACAGGCAGGAAACTACAGACCTGTCTGTTTGACCTCTGTGGTACGGAAAGTGATGGAATCACTTCTGAAGGAAAGAATTGTTGAGTACCTAGAGGAGTGGGGCACAGGACCCAAGGCAGCATGGGTTCACAGTGGGAAGGTCATGTCAGACAAATCTAATTGATTTCTTTGACTGGGTGACCAAAGCAGTAGACATGGGAGGGTTGTGGATATGGCCTACCTAGACTTTAGCAAGGCATTTGACACAATCACACACAAAAGATTAATAAACAAATTAACCAGCATGGTAGTGGGTCCCAGGGTGGTAGCCTGGGTAAAACACTGGCTGGACAATAGGACACAGAAGGTAATTGTAACGGAGTCCACTCTAAGAAAGTGGGGTTACTAGTGGGGTACCACAGGATCAGTACTGGTCCAGTCCTTTTTAATGTCTTTATAAGTGACATTGCAGGAGGGACTGGAAAGAAAAGTATGGCTCTTGCAGATGACACAAAGATCTGCAACAGGGTTGATACAAGAGGTGGAAAGGATTAGAAGGGACTTGGCAAGGTTGGAGGAATGGTCAGAAGTATGGCAGCTTGGATTCAAGGCAAAGAAGTGCAAAATAATGCACCTGGGAAACAAAAACTCTAGGGAAGATTACACAATGGGGGTAGTAACAACAACAAAATGCAAAGGGACCTGGGGTAATCATATCAGATGACCTTAAGGTTGGCAAGCAATGTGAGAAGGCAGTAGGGATTGCTGGGGGATACTGGGATGTATAGGGAGAGGAATCACTAGCACAAAATAGGAAGTTGTTATCCCTCTGTACAGAGAGTTGGTGAGACCCCATCTGGAGCACTGTGTCCAGTTCTGGAGACCCCATCTCTGCAAGGACATAGACAGGATGGAGGCAGTCAGAAGAGGGCAACTAAAATGGTGTAGGGTCTACAAGAGAAGCCATACGAGGAGAGACTAAAGGAGCTTAATATGTATGCCCTTGAGGAAAGGGAGGGGGACATGGTAGAAACTTTCAAGGACCTCAGTGGAATCAACAAAGTCCAAGAGGTAGCATCTTTCAGAAAAAGAGATGTGCAAGAACAAAGGCACAATTTGAAGATAGAGGGGATGGCTCAGGGACAAGATGAGAAAGTATTTTTTCACAGAGAGGGTTGTGGACGATTGAACAGTCTTCCTGAGGAGGTTGAGGGGTCTAAAACTGTGGGAGAATTCAAGAATGCATGGGACAGACATAAGGCAATTCTTGTGTGGGGTAGGAAGAAAGAGGCTGTTGGTTAACTAGGATCTGCAGCTTATCCTGTAGGTAGGAAATGGGCAGACTAGGGTGGGCCAAGCAGTCCTTATCTGCTGTCAAAGTCTATGTAATTATGAGTTCTTCTTTTGGGGGTATGGCTGGAAGGGCTGATATTTAATCAGATATATTAAAGTGATAAAATACAAGTAACATATTACAGTCTACTCAAGTATTTGACACAACTATACAATGCCTCATGCTGTTCAGATGAATAGACACCTGCCCTATTGAATAGTGAAAAATTAATGTTTGAGGCAGTTTTAAAGATATCAAACAACAATAAAAGGAAAAAGGGAGAACAAACCAAAATTACCCACTATATCTAATTAGAAATAAACGTAACCATACTGTCATAATAATAATAGCCATAACAAGTGGAATCAGAAAATTAACTTGAGATTACTAGAAACAGACATCTAAAGGTACATATCTTGAAATTTCTCACTAGCACATTAGACAAATACAAAAATCAATTAAAATAAAAGTTCATGAAAAAGCGTGACAAACAAAACCAAACACTCCACAAGGGCAGCCTAGAAGGATATAATGTCATAGACAAGAAATCTTAAGAAATAACTACATAATAAAAAACATTGCTTACACCTGGTACACATCCAAAGGATGGCACCTCATTACAGTACATTGTCCCAAGCAATGTGCTGGGGCATCCAAATGGTTATTTATAACCAAAGGGAAACAGCTTCCTGCACAGCTACAAGCATCACTTCCTGAAGCAACTGATGATCATTGGAGGACTCTGATCCAACTACTGACCAGGTCTGACCCAGTATAGCTTCAGAGATCTGGCAGGAGTTATGGCTCCAAGATGGTAAGATAGAAGACATCAGGTAAGGTTAGACCACAGCAAAAAAACAGAGGAGGCCTGCACTCTCCACCAGGGTGATGAATATCTCAGAAAAGTGACACACTCATATGCCATGCAGAGTATAATTTAATAAAAATATTCTAGGCATCGAGGCACAATGGACCACCTATAACCATGTTCCCAAGTGCTTTGAACTTCAATGTTCCTTCATTGAAGGGACCCTGTACAACTTCCGAGATCTGGTGGGATCAAGCTCCAAGGCTGAATGGCTGTAGACATCAAGCAAGGTTAGAGCCCCACCTGAAGTACAGTATTAACCTTTATAATACAGTATATGAAGGATGTTACTGCCTGGAAGGAGTGCAGTGTAAGGCACTGTAGGGCAATCAAGATAATTCCTTTTCTGGCCTCAAGGGTCTAACTAAAAACAAAGGTTAAGGATGTATTCTCCCTGAAATAGAGACTTCAAAGTAACCTAATAGAAATCTTTACAATTGTGAAAGATTTTGTTTGATCCATTCATTTTTTTAAGTTTTAAAGGGTTTAAAACTTTTGGAACATAATCTAAAACATTGTAAACTAGGGCCCAGATAGTCCAAAGGGTTGCGATGGTGCAACAGTGTTGGCCATGCACAACCCACTGATGCGCTCTGGCGTGATATTCAAATGGAAATTGTGCCTAGCACAAATCCGATGCACCGGAGCGCATCAGTAATGTATGTGGCACAGGTGGGGGTGTGCTCATGCATCTCTGCACATCCCGATATTCAGCTCGGGATGTGCTGAGTCCATGTGCAACCCTCACTTGCGCCCGCACACAGTTGATCCAAAAAAAGGAATAACGGTTGGCCACTCACAGGTGAGCTGCCGCATTGCAGGGCACAACATGGCAGCTGCCACCTGTTGGTGGCCACCCGAGCTCGGCTGTACCTGGTGGCACCCCACATGCCCGATCGTGGGCATATGTACAAATATGCCCTCCAAAATCCCTGGTGGTCCAGTGGACCGCGTCAGCCCAATCGCAGGCATTTGTTTAATAAAACTATGTCCAATGCTTCAGTGCATGCAACTCGGGTTCGGGAATGGACTCGGGTCGCTGGAGAGTCAGGCTGGGGTGCAGTAGGTTTGAGTGTCCCATGACTGCTCACCTACCCAGGGGTGGGAGGGTAACCAGGACCACTGCATGGTACCCCTGGCAGAGGCCAGGGATCCAGTCGCAGCGAGCCTGAACGTTAGGGGCGGTGAACGTCAGCTACACCTTGACATTCATGGCACACCACACCCCAGAGAAAAGCGGAAATACCAGCCTCGGGTTCGCCGGATGATGGCTGCCCGCTCTGCTGACCCGAGGGTCCTGTGCCCTCTGATCCCACCTCAGCAGCGCCCAGGGACTGGACGCCAGCACGCTGGGGCCCCACCCCCAGTGTCTTTCCTCGGAGGAGGGGGACCCACTTGGCAAGGAGATATGCCGGGCCACCCTGGGTCGGCTGTGATGTGAGGTGAGGGAGGGCGACAGGGACGAGGGGTCACGAGTGGCAATGTGCAGCTGGAAGGAGTGGCAAACCCGGAGGCATGACCGGAGGGAAAAAAAAAAAAACTATGTCCAATATCCCTGGTGGTCCAGTGGAGAGCTTGCAGCCCATTAGGCATATTTATAAAACTACATCCAATATACCTTCGTGGTCCAGCGGACCTCCTTACCGCCATTGAGTCACTGCCCGCCCCCAGTCAGAGGTGGGCGGTGCACCCACCCTCCTGCCACCCCGCCCCACCAACTGACACTATAGGTAGGGCTGTAGGCCCATTGGTCCCTGGCGTGAGCCAATGGGCATGCAAGCCTACTGTACTACACAGTCCAGATATGTGAATGGATCCATTCACACAACTGGAATGTGTAGTATGGTAGGCTGCAGGCCCATTGGCTCACGCCAGGACCAATGGGTGTACAGCCCCACCACGGTGTCAGTCGGTGGCGGCGGGCTGTGGGCGGTGGGTGTTGCCGCCCACCACTGACCTGGGGGAGCAGGGCAGTGGGGCTCAGTGGGCAGGTGGGGAGGGGGTCCACTGGGATATTGACATAGTTTTATTATACAAATGCTCTGCGATCGGCTGCAAGAGGTCCACTGGACCACCAGGATATTGGACTTTATTTTATTCATACTTAAGCCCGTGATCGGGCTGTGAGCAGTCCACTGGACCACCAGGGATATTGGACTTTATTTTATTCATACTTAAGCCCGCGATCAGGGCTGCAAGCAATCCACTGACCACCAAGGATATTGGACTTTATTTTATTCATACCAAAGCCCGTGATTGGCTGCGAGCGTCCACTGGACCACCAGGGATATTGGACTTTATTTTATTCATACTTAAGCCCGCGATCGGGCTGACAGTGGTCCACTGGACCACCAGGGATATAGGATGCAATTTTATTTTACAAATGCCCACGATCAGGCTATGGGGCCATTGCCGCGCTGTGCAGGGTGTCAGTCCCTAATGGCTGCTGCCTGGCAGGGCGCCAGGTGCAAGTCGCCGGGATTGGTGCACTGCATGTAAATGGGCCATAATGACATGCAATGGCCCCATTTGCACCTTCCTGCATACATTATGGCCCCATTTGTATGTGCACTTTGAATATCGTGGTTGCTGTGCATAGCGAACGGAACTTGCGCTTAGCGCATCCCCCTGCTCCACTCTGGCCACTTGCGCTGGTGCAGTGCCACTGCGCCATGCACACTGGCGGGTGGTTAGGGTGTGATATTCAACGATGCTGTGCCATGGTGCAGCTCCGTTGAATATCACCCGTCAATGCCCCCGCGCAGGAAAATTGCACTGCGCTCATGCTTGCGCCACAGCCTGGCGCAGTTTGAATATCCGGCCTAGGAGTAAAAGGGCAAAGTAGTCATGTCTTTGTGACTGTAATGAAAATAATCATATAAAGTAAACTGACAAAGAAGGCTATCAAAACAAATTATGTAAACATGATTAAGAGACAACATGATGTCTTTCTGGAGAAACTGGGGACAGAGATGAGTTGATGAAAAACTAAGCAGGTAGGACTAATGTACTTAAATGAGAAGGGTCTGCTAGGACCAAAAGGTTAAGGTTATATTCTGTTCTCACAATTCTTGTGCTTTTGTTTTCTTATGTGCTTATGAGCTGGGTTTGCATCCCAATACTAGAACTTCAACTTTAGTCTTGTGGAAGTTATGCTGCTTTCTGTTGGTGAAACATTTGCTCTTCAGGGAAGACTTTACAGTCTCCAGTGATGTGATCACCTCCTTGAGATGGCAACTATCTGCAGTCAAGGATGGTAGTATCTGTCGATAATGGGAGGATCATAGATGTAATCTGTAACTCAAGAGTGGCCTCTGAACCAGGGGTTCTAAACCCAGTGTTTATATGTCTGCCTCTTGGTAGAAGAGAAAGTTACTCCATTTTATGTTGCAGCTCCCTCAGTGAGGTCAATTCCTGAGGTTACACTAGCTCTCCACTGGAGAAACTGGTTCCATCATGCATTTTCTCCATTTCCACTAATTCACTAAGCGTTGTTGAAACCGAGAAGGATTCAATGATTCTGATAGCACCGTATGAAAAGATAGTCTTGGTACTCAATGATGCTGACAATGTCAGAGAGTATTGACTGACCTGCCACTGAAACGACCTGCTGATTCTGTCCCATGGCAGGGTGAATGATCTAGTCCTCATATCCCATCCTTTGAGAGCATGATTCTAGCATGCACCTCTTAACCCAGGTCTTGTCAGTCTTGTAAGTTGCTAGAAAGCCAGCAACTAGGAAAGCTCATTATTTAAAATTGTCAATATTCCATATTTGCTGACTATTACCATGCCACTGCAAAATTGTACATACAGTACACTGTATCAGTAGTATTGGACTACTCGTACATTTACAGGCCAAAGGTTTGAAACCCCCACTCTGCAGGTGCATTTGGCAGCTGTTTCGTCTTTCAAATCTGCAGGCAGGAACAAATTATTTGCAGTTCATATAAAGTTCAAGTTATTTTCAAAAGCCTGAACACAGAACTACAAAGGAACCAGGTCCACCACTGAAATTGAACCTGCTTCTCTAACAAGGCTATCTGGTTAGAATAACATTTCCTGAATCTTGTAGCATAAACCGCCCAGTCAGGACAGTGCAAGCAGGAATAGCAATAGGGTAGAATAGCATCTACTAGCTACTGCTACCACTGTCACTATTCAACCAGGATACAAGCAGTGGAGAAGAGAGAAGAAAGTGTGCTTGCTGGCTGAGCTGCCCTGTGGTGGAGCAGTTTGGGGCAGCAGCTCAGCTTGGCACAGGTTGGGAGAGACCAGGGTTCTAATTTTCATGTTGAGAAACTTAGTGTTTTACAAAGGGCCATGGAAACAGTATTTCACGGCCCCACAAATTTGTTTTCTTCCCATGATCTGCTGCCCTCAGAATGGGAATCTTAAAGTATGGGGGATGCGGGGAAAGAGTGCCCCACATGGGGGGTAAGGTGCAAAGTCCACCATATAAAATACATCTTACGGTATTTGTTGTTTACAATGGTAGTGGTGGTGTGCAACCACTACTATTACACTGTGTTGGCTGACGGCATTCTTTCTTGCTACTATGAGTGAAGAGCTGTCAATACAGCACTGTTCTGGATAGCACTGTTATTGACAGCGCTCTTCAAACCTAGTGCCATAACAAGAAATGAATCTCTCTTTGAGCCTATGTTTTCATAAGAGCTCAGATATTTAACCTGGAAAGATGTGTCTCAGTAGCTAGTACTTCTTCAAGAAGGGTTGGTGAGTTACAAACACTTTGCACACACCTTAATTTTATTGTGCTTTTATCGGACAAGGTGGTTAGAATACATGTGAAATTTTTACTTAAAGTGCCCTCATCAGTTTGCATAAATCAGACTGTAGCATTACCTATATCTTTTCCATATCCTACTACAATGTAGGAGACTAGAAACTTCACAGTCTGAATATGTGGAGATCTTTAGTTTCCACATGCAAAGGACAAAAAGCCTAGAACTGAAAGCAAAGAATTGTGTGTCATGATGGCAAGGTAAGGAAATGTAAACTCGTCATGAGCTGGACAATTTCTCATTGGATTATTTCTTGTATTGAATTTCTGCTATGGTAAGGCTGGCAGTTTACTTATTGAAAACTGCTAAGTGGGACAGGCACACTGAGCCAAGGCTCATTTCCAGTTTCAAGACCTAAGAGCACATTCCATCACAGCTATATCTGCCACAGTGAAAGCATTAAGGGTATACCTTGTTAGAGGTGTGTAAGTCAGCCATATTATCTACAATATACAACTTCTGTGATCACTACTGTCTGGACATCCTGATGAGGAGGGATGCCATTATTGGTACTTCTGTGTTTCAGAAACTTTTTATATTGTGTCTAGATCCTGCCTCCCAAGGGACTTCTTGGCGTCTGCTATTTATATGGCATCATACATACACTTTTCTTGCTGGAAGAAACAATTACTCACTGTAGTAATTATGTTTCTTCTGGACTGTGTTTTTGTGAGTCATACAAACCTCCCTACCTCTCTTTCTAAAACCTGAATAAAAGAGTTCTTCATGTTAAGTCAAACTAAATGTTTTAAACCTGTTCCTGACTGAATAGCTACAATTTAAAACTTTGCAGTTCTTACATTTTGTCATATTGGTGTGGCAATCTAGCCTAGAGGATAGATGAATGAGTTTGGTATATGCAGCAGACCTGGGTTTGATTTCCACAACCTCCACTTGCATTCTGTGGGACATTGAGCAAGTCATTTAAACTCCCTATGCTCCTGGGTCACACCTGAAAATGAGCTTCAGCTCAGCATGACCTTCCAGCCAAAATGTAAAATAAAAATAAATAGATACAGTGGGTCACCTGTTAAAGGCAGCCTGATTTGTCAGAGGTTTCCCTAATGAAATGCCTGGGGTGAAGGCAGTGGTTAGGAGGAGGAGGGAGGGGAGGGTATAGGGAGGGGACAGAAGGGATTGACTGAAGGAGTATGGGAAAAGAGTAGGAAGCAGGTGATTGGTTTGAGGGCAAGGCTAGGGGATGGCCAAGGAAGGGTATATAGGTGGTTGCTGGAAGGAAAGAGGCTGTCTATTTTGCTAGTGCTCAATACTAGCACTTCAATTGGCAGGAGTCACTGACAGATCGGTCTGCAGAATTCTGGTACAGGTAAAAAAAGCTAGTACTGAAGCAGTATGGTCTGCTGGTAAAATAGAAATTGATGGATAAGGGACTGTGTGGTTAATAGATCTTAGATGGGGCTATTGGGGAGACATGTTTGAGATAGGTGGTTAGAGCACTTATCAAGTTCTGCAGATGGGCAGGTAGTTGTTTTGCTGCAGGAAAAGATAAAGAAAGAAAGCAATTGGGCTCAGACAGCAGGATCAGGCATAGCAAGGCAGGGACATGGAGCAGAGTGCAAACAGCAGGGTATTGCTCTTGGGAAAAAGGTTTTGCAATGGTTGCGGTTTTGAGTGAATGGTTTGGTGGCAATGAGGCAAGCCCAAGAGGTTGGATGGTCATTCCGAGGGTCGGAGGCATTTGATGCAGATCCTGAGAAAGGTTAGATGCGCCACCCATCACATGGCATGGGGAAACAGGAATGGAAGGCTGGCTGTACCAGGTGGACAGAGGCCTCTAGATGGAGCCACATGGGTGGTTGCAGAGTGGACAGGAAGGTATCCCGTGATGATGGCGACTGTGATTGGGCACCTGCCAAAGGGCGACTCAATCAGCGGCACCTATGGATGGGGCAATTGGGGATGCTGGGCAACTTGATGGTGGGGTGGGCGAAATAGCGACTGGATGTCACTATATGTCTAACACGCATGGGGGAGCAAGCATACGCAGTGGGCTGGGAGGCGGGACGGAGGAGTTGTAGGAGGTAGCACTGTGGTGAGCTGCCGAGCTGCATTACGACATCGGGGTTGGTCCGTGGCTGCAGCAGGTATGGTGCGGGTTCTGATCCGGGCACGGGTGCCTTTGTTGCTTTTTTACCCCAAGTTGCACCCCATGAAATGTACCCCTGAAGTTGAGAATCTTTAAGTAAGGAGGTGTGAGGAGCACAGCATAAAAATCCAAGTCTCCGGTAGCCGTGTTGCTGTGCACGGGAGTCCATCGCTGAAAAAATCTTCCGAGTGTGACTTCACCTAGTGCCAGTCGCCCATCAGCGATCATCGTTATCACATAAAACCAGACAGGAGAGAAGAAGTAGAGATGGGCAATGGAAATGGAGTCCTAGAATAATACAGTACATAGAAAAATAGAATCTGTTGGCAGATAAGAACCATATGGCCCACCTAGTCTGCCCATTTCCCTACTCACTGCTCCAGCCCCAGATCCTACTTGATCTGCAGCTCTCCTGCTCTGCACATCTCCAGGGTACCCTTATGTTTATCCCATGCACTCTTGAACCCCATTGTTTTCACCCCACCACTTCTGCTGGAAGACTGTTCTATGGCTCCACCACCCTTTCAGTGAGAAAGTACCTCCAACATTACCCCTGAGCCTTTCACCTTCAGCCTGATATCATGCCCCTTGTTCTTGTGCAGAGTTTTCTAAAATATGCTTTCCACTTGTACCCTGTTTATTTCCCTAGATTACTTGATAGTCTCTATCATATCTCACCATTCTCTTCTTTCCTCCAATGAATAGATATTAAGGTCCTAAGTCTTTCCTCATAGGGCTTCTGCAGTCCATGTACCATCTTCATTGCCCTTCTCTGACTGCCTCTGTTTTGTCAATGTCCTTCCGGAGATGTGGTCTCCAGAACTGGACACAGTACTCCAGCTGAGGCCTCACCAGTGATCTGCACAGTGGCATCACCACCTCTTCCTCCTGCTTGTTATGCCCCTCCCTATGCACCCCAACATTCTGTTTGCTCTCCCTACCACCTATTCACACTGTTTGAGCACCTTAAGGTTGTCAGATATGATAACCCGTAGGTCTCTCGCCTGACTTACGGTGGCCAGAATTTCCCCACCCATCCTGTATGCCTCCTTTAAATTCCTGTGACCCTGGTGCATGATCTTGCACTTTTAGCATTGAAACTCAACTGTCAGACACCTGACCACTCCTCTAATAGGCTTAGGTCCGATCTAATTTTTTTCCACCCCTCCGGTGTGCCACTCTGTTGCAGATCTTGGCGTGATCTTGAAGAGGCACATCTTTCCCTCAGATGCTCTGCAATGTCACTAATGAAGACATTGAATAGGACTAGCCCCAGAACCAACCCCTGTGGCACCATGCTGGCCACCTCTCCTCAGATTTCATGCCATTTACCACCACCATCTGAGTCCTGTCCCTTAGCCAGTTCCCTATCCACTTTACCACCATATGACCCACTCCAGGCTCCACAATTTATTTAGCAATCTCCCTGTGCAGGATGGTGTCAAGGCTTGCTGAAATCCAGGTAGGCCACATCCACCACCCTCCCTGATCTACCACCCTGGTTACCCAGTCAAAGAAATCTATAAGATTCGTCTGACAGGACCTTCCACTGAGAATCCATGCTGCTTTGGATCCTGTGCACCGCTATTCTCCCGAAACTTCACAATCTTCTCCTTAAGTAAGAACTTCATTAGTTTCCCACTACTGAGGTCAGGCTTACAGGCCTGTATTTGCCTGCCTCATCTCTGTTTCCACTCAGGGCACCATAAACAATCAGCTAGAGCAGCAAAAAAACAGAAACAATCAGCTGCACCAGAAAAACAAGCAGGTACCTTTCTAAAAGAAGCCAAAAACAACCTGCTACAGTGAAATCAACACTAAGCAGCAACAGACGCAATAAAATCAGCAATGAGCAGTTACTTCCCTGAAATGAAACTGATTCCTTCCCCATCTAGCCTTATATGAGAAGCCAAGCAATCTACCACCAATCTGACTCAGCCCGCTTCCAGTTATCAAGTAGCTGTGGCCCAGGACAGACAATTAGCACCTCCCCAAACTACAGGGATAAACAAATATTGCATGCATCTGCTCCAATTTATCTCGCTTAACATCCAAATAAAAAATGGGTTCACCTGGGCTACTGCAGTCAGTTGGAATTCAATATCGTGGTCAAGCGCCAGCATGATGGGGTCCCTTAGTGAGTCGTGGCTGCAACAGGATGATTCCTTGGTTTCTGGATATGCCCTGAAGGGAATCCTGGTTTTGGAAGGGTTTTTGTCAGCAACAGATGGTAGTCCAGGTTATGCAGTTGCAGGTACAGGGCCTCTTGCCATAGGTAACTTTACAGGTATGTGTGGCGCTGGAGCTCCAGGTGGTACTGTAGGCAACGATGAGGGCAAGAAGGATACTAATGGTAATTTTACTTAGGGCAAGCATTTTCTGGGTACCAGTTGCACCTAGCATGTAGTAATTTTATTCCAGGTTAACGTAGTCATTAATTTATTATTTAGTTAAGATGGCATTGTTTAAATGTTTTCCTGCCACTATAGTGTGCCTTATTACGATAACAAAATGGTATAAATAATTTACACTGCATCGAGAAACCGTTCATTGCCACACAATAGAGGAAAGCATTATTGGTGCGTCTATTTAAGACAGTAGTGCAGGTTGGGCTCGAAGCATTTCCCATTAGGTGACAATCCCTGTTCTGCTTGCAAGCCACATGGAAGAATGAACGAACATGGCAGAGCAGTTGGTTTGCTCTTGATAGATTTTGCAGGAAGAGTACTTGGCTTGGGGGTGTGTGGTGTATTTTGTGTTTTAATGTTAAAAACAGAATAAAAGGCTATGTTTCAAGTGTAGTATTATGCAGATCTTCTAGCCATGTTTAATACAGATGATACAGAAATTATCAACCCTGAAGTTGGAATGAAAGCGGTGGAGTTTGCATATAGTTAAGTGTGGGGACATATTTTATGGCATGGCAGGAACAGGACACACAGTGAGAATGCACTCAAGAACGGCCATTTTGGGAACTGTGAAGAGAATGGTGGTGAGGGACAAGATGGTGGTGCAAAAGGGTGCATGAGAAGGATGCAAGCAACACAAAGGATAAAGGGGAAGGGAAGCTGGGCTGGTGAGCTTAATTGCAGTGATTGGGGTTGTAATGGCAGCAAAGAAGAACAAAACTATAAAGAATTTAGGCAGAAATTATCGATCAGCAGAGCAGGTTTCCCTTTATGATGTGAAAATCTAATTCAGGTGCACTGGCAACAGGTGGGTGAAGGATCCAGATACAGGCCTGCAGGAGTTGAATGGGCCTAGTGGAGTGATTCCAAAATAAATATCTACGTATGTATGTATGTATGTATGTGTACATATATATATATATATATATATATATATATAAATATACACACACACTGTATATATAGAGATAGATAGATAAATAGATATATAGATATTCTTTCCAAAAACTTCGTTAATGCATCAGTTAGGGTGGATACCACAGTGACAAAAGCAGGGAAAGGAGGTGTTAGGGTTTCCAACCTAATGCCCCACCCCAGGGTTCCCACCTCTAACACCCCACCCCATCCCCCACCTCCAGACACCAACAGGCATCGTGGTGTGCCATAGGGTCATAAGGCCCAACTCTCACCCCATTCCCACATGTATTATGCTTACACGCTACAGCATGGGACAATGGGGTGAAGTTAGGCCTTATGACCCCATGTACACCCTGATGCATGTTGGTGTCTCTGAGAGATGGGGATGGATGAGTGGTGAGGTGGAATCAAGGAGTGGGTGTTAGGTTGGATACCTGATGCCTCATTTCTCTGCTTTTCTTGCTGTGGTATCCCATTCTAACATGCATTGTGATTATTTTTGCAAAGAATTTCTCTTCTTTTCAGATAGTATAATTTTATCCTCATTTTACTGTGGGATTATAGGGCCCTTTGGACCCTGCACTCCCATCCCTCTATCCAGATAGTACAACAGTGTCCATATGTCATGGTGGGAGCACAGACTCCTTTGGAACCTGCACTCTCATCCCTCCATCCAGATAGTACAACAGTGTCCACATTCATGGTGGGGAGCGCAGGGTCCCTCCATCAAGTTAGTACAACAGTATCCATATGTCACGGTGGGAGTGCAGGTCCTTGGACCCTGTGCTTCCATCCCTTCTTTGACATAGTACAACTGTATCCATATGCCATGGTGGAGCACAGTGTCCAAGGAGACCCCCTTCATTGAGATAGTACAACACTGTCCATATGTCATGGTGGGAGTGCAGGGTCCACTCCCATACCTCCATCAAGATAGTACAACAAGATCCATATGTCATGGTGGGAGCGCAGGGTCCTTCAGACGCTGCGCTCCCATCCCTCCATCCAGATAGTACAACAGTGTGAAAAATGGGAAACACTGGCAAAGTCATGAACGTATAGAACTGCACAATGGATGCTCACATGCACTCATTTTTTGAATTTGTTCACCAAGATTTCAGCATTGGCATTACAGGACCTTCCCTCATGAACAGTGCAACTGTCATTTTGTTAATCCATCCCAAAAGTTGATTTCATGCAGCGATCATGCCATTCTATCACAGGTGTGAAAACACATTTTGGGCAGGGTATGAAACATGACAGCTATACTGTTCATAAGAAAGTGTTAAAAATGGCAATGTTGAAAATCTGGAGTGAAAATATTAAAAATTGGCAAAGTTATGAGCCTGCATAGAAACTGTGCAATGCTTGTAATACCCAGTCATTTGAGAATTTTTCACCAAAAGTGCAGCATGGGCTTTTGGGACCCCACCTGATGAACAGTGGCACTGTTGTTCCATGAATTGGTTTTGAAAGGTGATTCCATGCAGCAACCATGAAATCACCTTTGGGACTGAGAAATGAAATGAGAGTGACAGTGTTCATGAGGAGAGGTCCCAAGAACAAGTTGAAAATTTGGGGCTAAAATTCCTAAAATTAGCTGAGATATCAACCTAGTTGAAATCCCCATTGAGTCCCATTATACAGTGCATACCCAATTCCTCATTTCGCATTTTGTGGCTTTCAAGAATGCAGATGTGTCCCAGTCCAGAAGACTCATGGCTCCTGACTTCTGAGAGGATAAGTATGGAGTGACGGTGTGTGCAGGGAGGTGGGTGCACAGAGGGAGGTTGGGGATGGGGAAGGGGATGAGGGAGATGATGATGGACTGTTTTCTTCATTACTTGTAAAAAAAAATAAAAACAGACTTCAAGGGACTTTTTTTTCATTTACAGGAAGAAACATTTAAATAACATTTGGGCACACTGGGTGGGATCCCAGTGTGCCACTTGAGTTGGGGCATACATGATGTTGACAGGGATTTGGGGCACCCCATTGGCAATGAAAGCTGGTGTAGGCTCCCAGTGTGCCAGAATAGTGAGGGTGGGGATATAGTAGTAATGCCACACAATGCCGACATGGGGATTGGGCACCTCGTGTCCAAAGCATTGTGCGACACATTACAGTACTTCAATGCAGGATCTTGCATTGGAATTATTGAAAATTTCAATGTAGGATCAAAAGAAAAGACCTTGGGGATAGTTGTCTCTTTTACAGGTTTTATAAATAAAATGCATTTGGGCACACTGAGGTGGGCTCCCAGTATGCCTAGTACCTACCATGTATTTGTGCACAAAGCAGGTCTTCTTGACTCTGCAGCCAGCAGCATGAGTTCCAGCTGCAGCTGCAGAAGTCAAGAAAATACTCTTCTCATACAGAGAATGGACTCAAGCCATTCTCTGTATAAGCTAACATCAGAGAAAAAACTTCCTTGGTCCAGCTTGAAACACAAAAATAAACCATCTGAAAAACCTAAAGAGGTTATCTTTAGCTGTTTTCTGATTTTTTTGTGTTTAAAACCTTCAGTACTTCAACATCCTCGCTAACGGCAAAACAAGATGGCAGCTGCAACACAGTTCAATTGATCACAGGACTGTGAACTGTGTGAAAGATACCAGCATTCTTTGCAAAAACCAAAAAGTATTTTTCACACAGTACTCCCATTGTTTGAAAATAAGCTGCTATTACGATAATACTCCTACTGTGTGAAAAATATATCTTCATGCCTGACATAAAAAGTTTCCGTGAGGAAACAATGGGAAAATTAAAAATATCATAACTTTTGAATGAATTAATATTTTTCACCAAACCTTCAAAAGGCATATGTGTGACCCAAAGGCTTTCTATATTGAAAATTTCAGACCACAACATAATGGCATTCCTGAGATACAGACTGAGCAAAGAAATGTTAAAAAATTGACTTTTCTGTTTTTCAACACTTTATATCTCAGAAACCACTTGGAAAATTCCCATGAAATTTGGTAGATCAAGAGACCTAACCCTAGAAATTATGCAGGCCACACTGTATGCAAATCCATCTAAGGGCCCGAAGTTATTAAGGCTCAACGTTTGAACTTTCACTTAGAAGTGCCGTTTCACTCTAACTATATTGGCACAACCACGCTGTGTATTAATTACATATATTTATACCATGGGGGTGAGACCAATTCCAGTGAAATAAATCATGTTCTTTTCACTGGAGTGAAATAAATCCTGATGACATCAGCAGAGTTAAAATAAATACCATTTTATTTATTTATTTTTTTTTTATTTTATTGGATACAATCGAATTACAATCCTTTGAGTCACAGACTCTTTTGCAAAGGCTCCATGTCGGTTACAGAGGGTGGAGGTAGACAAATACAGAGAACGCAGATAAACAGGTAGAAATTCGTAAAACAGTACTGCAAGTGCAGTCCAGGCATAATCTTAGTTAACTGGTGGTAGTAGCAGGCATCGATACAGGATAACCCTTGTCAGAGAGGTAAATGATGCTGACTCTTGGGATCTATCGAAACCCTGTGTCATTTTATTGGGGGTATGAAAATACCAGAGGAGGGCAGGAAGTTAGCCACAGTGCATTTTCTGACTCCAGGAGTTGTACTCTGAGGGCTGATTTGAATTGGGAGAGGCTAAGGGTCTGAGAGATGAGGGGGTAGAGTGTTTAGCCAAAGAGGGGCATGGTAGAGGAATGATCTTTCCCAAGGGATGTTCTACAATTGGGGACCAGGAATGAGGAGGATGCTGCGAGTCTAGTGTTACGCCTGGGGCAATGCTGACTATTGGGAGAAGGCCGATGGGCGCCAGCTGGAGATGGATCTTTTTCGCTAGAACGCAGGAGTGGTACTTAAGTCCTCCTTGGAAGTTTAGCCAACCAGCCAGAGCATAGAGCTCACAGATATGTGTTAAACTGTCACACCCGGTGACTAGGCGACAAGCTTTATTCAAAGCAGTGTTGATGCTACGAAGGGCTGTAGGGTCCGAGAGCCATTATATCACTATCCCGTAGTCTATTAGGAGAGGATAGAAGAGGTGACTGCAGTTGCATGGCCTGGGGTAAGCAGTGTTTAAGTCTGTAGAGGATACCCACTCTAGTGTTAACAGCGGAGGAGAGAGTTGTAGATGATGATTGTAGGAGAGGAGGTGTCTAATGTAATTCCCAGTATTTAAAACATGTAACATGTTCAAGTGGGGCGCCTTGTTTGTTTTGATTAGGAGAACTGACTGGCTGAGTGGACTTTGTCGGTGTGCAAAGATCATGGATTTTGTTTTGATAGTTGATGATCAGGCGGTGTTCCATGAACCAGGTTTCTAGCTCCTGAAGAAACCCTGAAGAGCTTCGTTGGGCCTGGGCTATGGGTGTTTCCAAACACTACCGCATCATCAGTGTAGAGTAGCAGGTTACCACTCCATGACTTGGGGAGAGAGTTTAAAAAGAGGGTGAACAGTAGAGGGCCAAGAATAGACCCCTGTGGGACACCTGAGGAAACTGTTTTACAGGAGGAGAAGGTGGTATTTATCCTGACTTGCTGTGACCGGTCTGTTAGGTAGTCCTTGAACCAGGCAGTAGCCTCTGGGACCACTTTAAGTTGTGGAAGGACATAAAGCAATAGCTCATGACTGACCGTGTCAAATGCCTTGGTCAATCCACATAGATTGCCCTGCTATAGAACCTTGGTCGAGGGCCTCATGGATGAATGAGGTGAGCTCAGTAAGACTGTAGACGGTATTGGTGGCCGGACCGGAACTTGCTGTTCAGGCAGAGAAGGTTGTGTTTAGTCAGGTGTCCTGATAGTTGGTCCGACACTATTTTCTCCAGGGTCTTGGAGAGAGGAGAAGTAACGAAATTGGTCTATAGTTGGTTGTGTTGGTGGGGTCGCTGCTCTTCAGAATGGGAGTGATTATGGCTCTTTTCCAGGTTGTGGAAACTGACCTAGGCATAAAGAGAGGTTGAGAATTTTAATGAGATGGGGTAGTGTGACATCCAGGGTCAGCCTAATGAGTTTTAGATCTAGGGAATCATTGCTGTGCCATGTATTGGCAATAGCTTTAGAAATGTAGTGTTTTGCCTCGAGGCAGGAAATAACTCTTAGCCGAAAGGGTATAATATTGTTGTTACTCGAGGTATCAGTGGGAGGGTGGGGGATAGTGTGGAAATAGTTAGGGAGGTAAATAGGAGAGGTCCAGAAGGCAGAGTTGAGGGCTTCAGCGATAGAGGAAGGATCCTGGGTGATCTCCCCATTTATTGTAAGCTGGGTGGGTGGCGGGTGAATGGGATTTACCATTGAGTTCCTTTATATTGTTCCAAAATTTTTACCATCTCCCCAAGAGGTGGTGATGGTATGGTAGTAAGTGCTTCCCTGTCTTAGGCCCAGAGACATTTGTTATGGCCTCACGGTAGAGTTGTCTATCCTGGTCATTTATACCTACTCTGCAGACATCACTCACCTGCATCTGAAAACACTAAGAAACACCCCTGTAATTTGCTGAGTTCTAAAACAGGCCCTACACTGAAATTAGCACAATTAAGATAGATAATGACAGTCAGCTGCAGCACTCCTTCTAAATGTAACAATCTCCAAATCTCTTGTGCTGTATTTCAAAACCCAAGTTTAGTACATTACTGAATCAAACAGACGATGCCTGAAATGTTTAAATAAATCTTATACAGTCAAACATGAAGACACACACCTGCAAAAGAAATCATTACCATCTTCCTCATTGTCACAGAACAGAATCTCCCTCAGGCAACCAATTACAAAACACAGCACACCTAATCAAGACCCACACACACATACCAACCAACAACAGCTCACTACAACAACCAATTCATAAAGTTTACACACACACACTACCATAGCACCAGCATCATTTAAAGTGACATGATCCTCATAACAACAAACATACCTCTCTCACTGAAATTGGTCTCACCGCCATGGTATAAATAGCTCACGTGATGGGCAGATCATGGAATATGGAAAATATTCTCACTCCTGCATCGTAAGCACTGTATATTTCACTCTGCAGGAGTGAGAATATTTTCCATATTCCACTCCTGCCCATCATAGTATCCTATATATATATATATATATATATATATATATATATATATATATTTATTTATATATACATATACATACACATACACACACACACACCACAAAGATTTAGGAGTGGAGGGACCAGAACATAGTACCTGGGGATCCGTAGTTAACTGCATGTTTTGTTTTGGAGTTTGTGACTATAGGAATGGCACCCAGAAGAAAGGTGAACAAAGAAGGAGCTGGCAGCAAGAAGCTGATGGAGCAAGCGGCACACTTAATGGGCCAGGTGCAAACTCTATGGCCAAAGCGAAAAGGAAGAGGATAAGATGAAGAAGAAGGAGGAGGACAAGATGAAGAAATCTGGGAAGAGGAAGGTGCTGGACAGAGAAAAAGAGAAATGGAAAGGAGGAAAGCAGCCCAAGGGCAGGGCTGATGTAACAAAGAAGCCCAGGGGTTAGGATACATTGGTGGACTTGAAGATAGATGGGACCCTGAAGAGTATTTATCAGAGATCATAGAAGAAAGGGGAAAAGGGTTAGGATAAACAGAGAAGGTGCTGCAGGAATTAAAAGGAAAAGTGGGTCAGGGCAAGGGCAGGGTAGGGGGTTGAAGGGGAAAAGGGGAAATCAGTGGGTCCCAGGAATGAAATTGGAGGACCAAGTGCCACAGTCAATAAAAGAAAAAATAAGGAGACGGAATATGTAGACATGTTTGCACTTGGTAGGTAAGGAGACAGCCAAATATATGAGGAGAAGGAGACAGTGGGGACGCCAGAGATGGCGATGGCATTAACCTTACTGGGGAAGACAACGGAAGACAAAAGTTTCAGAGGGAAGAATATAGATGCATGGGTGAAAGGTTTCACACAATTCAGTACAATTATGCTGCAGAAGCAGCCAAGCTGGCCATACCCATAGTGATGTATTCAGCAATTCTACGAGATGCATATATAAGATGAAAGGAGGGTATGGGTGTCTGAAATATGATGAGAAGTCCAGGCAGAGGATGGTGACTCATGGGGATGTTCATTGGGACACCACATATGCTGATTTGTATTCAACCATGACAGGGTACTCAGGAGGGTTTCAAAGGATCAAAAGGGGGATGGGAATCAAATAAAATCCTGTTGGGGTTATAATAAAGCAACTTGCAGTTGGGCATACTGTAAGTTTAAGCATGTATGCTTCAACTGTGCTGGGCAGCATCTGGTAACCCAGTGCAGAGCCATGGGGGACAGGTTCCGGAATCAAGCCTATTGGGGACCTTTGGAGGAATGGGGGTTGGGACAAGGAGGTAGGGAGGGTTCGGTGGGTGGAGCATTTGATTCAGAAACAGGGGGCTGATACATGAAGGAGAGGGAACCTGGGAGGAAGAGGGTTTTGTATAGCCCAAACACCGATCAGGAGGAAGTACTGACGGATTGGACTGAAGGCTATGTGTATAAAGGGAAGGTTTTATGGAAGGGTTTAGCCTACATTATGAGGGGAGAAGGAGAGCTATGAAAGCAAGTAACTTAGGATCAGTAAAGGTAAGGAGGAAGTGGTCAAGAGAAGATAGGGAAGGAGGTTGCAGCAGGTAGGATCGAGGCCCATTCAAGGTGGCTCCATTCCCAGAGCTCAGTGTGTCACCTTTGGGTTTGGTACCCAAAAACAGCCAGAGAATATTGGTTGATTCACCAATTGTCATACCCAGAAGGGGAATCAGTCAATGTTTTCATAGCAGATGAACAAAGGGCAATGTCTCACACTTTGGACCAGGTGGTAGAAATAATACAGGCAGTGGAAGGGCGTGGCTGGAAAAGATGGACATAGAAGCTGCTTTCTGGCTGCTGCCAATTTGGATGGAGGATTGGGACTTGCTGGGTTTTAAATTTGGGGCAGATATTACTTTGATAAGGCAATGCCGATGGGAATTGTTCAGTAGCATGCACCACTTTCGAGACCTTCAGCATTTGGCTACAACTTTTTTTGGGGGATATGGGTACAAGAGAGCAGCACATTATCTGGATGATTTTCTTCTGATAGGGCAAGATATAGGATGGGTAGAGATGCTGCAGGATTTCTGGGAGATGTGTAATACATTGAGGGTACCTTTAACAGAGGAAAGATGGAGGTACCAGCTCACAAGCTGGAGTTCCTGGGGATCAAGGTGGATGCGAATGAGTGAATTTTCAGGCTACCAGCTAGCAAAGTAATGAAATTAAGGGATCTGATCACTGTAGTGAAGGTTAAGTGGATAGTTCTATTGTCAATAGTGCAGCAGTTGCTGGGGCACCTACATTTTGCATGGGGCAGTTATGCCACGGAGGTTTATCCATTGGTTAGCTAGGGCCATGGGCAAAGCAAGAATACCACATCATTGGGTAGATATTTCAAAAAGTAGCATGGCAGGATATGGAGATGTAGACCAATTTCTGCAACAGTACAATGGGTCTCAGTCTGGAGGAAGAGTGGTTATTGATACAGACTTTAAGTTATACATGGATGCAGTGGGGGCATTTGGGATGGAGGCATTTTTAAAGGGAATGAATATCGGAGAGATGGCTGGTGGAATGGAATAAGAGGATTTATTGAGGGATATCACATTTTGGAGATCTTCCCAATATGGGCGATGGTGACCATTTTGGAAGAACAGTTGAGAGATCAGAAGATAGTATTTTGGTGTGAGCAGTAGGGGTCCACAGAGATGATAACAGGAGTGGTCAGGCAACTGGTACTAGAAGGTTTGAGGCTGAATCTGTCTTTCAAATTGAGGCATATTGAAGGAGTGAAAAATGAGGGAGCTGACAGCTTTCCCACCTTCACTTAGACAGGTTCAGGTGTGGTGGTACAAGGTGTCTGCCAGGAGAACATTGGTCCCATCCCACATGTGAGAAATTGGATGGAAAGAGCCCAGCTGCTGTTCAGAAGCTCTTGGTCTGTAGTACCTTAAGGGCATACCAAGGGGCTTGAAATCATTCCAAGAGTTTCGGCAGCACTTGGGAAGGAGGTAAGTGGGCCTATAACTGAGGGTCAGGTGATGATGTTCATGGTACGGAAATGGGAAGAGGATGGCCATTAGACAATGGGGATACAACTAGCAGGGATCAACGGCATGCAATTTACAAATAAACTGACGTTTTGAACAGTACAGGTAACTGACCTTCTGTATCATTTTAAATAGTTGTGATGACAGATGTCTGAAATGGCACGGGGTCATAAACTCGCATGACACAACCACGCAGCAATGTACCATGTTGTAAATTCAGCAGATACATTGCTGCCGCACGACAAAGTGCCGAAATGCATTTCAGCAACAGAAACATGTGGGTTTTGTTATGGAATGCTCAAAAGCGATCAATGTTCTAACAAAACAGAATGATCACAACAATCACTGTTCTGTAAAGTAATTCAGTAAAGTAATTGAATCGCGATTACACGATCTTGGTAGCACATACACTATAAAATATAATGTACGGTCTTAACCACCACGCTGAGAACACTTTTAGATTGCCATGACATCTGAAAACCTCTCGAGCTGCACTCGAGGTTTACAATGATGTCATGGCAACCTCTCAATGTGTTTACAGCTTGATTTCAGTTAATAATAAGGGCTCCCATACATTATAAGGGATGGACTGTTTTTACATAGAACGAATGTAATAGAATAACATAA
Source organism: Neoceratodus forsteri (assembly GCA_016271365.2). Classification (NCBI taxonomy): domain Eukaryota; kingdom Metazoa; phylum Chordata; order Ceratodontiformes; family Ceratodontidae; genus Neoceratodus; species Neoceratodus forsteri. Next base: position 1,104,415,559 of record CM057458.1, on the reverse strand, counting down.
GATAAGTTGAATCATGAGTATATATGATGTATTTATGATTATATTCACACATAAATAAATGTCAATGGGAATGCAATGAAATAAAGAACCATGTGAGAAGGTGAATGTAAAGAGATGAAGTTTAATAAAGTACTGCCAATTAAGCACCCAAGCAGGCTGTAGTGGTGTTTCATTTCATGAGGGAATCCGAATGACAGGGGATGCCTGTTAAAGGCAGCCTGATTGTCTGGGATTTCTGATGAAATGCCAGGGGTGAAGGCAGTGTTAGGAGGAGAAGAGGAGGGTAGGGAATGGGGAGATGGGGGATTGACTGAAAGAGTATGTGAAAAGAGTAGGAAGCAGGTGATTGGTCAGAGGACAAAGCTAGGAGGGCCCAGGGAAGGGTATATAGGTGGTTGCTGGAAGGACTGAGCCATTCCTTTTTGCTAGTGCTCAATTGCCCATCCTCCCACCCTATAAAGGAGATGGGATGGGAAGAATATTGAGGCATGGGAGAGGATGGGAAAAGATGGATACACTGGGTCCCTGAAAGAGAGTGATGGAAAACGTGAATGTGGTAGTCAAAGGGGTTGACAGAAGAGGCAACTCAATAAGGAACAGCATGGTTAGTTTTTGAGTTATCAACAGAGGGCAATACATGGCAAGGAAGTCCTGAATGGAAAAGGAAATTGGTTGCCAAGTAAGGCAACTGTGAAGGTGGCTAGAAGTAGGAGATTGAAAGGAGTTGTGGATTGCCAGAAGATGGCAACATGAAGCATGAGTTTGGTGGTAGGGGCAGAGTGAAGGGGAAGGAGGAGGAAGAAGGCGGGAGGGGTGGAAGAGACACATATAGAGGATATAGGGGGCACTAGGGGTAGATGGTGGTAAAAATACAAGGTACGTTCTGGATCTACATTCAGTCATGCTGGGCACCTTGTGGGGTGGTCATCCAGAGGCCCAAAGCTGGGTGTTAGGTAGAACATCCAAGCCCAGAAAGACAATAAGATGGAAGGACTAGGTTTTCAGCTAGAAAAGGGTGTTGGGTACACATCTGAGCCTGGAAAAAGACAAGATAAGGGATGGACTGTGTTTATGTAGAAGGAATATGATAGAATAACATAAGATAAGTTGAATCATGTGTATATATCATGTATTTATGAGTATATCACATGTAAATAAATGTCAATGAAAATGCAATGAAGTAAAGGACCGTGTGAGAAATTGAAAGTAAAGAGATGAAGTTTAATAAATAACTGCCAATTGAGCACCCAAGCAGGTTGTATGGTGTTTAATTTCATGACGGGAATCCCAATGACAATGTGATTTGTCATTTCTTATTGCATTTAATTTTTTAATACATACAGTAACATAGGTTAGTTCACTGGTACTTACCAATATTTTTATTAAGCTTGCAAAATAATGCAAATTGCTGATTTCACATTCATGCAATTTCATTAAAATTGCATCAAAATCCAACATAATTTCATTTCTCCCCCAATTGTGCATTTAAAAAATGTGAGTTTTAAAAATACCCAATTTCATCAAATAGCACCCTGGTGCTCTCAAACAGTGACATCATAAAGCATGCGGTGGGGGCAGACCACTCATATCAGGAAGAGGTAGGGATGGTGCAGCAGGTCTCCCAGCACCGATTTACAATCCCTTCCCTACTTACCAGACAGCAAACAGGAATATAAGAATATGCCCATTTAGCGATCACGGAGTAAGTCTACCACTGGGGCTTGGAGGAAGGGTTTCATAAAAGGCCATGATAGGTGCTCTTTAATGTATAGCTCCTAGCAGAATTTCCCTGTACATTTTATGCTGGCACTGCTGCTATATACTGTAATTTTGGTGCTGATCACTGGGAATTACAGCACTGTATGCATAATGTGCTGCTGCGTGATGGATCCCCTTATTCATGTGTGTTTGTACTGGTATTGGTTAATGAAACAAAGAAAGCGCTAGTTTCCTGTTAATATACAGCTTCTGTCATAATTTCCGTACAATTCAGGTGGACACTGCTACTATATGGTGAATGTAAGTGCTGAAACTTCATAATTAAAACACTGCATGCATACCATGCTGCTACGCACATTGCAGAATCCCTTGAATGGGTGCTTAAACCTTTATAAGCTGATCACACAAATTTCCTTTTAAATACTACTGCTAACATCATTTCCTGATACAATTTCAGCTGCCTTTATTGCTATACAGCTAATTTCAGTGTTGACATTTGGGAATTACAGCACTGCATGGGTACCATGCTGCTGCACTCGACACTGGGACCCTTTGTGAGAGGGTGCTTGTCCTACTACTGGGAGATCACAAAAAAAATGCTTTCTTTAAATAAACTGCTGTTGAGATAATGACCCTGCACAGCTAATACTGGCACTACTGCTATAGTAAATTTCAGTGTTGGCACTTGAGAATTATAGCACCTCATGCCCAATACGTAGCTGCACACACACATGATTTATTTATTTATTAAAGTGTTTCACCAGGAAAGAACATACTGAGCACAAATGCTGTAGGTCATTTCCAGATGTATACTGGGGAAGGGGTGAGGGATAAGCTTAAGAACAAGCTAAAAAAATATATACAGTTGCACAAAGTGAGATACAGAGAATATAATGAGTACAGAGGTGGAATATAATATATAGAGTGCAACAGAAATAGGTATATACAAAAGAGTAAAATGCAGTGGCAGCAGTTAGGTTCTTGGGTACATACAATGAACAGGTAGGTATATACAATAAATGCAAAATACAGTGGCAGTAGTTAGGTCCCTGGGAAACAAAGGGAGGAACAGAGTACACTTAAGGACAGTGGCAGGAAGGAGAGGTGTGAGAGCGGAGAGTTGGTGAGGAGTTTTGAAGAGGCAGAGTGAATGTTTCAAGGAGAGAATTCCAGAGTTTAGGAAAGCAGAAGAGAAGGCTGATTAACCAGCAAGAGTGACCAGCAGGAGATTTATGGAAAAGGAGCTGGAGGGAGTGAAACCCAAAGTTTCAGAGGGAGTAGGATCCCTTTATGAGTAGGGTGCTTTACTGCTACTGGCAGATCACAAAACATTCCCCACTGTTTTCCTATCAACAATACAACTGTTATCACAATTTTAGCTGTACAGTTTCTACTGGCACTACTGCTATACAATGAATTTCAGTGTTGACACTTGGGAATTACAGCACTGCACATGTACCACGGTGCTACACATGGCACAGGACCCCTTATGCGTAGGGCGCTTGTATGCTACTAACTAAGCAAACAAAACACTGTTGTTTTTTAATAAACAACTGTCTTACCCAATTTTCCTGTATAGTTATGGCTGGCATTACTGCTATACAGCAAATTTCAGTGTCAAGAAGAATTATAACACCTCGTGCATACTCACTGGGCTGCTGTGCATGATGCAGGACCCTTCTTGTATAGCATGCTTATACTGCTACTGGCTGATCACAAATAAAAACACTTTTCCCTTTACTATACGACTGCTAGCATAACTTCCCTGTACAGTGTTGGCTGATGCAACTGCTTTATGGTGAACATCAGTGCTGACCCTTGGGAATTACAGCACTGCATGTGTGCTGTGCTCCTGTGCATGACACAGTACTCCTTCATGGCTAGGCACTTGTGCTGCTTCTGGCTGATCACAAAAACACTGTTTTCCTTTCTAATATACAGCTGCTAGCACAGTTTCTCTGTACAATTTCAGATGGCACTCCTGTTATATGGTGAATGTCATTGCTGCTGCTTGGGAATTACAGCACTGCATGTGTACTGTGCTCCTGTGCATGACACAGTACTCCTTCATGGCTAGGGCACTTGTGCTGCTTAGGAATTACAGCACTGCATGTGTGCTATGCTGCTGTGCATGATGCAGGACCTCCTTGCAGCTCTTGTGCTAAATTTTAAAGCTAAAAAATGATGTTCCTTCCTCAATTACTTTACTATGGCAAAATTAAAATTTCTTAAATGCACTCTGTAAACTGAAGGCACTGTAAAATAACATAAAAATGGATTGCCATGTCGTTTCTGGCAGATTGTAAAATAAAAATAGCTTTTCAAGTTTGTTTTATCAAGGAATGATCTAGGTTACAGCTCTGTAAGTCTAAATGTTCTAAAGCTCTCTCTCTCTCTCTCTCTCTCTCTCATGAAGATAACTGACTGGAACATGTTAAGTGTATGTCAGCCAGTCCAGGTATCATAAGAAAACCCTCCTTCCCCTTATAGAAGTGCTATTTGGTAACATTGTGTTAGTGTTTCCTATGTGAATGTTGCACACATTTGAAAGGGCCCATTTCTAAAATCTAAATCTGTAAAATTGCACAATTTTAACTTCATGCAAATAACCACATGGTGCTCCCAAAATGTCTTCCATATTGCGAGATTACATCTATGACCTCTTCAGTGCCATTCATCTCACACAAATTCAATGAAAATTACCATTTTTACCAAACACTGCTACAGTATATGCAAAATTGCACTTTTAAATGTACTGCTCAGATCATTAAATGCACTTAAATTCATGGAAATGTTGTAATTATGTGAAAAGTGTATGAAAAGATTTTTGCATTTTTGTTCAGTACTAGTGATCACTGATAGAACACCAGGGGAGCATGATCACACTGCAGAGTTGGAATTTAATATTCTAAAATTTTGCCTCAGTCTAACACCTCAGGTCTGAGATGTTGCTATTTACATGACTCACAAATACACCCTCTAGATAAAACTCCATTACTATGAGTAATATTTTCTTACCATCACCACACTCACCTTACCTTGTCTCAGAAATATATTCTCCAACAAATTATTGTTAGTTTTCTCTAAGTTGATGACATACTTTCTGAAAATTTTCAAAAGCATACTACTCAATAATACAGTATGTCCTCCATTCCTTGCTTAAATTACTCACAAAACATTTTTTTTTATTTCAACTATGCCCCTTGCCCTCCCACTCCAATTTGTCTGTGTGATATGTCTGTCTTCAGAAATCCTAAATGTTGTGGATTCTAATTTATTAGTTCAAATTACATTTTAACACACTGATAAGATAGAGTAAATTCTGCTGTGCAGAAATAATATTCTCAATCATCCTTTGCATTTGAAATTTACAGTACTGGATAAAATTATAGAAAGAAAAGCTGAAACCTAAAAGAAAAGTAAGACTTCTGTTTTCCTCCATGTCAAGTATTATCCTAATATTTTCTGATGATCTGTATCTCATACACTTGTGTGTCACATGTTATTCCTCCGTGAACTAGTAAGAGGAGTGTTACTCGGTCTGTTGCTAGAATTGCAAGTATCTGCCTTTTGTAAAGGTATAGCAATTTATTTCACCTAAAACAGACCACTCACACAGACAGAACAAGATGCAGCAAATAAACAGAGTGTTTCCTCATAAAAAGTAAACACACATTGAAGCAATCACTCCATTGCATTTGAGTTAGTCATTTGGCATAACACGACATTGCGAGACCATGATACTTGGCTCCGCTAACTAAATAAAAAGCACTCAGCAAGAACAAGATAAATAAGCCTGAGTTTGCCGGATGAAATTGAGTAAACAAATGATTGTTACAAACAAAACATCAGAGCCTATTGACATAATATCATAGAATGGACACAATAACTCCTGCTGTCTGTCACGAATCAAAAATGATCACTCAAAACATGCACAATTGTGCTCATTCACAGAAATCAAACTTAAAGAGCAGCCAATGCCTTCAGCAGAACTTTTACAAAACATAATGTTTACACATAGTTCAGTTTGTATTTCACATTAGTCCTGCATGTTTCCTCCTCATTATTTATGATTGAGGACATCTCAATGAAAACAGGAGCTTTGCTCTAAAAATTAACCTATTCAGTTGCTTTCTCCTACCTAAGGTCATAATGCACTGCTTGTGACATCACAGTTACTCCCATAGCAACAGATTGTAATGTGGCAACAGATGATTATGACTCAAAGTAGATAGTAAGTCACAGAGGCAGATGCACTCTAAGGGCTAAAGATCATGTATTCATGCAAATTTCCTCAGTGATACATAAAGGAGGAGATATCTGTAAAATATACTGTATATAGAATGCATTCTGAATTGTACCTAATTATTATGTTTTCAAAGTTATCTTGGAGGCATCAGCAGCTCTTTAACAGTACTGTACACTATAGTTTCATCAGTTCCCCATCTCATCATAGACAGAAAACATGAATGCAGTATCTGTGAAAAGAAATGTCATGGAAGTAACAGAATAGTAAATGCACAGTAAACTGGATGCCACACAAATTCAAAGATGTTTAGGGCTGTTTCCTTTTGCAACAGATGTCACTTTGTTGGGATCACCTGAATTACTTTGTTTGCTTGCTTGCTAATCTAGAGGTCACTACTGGGACTGGACAAAATAATTGGTACCACTGCATTGCCAAGCTCAAAAGTTCAAATCAGTTTAAACAGCATCCCAGTTCATTCAGCCCTTTCAAATTCTCCAGATCTGCAGAATCTACACAGTATTACTTTACATATGCAAAGTTTGTGAGATGACTCACTTGCACTTGACCAAACCACCTTAAGAAAGTCATTGAAACTAGTTTACTGTACACCCCACTTTGCTTGCAAAATAAGACGGTGTGATGGCAGTAGTCTCCAAACTTTGACTGCTACAAATATTGAATTCTGGGCATGTGCAACAGAACTGGTACAGATGCACATGTCTGAAGTCAAGTTCCACATTTCAATTCCTTAATGCAAAGGTTATAATACTCTTTTTGTGATGCACGCAGCATCAACTAGCTCAGAATCCAACCTACTTTCAGAAAGCTACTAATATTATGAGGCATAGAAAAGTAATAACTCATGCATGAATGAGTATAGCTAGTGTGGAGGCCATCTTAAAGGGACATGCAGCATTTGTCAACATGAATGCACAGATGCATCAGGACTCTGACCTGTGGTGAGCTCACAGGTATTAAGCTCGAGGTATATGTAATTGTGGTTTTCAGTAATATTATTAAATAAAATGATTTCAGACAGATTGAGGTCCATGGATGAAAAGAATGCTAGTCCAATGTGATTGGCACTCTGGCCCCAGAGGACCAGAAAATCATAATATCAGTGACAGTGTCTCTAAGAGCAAAGCAAAAGCAGAGCAGTGGAACCAAAACATGATACAGGTTTCAAGCAGAAAGAATTAAGAGTTACAGAAAAAAACCCTTGCAACTTGCAATTTCAGCCAGGACTTCAAAGTCAAAAAAGGAACAAGAGGAAAAGGGCAGGATTAGAGAGGAGATTTATTATTCTGAAGCTGTGATAGGGGAGGGCGCACATCTCCAAAAGCCCTCTCACACTTCAGACTGAAATATATAAGGAATGTAATTAAAACTCACTGGATGAGTTGGGGTTGGGATTGTCATGTCCTTAATTACCAAATGATCAGAAGAGATGTGGAAATCTCCTATTACCATGCTCCCCACTGGTCACCTCTGACCTCCTCATGGGCCAGCACTCTGTTTAAACAAGCATTTGTCAATGCGAACATTCACTTTCAGGTTTGTGCCAGGACAGGTAATGTGCACCTCTATTACCCATCCTGGCCCAAACCTGCAAATCAGAATGCAAAACACATTTTAGGCTGGATGTGAAAAATGACAGCTGTAAAGTTCATGAAGTGGTGCGACAAAATGGTTATGCTGAAATTTTGAGTCAAAATATTAAAATTAACAAAGTTATGCGTGTGTGTAGAAACATTTCAATGAATGCTCATAACTCATATGTTTTTAGAAATTCTTTCACCAAATGTTTAACATAGGCTTTTGGGAGCCCACATCATGAACAGTGGCACTGTGATTTTGTTAATGGACCCAAAAGGTGATTTTGCACAGAAACCATGCCATTCCATGCCAGAGGTGCAAACACACATTTTGGGCAGGTTTTGAAAAACAACATCTTTACTGTTTATAAGGTGTTGTGAAAAATGGCTATGTTGAAAATTTGAGTCAAAATATTAGAAATTACCAAAGTTACATGCATGCATGAAAAATTTCAACGGCGTATAACGGCCATTTTAGGAATTTTTTCACCAAATTTTCAACATGGGCTTTTTGGAACCCTACCTTATGAACACTGGCACTGTCGTTTTGTTAATCTCTCCAAAAGGTGATTTTGCACAGCAACCGTAATCACTTTCTGGGCCCGAGTAATGAAACGACAGTGCCATTGTTCATGAGGTGGGGTCCCAAAGCCCATGTTGAAAATTTGTGCAAAATATGGAAAAAATGGCTGAGATGTCAACATAAGTTCAAAACGCCATTGACGGCCATTATATGGCACTTACCATTATTCCTCAGATCGCAGTTCATCTTTGAAGAGTGCAGACATATCCCGGTCAACAGTAGATGACAGCCGACAACCTCGGGTGGTTAAGTATAGAGGCAAGTAGGGGTGAGGTGAAGGGTGCTTAGTGGAAGGGTTGGGATGGGGATGGAGTGCGGCGGGAAGGCGAGGACCATTTCTTTTTCAGGGGAAAAAAGATGCTGTGGGACTGTTTTCTTTTTATAGATTTCATAGAAGACATCTGGGGACACTGGGAGTGGTCTCCCAACAGATTTGTGGACACTGGAGTGGGCTCCCCAGTGTCTGACACTGAAAGTGGAACAGAGACATCACTGGCGACACTGGGGTGGGCTCCCCAGTGTCCTGGACTACCTGGAGGGATACAGACTTAGGGACACTGGGAGTGGCCTTCCCAGTGTTCAACAGTGGAAGTGGGATGGGGGACATCACTGGGGACACTGGGAGTGGACTCCCAGTATCCCAGAATACTGGGAGGAGACAGACAATTGGGGACACTGGGAGTGGGATTCCCAGTGTTCCACATTTTTTGGGGTCTTGCAGTGCTGACATGAGGATTGGGTCCCCAATGTCAGCAATTAAAGCAAAAAAATGGGGGATGGGTCTGCTGTGAAGGACGGCACAGTACTATCGATGTGCACTCAGTTCTCTGCAATCCACAAGGCAGGTGGGTGGCCTACTGTCCCAAACACATGGAGACTAAATGCTGGACAACCAAGTCTGTTTCCCTTGTGCTACTGTCTGCTCAGTTGTCCACAATCCACGGGCAGGTGGATGCTTTGGTTCAGCAGGGGTTGTGGTGGGCATGATTTGTCTTGTGGGGGAGCTTGGTAACTTTGGGCATGTGCATTAGTGTCAAGTGTAATGCACATGCCCAAAGTCTGACTTCTAAAGAAAGAAATGAAGTGCTCCTTCATTGGAGTGGTTAATTTCTTTCAAGAACAGAACATGCCATGTCAGCAAGCAGAACTACTGTCATGACCACAGTGCCTGGTCATTGGTCTACACTGCCAAGCCCATCGCAGTTTCAGCTGTACTTGGCTAGGTAGTGACACACCTCTAAAATGCCATTAGTATCAAGAAGTTCCTTGAGGAAGTGCAAGTGAATGCAAAAAGTAAGCCAGACAGTGGTCTTCACAAAACAAAGCAGTGAGATCACAGCTCATATTGGTATATTACAATTAAAGGGTAGGTACCTGAATTTTGAGTGGATCACCTTGTCATTTGTGGTCAGGCATAATCACAATTCAGCTGAAGAAAGAAAGAAAGAAGAAGAAAGAAAGAAAGAAAGAAAGAAAGAAAGAAAGAAAGAAAGAAAGAAAGAGAAAATAGAAACACTTTAAAATGATTTCCAAGCTCTTTGAAAGCAGCATTGTGGGAAGGGGATGCACTGGATACTGTTTGTTTCTGATATTGGCCCACACCAGTAGCACCCTACAAAATAAAAGAAATGTATAAGAAATGTGAATAAAACTCAGGGTTGAATTTGCTATGTTCTTAATTACCAAGTAATTAGTAGCAAAAAGTATGTTTTTTAAATGTTTTTTATCTTTCCTAGATGCTGATACATATGACCACATCATATTCTTTGAAACTGAAGGTTATTACTGCATTTCTTTCATGTACTTTTAATACATGCAGTATGATTTAGTTTTAACATGATTTCTTATGTTATTCTTATGGATTATAGGTTAATAGTAGTATCTGATGAACCTGCCCATCGGTGCAGCAGTAGAGCAACCACTCACGATGTCAGCAAGCTGAGTTTTTGAAAGAGCATGGGCTGCTGAGAGCTGGACAGTAGGAGGAAGATCGAACATTCCAGAGGATGCTGTCTTCCTCCGGAAGAGGGCTGTTACTGCAATACTGCCATCTGGGTGACCACAGCTGGCAGTGCAGTAATCAAGCAAAGTAAGGAGGGACATCAGCCAGAGACCACACAGAAGCATGCTTGCATGTGCCCACAGCCTCCTGCATTCCAGCATCCTATAGGCAGGGCTTAAAGGGAAAAAAAACAGACTGAGCACCATGAATCTTAACAAGACTAAGCACTCACCTGGCTACCGCCCACTGCAGAGGACAGCTAGGGAACTTCTGTCTCTGTGTTCTGTAGGAAGCAGAGGATGGGGCCTAGCGTGGTTGGACTCTGCCATGGGGAGGGGCAAGCCCATAGGGTTGAAACCATCTGCAGGTAACAGACTGGGATATTGGGGATGGGGCTGAGCCTGACCGGGGGGTCAATCCAGGCAAATAAAATGTCAATTAGAAACAAGCCTTGGCCTGTGACAGGCGTTCATGATTGTATCGGTTGTGTAGTTGTTGGGCATAGAGAGTGCAGTGCAGCTATAAAATTCGCAAATTAATAACCCGGGCTATAATAGTGAAAGTGTTATGATTGGAAAATGAAGACATTTACACATGACATTGTTTTTCTCAGATTGTGACTTGTGTGTCTTATGAAGAGGTTCACACATAACACTGGTGTTTTCTTAGACTGTGAATTGTGTGCCCTGTCTGGGCAAGGACTTCAATAAGAGAAAGGCAGAGTGGCAAGAATTAGGAGAAAATTCAGTGTTCTGATGCTGTGTTAGGTACAGATAGGTGGACACCCTCAAAGGCATCTTACAGATCAGACATAAAAATATTCACATGCTTTCAGAACAAACACAATTACAAACAGAATGTGTTGGCAGAAAAGGACCAGTTGGCCCATCTAGTCTGCCCTATTTACCTGCCTCACACTACATCCCAAGTCTCTATTTGGTTTTAGATGTCTTTTCTACTCCTAATCACTCTTTATTCCTTGATTCCTTGAATACATTTATTGAAACTTGTTTATTTATGTTGTAATGACTAAATGCTTTAATTTTAATGTTCAAAACACATGTAAGCAGAGTAACATAGCTCCTCACCTAAAGTGAGGGTAAGACTATGTTAAAACATGTTTTCTTGGTTTTACCATGTGTGAGAATACATGAGTTGCAAGCACTGCGCCATGTGCATGCAAAAGATATTGGTTGTACATCTCGCCATTCTCTGAAAAACAAACTTTTAAACAACATATATGAAAGTAATAACATAAACACCACTGCTGCTTGAAGAGCATCGGGAGCAGACAGCAGGAACAGCCTGCCAGGCCCACTGCTGGACCCCCCTTCCACAAACACCACTCGCTACTTGAAGAGCATCGGGAGCAGACAGCAGGAACAGCCTGCCAGGCCCACTACTGGAACCCCCTTCCACAAACACCACTCGCCACTTGAAGAGCATCGAGAGCGGACAGCAGGAATGGCCAGCCAGGGCCACTGCTGGAACCCCCTTCCACAAACACCACTGCCGCTTGAAGAGCATCAGATGTGGACAGCAGGAACAGCCTGCCAGGTAAAGAACCACACTGTCTCTGAAGGACTGACTCACTTGCTAGGGTGTTTAACAGAAAAGACTGTTCTTGGTGATTGCATCGGATGCCTTAATCGGCAGAGTGTTGGAGATAGGTTTAGTAGGGGGATAGGCCCCAGTACTTCAAAGCAGATTTTGTGGGTTTCATGGGGTTACTTTAATTGGAGGAACTCCGTTCTAAACTGCTAGGGCATGCAGGGAAATAAGTCTGTGAATGTGATTATAATGACGACAGTATTCAGGTGTATAGGATGGTTTTACTCACTCCTTGGTGTGTTGCTAATTGCTGAAATCCTGAATTTCCATCGTCTTTCTCTGGACCCCCTGCTACGATTTGCACATGCACAGTGAGGTGCAGGTAGGGTCTCAGTGTTACTAGCTTTCCTGCTGGTGATCAAGTTACCTAACCCCCTTTGTCTCTCTACCACTAGACCCACTGCTGGACCCCCCTTTCCACAAACACCACTCGCTGCTTGAATAGCATTGGGAGCGGACAGCAGGAATGGCCCACCAGGTAAAGAGCTGCATCATCTCCAAAGGGATTCGTTCACTTGCTGTGATATTTAACAGAAAAGACTGTTTTCGGTGATTGCACTGGACACCTTAATAGGCAGAGTGTTGGAGATAGTTTTTGTACAGGAATAGGCCCCAGTACTTGAAAGCAGACTTTGTGGGTTTAATGGGGTTATTTTAATCGGAGGAACTCCATTCTGAACTGCAAGGGCATGTGGGAACTAAATCTGTGAGTGGGATTATAATGACTATGGTAGTCAGGTGGATATGATGCTTTTACTCATTTATTTAAACTTTGGTAACTGGGTAGGCCCACTGGAACCTTGCAGTCCCTTTTTCAGGGGTGACCCAGGTTTAGTTACATGTACCCAGAGGGAGGAAAACCAATGCAAATAGAAATATGTACAGTACAACAAGGCTTTACAAAGGGCGTGAACAAACATTGCGGTACAGAAACTGATCGACCAATACTCCAGACTTTGTTAGGTACATCCAATTGACAGTTGAAAAGCCTATATAAGTGCGAGGGACAGCTCTACCCCCAGACTGAGCAGACCCATCTGTCCGTGTCCCACTGTACTTTAGCAGGGGAATCACCCTGCGTTTGGTCCCCTAGCAGTATTCTAAGTGAGGCAGCAGCAGCACTGAGGCCCCTTTCCTAGGTGTGCTTTGGCCCTTCTTGAAACCCTCGGTGGTGGGGCTGTCTTGTATCTCTCTCAGGAACTCATTCCAGAGTTTGGGAGGCAACCCTAAGTGACCATTGACCCAGGGATGATCTAGCCCTGGGGATTTCTAATAGTGTCCAATTGGTGGATCTGAACTCTCATCTCATAGTCTTAGGGACAAGCAGGTCTCTCAGCCTGAAAGGGGCCCAGAATTGCTGCAGCTTATAGGCCATGCATAGGGAGGGGATAAGCTAGTCTTGCCTCCAGGGATGACCATTCCAGGGCCTGAAGCACCTTGCAGTGGTGTTCCATTCTGTCCGCCCTGGTGGTGAAATGGATGACCCTGTGGTAGAGTGACCTCAGTCGCTGTCTTTCCATAGCTCTCAGTGACTGGAGCAGGGTTGCTCCATAGGAGAGGTGGGGAGTATAGTCCATTCCTACCACCTTCCTGGTTTCCTTGGTCAGAAAGGGTTTAGTCTGTAGAGGATGCCCAGTTTTGGTTTACCACTTTTGTGAGGTGGCAATGTGCCTCCTGAATGAGATCTCTTGGTCAATGTACATTCCCAGGTATAGCATGCTATCCACAACTTCTATTCCTACTCCATCCCTGGTGTAGAGTGTAGAGTGATAGGTGGTTGGATCTCTTTTGGCCAGTCTTTTTGGGCCAAAGAGCATAGCTCTTTGGTGTGTTGTTAATTGCTGAAATCTTGAATTTCCATTGTCTTTCTCTGGACCCCTGCTATGATTTTCACATGCGAGTAAGGGCAGGTAGGGTCCCAGTGTTACTTAGCTTTGCCGCTGGTGATCAAGTTACCTGACCCTTCCCTATTTGTCTCTCTACCACAGGGCCCACTGCTGGATCCCCTCCCCCAAACATCACTGCGCTTGAAGAGCATTAGGAGTGGATAGCAGGAATGGCCCACCAGGTAAAGAGCTACACCATCTCCAAATGGACTCACTCACTTGCTGAGGTATTACCCGTCAATGCTTTGCATCAACTGCCCCACCCCCACCCTCCCCAGCCACCTTCCCAGCCAGCCAAGGCCATCCCTCTTTTATTGAGGTCACGTGATCCAATATTATAAGTCCCCATATCCCGCTTAGCAGATTATTCCTATTGATCACTAGGGGTCAGTCCTGAGCCCAAATTTTGCAACTGATTTCCTCTGATCTCTCCTCACCTTTTTCTCTTCCCCTCTCTCCAGCACCTTAGCCCTCTCTACCCTCTTTTTGCTCCTTCTTTACTCCTCAAACTCTTGCACAACCCCAGATTAGATCCCTTGACCCTCTACTCTGGAGGCAATAACACTACCGTTGTTCCATGCCTCACTACTAGCTCTTGAACTGTCAGCTCCGTCCTTCTCTTCTAATCCTAACCCTGTCATCACTGTCACCAAAACCTCCCCTCTGACCCACTCTAAGCCTCCACCAGCTTAATTATGATCCGCCCCTGGAACTTGATAGGCATTAGCTGCCTACTACTCCTCATCTCCCCCAGCCGACCCTCTACAGAGCCACTGGCCCCACCTGACTCTACCCATCTTAACATTCACCTCAAAGGGACTAGTTGTGCCTACTCCCAGGACTTCTATCACCCTCATGGGCTGTCAACAGTACCCCAACCACCCTTCTACCAGAGTGGCATCTTTATTAGCCCCCCTCATCAGGGCTTTCCCAATCCCTCTAGTCACTGACAAACCTCGCCGCTACACCCGCACCTACTACCAGTTTGAGAGCAATTAACGCTGCCTTCCTACATCATGTCCTACTTCTACTGCTGCTATCTGGTATGTCCACCAGAACCCAGGTCTGCCCCACCTACTACCCTCCACGTGGCAGAATCCTGAGAGTCTCCTTATAACGTCCATAAACATCTGAAGCTTGCTCAAAAGCATGACATACTGCAATGTTGGATGGCACAGCATAGCCAGACATTCTGGGAATCACGGAATCATGGTTTAACCCCAAAACTCCTGACTTTGCTATGGCTGTTAGTGGCTACAGCATTTTCAGGGAGGACAGACTGATTTCAAGGGAGGCAGCTGTGCACTCTAGTTATGTGACTCCCTCCAAGGGATCAAAATATCTGTCTCCACCCTCTCATGAGGCACAGGTCCTAGTAGTTAAAATTCAGACTGGGAACTCTGGAAGTCCCTTCATGTCGTGACAGTATATATATGCCAGATAATGCTGAGATCTTGACTACGGGTGATTTTAACATCGATTGGCAGTTACCCATGGCCCACCCTTATAAGAATATTGTAGCAGCTATGAACCTTAACCAAGTAGTAATGTCCCCACGCAGCTGAATCCTAAAACTGAAACATCCATGCTACTGGACTTTATACTCACAAATCACCTGGACAGACTCTCCAAGGTCACTGTACTCTCAAACGCTCTAAGTGACCACTCCACCTACTGTGCACGTGGTCCAATGAAGCCAGTAAGTACCCTCCAAATTTATTTACCAGTGTCACCTAAAAAAGGATCCTTCAGCACTTCAAACACTTCCTCAGGAACTGTGATTGGTCTCCCATTGACACTGCCAGTTCTGTGGATGCTGCCCTAGCCATTTCATTTCCAACTTCAGCGCTGTCTGTGACCACTTTGCCCAACCACTAAACAGGTTGTCAAAGGTCCTAATACACCCTGGATCACACAGGCCCTCCTGGACCTAATGGACTACCAGGATAATCTTTGGCATAAGGCCCTCAATTCTGGGCTACCTGCTAATAGGCAACAATCAGGGTGGCCAGAAATAAGTGCACTGCGAAATTTGAAAACTAAGGCTGCTCACTACCAGGAGACACTCATCCACATGGGGATTGAGGTGAAAGTTCTGGAACAACCTAAAAGAACTCAACGGAAAAACTATGTCCCCCCGCCCTTGCAACTCATTGTTAACAGAGCCCTTCCCAGGACTCCCTAACAATAACTGACACCCTTAACACCACATTCTTGGACCTCAGCAGTGTGCTTCCTCCCAACATTTTCAACCCTACCACACATGCTCTCCACTCCTCCAACTAATGTTCCACCTTTCAGGTTTAGGACTGTCTCCCCATGAGGCTAGGTCCTCATGGGGCCTAAACTGAGGAAAAGATAGCTAACTCGGTTAAGAAGGGGATAAAATCTTTTATAGGTATATCAGGGAATGTAGAAAACAAAGGGAGGAATAGTGAGGCTGAATAGAATGGATGGTGGGTGGGCAGATAGTGACAGTGAAAAAGCAGGGATACTGAATGAGATACTTCTGTTCAGTAGTCACAAAGAGGAAGTGGGGAGGTGCCTGATCCAATCAACAGAAGCATTCTGAGAGGGAGTTGATCCCAGTCCTTTCACAGAAGAAAAGGTTCTGAAAGAACTCCTAAAACTGAAGGTGGAGAAAGCAATGGAGCCAGATGGAATTCACCCCAGAATTCTAAAAAATTAAGCAGAGAACTAGTGACACCACTGACTACCCTTTTAATAAATCATGGGAGGATGGCATGGTACCTGAGGACTGAAAGAAGGCAGATGTGATTCCCCTTCACAAAAGTGGGACCAAGACAGAGGCAGGAAACTACAGACCTGTCAGTTTGACCTCTGTGGTAGGGAAAGTGATGGAGTCATTTCTGAAGGAAAGAATTGTTGAGTACCTAGAGGCCAGTGGGACACAGGACCTAAGGCAGCATGGGTTCCAGCCGGAAGGTCATGTCAGATGAATCTAATTGATTTCTTTGACTGGGTGTCCAAGTAGTAGACCAGGGAGGGGCTGTGGACATAGTCTACCTAGACTTTGCAAGGCATTTGACACAGTCCACACAAAGATTAGTAGTCAAATTAACCAGCCTGGGAGTGGATCCCAGGGTGGTAGCCTGATAAAACACTGGCAGAACAACAGGACACAGAAGGTAATTGTAAATGGGGTCCACTCTGAAGAAAGAGGGGTTACTAGTGGGGTACCGCAGGAGTTCAGTACTGGGTCCAGTCCTTTTTAATGTCTTTATAAGTGACATTGCAGAGAGACTGGAAGAAAAAGTATGCCTCTTTGCAGATGACACAAAGATCTGCAACAGGGTTGATACACAAGGAGGCATGGAAAGGATAAGAAGGACTCGATAAGGTTGAAGGAATGGTCAAGTATGGCAGCTTGGATTCAATGCAAAGAAGTACAAAGTAATGCACCTGGGAAACAAAACCTAGGGAAAGATTACACAATGGGGAGAGGTAGTAACAACAACAAAAATGAAAAGGGACCTGGGGTAATGATATCAGATGACCTTAAGGTTGGCAAGCAATGTGAGAAGGTGGTAGGGAGGGCTGGGGGATACTGGGATGTATAGGGAGAGGTATCACTAGCACAAAATATGAAGTTGTTATCCCCTGTACAGACTGTTGGTGAGACCCCATCTGAGTACTGCGTCCAGTTCTGGAGACCCCATCTCCCAAGGACATAGACAGAATGGAGGCAGTTCAGAGAAGGGCAACTAAAATGGTGAAGGGTCTGCAGGAGAAGCCATATGAGGAGAGACTAAAGGAGCTTAATATGTATACCCTTGGGGAAAGGAGGAGAGGGGACATGATAGAAACATTTAAGTACCTCAGTGGAATCTACAAAGTCCAAGAGGTAGCATCTTTTAGAAAAGAGATGTGCAAGAACAAGGGGACACAATTTGAAGATAGAGGGAGGACGGCTCAGGGGCAATGTGAGGAAGTATTTTTTCACAGAGAGGGTGGTGGATGCATGGAACAGCCTTCCTGAGGAGGTTGTGGGGTCTAAAACTGTGGGAGAATTCAAGAATGCATGGGACAGACATAAGGCAATTTTGTGGGGGTAGGAAGAAATAGGCTGTTTGTTAAATAGGATCTGCAGCTTATCCTCTAGGTAGGAAATGGGAAGACTAGATTGGCAAGCGGTCCTTATCTGCCGTCAAAGTCTATGTTTCTATGTTTCTATTTATCAAGAGTACTGGGAAAGACAAGGGATAGTGGAGACTCCCTGGACCTTAAACTCCTTCACCTAGCACTGGATGCTGTCCTTACTCCTCTCACCAAGATTCTCAAACTCTCCCTTTGTCTCAGCCAATTCCTCCCTCTGGAAATCAGCTGTTATCACCACCATCCATAAAGGGGTGACCATATCTCTCCCAACAATTACTGTCCCATCTCAATCCTCCGCCCCTCTAAAGGCTCTCAAAAACTTGTCTAGGACCAACTTATCGAGTACCTATCGAAACATGACCTCCTAAGCAGGAACCAGAATGGCTTCAGAAAGGGCCACAGCATAACCACCGCCCTTCTAGAGTTCACCGCCTTTATCCATAAAGTCTTGAAATGTGGACACCTAGTTGGATCTGATTATGTAGATCTGACTAAGGCATTCAATACAATAAATCATGCCCACATGCTAGAGTCTCTACCCTCCTAGGCCTAACTCCTGATACCATAACCTGGTTTGAAAACTACCTCAGTGGAAGATCGCAATGAGTCAAATTAAACACCACCCTGTCCTCCTGCTTGCCTGTCTGATCCAGCGTTCCCCAAGGATTAATCTTAGGTTCACTTCATTTTAGCCTTTTCCTGAACTACCTTCCTAATGCCTGTTCTGGACAACTGCTCCTGTATGCAGATGATGCAGTACTTTACTGCAGTCACCTTGACCTTCCCCTCTGCAAAGTACCCTTCAGACCTTGTTCACTGAATCTGAAGCCTGGTTCATGGAACATAAACTGGTCTTACATTACAAAAAATAAGGTTATGATCTTGCACATCACCAAAATAAATGGAGTAACACCCCTCCACATCCTGGACTGCCACCACTCCCCTGGATCAAGTGACCTCCTTTAAATATCTGGGGGTCACCCCTGATTCCTCGCTACTTACCATGATCACATTCACCACCTTAGCTCAGCCATAAATAGCAAAGTAGGCCTTCTATAGGCACAAACAGTGCTTGCATCCTGAGACACTCTGCCTGGCCGAACCTCCTCCATCCTCTCCATGGTAGACTACGGGATTATCTGTTATGGGCCTGCTGACCACACTGCCCTCCACAGGGTTAAAGTTGCTATGAATAGAGCCTGCCAACTTGTGACAGGGTGTGACTGATTGACCCACACGTATGACCTCTATCAGATTGCCAACTGGTTGAAACTCTGATTGGAGGCTCAAATATCACACTTGCCTCAAATCCAAAAGGTCACCTGTGGCCTCCTACCTCCCTGGCCTCAATAGCCTTATACAACCTGCCCTAGTGCCCTGTGTCACGAAGATCCACCAAAGCCCCGTGTTAGTACCTCATTGCAGGACACCATTGGGTCAGCGTGCCTTCTACTATGAGGCCCCACTATGGCTAAATGAAGTGCCCACTGACATCTTGGCTGAACCTAAACTTGGCCCTTCAAAGCCAAACTCAAAGAACTACTCCTCTCCTCCTTGTCTGTGACTGCAAATGATGCTGCCCTCCAACAACCTAGTCCACCCTTTTCCATTAAAACAGTGACTCCTCTGACTGCACCTCCTATCTGTAACCCCTCTCTCCTAGCACTCCCTATTATTTTATCACAGAAATTGGTGAGACCCACTCCACCAAATTAAATTATACTGATCTTTGTTTTACACCTTGTTCAGTCTGGTTCTGGGCAACCTAACTACACTGTATATTCCAGTGTATATTTTACTGCTGACTACTACTGTATTTGACAGTTGTACCTGGTGCGGACATACTATGACTAACCTATGTTATAACTGTTACTTGATTAGTATTTGATGTATTGTTTTAATCCTCTGTTGTATTATCTTTATACTGTCCTTGATATCATGATGTGGAGCCTTTACAAAGGAGTCTCTGATTCAAATGTTAATTCCATCTGTTCAAATAAAATAAATAATAAACAGAGACATATGTGAAACAAAAATCAGAGATAGTGTTTCAAGCAGTAATTAAGAGTTGCACAAGAAACTCCACCACTTTGCAAGAAAAAGGCCAAGAGTGTGTTGAACTAGGTATTCTAATGGTTCACACTGAAAACAAATTTGTTTGGACATTTTACTACCAAACATATCCATTTGTTCATGGCGTATATAAGTTGAGCCTTCTTTATTTATGTTACAATGATCAAAATGCTCTACTTTTAGTGCTCAAAACACAGGTAAGCAGAGTTAAAATAAAAAGCTTTAAAACAAAACATTGTTATAATGATCAAAATGCTTTACTTTTTAGTGCTCAAAGCACAGGTAAGCAGAGTTAAAATAAAAAGCTTTAAAAACAAAACATTGACTTCTGCTGGTTAGACCTAGACACATACCTAGAAAACAGAAAGTTTGGATTAGTTATTTATTTGAAGCTAGAATGTCAGGCTCTTAACAGTTGATTGATGCTGCAGTAATTATTATTCTCTGAATCATTGGTCTTGGACACATCACCATCACATGGGACAGGAGGCATTGTGGGAACAAGAAGGGCCATGACAAATGCTAACATGGAGATCCCAAGGGGCCATAAAACCAACAAGCAACTTAAGAAAATACTCTTTCAGCAAATAAAGGAAGGATTTACTACAAGTATGCCTACAAACCAAAACACTCTGAATAACATTGTTTTTGTAAATGTTGACTTTAGTTTTCCTTTAATTTCATGAGTTGCAAGCACTGCATAATGAGTAAGCAAATGATATGAGTCATGCAACATCTTTGCCATTACATGAGAACCAACCCTGTAAACAGTGGCATACTGTATGTGGAATGAAGAACAAGGGTAAGATTTCAAGCAAGAATTAGGAGGTAAAAATATAAGAACAAATGAATTGTGAGTAACATGAGAAATACATAGACATTAAGAGGTGTACCTAAAGACATCAGTTTGTGGTGGCACTATATTGAGAAAGGCATTGGGAAAAAGGAACCTAAGCAGCAGAAATGTGTGATAAACATTACAAACAACAGTAGTCATCAATAGAAAGTAACATGTAATGTATACAGAACATGACAGCATGGGTGGCAAAGATCAAGGAGGAAAGTGTTAAAAACAAGTGCCACAAAGTGACTTATGTGAATTACAATGAGTTGCAACAGATTTGAGAGGGACAGAGATGGGAGGGAGGAAAGATCAAATGCTGGAGACTGTGGAAGGGGAAGCAAATGTTGCAGAGCTGTTAATGTGCTGGAACAATGCCAGCATTCAGAGGGCAAATATCGGAGAGAGAGAAAATAGAGGCAGGTAATGCAAAGCAGCTAATGTGAATGATAGTAAATTGCAGCATTTTGTGGTGGAGGGCTCTGATGTGGAAAGAGCAAGTGCCAGAAGTGGCAAATGTTGGCATATTGGGGACAGAGACTGGGATGGGGATGAAGATAGGTCAAGTGGCACAGAGCAGCTAATGTGAATTATGGTGACTGGCATCTGTTTGGGGGCAGATGTTGAAGAAGGGAGACAAAAAGTGCTACAGAGCATGTAATTTGAATAATGGAACATAAGGTTACATAAAAGGAGACTGAGTGGGAGAGAAGTGTCACAGAGCAGCAAATGCATATGGAGAATGGCAGCATGTTTGGGAGGTCAGAGAAGAAGAGGAAGAAGAGGATAGAACTGGAGAGCATGTCATGTATATGAAGAATACCAGTATACTGGGTGAGAGGGATCAAGAAGAGAATGAACAGAGTGCAAATGGCACACAACAGGTAATATGAAGTACCAGGAGTTGCAAAATGTTGAGAATGGTGAGCAGAGTAAGTGCTGTAGAGCAGCAAATGTATAAAGACAATGCTGGCATAGGAGGCAGGTATCATGGAGGTGATGAATGGAGAGCAAGTGGCACAAAGCAGCTAATGTGAATGGCAACATTTTGGGGAGAGATTAGGGAGGTGGGAAGAGCAAGTTCTGCAGTGCGGCTAATGTATATGGAGGATGGCAGCAATCTGAGGGACAGCAGAGACTGGTGAGGGAGGGATACAGATCAAGTGGCAAACAGCAGATAATGAGAGTGGGAATCGGGGACACTGTGGAGGGCAAAGATCATGGAGTGGGAGATGAGAGAGAGTGACAAACAGCAGGTGATGCTAACTATGGGAATGGCAGCATTTTGGGATGGGGCATATATTGTGGAGTGGAGGAGACAGCAACTGCTGCAGAGCAGCAAGTGTACATTGATCATGGAGGCATGTCATTTGGGGAAGAGATCAGGGACATAAATAGAGCAAGAAGAGAAGAGGGTATTGTGCTTTACTTGGGGAATGGCAGAGGTCAAGGACAGGCATAGGAGGAACTGCTGCCAGGTGGCAAATGTGAAGTAATGAAGAATGCTATTCAGTGTATTCACCATGGCAGAGAGTGGTAAAAAATGGGGCAGCACCACAGAAATAGAACTAAGACCATTGACATGGTTTCATACAGAACTTAAGAACTGCCCAAGAAACCATTTACTTTACAGTTTCCAGCCTTGTGACAAGAGAAGGACTTCAAAGGAAAAAGGCAGAGGTGGGTGGAATTAGAAAAAAATTCTGTATTTAGGAGCAGTGCTTGTAAAGAGGATATCACCCCACCCGAAAAGCCCTCTCACAGTTCAAGTACCACCAATTTATTCATATGCTTTATAAACACTCTTAGAGGCCATGCTGCCTAGAGTACATGTACAGTATTCAGGCTTGCTTATTTCTGTTGTAATGACCAAAATGCTTAATATTTTTTTTTTTTGTGGGTGGGGGTTAGTATTCAGAACACATGTAGGCAGAGTACCAAAGCTCCTTATTTAAAGTGATCAATGAGTGTAGGGACCGAGTAGCTTA
Source organism: Neoceratodus forsteri (assembly GCA_016271365.2). Taxonomy (NCBI): domain Eukaryota; kingdom Metazoa; phylum Chordata; order Ceratodontiformes; family Ceratodontidae; genus Neoceratodus; species Neoceratodus forsteri. The sequence goes on along the minus strand of CM057458.1, from coordinate 1,104,392,893 downwards.
TAATTTACATGCTTTTTGCCATGTATGAGAATACATTAATTCCTTGAGTTGCAAGCATGGCATCATGCATGTGCAAATAATATACTATATGTTTTGCAACATCTCATCATACTAAGGTTTATACTAAGGTTAGGTGCAAGAGCAAGAAGGCAGAAGCCCATGAAGCTCTTATACTAATCCAGTACATAATAGGAGGTCATACCCATTACATATAAGACTATCCAATCTATTTTAAAAATACTTTTACTTTCACTGATAACAACATTTAGTGGTAGCCTGTTCCAAGGGCCAACAACTCTGACAGTAAAAAATATTTACGGCTAGACTTAACAAAGGTTTTCTTACCAATTGTAAGGATGGCCCCTGATGTTATGACCACAGTTTTAAATTCTAGACCCAGTTCACACAATAAATAAGGGTCTTGAATAATATCATACAGTAACATAAGATCACCACGAAGTCGACAGTAGATAAGGGCATAAGTTTTAAAATGTCTAATCTGTTCTCATAAGGAACTGCGAATAGCCCAGAAACTTTTTGTGTATTTTCTTTGAACTCTTTCCAGTAACAGGCATTCAGATTTTTATAAGGATTCCAAAGCTGTGAGGCATATTCTAAATGTGGTCTAACATATGCATGAAACAAGGGCAACAATTCTTCCTGTTTTCTAGATCTAATATTACGTAATATAGACCATATCACTTTATTAGATTTGTTAATAATATTGTGTACATGATTATTGTAATTAAAGTTATCTGAAATATTGACACCCAAATCCTTTCATCAGATGTGGTCTCAAGTAATATGCCATCCAAATAATAGGGACTTTGTAAATTATCATCTCTGCCATTCCTGAGAAACAAATCATTACACTGCAGCACATATGAAAGATGTAAGCAGTAGCACATATGTGGAATGGGAAGCAGGGTTATGGTTTAAAACAGGAAGAATTAGAGGTATACGAAACCTTGTAGCTTGCATTTTCGGCACTGTGACTGGGCAAAGACTTCAAAATTAAAAAAAAGAAAGAAGCGGAAAGTGGGTAGAATTAGGGTCAAGAGTTGGGGCCTGATTTTCAAAGGGCAGAGAATGATGCATGGTACTTGTGTAAAACAAAATGTTGCAAGGTGCATAAAAAATGATGCAAGGAGTAAGCTACATCAAAAATCATGCAAGCAACAAGCTGCATCAAAACTTGCATCAATTGCAATTTTGTAATGGTGTTTGTGTCAAAATAGGTCTGCAGGCATCAGACTGGCTTGCATTATGTTTGCACCAAAACAGTGGCTGCACCATGTTGGAAAGGGCCTGTGTCTCAAAAATGATGCATCATCCCCTTATATGGGATTTTCAAAGCATGAAGTTCCTGTCAGTGATTAGGCCAGGAAGAACTGGTCTAACTGACATTATACAATGGCAAGAAAGAATCCTGGCTCCTGATTGGTCAGTTGGCTGTCATAGCAGGGATGTTATCCTGGCATAACATCCCAGCTGTAGTGCCAGTCAGCTGTCAGCCTCACAGATTGTACAAAACATATCCCTCCACAGCAGCTTCTCACAGAAAGTCTGTCTGCAGTACCTGAATGGCAAAATTCTCCAAACTAAACTTCTCTTTCTTTACCATGGAATCAATAAATGAATCGTTTTCACAAGATAAAGAAAACAATGTGCCAAAACCAGAGCCCCAAAAAGTAAAGAAAAAATGTCATCTTCAAGTAGAAGAAAGTCAGCTTGACGACATCGAGACGGAATAGAAATGAACCTGCCACAAACGTCAAATCAACTGAGCTGTCAAAGTTTGGCAAGACTGGCTTCAAGAGACAGAAACAGAAGTAGATGTCAACACAGTAAGTCCCACTGAATTAAATCTGATTCTCAGAAAATGTTATGCCTCTATGAGGAATTTAACTGGTGATTACTATGACATTAGCAGTTACATCGAGTTCGAACAGGACTAAACCGTTATTTAAATGAGCCTCCTGTCAGAGAAACCTTAACATATTAACAAACCCTGAATTCCAAACTGCTAACAATGTTTTACTGCTCAAATAAAAACTTGAGACATGAGGGGAGACAAAACAAACACCACCCTCCCTCACCACAACAGACCTCCAGCAGCTAAGAAGACTCCGCCCTCAGTACTGAAACCCCGAAGGACTCCTATGCTGCATCTGGCTTGAGTTACAAATACATTTCCCCAGGCACAGCTGTGAGGGCCAGCGACAATTAAAAGCCATCTTGTTTTGAATTCAAAGAAACAGAGAAAGGGGTACAATATGTATCCTTAAATTTCAACTAAAAAAAAACACTCTGATCCCTTGAAAAGACAGAGACAGATATCGAGGGCAATGTTTCAGATCAAGGGCACCCACACTGTCCAGTAACCGCACTAAACAAATACTTCAACAAGCTCCCACAGAATCCACCATGTCTGTTCCTGCACCCCAGAAAAAGACACTTAAAACCTGGGAAAATGAGACAAATGGTACACATTAGAGCTGATAGGGAAAAATTACCTTTCGTCAATGCTCCTGAAGATCTGTGCTGCAGCAGAACCAGCAAACTCCTACACCAATCATTCACTCGATGCGACCACTATTCAGCTGCTTAGTAATGCTGGACTTGAAAGCAAACAGATTATATCTGTCACGGTCACAAGCAGGAATCCTCACTTAAGAGTTACTAGGGACCAACCTTGCAAGAACGCAGCAACTGGAGCTCCATTTTATCTGGAATGCAACCCGAAGTCACCACCACAATTGCAAGCCCAAGCCACAACCAAACATGTGCACATCATGGAAACAGCAGCTTCAACCTCGGAAAGAGAAAACACCAATGCAATGCCCATGATTCAAACCCCGATGCACACAACCAATGTGCTCCCACCACAAACAGCAACATCAACATCCAGAAGACAGACCTTCTCCATAACCCATTATAACCAATGCTGAATCCACAGAACCAGCCCAGGTAACAGCAGCACATCCCTACAAAGCAGCAACCAGTTTTACATTAAAGGCAACTCTAATTGTGTTTTCAATATTTATAAATGATAAATGCAGCATTATACTTGCCAAAGTAAAATTTCATGCCTACTAGTTTAAAACAAAGTTTCCTTCCAACCAACTTTACCGTTGTTGTTGAATAAATTGTTGTTCTATGACAGTAATTTAAGAAACAGTTTGTGTTAAGGTGTATTTTTTTTTAATATTTAAAACAGTTTCTGCTGAAGGTGTATTTATTTTCTGCCTAAAGTAAAACATGCTTTACAAAAAGTATTTAATATGACCACAAAATGCACACTTTCAGATAATTTTACAAAATGCTAATTAAATCACAATACTGTTACAGTTCAACTTTGGAACTGTTTGATATAGTGGAAGGATATTTTACATTTCTTCATTAAAAACCTTGTAAAAGTAAAAATTATTTGTCTGCTTGATTATTTAATAGTTACAAGCCATTGTATAATAGGAATAATGCCCTCAGGGTGGGTGTTATGCTGGGATAACTTCCCTTCTCGGGTGCTGGACACCCTCGGCTGATAGCCTCGGGCCCAGCCACCAGAGGCGGGATGTTATCCCAGCATAACACCCACTCCTGTCGGGCATTATTCCTTAACAAGAGCATATAACCAGGCCCACAGCAGGTGAGCAGACCTGACTGTGTTACTGTGAATGACATTCTGCTGCAAGAGTCCTGCATTGTGTACATCATAATGTTGTCTTATGTACCACAGCATGTAAAATATTGTTTCAGAAACAAGCCAACATCATATTCATCAGAACTGTCATGTGGCTGCAATGACTGGAATGGAGAGGGTAAATTATGTAGGAGTTGGTTGTACAGCCAATATTTCCCTGCAGGACTAGTTTAGAGCATTTTGGGAGCTTAAATGCCATTGTCTAAGCCATTTCATCAACTGCATTTTTGACTCAACTTACATCATTCTTGCCCATGCATCATATTTTTGATTCAACAGACCTCTTGTGTCCTTTTGAAAGACTTTGCCACAGATCAACACTTTTCTTACAAAATCGGTGCACAGTATTTGGCGCACTTGAATTTGACACATTTGACATCTGTTGCTGCTCATCCAACTAAGGGCTCTTTGAAAATCTGGCCTCGGTATTTGAAGTTGCAGTAAGTGGCAGAAAGACATGCCCTAAAAAGCCCTTTCACAGAACACTGATACCAATATGTTTGCATGCTTTGCAAGTGAACATTAAAATTAGTAGCATCTGATTTTACTTACACTTATTTTGCACATATAAGATCACTCTCCTCTAGGCTGAAGCATTACAGTACAACAACAATCAATAAATATGAAGTACAAAACATTGCTAACAGCCACTAGTACTATATGGACATTAAGTAAAGAAATGTTGTCTAAAATGCTTTTAAAAACAGAAAATAAACAGGTTTTATGAAGAAATTCAGTTTACATATATGTGGTCTGTCTTCAAGGTGTGATTATTTTAGGGTCACTCTAGTGGAGGCAGCGCATATGAACAAGCTTTATGTGAAATGTTGGATTGTTGATGGCCTGCCTTCTTTGCTCCACTCGATTTGTACTGTATGTGCCTTGTGCATTCAACAAAGTCAAGACAAAAGTTTGTACACTCACCATGCACCTATTTATAGCTTGTAAAAAAAAAAAAAAGTCCCACTGCTTCAAGATTGTCAAGTAGACTTATGAAAACACAAGCAGATAAACATCCGGGTTAGAGATACCAGTAATAAAGCAGACAGACAGACATCGTTAGTCTCCACCACTAACACTGACTTTTGCTTTGATCTTGTTAGAGTTTTGGAGCGGTGGCGCCTCAGCTATTCCCAAGCACCAGCTTTTTATTTGTTCATGTGCATTCAACAAAATGTAGCGCTTTAGATTTATTGTGCTTTCTTTGATAGTGCAGATCTCTGATAGTGGTATGGGTGTCATATTTTTTTTTTGCATATTATTACAGCCCAACCCACACGTCTCCTCTGTGTTTTGCTTCCTGAGAACCTTGTGCAGCCATAATTAAAGGTGCTCCTTCAAAGTTTTCACATCTAAATAAACTGCTAAAGAGTCTCAAAAGTATGTAATAAAAGGGATGTTACAAAACTAGAGAAATGGTAATCTAAAGTAAATAAAAAGGTAGAGGTACTTACAACAATTCCACTCTAAGATGCACTGCTGCTTTTAATGGAGCTCTATTTACTAACAAATCATGGAACTTTGTTTGTGATGAAGTGTATAAACAAAGGGTCTTGACCCCTATTCTCAAAGTCTTTTTGGTTTGATGACTAAAATCCCACAGCAATTCTAACTGCAGAGTTCCTACATGTGTCTGGTTTTGATATTAAGTTTCCACCATAGCATGCTGGAAGATTCTGATTGCCCTGCCATGCTAGTAAGCCACTTTCACAATTGTGAAACTAAAGATTCCTCATTTTTCCTGAAATCAGCAGTTTTATTTATAAAATACATGTATTCCAAAGCAACTAAAATAATATTTTAATATCCTTCAACATGACAACAAAGCTGCAGATTTTAAACCTTTCATATAATTTAAGCATTCGGCAATTCTGCAAAGTTTTAAATACCAATTTGTCCACTTTGTTTCCTGGGATAGCCCACAAAATCCTGGACTTCAAATGCAAGAGAAATGTATAGTTGTTTTCCATGTCCCGGATATTCGTAACAGAGTTGCGCCAGTGCAAAATACGGAGATGCGCTGAGAGTGATATTCAGTGGGAGCCGAGGCGCAGTGCTAAACCCATTGCACCAATGCACAACTATAATATATACGTGCAAGTGCGAGGCGGTCCCATGAATATGCAGTGCAATGGTATATTCAACTGTGAAGCCGTGGCGCAAGTGTGGAGCAACTCGAAGATTCACTGACCAAACTTGTTCCTATAAACAGGGGTGCAAACACACATACAGCAGTTGCACCAAGAGTGAGAGAGATAGCAAGAGTGAGAGATAGTGAGAGAGACAGACAGACACAAGAACAGACACAGAGGGAGAGAGACAGAGGTGGTGTGGGAGCCAGAGAGGGGCAGAGAGAGAGAGACACACACACACAGAAAAACAGTGTACCAGTGTGGCACACAGACAGCAGCAAACCGCCCGGGGACACTGGACTGAAGGTGTGATGGAAGTGCACTATTCCTGATGGAGGCAGTTATGAGGGTGTGAGGAGACAGAAGGAACAGCTACATAGCCAACAAAGGGCCTGTCGGTGGTATACCAGCAGAGGTCTTACCGTGCCATCACGTTTGAGAACTATAGTGGCGCCCGAAATCATGGGCCAGCACCACCTGAACAGGGCCATTCTGGGGCAGCTCTGTGAGCTGTGCAGTGAGGAGATGCAGGCACCCACCAGACAGAGCCACGCCATGTCCATGGAGACCAAGGTGACCATTGTCATGTGCCTGCTCACCACGGGCACCTTCCAGCGACCAACAGGGGACACCACAGGCATCACCCAGTTGGCCACGTCCCACCTTCTCACACAGTTCCTCAATACATTGCTGCCATGTGCTTCCAGAATTCATGTTTCCCCAGAACACAGGCAGAGTGTACAGCAAACATGCAGGACTTTCACAGGGTGGCAGCAACAGGAAGGGAACACGAGCATCAACTGCCAGGTGGTGTGCGATGCCATGGGCGCATCATCAATGTCTGCACCACACACCCTGGGAGTGCACATGACATTCAACTGACACAGCTCTGCACTGTGCCACAGGTTTGCGCATGGGACATCCCCACGGGCCACCTAGTGGGTGAGTATGGCACGGGCAAGGCGATGGGTATAGCAGACCTGGGGATGGGGGTGGGCAGGGTGTGCATTGTTGCATGGGTGCAGGGACAGGCAAGGGATGCAGTACAGAGTAGCATAGGGCTAACCATGTCATTATCCACACAGGTGACAGCACGTACCGCTGAAGCCCTGGCTGTTCAGTCCCTACTGGTGACGGCGTCCCGGCAGAAAGCGGTACAATAAGGCACATGCTAGCATGCGCAGCATCATCAAGTGTGTCTTTGGCATGCTGAAGGCATGAATTCCATTGCCTAGACAGATCCAGGTGGTGCCCTACAGTACAGCCGCTCAAAAGCCTGTGGCCTATTCCTGGCCTGCTGCATGCTGCTACAACATGGCCATTGACTGTGGGATAGTTATCAAGGCAGATGAGGAAACAGTAGTGGGGACAATGGAGACAATGGGCTGGAGGGTGGTGGACAGCCACCCCTGAGTAGAGGGCCCCGACTCCAGCAGCAGGCACGATGCGACTATGACATTGTCACACAGGAACACTTGGCAAACACAGGTAGGTGGTGCGGTACACGTGCATGGGCCACACAGACAAGTACAGCACATATGCAGAGATGGGCATGGCAAGGAGCATGCACACATAGGGCATGATGCAGGGATAAGGGGCAGTCACACACAACCATACACAGCAAAACACACACACAGTATCCACCCACACAGGTGGTGGAGCGTGGCGTGGATCAGATGCATGGCACGGTGCACTGGTGCAACTGGTGCTAGTCTGCCCCTCATCATGCACATGCCACAAGGTCCAGAGCCGGGCATGCACAGGCGCAGGCAGCATGTGGCATGACACATACGCATGCCACCACAGGTATGGTGTGCACACACCACCCATGTGCTCACAGGTCATCAGCAACAGACTGTGGTCAGGGCAACACACAGCTCAGGGAAGCCGCGGGGTACCACAGCTGCCATGGCCACAGAGGTGCCACGCCGGGGCCAATCAGCAGCCAAGGCTGCATATCAGCCACAGGGGGTCCAACAGCCCCAGGTGGAAGTGCAGGACCAGACTGTGTTCTCATGGGGTGATAGGTAGCCGAACAGCCCAGTCCCAGGCATGCCTGGGATGCCTACATCTGAGCCTGGCATCCACTGTGTTGGGGTCACCTGATGCCAGGTGCATGGGGTGGACAGCACACTGCTGGAGATCTCCTATGCACGGCAACACCCTGTGGCAGCCATCAATGCAACGCCATCACAACTGCACCGGCAATGCTATCCAAGGCCACAGTCATGACCTCCTGCATGTGTTGCATCCCTCCAGGATCTGTGCAGTGCCCCTGTCCTGCTGCTTGGCTAACTGGTGCATGTCTTCCCACAGTGCATGCACCTCAGTGGTGAGCAGCACCTGTTGCTGAATGGACACCCACAGCAGCTGGGTGTGCTCTGCCAGATAGTCCACATCCTGGGGCTCCTGGGCAGGCTGCCGATCAACAGTGGGTGATTTGCCATGCTGTACAGCTCCCTATCTGGTGGATGCTGCACAGTGGGGTCTGCTGGTTTAATGGGTACAGCAGGTGCACCAGTAGCGAACCCTGTGTCTGGCTGCCATGTGGCACCCACAGTCTGCTGCTGTCACCCGTCCAGCAGCTGTATGCCACCCTGCACCTGCATGGCGCACCACCAATGCAGGGCACAGCAGTGGCAACTCACACCACTGCACCTGCAGTGCTGATAGGTGGTGGTGGTGCTGCTGGCATGGCGCTGGGCCTGACACTGCCTATGATGCGGCAGGGGTGACTCACCGACAACATTGCCCATGCTGTCCAGGATCAGTGTGATGTCATCATTGGACCTGGACTCTGTCCCAGTCTTGTCTTTGTGCACAGGACACCAAGGCTGGCATCCTGCAGGAACACATCCAGGGCATCATCTGACCCTAGGCCAAGGATACCCACAGGCACCGTGGTACTCTCTTATGGCTTGTCGGGCCCCTGGATGCTGGTGAATGTTGATGATTCATCCTCTGGGGCGTGCTGGCTTCCACGGATGCCGCAGCTACAGCCAGTACTCCATCCTCTACATGGAGGTGTGCTGAAGTTGCAAGAGAAGGATGGAGTGTCAGTGATGCATTGCCCACATGTGCCCCATACACTGCTGCCACATGTGTCCAAAGGCATGGCATGTGCAAGGATGTGCGCATGTGTACATGACATGCAGGATAGCATGCACAACAGCACGCCCATGTATGTACCCTCCGGGCCACCACCTGTACGTAGCTGACAGCACATACCGTGCAATGATGGGTTACCACTCATCTGAAAGCCCTTCAAGCACACCCTCCACTGAGGTGCGGTGGATGGTGGCTGCCACCAACACCTGTGTTGGTGTCAGTATGGTGCATCTGATAGCCTTCCTCCATTGGCATTGTGGGATGATCTGACAGCCACTACCTTCTCCTTAATGTACCGCCTGTCAGTCCCAACCTTCTTGTGGCACTTCTGCTCTGACTGCTGGTGGCTGCCGTGCTGGTTGACATAGGTCGTCACCTCCTCCCATCCACTGGCCCTGTCCTGTGGTGTGCCTGTGGCACCACTCAGCAGGGCCTCCCTGTCAAGGTAGGCCTCGAACAGGGCATCCGACTCTCCCTTAGTGAAGTTGGGCATGCGCTCCATGCAGGCCACTCCTCACCCTCCTCCTGTCCCAACATGTTACCTCCAGTGAAGATGGACAGCATGGTGTGTCAGCGGCAGCATCTCCTGGTCCATCCCACCTTGCAGTGCTGTCTGCTCCCAGTCTGCTGCTGCGGCATCCCCCACTTACCTCCAAGGTTGCAATACCAGTCCATGGACTGTGTGGTTCTGTGCTGCTTATAAGGTGCAACCCATGCAAATGAGGATGTGCGCAATGGTAATGATATGCTAATGTACCCCACTGCCCGCACATTGGCTGATGAGCTCATTTGTATGTGGCATCTGAATATTGCAGACATGCACTGAGTGCAGTGGTGTTGCACTGGAGCAGGCCAGGTGCAATACCCGTGCATGTGCAATGCACAAGCCTGCAGTGCTGCGTGCTGCAGCTTTCATGGTTCATCGCACACCCTGCGTGGACTCACGCAATGCATCGGCACTGCACATGTGGTACATAGGCAACTATGCGCATTATCATGCCTACTGTCACGTGCCATATCATGCACTTGCTCAATGCACACAGTGGTCAGTGACCTATGACCCCTGATACACCTACATGACCATGTGACCCCACTGGGCCACGCACAGTACAAATGCCCATCAATGCGTGATGATGAGCACTGCACATTCTCCCATGCATCGCACATCCTGCACCTGTAGCAGTCATGTGGCCTGTCCTCGCCATTTTCACTGCCACCATGTGGAAACCATGGCACATTGTGGGGATGCCATTCCAGTAACTGGAACAATTTGGAAGTGATCAATCTCATAGCCTGTGTACAGTCATACAGTGACCAGCTATTTGGCCAGGTGCCCTGCAGCAGGCCAGGGGCAGGGTCTGGCACACAAAGCTGTCCACCTGAAGAGGAGATGGGGGTTCCCCAGACAGCAGAGCAGTGCAGGCACCAGTAAGGTGACCTGTGAAGGTGGGACCAGAACATCTCCAGAGGCTCCAGGCATGCATCAGGCATGGTGCAGTGTGACAGCCAGGTAGATGTACACATATTGCATGTCTGCCCTGGTGCTGTACTGTGGTGGTAGCATCACTGCCTGGCATGCCCTGCAGTAGGGTGCACTGTCGGCATGCACATCACTGACTGTCATGGCCAGCTGCCTTGCGTTTCAATGCAGCCGTGCTGGTGTGCGGGACATGGTGTGCAAGGGCATGCCCTGTGTGCAGAGGGCTGTGTGGTGGGGGCTGCTGGTGTGGTCAGGTACTGATGTGCACCTGTCTTCTTTCCATTCCCAGGGCTGGAGGACTACAGGTGGGCCAGGGCAGAGGCTGAGTGCAACCAGGTGGTGCACCCAGATGGGGCTGACCGTGCAGGCTGCAATGCAGGGGCCAGGTTAGCACTCTCATGGTCATTCTCACTGTACATGGGGGTGGCAGTGGGAGTGGGTGCAGGCATGGCCCCTGTGCCATGCACCATGACAACTGTGTGTGTCGACTGTGCGCTGTGCAGGCCACTGTGGTGCATACGTTGGACCCGTGTGCCGGCTGTTAGTGGTGTGGGCATGTGCATGACTGCCACCATTGTTGCTGTGTTACTGCCAGTGCAGTGTGCCATGTGACTGACTCTGTGTGGTCGTGGCTGTTGTGCGGTGGGGACCGCCTCTCTGTAATGCCATGGTGTGCCATGTTGCTGGCTGGTGTTGGCCCACTCCGCTGTAGGTGTCCATTCTGAGCCCTCCAGGGGTGTGTTGTCCCACTGACAATTGTGCAATGTGGGTGTGCATGGTTCCTGGCCATTGCACTAATCACCTGTCCTGTTCCTTGCCATAGGTATCAGGCATCCTGCGAGAGACTGCCTCACAGATGCTGTCAAGGATGATGCGGAGATGCTCCTGGTAGTGTCCAGTATTCTGGAGGTGGTGGTCACCATCCAGAGGATGGTGGTGGCAGACAGAAGAGACAGGCGGCTTGCTGGGGCAGCTGGGCCAGGGCCACCATTGATGTTGCAGTACATGGCTCCTGTTTTCCTGTTGCATCTTCCCCTACAGTCCCTCCTCCTGCTATACAGTCCCTGTTCTCTTCCCTCACTGTACCTACCCTTTCCCTGCCCCTGTTATCTGTTGTTCATATTTACCATTTTATAAAGAATTTCTCCATACCTGCCTGTGTCTGTGTCTGCTTTGCAGGTGGTGTGTGGAGCCATGCTGCAGTGGCCCAGTGTTTGTCCGTGGTGTGTGTATGAGAGGATGCATGTTGTGCTTCCATGGATCCTGCTGCATACTGTGGTGTGTCTTGCTGTGGTGGTGTCCATCCACTGGTTTGGTGGCTGAGTCTGGGGCATCCATGGGATGGCAGTCCTGGGTGTGTGGTGGGTGTGTGTGTGGTGGTGGCACACGGCCATGATCATTGTTCTGGTCCTATCTGCACACTGTGTTAGGGTCCTTTGCTTGGTTTTGGGCACCCAGGCTGTGTGGTCTGCCATGCTGCCTGTGTCCTGGCCCATTCAGTGCCTGGTGTGTGGGCTCCTGTGTGCCTGTGTGGCATGTATGTGCTTGGCTCTATGGTCCTGGGTGTGGCCTGCCATGGTCATGTGGTGGGGGCACGGCCGGCAGCCTGCCTGCAGGAGGGCACCTTTGGCAGCCTTCCATTGGCCCTTCTGTCACCTACTGTCCATGCCACCATTGTGTTCTGCGGTCCGGTACCTGGGTACCTGTGTGTTCCCTGCTGTGCCCTGCTGGTGGGGGGCTCCTGTGGTCACTGTCACTGTGCTTCATGGCTATATCTTTGGGTCTTTCTATATGCCCTGCCCCTCTGTTGCTGTGTTGCTCTGCACTGCCATGGTTGCACCAGCGCATCTCTGTTTGCACCATGGCACAACTCTGCCATATTCAGCCATGTTGTGCTGGCACTATTTGGCCTCTTGACCTCTGAATATGGCACCCATTGTGCCATGGCACATCAGATTTGCGCAGGACTTGCGCCAGACTTTGGCGCATTTCTGAATATCTGGCCCCATGAAAAAATTAGAAATGGGTTTGCCAGTCTTCAAGCATTTTATGAATATGTCATCACCTTTCGTTCCAAACTCTTCATAACCAATTAAATCTGATTATAACATGGGTTTCAAAAGTAAGAAAACCCATTGGTTACACCATCACCTGACCATTGATTAAGTGTCCTACGTAATGAATCACCCTGAAGCAATATTCCTAGGCAGACAGAAATAATGGAAACTGCCATCGAACTCATTTCTCATTCAGACACCAAAACAGAAAGGCAGCCATGAAAAATCATGAAGTGGGACATGGTGAGCTGAAGTACCAGGAGGTTAGATGGAGCACACTGTGCTCTACACAGATGACAAAACATAAGGAGAATAGGTCTGAGTGTGATGGGGAGGCAGTGCAGAGACTTGGGAGACAGTGGGAGCCCATGGGAGTGTTTTGAGCTCCTGTGGTGCCCCATATAGCACCCACTGCTATATTTGTCCCATTACAGGTGGCAGGAGCAGTGGAGTTCTGAAACTCAGCATGGAGTGTTCCTCCACATCACTGACCACCCGTACCAAGCCCTGCATGTCCTGCTGTGCCCCAGAGTCTCTATCATTTCAGAACTGCTTCACCCTCATATGCCCTGAGCTCCCACCCAGATTCCCCATTCCCTCCACTCCCCAATGATACACACTGTCCCCTGACTGTGCTACATCTATTTTTTTATTTAAACATCTTTATTGAGGTTATAATATAAAGACAGAAGCTTCAGAACATTGGACAAGGATAGTCCGTATCAGCAACTAATGACCCCTACCCCCCAACCCCTCCCCTTCCACCCATGGGTGTGCCTTCATAAGGACAAAATGGGAGAAAGTAGGATAAAGAGATTACAAATATAACATCATAACCAATAAGAAGCAATAAGACAATAAATATTAATGCAAGTATAGAGCATAGAGTTTACCTCATTTTTTGTCAAATAGTTTGAGTCTATTACAGGAGCTAGCAAGCAGGCGTTCTGTCCAGAAACAGGCAGAAAGTTCATTAAGCTCTTAGTTTTAAGAGATGGTCAGCTGATCCATCCAATGCTTCAAGATTAACTTCTTGGCGATCATTGAGATTAAGGCCATGCTGTACCTTAGCTCTTTGATTCTGATGGTATCATAGATGCCCAGGATGCAAATTTCAGCCGTGTAAAGGTCCTCCAGGCCTAAAAGAGGGTCCAGGTTGGTCTGGATAGCCTGCCATAATATGGAGACTTTCTCATTGCCAAAAATGTGCAATAAATTCCCTTCTGCATTACCACATCTTGAGCATAAAGAGGAAGGAAGGTGCTAACTTAGCTAGTTTGATGGGTGTGTAATACATGTTGTGGAGGATTTGATATTGGGTCAAATGAAACCTGTCCTGTGGTACATAAGTATAAAGTTTTTCCAGATCTGTGGCCAATTTAAGGATGCATTAGGTAATAAAGAGACCCAGATTTTGGACCCAGGTAATGGGTCAGGATGACATATAGTGAGAATCCTAGAATACAAGGTTGAGATACTGGGGTTTAGCTTCTGTGTCTTGTAACTGAGCCAAGATAGGGGTTAACCTAGAAGTTGAAGGAGTATTGCCAAATAGCTGACTAACTAATTGTCTTAGTTGGAAGACCTTGAAAATGTGCACTTTCGTGATAGGGCCAATTTCAGGAGAATGTCAGGAGAGCAAAGGAGAGAGTCTTGAGAATACAAATCCGCTACCCTGACCTCTCTCAATTGAGGTAACCAACCTGGAGTGAGGCAAGAACTACCAATCTTAACATAAGGATTAAGGGTAGTGGGTTGAGTGGGATCTTTGGTCAGGAGATCTTAATGTGAGAACAGAATTGGGAGAACACTTGAACCAAGATGCCAATAGGTGAATTTGGGAGGGACTCCAGTAAAGCATGCCAGGAGAAATGGAAGAGAGTAAGATGGGGTATATTGTGTTCACGAGAAGTTGGTCTTCAATCTGTAGCCAAAGGGAGTGTACCCATTGTTGCTAGTCATAAGCCATCTACCACATTTGGCAAAGTGGCTGGCCCAATAATACAACAGAAAGTTAGGAAGTTGAAGTCCACCACAGTCCTTGGAAAGACTCAGCTTGAGATAGGAATGCCTCAGATGTTTATTTAACCATATGAATTTAGAGATAAAGGAGTGTATATGTTGAAAGAAGGACAAGGAAATCAGGCGTTCAGCATATGTAAAGAGTAAAAAGTCTGGGGAGAATGTTCATTTTATGATGTTAACCCCCCAAAGTGAAACTGGAAGGAGTCCCACCTAGTCAAATCTTGCTGCATGATAGTAACCAGATCATCCAGGTTTAATCTTTTGGTGAGAGAGGGGTCCATAGTGAGAAGAATCTCTAAGTATCTAATTGACTGAGGGGCCCAGTTCATTCCAAACTGAGAGAAATCCACCCTATGTGTATGGTGATTGAGGGGAAAATTTCTGTCTTGTTAGGTTTAACTTATAATTAGAAAGGCGGCCAAACTGGGATATTATGGTGAGAGGTCCTCGGTGAGGTTGATGGTTGTTCTAAATGAAGAAGAATATCATCCGTGTATACCAAGAGTGTGTATCTAGAGTTTTGAAGTTGGATGCCCTGGATCCAAGGGATGACTTAAGTTGTTTGAGAAGAGGTTCGAGATATATATTGAAGAGGAAAGGTGATAGCAGACAGCCTTTTCTAGTACTGGAAAAAGAGGACGCAAAGAAGAAGACCCCATTACAATAAATCTTAGCGGTGGGAGAAAAATATATGCATAAGACTCATTGAAGGAAGAAGAAGGAAGCCCATCTTTCAGAAGGTATACCAAAGGAAACCCCAGTCCACTCTATCAAATGTCTTCTCAGAGTCTAACGAAATCAGGGCCATAGAGATCGGGGAGGAGCAAGCTACTTTAAAGATATGGTCTAGCTTCCTAAGATGATCAGCTGAGGATCTTCCAGGTATGAAATCCACCTGTTTAGGGCTTAATAAAAGTGTCCAGACTCTCCTGATATGGGTAGCAAGAATTTTAGTAAAATCTTAATGTCGCAGTTCAGGAAAGAGATGGGGCAGTAGCTGGAAGGATGCATGTCAGGTTTATCCGGTTTAAGAAGCAGTATGATGGTGGCCTCTAGGAGTGATGGGTCTAGGGAGCCAGCAGTCATAATGCATTAATAAAATCTGAGGGGTAATGGGGATATTTCTTTAGAAAAGGTTCTGTAGAAATTAGATGGAAAGCCATCTGGGCCTGGGGTTTTGTCGGAGCAAGACTTTTGACAGCCTCTTCTACTTCAGAGAGGAAATAGGGACTGAGAAAGAGGCTTGGTGATGTTCTTAAAGACACGGGAGATTGATAGAGTTCAGGTAACTTTCTATTTCTTGAGGATTCGGGGAGGGGTTTATCATAGAGGCACAGTATAAGTTTTCGAAAGAAGCTATATCCCAGGGTGAGGTCTTAGTGGACCCATCCTGAGCAAGGATGGAAGGGATTCGTCTGGAATTCTCCAGTTTTCATAAATAAAGGGCAAGAAGCCAACCCGCTTTTCCACTTGATCAACATATTTAGAGCAAGTTTTTAAGAGTGCATACTCAGCCTTGTCATGTAGAATATCAGCATATTTATTCTGGAGAGAGGTAATGTGTCTAATGATTCTGGAGTTGAACATGAGGAGAGAAGGTTCAGCAGTTTTGATTTGGGTTAACAGTGTTAGGGCTTCTGCCTCATGTGACCTTTTCCTACTGGAAGCAATTTTGATGAATTCCTTCAGAGGAAGGAAGTATTTGAGTGCACACCATTCTATGTCAACCCTTGGGACCGAGTCTTTATTGTGATTAATGAAGGATTGGATAAGAGATTTATATTTTTGGACTGTGGACTCATCTTACAGAAGTTCAGCATTCAATTTCCAGGCAGAGTCCTTCTGTCTGTGAGGGTCGGGGAAATAAGTAACCAGGTTACTTAATGGTCAGAGATGACAATAGGTTCAATACCTGCTTGATGAAGACCCACCAGTAGAGGGTGCTGATTAAGATGTAATCAAGGCTAGACCAAGATTGGTGGGCTGAGGATTGAAATGAGTAGAGATGGTGAGAAGGGTTGAGGATCGCCATGGGTCACATAGGTCTAACACGTCCATGGGCTTTTTGGGAGGGATGGGGTTTCAAGGGTGAATCAGGCAGTCAGATCTTGGTTGGGTGGTATATTCCAGGCCCCCACAAGAATTAAGGGAGTAGGCAGAAGGAAGCAAACTTGTTAGCCAGATCCATGAGGAACTGTGCTTCTCCACCTACTGGACCATAAATGCAACCTGTACTATATCTGTATGAAAAGAGTACCTTTAACCAGAACAAATGACCTCCCAAGTCACTAATAGTCACGTTAGCTTGAAAGGATATGTTGCCCATAATTAGTATAGCTGCCCCTCTGCTCAAGAACGAGTCTCCTGAAGTGAAGACTTCACTCCCTGCCTGAGTAACCAGGTGGTTTCCTTAGCAACAAGGTGGGTCTCTTGCAACAAAATTATGTTAGCTTTTAGCAGAGTGCAATGTTTCAGTACTTGATACCTCTTAGTGGGGTCCCTTACACCTAACATTCCAAGTTACAATCTTAATTGCTGTACTAGCCATTAACAACTATTAGAATGCACACAGGTGACATATCTGAAACAGACCATCAAGACCATGCTCACCTGGCACAGGTCATAACTGAGATCACAAGGCACAATACCAGAACTGGAAACCACTCCACCCTTGACTGGATCCTTTCCACCAATCCTGCCAATATCCAGGCAGCAGGCGAATGTCTGATGTCTTGGCGACCACTCACCAACTTTCTGCATTTGGAAAACACGCCTGACAAGATCCCCAGACTCACTGCAGCAAAAGATTTCTTGAATTCTCAGCTGCCTCCTTCCAAAACTACCTGAGCCAGATTGACTGGTCACCAATTAAGCTCTTGTCCAGCCTGGATGCTGCCACTGAGTTTTTCCAGCACACATTCTCCTGGGCAGCAAACTTCCATGCCCCACTAAGAAAAATACACACCAAAGGCCAATGTTACAGGTGGATCACAAGGGAGTTAAAATATCTCATGATAAGCTGAGACAAGGCCTGGAAAAACATAAACTCATCCCTCACTAGTGACCTTGCCAACTACAGACCCCTGAGAAATCAATGTAAGATTGCCACTAAAAAGCAAAGTGGGAGTACATTAAAATCCTACAGCAGACCAACCTATCAGACCCCAGGGACCTTCTGGTCCTGCATAAATGTCCTGATCAAAGGCAAAAGAAAACTCCCAGGGCCAGATAACATGTGACGGTCAAACTCTAACTGAAGGTGAGGAGGCTGCCAGTGCCTTTAACAGATTTTTACTGACCTTATCACCTATCAAGTAAGCCTACCCCAAAAAAAACAGGATAGGGTGATCACTGAAGCCTGGGATCCCCTCTCCGCACTTCCACCTCAGGACGGTATGTTCCTCAGAGTGCTTCCTCCTACAATCCATCAAACCAACCAGGACAGCGGGATCTGATGGCCTGGACCCAAAGCTACTCAAGACTGCAGCCCCAACAATCACCCTGCCTGTAAACTGGCTCATAAATTGGTCACTTTGGGAGGAGCCATCCCCAATGCCTGGCAGCAGGCTACTGTGGTACCAGTCCACAAGGGTGGTCCCAGGAGCCAATAGAAAATTATTGGCCTATCTTCCTCCTCTGCACTCTGGCAAAATCCAGGAGAGGTTAGTCTTCTGCCAACTTCAAGACTACCTGGAAGTGAACCAGCTAGAGCTCACAACCAGCACAGCTTCCGAAAAAAACATGGCATTGACTTGGCTCTCATCAGATTCACCACAGATGTCTTTTCGACACTAGACAAGGCTCCCCAAATGGAGCAATCTTCATAACCTGACCAAGGCCTTTGACTAGTTGACCACACCTATTGATAGCAAAATTAAGTAAAATCAGTCTTGATCAACACTCAGTGAACTGGCTCAGCAGCTACCTGACTGACCGTTCCAGCAGGTCAAGTAGAGGTTCCTCTCTGGATGGCTCCGATAACTATGGTGGTCCAGCAAAGCTCAATATTAGGCCCTCTTTTGTTCTCACTGTTTGTCAATGACCTCAGCAACCACTCGGGAGCTGCTCAGTGGTCCAGTATGCAGATGATGCGGTCCTTTATAGATCAATGAAAAAGACTGATGAACTGGGGTGGCACCTCCAGGCTGACTTTGCTTTGGTCGAATCCTGGCTATTAAAAACACCAGGTACTAAATGCCAAAAATACAAAGGCTATCATGTTTGAACCTAGATCCCTAGGCCAGGATCACAGCCTCTTACTCCCTTAGCCACAGCATCAGGCACTATCATAGAAGTGGTACAATCCTTCAAATATATCGGCCTAGTGCTGGACCAAGACCTCACCCTAAAATACCATGTGGATCGCGTAACTAAAACATCCACCAAAAGCGTGGCCTTCCCTATCGACTTGGTGCCCAATAGATTCCAGAGACCAGGGTAGTGATTGCCAGGAGCATCCTCCTCCCTACACTTAGTTGTGCTGCCCCAATCCTGCATGGAATGGCAAAGCAAAGTCTCAGCAGCTTACAAATCCTCTACCATAAAACTGCACACTTTGCCACAAAGCCAAACCACGGAGCCACTATTGTGATGCACTTGCCTTGCTTAACTGGCCCTCCTTCGACCATAGACTCCAGTATCCACTACTTTGCAACACTATAAGCTCCTCTCTGATCTCCTCCTAGCCAGCCTAGCTGGATTCCTAACCAAAAACACACTAGAAGGCCGCTCCGCTCCACTGGGTAATGGCTCTTTGAGGAACCCAGGCCTGAACCTCATCTGGTGATAAATCCTTCATCTGTGCTGCCCCAGTGCTATGGAATAAGTTCCCGGTCACCCAAGAAGTGAACTCTAGGGATTTTCCATAGAGGCCTCGGGATTATCATATGGACCTTAGTTACTGCTCATGCGTTGGCGGATAATTTCCCAGGCGCATTCCTTTCTAGCCTCTGCCTCCCTCCCATTGTGAACTAATACCTAGGCCTGTCAAGGTTTGACAATAACTACTCCAACCAAACCCCATATCTAATGAACTCTGATTGTAACACTAAGCTTATTGTAATCAAAATGATACCTCTGTAATCCAGCTTCTTAAGTTAACTATATCCAATTCCAGCTATACTCTGTGATCTGTATTCCAAAGTGATGTACAATTTCTTGTGTTTTCTCCTTTGTAACAGTTCCAGGTCACCCCAAAAAGGGACCTTCGGGGCTCAGAGGCCAAGCCAGTTAACAAAATTAATAAAGAAATAAATAAATAAAAATAAGAACCCAAAGGCACACTCCATCCCTCCCCACGCTCCCTTAAAATCCATTTGGTAGAACCCCCAAAAGTGTATAAGACAATCTAGTACTAATCTCAAGCTCCATAAGAAGGTTTTCAACAAGTAACAGCAGGGTAAGCTGCTAATAGGGGCCTATGTAATATACCAGGTATCCCTGGTTCCCCCTTCCTTTGTACCCCAACAAACTAAACTCAGAGAGAAGAACCCATGCCCCTCCAAAAACAGGATATAACATTCACTAAGGCCTAAATAAAAGGAGAATGTCAAATAGTATTGAGAGCCTGAATATGATGGTTCAAACCACCCCTTGATATTAACCCACTCATAGAACTATTTACAGGACCTTCTTAATAACCATGAGTCAGACCAATACAAGGAAGGAAATAGCAGGACGGAAAAACCACTATGTCTAGTTCCTAATGTGATAGGTAAGTAATCTGACTTGAAGGAAGTAGACACAGTACCCCCAAAAACAGGTGGTGATGAAAACTGTATGCCAGCTCGCATGCCTGGATCCCTCCATCCCCCACCCCTCAGCATCCTAAGATACCCATCCAATTAAAAAAGAAAAAAGGTATAAAGAATGTCAAAATGCTGCTCTAGTGAAAGGCGAGGAAGCTTACCTTCTAGATTGGCAAAGCTATAACAGGATGTCAGCAGGTCTAGAGGAAAACAAAAACCCTAAGCGCCACAGTTGAAAATGCCCACTGGTTATATCCAAATTCAAAGCAGGGAATGGGAAAAACAAAGTGGGATGGAGGCCAGAGAGGTATTATGATCCTTGAAGGATGATTAAGTGTTTGGCCTCTTGTAGGACAGGGAAACACCCAAGGGCACCAGCGGAATCTATCCTCCATTCAGGACCATAGGAAAACAATGGTTAATTGTGAGGAATGACCAATAGTCCTGAATTGCATGCTATAGTCCCTGGAAGCAAATACCGAGTGGTACAGCCCAGTAGGAGGGGAGCCAAAATAAAGACGGACTGGTGCACCAGGGAAAAGTTCCCCAGGAGCGACTCTCCTGAGGATAGTTCTGCGATAGGAGGAGGTGGGATGCCCATCAGAGGAGACTGAACAGTGCTGGGTGCCATCCAGGCTGAAGACAATATGGTGAGCCATACAAGGAAAATACGATGCTCTCCTTGGGCCTTAAACCCCCACCCAGGAAGTGGACCCCATCGAAGGGAATCATGTGTGAGCCCAAACAAGAAACCAACCTACTGAACTCCAACTAAACAGCAACAAACAAGTAGCAAATTGAAACAACATGCAACATAGAAATGTCCAAATGCACAATCAAGTAGCAGATAAGAGGTCAGGTAGTTTCTGTGCAAGTTCTGTCTTGCGGTCTCGGGGCTATCATAGGAAAACTAGGTGCCCTGTAGGTATATCTGTAACTGTGCCAGGTATGACATTTTAAACTTTATGCCAGCAGCTATTATTTGGAGATGATTGGATGGAAGGCAGTGCACTTTTGATGAGTTTATAAGGAAAGTCCTGGGTGAATCACAGAGGTTTATCCTCCCATAGAACAGCATGAAGTTTACGAGGCCTTAGATAGAGCGTGTTGTTTTCCAGGTGGCGTAGAAACTTCAGGATGATAGGTCACAGAGGTGTTGCAGGCAGGGATCACGGCCTCAGCGACATGTGAGCCCTTTCAGTTTGATAGCTCTGGTTAAAGGGAAGGCCCAACTACTTTATCTAGGAGTTTCTGTAGTAAGGAGATGACATTGGGGCCTTCCTCCACTTCTGTCAGGCCAATAATTAAAATGTTATGACAGTTCCTGCCCTCGAGATCTTCAGTTTTGGCTTAAAATTTGACAACTTGTCTCAGCTTGATTAGGTCAGGTTTGGTGGCGCTTTCCAGGATTCAAGTGAAGTTGTCTTGACCTCCCATCGGTGATCTTATGACCAAGGTCCCCATATCAAAACATAAGGATTTTAGCTCTGATGCTGTGTCAGCTAGTGCTTCTCTAAATGGTAACAGCTCTTGAAGGAAATAGTCTTCTGTAAGGAGACCTTGGGAAGGAGGCAATGAAATGGTGGGAAAGATTTGGCCACCGGCACCTTAGATTTCTTAGGCGCCTTCAGTGGAGAAGTAGAAGGCATATAGTGCAGCAGAGCCTGCCTCATTTCAGACTCCATAGCAGCTCAGAATGCACTGATAGCGATGAATGAAACAATCCTCAGCGAGAGCAGATAGGCAGGATCAATATGCAGCTAGTTTAGGATAGTAGCAGTCTTAAAAGTGAGAAGATTAGATAGGATGATGAGGTAGGATGGAGCTCCTCCAGAAAGCAGCTACCAGACAGCAGACATCACGTGACTCCCTGACGTTGCTACATCTAATAATTGTGTGCATATTCCCGAGTGCACTACATCTAATAAATGTGTGCATAAATGGCACCATAGACACAGGAGAGACAACACACACACACAAAGCCAACAGTTCACTGCATGGTAGACAGAAAGAGAGAGAGACAGACAGAAGAAGTGAGAAGCACACCATGCTGCAGACACAGAGAGACACTGAGAGTGACCTGTTGCCAAAGTAAGCGTGACACAACAGTAAGTGTTGCCAACTATTTTATGCATGACAAATGTCTATTTCTGGCATTTGTATGTTCACAAAATAAATGACATACCTAGGGAATTCATAGGCTCAGCTTTAAGACTCTGTCTGTCCTCGTCTAAAGCACTCAATATAACCAGCTGCTACAGACCCCCATCAAGGGGTGTAGAGCTTCCTCAACCCTCTGAAACCTCATTGACTCTAACTCCAATGAGTCCATTATAGTCAGTGACCTTAACCTAGATTGGCTTAGCCTCAGCAAATACCCTAAAAGAACTGTGTGACGAACTGGGTATCTCCCAGTTAATCTCTGAACCAATCAGAGTCAACATAAAAACACACCAAAGCTTCATGCTAGACCTGATCCTTAGAAATTGGCCACACAACATTTCATGAACAGCTGTGTTCCACAATGATTTAAGTGTCCACAATATAGCTGTCTGCATAAGAAGTTTGGAAAACGTACCTCCTGCTCCAAATTTATTACTAAACAAAGCTTTCATAAATGTAAATTATAGAACTATTTATCTGACCTTAGGAATACAAATTGGCAACATTTTTGCTTTGCCCTTCAGTGAAAGAGGCTGTCAACATCTTCAACACAACTGTTAAAAATCTTGCAAACAAACACACCCCATTCATAAAATACAAAAAAGTCTCCTGCCCTGGTTCACTGTTGAACTGAAAAAACCTAACACACTGGGACAAACTCTGGGCCACAGCCAGACCCAAAGCCTCTTCAGACTGAACAGCATTCAGAACATCTCAAAATGTATGTACAAAGCTTATTGGAATCATCAAAGTCAACTACTATGTGAATATCCTTGAAGGTGCAAAGGGTAGCGTGGCAAAAATTTGGCAAACAATTAAATCTATCGAAGGTCACAGAGTACCCCTTTCAATTCTGATTAAAATTACCACTTACAGTTCTACAGCCTCTGACCAAGGCGCAATCCTAGAAAAATTTAATTAACATTTCCCAACAGTGAGCCTAGCATTTGACTTTTCACGGACGCTAAACTCTTAGGCTGTCCCATTTCAGACAACGTTCCTGGCGACTTACTAAATCAGGGCCCTTTATGTCTCTCTCCGTAACTTATAAACAATTAGAGGACCTGCTAAGGAAATGGATATGAAAAGAGCACCAGCACTGACGGCATAGGCCCCACATTCCTAAAGTTAATATACTACTTCTAACTGACCCCTAACATACCTATTCAATATGTCAGTTACAACTGGACAGGTCCCCTCCTCTGCAAAACAGCCTACATACTGCCCCTATTTAAATTGGTGACCCTTGCAACCTAAATAATTATAGACTTATCTCTATTCTGCCTGTTTTGTCTAAACTTCTGGAAAAGGTAGTCAATACCCAATTTAAGGAACACCTTAAAGCTCAAACTTTTTCAACCCATTGCAATCAGGCTTCAGGCAAAACCACACTACGGTATCAACACTGGCTAAAGTGACAAATGTCTGGCTTACCGCTCACATAACAAACACTCCACTGGAGCTGTCTTCTGTGATCTAAGTAAAGCTTTCGATACGGTAGACCATGATTTCCTGCTAGTCAAACTCAAAGAGCATGGCCTAAATAATCTTTCAGTATACTGGTTCCTAGCTATCTCTCATGAAGACTCCAGCACATTAAACCTGATGGGCTCCTTTCTTCTCCTTGCCGCTTACAAGAGGTGTACCTCAAGGATCTATTGTAGGACCGCTGTTGTTCTCAGTCTATATTAACTCCCTAAGAGACATTATTCACAACTTCAAACTACATTTCTTTGCAGACAACATTGTTCTTACACATTGAAACCTTCCCTGTCAGACGTTGGCACTGAACTACAGACTGATTTTAACCAACTGCAACCCAGCCTATTAAATTCTAAATAACAGTTAAATGCTAAGAAAACTAAGGCAATGTTCTTTTACCCCTCATCCCTCAGTCTCATTATTTAAGCATGGTACTCCATCACCTATTACTACTCTACAAGGGGACTCATTAGAGGTCATTGACAAATTAAAATATTTAGGAATCTGGCTAGATAGCAACCTTTCCTTCGCTGTCCACATTCAATCTCTTACAAAAAACTCAAAGCTAGACTGTTTTTTTCTTCAGAAATGAATCTCTCGTTTCCACTGACATTAGAAAAAGGCTAGTCCAAGCCACCTTCTTCCCCTTCTCGATTATGCAGACATCATATACAACAGTTGTGCAGCTTCTAACCAGCACAGGTTGGATGTCCTCTTTCACTGTGCTATTCATTTCATAACTAATACCCCATGTGGAATCCACAATTGTGCTCTTTATTCTACAGTGGGCTGGACATCTCTTGCTACTAGAAGGATGTTCCATAGTTGCACCTGGGCCTACAAAACACTGTTGAACAAACACCCCTATACATCTTGTCCCTGTTCCATTGTTCTCACAGCTGTTATTCCCTTAGGAAAAACACCATTATCTTGCTAGGTGTGCTTAAGTTCTGCACCTGCTATGATAGAGTGGCAATCAGTTACACCATTCCGTCTGCCTGGAACAAACTGCAATCTTCCTCCAGCTTGCCACATTAGTTTCTACCAATATTTTTAAATATCTGACTAACAAGGCCCTCAAAGAAACTTGCCAATGTCATACTAGCCAGCACTTCCATGTATGGTAGTCTTACTACACAACATATCGTATGTCCTCTCATCTGCTTTTAATCCTTTAATTATCTGACATAATGTTACAATTGCTTTGTATATGTCACAGCTATATTACTTGCAACCAGTTCTCCTCATTTTGTATGCTTGTATGTTTTGGAATTTCGTTTGTTTGTCATTTCGAGTATTGCATCTGGTTTTATCACATTGTCCTTGACAAGACCTCCTTGTAAATGAGTGTGCTTAATGGAGTTTTAAGTAGCGAATAAACTTGAACTTGAACTTTTCTGGACTATTTTCATATCAGAAACATACATTAAGATTTCTGCTATTTGAACAGGAAAAAACACCTTTATGGATAGTTGTTTCCTTTACACAAAACCAATGCTAAAGCACAACATTCCACTGCAGGGTATGGAACTATTGGCAGTTCACCCACACCCTGGTTGCTGTGAGGACACTCAGCCTGCATTCTCATGCCTCACAATGCACCTGGGGTATATATTAACTGCCAATAACCCCATATACCTCATGGGTTATTGCTTACAAATAACGCCTCATAGCTGTCACTTTGTCACTGTATGACATGACTAAGAAGACAAAATGTTGAGTAGTGTATTAAGCCCAGGTGGCCATGTGCACATGTAAAACACGTGGAATTAAAAGCCTATTATATGCATGATAGTTTAACTTTGTAATGGACATTGGTGGACCACTAACTGTATCTGGTAGTTATGACCCTTACAATCCCTCTCCATCCACTACAAAGCAGGATATACAATGCAACATAAAACAGTTTGCAGTAAAAAAAAAACATACATTCATTAATAAAAGGCACATAGGAAATAAACTGCAGAGGCTAGTCATGCTCTGTAAACAACCCGCAGTTCAAACAAGCAAAAAAAAAAACCAAGCAGATGGACATTAACACTAACTGAAGAATTGTCCCAGATTGTCCTGTAGTGTACAAGATGGGCCATATCTTCAGTGATGTGTTCACTCAGACAGCTGGTTCTAATTAATCTATGCTTTTTAGAATATAAAATGTGTTATTGAATGTCTCTCATGAGAGATACTGACAGACTGTGGAATGGCACCCCACTCCAAGGTTTTAGCTACAACGTGCTACCTGGAAAGCCAAGAGATAATTACAGGCTAGAAGAGGCCTAAATTAAGCATCTCCTGTTTATCTACATTATTTGTGGCTTGCCAGGTGCTAAGATAGGAAATCATTAACTTTTATAAAGTTTAGACTAAGAAGAGCAGGTTATGACATCTTTGTGCAAAGTCATAAATGTTTCTTTGATGTCTGTGAAGAACGGGAAGACACTCTACATCAAAGGGTCATATGAGAAAATGAGTTGTGCTGAGGTCACAGAATTTAATACTTTGATAAGACATCCTGTTTTGCATAGATTTTTTTTAATATTCTGACAGGGAGGAGCTAGGTGACCTCATGCAAAGAGGTTGGCAAAGACAGTTTCTAAACAGTATTCTGTTTTCCATTTAAAACACAAATGTTTGGACTCTGAAAAAGCAATATCAGGCACTGTTAGAAGAATATACCTTAGAAGAGACAATTCTAAGAGTACTGTGGTAGGAGATTTAGTCTGCACTTTTAAACCTGTTTTTTAAGTGATTTGTATATTTTGTGATATATGGTTCTGTATTTACATGTTACATTTTTATCTATTTTTAAGTCTCTACCTTAGAGACTACTTGGTGTTCTTGAAATTCTTTCTTTAACAAGGGAAGCATTTATGGTTAAAGCTGACACTGTGCAAAGTTTACTGGTTTTAGCGAACCAGGAAAAGGTAGAATTTTTCCTATGGTCTTCCATAGAGTTTTATGGGTTCATTTGTATGCCTCGTTAGGTGTCTGTAGGCAAAATATATCTGTCAACCCCCAAGAGAAGAATTATCTGAGCTTGTACATTGGGTACACTACCAAGAGGTTCGCAGTTTGAATCCCTCCAAGACTTAAGACCAAAGGTTGACTCAAACCCACAAAACAGACATGAGGGTTACCCTGTTTCTGTTAACTGTTCACAAGACTGCGCTTGGAGGTTGGCTCTGTGGGAGCAGAGGGCCTGACCTGCTGAGTGGGTTTGTGACAGATTGTAACAGCAATGTGCATAATTTTGGTATTACAAGCTTTTGTTGTTCAGTGTGTCAGCTTGAGACCATGAGCTCACTTGCAAAGAAAGAAAAAGACAGTGATTTATTTTAAAAGGAGACAGAACTATGTCTCTTGGCATACAGTCAAGTTTCTACCTATTTTATATTTTTTCTAAAGTGCAAGTCAAAGTAGCCATAGTTAAGGAAGAAGATGGTTTCCAACTGCAGCAGGCACACTGTAGACTACTTAAAGCAGCTGTGCAGGGACAGAGGAGTCCAATTCGAGGTGAAAGCCAGCAAACAGAACCTCGTGGATGCCCGATGGTAGCAGATACCCAGAGCATTGAGTCATTGACAGTGACTGAAAAGGACCAAACCTTGAGTGTTGCAGGGCTAGTGGCCAGTGCAGTGTCCAGATTTGATGAGGAGGGCAACAAGGCCACTGTCAGGAAGGGCCACAGCAGCAGGGAAGGTCACCAGTATTCTGCATCCAGAAGTACTCAGGCTGCAAATTGAGTTGCACTGAATGGAACTGGAGTTCCAGAGGAGAGGGACCCTGAACAGCGGGAGGTGGACCACGAAGCAGAGTGAGAATGCTGAGAGGCAGAGTGAGAACAGAGAGAAGCAGACTGTGAGGAACATGAGCACCAGTGAGTTGCAGAAGAGAAGAGGGCATGAGAACACTGACATACAGACCGTGAGGAGCATGAGTGCAGAGACAACATGAACTGGAGAAGCTACGACTCCAACCAGCAGCACTAGAGTAGATAAGTGGCTTGGGTTTAACTGGGACTACAGGACTGAGTTACCAATTGAATTCCAAATTGATAGCCAAATTTAAAGAGGAGGAGGATAAGGATGCCTTTTAAATTCTTTTGAAAAAGTTTGTATTCTGGCTAACATTTCTTAGGAGTCCTGGAGCTTCCAGCTATCCCTTACTTACTGGGAAAGCTCGGGATACATTTGGTCAAATGGACTGGACAATGAGAACAGTGATGATTACAGCAAACTTAAAGCTGCACAGTTAAAGAAATTTGAATTAACTGCTGAATCATATGGAGCTAAATTCTATAAGCTTAGGAGAAGCCCTGACATGAACTACGAGGAGCAAGCTACAAAACAACTTCACTTTTAAAATGTTGGTGGAAAGGAATTGAAGCAAACTCTGTTCATAAAATTGCAAATGTGATTTTGTTAGAACAGTTTTTGAGCATGCCCAGCAGAGCTGAAAACCTGGCTGGAGGACCGAGATCCCAAAACAGTGCAAGAGGCTGCTGAACTCTCAGACCACTATGCCAAGAGCAGGCCTGCTCTGAGAGTGAATGGGCTGGCGTGGTAGTGCAGAAAGGAAAAGCCTTCCTTCAGGGCAGCTAAAACCCTGACTGCCTCCACCAAAACCAGTTAGCACCAGGTTTCAGAGAAAAGATTTCTCTGAAAAGACAAGTGAATGTTGGTTATATAAAGAAACTGGGCATATTGCCAGATAGTGTCCCCAAAGAATGAGCAATAATATGCAGAATGGTACTAGAAAAGAAGTGGGTTGTTTGTGTGCCCTGGAAGCATGCCTGTGAATATGAGGAACATGCACCCAGTCATGGTGAAATGTGTACAGACACAAGGGTTAAGGGACACAGAGGCATCCTGACATTAGTAAAGGGATCTAGTAGAGCCTAGTCAAGCTTATACCCAATAAATACATCACTGTACAGGATTTTACTAGTGAAGAAAAACATTGCCTCTTGCTAGTGTTCTCCTAGACTGGGGTGAAACAGAGGAACTGAGAAATAGGCAGCAGTAGCCAAAATGTTAGCAGTGGATGTGATCCTGGGCAACAATCTCAAACAGGGATGGTATGTGCAGTTAGCTGTAGCAAAGTGGCAAGGAAAATTGTAGTTCCCTGAACCTACAGAAGCCATTGTGGAAACCACTGAGAGGTTGGTTCCCCAGCCTGTGTCTCCAGATGGGAGACTAATGAAAAGGGGTGAAATGTTCCCAGTAGCAAGTAATCACACAGCTACAGAGTGTTACTCCAAAGAAGGAGGGTGACCCATTGTCAGAGGGTTGGGATTGACAGTGATCCTGAGTGCTCTGATGTTAGTGCTAGGAACCTAGTTTAGCGACTGAAGATGACCTGTCCCATGCCTTGGGAATCTGTGAGTAGTTTGCAGCTGCTCAGAGAAGTGACCCTAGTCTACAGAAATTGAGGGTTTGGGCAGACTCTGATGGGGCACAGGGAGGTAACGCAGACATAATGTTTATTGGGAAAATGGACTTATGTATACTCAGGCAGTATAGACAGAAGGAGGGTGCTAGGCAGGAAGCTTGTCATTCCCCAAAGGGTATCGTGAGCAGTTGCTCAAGATTAGCATGATATTCCCTTGTCTGGTCCTCTTGGAATCATGCTCACAATGCAGTAGTTGGCCCAGAATTTCTACAGGCCTAACTTCACCCAGCAGGTGAAGGAGTATTGCAGGTCTTGTCACTGGTGCCAAGAAATAGAAAGACGGAAAGAAACCCAAGCTGCCCTGATTCCATTGCCCATAGTGGAAGAGCCATTCTGGAGGAGGGAATGGATATTGTGGGGCATTTAAATACCCCAGCTCCTCAGGAAGAGATTTATCCTGACCGTGGTGGATTCTGCCACCTGGTACCCAGAGGCAGTTGCCCTATCCTCACTGAGGACAGAGAAAGTGGCAGATGCTTTACTTGGGATTTTCTCCCATGTTGGGTTTCCATGGAGGTTATCACCAATTGAGGGGGTTTCTTCATGTCTGACCTAATGAAATGTTTATGGGAGAAGTGTGAGGTGGTGCAGAGATGCATGACACGTATCATCCACAAGCCAATGGGCTTGTGGAAAGATTCAATGGTACCCTGAAGTCAATGCTCTGGGCATTTGCTGAACAACATGTGAGGACTAAAAATACCTTCCCCACCTGTTGTTTGTATACAGGAGGTGCCCCAAGAGTCAACAGGATTTTCCCCTTTGAACTCTTATATGGAAGCTGGGTGTGTGGGCCCCTAGACTTGATCTAGGAGGACTGGAAAGGCAAGCACGCCACCCGGGAACTCCCATAGTGGATTACATCCTTAGGTTTAGGGAAAGGCTGAAGGGCTTATGGGGACAGCCCAGAGCAACCTGGCATCTGCCCAACAGAAACAAAAGTGTGGTACAACTGCAGAGCCAGAGCTCTCTCGTACATGGTGGGTCAGGAAGTCATGGTCCTTATTCCGGTCCAGAAAAGACAAGCTGCAGGCTGAGTGGGCAAGACCGTACAAAGTGGTTAGGAAGGTAAATGGCGTGAATGATATTGTAGAGTTATCTGACTGAAGACAGACAGAAAGGATGTACTATGTCAACATGATGAAGCCGTATGCTAATAGGGCTGACATGGTGTTTGCAGTGTGTAGTCGGGGAGGGGCGGATGAAAGATCCTTCTGGACTTACTGGGGAAAGTAAGTGGGAGTCCTCTGTGGAGGCAGTAAAACTGTTTCCCATCTGGCCCCGGACAAGATCCAGGAAGTAAGGAGGCTTTAGCAGACTTTGCCCCATTGTTTAGTGCCAAGCCTGGACTAACCCCATAGCAACTCACGATGTGGAGACAGAGACACAGACACCCATCGGGGACAGCATATCAGGTGTCAGAGGCTGTCCAAAGGACATTAGGAGGGAAGTGGAGGAGATGCTGGATTTAGGGATAATCCAGAGATCCCACAGCCCTGGGCCTCACCCATAGTCCTTGTGCCCAAGCCAGATAGCTCTACTCATTTCTGTGTGGACTATTGTGGACTGAATGCAGTCACAAAGTCAGACGCCCACCCGATGCCCCAGACAAATGAACTCCTGGACAAGTTTGGGAGGAGTGACCTGACTTAAGACCATTGACCTGACAAAGGGGTATTGGCAGATAGAGTTGACAGAGTTAGGGAGAGGTCGGCTTTCATCACTCCAATAGGCTTATTTGAATTTAATGTAATGCCTTTTGGAATAAAGAATGCCCTATGACTTTCTAAAGGTTGGTGAACCAGGTGTTAAATGGCGCTGAGGAGTGCACGGTGGCATACCTGGATAACATTGCCATCTTTAGTGCCAGCTGGAAGGAACACCTATCCCACCTTAGGGAAGTGCTGAGCAGGGTACACAGGGCCGGGCTCACTGTCAAAGCTGGGAAGTGCCAGGTGGCCATGGGAGAAGTGGCATGTGGTAGACCGGGACGAGCTCTGTCCTAACCAAATTAAGATTGAGGTAATTCGGGCATGGCCCAGACCAGAAATGTAGAAGCAGGTCAGGAGTTTTCTTGGAACAGCAGGATACTATAGAAAAGTTGTACCCAATTACAGTGCTCTGGCTGCTCCCTATCTGACCTGACAAAGAAAAGGATGCCCAAGAAAATTACTGGGGCCCAGCCTGTGAGGAAGTCTTTTCCAAACTTAAGGAGACACTGTGCAGTGTTCCTGTTTTGACAAGTCTTGACTATAGCAAACCCTTTATAGTTCAGACTGACACCTCAGATGTGGGTATTGGGGCAGTTCTGCATCAGACATCCAGCCAAGGAGTGATCACCAAGTAGTGTACCTGAGCAGGAAGTTATTTCCCAGGGCAGGCATACTCTACTGTGGAAAAGAATGTCTTGCCATAGTGCGGGCCTAAAAGTTGGAACCATACTTAAATTTTGAACTTACAAGCGTGCGTAGGGAACTGCATAGCATAGCCTCATAAAACAGTCATTTTTAGGAATTTTTCACCAAATTTTCAACATAGCCATTTAAGACCTCTGCTCATGAACAGTGTCACTGTGATTTTGTTAATGTGTCCCGTACATTGAGTTTGCACCATTTCTAAGCCATTGTGGCTACATGGTGAAACACATTTTGGGCAGGATGTGAAAATGACAGCTGTACTGCTCATAAGGAGGTGTGGTAAAATGGCAATGTTGAAAATCTGGAGTGGAAATATTGAAAATTCGCAAACCTACGGCGTGCGTGGGAACTGTGCACATCGCTCAGTAAAACAGTCATTTTAGGAATTCTTTCACCAAATTTTCAACATTGCCATTTAAGATCTCTGCTCATGAACAGTGACACTGTGATTTTCTTAATGTGTCCCATACATTGAGTTTGCACCGACTGCGCCATTATGCGCTACATGGCGGAAACATGTTTTGGGCAGGATGTGAAAAATGACAGCTGTACTGCTCATGAGGAGGTGTGATAAAATGCCAATGTTGAAAATCTGGAGTGAAAATATTGAAAATTCGCAAACTTACAGCGTGCGTAGGAACTGCTAACGCATGCTAATAAAACAGTCATTTTAGGAATTTTTCACCAAATTTTCAACATTGCCATTTAAGACCTCTGCTCATGAACAGTGTTACTGTGATTTTCTTAATTTGTCCTTACATTGATTTGCACACCGACTGTGCCATTCTGTGCTCCATGGGGGAAACACATTTTGGGTGAGATGTGAAAATGACAACTATACTCCTCATAAGAAGGTGTGGTAAAATGGCAATGTTGAAAATCTGGGTGAAAATATTGAAATTCATGAACTACGAGCCCTGCGTAGGAACTGCCTAGCACACACTCGTAAAACAGTCATTTTGGAATTTTGGCAACAAATTTTCAACATGGGGTTTTGGGACCCCATCTCATGAATGATGTCACTGTCATGGTGGTATTTGGGCCCAAGGGTGATTTCAGTCACTACAGTCACTAGGTAAATCACCCGCCGGACTTTGGCTCTTCATGACAATGTTTATCATCATGACTCAAAATATCCCAAAACCCATGTTGGCATTAGTCAAATCCAAAATACCTGAGATATGCAACAAAGTTGAACCCCCCATCTAGCCCATTATACAGCTTACTGGCATTTCCTCAATTCGGTCAGCTTTGAAGAGTGCAGACATGTTGCGGTCCACGAAGATCGTGGCGCGGAGTCTAGAGGTAAGTATGGGGTGAGGGGTGTGGGGAGGCTGGAGTGCGCAGTGGGTGGAGTGCGGGTTGTGGGAGGGGGCTGGGGAGATGCACCTTGGACCGTTTCGTTTTACAGGTTTCAAAAAAAAAAAAAAGATGTCGTGGGGCATTTGCCACGCTGGGGTGGGCTCCCATGCAAGGATATTGGGGGCATTCAGCCGGCGGGGAGTTGGGCACCCCCATCAGCCATAGGACTGCTTGCCACGCTGGGGTGGGCTCCCAGCGTGGCACCTACTACAGGGGGGACTCAGCTGGTGGCCCGGCGGGGGATTGGGCACCCCTCGGCTATAGGTGTGCATGCGAGACACGCCGCCTGTGGAGTGTGGGGGCTGCGTGAGCAGCCTCTTATCGGTGCTCACTGAAGCATAGCTCCCCTTTCAACTGTATGCCACTGCATTTTGGAGCATGTCATAGACAGCTCCAAAATGCATTGGCTTACAGGAAACCATGCCAGCACACTGACTGAATTGGAGGAGGTGACACACTCCGAAATCTCCGATGATGGCACTATGTTTCTTGCACATGCGTGCAAGCAACATAAAAATGACTTTAGAATCACCAACTAATGGAAGATGGGTACCAGGAGGATATGTAATATGTAGCGAAGGATAAACATTGTGAGAGTGAAGTCCCAAGGATGGGTCGGTAGAACTGATGTGGTGGTGGGGGCCCTACGAGGAGAGGGAAAGGGAGTTAGGACTTTTATAGTATGAATGCGTGTAGACTGTGGATGAGTGCAGTATAGAGTTGTGAAAAGAAGGCTGGAGAAATCAGGAAGATAGACCAGTATCAAAGGAAGACAGAGGCATCAAGGTGTTACATGAAAGCATGATGACAGACCAGGGCCAAGGAGGAGACAAGCACTAGAAGTAATTTGTTCATGGTTAAATGGTACAGGTTAGCATGATGACAATTCATGGTCATGGAAACAATTGCAGTGATCATTTCTGAGACATGAATATAAGAGCTTGAAAGATGAGATGCCGATGGGTGACCTCAGTTTCAGTTTTGTTTGCAATTTATTCCACAAGAAGGACAGTGTAAAACTTATAACAGCCCTGCTAAAGTGAGAGTTACCTTTGGGAAGCATCAGTAGGAGAGATCTGCAACTTCTCAGGGCGTAATTGCCTATTGATTTTATAGGAAGACAGTCTGTAATGTATTGGGGCAGTTTTTGGAGATGGCTGTCAGGGTCCATAAGGCTGCATTTTTATCATGCCTGAGTTGAAGAGAACTCCACCCCACTGATTGATATAGGGAGCAGTGGTGAGTGGAATAAGGCAGGCCTGTGATGAACCTCAAAGCTCTATGACATAATATGTCAAGTTTGGTGAGGTGAGAAATGGGAATGTGACTGTAGAGTATGTCAGCATAATCAATCAAGAATAGAAAGGTTGATCATACCAGCTGTAGTTTGGCATCTCTAGTTAAAGCGGGCTACCCTAAAGAACAGGCCAAGTCTCTGTCATCATTTTGAGTAATTCTTCAACGTGCTCTATAAAGGAGAGCCTATGGTCCAGCCATACTCCCAGGTATTTGAATTTAGGGACAAATTCCAACTTTTCACCAAGAATTGTAGTAATCTGAGGCACAGGATCTGATAGGGCTGAATTTACCATTTGGGCAGACAGAGAAAGAGCATTGCTTTTGTTTTCTTGGCGTTATGTAATAGTTTTTAGTTTAGGAGTTGGTGTTGCAGCAGGTTGAACTCAGATTGAAGGTCATTATATGCAGATTGTAATGACAGGTGGCTTAGTAAAGAACTGTGTCATCTGCAAACAGATGAATGTTGGCCTTAGTTATGCTTTCATCAATATTGTTGATGTATATTGCAAATAAGATCTGCCCTAAGATAAAACCCTAGGGAACACCTCTTAGGAGAGGTTTGAGAGTTGAGAGATCTCCTTCGCTTTCACCTACTGGAAGCGATCAGAGCGGTAGTTGTTGAATGACTGTAAAGATAATTGGTCAGCACCTAGTGAGGTCAGGGAAGAGAGTAGCAGAGAATGGTCGACAGTGTGGAAGGACTTGCTCAGGTCCAAGAATACGGTGCAGGTGTAGTTCCTGTTGTCTAGCTCTCTTTGCAAATCATTAGTCAATTTTGGCAAGTGCTGCGATTGTGCTATCTTTAGCTCTAAACCCTGATTGGACTGGATTAAACAGGTTATTAGCTTCTAGATACTGCATCAGCTGGTTACTTACGACTTTTTCCAGTAATTTTGACAAGAATGGGAGAATTGAAATTGGTCAGTAATTATTTAGATCACAGGGATTTCAGACTTGAACAGGGGTATGATGTGTGCTGTTTTCCATATTGAAGGAATGGATCCTTGAGTTAATGATAGGTTAAACAAATGGGTTATGGGCACGGCTAATACATGTATGGCCACCTTCAAGAAATATGGGTCGAGTATCTACCAAGCACTTTTTCTTTTTACATCCAGTTTTAGCAATAGGTCTTCAACTTCTTTCGGAGTAGTGGGGCACAATGGAGAGACTGAAAATATTTATTTTGTGCAAAAGATCAAAACTGTACAAACTGGTGTAGCCCAGGGAGGCCCCACTGGTCCAAAGTTTCACACTTTTATCGACTGCTTTATCAAGGTCTTGATAAAGCACTCGACAAGTGTGAAATGTCAATTAGTGGCCTGCGAGGCTCACCAGTTTCTCAGATTTGCTATTTTACAAAATAAATAAATGGATGGAATGACATTGTTTGTAATCACGTCTGGGATTAGAGTGTTGGGTCCTCGCTGAACTGTTGATACTTTTGAGACTTTCTGGCACCAGCCCTTGGGAGCGACCCTTACTGCTCTGTATGTTTACTAGTTTGCCTTGTACAGAATGCCAAAAGCCATCCTAAAAGGCGCACTAAATCAATAAAATAAGCACATTTCATTGTGATGCTTATGTGGGACATGGAGGAAGTGCAATATCATGGGGGTCATGGGTGATCATGGAAATATTGCACAAAAATCTCATGCTTGTGAATTTCCAGTGCCCCTGCTGATAAGCAATGATGGTGGACTTAAGATTTCTTAGCTGGAATGCACCTGAATGAACTCTACGGTGAAGTGGAAGCAAGTTCTAACCCACCTTAAAAGAATATGTAGTCAGGTGGCATTCATGCAGAAAACTAAGCTACTATCTAAGAAGCTGAAAAATTAAAAAGGAACTGAGTGGGGATGAAATTGCATAGCTCAGACAGGATTAAGAAAAGAGGGTCTCTATCTTCCTTAATAAAACCCTACACTGGACTATAATTAAAAAGATGTAGACCCAGATGGTAAACGGGTTCAAGTAATGCGGAAACTGGCTCCAATCCCCTACTCCTGGGTAACCCCTATACCCAAAGATTCCCCTCAGTCTTCCA
This sequence comes from Neoceratodus forsteri, assembly GCA_016271365.2. Lineage (NCBI taxonomy): Eukaryota > Metazoa > Chordata > Ceratodontiformes > Ceratodontidae > Neoceratodus > Neoceratodus forsteri. Next base: position 1,104,356,420 of record CM057458.1, on the reverse strand, counting down.
CCAGATTGCTGAAGAACACATACCTGGGCTTCAAAGTTGCATCTAGTAATGTGTGTACTAAGGAGGGGACATAAACAATGTAATGAAATGTTCTACTAAGTTCTATATAACTCCCCAGCTGGTCCCTCTGACTTATGGATAGATGCCTTTCTCAAACCTCAGCAGCTCCCCAAGCTTACAGCTGAGTAAGCACAATTCCTTGAAGCCCCTTTAACAGTGTTTCAGATAGAAGTGGCCCTGAAGGCCCTCAACCCTTGCAAACTGCCTGGAGGATGACTTCCCAACAGAGCTCCTTCAGCTTTGGTCTCCCACGATCGACCCCATTCTCCATTGACTCTACCAGGAATCAGTGACCACGGTTCCTTCTCACCCACCATGAGAACAGCAACCATTACAGTCTTACCTAATAAAGGGAAGGCCAACAATCCCAGATAGTTACAGGCCTATATCCCTTATCATGGTGGACAGGAAAATATTTCCCAAAGTCCTATGTGTGAGGCTTCAACTCTGCTACCTTCCTCATTCATCCCTCCCTAGTAGGATTTGTCCAGGGGTGTCTTAGTTCTGACCACATATGTACATTAATAAACCTGATTCACATTGCAAAGAGTGAGCACACTCCTGCCATAGCAACTGCTAAAGACTTGGAGAAAGCTTTTGACCTTCTCAAAAGATGTACTTCTATAAGGTGTTGGAACTGAAGGGTTTGGCCCTCAATTCCTCACACACATTCAAACTATATACTGCAGCCTTATAGCCAAAGTGCTTACCAACTCCACTATCTCTGACCCTATCCACCTTTAGAAAGGTACTCATTGAGGCTACCAACCCTCTCTTCCTCTTAATACTAACCATTGAGCCCTAGCCTCTGCAGTTAAGATGGATCCCTAGAGTATAGGCCTCCAGTTAAGGCAGGAAAGCTACAAGACTCTTCTCTATATAGACAATCTGCTTTCACTACTGACCATGCCTCTGCTTCCATGTCCAATCTGCTTGATTTCCTGACCTCTTTTTCTGCCTCTGGCCTTAAGGTCAGTAGAGTTAAGATGGACATATAGCCCCTAAACAAATACCATGAGGCCTCTACCATGCTGTACCTGAGGAATTAGGCACCAGAGGCAGTTAAATACCTGGGGATCACCATCTTCCCAATGATCTCCAAGATTTATGACCTAAATCTCATGTCACTGTTGGTAGAGATAGGTGCCAAAGGTGACAGGTGGAAGCCCTTTAAGCTTTCTATGGTGGGCAAGATATAAACCATTAAAATGGTCACCGACCCCAGGCTATGTCAAATTCTAGCTCACCTGCCACTCTACATTCCTAATAAGTGGTTTGCCAATATAGATAAGATGCCCTAGAAAGATTCTGTTAGTAGCTTGCAGTAGACACCAGGAGGAAGGAGTGCTGTGTGACTGGACTTTCTCAGGTGATTGAAAGGCCTTGATAGCTGTGCAGTTTAAATTACTTGTAGAAAGATCTAGTAAGTAGGGGAGTGGCTTAGCTAGAAGGAAGCTAAATTTAAAGACTGGTCTAGAAAGATTCTGTTAGTAGCTTGGCAGAAGACACCAGGAGGAAGGAGTGCTGTGTGACTGGACTTCTCTACTGGGACTATATTTCCCTCCTTCCTCCCTCCACCCTCCCACCCAAAGCTAGTTCTACTTTTATAGGCACAGGATTTGACTGACAACAGGAACTTCCTGTTTGGGAGCAGGAAGTGAGTGATCACAGAGCCACCAAAACCCACCATCCTAGAAGAGCAAGTGGCTCTCCTGCCCCTCTAGCTGCTGGATGCCTGCCTCTGAGCAAGTAAGGGTCTACTGAGAAATATAGGATATTCTTGTCTCAGAACAGGACAGTCAGGACTTAAAGGGCACAGAGGCAGAAAGTAAGTAGAGAGAGAGAAAAGAAAAAAAACAGAGGAAAGAGTAAGGATTCCAAACAACAGTTAAGCGGCCAGAAATAAGACATGATGGGAGTGGTGCAGTGCAGTGGCTGTGGAGCAGCAGTCTTCCGGGAGATGTTCTGGAGGATGCAGTGTTGTCCTGTCTGCAGGCACCTCTCTGGGCTGAGGGAGGAGGTTGCTCATCTCAGGCTGAGTTGTCCAGGATTTGTGAGACCTCCTCTTCCATCCAGAGACCACCAGTGCCACTGCTGTTGCCTTAGAGGTTGCCAAGAAATAGGAGTGGTTGGACCACAATGGGCTTAGAGAGGGTGAGGGTGGTGGAACAGAGGTGCATCCTCCAGTTGTACCTCTCCACAATTCCTATGCCATTCTAGCAAAGTGTGGTTCCTCTATGGAGGCACCTGCAGTGGAGACCAAGGAGGATGCTGGGAACCTCCACAAAGGAGACCCACAGGAGGATGGCATGGGACCCCACAGGGGAAGGGAAACAACTCCTGGTGGGGATTCCATTGTTAGGAAGGTAGAACTGGGGAAGGAAGGGAGAGGGAGAAAGGTGCCTGCCTGGCTCCATGGCTGGAGGGACAGGGAGCGAATCCTCAGGATTGTGGGACAGCTACACAGGGAGGGAGCTGGATGTCATTGTCCACCTAGGGACAAATGACCTGGCTAAGAAAGGGATTAGAGCAGTGCAGGAAGAGTTTGTGGAATTGGAGGGGCCTTAGACAAGTAGCATGCATGGTAACCTTCTCGGAGGTGCTGCCCATCTATGGCGTAGGAGAGGCTAGGGTGTTCCGCACCATGGGATTCAATCAGTGGTTGAAAACTGGTGCAGAGCTCATGGATTTGGCTTCACGGGGACTGGGGGTCCACTTGGAGTGATGCAAGCCTATACTGGCATGATGGGCTGCATCTGTTCATGAGGGGAACCCGGATCCTAGGTGATAGGTTTAAATGCTTTATTGGCAAGCATTTAAACTAGTCAAGGGAGGCACTGGAAAGGAGCAGGAAATGCTAGCCCCAAAAATCATTGTAGTAAGTGCGTAAACAACAACATAGAGGTGGTGATAGGAGAAGGGCAGGGGTAAATGGGGAAAGTAACAAAGGCAAGAAGGACAGGGATGAGGCAAAATGAGTAAGGCCATCAGGAAATGGAAGGTAATGAGTACCAATGCTAACTAAATTAGAACAAGTTAAAGAATATTGTTATTTAGGGATTATATTTGATGAACATCTGTCCTTTTCAAATCATATTATTGCATTGATTAAAAAAATAAATAGAAGGGTAAGGACATTAAGAAGAAGTACTGATTGTTTATCTTTTTAGATAGAAAAAACTGCCAGATCAGTTAATTATTCCAGTGCTAAGATATGGAGAATTAATATATAGAAATGCAAATAAAACCCTATTGTCTAGAATAGATAGAACTTATTATCGCAGAGCAAGATATGTATTACAAGGAAACTATCGGATTCATCGTTGTTTACTGTTGAAGAAAGTGAACTGGTCATCTTTAGACATAAATCATAAGTGTCATTGGTTATCTTTAATACACAAAATGAAATATTCATCTGTAAATCATCTAATTTCTTTAATATTATTTACAGTGAATAACTATCAAAACAGATATTGACAAGACCAGTTCACTGAAATAAGATAGTTGTAGGTAAACATTATAATAAATATTGGGACAGGTCTTTGCTGTATCAGGCTGCTAGTTTTTGGAATTCTCTTCCTGATGAGGTAAGATAAATTCAAATTATTCATTGTTTACTCACACTATAAAGGAGCTATATGCTCACATTTGTGAGTGTTATTTTTTTTCTAAGGTTCCTTGGGATTTTGAGATTTTATAATTTTATAATCCAGCTATTGTAAGTCTTTTAGGTATACCGTGTTGTTTGTATATTGTGGGGTTTGTATTTATGTGTATTTAACATGGAACTTATTTGTATGTAACTAGTTAGGAATTTACACAGGTCTGTCTTGTAAACTGGATTATGTCTAAATGACATGTATTACCTGTATAAAAATAAATTTTACCTACCTACCTACCAATGCCCTAGTCTGGGCAACAAGCTCCCTGAGCTGGTGGCCTTGATGGAAGAGGGATGCCTGGATAGCAGTCACAGAAACATGGTACACAGAGAACCATGACTGGGATGTTAACATACCAGGGTACATAACCTACAGGAGAGACAGGCAGGGAGAAGAGGGGAGAGTAGCTCTCTATGTAAAGGAAGGGATAAAAGCAACTAAACAAAGAGTAAACAGGGAGGAGGAGGCAATGTGGGTCACCTTGGAGACTGGAAAGGCACCACAATCTGCACAGGGTTGTGTACAGACCCCCATGTCAGGGGAGGGAATAGACAAGGATATGATAAAAGGCATTCTTAGGATGGCAGAGAAAGGGGAGATACTGTTGATGGGAGACCTGAATATGCCAGATGTTAACTGGAACACCTTTGCTGCAGCCATATCCAAGAGCAGGGCCATTCTGATGCCCTACAGGTGCCAGGCCTCAGACAGCTAGTTTGGTACCCACTCGTGAGGGAGCAATCTTAGACCTCGTACTCTCAAATGGGGCAGTGAGAGGATCTCAGATCTAGAAGTGGGTTGCCATCTGGGAACAAGTGACCATCAAACAGTGTGGTTCACGTTAAACTCAGCAACAGAGTCAAGCTATACAAAAGTGAGGGTACAGGACTTCAGGAGGGCTGACTTTGGCAAGACAGGAGAGTGCCTCAGAAAACACTAGCAAACAGGCTAGAAGGAGGGTGGCGCAACAATGAGGAATCATCAAAACTGCCATCACAGAGGCAACAAACCTTGTGTGAAGCAAATAAACAAATCAAAATGAAAGAAAAAGCCACTATGGTTCTCAAAAGAGGTGACTGGGAAAGTCAGGGAGAAAAATATAGCATTCAGGAAGTATAAGGAAACACAGAAGGAGCAGGACAGAGAGCTGTACCAGTTAAGGCAGAAGGAAGCAGGGAGGAAGTCAGAATAGCAAAAGCCCAAACTGAGGAAATGATAGCCAACTCGGTTAAGAAGGGATAAAAACTTTTAAGGTACATCAGAGAGCGTAGAACAACAAAGGGAGGGATAGTGAGGCTAAATAGAATGAATGGTGGGTGGGCAGAGGGACAGTGAAAAAGCAGGGATGCTGAATGAATATTTCTGCTCAGTATTTATAAAGAGGAGGAAGTGCCTAATCCAATTAACAGAAGCACTCTTGATGGGGGGTTGATCCCAGCCCGTTCACAGAAGAAGGGGTTCTGCAAGAACTCTAAAACTGAAGGTGGACAAAGCAATGGGGCCTGATAGAATTCACCCCAGAATTCTAAAAGAATTAAAGGGGAACTAGTGAAACCACTGACTACTCTTTTAATAAATCATGGGAGGATGGTGTGGTACCCGAGGACTGGAGGAAGGCGGATGTGATTCCCTTCACAAAAGTGGGACCAAGACAGAGGCAGGAAACTACAGACCTGTCAGTTTGTCCTCTGTGGTAGGGAAAGTGATGGAGTCACTTCTGAAGGAAAGAACTGTTGAGTACCTAGAGGACAGTGGCACAGGACCCAGGCAACTGGCTTCACAGTGGGAAGGTCATGTCAGACAGATCTAATAGATTTCTTTGACTGGGTGACCAAAGTAGTAGACCAGGGAGGGGCTGTGGACATGGCCTACCTAGACTTTAGCAAGGCATTTAACACAGTCCCACACAAAAATTAATAGTCAAATTAACCAGCCTGGGAGTAGGTCCCAGAGTGGTAGCCTGGGTAAAACATTGGCTGGACAACAGGACACAGAAGGTAATTGTAAATGGAGTCCACTCTGAAGAAAGAGGAGTTACTAGTGGGGTACCGCAGAGGTTCAGTACTGGGTCCAGTCCTTTTAATGTCTTTATAAGTGACATTGCAAAGGGACTGGAAGGAAAAGTATGCCTCTTTGCAGATGACACAAAGATCTGCAACAGGGTTGATACACAAGGAGGCTTGGAAAGGATGAGAAGAGACTTGGTAAGGTTGGAGAGGATGGTCAAAAGTATGGCAGCTAGGATTCAGTGCAAAGAAGTGCAAAATAATGCATCTGGAAACAAGAACCCAGAGGAAGATTACACAATGGGGGAGGTAGTAACAACAACAAAAAGGAAGGGACCTGGAGGTCATCATATCAGATGACCATAAGGTTAGAAGCAATGTGAGAAGGCAGTAGGGAGGCTGGGAGGATACTGGGATGCATAGGGAGAGGCATCACCAGCAGAAAACAGGAAGTTGTTATCCCTCTGTACAGACAGTTGGAGAGACCCCATCTGGAGTACTGTGTCCAGTTCTGGAGACCCCATCTCCACAAGGACATAGACAGGATAGAGGCAGTCAGAGGAGAACAACTAAAATGGTGCAGGGTCTGCAAGAGAAGCCGTATGAGGAGAGACTAAAGGAGCTTAATATGTATACCCTTGAGGAAAGAAGGAGGGGGGACATGATAGAAACTTTTAAGTACCTCAGTGGAATCAACAAAATCCAAGAGGGTAGCATCTTTCAGAAAAGAGACATGCAAGAACAAGGAGACACAATTTAAAGATAGAAGGGGTGGTTCTGGGGCAATGTGAGGATGTATTTTTTCACAGAGAGGGTAGTGGATGCATTTAACAGCCTTCCTGAGGAGGTTGTGGGGTCTAAAACTGTGAGATAATTCAAGAATGCATGGGACAGGCATAAGGCAATTCTTGTTGGGGTAGGAAGAAATAGGCTGTTGGTTAACTAGGATCTGTGGCCTATCCTGAGGTAGGAAATGGGCTGACTAGGTGAGCCAAGTGGTCCTTATCTGCCGTCAAAGTCTATGTTTCTATGTTTCCATGTTTCCATGTTTCTATGATAGGCAACTTCTTGTGGGAAGGGAGTAACCAGATATAGCTGGGAAAAGCTTAGAGTGCACTGGAAAAGAAGAGTGGGACTCCCAGGTTTCCAGACACACTCTGGGCCTTCTGCACTGTGCATACAATCAAACTACTACCACCACCAGCTCAGTCTCCTCCCTATTGCTGAGCTGGAAGCCTCCCAGATAAAGGGAGGGTCACCAACTTTGTGTCTGTATATCCTCACATGAAAGCCCCGAGGTCACATCCCACAATCTGGCCCTCACTTGTAATCTGGAAGCAAGTGCAGTGCAGGCTGGGCTTGATGCTAGCACACCCAGCCGTGATCCTACACCCAGCCATGATCCTACTATGGATGACCCTGAATTCTAATTGGAGAGTCCCCTGAGATGGACTGTGTTGGCAGACAAAGGAAAATCCAAGTAATGCGGACATGCTCATACCAAACTCCACCCATATGGATTCCTTCCAACTTCTAAGTGCTCTGTGATAAACATCAATTGGATAAGGATGAATTCTGGCACTTCCTGCAGATTAGAAGTGCCATCAGTCCGACCCTCAGACAGCTCACTGAAGTTGCTTCTATCACTCTCATCACCCCCTGCTGAGTTGGCTCAAGTCCAATTAAGGTAGAGCTGGCTCCATCTATCAGCACCTCCGGGACTGTGACCTGATCAGCCCCTCAAAGTGCAGGAGTAGTGGGTGACCAATCTGGGTAAACAAGTCACCAAAATAGATTGGGCAGCTTGCTGGAGGCTTGCCCACACTGTCACACGAGACCCTACAGCCCAGTTAAACCAAAATAAAATATTTCATCTCTGGTACCATACTCCCGTGGTGCTACACTGAGCCCACCTTATGCTGAATGCAAACTGTTGGAGATGTAGATCCTTCATGGGGACCTGCAATATATCTTATATCTTATGGCAATACCCAAAGATCCAAACCTTCTGCTGAAAAATCACACAATACCTCACACAGGTGTTGTCATATCATATACCACTATCCCCAGAATTCCTGATCCTCTATTCTCCAGAACAGGCCCTTACCTCACTGCAACAACACTTAAATGGGTACTGCAGGTTTCTCTGAGGCAAAATGTTGTATGATGAGAAAATGGCAATCCACAGAGATATCCACTCAAGGGATTGCTCATTAGTCTCACTCTGCTTGTGAAATATAAGCATGTTACACCAAGGCAGCAACACTCTAATGGCATACTATACCTCATGGTCCCTTCTTGAAGCATATGGGGTCACCAACCATACAGCATGTGGAAACCTAGGGCATTAATGCCTAGAACAGCCATTGGCTAAGTAGGCCACAACCCTACTCTAGGTAGCACAATTCCATCTAGGGTGAGCTCCTGCAAAACAAGGTTCAACTGACCACTAGTATAAGATTGTAAAGATACATGCTTACTGTATATCAGTGGATTTAGCTGTTGGAGCCCCTTAGGTACATGACCAACTACAGCAATCCTTTATCATAGTATTAGTGTTGTATATCTTTTTTAAGCGGTTGCTGCATCACTGCATCTACCTGTAGTTGGGGAGTTCCTCGGCCTTCTGTCAATTTTGGATTTGAGCAAAGCCTGTGCCTTAATTGTACTATGTATGGTAAAGCAATATGTATTGATGCTCAAAAGTAAAAACAACAACAAGAAAAACTGTGTCTGCTTCTGCAGGACATATTGACATGGTAGCCATGCACACTATCAGATGTTTGTATTGTATGTCTGAAATTGTTTCATAAAAGATTAACTACAAAACAGAGAAAGTCACAGAGTTCTGTTTTAAATGAAAACCAGACACAGTAAGCTCGAGTCTTGAAAGTCAGCACAAGCCACAACAAAGGCAGTTTGTGCCGATTGCCAGGGTGCCAGAGACCGTGTGTCCAGTTCTTGATTGGGTGGGCTCACACTGACAAAGTCCCACAGCTTGCAGCAACCGTACTGGTGCAGCAAACAGAGGCACAACTGGACAGGTTGCCTCAAACCATGGGCATCTGTGTAGCAACGTCCACTAGCACTCCCTGGTGGTTTAGAGGACTGCCCTCCAAGTCCCAACCCCGTAAGGTAAAATTATTATCCTGGTAGTTTAGTGGCCCTCTCAAACCCCGATTTCCCGTGTGTAAACAATATTGTCCCTGATAGTCTAGCACCCCAAGCACCAATCCTCCATAATGTGTACATTGTTATCCCTGGTAGTCTAGCCCCCCAAACCCTAATCCTCCATAATGTATACAGTATTATCCCTGGTAGTCTAGCATACCCCAAGCCCCAATCTCCTATTATGATGTTAGATAATATTTGAAATATATTATATGCACTGGTGGTATAGCAAACCAACCCAGCACTGATCCACCATTAAAGATATTCTGAAATTCCTGGTGGTCTAGTGGACCCCACCCCACAGTGCACTACCACCGCTCCTAACCAGTAACGAACTGGTGACTGGCACAGCCCACTATTCACCACCATGGCGAAGCTGCCGACTGAGCTCTGAGTGTATACTGTATACAGTACGTGCTCAGTTATTGATAGCCACTGTCAATCACTGAGTGCGTACTGTATATAGTACATGCTCATTCAGAGCTCAGTTGGTGGCTCGCATGATGGTGAGCTGTGGGCCATGCCAATCACCAGCTCAGTTATGGGTTGGGGGAGTGGGGTACAGCACTGTGGGGTGGGGATCCACTAGACCACCAGGAATTTTCAGAATATCTTTTAATGGTGGATCAAGGCTCAGGCTATCCACTAGACCAACAGGGTATATAATATATTTTAAATATTATTAAATATCATAACGGGAGATCAGGTTTTGGGGTCACTAGATTACCAGGATAACAATCAGGCCCCGTGTTTTCGCGATTCTGCAATTGCAGCAACTGCTGCAGAAACATGGTCCTGCTGCAGAGATCAGCCTCTGCCACAGAAATGGCATTTTCTGGTGCTGTAAAACTGGTCATCACCACTGAAAACCCCAACTGAATGGCTAAAATGATTGTGAGAAAGCTTGAAATGGCATTAGTGTGAGTTGTTGGCAATTCCATTATACATCCATCGCCCCCACCCCGGTTGCAGTAGTCAGTGGGACCACCACTATCCAATCCACTGGCACTCAGCCTTGAAGCTTATGACCTCTATAGCCTTCTACAGAACACAGGAAACTTTAGGAAATCTAATTCAAGAGAAAGAATGGTGGTTCTATTTGTCAACTGCAGAACTGTGGAATGAAAAAGTATTAGTAATTATTGCAGACAAAAATAGGAGGCTTTCTAGACCTTTGTTTAATGTAAAATAGTCCAGCTACTCTCTAGCCTCAAAGTAAATCCTTATAGAGTTGAGAGAAGAAGATATGGAAGCCAAGTGACATTGACATAAACAACACTACGGTGTTGAACTGCGTGGCGAGGAAGCAACTAGAGCAGTTTTACAGCACAAACCATCACCACTAGGCTTCAAGCAAGTGGGTGGGAGGAAGCCATTGAGCAGCACTGTTTTGCAACCAGGCAATACTGGTCTTCAAGCAACTGGGCAGGCAGGGGAGAAATTTTCAGGAGCATAGCTATGGCAAAGCAGCACTTGGCAGGTGGGAAGGAACCATAGGACAATAAAGCAGACTGCAGTAAAAATATAAATAACCCTTCAATTCTCCCATGCCCTACATCCAATCCAAGTCATGATGCCACAGTTGCTTTGCATGGCTTTGCCTGTGCATCTGCCAAACTGCCCCAGGCTGCCTTTTCCTAAACATTCTTTCTGAGTAACTAGATTTTATTTTGGGGCTCATTTGAGTTGCCAGAGTGTAACGTCCATCACAGAATTGCCACAGAATCACTGCAGAATTGCTCATAGCCTGGCTGCAGAAAGCATGAGGTCCTGCCACAGAATGTAGGTCCAGTTGCCACAGTGAACATGGGGCCCTGACAATAATGTAAACATTATGGGGATCAGGGCAGGGAGCCACTAGACTACCAGGGATATTAATGAATACATTATGAGGTATAAGTGCTGGGGTGGGGACCACGGCACATTGCCATAAAGTGATTAACTCACAGAAGGCGACTTTCTAAGGGTTCTGTGTGATAATGTTGAGCACTGAACGGTGACTCACATTATCGCGACATCAGGGCGGTGAAAACAATTTTGCCACCCTGACATCCTCGGCGCACAGAAGAATGGCGCCGGGGACTTAAATCACTTGCTTTCTGTGGGGGCTGTGCCCCACTCCCCTAAGCAGGAGCCATGCCCCCAGCACCCCTTACTAAAAGATTCTCAACTCCAGGGGGTGCATGTCGGGTGGTGAAAGCAAAATAACACAAGTTTCGGGCCAGGAGCAACAAAAACGCAGTAATGTCCAGACACGGACCTGAACCTGGTACCCCACGACTGCAAAAAGAGGCCAACCCTGATGCCAAGGCACAGCTTGGCAGCCAATCTCAGCACCACCCTATATCCCTCCGCCCCTCCAGCCCGCTCACCATGCTCGCCCCGTGTACATATTGCAACATCCTGTCACTGCAGTTGCCCACTCCACCACATCCGATCGCCCTAACCCCTCCATCACCATTCAGGCTTTACGCCCCACATCAGCGTTGCTGTTTGGATGACACCCACCTCACATGCTATCCTTTCTAAGCACCCTTAGACCAGCCTTGGCTGGTCTAATGGTACTACGAAATTGCCCTCTGGGTGAGTTTGAGAATCCCAATTGAGGAGCTTTGGCCCTGCATCTGCTGCAAGCCCCTAGCAACTTGCCGCAGCCCATTTTGTGGTGCACAGGGGTGTTGAGCCCTTTGATGCAGACAGCCTGCGGGTGACACATTCTGCCTTTGAGAATTGCTCCTGGCTCATCTTTTGGTGCAAAGGGCACTTTGTGCCATTCCTTGTAGCACAAGCCCCTTGCCCTCTGCCGAGAGTTTTGAGAATCAAGTCCAGTGTATCCCATTTAAATCCAGCTCTTCTATATGTCCTCAGTCCTCATCCATAAATGATCTGCCACCAGCTCAGTGTGCCTTTCTCGTAAAACCTTAAAATAAATGTCAATAATAAATAAATATGAATTGCCAAGTCATGCTTTTCATAGGATCTTTAACACCCTCAGTAGAATTTGATCAGGCAAGAGTTAAATACTCATGACAGGAACCAGGCTGAGTTTTCATAGGTGTGATGGCACTACATCATCACTGTCTTGGAAGGAGCCTGAGGAATCAAAGGGCTTTCTACTTTCCAGACTACAACTCCTCCTTCTCTGAGAGGATACGGAGTACACTTTTGCAATGAAGATCTCTGGTTTCATCTTTTGTTTTGCTGGTGACTTTCCCTATTAATTGAATGGCATTTAGACTTGAGGTATAGTGAATGGTGGAATTCTGTTCAGCATGGAAATCCATGTCTAGAACAGCCATGTTGTGCTGCAGTAGTGATGGCAAGATGTTGTTTTGCTGCACTAATGACATCACTACTGCAGTACAAAAAATAGAATGTGATAGAGAAGCCACCTTCTCCTCAAGCATAAGCACGTTGATGATCCCCTGCCAGCAGCGAATGATGAATTTAGGTGACTTTAAGTATATGGTTTCCCATACACTACAAAGTGAGTTGTTGGAGAGCTGCGAAGGCAGGAACCATTGTTTTGTGATCATCCATTCTCTGTTTAAATAGCAAACTTGGGGATCAGCTGCCACAGTAATGTTGCCTCTCCAGTCGGCAAACCCCTGGCCAGCAGCTAGTGATGAATTTAGGTGAGATTAAGTGTATAGTTGCTCATACACTATAAAAGATTGTGTATGAGCAACCATACAATACAAAGGTGGTTGTTTAATCTTGCTTAATCTTGTGGTTTCCGTGGTACCAAGAGGCTCTCGATCTGCTCTCCTGAGGTCTCTTGTTCCAGGAAACCTCTTGATTGAACAACTTGTTGTGTATGGTTGCCTACGATCCTCTATATGTTTTTGTATTCTAGAGAAAGCAATATCTGCTGACTCAGTGTGGAGTCTTTGAGGGTTCTAAATTCCAGTCTGAATTTGTTAAGGCTTGAGTACCAGACATGGAGTTTGAACCATGTGCAGATAGTGGCAATGTCTCATGAAGCTGTAAGCTGTTATTATTGTTAACTATTCAAAAAATAACTGTTTGCATCAGTCCATTTAAAAAAATGTCAGGCCTCATGTGGCGTGAGAAAGGGATGTTGGGGTGGCCAGCTGCCTAGCTGCACAGACATACTACCAGGAATTCCTGTTACAGCATTCAGTTCTCATGCCAGTTGACTAGTTTTGGCCTAAATTAGCTGCAGAGAATAACAGAACTAAATACTTTAGGCTTAGACCTACCAGAAGATACCAAACTCATTGCGATGGGTCGAAAGAATGCATAGACAAAGCTAATTTCTTTGCCCCTCGTTGTGGAGGTCAAGGTTGCCATCAATGCCTGCAGCCTTGCCTGATGCTGCTGAAAAGATCAGAGACTCGGGACAAGCGCGCTCAAATCCCTGCAGTCAGTGGTTCTATAACTGACTAAAACAGTCCAAACTATGGACCAGAAAATTGATTCCTATCACTCTTGTATGGTTTTAGTGGAGCAAAAAGTAAATGGGTTGGTGGAATCTACTCACGCAGTGGAGTGGGCATCAGAGTGAACCCAAGCAGTGGCCTCAACTTGTGTGAAGGAACAGGTTCTTCTAAAGTCTTGGCTAGAACACCTTGAAAATCTATCCAGAGCCTCAAGCGTTCAGATTATCGGACTCCGGAGGAATCAGAAAATGAAGATCTACCTGACTACTTGTGCACCTGTTTATTGGAGATCCTGGGCCTAGATCTTCATGGTCTTGTGGTGAGAGCCTATCAGGTCAATATCCGTAGATCAAAAGTGTCCATGGAAGGAGCCAGGACTGTGATGATGGTGACCATTTCGGTGATAGTGAGAGACAGGATCCTACAGGCTTTGCAAATTAAATGGAACCTTGAGGTGGATGGTTCGAAAGTGCTGTTTTTCCCAGATTTATCATACTCCACATGAATGAAGAGAAAGGGGTTCAATGCCATTCAGAGACAGCTTTGAGAGATGGGCATACCAAATAACTTGTTGATGCGGTAGCGCCTGCATGTCACGATGGGCAAAAAGCATACATCTACACCTATCCTAATGAAGCTGCTAAATTGGTGACAAAGCTGGAAGTTGAAAAAGCAGCCAGAGAAGGAGATGTATCCTCAGAATTAGATTTGGATGATGCTTGAACTGTAAAGTATAACTGCAACACATTTCTTGTTTCTAGCTGAATTGCTTTTGCCTTTCTCCCAGCCGCTGAAAATGAGTCTGCAGTGACTGGAAAATGACTGCTTTTCTGTCTGGGTTAATTTTGAAACATTTATTTTCTTGTTTAAATATGGCCTTAATCTGAGCATAACAATGAGATTTTATTAGTGGGGAAAGCAGTATATGATTGATTCTAGAACTGACTGGACACATTATTATTTTGGATTTGGATTAGAGGAAGCTGTAGGAGCCCACTGGGAGATAAAAATGAAGCTACCTTAGTTTTGAGCAAACAATAATTAAGGGCAAATAGCCCAGTCCTGACTTATTTTTAGATTAATTTCTTCAATGAACTTTTCCAAAATGAGCATTGGCAGCAATAGCCAGTTGAAATAACTTTTGTGTGATTACCGTATATTTGGATTCCCTCATATCTTGTTCCAAAGGTTGCAATAACTCTCATATCTGTATATCCTTTTTATGCTGACTTTCATATGCTGTACTGTACTGCACAGAGTAATTGTATGCTGTCCATCTGCATAAAATCATAAATAAAAGTAAAAAAAAAAAAGGATGTGACCTCCTATATGAACTGTTAAACACTGCTGGATACTTAAAATTGTACATAACATCCCTTTTTACGGCAGCAATGGGCAGAACTCTGCAGCCATTTTGTGATTACAGTAGAAAAGGGAGCTCTGAAGGTTCCTAACAGACTAGTTAAAACTTGAGGTTTTTGTTAGTCCTCCGCTCTGCTGTATTCATTGAGCTAAGCAGTTTTGCAGTGCACTATTTTGGGTGCTAAGCTTCAATATGGGCAGAACTGTCTTTGAAAAGTTTAATAGCTCATAAATATGTCAGCTTAGTCAAACTTTCCCAGCAAGTAATCTGTTAAAAGATTTACACTGTTTTTTAACCTCTTAAGACACTATCTGATTAGCACAGTCTCAGACATAGTTTACTATATCAGAAGACAGCTGTTTTTAATCCCTTTCACTCAAACAAACACACGCAAATGCACCATCTTCATGGACACAACATTCAACATAAATTCTGCAGCCTAATGTGTTATAAAACAATAAAGAAACTTTGTTTATGTCAGTCTTGGTTATATGGAACACAATGAAGTTCAGTTTACAATGTGGAAATTATTACCATGGTAAATTTAATTATTATATATTTACATTCAGCTGTTTAATGATTAAAATAACATAGTCATCAATTTAGTCTCTTCCCACTTCCACCACATCTTCACTACATGATTTACATAATGATACTAGAGAAAGAATTATAGATTTACTTTAAATATTTCCTATCCTATATTTTGTATCCTGGATAGCACAGGGAGATGTTATATCTCATTCTCTTAAGGATCTTTATTTTACACATTTTGCACTGTATTTACTCAGGATATCCCAGATTAGATGCAATAGCTTGTTTTCAGTGGGGTCATGATTTTACCCATTTTTACAATGTATTTATCCAGGGTAGCCTAGTCTAGATATAAAATATTGTTTTCAGTGTGTTCTAATTCTATGCAATGCAGCATATTACAATGTAGATGTAGAACCCACTGAAAATAAGATGTCACATCTTCTGTGAACTATACAGGCTAAATATAGCAATCAGCAGGCATATTCTAGGAAAACACAATTTAAAAATATGTAAAAGGAATACCACACTGAAACTGCCTCTCAGCAGATCTGCATCGTGCAAATACTTTAGAAAAATGGATAAAGCATGACCACACTGTAAATAACATATCGAATCTCAGCTGGCATATCCTGTAGAACATTCAGTATTTAAATAAAGGATGGGGAAGTGTGTGTTATGAGAATTTAATGCTCACCCAAGATGTGGGATGCTACATAAACCCCGAGGGTAAAGTCCAAGGGGTTTATCAAAGCATCCATACCGAGGGTGAGCATTAATTTGAATATGACACACTTCCCCATCTTTTATTTTATAATTGCTGGTGAGCAATTTTTTCCAGTCTGAGTGCTGTGACACACACACACACACACACACACACACACTCTCCTTTTCAATCCCCTCCACTCTTACCCATTTCAGCTTCAGTCTAGTTTTTGGGGACACACTGCAGCAGCCCCACAGCAGCTTTAAATGCAGCAGCAGCATCTACCTCCACTTCAGATTCCAGAGCTGTCCCTCCCATTCCCTGTCCCTCTCCCTCTTGTCCCGTAGCAGCCACACAACAGTACAGCAGCCTCCAGGTCACACTTTATAAATAATTCATTTTTATTTTAGTTATAGCTCAAATCGCAATTCGAGAGATCGCACTTACCTCTTACTATAGAGAGTCAGCCACGAACCGCTCCTGCTGTAAGTCTGCCTCACCGTCATCATCGCCTGAAGCTGGACGAACCGCAGGATCAACCAGATACTTTAAAAATATATAGCGATAGGATTAATGGTAGGATCAACCAGATAGCAACAAAAAATGATTTTAAAAGGTAAGGGTCTTGTTGTGGCAGCTCCTCGCTAATAAAGACACGGAGCTGCCATGTTTTAAGATTTGTTTAGCCCACCCACACAGAAAACGGAGTCCAGTGAGGTTCACTCACTTTAACAGACTTAGGTGAATGCTATAATAACCAACTAGTTATTACGGTAAATATCAACTGCTTGAAACCATTGAAAAAATGCTCACCAGTAATTATAATGGGTTAAATGCTTTACCCAAATTAAATAAATATTTTAAATACTGATTTGGCTAATCTTTCCTCTTAGGTCTTATCCTGCAGGTCCAGCACCATTTTGGTTGCTCTGCACTGCACCACCTCCACCCTGTCTATGTTCTTTCTCAGAAGGGGCCTCCAGAACTAGATGCAGTATTCCAGGTGTGGTCTCATGAGAATCTTATAAGGGCAAGATGACCTCCTCTTTATACTCCTGATACCCCTCCTATGCATCCAAGAATCTGGCTAGCCTTTCCAGCTGCCTTATCGCCCTGCCTAGGTTCTCTTCAGTCCTTCGAGATGATAACTCCCAGGTCCTTTCCTGCTTCATGACTGCCAGTACCCCCCATCTAGTTCATACTTTGCCCCAGGTTCCTGTGCCCTATGTGCATGATCCTGTACTTCTTTGCATTAAATCTCAGCTGTCATTCTTCAGACCATTTCTCCAGTTTTTTAAGGTCTTCCTCATTCTTTCAGCACCCTGGCATGTCCACCTTATTGCATACCATTGTATCATCTGCTAAGAGATATACATTCCCTTTCAGTCCCTCTGCAATGACCCCATTAAAGACATTGAAGAGGACCTGCCCTAACATCGACCCTGTGGCACCTTGCTTGTCACCTCTCCCTCTCCAGAGTACTCCTTGTTTGCCACAATCCTCTGACTCCTGCTATCCAGCCAGTTCTCCATCCACAGAACTGTTTCAGGATCCACCTCTGGGTTGCGCGTTTGTTAATCAGCCTTCTATGGGGACGGTGTCAAAGGCCTTTCTGGAATCCAGATAGGCCACATCCACCGCACCTCCCTGGTCCTCTACCTTAGTTACCCAGTCAGCCATAGATTAGTACAATGAGTTAATACAAAACACAGTGCTTATCCTAAATTCAGTAAAGTTAGGGTTAGGTGTATAAGTAAATAAATGCCATATAAGTCAGTGTATGTTGTTACTGTGTGTGTGGCAATGCTCTGTGTAGACAGTGCACTGTTATGCTATACTGGAAAATATATATATATATATGCATACATGTATATGTATTAGTCAGTGTGTGTGCATCACAACAATTAGAAAGTGCAGTTAGCTGGCTCAGAGATTAGTGCAAAATGTACAGTCTCTACTATACTTATTAACTACTTTGGGTGAGTAGATATCTTCAGTAGGTAGTATGAAACCTGCAGGGTAGCCAGTATCATCCTGTCAACAGAGATTCTTTTCCTCCCATTTTTCCCAAGTCAGAGCTGGCAGTGTGCAATGGCACACATGGACAATGTGAAGACACTGCAAGCCACAACACCTGTTACAATCTTACAATGCTGGCAACCACTGCCTTGTCATCCAGCCTTTACTAGGTGGCAACAAGCAGCAGTGCATGCTGTCCCCATCCCCAAAGAACAGCATTCTCTGGATACTCAGTCCTTCTTCCTCCAGCTAGCCTGCATGTAAGTCTGGTCAGTTCCCAAACCTGGGTTGCCAGCATGTTCAACAGTGCCTTAGCCATCCATGGCACCAGGCTTGCTTTCACTTTTATGAATTTAAGTCATTTTGTGTGTTTGATAGCATTGCTAACACAGTATTCAAATCTCCAGATGATTTTAACACTGTTCTGTTAGTGTTAGCTCCACCCCTGGCTTGCCTACCCCCTTTACCTTTCTCTGAGCCTTGGCTCTGGCATAGTAGATCCAAGTTCAAACAGAGGCTGACAGGAACACTTGATATGCTCATAAAACCAAAACTAAGTGTACCAGAGTCTGGAAACTTCTTTCACGAACATATTTTAAATTCCAGAAAGCAACAAAACTAAAATTAACAACAGACACTTACTCAAAACCAATATTAAATAGTGGATTTGGATAGATGAAACTGCCTACCAGACTCGTGGTGCCATCTTATTCTAGTGTGCACATGCTGCCTTCTGGATATCTATTTAAAGTTATGTTGCTAAGATTGCAAGTTTGAACTTTACACCAATATTACAGGGTTTAGATTCAGATATTCACCAGTGGCAACAATTCACTGTATCATTGGGAGAGGCAGTTGCTACTGTACATATAGAATAATAGCCTTTGCTTCAATTGTCTTCTTATTAAAAGTGTAGTTACAAAATTGCACTTTGTGGTTAAAAATAAGCTCAAATTAATAGGTTTTTATGGAATGGAGAAAAGCAGGTTTAGTAAAACTAGCCTGAGAACAGCTGGGACATAGGTGGTTAGTCACTTACATGTGAGAATATGTATCATCTTTCCATTGACTAAAACAATCTTTATATTGGTTTACGTGGAAGCAAGGATACCTCAGTGCAAGTGGCAATGGAACACAGATTTGTAAAAATTATTCATTGTGTCTATTATTTTCTTCTGGAACATAAGGGCATTTTTTCCTCATGCTGCTCACATCCTTCTTATTTACTAAATATGTCTGGCAACAATTAAAACACACTCTAGTCAGAGCTGATATGGATGCTCAAAGTGGTGAGAGTGATTAAAGGAATACTACTGTAGGTGTTCTCACTGCACTGGTGTCAGCTGTATTCAAGATGGCAGCGATGACAGAACTCCGCATGTGCAATACTCGCACATGTGCAGTGTGAATTGGTGGCCATCGTGGGCATGGCAGCCATCACTTCCACAGCTGTGGAAGAAAAGTAGTGCCCGAAAGTGGGTGTGTTTATGCGGCTCATGGAGAGGAAAGGCCACATAAGCACAAAGACCGGATTGTAGCTATATCACTGTGGAAGCACACCAGACAGCAGTCTTCTCACATGCTTTCACAGTGCACCTAAAATAATTATAACACTACATTCATGGAGTTCCACCTACTACCAGAAAAAGGGACTGAGGAATTTCTTACATATGGAAAATAGGAATCATTGTGGGAATCCTTAGTTTGGAATAGATAACTCTCCTCATTATGGGAAAGCTGGAAAGCCAAGAGAATACTCAAATTAGAGAACATTTGCTCTCCTACTAAAGGCACGTTGCTTTCTTTTGCTCAGTTGAGCTTAAACTGTGCCTCTCAAAATTAAATTTTGGAAATATCTACAATTGAGAGATGCCCATTCCAAATTGTTGGAGAGGAATCTGACTATTCCATTGTTGGAAATCTATCCCACAATTCAGTCTTTGATTAGGACTCTTAGGGTAAAGAAGGATACATTTATTGATTCCTAAGTGGGTTTGTACCACTGGCTTAAATTAACTTAACAGCAGTTGGAAAAGAATTGGTGGAACAAATATCTGCTACAGATTGGTAAACAGTGTGACAATAGGCTTACTCTGGTTTTAGGGACATTCAGTACCTGTTGATACAAAAAAAGATTTTGCAAGTATAGTATAGAACACCTGAGATATTATAAAATGATGATGACATCAGCAGACTCCTGCTGGAGATGAATGCAAAACAACGGAGAGTTGGTTCATATTGTATGGGTATGTCCTGTTCTGATGGAATTCTGTACCTCCGTTTGGGCCATATATATGTCAGATCACTTCGCATATCTCTCCCATGCTTTCCTAGTGTTTGGATCCTGGTGACATGTCCTATCTTGTTACAGTGTCCTCACAGAGATAAAACTTTGGCTTAGATGTGCAGCTTTGTAGGCTAAACACCAGATTATTAAAAGTGGTGAGAAATGCATGCTCTTAGAGTTATTTTATGGCTAAATGCCTATGTTTTACTTAGCTGACTATGAAGGATACTCTAGTTGAGACTGTTTGAAAATTATCAAAAGATATGGCATCTTTTGTACAATGGAAAGTTGAACACAGCTAATTTCCACTTTACCTGCCTTAGTATCTCAGAACAAAGCTGCTAATACAAATTCTGGCAGTGGGCCTTTATAACATAGTGATTATTCTCATTATCCTTCTTTTAGTTTTAATGCAATACAATGTTGCCACAACAGTGGCCAATTAAAGCAAGTCTTTAGAGAGCAGTTCTAGAGAAATCAATGAGACATTAGCTAATGTTAGACTAATCTGACACCTCAATGGCACATTTTGAACAGTTGGGGTCTGGTTATCTACATCTGCATTCATCATGCAAAGAACTATAATCCCTAAACTGCTGAGTCAGAAGTGACTTAAGACCTAGAGTGAATGACAGTTTGCTCCAGAAATATTTAACATGAGCTACTCGATACTGGGATTCTACTGTAATTATCAAAGAGTACTGTGACTTAAATCTTCAAAAGGGTAGATGTAATCAAACTGAAAAGTTTATTCTCTTCATCCTTCATATTCCAGACACTACATTAATTTAACAGTTTAATGCTCGGGGATGGCTTAGCCATCTACAAGATGGCTGCTTAATTCAGAGGAGCAACGTACCTGGGTCTCAAAATCCATATAAAATAAGTTTTTAACTGCACTGAAAATTGTAAGAGCCTTACCGAGCCCATTGGAAAGTATCAGCAAGTGGCAGCTATCTTTCTTGTAACAATCCATACTCACTTCAACTCTCGGAACTGATTCCCATCTGGACAGCCAAGCACCACATGGCAAGCTGCAGTGGGACTAACATGGAGCCCTCCATGTGGGAAATGTTTGCATCACTTATGCAGTGGATGGAGGAGGACACACTTGGCCCAACAACACCAATTTAGTTCTGCATCATCTGGACATGAGGCTTGGGCAGATCAAGCAGAAAACCATAGCATGACAAAACACTCAATGGCCACTGCATTACAATGAGGAAACAGGTCCACCAAATCAGTGCCTCCAAGAAAAGGAGGATGACCTGGAAAACAGGAGCAGCCTTAACAACTTGCTGTTCCTGGGTTCAGAGGGAAGCAAAACAAGGTGGGACATCAGAATTTCTCCAAAAGCCCTCCCACATATTCTGCAGCTCCTGGAATGCACCCACCTCATGATCAAGTGGATCCATCACTTCCTGCAATTTAGGCCCCAGAATGGCTAGAGGCCAAGACCAATCCTGGTGGGATGTCTTAACTTCATGGAAAAACGTCATCCCAGTGATTGCCAGGGAGCTGGGTGTCCTTGAATGGAACAGCCACTGGATTCTGATATTTCAAGATTATTCTAGGGATCTGGCACAAAAAGGAAGGAAGGAATTCACAGATACAAGAAGGCACCTACATGAGCTGAAGGTCCTGTTTTCACCAAAGTATCCAGCTGTGCTTAAACTTACTCATAATGGGAACATGTTCCAACTATTTCTTTATTTTTTATTTCAGTCTTTGGTAACTGGTTATGGCCCACTAGGCACAGTTGCCCATTTTCAGGGTGACCTGGGAGCACTGGGTAGTTAAGGGACTTGCTCAGAGTTACGCAGTATGCAAGTGGAGGTTGTGAGAATCAAACCGAGGTCTGGTCTGCTGGATGTACCAAGCTCATTCACAGCTCATTACTATAACCTCTAGGCTACACTGCCGTCACACGGACTTGATCATGGAATTTATTAATGGGACCAGGCCTCAATGGACAAGATCAACCACCAGCCCCACATCAGGCCACAGGAGCACACCATCAAGAAGTCATGAGCTGAACTGTTTACCAGAGGGAAGAGAAGTTCATCAGCAGAGTTCCAGTGATCATAACTGGCAAAAGGAGGACCGACAGGACCTGAGGTCCCTACCCTGCAGGTCACAGAAGAGGTCTCTGCAGAGCAAGCACACGAGGAGGGACTATCTGAGTAATAGAGAGCAAGTGGCAGAGCATAATAGAAGCCCAGGAGTGGAGGTAGGTTCCCAGGACTCAGAGACTTATCAACCCTACTTCTTGAAAAATCAGTATGCTCTGCTCCAGCAGGCTCACCAATGCATGAGCAGTATGAGGACCCAGAAATGGACTTTCTGATTCCTCCATCAGCCAACCAAGCTCTTAACCCAGTGCAGCAATTGTGGGCCGCCACGGTAGATGAAGGCCTACTAACAGAAGCCGAACTTACACTCCACCACAGGCCCCAACACTGCCGTGACGAGACAGGTCTGGGAAGGACAGAAGATGTGGCCCAGCAGCAGAGCAGACCTCCTACACTGTGCTGACAGAATGAAGTCATAAATGTCAGATAAGTACAGTGTCTTTTAGGTAGAGCACATGAGGGGTTTAAATAGGAGGGAGGTCGGATAAAGGGATGGGGATCTTGGGCCAGATAGGGATACAATTCCCACAGGGCTGATTTCAGAGCATGAGTCCCCTGGTCAATAACATTCAAGGGACAGAGTATTAAAGTTTTACCTTATTCCCCCAAGCGCAACCCCACAATAAATTGGTCAGGTACCTATGCAGAAGCAACTGTATATGCAGTATGTATGTGTTATTTGGAATTAGTCTTGAGCAGGGATTTGTATTGATGGCTTAAACGAATGGGAGGCTGGAGAACACTCCTCCCCAGTGAGACTGTACATAAATTCAAGATAGCACCTAGCCTGCTCGGATAGACTGCATGCGCCCCCACCACACACACATACTGCTGAATGACAGGATAATGCACTTGCAGAGAAAGCTCTAGTCCCCTTCACAGAATCCTTGAAACTCAGTGCAGGGACCACTCAAAATAATGTGCCACCAGGCTGGGAGGTATGATGCAATAAGTGATGTCAGAGTAACATGCTAAGAATGGCTGACTGCACCATAACCCCTTGACCACAGGTTTAGTGGGAGCAAAGTACTACTTCTCCCTCTCCATTCCCTCCGTACCACAAGCCTCCAGGTCCTCTCGCTACCTTCCACACCCCCCAGCTCAGACTGTCTGGGCAGTAGCTGCAAGCCAAAGACATGGATCAGGTAGCTTAATTACCTCCCACAGTAATAAAGCTCATGCAACAATAGATATAGGAAAATAGTCCAAGACAACCTGCTCCAGGCCTGGGTAGAAGCAACTACAGCTGCTTACCCCAAACTCAGCAACCCTATAACATTCTGTTGGGCTCAGAGTGGACACAGGAACAGCACTTTCCTAAGGTGTTTCCATCCCTCAATATAACCACTCTGGTTGCACCACCCCAGGGTAAGCCTGACTGGCCACATGATGCAAAATGCAGCTGACTAAGGGTCAGGCTAGTACCCCAAGAAAATCTTTGGTTACTAGCTATGTAAATAGTTACTGGAATTACAATCAGTGTTGGTTTTATTGTTTGTATATTTTGCCTGTTACAAACACCTCTTCTCATACATAGAAAGAAGGCATCAGTCTGATAGGAGTTATAATTGTATTGTAACTGCGTAGGGTGCAGTTAGATATTGTGTTGTGTGTAGATGGTGGCTAATAATAACAGTGGGTATTCTCTTGGAGAGGGCCACCCCACCTTAGCTGCTAGTGTTCTCTCCATACCAGATCAGATCATACACATTCCTGTGACTGACCATGGGTGAGATCATCTGTCATACATGGAATGTCAGAGGATAAATACCCCTTTTAAAAGGAAAAAGATCCTCTCTCACTTAAAGTGGCTGAAGTCCCATGTGGCCTTTCTACAAGAGACTAAGCTTTTACATTATTTCTTCTACCTCCTCAGCTGGGTGATGGTCCTATGGTTCCCCTATCCAGCTTGCCTTCTCGGTCCACTGACTGCAATCCTGAGTTCTATCCCTCTACCCTCTCCAGGTCATTTCACAGTGGGTACTTACCCCGCACACTGCAGAAGACCTGGAGGCTGGGCTTGGTGAGCTAACTTTAAGTGCTTCCGCATGCACAGTCAGGCCAGCTTTAACACCGCTGGAGGATTCATTTTTCCCAATGGTGCAGGGTATGCATGATGTCAAGGACGCCTGCCTTGCATGTTTCCATGCATTGCACATCCGACATCAGCCACGATGACCCACACTGTGACCCCTGAGCATGCACTAGCTCCCAGTCACCGCCAGGGCCAGTACCTCAGCGGTCATGCCATCCCACCCTCCTTAGAGGAGGGGAGCAGTCCATAGAATGCTCAATCCACCTCCCTCCCGGCTGACCCTCTGACATCTGAGGTCGCTCCTGATCCCGGGTCATTGGCATGGTAAGAGGTAAGGCACAAACACCTCAGCACTCTACACCACCAGGCTGTACAAGAGACTAAGTTAACTCAAAATAATTTTGCTTCACTGTTCAGGGATTGAGTGAGTCAGGAAGAGCATGCAGGGGCCCCAACCAGAAAGGAGAAAAGAGCTATCCTCATTCCACAAATCCCTCCAATGATCCTTGGCTGTATCAGTAGCTGACCCTGAAGGTAGGTGTTTGCTGGAAAACTACACTACCCCAACAGGCTCCATTGTGTTATGCAACACCTATACTTATACCATATGACCTTTAGTTCTTCCATGGGCTACCAGGAGCTCTTAGTGCCTTCCTGGCTCCCAATTGTCCCTTGCTGATTAGGGGAGACTTCAGTCTTACCCTTGTCTCCCAACTACACAGGAGTAACTCTAGCAGGGAATCCCATACCAGGGTCTGTGGCTTATCCTGTAGGTGGAGGAAATGGGCAGACTAGGTGGGCCAAGCGGTCCTCATCTGTCCAAAGTCTATGTTTCTATGTTGCCGCATATTGCACAAACTAATGACTGACTTTGGGTTAACGGACACATGGTGACTTTTCCATCCCTGTACCAGGGATTACACTTTCCACTCGAAATCCATGCCTTACAGTAAACTGGACCTCAGGCTGCTCCCCCCACTGATGCAGAACATAATTGACTCAGCCGTCCTACCCGAATGATTTCAAACCATGCCCCAATCCAGCTGTTTTACCTAAGGCATGCCTCCCCCAGCTCTCAACTGGAGGTTAGACTCTCTCATGAGAGACCCTGAATTTGTTCCTGGGCACAAAATGAAGCCTCCTTCTTCATGGAGAGTGATCCCATCTCGGACACATTGGCAGAAAACACCTGGGAGGCATTCAAAGCCATCATGAGAGGGAGAATTATGGGTTATGCAATGCCAGACATAGAGAAAGGGAAAAGTGACTAGTGGAGCTTGAACTGAAACTAGCTCAAGAGGAGGCAAGCTACAAAGCTATGCCCTTTCCCTAGCCACACTGGAAGCACTACTTGTGATCATCAGCAAATTCCTCAATGTCCTACACCCTCGCATTTATTTATAATCAACCCAGGTCAAAGTTATTTTGAGGAGGCAGAACACCAGGAGACGCCGTGTCACTGAAAATGGACCATTACAGCGACTGTCACTGTAGTGGTCTGTTTTCAGGTTTTGCTCTCCTGGTGTCACTCACAAGTGGGCCACCGCCCACACTCCCCATAAGAGAGAAATATTTGGGTTCCAACTGGAAATCAATCAACTCCTCAACAGAAAGCTGAGGTAGCCATCCTAAGTTCAGGCACAAATTCTTGGAGGGTGGAAACAAGGAGAGAAAGTGCTGGTCTTCCAGCTGTGGAAGCAGCAGGAGGACAAGCACATACTGGGTCTGAAGAACCTCAAGGAAAATTATCACAAACCCACAGGGCATCAACAAGGTGATGGCTTCTTCTATTCCAGTATGTATACCACCACCCATGCCACCCACCCCAACAGATCCCAAACCTTCCTCAACAGTCTAAACCTCCCAAACTAACACAACAATGAGCCCAAAGCCTAGATGCACTTATAGAAGAGGAAGAGGAAGAGGTTAAGACTGCTGTACAGGTCCTGCAGTCAGGAAAGTCCTCCGGTGGAGACGGCTTTATCATGGACTTCTTCCAGGCCCTAGCCCCCAGACAGTCCCTCTCCTAATGAAAGTGTATACCAGGCTGAAACACTGGTTGCCTTCCTCCAAATCTCAGGGAGGCAGTAACCATGGTTAGCTTCAAGAAAGGAAAAGGCCCCAACATGGCAGGGAGTTACAGACCCATTTAATTGATTAACATGGATAGCAAAACATGGATAGCAAAACATACACCATGGTGCTTGCTACCAGGTTGAGTCCCCTACTAACTGACCTAATTCACCTATCCCAGGCATCCTTTATTCCAGATAGACATAGTACCGATCAGATAAAAGATCTCTAAGTGAATTTCATACATCTACATGAAGGCCTCCAAACCCTGGCTGCAGCTATTGCGGTAGATTTTGAAAGCATTTGATTCCCTGAATGGGACTACCTTCTAAGGGTTTGGCCCACCTAAGAGTGGGTGACAGGGACAGGGCTTGGGTGCACTCAATCTATACTGTGCTGGTGGACCAAGTGACCACAAACCACCTCCTATTGCCCCCTTTTCACCTTCAGAGAGGGACCCACCAGGGTTGCCCCTCTTCCCACCTCTATATGTACTGGCGGTAGAACCCTAGTGGCGCAGTCCGCCAACACCAGATATCAGAGGATTTGAGATTGGTGCCATGAAGTATACCACCTTTTGTATAGAGATGACCTGCCTATTACCCTGGCAGATGCCCACAGCTCATTTCTGCCTCCTCCCACTTCTTGAATCGCTCGTCAATATTCTGGCCCGCACCTGAATCAGTCCAAAACCTAGCTGATGCTGCTTACAGCACTGCCTCCAGCAAACTGCCACCAGCTCGGTGCTTATGTGGGCTCCACAGGGAACTACATACCTTGGCATTAAGACCACCCCAAGACAGAGGAAATGTAGAATGCCAATCTCCAGCCTCTGATACATTCTACCAAAACTGAATTTGACAGGTGAAGGCTGCTCTGCTTCATGCTGTACAATCCAACCTCAGATGTGTGCACTTTTCAAACCTGGTGCAGGGTGAGGGGTCGCTAGCCCCAAACTTCACAGTACAAGTTCCAAAATACAGTAGCTCTGCACTCACGTGCAATGAACCACCAATCTAAGTTATTTCATTCAGTGTTATTTATTATACAGTTTCTCTGGTTCACAAAAGCATGCTGTTCCTTATAACATCAGTGCATCCACCATCGAGCACTTTCTCAGTACTTTGACCAGGGTTTGGTCTTCCTCAGGGGTGAAGATAATTTTGTTTGTTCAGAACCTATCAGAGGATCAAGACACAGGTTTGGGACCACTGGTATGTAATAACTTGTTATCACTCTGTCTGTAATTAAAACTAGATTAGGTATCAAACCTTTAGTCTGTTGTTTGTTGAATATGAGGTGCAGTGCACATCAACCTTTTACTAAGTTATGACAAAGTAAAAAATGTTTGTATATGAATTATCCTCTTTGAGTGGATAATAGAGTAAAATTCCAGTGCTGGCACTCTCTGTGTCTGAAGTACACATCCACATCTGTCTTGGATGCTTCATGCTTGCCTCTGTGTTTTTACTTGTTAGGATATTTTTTATATTGCTCCTCACTTTGTACTTATGAAGGGTGGCAGGGTGGCAGGAGGGGTAGACTGTCTAATATTGTCTGACTCCCTGCTCCTGACTCGGGTTCCTGATCCTACACCCTGGGACACTAACTAATTAGTAGAGATGTTGTGAAGTTTGAATTCACTGGTGAAGTCAGTAAATTCATCTCCATGGAGCAATCCACAAACTTTTGCTAACAGGTTCAAAATTTGCCTGTGTAACTTAGCCATTTTTTATTGCAGAATTTCACTGCAAAGTGTGGAATTTTGCCAGAATGGCAGAATTTCACCTGCAAATGGCAAAATTCCACCATTCGTGACAAAATTCCACTGCTTGTGGTGAAATTCCTCCACTAGAGGAGCGAAATTCCACACTTCATGGGTGAAATTCCATACTTTGGTGGAACTTAGCATCCACAAATGAATCTGCGATTGTGCTACTTTGTATCTACTGTCTTCCTGTATGTTTCACAATTCTGTTTGTGCTGTACACATTGTCTGTTTGTAAAATAATGTGGCACATTAATCTTCACCTTTTACTTGCATTTGTCCTGCCTGTGCCTAATTGTTGTATACAAAATCATAATTGTATTGTTGTTCTTTACCAAATTGTATTCACCTATTTGTATGTCCCAGGTCCACCTCGAAAATGAGCTTGCTCAATGGTGTCTGCCTGGTTAAATAAAGATGTTGATTGATTCATTCATTCATAAATCCAATTTAAAATTCTTACCAGAATAACAAAAAATTGTTTTAGAGGTTCATATCCTATCTAACTTTGTTGCCAGTCTTGGATGCTGGTTTGAGTGTTGACCCTGCACATGTGGGGATGGCAATGAAGTTATAGTGCTAACACACTGATGGCTGACAGTCTGAACCATATCGTCACGTGCATCAGTGAACAGCTGAGTTGGACAGTCACCATCTAGAGATATAACTGTCCCCATGCCACAAACCACCATACAGTGAAGAATATCATCAAGCCACACTGCACTTAAAAGTTCTGCTACTGAACTTTGCAAATGTCACTGATTTCAGCTAACCTATAAATGTAGTTTGGTTGTTTTATCAGATAAAGTTAAGCATTCGATCTACTAAGCATTTGTCAAACCAAACCATTAAAGAAACAATGTTTAGTTCTTTTTTTTGTTTTGAGTGAGAAGTTAAAAGCCTGAAAGACTGTACAGTCAATATTTGCCAATATAACTGTCCACTGTGTCACAAGCCACTATTCAGTGAAGAGTGCCATCAATTCATATTGTGCTTAAAATGTCTACTACTAAACTTTGCAAATGTCATTCGATGTTAGCTAACCCATAAATGTGTTTTGTTTGCTTCATCAGAAAGAAGTTTAGCATTCAATCTACAGTGCTACACATTCATCAAAGCAAACCTTTAAAGAAACAATATTTATTTTTTTAATGAAAACTTAACCACAAATGACCATCAGTGTTTTCCTGTCACTGATTTGCTGGAGGTTACAGCCTACATCGTCTTGGCTCAGTTTTGGCTCTGACCAATAGGATTCCAGCCTTGAATGAGCATTTCTGCACAGCTTAGGGCTGGATGAGATGCAGCCAAATGTCATGTTTCCCATTCTTAATACAGTTTAATCTCTGTTTTTATTTCCTAATGATCAGAGTTGGTTGCACAAGTTACAAAGGCAGTGTGAGGGTGGAATCACACCATCAGATCATTGATATACACCTGCTCAGTTACAGCCAGCAGTGCAGAGCGATTTGGGTGAAAGAAAACAGAGGTTTCCTCATCCGCTAAGCCTTTGCAAGCTGTGCTTGATTGCTCCAGTTCCACTAAATTCTCCAGGCTATAGCGATTGCTTGTTTGTAGAGCATTCTCCCTCCATGGGAATGAACCAACTAGCTTATGAGTCTCTACAGTCCCTGGGCCATTCTGATATGAAATAATCTTCAGATGTTTGCACAGGAGAGCAACATTTTTGGTAGCTGCCCTGGGCTATACAGCACAGCAAACAGAGTCAGCATGCTGCAAGCAACCCCTCAGAAACGGTTCTGCTTCAGGTGGAGGTAACATTTCCTTTAGATCAGATATGCAGTGTAGGTTGGTAGGAGAAAGGTTGCAATTACCTGCAGCTGTGCTCAATGTAACTGAGAGGGTGGCAGCAGCACAAGGCTCCTAGAGGTAATTTACTTCCAGTGGGTAACCCTGCAGTATGGAGAACCATGGCAGTAATGACAAAAAGTCAGTTACTCTGTAACCTCCAAACTAAGCTGTAGCATACTGTCCTTGCCTCTCAACTAGTACAGATACAGACACTGCTCAGTTGGTGTTATGGAAGTGAAAAGGCAAAGGCAGGTTGCTTTTTAAGTAGCTATGCTGCCATATTTGAATAATATATAGGTGGGGGAATTCAAGAATGCATGTGACAGACATAAGGCAATTCTGGGGGTAAGAGGAAGTAGGCTGTTGGTTAACTAGGATCTGCAGCTTATCCATTAGGTAGGAAATGGGCAGACTAGGTGGGTCAAGCGGTCCTTATCTGCCATCAAATTCTATGTTTCTATGTTTCTAGGTGCTGCATTACATAAAATGGAAATTTACTTGGGAGGCAGTATTATTTTTGATGACTAGATGAGTATTTACAACAGAGCAATTGATCTGATGCTTTAGAATATGCTGCTTAAATGTTATTTTTCTGATTTCCAGCAAAACTACAGTGCAGATGACTTCAGCAGAACTCAGTTATACAAAATGCCCCATGCATTTGAATTTCTGGACATTCCGTTTTTACGGCTGCATAGCAACAGCAATGCTGAAATCTTACTATTACATATTAGAACAATCATTTGTCAGTGCAGAACGTTGCTTGCTTGTATTTACAATGAAATTGCCATGATTGTGAATTCATAATTTTCACAAGTCCCCTTACTAAATAGAGTTAGCACTGAGACTTGAGTGTCAAGTCTTGCTCTCCCCAGCTTTGCATTGCTACATCAGTCAAGTTGTTATTTATCTCCCTGGCCTTGCCACTCAAAGATAGGGAGAAACAAAGTGTGGCAAGCCAGCTTAATGTAACCCAATGGCTTCCACGCAAAGTGGAACTAAACACCTGTCTCCACATCATTAGCCTGAAAAGATTTTACTTATTTACAGGAAATAGCAACCTAGAGAGTAAATGCTGTGCCCTTTAATCTTCAGCAAACACATCAAGAGTGTGGTGGTAGAAAATAAACAGTTTACGCTGGAAGAGTTCAGACTCAGACCCTATTTTTAAAATGGGACACTTCAATTAATAAATAAAAATATTGCAAGTAATGCATAAGTAGCCAACCATAAAAAGTATGGTTACTGAGTAGTAAGGATAGCCACCTCTGCCAGCTGCTAATGAAAAGCAAAATGGTTAATAAAATACAGTGTGGCTAGAAATAGGTGTAATGGTTATTTCTCATTACTAAACCGTAGTTTTACAGGGTGTTTTCATTGATTACAGTGCATTTTACACAATACAGTTACATACATGGGCTATCAGGAGCTATTAGTGCCTTCATAGCCCCAATTGCCTTGCTCTCACAGTTTGGTGAAATAAATACAATAAATGTTGTGAATTGCAGTTTGCTTCCGTTTTTGCTGTGAAAGAGTGCTACTGTTTTGAGATATATTGGAATTTATAGGTTTATTACCTTGGTGGCGAACTCCTCCTGAGCGTGAGCGCAGTAATTTTGCTCACTTGGACATAACATTTTACACAATACAGTTAAATACATACTGTGCCTTTGATTATGTATTGTTTTATATGCAATCAATTTTCTTTGTGAAGAAATGTTACCATGAGAACCTGCTACATTTATAGATAGGGTGTGCAGAAAAATTCCACTGGCGGAATTTCTGTGAAAGTGCAAATTTCACTTCCATGAAAGTTCGAAATCATTTTCTAACTTTCACGGAAATTCCACCTTAAAATTGCAGAATAAATATACAACTGCAGGTTAATTTATTAAACTCAGGAAAAATCTGCAGAACAGATCACTGCCAGTGGTCAGTTCTGAGTTTTTTAAACTGGAATTTAATACATTAATCCACCCCCTGATCAAGGGTCCCAGTAAATAAATAAAACAAAAAATCTCCAATTCATCCCTTGACTCTCCGGGTGTCTAGTGCCCCCCACCGATCATGGGTCCCAAGTAAAAATCTCTGATCCCTGGTGTCTAGTTGTTCCACCACCCCACTCCCACCCCACCCAGGGATCACGCTGTGGGTCCCGATAAAGAAGAAACAAAAACTCCAATCCTCCCTGGTGTCTAGTGGTCCCCACCCACTGATCATGGCCCCAAAACCATTTTATTTCCCTGGTGTCCAGCGACCTCCCTCCTTATCCCAGATTCCTTAATCCACAAAACAGGTGGCAGTCCACCCACTCATCCCCTCTATTCCCAGTATTCCTGGTGCCTAGTGGACCTCCCACCCCTACAGTTCATCCACCACCACCCTGCTCCTCTCCACCTGCCCCTGAGTGGGCCACCAGTGCAGCCCTCCTCTCTCCTCCACTACGGTGGCCCACTGAACTGTGAGTGAATGACCATGTGGTTGTGCAAGCATGCGCCATTCACTGACAGTTCATTAAACTGTGGATAGAATAAATTGCACAGTTTATATGCATTATTCGACAGTTCACAAAAAATCCACGGAAGCCAGTGACAATCCACAGAAAATCCCAGTTGAAATTTCCAAATTTTGCAGAAGTTCCACAAAAGCGAATTGTAACTTTCGCCCATCCCTATTTATAGATGTTTGAACTCAGAAAATCGTACTCATTGTGCCTGAACCCACAATATGTTGGACTTTACTACAGACAGATCACAGTGCAGCACGACTGCTACCAAACAACGCCTGAAGAGGTGTCAGATGTCCTCTCAGATGGCAATTTTGTAAAGATTTTATGGTTTTGCTATAGGAAGATTACCAAACAAGTCATTTTAGTTTGTAAGTTTCAACAGAAGTGGGAAATGTGAAATCACATAGTGATAATGTAAGTACTGCTGATGTCTCCCCTTCACAATTAACTGTGCTTACCTGGGGAGTTCAAAAGACTTTGCTGAGTTGGGATTTCAGCTTTACCACAAACAACAAAAGTGCAGCACAACAGCTACATGCAAAGTAATGCGAGTACAGAATAATTTGGTGATAAATGTGAAGATCATTCACTAGAACAGCCAAACATTTACTTCATTAGAAAATTAATGGTGCCCTAATAATTATGCACATTTTATAACTGATAATGGATGCATGTCATCCATAATAACATGTCTTAATTGACTGGCAGAACAAACTAAAGTGAGATGGTGCTTGATTCCTGTGTGTATAAGAACTTGTGCATTTTAAATATCTGACATTTTGCAACCACATCATGAAAGAAACAATTGTGGAACTACAATCAGAACAATGTAGTCCAATTGTGTGCAAAACAAGTAATACAAAACCTTCACTGAGTGATACAGTTTAAGTGGCATTCCTGACTTCTATGCAGCAGTAGTACACATTTGGATAATGTCACAGAGTCTTTTTTAATCATTTCTTTTTTAAAGCACCCAGAACATTTTTTTTTTCATTCTTTCTTTCTCAAGTACCCAGAACAGACTTCAGGCCCCTTTCCTGCCCAAGGAACCCTTGACAACTGACACTCCCAACCTAATTTTGATCCTGCACCTAACTCTGGCCCCAAAGGCAACCGCTCGTGTTCCCTGCAGGTGGTACCTTGGAGAAGACCTCATAACTCTACAGGCAATACTTCACTGACTTAATGGGTACCAGTGGGAGAGGCCAGTGAGGAGGAAAGGCCAGACAGCCCAGGAAGGTGGACTGGGGCATAGGATTTAATCTGTCCCAAGACACCTTTGTTTTACATGCACTATCAACCACACCCTTATCACTCCCACTATAGTGGTGTAGCCTGAAGAGGCAGGGCAGTAAAAGTCAATGGGTCAAGTGGGTTGGCAAAGCCTCCCTTCCTACAATTCCCTCCCAACCTTACTCTGGAAGACAGATCCTCCATGTCTGACATCAGCAATCGAGTATGTGACTATGTGCACCACTCTGAGGGATCATGCTAGACAGTCCCAACAGGTCTCCCAGTACCACTAAGATCAGCCTTCTTGGGAGAGAAGCTGCCCTGCCTCCTCTCTGAGGCCGGAGGCATCTGATGTACTCCTGAACCCTGCCATGCCAGTTGACAACAGTCGTCCTGGACTTATGCCACAGTGAAGTTTAGTTAAATCTTTCTCTGCAGACAGAGGTATTTAAAGGCAGTTGATGTTTCAGTGTTGCAGGTGGATAATCACTTATCATGCAGAGAATCTGCTTCGGTCCTCAGCCCAGGTTGTTGCTGGCACTGCAGGCCAAGCCATCAGAGGTGGATTAAGCATCTTCAGAGATCCTATGACAAGGCACATTTTATTTTTCAGGCGCCCAATCCCGGAGGCTCTGGGCACTGCACAACAACAACAAATCCATCATAAAATTACAAAACATAAAATTTCCAATCTACAAATTATCAGTTATATATATAAATCAGTAAGACCAAAAAGGATAAAAGGAGGAGAGGAAAGATCCTGCCCAACTCAGTCTGGGGATCAGGAAAGCTTGACAAAACAGGTGAGCCTTGAGGTGGGTCTTAAAGACCTCTATAGAAGGGCCCCCCATATAGCTGGTGGGAGCGAATTCCACAGAACGGGCCAGCGACACTAAAAGCCCTGTCACCGGACATTTTCAACCCCATCCTGGGAATCAATAGGAGGATCCTCAAGGGATCTGAGGGAGTGGGTTGATGCAGCAGGTGACAGGAGGCCAAACAGACAACAAGGGCCCAACCCATGGGGCCTTAAAGGTGAGTAACCCCACCTTAAAGAGGATCCTCCATCTGACTGCAGCCAGTGCAGCTCACGAGCACCAGGGTGATGTGGGATAATTTAGACTGCCCCAACAACCTAGCCACTGCATTCTGCACTAGCTGCAGCCAACGGAGGTGTACCCCAGAGACCCTGAGGTAGAGTGCATTATAGTAGTCCAGCCTGGTTGATACAAAGGCATGTACCAAGGTGGGAGGTCCAATCCACCCCTTGGTTAGGAGGGCCATTTCACTGCTCTCTGTTCACCTTCTAGCAAGTAGGAGAGCAGTATAACAGAAAACAAAATTATATTTGGTTTAGAGTGTATCCAGAGATGACAGTGACTGTAAATGAGTGACTATCAAAACAGCGACTCATTTACAGTGCTACCGTTGGGCTACCCTGTAAGGGTTGCGATGGAATATGAAAGAGACGGTAGGGGATGAGGAGAGGGCAACCAGAAGGGGAAGGATAAGGAAGAGTAAGGGAGAGATAGGGAGAGGGTTTGCGTGAGGTTGTGTACTGTGCTGCCACTGAGCTAACTGAGAGGCATGGTGGTGAGGGTGGCTAGTTTCAGTGCAGCAGGTACTGGGTTCTGGGCTGGGGACCTTGGAAAATTTTATTATTGTTGTCGTTTTTGGGGTTCTTTTGTCAGACTGTCTCCCTGTCCCCAACAGCCACCCCCCAAGTTGGTTATATTTAGTCAGGGGCGGGGGGCAGCAGTTCCACATAAATACTATTTTATGTTGCCAGATGTCATGTGCAAGTGTGTATCACCGATTTGCTTTTCGGTGATGTACATCGCTGTAACAGCGATTGCTGTTTTGTGAATGCTGTTATGACATGGAATCGGTTTAGAGTCCCATAAGGACATTAAATGTAAAGTAGGTGTTGATGTATACAGTGTCTGACATTACACAAAGGATGCCAAAATGAAAAGCAACATGGCATATGACGGAAAAAAGATTAATTCCTGATTTTATATCAGCCTAACTCTGTATACTGTATTCTCTACAATAGTATATATGGAA
Organism: Neoceratodus forsteri; assembly: GCA_016271365.2. Classification (NCBI taxonomy): domain Eukaryota; kingdom Metazoa; phylum Chordata; order Ceratodontiformes; family Ceratodontidae; genus Neoceratodus; species Neoceratodus forsteri. The sequence goes on along the minus strand of CM057458.1, from coordinate 1,104,320,583 downwards.
ACCATATGTATTCCACCAATCTTCGGAAGTTTGTAAACACTGATAATCTGTGAAGGTGTGTGTGTGTGTGTGTGTGTGTGTGTGTGTGTTCTATCATAATGGGGTCTGAATATTCTTCATTCTAAAAGTCCAAATATTTACGCAGTACTGAAGTATTATAACATCCTTTGATATTCTTAACAATGCAGAGTTCAGGGAAAACATATAATCTTTAGTCTGGCACTCTAAATTAAAATTATATTTTAATTTATTATATACCAGTAGGAGAAAATTACTCCTCATGTGGCATAATTAAAAATACTGATGTCTCTACTACATAGCACTTTAAACCTGTTATTTGGGCAATGTGCATTTTTAAATTACAGCATTTGCTTGCCAGTAGCTACAGATAACACCAACAGAAAGAACACTTAAGCATGAGTTTGTGAAATGTCTTTAGGAATGTAATACTTTTTTCTACCTATTCACCCATTCAAATAATGCAAACATACAAATCTGCCAGCAGAAACAGGCCTCATGGTCTATCAAGTCTGCTTCAAATGTGCAGCTAGCACCCTTACATTGCAGCTGCCCCACCACCTTCCCCCACACCCTGTCCCATCCCTTTTAAACTGATCACCATCTTACAAGATACCACCTCCTCGGTAAAACTACTGGATATTCACAATGGGTGCCTATGCAGGACTTGGATTAAATAACCATATAGGGCTCAAACCATTTTGAAAGCGGACATTAAACTAATATCCAATTTGTCTACTCTCTTTAAAGGATTTGAAATGAAGTGGTACCTGTCTGAGGAAAGTAGCCTGTACATGAAGTGCATAACTTCTTCTCATCTTTCTTTAACTTCTACTCTGAAGGCACATTTGGACATTGAACTATGTGGACTCCAAGTTTTCTTCCAGCTTTGCTTTTCTTCCTTTATAGAGCAAACCATCTCCGTCTCTGTCTTCCTGGTCACCCAGCTACTAAGTAAAAGAAACAACTCCCCTAATGTTACCTTCTGTTTTTGAGAATGTAAGTATGTAGTTAGTAACAAAAAAGTAGGCTCATTGAGGGCCTGCCATTCCGAAGGCCCTTTTGTTCCCCCTCCCCTACTCCCTTTCCCCACTAGCCCCCTTTCCCCTAACTCTTCCCTGCCTTCCCCTTTCCCTTCTTTCCCTTCCCTTTTCCCTTTTCCCAGCCCTAGCCACTGCCTCTTCCTCCCATACACCACCATCATACCCTTTGGTATGGTTACTTTAAGAAAACAAAAGGATTCCACTGACTACAGATGCTTGGTCTTTGTGCAATTATTCAGGATGTTTTATATATAAACAAATAATTCTATATGAAAATCTGTTATGAAATTCTGATGCACTTTATTTAAGAAAGAAAATAGCTCTCTTGCTCACTCTTCTTTAAACCCTATGCTGCCTACTTTGCACTATAGTTATGCCCTTTGTAAGATTCTTTTGAAACTAAGTATATAAGGAAATTATTTTCCAGACAAAGTGGAACATTCCAAAGTGCATTAAATAGCAGTATAGAGAAATTTATAATTTGAAAGTACAAGAAATCATCCAAAGTATATGATTGCAAGGATCTGAGCGAAACAATTTTAATTGTTGTCTTACACTGTGTCAAATCACTTGTATTTTCAAAGATGTTGCTGCTTATATGAATGGAAGCACTATGTACTGTATATAAAAAGCACTGTATCACTTTAAATAATTACCATGTGACCACAGCCGCTTGGCTATGAAAAGGGTGTATACACTAATTAATTTTACCTTCATAAAAGCCAATGACTTGGTGAAACATTAGATGTTTGTAACTGTGAGCTTCTGAGCTAGCCTGAATAGGCTGTTGTGTGTTCCATGCAGTGAGAAAAGAACTTGTATGCACTTTTACTTAAAACCAGCTTGTGGACAGCATAATTGTGTGGTCAGTGTGCCGTGACTGCTTTACTAGACCTCTCCAGGTAAAGTGTTCCATTTCACCACCAGCCTCTTTGTGAAAAATGTCTCCTCAGCTCTCTCTGGTATCTTCCACCTCCAATCTGAGACCATGCCTCTCGTGTCCCTCCCTTTCCTTAACTTAAATACCCTTCTGTGCCTGTTTTGTTAATCCCTTCAAGTATTTGAAGGTCTCTATCATATCTCCCCAGTCCTCCTCTCCTCCAGGGTGTACATATTCAACTCACCTAGCCTGTCTATACAGATTTTGCCTCCAAATCCGGATCATCTTTGTTGGCCTGCACTTCACCCCTCCTGTAATCTGATATCCTTCTTCAGAATGGACACCAGTACTGCATGCAGTACTCCAAGTGTGGCCTGACTAATACCTGTACAGCGGCAGGATCACCTCCCTATTTCTGGATGAGATTCCTCTCTCAATACACCCCAGCATCCTGTTGTCTTTAGCTGCAGCCTTCCTGCACTGAGTTGAATCATTCATGTTCCCCTTATAACCACCTCTAGATCCTTCTCCTCCTCAGTGACACCTAACTGAACCTCTCCCAACTGGTAGCTCCTTCCTGGGTTCCTTGCTCCCTAAGTGCAGAACCTTGAACTTCTTCGCATTGAAGCCCAACTGCCACTTATCTGGCCACTCTTCTAGTTTTGTCAGGTCCTCCTGTAGCCCCTGCCACCCATCTGTCATCCACCACTGCTCCCATCTTGGTATCATCAGCGAGCAGACTGATCTTTCTCCTAATGCCATATGGGATATCTGCTATGAATATCTCAAACAGCACCAGGCCCAGCGGAACCCTGCTTGTCACTGCCTTTGGGATGACAGTTCCCCACCACCACCACCTGTTGCTGCCTCCCCTTCAGTCAGTTCATGATCCAGTTTACCATCTTTGTCCCTGCCCCCACATATTCCAACTTTCCCCGAGCCGCCCATGAGGCACCAAATCAAAGGTCCCTCTGAAGTCCAAATACAGGACATCCACTGCATGGTCCCATCCAGTTCCATCATTATCCAGTCATAGTACTCAATTAGGTTGGTCTGGTTCTGAGATGAACCCATGCTGCTGACAATCCTGGAGTCCATTGTCCTCTAAAGGATTGTTTCCATATGTTTTCCTACAATGGATGTGAGGTTTACTGGTCTGTAATTGCCTGGTTCATCCTTTGGGCCACTTTTGTGGAGGAGCATCATGTGAGCCATCCTACTATCTTGTGGCATGCTTCCTGTGCCAAGGGTATTGAACAGGTCCACCAGTGGTCCCAAAAGACCTCCAATAGCTCTTTCAGCACCCTAGGTAAATGCCATCCAGTCCTATTCAATTTAGGCTTCCTCATACAGCTATTGCGCATGCTGTATTTCTGAATAGAAAACAAAAGGCATTCAGCTGTTTGTGTTTTATCATGGGAGTACTATGTTTAACTTTATATTGTAATGAGGTCTAAAATCCCCTATGGCAAACACAGGCAGAAAGTTCTGCGACTAAACCTACTTTGCATTGAACATAACAATATTTTTGCTAGCCAGCCCTTACATAGGAAGTATAGGCAGTTTTTCTTGCTGCCCGCAGCCGCTAGATTCCCTGACTTGATTTGAGATTACTTTTGCTTCTATCTTTCACCACCGCCTTTGTCAGTCTTGCTTTCTGTTGTCATGGAGACCACTGGAGTTCCGGGATGGCAAGCAAAATGAGGTGGAGTTATGTCGTTTAATACAGAACCCAGCAAGTGGAGAACAGGAAAGCATGTAGCTGGATGTAACAGTCATGGGGAGGCTGGGTGTGTGTGGAACCACAGAATTCTACAAGAAACAGGGTAACATTCAGTAAAATCATCTGACCTGAATATGATGCATGAACAATCTTCACCAGACACCTGTTGTACTGTAACTGCTGCCAATTGTCGAACAAAATAAAATTGCATCTTAGATTACATTGTACAATTGTAGCAAAATATAAGTAACCCATTGTTAATTTAAAAATTGTTGGAACAGCCCTGACTGGCGGGGAAGAGATGGGAGGATGGATGACAGGCGGACAGACTGATGGTGTGCACTGCCCCACCCAAACACACGAACTTGGCATCCAGCGAGAGACTCACCTGGTGGATGGTGGAGCTTCCTTAAGTCTGAACTGCATTTTTTTTATTTTTACTGTAATGTTGGGTGGGAAGAGCTGAGAGAGAGAGCTGCTCAGCTCACTTGCTGCAACCTACAGCAGGTGCTCGATTCTCCTGTGAAAAGGGATGACGAGGTGGGGGAGAACAGACAAGAGAAAAGGTGTGTGTGTTGGGGAGAGATGTGTGTGTGGGAGGGAGAGACAGCAAGGAAAACAGAGGGACAGAGGGGAGGGATACAGCATTATGCAAATAAATGGATAAAGTGCTCTCTCATTGGAGTGCTTCATTCACATCAACTATGCAAGGTTTCTGCCCATAAACTGTGAACTACTGTCATATTTAGTTTGCATGATCATTGGTCTGTTGGGTGAGCCCAATGTAGATTGCTCTGCATTGGGCTAGTCAGTGACACACCTCTGAAATGCCATTTTCAGCAAAATGTTCCTTGCAGAAGTGCAAGCAACATATAAAGGAGCTCTGGAAGCATGTGACCAGATTCCAAACAAAGAACAAAATTGTGGAGTTGAAGCATTTCACCTGCTATTTGCACAGTCACTCTGCTGTTCCATTCAGTACTGCCTCTCTCCTCTGCCACATTATTTTCTTGCTGATGACCATGATGCCCCTCTCCGCTCACTAGTTGGCCCAACATTTAGTTCTGCCGTCGGGAGCTTGGCGCGGTCCCTGATGAGATACAGCACTGATCCACAGTTTACACTCATTCACGTAATGAGTCTGAAAACATTTTCTTCTTAGCAGTAAAACACCCTCCTTGTTTCTAGAGTATTTGTTGATGTTGGGAAAGTGAAGCCCATTTTTAAACTGAGTGCTTTATCCATTGTAATTTTGTGCTTAAAAGCTCATGTCGTGTCTCTGGGCAAGCGAGTAATGGCATAAATTTTCAAGCACAAAGTTGCAATGGATAGAGCACTCAGTTTGAAATGGGCTTCATTTTCCCAACTTTAACAAACAATGTTGAAAAGAGGAAGGTATTTTACTGCTCAGGAGAATATTTTGCACCAATGCGTGAACACTGCAGATTGGTGCTGTATCTCATCAGGGAACTCCAGGAAGCTCGTGGCAGGGCTAAAGGCTCGGACCGAGTACAATGTATTTTTATTTAAATTAATGAGTAATTTTACATTTCTGCTACCATATGGGCACCTTTTCAGCTCCTCTATGGTGCTCTTAAAGCAACATAGCAGCCATTTTTGTTCTGACCAGATTTTGTTTTACAATGCTTTGGAACTCTTTGAGAGTCCTTCATACTATTAAAAATAAAGAATATACTTAAAATGCTTGCTAAAATATGTTCAATATGCTTGCTTCTTAATAAAGATGTTTACAGGTCTTTCTTTGAGCTAATATAACCTTGGTATATACAATATACCTTGACAGTATAACACATAATACATACACAATACATACAGAACCATGCCAAATTTTCAAAGCCTATATTTTATCGGCTCAACGATGCCGGTTTGACAACTAAGTTGTCGACTGCCATCATAGCGACAGATTTATGTCGACTGCAACTTACAGTTGACATAAATCTGACTGAGACCCCTGTTTTCATCAGGGGCTTCATGCCCACACACCCCGCTTTCTCTGGGATTCTAACCCAAGTTGGAGTTGGATTGGGACGGGCAGGACTATGACAGAGAGTGCCAGGTCTCAGGGCGAATATTACAGTGAAAATGTCGGTGCTGTCAGCATCAACATTTCCGCTGTAATAGTGTTGCTGTATAGGGGGCATATCTATTTTATCTGGTCCACAACAAAGGTTTATACAGTAGTATACAGTGAAGCTCCCCAGGATCAAGCCCACCTCTGCAGACTTCTGCAGTAGAGTTACTGCAGGAACAATGCAATTTCAATGAGAGTTAATCCCATTTTGTCATGCAGGGAAACTGTGACACTGCACTTGATCCTAAAAGCATCACTGTATGTGCATAGATGCCCTAGAAATCCCACTACTCAATCTTTTCTTCAAACATTGCACACAAATGGTATGAACAGTTCAGAATCTTAATGCTGAAAAATATTTTAGTATATATTGCCATCTCTGCACATCATTTAAGATTGTTTTGTACTGAAAATACCCCAGGTAAACACACACCATTGCTCCAAAGCTGTCCTGGCACTTGCTGGTTCAGCTCCCTACTCCCCCACACACACACGCACTCAGTCATACTGCTAAATCCTAGCTAAATGAGATATGGCAAGCAGATATGGTGCAAAGCATTAACATGCAGTGAACAGCTGCCAGCTCACAAAATATGCAGACAACAAAAGTATTAATAAATGCTCCAGGAATTAATGTTTTTAGCTCTGTTCATATGGATGTCAGAGTACTAGAACTGAAAATGATTCCTCAGTTTACTGGTATTCCATTTTTTTTTATTGCCCTATAAACTAAGCAAGTGTTTCCAGCACACACTTCCTGTATTACCTGCTTAGTACCTAGCATTTACAGCAAGAGGAACTTTCTTAAATAAACAGGTCATGACCTTCTGCAGAGACCAACACAAATGTGTCCCTAGATACAACCACACTACTGGGCTCACTGCACTGCAACACAAATACAACCACAGCCAGGCCAGCAGCAGACTACAAACTATTGAAATCCAGGATTGTAATATATACTTTTCATGGGATAAGTATAAGAAAAGATACAAGACTGGGAAAATGGGCCACGAATAAGAGCATGGCCAACAGCAGTTCAACCAGTAGATTGATGGTCCAAGTCCAAAGCAGCAAAACAAACACCTCTCACACAGACCGAACCCTTCCTCCTCGCAGCAAAGGTGAATAAGGTACACAGATCTCATACAATCCATCGCTTGGTGCATAGACGGGTTAAAACAATTAAATTGATAAAATCAATATGGAACTGGAAAGTTCCCAGTATCCATTAAAGTCCAAGTGTAAAGTGCACTTTACCAGGTTATCATAACTTAATTCAAAAGCATCTGGCTGTGGATCTCCTTTCTTTGTTTAATTTCTTTTGTATCTTGAGCCGGATCTCAAGGTGCCAACGGTTGATTTCATGACTTACCCCTGGGATTTACTCCCAGTTTGAAGAGTGGTATATGGATCAACCATTTGAACTACCCCAGGATCTACAAGCATGCTGATCCCTAGATTCCAAACTGGGCTGCCACTGGACTCAGATAGGTGCTCTCTTTCTAAGCCCACCACAGGTCCTGACCACCAGTCTTCCTTCAAACTCCCATCGATTAGGTCATCTTTTCTCCCTGTTCTCCAGGTCCATTTCATCAGACAGCTCATCAATGGGCTTGTCAACATCTAATTGCTGGCGGTGAAGGCTGACAATTAGGTAATTTCAGACTTGATGGTTGGTCTGTGTGGTTGCTTTAGACTATGTCATCAGCGCCAGGTTAGTGCTGCAATTATGATGTTGGGGAGTAGGTGCCACTATACTAATTAAAGGCCATATGCACTAAAGGGGTGATGACTCACAAACCACCAGAATCCAGCCACTGTACAGGACCTGCATCCAGGACCATGTTCCCTCCCGGATTCCCTCAAACCTAATCAGATGCTCACCTGGGGTGCTCGCCTTGTAGAAGGAAAAGAAAACCATTGGGAAACTGCAATGAAATCAATTAAAAATTAAGGAAACTGGCCGGGATGGAAAGGAGACATTGCCCATAGGCAGCTCATCTGTAGCTCCCTCTCCCCTGCTGCCATCCATTACTGATACAAAATGAAAAGAAATAAGAATCCTAAAGGAAAAAAATACCTTGTCACTAACAAAGAGGTAAGCATCCACAATCTGCTCATAAAGATAACCCTTTTCCTTGATTTGACAGATGATGCATACTTCATTAACCAATGAAAAACGGTTATGTTGTTACAAGGCAGAGTGTGGGTAAAGTAAGCAAATATATGCAGAACTTCATACCAAAAAGCTAAAGCACTAACCCTCCATGACTAGAGTAGATGAAAAAGAATCCCAAGTCTACTTCTAGATGGATGTTTCCAAATTCTTTATTAAGATACAAAAACAAAACAAATTGGTCAAGCTGCTAAAAGAGTACAGAGTGCGAGTGGTAGCTACCGACCATGATGTTTTATGCCTATGCTTAGCACTTTTTCAAGGGATATGCTTACTCCAATGGACCCTTCTTAACTAGTATTACTAGTATCAGCTCCCAATATGATTGGTGCTGGGGACCAGTGATATGTAAGACATAAAGTAAACAGAATGCTCTTAGTGCAAAGTATGCAACAAAGTTAAAATCGCAACACAAATTACTACATTAAAACAATCATAATTTGTATGTTATGTTAACTGTACACATTACATTAACTCCTCAGTGACAGTTCAGTTGGTAGCAAGCCATGGAGGTATGAGGTGGGTTGTAACAGTTGCCTCCTGTGTTTTGGGATTTTGGGGAGCGGGTGGTGGGACTACCTGCTGGGGTGGGGGTCACTAGACCAACAGAAAAGGGTAAATTATTATACATTACAACAACGGGTGAAATCAGGGCTCTGGGAGGGGACCACTAAACCACCAATGAAGGGCAATTTATTATATATTAAATTAATGGGCAAAATCAGGGCTTGGGGATGGGGCCACTGGACCACCAATGATGGCAAATTATTATGCATTCCAACAACAGGTGAAATTGGGGATTGGGGAAGAGGGCCACTAGACTACCAATGAAGGGTAATTTATTATATGTTAAATCAGCAGGCAAAATCAGGGATCAGGAGGGGCCACTAGACCACCAGTGATGGGAAATTTATTATATATTATCAACCGACAAATTTGGGGATCGGGGGGGCTCACTAAACCACAAAGCAGGGGAAGTCTGTATGTGATATAATACATAAATAAATAATACATATGTATAAGGATCTGCATCATCAGGATCAGGAGGGGAGACCACTAGACTGCCAGGGTGTAGACTGGTGCCACGGCTGCCCTGCAGCTTGTGGCACACCCTACCGGTGCACCCTCTGTTTGGCACCCAGCCAAGGTTGCCACAAGCCATGGGATTCTTGCTGTTGGGACCCTGCCTGATAGAGAATCAGGCATAGAGTCCCTGGTGCACGGGCTTTGGCAAAAGCTGCTGTTTGCCACAGCCACGCCAATCTAAGCCCACATTGAGAATCAAGCCCTTGGTATCAATGCAGCCCAAAAAGTGAGAGGCTGTTTTAGACCTGAGGAAAGCTGAAGATTTCATCAATGCGTGAATAGGTGCAGATGTGCAGGGTGCTGTAGGCTGTGTGCTATGGAAGGCTCTGTCTGCTTAAAGAAGTACAGGGCCTGGTATACTCACTTCTACCATATTCACTCAATACACGTTCAGTACACATTCACTTTACACGTTCACTCTTTATACATGCAGTACACATTCACTCTTCACACATTCACTCTTTATACATGCAGTACACATTCACTCTTCACACATTCACTCTTTATACATGCAGTACACATTCACTCTTCACACATTCACTCTTTATATATAGCAGTACATTCACTCTTCACATATTCATTCTTTACATTCACTTTTTACACATTTAGCACACATTCACTCTTCACAATTTACTCTTTACATATCACTTTTGCAGATTCATGCTTCATACATTCACTCTTTACACAATAACTGTTCACACATTCAGTCTTGATACATTCATTCAATTTTTTTTAAATTTTGAACCCAAATTTTCAAGATAGTTATTTTACTTCCTTATAAACATGACGTGTAGCATTTATAGGATATTGGTTGAAATGTCATTTCACACTGTAAGTGGGAAAAGACAGCTCATCCAGGATTTAAAAATGATACCTGTCACATTTATGAGGTGGTTTGAAAATGGGTATGTTGACAGTTTAGATTCAAAGTACTGAAAATTAGCAAACTTATGAGCTAACATTGAAATACTGCAATGTTCAGTCATAACAGGACATTTATCATATTTGCACACATTTTCATCATAGCTTCTTATTACTCCACCTCATAAACCCCATAGGTGAAAGTTTTCAAATTCCTACCAAAAGTGATTCCGCACCATCGAAACGTCATTCTGTGCCACAGGTGCAAAACATATTTTGAGATGGATTTGAGAGATAACAACTGTCACATTCATGAGGTGGTGTGAAAAATGGCTATGCAGAAAATTTTGGTCAAAATATTTAAAATTACCAAAGAAGTTTAGCATAGAAAATTTAAATGTATACTTGTAACTTTGTCATTTTTACATATTCATACTCCAAATTTTCGATATAGCCTTCTTATGACCCTACCTCATGAACAACAGTGGTGAAAATTTTCAAATCTTGCCAAATGGTGATTTTGCCAAGTGACAGTGAAATAACCCTTCAGGCCTGATGTGCCTAAGTCCACACCATTGGGCATGAGGTATGGTCACAAAAGAACATGTTGAAAATTTGGTGTGAAAATATGCAAAATGACAAAATTATTCATCAAAGTTCAAAACCTCATTGAAATACGTTGAATTGTACTTACCATAGTTTCTCATATCTCAGTTGCTGATTCCAGCAGCAAGACATGTCTTCAATCAGAGAGTGGATCTTTGCCATGGAACATGTTCAGGTGAGTGAAGGTGTGTGTGGGTGTAAGGGGAGGTGGTGGCTGCTGAGTGGAGGTGCGTGGCAGGGGTCAGATCAGCGAGGAACCATTTTCTTTTTACAGATTTAAAGACAAAAAAATTGAGGATGGTTTTTTACAGTTGACAGAGTGAAATGGATATGGGTAGGGCAATTGAGGGTGGGGTGCCACTAGACACTAGGGAAATATTATTATGCAATGGGGTGGGTGGGTGATTGGAGGGGTGGGGTGCCACTAAACAATAGAGAAACATTACTATACAATGTGGTGGGCGATGGGAGTGGGGGTGCCAGTAGAACCAGGGAAACATAACAATACATGGGAGGCAATTGTGGGATGGAGGGTGCCACTAGACACCAGGGAACATTACTATATAACAGAGACAGTGATCAGAGGTTGTGGGGTGCCACTAGACACCAGGAAACATTACTATACAACGGGATGGGGATCATCAGAGGCTCGGGTGCTACTGGATCACAGAGAAACATTACATATATAATAGGGATGGTGATCAGAGGGTGGGATGGAACTAAACACCAGTGAAACATTACTATATAATGGGATGGCGAATGAGGGTTGGGGTGCCACTAGACACCAGGGAAACGTTACTGCACAATGTAGAAGGCTATCAGAGGGTGGGGGGCCACCGACCAGGGAGATATTACTATATAACAGGGACAGTGATCAGAGGTTGTGGGTGCAACCAGACACCAGGGAAACATTACTATACAATGGGGATGGGGATCATCAGAGGGTCGGGTGCCACTGAATCACAGAGAAACATTACATATATAATAGGGATGGTGATCAGAGGGTGGGATGGCACTAAACACCAGTGAAACTTCACTGTACAATGGGATGGCAAATGAGGGTTGAAGTGCTGCTAGACACCAGGGAAACATTACATGTATAATGGGGACAGTGACTGGAGGGGGCGGTGCCACTAGACACTATGGAAACATAGTTACATTTGTAGCGGAGTGGTAAATAAGAGCTAGCTCTGAACCCAGAAATGACACAGAAGTTAGCGAGAGCAGGAAAAAGTGTGCACTGGTGAGTGGAGGACAGCACTGTAGTCAATGCAGAGGACCGCACATGCTTCAACTCCACTGTGGAAGGACATAGTCAAGGTATCCAGTCACGTGCTTCCAGAGACCCCTCTCTACTATGTAGTACCAATACATCACATAGCTTTGCTATGCAACCATAAAGAAAATCACTTCAAAAGAAAAGTGTTAGACGGTACATTTTTAATGTTTTCCTCATTAAGAGGGGGATTTTTTATAAAATATTTTTTCACCAACCTTTAAGAATGCTGGTTCAGAATCATTTTGCATCATTCCAGTCATTCAGTTAACAATAATACCCTCCAGGTTGGGTGGTATTGGGCTATCTTGAACCATTCAGGGACATATTAGGCTCGACACCACAGGTGGAGGGCCGTAGCTCCTGGAAGGTCCAGTATAGCCATGCCATCCACTTCTGGAGGATATTTTGCACTTAGAAAACGGGATTTGGGTTACATTTTAAATGAAATCTTCAGAAGTCTTTAAGGAAATGTAGAAAGTAAAATAAAATGATAAAAACAAATTTATCTGTAAAGTAATCCATTCACTTTTGAACTGCCAGCAGAGGACACTGCTATGTGTTAATGGGAGAGCCAAGAGAGCAGGAGCTGTTGCCATCATCATGCAGACACTTTTCCTTTCTTTGTGGTGCCCCCACCACACACACACACACATTTCATTTTCTTCCTCCCTCTACTGACAGTACATTTTATTTTCATTATGTTTGTTTTTGTAAACTGGGATTGGAGCTGTTGCAGTTGTGGATTGAATTGGGAAGAGAGAAAGTGGAAGCACAGTTAGCAGAGTAAGTACAGCTGTGGGGTCAGGGAGCGAGTCAGGAGGAGGAGTTCTTGAAAGTAGGGAGACCAGGAAAGGATGGTGCTAGGCCAGTTAGAGACACGGGCACGATTCCAAGACAGTTACACCAGGCATAAATGCAGTATGCCAGTCCTGACAGAGCAAATAGCAAGTTACGCCAGCGATTTGTGACATGCACGATTCCAAAGAACACTTACGCGAACCCGCAACTGCTATGACAAACATGAAGTTATACCACAGTTACACTAAAGAATGCCTACGCCACTGCATAATGTGGTGTACGACATGTGTAACACACCAGTACCACAGAACTGCTATTCCAGAACAGGTGGCACAGTGAACCATGCTAGAGGATGGTAACGTGGTTAGAACAAGGAAAAGCTGTCCTAACCAGAGCACAGGCAATAGAAACACCCCACCACAAAGCCAGACTGCAGTATACCCCCAACCAGTAGGCTCTGAATGTGGAACTAATGGGCATACAGGAGAACACCCATGCACAGATGCCCTAGGAAGCCCAGGACACAGTGAAATAGGTAGCAGCATGGCCAGACAGGCCAATAGTAAGTGAAATGCATACCTGGTGCAACATGTATCATAGCATGTAGCACAATAGCCAAACACAGTCTGTGGGACAGGGCATCGTAGACTGTGGAACAGAGAAGAGATGGGTCATACAGTAGGGAATTGTGTCTGTACTGTGGGATAGTCGAGTGGTATGTACTGCTGACAGTATTGTGAGTTGCGACATGCATTCTGCTATGCCACTATTGTGAGCTATGCCATGTCTTGCAGGCATAACTTGCAACATGTAATTCTGCATCTTCCATTATATCTGGTGATTCTCTTGGGTGCAGCTCGCATGTCGTAAGGATTTTGGCATAACTTTACGCACTGGTGTACTTTGCACCTTGCTCTCATTACCATCTTGGAATCTGGCCCACAGTTTTTTTAATTCTTCAGCTGCTGGCGCTACAATGGGGGGCAAGAATAAACTGATGAAATTGCAATCACAATCAGGCCAAAAGAGAGAGCGGCTAGTAGTACGATGAGCAGGAGAGAAAATACCAGTCATTTGTTTACTATAGCTGATTTTTCTTTTCAAATGTTTAGATGTGTTTATTTAAACAAGCCACTGAGGGCTCCAAGCTATCATTGCTCGCTGAGTGACAGAAAAAAAATGAGAGTGAATTCAAAAATGAGCATGGGGGACTGTATCTCTCACTAAGCAAGAGAAAATATGGTTGGTATTTTAAACTGAAAAGTCTGTGGGCACACTGATTGCAGAATGTAGTCAGGCAGCCAGAGTCTTGGACCCATTATTTCCTAGTCTATGTTGCCTGATACTGGGCCAACTTGATGGTAGCTTTAGCCAATCAAAATCAAGAATTCACCTTACCCATTTTCTAAACAGTGATAGAGGATGAAATGCTGACAGGTCGAACTCATGCACCATGGGGATTAGGCTGTACATGACAGTGTAACAGGGATTAATGAAAGGGTATCAGAATGCTGACAGCCAATCAGATTGCAGCATTTCTGAGCACCTTTTAAAATTAATATTACCTGACTCCCATGGTTGATTAGCACCACAGTGCTCTCCTGTGTGGTTGAGTCCTTGATTAAATCAAGGAACCTCTGTCCAGTTGCAAGCATGTATTCTTCTACAGAAACAGAGAAAATCCCAACCTGTTTTAACTGTTATACTAGGTAGTGTTATAATATATATTTATATATACATACATATGTTTTTACATGTCTCCTTTCCTAAAGCTATCAAGTATTTCCTTATGGCATGTTTCATATCAACTCTATCTTATGCATTTATTGAGGATGGGGAGGGCTACATCTTCCCATTAGTAACCAAACTGCCAAACTTACACTCAGAGTTTCTGCTGCAGCAAGGAGAGTTTTATAGTACATGGGTAGGGTTGAGAGTGTATGGAAATCGTTACATTGGGAAAAATGGTTCTGTTGTAGTAATGACGTAACTACTGCAGCAAAAAGACTTTTTGTTCTGCTGCGGTAGTTACATCACAATGTAATGAGCAGTGAGAGAAGCACCAACAGTCAAGAGTGTACATCAGGGAGTGAGGAGACACTGAGGGAGAACAATTGGGTGAGCCATGGAGAGGGACTAGAGAATGTAAGTTCTTTGCTGCTTTTATGGTTGCTCATACATTATAAAAAATAATGCATGGGCAACCATACACTCCAAGGCTGTGTTTCAACCTCAGGGTTGCCATGATGACAGGTCCACTCCGACTTGTTCCAGTTGCAAGAGGCTTTTGATTTCTGCAGCATTGTTTGGGTACCAGGGACAGAAATGGCCTCTGCCATAACAACCAATGCTTCTACCAGCCACCATGGTTTCGGTCAAATAACTCCCCTCAGCCAAGACCCTGGGTTATACGGACCTGTGGGACCTGGGCCCCAGCAATATTCTCCAAAGTGGGCCGGACCCACTAATAATATCACTTATCACCTCCATGTTTTTGGCATATAAAGGGTTACAGCAGCAAATAGTGGCCCCTATGTACTTTTTGGGGTGGGGTACATGGAATCCACATGTACCCCATCCATGTAGTGCACACCCACAGACAAGTGCACACTGGCAGCATTCATAACTGCCAGCCCCTTCTCCATGACCCCACCCCCAGCATGCAGGACTCAAGGGCAGCCGGGGCAGGGATGGGATTCAGCTGGGCATCCAATCGGATGCCTAGACCAGGGCACAGAGTGGATCACCAACATGGCAGGGCATGTTTAGGCAGCGCACCCACAGAAGACCAACAGCCAGTGGCTGAGGTGGTGAGAGAAAGGCAATGCTGCCGCCCTCCCACGATGCGGCCCTGGAGCAGGTTGCAAGGACATGGGGTCTGTTGGTGGTGTGGGGGCACTGTACCGACAACTTGCCTAGGTGGCCTGGGGTGGGATTGACCAGTTTGGGGCAACATCCATGGGCCGTGCCCATATGGGTATGGTGGGGACATGCCAGGCAGATGCCGCGACACTGATGTGTTCTAGACGGCACTGGGTGGCCATGGGGTGGACTGGAAGCAGTGGTTCCATAGGCAAGGTAGGCAAACCACCCCATCCGGCAGTGCATGGTAGTGTGAATTGGGTGCATAGGGGCTTAAAGCAGGGTTCACCCTATCATATCCTGCGCCTCTCCACACCCTGTGGCCAGCACTATGTACCTTAGTGCATGGCACATTGTGTTGGCTCACCCTCACCCACCCCAGCGCATAGCTCTTCACACAGCCAGGGATCGGGAATGTAGATGCAGCACACACACCTTAGTGCATCCTGCAGGGTGGCACCTATGGTGCAGAATGGCTGCCCGCCCCAGATATGTGCATGTAGCCACTCTGCTCCAATAGTGCATAGGGCCGAAAATATGTTTGTTCTGTGACCTGCTGTGCTCCCCCACCCAGAGTGAGCCCCCATGCCTATTGGTGTCCTTTTGCAGTGTACACCTGAATGCAAAGAGACCAGTTGATCCGATTCAGCAGCAGTGAGTACTAGAGTGGAGGTGGAGTAATGAGTGAGGCAAGAGTCATCAGAGACCAAAGAGCTCACTCAGCAAACTGAGCAAGATCATGTGTAGCATGGTTGGTACCTTTATAGTCTGTGAGAGAGTCAGGGATGGTAAAGTCATGCTTGGAGTGTTGGTCGGTGAAGGAGTCAGCCAGCCAGTGAGTGAGGACCTAGGCCATAACAGCAGTGGTAGCAGTAGCAGCAGCAGCAGTGGCAGCAGCTGCAGCTCTCAGTCCAAGCTTGCCCCACCAGGAACAGCAGAAGTGGCTGTGGCATCACAACACCCCTCCTCCACCTCCCCGTGTCTTGGCTCTGATGACTTTGATGCCTTCGGTTCAAACTCTGATAGTAGGTGACATTAACATTTAAAAAAATTGATGTTCAGTGATTGTATTGTCCATGGTATGTGCATGACTTTGATTTGACATGGGTAAACTTAAATTTATTAAGTAATGTGAGGGATCTGAAAGTGGAATGAGAGCAGAATCAACACATTTACCATTTATTACAACTCTTGATGATAATGTGTTTTCCCAGACTCAGGACTCAATATTTAGGGTCACGGATAATGTAGAGTGAATAAATAAAAGAAGAATTGTGTGGGCTGGCTGGAATTTAAAAGAAATCTCTCTCTCTCTCTCATTTTACATTCTGACCATTTAGAACATTTGAAATCTCAATTAGTACAGGAAACTTCATTGACTGGAATTATAAAAGGCTGTGAAACACTAAATAAAGTTAGTAGCACAAGGATATAATTTTTAATGCGGGTGAATAGTAACATACAACCTGTGGATTGGGAATCCTTTTAAAGAACTTTATACTTTAGTCAGGTTGAGGAAGTCAGAGGAGATGTGATCACTAAATAGTAAGTTGGAATATGCTCCTTTGAAGGACCAAATATTCCTCAGCCTTTCCCACTCAAAATCAGGTCTGCAGTTACAGACATTAAATCAAATAACACCCCTGGTCCTGACTTAATAGTTGCTGACCTTTATACCTTCAATTTCCACTGGTGTCAAGTCAAGATTGCATTTTGTTTAATAATTCAACATAAAACCATTCCAGACTCTTTGACAGGGAATATTATGTTTCCAATATTTAAGAAGGAGATCCGGTAATATAGCCATGTACTGTATAGGCTTAGAAAATGGGCAAAGTAAATCCAGCATTCTCATTGGCTAGGACAGTAAGTTTAAGCTAATTGGTATTTCTCGATAGAGCCCGCTAAAAACGTAGTACCAATTGGGTGCCCATTACTTGATATATTATTGGGCACCCCAATTTGCAAGTTCTATAGCCACCATTGTTTTCCACTCGCTTAGCGTAATTATTTGAGACCTGGCACCCTAAAAGGCAATTCATGTACAGTAGATTGTCCAATCAGCCACACAGTCACTAAAAATCTCATGAAATGTTAAAAATACACTAGTCATTGTTTTGCAGCCTCAACAAACTGCCCATACTTGAGAGAGATACCCACATGCTGCCCTCTCCCAAAAACGGCCGATGTAGTAGAACAACGGAGCCGGCAGAGCATCTCCATACTTGGGCAGAAAAGATCAAAAAGTGCCACAGCTGCTCCTTGGGCCTGATCTTCCTGGCAGAATAGCAAAGTGAAACCATTGAGATTGGCTTCGCAGTGAGTTGCCCCATACTGCACTAACAGTCCCCGCCACCAACATCCCAAATGCCAGCAGCATACCATTTTTAATTTATTGAAAACACTTACTGACTGTTTAAGCTGTCAGCCAGATTGTTTTTCTATTTATCACTCACAGTGCCAGCAGCTCCATGCAGACTACCTGTAAAATAAAGCCATCAGTACGATTGGCTTTGAGGCAGTATTCCTCTTGTCCTCACACTCCCGACAGCACTGGCCATTCTCTGCCTTCAATGCTGAGCTTTATCAACTTACAGGACTGTAGGAGTGGGGGCATCACATGTCACATTGCAGCAGCACAAAGAGGAAACAAGGTAAAATAAAAAGGCTTTAAAATATCAAGCCCAGTGAGTTTGTGTGGGGGGCAGCTAACCATGACAATCAGATCAAGAAGTTAACTCCGGGGGCACTAAAACATCCCTAGGTTTAAAGGGGAAAAAGTAGCACTCAAATGCAGGCAGAGGAACTATTTTATTCCAAAAGCTTTAACAACTAAGTGTTTTAACATTTAAACATATTTCTTTTTTCCAAACACACAGAATACAGTTGCCCATGTTCTAAGTGTAGTAATACCCTTCAGGATGGGCGGTACTGGGCAATGCCAGACCTTCCAGGGCTATAAGGCACTCATTACACCCCTGGGTGGTCCGGTATTGCCACTACCACCCACCCTGTTGGGTATTATTGCTTAGAAATGGGCTTTTATTTCTGGCATCTGATTGGCTAGTACCCTTGCTATGGGGTACATTAACTTTCAATAGATGCCCAGGAAATAAAAAGTGCCAGCCTACAGTGCCCTTCACCAATTTTAGTATTCCTGTGCCCACTATGCTTGCTAATTGGCTAGAATCACACTAAGAAATTCAAATTGCCACCATTTTTTCTCGCTTAGCGAGAGATCCTGCACCTCCCACTGCCCAATTTAGTGCCAGCTACCACATGAACCCACACCCCACCTCCCCGTGCTCACATCTGCCTACATTAATAAATAACACCAAATGAATGAGAAAACATAATAAAGAAATGAAAAGAAGCTATCACGCTGATCGGCTTCACCTCATCGAATTCAAATTCCCACCGCTTGTCTCCAGAACTGTAGTCAAACTGCTCCAAGCCATAAAGTCATTACCTCAAAAAAAAACTTGTTTTCTATACAAACCAAGTTGACACTCCTGTGACTGCTTTTTCTGTCGCGCCGATACCACTCACACCTTCCCCAAACATAGCTGAACTGTAAAGTAATAGCTGTACCACACATTAAAAAAAACACGAACAAAGCAATAAAGAAAAACAAAGCCGTTAGACCGATCCAGCTTCAAGTAAGTGGTGGTGGGCAGGCGTGCTGTCCATAGCAGCATACGCTCACAGCATTGCACGGTCTCACCTGCAGCCAAATGTACCACGCTCTTCTCCCATACCAGAACATAATTACTGACTGCGCTCTTCTGTCCCGATCTCATCCGCAAACTGCTCCTGGCCCCAGTAATTAAAAGACTGACTGCGCTTTCTTCGGGCCTGTCCCGATCTCATCCGCAACTGCTCCTGGCCCCAGTAATTAAAAAGACAGAGACACGGACACGTAAAAAAAAGAAACATGTTATGTAATAAAAGTATGCTCTGCTGTGAAATGCTTCGCTTCGGATTTTAAAAAATAACAAAACCATTTCAGGGCTAAGACAGGGGTCAGTGTCACAAAACTAAATGGCAGCGCCTCTGCTGACAAGTACATCATTAATGCAGTAGTAGAGGACTACTTTACAAGAACCTTTATTTTCATACTTTTTTTTCCTTTATTATAATTGTTTTGAATCTTCTGTTTAAAATCAGTAAAAGTGTTACTCATGGCCCATTTTCTAAAGCAATAATACCCTTCAGGGTGGTGGTATAGGCAATACCGGACCTTCCAGGAGCTATGAGGCCCCTCTGCCTGTGGCGCGTCGGGCCTCATTACGCTCCCTGGTGGTCCGGTATTAGCTATCACCTCACCCTGTCGGGTATTATTGCTTGCTTACTTATTAGCCTCACTGATGCAACATAGAACAAAGCTTTTTGTACAATTCTGTTAAACAGAATAGAAGAGCGGACTGAGGAGAAGGACTTACTAGATAATAGACAGAATGGCTTTAGAAAAGACATTCCACAGTCCAAAATGGTATGGGACTTAATTACTTGATTCACAAATACTGTATGTTAAAATTGATAGTTGTTTTGTTGATCTTAGTGCTGCCTTTGACAGCTTAGGCGACAAAATTATTTGGTAACATTTATGTTATTTAGACATGGATCCTAATGTTAGATATTATTTTATAAGACTGTACAATAAACATGGTCCAAAGTACAATGTAACACAAATGGAGTGCTAACAAATAAAATTATTACTAGTAGAGGTGTATGACAAGGTTGTATATTGGCATCCCTTTATTTACCCTGTATTTGAACAAGTTTTAATTTCACTTAGCAACAGTAAGTTTCCTCAACTACTATAAGTAGGTGTCAGTGGCTCAGTAGGTAGCACACTTGCCTCTGAGGCCAGGAGATCAGAGGGCTGTGGGTTCAGTTCCCACATCTGGCACTTGGATTAATATCCCAGTATTGACACTGTAGTGCAGCATGAGAGGGTGCTGCACTCTGAGGTGCCGCCTTTCGGATGAGATGTTAAACCGAGGTCCCTTCTGCCTGGATTGGTGGTAGTTCAGGTGGATGTTAAAGATCCCATGGCACTTATAGAAAAGAGTAGGGAAATTTTTATTGAAAACAAAACAAACTTTCACAAAGAAAAAACAAAACAATGTCATCAACAATAAACCATAAAAGGAAAGATACAGAATCATAAACAAGTGCATGGGCATAGATTTTCGAAAACAATCCTATCTACTCCATAATCACTGGATTTGTGAAAAAGAAAGACTAAAACCCTTAACTCACCCAGTCAATATTCCTCCATAAATTTTCAAATGTTTCTTTACTCAAAAACATTTTTCATGAGCATATCATCTAATCTCATTGTTGTACATGAAAGAAAACATCCTGTTGCTGTACTGTTTTACCTTGTAAAGATCGAGAGCATCTTGCCTGCCAAATGGACCATTTGATACATACCAAAACAACGTGTATTGTACTGGTCGCCCACTTTGCCCATGAAGCTGGGATTTGCCCTAAAACCAAAATATCATAATCAATTAGTAAAAGACTTTTCACCCCAGAGAACTGACAGTAGCTTCCAAAAACCTTGTACATGAACACAAAAAAAAAGATGCTGCATTGTTTCCGCAACCCAGCACATTTATATTCCCCACATTCTCATTCAGTGAGTTGCTTATGTTTCTGATTGCCTTTCACCTGTAATTTTTGGTGCCCACAAAGCCAGGCAAAATCCTACATTTTCCAAGGAATCCTTTCTCTAATATATTTTCTAACAATGAAGTAATTTTAATATGAGGAGATACTTGAAATATTGGATCTTCCTGATACCAGGAGTCAAGTATTACTTGATAAAACTTTTTTCTTCTTCCCTGACACTAAGTCAGATCAATCTTCCAAGTACGTATGTATTGAACTGCTGTTTGTGCGTAATTAGGAAGTAGGCGTATCAGTAGGGTGCAATTTACTCCTACCCCATGCTTTAAAAAGGAATTACCCCAAAGCTGGAAACAAACTTGCCCTGAAATAGATGTCTGTACCAACAAAGGGAGAATGGAGCTACAAAACAAAATTCCCAAAAGGTATACAATATGATGTATCATGTTTAAACCCCCTTCTTCTGCACTCTATATGTATGATTTCTTTTAACTGGGTTTAATCTACTACCCCATAACAGGTGAAAAATAAGCCTAAAACTTTTGTGTGCATGCTGTATGGTAAGGAAAATATGAGATAAATATAGAAAAACAGGGGCTAAATATGCCCGTAAAAGATACACTTTTTCTTCCTTGACTTTTCCAATTCAACCAGGCCTGCACCTTCAGAAGCGCTTTATCATAGGCCAGATTCCAATTATAGGATTCTGATTCCTAGTACAAAATAAACACCCAGAATTTTCACCTGTTCTATTGTCATTGCAATGGGAAAATCTGATACAATATTGTTATCTCCGAGGACCAGAATAGTACTTTTCGTCATATTAATCTTAATACCTGTTATGTCAGAAGATTCTTGGAAAGTGGATATTATATTGAGGCCTGATACGCTATCTGCCACAGTGAATGCAATCATCGGCATAAGCCGATACTTTGGAATACTCATACCCATCTTTGTTTTTAATTGCCACAATTCTCGGTTCTGACTTAATCTTTCTTAATATATAATCTAGACCGAAACATACAGCAAGGGGCTCTTTGGGCAACCCTGTTTCACTCCATTCTTCAAAAAATTGGGACTCCAAAAAGCCATTTACTAAAGGTTACGCTTGGGCTTCTTTATATAAAACCTTTACTAAGTTTATGAATCCTGACGGAATCCCATACTGACTTAAAGCCTGCCAAAGATAGTCCTGACTAACGGCATCAAAGGCAGTTTCTTGATCTAGTGCCATTAGGTATCCTGACAAGTTCTGCCTCAAGCCTTGTTCTACAATTTCCATAATGACCACCAAGTTCTGCACAATATTCCTGCCTGGGATGGCACACGTCTGCTCTGGTAAAATCACTGTCTGTGCTGCCTGTGCTAATCTGTTGTTAAGTATCTTCGCCAGTATCTTGTAATCGAATTCAATAATGTTAATGGCCTCCAGTTATGTATGTCCTGTGGGTTCCCCTTCTTAAAAGGAAAAACATTATCCCAAGCTGCATAGAGGGTGTGAGTCTTTCTCTTCCCAGACGGCCTGAAAGAGTATTTCCAGGCAGGAGCTAAAATATCTCTATATTTCTTATAAAATCATTAGGTAACCCATCGTTACCTGGAACCGCTTTTATTGGACAATTGTGAAATAGCTCCCAAAATTTCAGCTTGAGTAATAGGGGTAACTAGAGTATCTTGCTCAATCTTGTTTAAGGCAGTAGCAATGCCATGGAAAAATGAAAGGGTTCCTTCTTTTTACTTTGAAAAGTGGCTGCCATGTGTTGTTGTACAATAAGTATGATATCCTGATTATTTTCCTTTAAATTACCTTGTGTATCTCTAAGGCTTGTCAAAATTCTATTATTTGATGCCAGCCCTGACTTTAAAAGGGTTAACCTCGTCCTTTGTCCCTCAGTGTTATATGTCTGCTGTGTCGCTTTTCTCTGAACTACGCTGTCTAAATACTTTTTAACATTTGATTTTTGTAAACAGAAGCTTTGTCCAACATTTCTCACTATCTCCTCCCTGAGACACAAGTCGGAAATACAGGGCCCTTAGTTTGAGATATTCAATATAGTCATTGTTTGCATGCTGCTTCGTAACTTCGCCATACCAATCCTTGCAGGTCTCTTTAAAATCTTCCCACCACTCTCTGGGACTATCATATAGAAAACTTAGATCTTTTCTGGCCTGCAACAAAGTCCTAACACCAGTGTCAACCAAGTTATCTTGAAGCTTGGAAATATTCATTTTCCAGTACCCTCTCCCAATTTGTATCTTCTGCAAGGCCCCTAAATGTAAGACTACCATAAAATGATCAGAGGTTTCCTAGCGGTCGACATTTACTGTTTGGCAGGATAAACATCGGATACTAACCAGAAATCAATGTGAGTGGATAATCTACCTTTAAAAAGGTATGACTTGGTTCCAAATGTAAGATATCATACACATCACATATGTGATGGTGGTTCAGAACGTGTTTAAAGAATCTGTATCACAAAATACTTTTTTTCATATTTCTTCCCCAGTCCCTAGCTGTAAGTCCACAATTAAAATCTCCACCCCATAAAACTAATTTGGAGGTGTGCAGAAAAGGCCCTATGCTTAAACAGAGCAGATCTTTCTGCCTTACTTTGTGGTGCATATATATTAATCACCCAATATCCCACTTTCTGCAAAACTACATCCATAATCAAAGCCCTTCCAGGTATCAAATCATACACATGCAGCACTTTCACCTCACCTTTAAAAAGTACCCCAATCACAGAACATGCTTCCTCACCTACAGACCAAATGAAACACCCCATCTCCAATCTTTTGAGCTTGTTGTACTTCAGCCAGAGAATGTAGTCTAGTGTCTTGTAATAAAAAATCACCATCCCCAATACTAAGACTTAGAAAAGCGCCTGCCTTCTCCTATATGCCTAGATGCTGTTAACATTAATCGTACAAAAAGTCAGAGCCATCAACACCCCAAAAAGGAACAGAGAGGAAGCAAAAATAGTCAAACCCATTTACTGTTTTCTTTTCCTTTTCCTAGTCTTTGGCTTCTCAGTGGGGCCTACCTCTAAAATCCCATCTGTGTGAGAGGAGGCTACTGAGGAGAGATCTGACTCACAGCCTTCCTCATCCACCTCATCCTCAAACAGTAAAGCAAATGAATTTTGCACTGCTACCTCCTCATCTTCTTTGGTCTGTTTCAAAGCAGCCGTCCCTATTTTCCCTGCTTTTGACCTAGTGACCCTTTTGAAATCTGCATCTGCATGTACTAAAGGAGGGGGCATAGAAACTTGAATTTCCTCCATCTGCACTATGGGTTCCGAATCCTGAACTTTGTCACACTCTAAAGCCTTTTCCACCGCCACCGCCTCCTGTCTCTGTCAGATTACACTGAGATGTGATGTCCTGAAGGCAAGTCTCATCCGTCTCTTCCCTCATCTCTCCCTCGTCCCTAGGAATTTTTTGGGGGTAATGGGGAGCAATAGGCCCTTTTGTTAATAACTCAATCATGCGTAACTTTTCCTTTTGGGCTGTGGCTACATACACGTCCTGCTCATCCCGAACTAAAGCATCTACACTATTATGTGAGGCCCAAGAGCAGGTACGAAAGGAGTGACCCTTTTCATCACAAAGATTGCATTTCAAGGTTGCCGACAATGAGCTCCAACATGCCCCAAATCACCACATAATCCACACTTTGGCTTGTCACAGACATTGCTCAGGTGACCCACCACCGCACTTAAAACAAGCTCTTGGCTGCCCAGGATAGAAAATCATCCCTCTGTCTCTGTCCAAAAGAAACAGTTTGGTAAATGATGCATTAGCCCTTTTCCAATCTCAAAACTATCTGGTAGTTCCACCCACCTGTCCATAGTTGTTCATCATCCAAAATGGGCTTGGGGTTCCCTGCACTGTGCAATGCTACTGCAGCCAATACGTAATGTCAGCCACATTTACCCCTTCGTTTCTAAAAGAACTGTAATTTTTTTGTTAAGGGCTTGGTCAAAGGGATAGCCAAAATGGTTTCCACAAAGGAAAGTTTTAATAAGTGATATTGTTTCCAGAATCTTTCCAAGCCAGCCGGATGCTTAAAACTGATGTCAAACATTACATCTCCCGGCACATGTATCAAGGCGAAATTCGTAAGCAAAGAACTTCATGCTATCCTTCAATAATGCTCTACCTACAAATTTCCTGTCTGGTATCAAATCAGGATCACCCCTGAATTTTAAACGGACAGCATTACGCCTTTCTGCAGGTTCCAACAAGGGACCCATACTAGCTGGGAATAAATGTTCTGCAACCTCCCATGCCAGACTCTCTCAGGTCCTGTTTCTGCAAAACCATGTCAGGTCTTTCTACAGGAACAGAACTTTGGGTAACACCTCTGGTTCAAGACAAACCTCCTGAACCGAGTCATTTAAATTGGTTACTTCTTTTCATTAATAATCAACATTAAAGGATGAATGTCATTTGTCTGCTGTGATATCTCAAAGTCTGTTGGAAAGCATTGTCCTGGAGGCAAACTAGAGGAGGGCAGCTCTTCAGGCACATGGGGGTGGAAGGCAAAGAAAGTACATTGGGTAAATGGGTTTCAATATCTGCATCCCAACCATGTCCAGATGGGCCTTTTGCCCATCCTGCAGCCTGCAAGGCTGGTCCACCCAGTCCTCCTAATCCTGTCTGTCCAGTAAAAATGATCAGAGGGCTTTCTGGAGTCCCCCTTTATTAAAAAATCTTTTATTTTTATTCTTGTCAGGAAAAGGACATCTTGGGCCTCCTACAGAGGCTCTAGGTGGAAAGTTAGCCTTATGTGAATCACCACTGATAGGAATTACCCTACCTGCCTCCTTTGTGGTCCAGAAAACAAATGCTGTGCACGGTTCTGTTCCCCCATATCTTCTGCCTGTTCTTCCATCGTCATGCTTTCTCCGCATCCGGATGAACGTCTAAGCCATGTAAAGGGGCTTCAGGTAAAACACTTTCGACCTGCATCCCAGTCTCCTCACTTGCAGCATCCTCCATTCACGATGACCATACCATCCTCACGCAAATCCACTTCCAGTTCCATCTCGCCGTCTTCCGACGCTCCAGCGCCTCCATGAAACTCTTCCTCACAGCCGCATAGCACTGTTCCGCCTCCTGTAGTCGTAACCACAAGACATTTTCCGTTGCAAATCCTCAGAACTGGGTACACAGTTTTCCAAACCACCGAGAGAACCTTCTCCGCTGCCGTATCCATGGCCATTTGTTCCTCCAAAGGTAATGAAACACTTAAACAGTGTACAGATTCTTCGGTAGTCTCCATTAGAAAAGAGCTAGGATGGCTAAGGAGGAGACACACTCCTCAGCCTCCCGTACGCCTGCTGCAGTCCAGAGCTCAGTCACTACTGAGCAACACTGCTACAGAGCCACAGCGCCCTCTGCCTCTGCAGAGTAGGGGATTCCCAGTGTCCTGGCCAGATTTCCTCATTCACTAAAAATACCACCAACAGTTTAATCTGGTTCGAGGTCAGTTGGCATTCATCTGTATCCCTCCCCAGGTCATGCCTGAAAATAGGCAGGATTTGTCTAGTGCACTTACCGGTCAACAAAACTAAAATATAAAATAAGATTAAGGACACCTCAGTACATTTGCTTTAAGCTAATGGCGTGGTTTTACTATCCACATCTCAATTAAGCCTACAGAGGCAACTGGATAAATCTTCTTCTTCTTTGTCTACACAGAATGCGCTGCAAATTAACTTGTCCAGAACACAGTTGGGCATGTTTACATCTAATAAGAAATGTAATCAAACAGAGGACACCTCTGTGAGATGTTAATGATTTGTAGTGGGTGCAGTCTAATGCCTCTGGGACAGGTTCAAACTATGATAACGGGTGATACAAAATTAAAAACAAAATTGATGTTCAATGATAGTATGGAATGTCCATGATATGTACAGAGCACCTATGTAAGTCTGTGATGTTAATGATCTGTAGTGGGTGAGCACCTGCATAATTTGTGACTGGTTCTCAGTTATGTTTTATGTTCTGTAGATGGTGCTCTTTTCTATTTGTAGTTTTTAAGTGTAATATGGTTTCATGCGAGGTTTATATATAGGGTATGTGCCACCTGACATCCTGATCTACATCAACAGTATACAGAGGCATCAGGGTAATATAGGGAAGGTTTGGTCAGTCCTGGATGTCCAAGGAGGAACCCTTCTATTATGTGTGTGTGTGTGTGTGTGTGTGTGTGTGTGTGTATGTGTGTATGTGTGCGTGTCCTCGCATGTAGTTGGTTTCTTGTGTTGGCATTGATAGTGCAGCAATACTGTAGCACAGTGTCTGCATAAAGTCTGATTACCCTACTGTACATTATATATTTATAACATCCTTTCATGTGCAACTATAGTCTGAAACTGCATGCAAGCAGGACAATGTAAGGTATGCATTTAGATTCAGAAGTACCCACAGGATGTAAGAATATGTCAGTTGAAGTGGTATCTGTATAATAAATTTCTAACTAAATGTGAATGAACTGCAACCCAAGGTACAAGCGCAGATAATGTGTTGACTATACAGTACGCTCAGACATGAGGGTATTGGGTGCACATGATGGATGCTTTATGGCTGGTTGGGGATTTATTGACTTTTAACATCAAAATTAGATGAAACTGTAAACTGGATGCTTTTATTTTATTGGGGAACCTGAAAGTAGAATAATATGTATACTGTCCTAACGTGACACCTGCGACTCACGTGTAAAACATGTACAATCAGAATATTACCTTTCAATTTTAGACAAGTAATATAAGTTCATGCACAAATAATACATTATGTAAATAGTATGCTACAGGTGCTAAAGCCCTTTAACATTTTTATTATATCAGCAGTCCACTATTGCCAGTAAAACAACTTGACATTTCCATTTTTTCTCATAGCTAAGGGCTTAATCCTCAGACCCCTAAGTACAGGGCTCTGTTCCTATAGACCCTACTTGAGCTTTGCCTCCTGACTCCTGGGCCCCACCAAGATTTTACAAACCCAGCTCCTATGCCTATCAGGTAAGATGTTTCTGTTTCCACTGGAATAAAGCTGATTTCCACAACCATGGTACAATTTTCCTGTTTGAGTATCACATTTCTGTCTCTGTGACACAGAGCTTCAGCTCTAGCTTCCATCTTGTTCCTGCTTGCGCATGCACCTGTTTCCTTATCTTTCTTTACCTTTCTACTATTTAATTGATGAAGTGTCCCATAGAGGACACAAAGTGCTGGCATAGTGTGCTGTGGGTTCTCGCTCACTCGTGGAAATTTGGCATTTGTAATTTCTTGGCAAGTGTGCTAGCTTTTTGTGTTTTCCTCTTCTGTTATTTAACTGACCAGGTATAGAGTCCTCAGATGGAACCTTTTATCAGGACCCTAAAATTAACAGAAGTTGACCACCAGATGGCCTATGGCTCCATTACCTGCACACCTCAGACTGCAAACCCAGAAGTCACATATACAGTAGGAACTGGTACTCCCTAGGAGTGAACATAACCCACCATAGAGTGGAGCCCAAATCTGTCCATTCTTTTGACCTAACAATTCCAACAACTCTAAGTGGGCCACCTCAAAGAAGGATGAGCAAGGATGCACACCTACCCAGTTTCAGAGTTTACTTGAACTGGTTTCTCCGAGGAATGCAGTGACTAAATACAGCTGAATAGTTTTCTTTGTGCTTTAAATCTTATCTTTGGAGTCATTTTAATTGACAATTTGACCTTACTAGCACTACAGGACTACCATGCTCTATCTTTGTATTTTGGTTCTCCTCAGTTGTGTTTTATTCAGAGGCGGGAGTGTGGTGAGTGGATAGTTTTAGCCGTGGAGTGAGAGTGACTGTTTTTCATTATTTAGAATTATTGGATGAGATTTGTGGGGACTGTGATAGGGTTTAGGTTGTGTGTGGGGCTGGGATGGATTGATTAGTAAATTTAATTATATTTTATATTTTGGGTGTGTATAGGTTTTACACTGTAGTGATACTCAACAGTAGTTGAGTTTCTAGCAAGTGTAAGATTTGCTAGGATAGCAAATCCACAAGCTACTACTCCTAGAGCCCAGCTACTGGATCTCTGTCCTTTTAGAATCACACCCTGTCAGCAGATATAGACAGATGCTACAGGGCAGCAGGTATGGAAGTGGGGGTCCGATGGAAGGGCTCAAGCAGAGCTAGTAGGGGGCTAGTATTAAGGTGGTGAAATTCTGAAGGTGCCTTGGGGTGAAATGAGAACTGGCGAGGGGTCCCCTATCTAGTTCCCATACCCATGTGTTCCACTGATTCAAGTGGAAGGTAGCATATAGGCCAGCAGTCTCCACTCATCCCACTTAGACTGTGCTTTGCAA
The DNA here is from genome assembly GCA_016271365.2 of Neoceratodus forsteri. Lineage (NCBI taxonomy): Eukaryota > Metazoa > Chordata > Ceratodontiformes > Ceratodontidae > Neoceratodus > Neoceratodus forsteri. The sequence goes on along the minus strand of CM057458.1, from coordinate 1,104,291,168 downwards.
TGGTAGGTTGATGAGGAACTCAAACACCATAATGGCAGACTTGATTTACTTGGTTGACTTGGCTTGCATTACAGAGACCTGGCTGGGTGGCGATGCTGTCCATTGTTGGAGGCATCAGTCCTGGCTGGGTTCACCATTGTGCACTGCCCAAGGAGGGACTGGAGGGTAGGGGAGTGACTATCTGTTTTGGATCCAACTTGAACTTCTATGTGCTCCCAGTGGGACCTTCCATGTCATTCGAGTATGTGGTCATCCAAGGGGCCCAGGTGCAGGCTGCAGAATCCTCCTCATATACCGACCTCCAGGCCACGAGGGTGATTTCCTGTAAAAGTCGCAAACTTCATGGCTGACCTGGTGCTGTAGTCACCCAGGTGGTAAGTTCTGGGTGACTTCAACACCTAGGCTCACAATGAACTTTCACCTTTTGGTCAGGACTTCCTCCAGATTGTTGAATCACTGAGTCTGTCACAAGAATTTATGCCCATGATCCACTCACGGACACACCTTAGACCTGATGTTCTCTCTGGGACTCGAGAATGACAACCTTGAGATTGATCTAGTTGTTTGGGTGGATCATTGCAGAGTGAGGTTCTTGTTTGGGCCCCCCTCCAAGAATACTGCCCTTGTGGAGATGGTCTATTGCTGTCCTTAAGGGCTTGACACAGTAGGATTTCAGATTATATTGTACCTTTCAATTGTGATGACTGCATGCTGAAACTGGACCAGGGAGACAGTGATGGCCTATAACAGGGCCATCATTGTGGCCATTGATTCTGTAGCACCAATCTGTGTATGACCTAGTTCTCATGCTTGAGATCCCCATAGTTTGATGGGGAGCTCAAGGAGCTGAAGAATAAAGGTCGATGGTTGAGCGCCAATGGCGGAGATCCTACACTGATGAAGACAAGTTGATTTTGTAATCGCACTACAAGGAGTATCAAACTACAATCTCCCATTAGATGGCAGAATTCTTGTCAGGAGATTGTCACAGTGAAGAACAGACAATCTCAGCTTTCTGGACTGTGGACAGGTTACCCCATCCTGTCTATCTTCAGACAGTTAGAGCTTCATCAACCGCTAGATGTGAGGAGTTTGTTCTGTTTTTCACTGAAAAAGTGTGTTCTACTAGGGCAAGTATATCCCTGGGGCATCTTAGGCATGCAGTGCCAGGTCAGAGATGAAGAGGGACTTCCTGAGGTCTGGGGTGAGTTTTATTCAGTCGGGTGGAAGAGGTTAGTGAGGTAGTCTTGAAGTTGTGGCCAGTATGCTGTGACCTAGACCGGGCCCGACTCACCTCCTTGTGGGTTGTGTGGAGTCCATTGGTCCAGTGTTCCCTTTCAAGAAAGGTTTCCCTGAGCCCTTGAAAGAGGCTTTTGTGAAACCTCTTCTAAAAAAATCTTCACTGGACCCAGACTGTCTGGCGAATTACAGACCCATCTCTAACCTACCCTATCAGGGAAGGTTATTGAGAAAGTGGTGGCCATTCAACTCGAGGCACATCTCACTGCCTTTGAAATCTATGAGCTGCTCCACTCTGGATTTAGGTCTAGGCATGGTATGGAGACTGCACATGTCAAGGTACAAAATGATCTCCTTAGGGTGAGAGACAGAGGTGAGCAATCTATTCTCATTCTCCTCAACCTCTTTGCAGCCTTTGACACCGTGAGAACGTGGGGTGTTAATGGATCGTTTTGAAGAACGTTGTGGACTCACTGGCACTGTTATCAGCTGGTTTGAGTCCTCCCTCACAGGCAGAACACAAAGGGTGGTGATGGGAATTTACTCCACTCGCCTGAGCTCCTGTCCTGTAGAGTTCCACAGTGCTTGATCCTTTTACACCACTTCTGTTTGCGGTGTACTTGCTGCCACTGGGAGATATCATTAGGTGGTACAGTATGGGTTTTTCACTACTATGCAGATGATACCCAACTACAGTATATATGTGTTTTGTGCCAGGAATACAGAGCATGGTCTCTGTATTTAACTCTTGCCTGGCTTGCAAGTCTCCAACTGGTTAAAGCTTAACCCAGAAGTATTGGTGATTGAGCTTTGACATTGGCAGGGTACCAGATAGCCTGAGGAGGCACCGTAGTATGCTCGGTGCCTCTCAGCTGACTGCGTCAGCTAAGGTGAAAACCTGGGCATGATCCTGAGCAGCTAACTGGCATTGGAGGTTCAGGTGAAGGCCTTTTTCCAAAATGGGTTTTACCACTGAGGAACATCACCCAGATTAAGCATCTTATCCCACCATGACCTGCCATCATTAATCCATGCCTTTGTGACCTCTAGACTTGACTACTGAAACACCTTGTACCTAGGACTAAGTGGAAGAGCCCTGCATCACCTACAGCTAGTGCAGAATGCAGTGGCCAGACTGTTGGCAGGCTTCCTAGGTTCTGCCACATAACACTGGTCCTATGTGATCTGCATTGGCTACCAGTAAGGTGGCAGACTTCCTTCAAGTTCGCTTGTTGACCTAAAAATCCCTACCTGTACTGGGGCATAGCTACATGCAAGACCTTCTGTCTCCATAACAACCCTCGCAGCCTCTCTCCATTCCTTTGAGAAGGGCCTCCCAGCAGTTCCCAGGGTTTGGCTGAAGTAATTTGGGGTGCATACTTTTTCAATAGCAGCCCCGACCTTGTGGAACTCACTCCCAAGGTCCTTGAGGAAGATCCCTCAATGGAACCCTTTAAGAAAGGGCTTAAGTCCCACCTATATCTCCTTGTAAAAATCTGGATTGATATTTATTATTCCTCACTTACTTTGTTTACTAGTCATTCCCTGTTATTTATCTTATCTATTTTAACTATTTGAACTTATACTGTTGATTTTATTTTATGTTATTGTTCAGTGCCTAGAGCCGAGGATGCGCCTAAGAAAAAAAATGTTCCTCGCTTGCTTACTTTAAAAAAAAACATTTTAATACCATGTGTTAGTTTCTTATCTCCAAAATGAAATCCCACAAATTGCTTTTCACTTTGTTCTTTTGTTGGTATCCCTTTTTATAGACTCACTGCCCTTCTTTATGCTCAGGTATAACAACTTAGCCTACTAGCTATGCTGTTAATAGAGAATTTCTACAACATGGTAGATCATTTACACATTTTTTCCTACTCTTGGGTCTAATACTCCTCACATTCTTTTGCCTTTTATCTAGAATTTACATTTCTTTTCCCAACTTTCAGTCTCCAACCCTTTTCCACAGGATTATAATACAATTATACATTTTCTCAGCATACACTTTACTTTTCACGCTAACTCTTAAAGAGAAAATTATATCTAGGAGGTACTTTCCATAGAAACATAGAAATTGTCAGCAGATAGGACCTAGGTCCATCCAGTCTGCCTGTAGACCTTATACATTGTATGTGGCCACTGACCCTATGTGATCAATGGCTTTTCATCACTCCCTCCACTCTCAACATTCCTTGTGCCTGTCCCAGGTATGCTTAAACCCCTTCACTGTGCTTGCCCCACTACCTCCTGTGGCAGAGTAGTCCAAGCATCAACTACCCTTTCTGAGTAGAAAACCTCCTCACATTACCTCTTAATCTACCCCTCCAATTTCATATAATATCCTCTTGTTCTAGTGCTTTTCTACATTGGAAAGGTCCACCCACCTGTACTTGTTTATATCCTTGAGGTACTTGAAAGTTTCAGTCATGTCCCCGCTCTCTCTCCTCCAGTGAATACATATTAAGGTCCTTAGTCTCTCCTCATGTTTTGTTGTGCAAGCCCTGCACCATCTTTGTTGCCCTTCTGGATAGTCTCCACCTTGTTTATGTCCTTGCACAGGTGTGGCCTCCAGAACTGCATGCAGTACTCCAGGTGAGGCCTTATCAGTGTTATATACAATGGCATCACCACCTTCCGCCTCCTGCTAGTGATACCCCTGCCTCATGCACCCCACCACCTTTGTGCACTGTTTTGATACTCCAAGGTCATCAGAGATGATAACCCCAGGTCCTTTTCTCCTCCTTGGTGACAGCCAGCTCCCCCAAACCTGTAGCTCTCACCAGAGTTCCCTCTATGCAGGTGTATTATTTTGCTCTTTTTGCATTGAACCTCAGTTGCCACATCTCTGACCATCTTTAAGCTTCTCCAGGTCCCTCTTCATTTTCTGTACCCTTCAGGGGTATCACCCTGTTACAGATCTTGGTGTCATCTGCAAACAGGTAGACCTTTTCTTCCATCCCCTCTGCAATGTCACTAATAAGACATTGAACAGGACTGGTCCCAGTACTGATCCCTGTGGTACCCTGCTGGTCACACCTCTCTCCAGATTGTACCCCATTTACCACCACCCTCTGTCTCCTATCTGTTAACCATTTCCTAACCCAGTTCACCACCTTGTCTCCCATGCCCAGACTACCTATCTTGTTAACCAGCCTTCTATGTGGGATGGTGTGAAAGCTTTGCTGAAATCTAGGTAGGCATCGCTCACTGCCCTTCCCAGATTTACTTCCTAGTCGCCCAATAAAAAATCTATCAGATTCATTTGACATGACCTTCCTGCTGTGAATCCATGTTGCCTCAGATCCTGGGCACCCTGGAATCCAGGTGAGCCACTATCCTTTCTTTCAGCAGCGTTTCCATGATCTTTCCACCACTGAGTTGAGGCTGACTGGCCTGAAGTTCCCTGCCTCTTCCCTACTGCCACTTTTGTGCAGTGGGACCACATGTGCCCTCATTCAGTCCTCTGGAACCACACCCGTGTTGAGCGACTCCGTGAACAGGGCTGCCAAAGGTGCTGCCAGTTCCTTCCCAGCTCCCTTAATATCCTCAAGTGGATGCCATCTGGCTCTATGGCCTTATCCACCTTAGCTTTGTGAGTTCTTCCAGAACTCCTACACTGAGAATGGACTGGTGTCCACTTCCCCATTGCCTCTGCTACCCATCTGTGGTACTTGACCTCCCCACCCTAGAGAATACTGAGCAGAAGTATTTGTTCAGTATTTCAGCCTTGTCCAGATCCCCTCTTTACACTCTCCCTCCTCCCTTTGAGCCTCACAATCCCCAGTTTTTCTTCTGCACTGATGTACCTATAAATGCCTTGTCCCCATTTTTCACAGACTGTGCTAAATCCTCCTCTGTCTGCGCTGTAGCTCTCCTAATCACTGTCCCACTTCCCACAGACATTTAAGGTACACCTCCCTGTTCTCCTACCTTTGGGTCCCCTTATATTTCCTGAAACCCAGTCTTTAGCCCTGACTTTGTCCCCACCTCCTTAGAGAACCATAGTGGTTTCCTTCTTCTTTTCTCTTTGGTCACTATCCTAACACATTAGTTTGTTATCTCCACTATGGCTCCTTTCAGTTTCTCCCATTGTTCTTCCACCTCTATTACCTCTCACTTCCCAGGACAGCTTGTATACATCTATCCATTTCAGTGAACTCATGCCTCTAAAATCTAATACTTCTGCTCTTGTGTGGCATACTTGAGTCCATGTTGCCATGCTGAACCACACAATGTGGTGGTCACTGAACCCTAGCTGCCCTTCAACCTGTTTTCTTCTACTCTGTTCCCATTGGTCCATATCAGGTCCAGAATCAACCTGTCCCTAGTTGGTTCATTCACCAGCTGCCTGAATCAACCCTGTGCAGGGATTCTAGGATGGCTGTGCTTCTGACTGAAGTAGCCACCTGGGTGGTCAATCCACATCAACATATTGAAATCCCCAGTGGCAGGATTTCACCTTTAGCTACCATGTTGTGCATGTCCTCCACTAGTTCCCTGTCAACTTCCTCCCCTCTGTGGAGGTCTGTAGATCACCCTGTGCATATTGCTGTTCCATTCCCGGCTCCAGGGTGACCTACATTGCCTCGGCCTCCCCTGCCTTCCCTGAACTTCTGTAGCCTTTATACCATCTCTGATGTACAGGGCCATCCCCACCCTTTTACTTTCCCTGTCCCTCCTGAACAGTGTATAACCTGGTACACTGACTTCCCAGCCATGATCAGCAGAGTACCATATCTCTGTTACTGCTACTATGTCAAGGTCTGCATCTGCCAATAAGGCTTGCAGGTCTGGAAACTTATTTCCTAGGCTACAGGTATTTGTTAACATGACCTTCCATGTTTTACAGTCTGCCCTCCCTCTGTTCCTGTCCTCCTCTCCAGTGTCTTCCCCCCCTGGTTTCCTTTCCTATGTGCTCCTCATGTAGCACTTGTTATACTTTCTGTGTCTACCTGCCCCTCCTGCCTGCTTCAGATGTATCTGTTGGCAACTTATGTTCCTGCACTGATGTTCCCATGGGGTTCCTAAGCCTCCTGCCCCTTTTGGCTCTTCCTTGGCCAGTTTAAATGCTCACAGCTGAAGCATTTCAACTTCTCACTAAGGGCTAAGGTACCTTCTTGGATATACGAGGCCTTCCACCCAACTAGACACCTCCACCATAAATTTATTTTTTCCTTGGGACTATCCTGGCTGCTACATTAGTGGTTGCTGCCACACTGACATGTTATTAAGGTTTTACAGAAACTCACAACTTGGTTAAATACCCATAGCCATTATAAATAGTATAGTATAGTATGCAATTTAACATCCCATGGCATCTCAAACACCATTTTTGGGGTCAAGATGTGCTGACTGAAGAACATGCACTCAAAGTACCCTGGGCACCACCAAGTAGTCTTCAGTACATTTCTCCCAGAAATTCTTGTGACACCTGTACAGGACTCCATTCCTTGTACCGAAAAGGGTCTGTTTACTATGCCAACTTTCAATATCAATAGGCACATCATCTACCATTTTACAAATGCAAATAATCTACCTACACGTGTATCATTCCTTTGTAGAGTTCTCCATTTTGTTTTCATTCAGATTTTCTCCCTAAGCCCAGGCAGAGGCTTCATCCATCAAAGGAGGGACTCTCTCTCAGGTTCCACCTTTCCCGTGCTTGATCCCTGTAATTCCCCACAGATTATCCCCACAGCAGGGCCAGGAAGGAGGCACCCCTCCCGGAGACCCAATCCAGAAGCCAGGGGTTGGCCCTTGGGTATGGCCGACCATCATGAAGCCCTGCCAGGCTCCTTTTTTCCTCCTGTTTTCTCCCATCCCTCCCCACCAATGTGATTATGTCGGAGCAAGCCTCCTGACCCATATTGCCCTCAGCCACCACCAGAGGGCAATCAGTGCAGTCAGGATAACCCTCCTTGAGAGAGAAGAGCAGTCCTCCATATGCTCAATCTCCTCCCCTTCTGACCCTCTGTGGCCTGAGCTCATTCTCGAACATGGTCGCCGGCATGGCATGAGGTGTAGCGACCAGACTCAACTTCCAGCACAACTGGGCTGGCTGAAGGCATCTACATTTGAATGTCAGTTTTAGTTTTGGGGCATTAAACCCTCAGTCCCTTCTGGTTTCAAAGGACCACTGCTTCTTCATACTTCCAATCTGTCGAACTTCCAGGACTCTTCTGGACACTGGCATCCAAGTCCTGAAAATGTTCACATAGCTAACTTCTCCCTCTCTCTGTCTCTGTCTCTGTCTCTCTCTCTCTCTCTCTCTCTCCCTCCATTCAGGTTCTATCAGATCAGGCAACTGTATCTGTACTCTCTGAACCTCCAACTCTGGCAGCTCCACTATTTCCCAGCAGCACATCAACCTGCAGGGACATACCACGGAACTGTCAATCTAGGATATTGTTGTCATTCTCCTCAGCAGAATCAGGTGGCACTGTTCCTTTCCCATCAGCCTATTAGTTCCTAAACAGTGTTTGATTAGCTGTCACAGCATTTATCTGCTCCAATGTCTTGATTATTGCTCTGCCAAAGAACATTATTCCTCAGTCTCTAGCCACTGTTGAGTCAGCCACTGCACCATCTTGGAGAGACTCATCAGCATCTTTCTCTCAGGCAGCACCTCATCTGGGTCAGTCAGCCATTTGGATGCCACCAACTCCACCATGGACTTCTCATTCTCTGCACAGTTACCACAGGATCAGTCATTTTGCCTGCAAACTGTTCTGACTTTCAGCTCTAGTTACTTCCTGCATGACTCTCTTCCTTCAAACCTATTTATTTCAGTTGGCTTTTCCGATCCAAATAATAGTTAACTTCTATGAATCTGAATCTGAGTGTTTTAATTATGTGACAGTTACTTTTATTATTAAGAGTATTTTATTGTTTGATCTCACTCTGTTTATTACTGTGCTTTGTTTTACTGTTTTTATTGTACAGCGCTGTGATCTATTCAAACAGTGCCTAAAAATAAACTTGACTTGGCTTGACTTCAGTATCAGCAAATCTAGTACCTGATCAGCCACATGTCCCCTGTTAAAGTGTTTTCTGGCCTCCTACTTCTGACATCAAATATCTCAGGATTCAGTTTACGGAAGGCAGCAGGAGTAAAAAATACGGTGCAAAACACTCTGAGGTGTTGTTTTAGTGCCAGTAATGTACAGATAATATTTTTGGATGCAGGCTTCTGTCAGAATACCGCTAAGAAATAATAAAGAGGAAGGGCTGGGAGCTTAGCTAGGAGACTGCTCACTACATCACTGCAGGTGGACTTATATACCAGCCTTACAATGCCCTCTGGAGACCAGGAACTTACCCCATCACACAGTAAGGCCACCCCTGCAAATATCCCTGGATTTCTCCAAGTTCCCATGCAGTCTGAGTAACCACACACTTGGGCCTCTACAACTTCTCAAAGTCTGAGTCCTCTCCCTTGGTGAATTCTAGGTGAGCAGCCTCTAGGAATCAGTAGAGGCGGACCTGACCTTTGGAGGTCCATGGCCAATCTAAGGCCTCAGTGATTCCTCCTTCTTCTTCTCCTCAGGCTTTACATTACTTTCAGCCTGAGTTCCACCTAAGCTTGAATCACTTTCATCCCTTTGGGTAACCAGAACTCAATAATTCAGCACTGGCATACCCCTCCCACTTTGGATGGCTGCTCCTCTGGCTCCACATTGCTTCTCACTGAGTCTCCTCTCTGCTCCTTATCATAGAGTAAACTGACTGTAGGTTACCTGAGCAGCCCTTATGTACTGCCTCAGGTGTCATGTGATCTTCCAGTGTTATATAAAACAAACAATTAGAGGAATACTAGGTTTGCAATTCTCACAGCTGCATTCCTCTAAAAGAGATATCTTTAGGGGCAATTGCTGGACAATGATAAACCCCTTCCATAAGCATAAGCAGAAGAAAATACATTTATACAGAAAAATCCTTTTCAGGAAGTTCCTCTCTGTAGTATAGTCACTTCCTGGGAGGACAAGATCAAGCTATCCCTATATACTAATGGAATTATGGGTCAGCCCTTCCTCTGAGGAACAGCTTCCTAAAATGCCTGCATCTTCAGCAGGAGCATGCACCCAGGAGTTTCTAAACTCCCAGATTCCAGGTAAAACTCCATTTAAAAAGAATATATTCTTCTACAGAAAAACCTAACCCTTTTTAACTGTTATACTATGTAGTGTTATATATATATATTGTTTTACATGTCTCTTTTCTAAAGCTATCAAATAATTTCTTGTGGCATGTTTTATTTAAACTCTATCTTATACTTGTATTGAGGATGTGGGACTGCCTCCTCCCATTAGTAACCAAACTGCCAAGCTCACACTCAGAGTTTCTGTTGCAGCAAAGAGAGTTGTATTCATTTTTAAAGTTTTGCTCTTACTTAACAATAAAAAACAATCTTCATGCCATGCTTGCTTTGATGGTCTTTGCAGACCAACCTGTCTGCCACATTCTTGGGGAGCTGTCACAGAACATAGAAGAAAAGTAGGAAGTTTAAAGAAGAAGAAGAAGATAATGAAGAAGAAGCAGAAATATAGAAACATAGACTTTAATGGCAGATAAGGACCACTTGGCCCACCCAGGCTGCCCATTTCCTATCTTCTGGAGAAGAAGAAGAGGAGGAAGACAAAGAGGAAGAAGGAGAAGAAGAAGAAGAAACAACAACAACCCTAATAGTGACTACTGTAGCTGGCAAGGCACAGAGAAATACCAAAGGACAGAATGTGATGCATAACAGACTGACATAGAGGAAATAAAAGTAAATACAAGTTAATTTTACTTCTAGGGATTACTTTAATGCCATGGATTTACCAACTTTGGTACTATGGGAACTTTCTCACAGCAGGGCTGCTTTAAACATCACTACAATTTTTAACTGGGATAGGGTCCCTGGATTATTTAAGTATGCGTGTATGTGTTTATCTGTTTATTATTTTCTTTCTTGAAGATCATCCATCTTTACTAATATAATGCTGGTTGTGATTAATCAATAGTATTAAGTTTTGTTTTAACATTAATGTAGTTAACCATGTTATTGTGCAACTTTCAGTTGTGCCAGTACAACTTCCCAATGACAATTTCCTTTGGGCAAGTGTGGCCAGTCCCCATAGCCTCCCTCTTCCTAACCCTACCCATCTCTGACATACCACCCATTTCACCCAATGACAACAGAGAGAATGTTTTGGAATAGAGATGGAGATTGTGTCACAGGATACCATGTATACATTAAGATGATGGGGTGATAAATGGGGAGCTGCTAGACACCAAAAACCTTTATGGTATAAGACAAGGGTGTGTGAGGTTCCAGTGGATAGCAGGAATGGGTGACATGGAGAGAAAGAATCAGAGAGTGTCTGAGTAATGTCACACACATTCTTAAGGTATAAGAACCAAAAGTGAGCAGTTCAAATGGTATTCTTATCTAATTCCCACGAATTATTGCCCACCAACCAAAATCCCGAGACCAAAAAGCCGAAATTGGCAAATCCTTATAGATTAAAAACTCAGCATAATTTCCCGCCTCCCATTACTTCCTGAAAACATATATAACAGAACAAATGTTCTTACACTTGTCTCAGTTGGTTTGTGATGTTGACACTGTCTTGCTAGCCTCCCGTCTTATCTGAGTTGCCACAATGGTCGGATGAACCATAATGTTCTGTACTGAGTGAGTCAGCCAGTGGTTGTGCAACCAGACTCAGTCTATATATTCAGATGGAACAAGCTACTTTGAAGGCAAGAGGCGGCTATGCTGGCAAAGAATATGGTTTGAGGGTATCCATACTAATTCCCGACCGAACAAGTGATACAAAGCAATGAATGCTTGCAAAATTCCTATTGCTTACTGCCCTCACCATGTTTGCCCCATTATCTATGACAAAACGAAAAAACACCACGTACTGAGGGGACACACTCTGCCACTTTTGCCACAGAAATAATAGAAATTAGTAGTGCTGGTAGGCTGCATGTGCAGCGCTATTCATAATGAACTGTCTCCCTGACTTCGCCCCTCTTTACTCCCGCCTCCAGTAAAACATTTAGACATCTGTATGTTTAAAAAAACACAAATCAAGAACGGACTCCATTTTTTCTACATATCACTGAGACAGACAGTACAATTAGAGAAGGTGTAGGAATTTCACTAATAGGAATATCGGCGTTTGGGCAATTCTTTTCGGGAATTAGAGGATTTCAAGCGTCGAAAACAGGTCGGTGGATTTAGTACCTAAATCGCTCAAATACCATGCTATTGTAAGTGTTGCCACTCTTACCACCATAAGAGAGGTCTCAGTCACCTTATTAATGTATTCTTGATTGAGCTTAATCAATATTTTTATAAGGGTCTCAGGAATGCTGAAATATAATTGGTTGTCAGCATTCCAAGAGCCTTATATTAATCTCCTTATTTGCGTGCTTGTAGAACCTGATCACTTGGATACTGATTTATAGAATCAAGGCCCTACTTATATTTGTAACATTCTATGTCTGGAACTGATGGCAACCATTACAGCAAGGCTGGCATTGCCAGGAATTATTTACCCATGTTTGAAAGAAATGTCAAATTAACACTAAAATGTTATTTTTGTTCCTGTTTTTATGGCTGAATTGTGCTAGATGATGGGATACAGCATTTACTAAATTAAATTCTTTTGTAGGACACTCCTTTGAAGTATTGTTGCAAGCTAGACTAAAGAAAGCATCTTGAAATTTGTTTTAGAATAAGAGTCAGCACAGCTATAGAATGAAGATTCACCCACCCCCACATAGCAGACTCACATCCAAAGAACAGATTTGTTTTCCCCTGTCATCAATACTTTCCTGCTGTTTTTGAATAAAAGAGCTGCAGCAGTAATGCAGAATGAAGACCCCTCATCCACCAAATCTCATACAAGTAGTATTACTTTCAACATTACTATCTGGTACTGTTAATGAATGGATGAACCACAGTGTAACTGTAGAATGAGGATCCCCACCTGCTCTCATACTTTCAGAAATAACACCCATATGCTTTGTTATGTATCCTGCCATGATTGCAGCCCAAAAGATGGAAAAAATCAGTCCTCTGAGTCTGCCGAGCTGGCACTGCAGTTGGAAAATGAGAGCGGTGGATGTCATAGGGTAAATTTATATTAAAAAGCCATGCTGTGGCTTATTCAAGTCTTTGATGCTGTGAAATGTAGTTCAGTTTAAATATTATATCTGATAATCCCAAACTTTGGTACTATAGTTATTGCTGTTTTTCCCGAATCGCTACCAGTATTACAGCAGGTGGGCTATTGGTCAGACAGGCTAGCAGGCAGGCATGAGACTTTATTTAACAGCCATGGAGGTTAATTCAGATATATATATAGCCAATAAAATAACTGACCCATACTGAACACAACAACAACACATACATGTTTAATGAGTTGGTGTACTGTAAATGGCAAAGGTGCTGCTTTGGTTTTGTGCTGCTGCTATGAGAGAGAGCACCAGTGAGAAGTTAGGCAGCGTGATCCTTCTTCTAACACCGCACTGTTCAATTGGAAATGCAACTGCTGGCTTCCACCGTGCTGCTGGTGTAATAGCAGGTGCGGGTGGGGTTCCTTTACATCACAGTCCAGCTGCTACTATGACCTGTATGTTATTTATTGGGGTGGCTGTTCTTCAGGGATGGGCATGGGGAGGCAGAGGTACTCAAGAATTCAGAGATGCAAATCTATGTATGAATACAAATCAATTTCCACTGTCAGAGCTTAAATCTCTCTCTGCAGCTCAGATTTCAGAAGTGCCTGTCTTGCAGTGTATCGTACAGTTTCTTGGTGGCATCAGACTGTGTTCTCAGAGTCCACACTTCTGTCTCAACACCAAGCTGCTTGAACTCCTGACTGATCCTCCTCGAATTGTCCCTATCAGTGAATGCCTGGCAGTACTTGTAGTTGGTGAGCCACTCCTCCATCAGGGTAAGGAGCATCAGTGAAAGTAAATAACTGACAGTAATAAATTAACTTTCACTGACATACAGTGAAGCCACCAGGATGAAGCGCAGTGCTGACAGATTCTGCAGTAGAGTTACTGCAGTAAACAATGGAATTTCAATGGCGTTAATCCCTTTTGTCATGCAGTAAACCTGTGACACTGCACTTCATCCTGGCTGACTTATCTATAGCAGCCTGCAGCGTGGCTTTTCTGTGAAGATCCTCACCCTTCTGATCTTTGTAATAATGGCAGAACACTGATGATACTCTTTGATTGCAGGAAAATAAAACCTAACTCCTGCCTTTTCATACAGACAGCCCCTGTTACAGCACAGCTCTATGGAGTAGTTTTTAGAGCCACATTACACCCCATGTTAATCTTGGCAGAGGGACTATTTTATGTTAATAATTAAGAAGATCTGAAGTTAATACAGTGCAACACTGGAAGACTGCAAGAAAATTGAACCCAAGGAAAAGAGGGGCAGAAACATAGAAACATAGACTTTGATGGCAGATAAGGACCGCTTGGCCCATCTAGTCTGCCCATTTTGTGGTCAAATCTACATATGAATGTATGATTACAAATCGATTTCCACTGTCAGAGCTTAAATCTCTCTCTGCAGCTCAGATTTCCAAGAAGTGTCTGTCTTGCAGTGTCTCGTACGGTTTCTTGGTTCTAGGGTGGGGAACAAACCACTTTGGTTCATACCAGAGGTAAGGGAAAGAAGTCAGGGAGAGAAGGAGGTGTTCAGGATATATAAAGCATCTCAGAGGGAGGCAGACAGGAGGTATATAAGGAAAACTGAAAAAAGTGGGAAGGTAATCAGACGGCTAAGACAGAAATGGAGGAGGATATACCAAGGGATACAAAAGGAGACAAGAAGTTCTTCAGATACGTGAGATGGAAGGAAAGGAAGCATGGGATTATGAAGTTCAAGGGAAGGGGCACTGGTGGAAGGAGATATGGAAAAAGCCAATGTCCTGAATGAATACTTCATATCGGTCTTCATTGTGGATGAGGGAAAAGTGCGAAGTTAGAATACGGGGGCTGGGTAGTGAGATGGACTCATGCCCTTAACAGAAGCTAGGGTATTGGAAGAAATAGGTAAGCGCAGACAGACAAGGTGATGGGTCCAGATGGGATTCACCTGAGGGTTATCAAAGAATTAAAACAAGAATTGGCAACACCGCTCACGAGGTTATTTAACCTGTCACTGCTCAAGGGTACGGTTCCTGGGGACTGGAAAAGGGCAGAAATAGTTCCCCACATAGAGGGGAAGAAGGGAGGAGCTGAGAAACTACCACTCTGTTAGCCTTACCTCTGTGGTTGGTAAACTAATAGAGGTGCTTATTAAGGAAAGGCTGATAAAATTTCTGGGCGGGAGGCCATCTGAATGGCAATCAGCATGGATTCACAGTTGATATGTCCTGCCAGACCAACCTGATTGAATTCTTTGACACGGTGATGGAAATATGGGACCAGGGTAGGATGATGGATGTGGCCTACCTGGACTTCAGGAAGGCTTTTGACAGCATCCCCACAGGAGGCTGATAGGCAAGGTAGGCAGCTTAGGGGTGAGGAACAAACTCACAACTGGGTAGAACATTGGTTGGAGGGGAGGACACAGAGGGTTGTGGTGAATATGGTGCACTCAAAGGAAGAGGGGTGATGAGTGGGGTTCCAGGGTCAGTGCTGGGACCCATGCTTTTCAACATATCATTGGGGATGTCACTGAGGGACTAAAGGGAAGGTGTGTCTGTTTGCTAACAACATGAAGCTATGTAGTAAGAGGTTGATATGGTGGATGGGGGAGTGGAGGATATAATGGAGGATCTGGCTAGGCTGGCGGAGTGGTCAGAAAGGTGGCAGCTGCAGTTCAATACAAAAAGTTCAGAATTATGCATATAGGGTATAATAACCCAAAAGTAAAATATCAGCTTGGGGAGGAACTGGAGGTAACAGAACAGGAAAGGGATCTGGGGATCACTATTTCAGACAACCTGAAAGTCTGGAGTCAGTGCGACAGAAGAGCAGCAGGAAAGGCACTCAAAATAATGGCATGCATAGGGAGGGATTCACATGCAGGAGGAGGAAGGTAATCCTGCCACTGTACAAAAACAATGGTCAGATCACATATGGAATATGGAGTCCAGTTCTGGAGGCCATACTTCAGGGAGACAAGGACACGCTGAAAAGGGTCCAGAGGAGAGCAAACAAGATGGTAAGGGGCTGCATGAGAAGTCATATGAGGAGAGCTAGAAGAGCTGGGCCTGTATATGCTGGAGGAGAGAAGGGGGATATGGTGGAGACATTCAATTACTTGAAGGGCATAAATAGGATGATGGTCACAGCATCTTCAGAATGAGCAAGAACAATTCCACTAGATGGCATACCTATAAACTAGAGGGAGAAGATTCAGAGGGTATCAAGGGAGGTTCTTTACTGTGAGAATTAGTGCGGCCATGGGACAGACTACGGAATGGGTGGTGAGTGTGGATACAGTGGACAACTTCAAAAGAGCCTGGGATTCACCGTGGGCCTAACTGGCAAGGGAGGGCATGGAATAGAGGATGGGATCTTCCTGGGGTGGTTCTGGCAGACTGGTTGGGCCATGGGGTCCTTTTCCACAGACAGATTTCTATGATTCTATGATTCTAATTATAATAAAAGCAGTAAGATACTCCCAGGGCTTATGTTAATGTTCAAATTAATCCCCTTGGGTGAGATTGGCACTCGGCTGTGCCTTGTGCCACATTACATCCCCAGTGGGTGATTAACTAGAACATTAACATAACCCTGGTCATAACTTATTGCTTAAATATAGTAATTGTTAAAAAACAATACCCACACATGACAATTTCCACAGTAGATGCTCATGAAACACCTTTACAGAAAAAGAATGACTCATACACATATTTAAGAGTTGCAGAGAGTTTTAGGGGCATTCAGTCAGACTATAATATAACTTTAGTTGACTGCATTTCTAACATGTCTTTTTGTGAAGCATAATGAAGACTTAATTACAATTATTCTCAGTCTCCTAATAGACATTGAATTGGAGCAAAAATGTGCTCAGAATCTTCAATGTCTTCTACAAGGAAAAGTATTACTGAACAGATTAAGAAACATTTGTTTTGATAATTATGCTAAGAGACCTGTATATTATGAAGCAGTTGGATGGAGGAAGTACTGTAATACCAGTATGTTTCTAAAAGAAGCTGAAAAATGAAAGCTGCTACATTTATTAGGACATCAGACCAGATAGGGTGGACACTGAGGAGGGTGGAGAGGTAGCAGTGATCTAGGGAAACTCAAGGGTGGTCTAAACTTGGCAGTTGAGTTCAGTTCACAAGTGCAAGATGATGCACCTAAGCCAAAGGAACCCAGTGATGAGTATTGGGCATGAAGAATGACTGTCAATGAACAGGAAAGGAACCTGAGGTTATCATATCTGATTATCTAAAGGTTGCAGAGCAGTGTGACAAAGCAGTGGGTAGGGCTGGTGGGATGCTAAGTGCTTAGGGAGAGGTATATTCAGCAGGAGGAGGAGGTGGTTTTCCTGATGTATCTCTTGCTAGTGATATACGACCTGGAGTACTGTGTCAAGGTTTGGAGGCCACACCTGAGAATAGACATAGACAGGGTGGAGGCTGTTCAGAAGAAAGCAACTAAAACGGTGCTGGGGTTGAATGAGAAGTCCTTCAAGGAGAGACTGAGGGATCTCAACATGCACACCCTGGAAGAGAGAGGAGTGAAGTGACATGATAGAGACTGACAAATACCTCACAGGGTGAACAAGGTGCAGGAGGAAAGTCTCTTTCTAATAAGAAGCGGCACCAGGACCAGGGGGATGTGATGAAGCTGAAGGGACAATCAAGAGATGTGAGGAAATATTTCTTCACTGAATGGTGGTAGACACCTGGAACAGACTGCCAGTAGAAGAGTTGGAGACAAAAACAATGGATGGCTTCAAGCATGTGGGATAGACATGGGTGTATTAGAAAAAAGCAGGGTGGAGGAAGGTCACCAGAGATCAGTTAGAGTATCGAGGACAGATTACACAGGAACATCTCGCAGACTGGGTGGGAAACCTGTCCTTTTCTGTTAGCAATTCTATGTTTCTATGCTGCTGCCTGGCTGAGACTCCACCTTTGTTATCTAAAGCTATCTATAACTTCCCTAGGCATCTGCAAGCCAGGTCATTAGTACACATTAGTACAATGATGTTTGAGGTCACATTCCTTTCCCACCCTCATGTCTAGTCTCTCTACCTGGTATGCATCCCTCCCAACCAAGGTTCTCGGCGGACACCTTACTACACTATCCCCTGCTCTTCTGTTCCACTTCTCTTCTGTTCCCCACATGATGGAGCCTCCTATCCAAGTGCCTTCCTGGTCCTCACTTTTCCCTTTTACCTGTTTGTCTGACAGCTGAGGATACACAATACCCAATTGTGATAGCCCTATGAGGGAAGGTGAGTAAGAAATCAATATCGCTGACAAAACCAAGATGACCTCTTAATATTGATGTATGCCTTGAATAAGGGAAGCAACTTGTTTGATTAATTGTGTGTGTGTGTGTGTGTGCGTGCTTGAGTGCGTGCGCATGTGCATGCGTCGTGTTCTTGTGCATGCCAGGGTAGGCCTTGAGCAACAAGTGCCTATTTTCAAGAAAACCCAGGCCAATGAACACAAAACAGATTTTTTAAATGTATTTAAAATATGTTTTATAAGGAATGCAAACACTAAGAGAGTCTTGGTGGGCTTGTTTCCAACTGCAGCACTGGGGAGGGTACAGGGGACAGCAGAGGTAATAAATATAGTGACACACAGTGAATATAGAATTTTACATTCACAAATAAAGTATGTTTATAAACATGGGCCCAGATATTCAAAGGAGATGCGCCTGCACAACTGAGTTGTGTTGGCGCATCCCAAATGCGCCCCTGGGCCATATTCAAAGGGGTGATGCACTGTGCAAGTCTGGATGTGCTGCAGCAGAAAGATAATGTGGTGCATCCAGGGTGACGTTCCCTGCATGGCACATCTCTATATTCAGCAGAGATGTCGGACGCCAGCTGCCTACATCGTAGATGTGCCGCGAAAATAGGCATGGAAAAACCATGCCTATGTCATAGCCACCCACAGGCAGGTTGCTGTATTGCACAATGCAATACAGCAGCCCATCCCTGGTGGCTACACCCCCCATCCTGAACACATGCCACACAAAGGGCAGCCTTCCTGGTAGTCCAGTGCCCGCCACCCATCCCCAATCATAAATAATAATATTATTATTTGTACAGAACAATTCTAAAACCAAAGCGCTGTACATTGTTAAAATATATAAAACAACAGAACAAAGGTCTATAAAATACTTGCAGTACAAAATTTGAATGTCAGATAAAATAATCACTAAAAGCTTGCTGAAACAGGTGGGTTTTAAGCCTTCTTTGAAGCTGTCCATAGTACTGCACTCTCGAATCTGATGAGATAGAGAGTTCCACAGGAGGGGCACCATACATAAAGCTCAGGCCCCAGACATTTTCAACTGGACCCTGGGAACCTCTAACAACCTCTCGTCAGTTGAGTGGAGAGAGGATGGCCAGGGCTGTAGGCAGTCAGGATTTCTTGCAGATAGCTCAGACCCAGTCTGTGAGGGCCTTATAGGTCAGAAATCTGACCTTGAAGGTGTTCCACCACTGTACAGGCAGCCAGTGCAGTTTGCACAGCATGGGAGTGATATGATTCAAATGAGGAGTCCCAGTCAACAACCTTGCTGCAGCGTTCTGCACCAGCTGCAAGTGATGGATACCAACCCCGAAGCCCCATGTAGAGGGAGTTGCAGTAGTCTAGGCATGAAATCATGAAGGTGTGGATCACTGTAGGCAGGTCACCAAATGGAACAAGGTGCTTAATTCTGGTGATGTTCCTAAGATAGTAAAAGAAGATTTGACGATGGCCAACACCTGCAAATGCAGTGTCAGCCCATTGTCAAGAACCACCCCAGATCATGCACCTGTTTGGAGGAAGACAGCTGGCACCCCAAGCCAAAGACCAGAAGGTAACCCTGCTACTGACCTCTCTATCCGGTGACCCAGATCCACCACCAACACATCAGTCTTCTCGAATTCAATTTCAGCCAGCTGGATTTCATCCAGTTGTGAATGAATGAATGTAGAGTACACACTGCAAGCCATCCCGTAGTCTAGTGGTCCCCTCCTTCCCTGAACCATGCCCAAATAATATTAATTCCCTGAAACACCCTGGTAGTCTAGTGGCCTCCCCTTCCTTCCCTCATCATACAATGGAATCCCATCCCAGACTTCCCTGGTGGTCTAGTGGACCCTCTACCCCTCTCCCCATCCAAGCATGTCCGACAAGTCGGCAGGCGCTAACCACCCGCACACTGCCACGACTGCCAACCGCCTGGGCTGTCAGTGAATAACAGTGTACAGTACTCCTGTAAGGCAATTGGTAGACACTGTCGATCAATCGGTTTGCAGTGTGTACTCTACACATTCATTCACAACTTTGTGAATGACACGAAGTTAGTGAATGGAAGTACAGTACACACTGCAAGCTTATTGGTTGACAGTGTCGACCAATGGCCTTACAGGAGTACTGTACACTGTCATTCACGACAGCTCAGTCGGCGTGCAGCCGTGGCAGTGTGGTGGACACTGCGTTCACCAAATCAGACATGCTGGAAGGGAAGCAGGGTGGGGGTCCTCAGGTGGAGTGGGAGGAGGGTCCACTAGGTCACCAGGGAAGGCTGGGGATGGATTCCATTATATGATTGGGGAATGGAGTTGGGGCCACTAGACTACCAGGGTGTTTCGAGGAATTATCATTATTTGGACATGGTTTGGGGAAGGGAGGGGACATCTAGACTACCAGAGTATGTGGTGGGATGCTTACATGACAACAAGGAAGTTGTGGGGCACCAGCACATTCTGATGAGCATATCCCTGCTACAGACGCAGAAAGTGGTGTGATGAAGGCATGCAAATGGCCCCATTGCATCCTGCATGGCTAATAGCCCCATTTGCATATCACTGTCTGAATATCTATATGAATATATGGCGCCAGCGCATCCCGAGATGTGCCACTTATCCCCATTCAGGTATTCAGACTGCACCGGGATGCGCCAGCACATCTTTGGTGGCCCGCTTTGCACCGCCTGCATCTTTTGTTATATTCAGTTGGGATGTGCGATCGTTCATCCCATTTGGAGTATGCCACTGTTGAGCTCCAATGAAACTCAGTTGAGCGGATGTTGGCACTCATACCTATTCGTGCGCAGTTTGGAAAAATCCTGCCATAGTGAAGCACAAGACAGAATTTACATGAAAGAAACAGGTATATGGAAAACATAAAGTACAGTACCATCCATGACAAAAATACAAATAGAATGAGAATATGCAGCAGGACTATATCATACACATGAAACACAATGACATAACTTGGCATTTAGTAATAAAGTTTTAATACAGTGTTTAAAGCCAGCTTTGTGAGAGCAGACCATAAGCCAAAATGAATTAGATTTCACATTTTAGCAGCATAAAGTAAAAGACCTTTGTCCAAGTGACATTTCCATGAAAGGGAGTGAGAGGTTGTGGCAGCCATTACTCCTGGTTGAGTGAGTGCTATCTGTGACAGTTAACATATTTATAGCAAAGGAGAACCAAGCCATTTAACATTTTGGCAACAGCATCAGCTCAGTTATGTTGACTGGCCTTAATTCATGATGTAGCCAGTTAGAGAGGGAGTACCTGTACAATTAACAGTGTTGCTACAAGTATTAGTATCCAGCTTAAATCAACAGATTCAATTTTGTACAGTAGTGTCTTCATTCTTCATAGGATTTGTAGAGTACCCTGCAGCACCATAGTCAGGGCAGTAGAAGGTTTTAGGCTACCAAACTTGTGGTTTCACTAGTAAAATTCATTTTAGTTCTATATAACAGTTCCAGCCACATGTTCAGAATTCTGGGCAGGTAGTCCACATGGCCTACAAAGGACAGTGATTTATCAAAAGACAAACCCATGTCTTTGAAATGTTTAACAGGTTCAATTTACTGGTTATCCAGATAAACGATTTCCAGGAGGAGGGTGTCCTGTCAATTTTGTGTTTGAGCCAACAATCATAGACTTGTTCTTTTGGTATGTAATGCAAAGGTATTTTAATAATCCTTCAAACTTTGTCAAACTCCCTTTGAAGATTAACAGAGACTGCAATTAGGTGGGGTCTTAGTGCATATGACTGCATCCTCAGCATACTATACAAAAGGACTTGGCTTTCAGTGTTGTAAGCAAGAATGACCCAGGTTATGTTGAAACACCCAAATTTGCAAACCGAAAATGTGGAAGGCAGCCTAATTTCTTTTTCACTAGCACAAGATCAAATCTTAATCCCGATTTATGAGACCTCACATATTGGCATGAGGTTTCAGTTAAGAATTAAAACACAAGAAAAGAAAAAACCTTTCTATACCACACCAGCAAAGATATCACTTGTTTGTTGAACTGCCTAGACAGAAAACAGGCAATTAGCAAGTAATTAAACAGCAGGCTCATTCAAATACATTGGTACCAGTACTGTTATATTTAGAAAGCCATTGTGTTAGTTGCTATCCATGACACTCAGACATTACCTCTTGGGTTCCCAACCCACCTGATAGGCTAGTGATGCACAAGTGACCAAGATCAAATTTCTGCAGTACACCTTGGTCCCAGGAGTCCCCTTTCCTCAGTTCAGCCTTTGCATCAGAGAGGCTATCAGTACACCAGGAGTCCCTGTTCAGCTAATTAACTAAGGTAGGCCAAAAGCCTGTGAAATCTCCTCAAGGTTTTTAATTGTTTGGAATGCATTGTTAAAAGGAAATCTATAGTGCCATGCTATGCAAAAGGCTTAGCTCTTTTTTTTTGGCACCACTGTGGTCTGTGTTGTTGGCTATTTAGGTTGTGGGACTAATTAATTGACCTATGTCTGTTAGGTCTTATTATGCTCTTTTGCTGTTTTAAATGGTATTCATTTTAATGCTGTAAGTTGTGAATCTCTTTATAGCCTGTTTTATAACTAAAGCCTGCTTTTTCTGTGTGCATGGTCCAAGGATCGCTAATTCAGCCGTTTTTGGCTGTTAAGTATTTGTGATATCGCTAAACAGTTTGAAGAAATCCATACAATTTATCACAGTATTGCAGTGTCAGCTTCAGTCACTGTAGAGCCTAACCTCAGTGCAAGCGTGATCCCTCGTGGTGCTCTCCTCGCTCTACACACTTGAAACAGGGATTTAAAATCACTGCAGTTCTCGAGCACTCTGCAGCTTCGGTATGCCTCTCCCAAGTGGAATGCTCGTGGCTGCATGGGTCACTTGTCTAATTAAACGCACACAAGAAGCGCTTACAGCCCCAGTCTCCCCTCACAAGCGGGATCCATGGGCCTGGGCAAGAACAAAGCTGATCGCCGCTCCCGTGGTCTCTCCTCTCTAGCAGAGACCACGTGGGGCTAACAAGCAACTCCAGAAAGTCCCCTAGTGAGCGGACTAAACGGCAGCAACAGGGAATCTCCCGAGGCAGTCCCCATTTCAGCGACCACTCATGAAGCCGCAGTTACCTCAGGAACAAGCAGTCTTTCTGTTCTCTGACATAACAAATGCTTCAGGCACCTCATGGCAGTGGCCTGTGGGCATACTATGGAATCTTCGTGTACCTTGTAGCGCCATTTTGGATTGCATTCAAATCATCAGGCTCACTTCTCCATATTTAAAATCATACTTTGACTGGAGAAAAGAATAAAACAAAATATAGCAGGAGGCATCTAGCAGTGGATTCGCCACCATTTTAGTAGGATGGCTTCATCTTCCCAGGGCCACCATCTTAGGTGGGGAGACCTCCTTTTCCTAAGAGGGTTAGCCACCATTTTGATTAAGAAAAGCATAGCCACCATTTTATTTAGTAAAACCATGCATCACTAAACTCACTGCATTTGTTCTTTGTTCTCCACCTTTGATCCTTTAGACAGAACCATAACTTATTTGTTTTGGCTCAAAGTGTGCTATGATATTAAAGGGACAGTTTATTTAATTATTTCACCCTTTACAAAAAATAATTTTCCTGGGGACAATGAATTGAATCACTGGAAGCCCACTCGAGCACCATGGTTTATATGAGGAAATTAGTTTTCTCCCATCTGTGTACGCCAAGCATTTATTAGGTATGCCTAATGAGCCAAAAGTCCTGCCATTTCTCATATTCTGATACCTTTGCAGGTAACTTCCCTCGAATATGTGTTCTTTCTAACACTCTTCCTCTCTGTCCTTCTGTCATCCCAGATGGTGAAGGCAAAGAAATGCACTTCCTGTAGTGCCACCCTTCTGCCCACAACCGGGTCCACAATGCCCCACCTGCGAACACATGGATGAGGAGTTAGCAGTGAGCAGGCCCCAGCACAAACCTTGATACCCAGGGACACAACACATTGGCCTGGATGGATCCAGGGGCCTTCTCATCCAGACCCAGCAAACAATGGTCGCCATAATGGAGAGTCAGCAGAACCCCATGCTTAAGGTGATGGAGAAGTTGGAGTCGCTAACCAAGGCTAGGCCTCTACCAACATCTATGCCATCACCAAACCCAGCCCAACCCATTCCTCAACTGGACATCAACGAGCGCAGCTCCCCCAATCCAGCAGATGAGGACCACAGAGTTGCTCCAGAAGATGTGGAGAACATAGAGTCGGGTGCGATGACATGGAGATCGTATCAGATTGCCCCTCATTGACATCTAAACTCTGCTCCTTTGACCTGGTTCCAGGGCTAATGAGGGCCATCAAATCCACAATGGGGTTCAACACAGAGCTACAAAGCCAGAGTCCAAGCTTGATCCCATGATCCAGCAAAATCAGCAGGTCAAGGATACCTTTCCAAGCTGTCCAGCCATTGATGACATAATATCAAAAGAATGGGAGCCCTCAAAACCAGGTGAACTGTCTGAGAAAGGAACATGGGCAGAATGTATCTGATACAGCAGGAAAGGCCACATGTGGTGCACAGCGCCTGGCATAGACCCCCAAATTGCGGCACTAAGTAAGAAAACAGTGCTGCCATGCGGCACTATCTCACCAAGGATCCACTGACAAGAAAGTGGAAGACATATTAAAAAGCTGTTCGAGATCATAGGAATGGCAACCAAAGCAGCAGTGTCAGCAGTTTACTCTGCCAGAGCTCAAATTCGCTGGCTGGAAGAAATATTGGAAAAACTGACCCCAAGTCCAGAGAAGCAGAACTTTTAGAATGCACTCTGGATACAGCAAAATATCTGAGGACATGGCTGTAGACATTCTAAAACTGGAAGCCAGAGCAGGGGCCCTAACAAACAGGGCTAGGCAGACCTTATGGCTAAAACTCTGGGAAGTGGACTATGAATCAAAACTCTGTTGCAAAATCTACCCTGAAGGAAGCAATCTCTTTGGGGAAGGCTTAAAGGAGTTCCTCAAACAAAAGAGGAAGGAAAAGACCTTGCAAAGGACAAGCAGAGAACCCTTACCTACCGTCCAATCAAGCGTAGGTTTTGGGGAATGGAAGATTCCAAAAGAACAGAAAGCAAACATACACTAACAACTCCTTTGAAGGAAGGGCCACTATGTTAATTTCAGAAGCCACGCAAGGTGCTGTCTCCTCCTTCAGAGGCAGAAATCCCAGATTCGGAGGCAGAGGCAGCAAGCCAAAACAATTTTGACTACCACCCTCTGGCCGCCCCTTTCAGCCCATAACACTGTTACCTGCCAGTGGGGCAAAGACTGTCATTGTTCCTCCAACAGTCACAGCAAACAACCTCCGACAAGTGGGTCCTAGAGATCATATCTCGGGGATATGCTATAGAGTTTTCGAAGAAGCCTTGCAGAGACAGGTGGTGTTATCACCCATCTCAAAGAAAAAGCCACAGCCCACGAGGTTCAGGAAGTTCTCTGGGACCTGCTCAAGAACAGGGCAATCCAAGTTGTGCCCAATGATGAGGGTGGGCATGGGGTCTATTCCATCTTTTCCAAGTACTGAAGAACGGGACCTCAGGCCAATTCTAGACCTAAAATTCTTGAACAAATTCATAACTACCCCGAAGTTCGAGATGGAAACCCACAGAACCACGCTGAGGAGCATCCAGGTAGATGATACACTCACGTCTGTGGACCTGAAGGATGCATACATCCACATCCCTATCAGACACAGTCACCAACAGTTCCTCCAGTTTCACATACTGGGCTAACATTTTCAATATCAGGCCCTATCCTTCGGTCTCACATCAGCACCAAGGGTGTTTACAAAGTATCCATCATCCTGACAGCTCAGTTATGGGAGAAGGCATGGACATTATCCCATATCTAGATGATTGGCTGATAAGATCCACTCCAGTGAACAATCCAGGAAGACACAGACCTAGTGCTGACTGCCCTTTCGCCAGCACTGCTGGGTGGTCAATTCTGGCAAAAGTTCATTACACCCTCTCAACTCACCATACCTCAGAGCAGAGATAAATATGGCTGAGGGAATGGCGAGGCCATTATGCAAGCGAATAGACATGATCATCGTGACTGGTTCAGTCTCTTCGGGCCAACTGCTAACCAACGATGGGTCAAACAGCACAGGTCCTGGGATGCATGGCATCATGCAATGACCTAGTCCCATGGGCGAGATGGAACATGCGCCTTTACAGAACTGTATTCTGCAGCAAGGTTCCCTCGGAGGACAACCTCAACACGAAGGAGTCCTACCACACTCAGTCAGGGAATCATTGAGATGGTGGATACATCGCCCACATCTCCTGAGGGTGTCCCATTAGAGTTGTCATATCAAGTGTCACTGGAGACTGATGCCAGCCTGTCAGGCTAGGAAGCATGCATGGGCACGCACCGCTCAAGGCCAGTGGGCAACGGCAGAGGCCAGGCTGTCTATCAACATCCTAGAGATGAGGGTGGTTCTTCATGCTCTGAAAGCATTCCAGGAAATATCTCGGAAATCAGTCCTAGTAAAGTCTGACAACAAGGTCACAGTGGTGTACATAGCCAAGCAAGGTGGAACTGCAGCAAGGCAATGAGCAGGGAAGCAGCCATAGTGCTAAACTGGACCCAGGCAAATCTGTCCCACATTCATGCCTTCCATCTGGCAGGAAAGCTGAACATCAGGCAGACTGGCTCAGCAGACATCAAGTGCAACCAGGAGAGTGACAGCTCCACACCGACTTGTTCAATTTGATTCAGAGCAGGTGGGGCCACACTCCAATTGATCTAATGGCATCCAGATCGAATGCCCAAGTCACCGCTTACTTCTCCAGATTCAGGGAGAGGCAGTCACTAGGAACGGATGCCTTATCCCAGACGTGGGATCAGGATCATTCCTATGTCTTCCCACCAATTCCCTGATCCCACAGGTGCTAACAAATATCAGACTATCTTGGAGACTGATGATCCTGGTCACTCCATATTGGCCATGGAGGGCATGGTTTGCCTCAGCAATAGCCATGAGTCTGGATTGATGGCCCCTCCCTTTCTGAACAGATATGCTGTTGCAGGGTCCAATGATGCACCCAGCACCCACACCCTAAAGTTATCAGCCTGGCTCCTGAAAGGCAAAGAATGTTAACCGCTGGGTATCACGAATCCATTATCTCAACCATTCTGCAGTCCAGGAAATCATCTACCATGACCACCTCGGTAGGCAGTGGAACATTTACAAAATGGTGCAAGGCGACACACATTCATCCGCTGCAAGCTGACATGTCCCTGATACTGCTGTTCTTACAACAGGGACTGGACAAGGGCTATCCCCTCTTGCTCACGAGTCCAACTGTCAGCCTAGAGCAGCCAGAGAAAACATGGGCCTACACAGCCTGGAGACCATCTGGACACCATCAGATTTCTCAGGGCTGCAGAAGCCATTCAGCCATGCTTATGAGCACCAGTGGCTCCTTGGGACCTTCCAATGGTACTGGAGTTTCTAGGGAAGCACCATTCGAGCCCTCACAGCAGTCAGAACTTTACTGGTTGGGTCTAAAGACCTGCTTCCTGGTGGCCATTTAAACACCCGCAGGATTAGTGAGTTAGAGCACTCTCTTGTAAAGAGCCATACACCATCTTCACAGCAGAAGGGGTGTCTCGAAAACAGTTCCAGCCTTCTGCCCCAAGGTCATGTCCACATTCCATAGGGAACAATCCGTGGAACTGCCAACCTTACACTCAGCCACCTCAGGAGAGATAAGGGCTCACCATCTCCTGGATGTAGGTAGCACGGTAAAACAATATATCACTAAGACACAACTGATTCACCGATCAGAGAGGCTCTTTGTTATAGCGAAGGTCACAGATAGAGAATGGCAGCATCCAAGACCACCATCACCAGCTGGTTAAAAAGACAATGCAAGAGGCATACAAATCAAAGAGCCTCCCTCCACCGGAGGGAATAAGGCCCACTCCACAAGGGCAGTGGCCACATCCCGGCAGAAAGAGCTAATGTGACATCTGCAGGGCAGCAACTTGGACTTCAGTACATACCTTCATGAGACATTACAGACTTGAGTCACTATATAGACAACTGATTTTGCCAATCAAGTCTTATCCACAGCGTGCCACAACAGCTTGCTTTCTGATCGCCCTGTCCCACCCTGAAGGATTGGTGAACTGCTTTATTAAGTAACCCAAGAGGTAATGTCTGGAGTGTCATGGATAGCAACTAACACAATGGATGTTTACTCACCTGGTAAAGGTGATTGTGTTGTAGCATCCACACACCCATGGCCCTCCCTTCAGGCCGATCACAGCAGCAATATCACATGCTAGCATACTTTAAGTAATCTGAACTTTATATAGTGATATGTATCTAAAGGATATTGTCGGTACCCTATGGGGCCAAGTCTAGAATTGTACAGAGAGGGAATAAATTCAAGGTGGTGGAAAATCCGTTCTCAGAACTCCAGTCTGTTCATGTGAGTGGGTTTGTAGTAAGGGAATTACAGGAAGGAATGTTTTCTCGTTTGACAGAGGTTGTATTGTTTTTTAGCTATGGAAGATTCGAACTGAGGAAAGGGGACTCCTGGAACCAAGGTGTACTGCGAAATTTGATCTGGGTCACATGTGCATTACTAGCCTATTAGGTGGGTTGGGAACCCAAGAGGTAATGTCTGGAGTGGCATGGATGCAACTAACACAATCACCTTTACCAGGTGAGTAAACACCCATTACATTAGTGACAATCATTTTCCTTCCCAACGTCACTCCTTGTAGGATGGAAGGAGTGGTGGATGGAAGAGACAGTAGGAGTGGATAAAAAATAAGTAGAAAAAGGAAAAATAAATCTAGTGGTTTGGAAACATGAGATCTTGGCTCAACTTATAAGGATGTATATAATTAAAACATTGTTGCTTCCTTGTTTCACGTATCTTAGTTACATTTTTCCACCCCCATTCCTTGAAACTCTGCTACCTAGTCTCTTTTCCAAGGTCTTTGGGGCTCCCGATTGAACCCCATTAAAGGGAGGTCACATACCTGACTCAGGAACAGGGTTGGCCTTAATATGGTGAACCACATAGCATTTTATTTTAGTATATTTTCTATAGCACTTTTACCCCAGTTTTTCATGGTGCCTCTTACCAGTGAGTC
The DNA here is from genome assembly GCA_016271365.2 of Neoceratodus forsteri. NCBI lineage: Eukaryota > Metazoa > Chordata > Ceratodontiformes > Ceratodontidae > Neoceratodus > Neoceratodus forsteri. Next base: position 1,104,262,315 of record CM057458.1, on the reverse strand, counting down.
TCTTTACTTGAAAACTGGCTCTTGCCTTTATAGCTTTCTTGTCTACTAGTGGGATCCAGTCCCTGGGCAGCAATATGACTGTGTTCTTCCCTCATATGAAATTTGCAGTAAGAAATCTGCTTCTCTGGAATATATTTTTGCTGATTGTACTCAACTGCAGAGAATACATTTATATTTTTCCATTCTAGCTTTAAATTTCTCACCACCTGTAGAATGTAAGTTTTGCCATCCAATAAAGTTGATCTGGCTCTTCCTCAACTTACCAACAAAACATTCCATATTATATGTGGGACAGCCTATGGTTTAGCATCCATGGAAATAAACTGTTAAGAATTATTTAAAACACAAATCTTTGGCAGATAGAATGTGCAAAAGACATACTTATTCCAAGATTTTGGAGACACAAACCCATTTTTGTTTGATTGCCCTTAGTCGTGCATTTTGAATTCAAGAAAGAAACAGGTGGCACTGTCCAGTTTTCTGCTGTTACTTACTAGATTATAGTTTGGGGCATTTTCCCACCAAGTTAAAACTTTTTCTCTATGTATATTACAGGTTTGCTTTGCTATTTGCAAGTATTACTTGTGGCAAAGTGCGCTGTGCTTTCACCCTTCAATAGAAACTTATTTCCCTCAAACCATTGCAGATACGGTGCATGCCTCTCCACATTGTTTGTACTAGAATGACAAGAAGCCTCTTTCAGCTTTGTCTTTTGGAAGTTGTGGACTGGTTTTCTTGATTTTGTCATTATTTTCATTCCTGAAACTGATGCAACATATCTGTGTTTTCTGCTGACTGCTACATTTTGCTACTGAATTCTCCTACCCTTATTACATGTTTAAAGTGATTTATGAAGTTCCACAAATGCCTTTTTCACCTAGTATGTCATTCCACTAATGCTTCAGTTATTGAAGCTGCAATTTGTTTTGTAAAAATATATGTCAGTCATTTTTATTATGTTTTATCGGTGCTTTTTCTGCCTGCCCTCAGTTTTCTGTAAAGTGCCACCCCCAAGAATGATGTCATGCAATTGAGCTGTCAATGTTTTACATACAGCAACAAGGAAGTTTGGGTAAATTATAAAGTTGACTTAAATGTTCCTTACTGAGAGGTACAGTCTCTTATTTTGGTAGTGATGACTGCAGCATAGCACCGACTATGTCAATATACATAGCAAGGCATTGTGGGTACAATAAGAAGCTGTTTTCCAATTTCCTTACTGTGAGGTGCAGCCTCATATTTCTGTAGGCTTCAACAATATAAGCTCTCATATCTTTATTTTCAAAGCAAGACATTGTGTATACATTATCTGGCTGACAAGATTTCTTTACTGAGAGATGTAGCCTCCTACTTTTGTAGTGAGCACAGAAATATAATAGCCTGTATACCAATTTACATAGTGAGGCATTTTGGGTACAGCTGAGTTTTCTATCTCCTAATCAAAGTGCAGTCTCCTATTTCGTGGTGTTTACAATAGTTCAATCTTAGAAATGTTTCTGGAAAATGTTTTTGTGATGCTTGTAGGCCAAAAAGATCATTTGCCATTCTATGAGATGTTGTTTCACTTTTACTGCCTGCTGGTGAAGTGACAGATCTGAAGTAAATGCTGCTGTCAGAATGTGGGAGTGTGATGATACTTTTCTGTGTTTATGTTATAGGGCCTATATGGCCATTAGAAGTTCAGAGTATAATTATAAGTTAATGATTACAGGGCTATGAGCTGCTTTCAGCCAATCAAATCACTAGTAGTTTTACACATGTTATAATACTAGATACAGCTACTTGCAAACAATGTAAAGAGTCAGCAAAAAGGACAGTGTCCCATAAAACCTTTGTTTCCATGCATAATGCCATGGTTGGGGATTGCAGCACTGAGAAAAAAAAGGATAGGGTTATGAAAATGAAGCAGAGCACAGAAATAAAAGGATTTTTCCATGGAAACAGCACTTTCTGGCAGTTTGAATGGTAGGAGACTGATCCACAACTCCTACAGGTTACTACTCCCATTTGCTGCGGCAAGCGTCCATAAATCACTTTAACAAAGGGATTATGGAACTTTACGGAGTTTTCTTTTGGAGGGGCATGTTTGTTTCTTTTTGGGGTTTGGGCATGTTTCATGACTTTGGATTACTTGTTTAAAGATCATATGCAAAGGTTTTGCATATTGATAGTAAAGCTTGAATTCAAGTTCTGTGTCATGATTAGAGTTTCCTGAAAATGTGTGCTGTTTGGTTTTGTGGTTTTCTTTAAATCAGCATTTGTTAACTTGCTCTACAGTGGCTGAAAACAGTGGAGTTATTTCTGTCTCTCACAGTCAGGCTTGGAGAGCAATGACATCATCTTGAATACTGTAGCCTGCTGCTTCAGATTCCCAATCACAGCAGGCTGCAGAGTTAATGGTTTGCTCACCAGGTTTCTTACAAACTCAGGCTGTGGTTTGTGCTTAGATAGGTTAGCTTAAAATCTACAATTCCATCTTATAAAAAGTTGACCATTTGAGTTTCAGTGTTGAATTGAAGTAGTGAAAATCTTTCTCTGTGAGAGATCAGCTTGTCTGTATCACAGCTCTCATTTTTTTCTCATCGAAACTGATTTTTCTAACTAATTAACACAGGGTTGTTTAGTGAATACAAAAAATCTAAATTTTGCTCATTCATAGAAATAATTTGTCTATAATGTAGCCTTCATAAATACATTCATGTAAGACTTTTTATGTCAGATTGACAAACAGATGCCTGTCACACACTTCTATTTCAAGCATATGCACTGTCTGAACTCACAAATTTCAGTTCTTTGGTGGTTTCTGTGTGAAAAAACATCATGTGTGTGTATAAAAGAAACACTATATGGCATCCCGATGTACCATGTCTCTTCCCACATTTTTGGTACAGCTGTGCCAAAATAACTTTGCCATAACTGCACCTGATTTTAGTATATTGAGTGCAGTTATGACACTTTCACTTTTGGTAGCAAGCTCTGTGAAAAGGTACCGGGATTGTTGTAAGCTAGACCATCAAAAGCTGGTGTAACTTGAAACAATCAGCACACAGGATGGAAATCCGATTACCAGTCCCAGGAGAATACCACACAGCCCCATGTGCCAAAATGATCAGCATACCTTGGCCTCGCTGCATTCTCAGAGTTTTGAAAATCCAGCCAAAGCAGTTTACAATAGCAAAGTATAGTAGATATATCAGTATAGATTAGAAGATTGACTAGCAAAGAAAATATTTAAAAAAAGTCTAACAGAAAAAAATAAATGCATTTTGGATTTCAGGCCTACTCAAAAAATCCAGGTTCCAAACCTGACCTGAAGTTGTAACCCTATAATGTCCACAGTGCACACATAGAATAGATTATTGACAGAGAAGCTAAACAAGATATGCACCAAGATAGACTCTGTGGGATGCCAATAACAGGCTACTTAAATGAAGAAAAGACATTGTTGCTTTTTACTCTAGATTCCCTGTCAGTTAAATAGTCAGTTAAATAATCAGTGAACCACTCAACAATGTCATAAGGTGGGGGATAATTCCACTAGTCTATTCAATTGGAATCTATGGTTAGCCAGAAAATAATATCAAGACTAGTAGAGTTGACCCCTCAGGGCCTCCCTTTCTATTTTAAGACAATCACCATGACAGAGGCCAAAAGTATCTGCAATGAGTGTTAGACAGATCAAGGTGCAGCAGTGACTCCTTGATCTCAAACTTACAAATCTAATACTTGAAGCTGTTCTATCTCCACTGACTAAGCTACTAAATCTGTCACTATGCCTTGATCAGTTCCACAGAGGTGGAAGGCAACTGTGGTTACTCCTGTTCACAAAAGTGGTTATCGAGCCCAGCACACCAACTACCACCCTATATCAACCCCCGAAGGCATTGGAGTGGATCGTGGCTGACCAACTAACCGAGTAACTTGAGAAATACCAAATCCAATGTCACAACAACATGGATTTCATGAAGCACAGAGTACCACCACTGGCTGCTAGAATACACCGGTTTCACAATAAAGCACTTGATTGAGTCACCTAGTGGAGGCAATATACATCGACCTCACTAAAGCCTTTCCATGGTCAACCAAATCATATTGCTAGACACACTCTCTTCCACCGGACTCTCTTATGATGATGTGGGATTGTTTAAAAGCTACCTAGGATGCAGATCCCAACAGTTCAAAATAAATGGTATTCTCTCAGACACATAAGTGTGTTCGGTGTCCTCCAAGGCCCGATCCTGGGATTCTTACTAGCATTTTTCTCAACAACCTCCCCTGGCCTGCACTAATAATATACTACTCTATGGATGATGCCATTATCTTCACCAGTCAACCCCATCCTCTTCCCTTGAATTCATAACTCCAGCACAATTTCTCAGCTGTTGAGACTGGTTCTGCTGAGCATAAACTCCTTATGAAGTATAAAAGACAAAAGTCATGCTGTTCTCAAGCCCACATAACAAATACAAAACTCATCAGCAAAATGTTCTATACAGTTTCTGCACCAGAAATGTTATTGGAAAGAGCCACGGACCCAGGAATGCCACGCTGTGGCCAAAAAAGAGTTCATAAAAAGCACTGAAAGATCCACACCTTTGCTGAAGGCTACAGCATATGCCAACCAAGAGTAAGAAACTCTATTTCAGAGTGAAACTCACCAGCTCAGGCTTTTATATCTAAATTCCTTTTAATAAAGAAGATCACCAGAGCCATATATAGTCCATAAAATCCACAGTTTGAAATACACATACACCACTCCCCACAGCTTAACTTTTACTTCCTGATCACCTGATGATTTCGCCCAATCAGAGCTTTCTCAAAGGTGAAATGAGCAAGGTAAGCCAGTACTTAAATACAGAAAAAGTTTTAAAGAGACACACATTTAATTAAGATATGAGTGCACCAAAATATCACCTAAAAGTGTCACAACATGGTCAGGTGTAAACGATCACTCATTATCAGACAAATACTGTTAAAATACATGTATAAACTAACCACAACAGCTGTCATCTATATTTTCTCCTCATAGGATTCATATTCTATAGGATATATCCATTATTACGGATTATTAACTGGTAATTCATACTCTCCAGTCCTATAAAGATAAATATTACCAAATATTGTTGCTCAATACTTATCATGTATAATATAAATTATCTCTATAAACAATTAAAATGCAAACCTGACAAGGTAATGAAAGAAAGAAAAGGAATTTGCACATAGTTTTTGATAAACTCAGAACAGCACAGAAGGATGCTGGTGCAAATCAGTTCTGCAAAAAAAGAAAACAAATAAACAAATTAAACATCAATCACAACAAACATATTTTTTACAAATAATAATTTCTTTGAAAAGGTTTCACTTCACTTCTGCCATTCAAACCTTTTCCTTCCATCGCTTTACAGGCAAAAATCCAATACTGTTCCTTTTCAACAATAAATTGTCATAATCACCCTCCGGACATAACTGGTTTCTCAATGCTCAGGTACAGTATGTAAAGATATGATTTTTCCTATCTCTAGTTTTAAACACATGCATTGCCAACAACTTGTAAGATCTTCACCTTCTATTGCTCTGTCATGTTCATCCATTCTTAATTTAAACATACATTTTGTTTTTCCAACATAGAAACAGCCACACTTACAAGTTGCTAAATATACTAATCCTTTAGTGCTGCATGTAATGAAACCTCTAACAGGTGTATTTCTACCATTCAAAGGATGGCTATAACATTTTGTGGTCACTAACTTTGAACAAAATTTTCAATTGCCACATTTATAATTGCCATCATTTCTCTTTGGGAGCCACATCCTCAGGGCATCCTTAATGGGTTGCAGGGAATGTGCTATTATATCCTTAATGGTTTTTCCTTACCTATACCCCATTTTGGGCTCCATTCTATCAATGTTTTTCAGGCCTGGATCTTGTTTGGCTATATACCAATGTTTCTTAATGATTTCTGCAATCTGTCTGAATTGTGGGTTGTATGTGCTGACAAAAGCAAGCTGTGGGTCCACTTTGTTTCTTTTTTCTTCTTTTTCTTCTAATAAAGTTTCTCTGGGATCCCATCCACCTCACTTTGCATTTCATATATAAGTTTTGTGAATACCTTCTTTCACTTAACCGTGAAGTGAGTTCACTAGCTCTCATGTTATACATTTCTGTGGATCCACAATTTCTTTTGTCCAATGTATTGCCCTTTAAGAATAGCCTCAATGACATGTTTTGATGGTTACTACTAGCCAATAATATCAATCAATCAAGCTTTATTTTTATAGCGCCTTTCAAGAACCAAGGCACTGCACATAAAAACAAATACAAATATAATATTAAAACAAAAGATAAAATGCATTAATCAGTAGGGAAGGCCAAGTTAAATAAATATGTTTTAACTCAATCTTAAATCTGTCAACGGTCAGGCATTCTCTTAACTTATGAGGTAGAGAATTCCACATGGTTGGACCAAAAAGCAAAAGCACGGGTGCCTGATGTTTTAGTCGTACCCTGGGAATTCTAGCAATCCCTCCTTGGTGGATCGGAGAGGACGGAGGGGCAGTAGGGTATCAAGAGATCTTGCAGGTAACCGGTCCCTGATCATGTAGGGCTTTGAAGGTTAGTAAACCAACCTTAAAGGTGATTCGCTACTGAATAGGCAGCCAGTGCAGTTCTGGAGCACAGGAGTAATATGACTGGACCTAGAAGTCCCAGTCAAAGCCTGACTGCCGTATTCTGCACTAGCTGCAAGTGGTGGATATCAACCCTGGCAGCCCAGGTAGACGGAATTGCAGTAATCAAGGCAGGTAGTGAGGAAGGCATGGACCAATATTGGAAGATCATCCACAGGAACCTAGTGTTTCTCCCGGCGATATTCCTCAGATGGTAGAAAGAGGATTTGACAGCAGCCAACACCTGAGATCTTAGTATATGTATATCTTAGTATCTTAGTATATCTTAAAATATGGTATTTCCATCAGTGGGTTTTCGATACAAAACAGTTTCTGTACCCCTAGAGCAGGTGCAGCACTTTAAATATCTAGAGATAACCCTTGAAATTTCTCTATCAATGCCATCCCGTGGATCATGTTACAAAGGCGGTTAATACAAGGATTAATCTCCTATATTGGTACAGATACTGCCTGATCCCAGACGCACCGGATAGCAGTCAATAGCTCCATAATATCCATTATTGACTACGGATTAGTCATGTACAGTGCAGTGGCAGACATGACTCTCAAAAGGATCACTATAGCTCTAAATAAATCATGTAGGTTAATTATGGAGCCACAGACTCACCCATACATGTGACCTGTACGCGCAGGATAACTGGTTGCATCTCAAGAGTAGGATGATATACCAGACTTGTCTTCTAGCCAAAAAAACTGCATTGGCTAAACCTCCTGTAATCCATAAACTTCTTAACCTAGTGTCAAACCTGCATCGGACTCCTGGTATGGCAAGACAGACCTACCAAGTCCCTTTATGCAGTACCTCTCAGGTGCAGAGCTCATTTTATACCAGGTGCCCAGTTGGCTAAATGACTTCCCAATGCAATATTAGCTGAGAAAAAATGTTACCTTTAAGAGCAATCTCTGCCAACACCTCACCGCACTTAGCAGAAGTGACTGCTTTCCCTAAGTTTCCACCCTCTGACCTGCATCCCTTCTCTGCCACCCCTTCAGCCCTCCCCTACACCCCCACCCTCCCCTGTTGAGGTAGTCTGTTACTACGATCACCAGTAACCCCTGCCCCTCCATTCAACAACCCTTAGTCCTCCTTCTCATTCACCCATTCTGTACCTCCCTTACTCACCCCTCCATTACTCCCCACTTACCTCACTCCCCTCCCCCACATTCCTAACAAAGTCCATTCTGGCTGCTTTTGGATGTCTACTGTTCTGTAATTAGCAACCTCTTATGTATTTTTTGTTCCAATGTAAAACACTGTTATCAAATATCTTTTTCGATAAATGTGCTTGTTGTTTCTTCTTTTGATGTGGAACCTCTGTGAAAGAGCTCCAGGCTCAAAGATGTTGTAATCCGAGAAATAAATAAATAAAAATAACTAAACAAGGTCAAAGGTTTTAATTAAGTTGACATAGACAGCCCTGGAAAAATCTTCAGCAACGCTGACTCTCCGGAGATAATCAGAAAAGCCTACAAGTGCACTCCAAACTCCAAACATTGTGTGCTCAGTGTTTACAGAGCTGGGTGCAAGGACAAAGGGGTTGCTAGTCCTAACTTCACCAAACAATTCCAAGATAGTCCTGCACCCTAGTACAAATGAAACATTCACTGAACTTCAGTATAAATCCAAAAGTATTTTATTACAGCATGGGTTCAGAAATCACAATGCATGCTGCTCCTTACAAATTCAGGTGTGCCCACAATCAAACCTCACTCCCACGTGTTTTGACCTACAAGTGCACCTGTTTTACTATAAAACTCACTGAAGCCATGTTGCACTTCTGCTAGTAAAACAATTCTCGGTCAACTCGGTCAAACCAAGGCAAAGTCTGTTACAGTGGGCTGTCTCTGAGTCCACAGACTGCCCAGGTCTCCTAATGACCTAGCAGAACTTGTTACCACAAGTACCAGCCTCATAGGTTATTGAACTTTCTGACATGCAGTATTTACACTGGGTGACTTTAAACAGTGGTTGCAGTAAACCTCTCATCATTTTATAATACACCATCTGAGCTTACGTGCATATAGAAACATAGACAGTGTCTGCAGAAAAGACCATTGGTCCAGCCAGCCCATGCAGTTATACCCTATCCTACCCCAGGACCTATTGTCTAGGCATGGCTTTTGCCTTCTCCTCCCCACCCTTGACCTCTGCTCTGTCCCGCTCTGAGCTTGAAACCATTTGTAAGCACCCCTTGGTTACCCTACACTGCACAACCTCCAGCCTGTCTTTATGTTTCCTTAGGTGGGGACTCAAAACTGTGAACAGTATTCCAGATGAGGCCTCACCAGTGATCTATGGAGAGGTACTATCAGGGCTGCAGCTATGAATTTTGGGGCCCGGACAAGTCACTTGAAATGGGCCCATTTCCCAAACCAACTAATGCCAGGGGTAATCCAGCTCCTCAGGTTGGCCCTCCTGAGCTCAGGGGCCCGGACAACATTCCACTTTTCCCCATTACTGCGGCCCTGGGTACTCATCTTTCCTCCTGCTCTCAATAGGTTCCCACTCTGTCCGATATCTGCAGGACAGTCCTGATTTGGGCAGCAGTGTCCTGCAAAAACATTAAAATATTATATATCCTGACATTATAGTAGAAAGAAATATTTTCTGGCTTCCTATAAATGTTTCAGAAAACTATTATATCTTAACTAAAATAACTTAAAATGATAAGAAACATTAGAAACAACTAAAAAAACTACAACACTTACTCAGAATTCTGATTATTTGAGAAAACAAGTCTGTTGCATTGGTCGAGGTTACATATTGTCCTGCAAACAATCATGTTTCAGTAGAAGTGTCTCACTTTGTGCTTCTAAAAAGGTGGTAACCCTAGCTCTCAAACCCCTCTCCACACACACCAAGATTCTGTAGTAGTAAATAGTTTATTGGTTGACAATTTTGTCATTACAATATAAAGAAGAACATAAAATTGAAAGGCATATTCATCAAGATGACATATAATTATTATTTCACAATTAATAATTGGTTAAAATCATATTGCATATTTACCCTGAAATATATATATATATATATATATATATATATATATATATATATATATATATATATATATATATATATTATATATACATACACATATATATATATATTTTAGTCTTTTGTAGTTCTTTTGTCTCTCTACTTTGGGCTGCCCAAGACCCAACATTATAAGATCTCTATAGGGTGGCTTGCTCCCTCTCTCTGGGCTGAGATACAGATATGGCACACTAATGAGTCCAAATGAGGATGAAACACATGTCTGTGTCTCATGCGTTCTCAACCTAACAGTTGTATTGTGAGGCCTTTAGCACCATACAACTCTGCTAAAGTTGAGCCAGTCCAAATTAATTCATGTGTTTGCATATGCTTCCCATGATGCTTTGCATTATTGGGGTATGTGCAATTTGTGTTTCTTCATATATAGATATACATACATTATATATTCTTTGCAAAACTTCATTAATGCATCAGTTGGGTTCTTTCCACATAGGCAAAAGGCAAATTCCAGTTAGGTTACCACCCACCCACAACCCCTCCTCAAAACCCTAACTCTGCATTCCCCCCCCCACCCCTACACATGGACATGCAAGGAAGGGAAGGGCCAAGGCAAGACAACCAACCAGAGATCACTGTTGTAATCAGGTAACAAAAGTAACATGCAGCTCTGTAAAAGTTCACAAGACAGAGGAATCATCATAGTCCACCAGCTGTATGAGTTCTGCAGCCATCATAGTGGCTTGGGAGTACACATATGCTGGGCAATGATGGATGATGGCTCACAGTAAGCATGTTTGCATTACAGACATCAATAAGAAGATTTAAGCAAATGCCCATATTTCAAAACTCAACAGCTGATGAAACACACAGTATGTTATCCACACATGTATTAGAAATGACAGTTTCAGTGAGCCTAGCAACAGTCATTGGATGTTTGCATTTTTTGATACAGTGAGTCAGTCCTAATAACAAACAGTGGTAATAATAAAGGTCATTTTTTAGCAGCGATATTTGCATCTACCCAATTGTTGAATTGCACACATATAAATCAATATTTTGAGAACGTGTACAGAGTAAGTGTTATTGAGATATGCCAGCAGTAATGTGTCATCATACCGCACTGGTAGTATAGAGTCGATTATACTATACTTGTTTTTCATTACATAGTGTTATGTGAAATCAGTGCAGTGTTGTGATTATTGTGCTTACAGATGTGCTGGAGTGGTATAGCGTCTTACAATGTTCCATGTGCCTTGCATATGTGTGAGTGTGTGGAGGATGGGGGTGGGGAATACGGAGTTAGGGTTTTGAGGAGGGGAGTTGGGGTGGGGTGGTGGGAGGTAATCCTAAAGTGGAATTTCTACACTTTTGTCAGTGTGGAAAGAACTCTAAATGATGCAGTAATGCAGTTTTGCAAAATTTCCTTTCTTTTTTGAAAGTGTAATATAAATAGTAAATGGTATGTGTTGGTGGGAGGGTTCCGCACTCCCACCAAGCTGCCCATTCTTCATAATGATAGTGTCTGTGGGAGCACGGCCCTCCAGGCCCTGTGCCCCACTACACTAAATTGTGGAGCTATACAGCAGCCCGATAAGGGAAGGAACCCTTGTAAATATAATGTGCCCATATCTCAGGAACTGTAGCAGTTAGAACAAAAATTGAAGTGTGGTTGTAATCATGAGGTGAATCGTTTTTGCAACATAAGTCCACGAATCCATATCTTGCATCGTTTCTGAGATACAGGCACCGAAAAGCACTGTGAGTGCCAACTCCAAGGGCATAATAGTGGCCTCGCACATGAAAATGAACAATTGGAACTCTAATTTGCAAATATCTCAGGAACCGTACAAGCTAAAAAAAAAATTCAAATTTCATGGTTTTCATTGATTCCAGCCTACTTTGCACTTAGTCCCCAATGAGGGACTAAACATTTTACAATGAAAGTCTATATCTTGAACCATTTTCGAGATATGGGCCCCAAAGCATCATGGGTGTCTTAATGTTATCCTTTAGGAACATTTCTGAACTTTGGAATGCTGTACGTATCTTAGGGTGTGCATGTACTGGTGGTGGTTGTGGCACACTGTGCAGGTGCAGTCAGTGACACTGTCACTTCTTGTTCCATAGTGGTGGGCGCACAACCTGCAGCACACCAGGATGTGGCTGGGACAGCTGCCATGGAGCAGGAGGCTGTGGATGATGACGACATGCCATTGACCTCTGGACTGGGTGCCAGACATGGACCCACAGCAGCAGCACATGTGTGGCATGGCAGTCAGATGGACTTGGGTTACACCTACCGAGAAGTACTCCAGTGCTGGTGGGGACCTGGACAATGGTGCAGCCCTGGAGGATGCCCAGGTAGAGGATCTGAGTGGTGGCCTGGTGATCCTCCTGTCAGTCACCAGCGACATTAGTTTGGATGGCTCGGAACAGGATTACTACCTGCCTGTGGAGGGGCCTGTGGTAGAGCAGCACAGGGGTGGGGCATGATGAGGCCCACAACACGGGTCCATGGGGTGGATAGCCATGCCACCATAGGCAATCCAGTCCAGCCAGTGGTGGACCATGTGGGAGCCATGTGTGCACCACTGGACATGTGTTGCCATCCATGGGGAGGGTGCAGGTCCCTCAGGGACACAGCACATCACAGGGACCATGCAGCAGCAGGGCATTCAGCTGCTGCCACAGTGTCCCCACCGTGTCCAGCAGCAGTATCAACCCCGGCTGGCATTGACATTGCCACGGCCATGGAGCCGGATGGCCAGAGAACCCCCTCTGCTCCAGGCCACCTCACATCCCAGCAGGAGGCCCAGATGGACATGCATGCCCTTCAGCATGAGCTGCGGCATGAGCTGTCACAGATGCAGGAGTCTGTGGCCTTGGGCTTTGCACGTGATGAACAGTGGGTGGAGGACAGTTTGGGACACATGGTGACCACGCTTGACTGTAGCTTTGTGGGTCTCACAGCCACTGTTGTTGATCTCGCCACAGTGCTGCATGGGGTGCATGGTGGTCAGCAGGCTGTGCAAGGGGACAGTGTGCCCCATGGCACATAGGCCCACAGGCAGACCTCATGCAGCCGCAGGGCAGGCACTGACTCCAGCACTACTGCATCAGGTGCATCAGCCAGCACCCAGCAACGCCGTGGGTAGCCACCCGACCTGTCTGGCTCTGCTGGTTGGCCGGCACCAGCACCACCCCCCAGCCTCACCATGATCCTCCCCAAATATATCCTTAGCACAAAGCACCCCTGGCTCTGTGTCCCATGCACATGCTGTGTGTCACAAGTGTGGCGGTAGTTGCCACAGATAGGCACAGCTGACATGCAGAGGCACACAGTTAACACCCACATGTGCACACACGCATGCACACACACACACACACACTCCCCACCCACGCACTCACACAGCCACACACACACAGACATGGAATCACTGGCACATTCACCCATGTACAGCCATGGTATCCTTCCCACCCTGCTGCCTCATATCAGGCACCACAGGCATCACCCACTTCACCATGCCATGGCTGTCTGCCATGGTCACATGCATGTCCTGCACGGCCCACAGTACACATTGCCATCACACATACATTCAATCTCACTGTGATGTGTACATGCTTTGTTGGTGGTCCACACTATTGTGGTTGTCTGTACATATTAAAGTAATTTACACTGTACCGTTTCAGGTTGCTGTGCTGTGTTTACTCACCTTCTGGCCTGTGACAGTGTCCTGATGATACCAGCCCTGTGCTCCAGGCCTCTGCAGGCCATTCAAGGATCTCTCCTCTCGAGTTGCTCCACTATCCCCTGACCCCTGGCTCTGGGTCACTGTCAGCCTGTTCCTCAGGTTCAGGTGCCTGTATCACATGGTTCATCACCATGTTGTGGAGCATACAACAGGCTAGGATGACAGCATACCTTCTGAGGCCTATACTGCAGGGCACCACCTGATGTGTCTAGGCAGTGGAAGTGCATCTTTAGTATGCCAAACACCCTCTCTATGATGTTCCTAGTGGTGGTGTGTGCCTCATTGTAGCACTCACCAGCCACTGTGGCCAGCCGAGGTACTGGTGTCAGCAGCCAGGGTCACAGGGATGAGCGCTGTCCCCTGTTGAGAAATGTGCACCTGTTAGTGTTGCTGTTCTGCTGTCTGCCCTTGCTGTGGTGCATCACCTGTGTTGCTATCCTGAACCCCTTCCTTGCATTCCCTGCCTATCCCCACCCTGCTGTGGTGTGTGCATGTCTTGCATACTGATACTCACCGGCAAGGTGCCCACTGGGTATGCTGCCTCCTCAAAGGCCTGACACAGCCAGGACTGGTGCCAGATGAAGGTGTCGTGGGCACTCCGGAGTACTGTGCAAAGACTTTGCTGATGTACCCAGTCACATCACACACCACCTGGCAATTGATGGAGTGGTACCCTTCCTGTTCACGTATACCTCCTGCCATCACCAGGTGGTGCACAGATGGGGACATGGGTGTAGTCAATGGCAGCAAGTACCGCTGGTAGGTGCAATATTTCGATGGAATTGCTGCATGGTTTCTCTGTGCTCTGCTGACGTGCTGGGGAATACTATGAATTCACCAGCATGTGGCAGGAAAGCATTAGGAACTGGGTCAGAAGGCATGAGGTGGCAGACTGCAATACCCCTATGGTGTCCCCTGTTGGTTGTTGGAAGGTCCCTATGGCTAGGAAGCACATCACTGCTGTCGTCACCTTCTCCTTGACTGTCATGGCATGGCTCGTCTGGTGTTGGACTGCAGTTGCTCATGCAGGAGTTCACATAGCTGTCTCAACATACCCTGTTCATCCTGTACTGGCCAGTGATGTGCTCATCTGGCAGGGTCTCGAAGGAGATCCTGGGCTGGTACCACCTGTGTGCAGCATACATCTCCTTGGCCTGCATTGAGGTCCATGTTGGCCTGCTCCCTCTCCTTCTCTACTACTGCTGCCATCAGTTGCAGCAACACAGCGTTCAGCACTGCTGCCATAGTCACTTCCTGGTCTGGTCCCTCCCTTCTATTTTGCCCTGGCATAAGACCAGCCTTTTATATCGATAACTCTTTCACTGCGCTAAGCTTTCATTACTTAGTATCATTGTATTGAGCTTATATCAGACCGCACTTGGATTACAGCTCTCCTTTTGGAGCCCCTACCTTAAAGCTGATATAAATCGTCTTGAGTAAGTGTAAAGGAAATTAACTAAATCCATCCCCAGATTAAGAAATAAATGCTATGATACTAGACTTAGGGAGACAAAGCTTTATTCATTATCAGCGAGAAGGCAAAGGGGCGATTTGCTACTTATGTACAAGCTAGTGCATAATCCTATGCTGCTCAACATATGTGGGCTATCACTAGCCAACAAGAGAATTGTGGGAAGACTACACGCTAAGCAATTAAAAATTGAGTGGGCTAATAACAAATAATATGATAATTTCTTTAATATAAGAGCAGCAAAATGCTGGAACTCCCTGTCTCACACTATGGTAGAGGCAGATAGCTTCGATTTCTTCAAATTTAGGCTTGATTCATGGTTACTTGCTCAATAATTTGTTTAATATCCCACTGTTGTGGGAGAACAATCCCAATGGGCCTTGTGCCTTCTTTTGTCCTGTTTTCATCCAGTAAATCCAGTAAGTATTGCGCTATGTGGCCTTGTGCAGTGCTATCACTCTGAATATCCTGTAGCGCATGTATGCTGGTTCCGCCCCTCACTTTGCCCATTGCATACATTATTGGTTTGCCCTGCGCTATTGAGGTTAGTGCATGCTATCCGGTCCTTAGAATATAGCAGCTTCGCTCTAAGCCTCGCTTTTCCCATGCTAATGGTTTGCAGCTGCACTAAGTTTTTAATATCTGCCCCAAGAGTCCTTTTTACCATGCCAGAATTTTGGGAAGATACATTTTCACATTTACTCGGGTTTTTGGGGCCATTTCTTTTCAAATTTCTAAACTTTATTTCTGTGTTAAATGAATGAAAACTACAACTATGTAAGTCATTTGAACAATTTATTTATTCAAGTACAGATAACTCTAATTTTGCAGATGGTAGTAGGAGGTGGTAGCAGGCAGCAAGTGTTGAATAGTGGTTTTATTGACAGTTTTTAAAAGAGGAGTTGAAAGGAACAAGCTGTGGCAGAGCCACTACAACTGTGAATACAGTAACTAGATAAGGGTATTTCATGGGCTTAAACATAAACATTTATTTATTTAAAAATATCAGATTTACAAACCTTTCAGTCAGACTCATTTACAAAGGCACCTCGTCGAAACTAATACAAAGACAGCACAGTTAACAAGTCAAAAACAATGGCTTGGAGAGCAGACAGTTATAACAATCATTCACTGGAGATACATAGGTAGCAATAGATAAACAGATTACATAGTTTAGGTACACAGGCACCACATCAAGAAGACCAAAGCAGTTCAAACAATATACAATAGCCAAAGCAAATAGACATCAGGAGTCAAGAGAAGCCCAGAGTGTTCACATGAAGGCTGTTGCATACACTAACTGAATCAAGATGTAGTACATTGAGAAAGGGCATATTTAAGCAATAAGGCATGACAGGGTGTGTGTTATCATGTAATAACGTCACTCCTGGGGTGGATTGAAGCACAAGGTGAAGCTGAGTATATCTTTATTTATTTATTTATTTGCACTTATTTTTTTGATACACTGATCAGCAATATTTGCAGAAGCTGTGCCCAGTGCAAATTTTAAAGCACTGGTGCTGGCCTGGTGATCTGAGTTTTACCAATACCACACTGCATATGGCTTAGCTTAGTCTAACCCATTGAAGGTTGAAGTTTCAGAAAACCATTATGCTACAAATACCGAGACTCCTCTCTCACCCCAGTCACAATTAATCCTCTACCAAAGTCATACTTTAATACTGGTGCCTCTACATCCACACCACTAAGCTTTTAATGCCAACATGCTTCTTCTGCTGCTGTGAGTTAAACTCTTTATTTAAAAACATTTTGTTGGAAAATTTTTGTTTTAGTATATCCATGGTCAGTAAAATGAATTTATAGAAACCAAAATCCCCATTTATCAGTTCATTGAATCACAATACAGCATGTTATGAAATTTTCATATTCATGTGTAACCTACAGTAAGTCAAACAGAAATTAGACACAAATGCCTACCTATCTGCAAGTGAAGCAAATGTGGTTATTATCATTCAGTTGTAAACACCTATAGTTGCAGCCAGGATTCACATTGCTAGACTTTGGTAAGTATGACACGCTTCCTAAATACTGGTACCTTATCCAACTGTGTTCTGCTTGGGGTGTGTGTGTGTTTAAACATGTAACTTTCTATAGTATATTGTATAGCACTGTGAATCCTGGCTGCAGTGTTCTTTCTGTGCTGTGGCTAAGCAAGACACTGTAACAAGACACTGGCGTGCTGTAGGGGCTATTAGATATCAAACCAAAGGGTACTCTGTGAAGACTAACTTGGAAGATGCAATAAAACAAACTTGAATGACAGCCCCCAGACATCATAAAACACCAAGGTAAAATTAGAAAAAATCTCTCACAGCCTAGGCAGAAACAAAACATTGGATTGAAGTGAGAACTCAAAACTGGTAGCAATACATATATTCCTGATTTTAACATGCAGTTTTCCTTTAAAAGATTCAGTAGAATGTAAACAGCAGCCCAGAACTGCCTGCCTGCCTGAGAATGAAGTTGGTATAATTTTTGGAAAAGGCAAGGCTGGCTCTCTTGCTATGCAATGTCCTGCAAAGTAACACACTGACTGCTCTTGGGATGGTGGTGGTGTCAAATGCTGTGAGGTGACTAGGGAACTTGTTATGCAGAAAATGCCAGGAAGTGTTTAACCCATTCTACTTCTAATTGCTTTCTGTGATGTCTGTACTATCCATTTGTGCAAGTCAACTTCACTTCTCAAACTTAAAAATACACTTCATCACAGACTGTGTTTACCAAGCACTGTGCCCATGATTAAAATAATTTGAACCCCATCCCCCAAAAATGTGCCCTCACATGAACATGCGTTATCTGTAAAGACAATTAAAATGTAGTTCTAAATGCATTACTAACATCAATGCTTTCAAGGTTTTGAAACTACTAAAAAGACAAACTATAGATAGATAGATAGATAGATAGATAGATAGATAGATAGATAGATAGATAGATAGATAGATAGATAGATAGAGACTATGGTAAACAAATATTGTTAATCCCAAAAGCTGAATTTCATTTTTAGTATATAAATGTTTAAGAAATACCTGAAAGCTGTCTATTTTCCTTAGTTTGTTTACACTTCTTAGTCTTTCCTTTTGAGACACCAGGTGACTGATAATCATTTGTTCCAAGGGTTTTTAAGTCAGTTTGAATGCATTTTAAGTATCTTCTGTTCTCCTAGTCCTTAAAATGCAGGGACTCCCAGAGACTTGTTGTTCCTTGGTCTACACCCCAAACTAGTGAGTCTTCTTTCAGCATGCTATATCCACCTCATGCCCCTCCTGCATGAATTAAAAAAGGTGGGATGGACCTTTTGGAGCTTCTTACGTGGAGGTGGGGTGGACCTTACCCCAAAAAACAATGCTGACTCCCACTACTCAGGTTCCAGTTCTTGTACCACCCATTTAAGAAAGAAAATAGTACCCTGCAACCATTGACTAACATGAAAGATATTTATTTGAGGGCGGAAAACATTTCTTTGAGGAGGGTAAGGCGGAGGAGACTATTTACACCTTCAGTCAGTTCCACGGACAGAAAACATGACATCACTCCTTTTCTACATGCAATACTCACGTTGGCTCTGCCCACAGTCATAAAAAGAAGGTATAACAGACTGATGCTTTTTATTGCAGTCTTCAGTCTTCTGTGTTCTGTTACTCTGATCTGAGACATCATAGGTGCTTCTGTGTAGACTACCATGTGCTTTCTGGTCACTTGCATAAGGTTTCTTATATTCCTTTTGAATTCAAACAAAATAAATTGTTAATGCATCTGCTGTTATTATTTTGGGTGGTGGTGAGGGCTACAGTATGAGATGGAAAGCAGAGTAACTACAGTAACAGAGCACATCTTGTTCATTTTGCTAACTTGTTGTAAATACATTTACCACTCTGACGCTGTTGATGTTAAGTGGCTTTCCTTAATCATGTATTAAACTTTGTTTTACATTACTACTCTCTGAAATACATTTCAAAATATTACCGTTGAATTTATTTTAGTCAGGCTATAAATATTACACTGTTGCTACTGTACTGTCCTATTTATGGCAAGTATGTATAATTACAATTTGTGTTCACTTTGATGTGTAACTTTGGGGTGCATGCTTACCTGTTAGTCACTGTCTAATTCGGAATACAGAACTTGAGGTTGAAGCCTTTTTCTTGGTTTGTAGTGATGTCCTGTGGATTGTGTGTGGGGTGGGGGGACCATAAAAGTATTACTTAAATGTCAGTTGGTGCAATTCCAGAATGTTAATTTCTGGATTAAATGTTTTCTAGCAGAGTGGTTAGTGAGTTGTTTCTCTGTCTGTATGCCTGCTTTTGGATCATTGTTTTAACAACTGTAAACAACTTGTTGACACAACTGGCTGATTTTTGTACCAGGTGGTAGGGTAATAGTCTTTAACATTTGTGTTGATTGATAAAAGAAAGAGTGTCTGGTGTTAGTGTTTTGGGGGGTCTTTTTCTTTATACAGTAAATAGCTATTGATGGGGCATTTCTCTACATTTCTTGTAGCTCAAGCTCATGGCTTTATTTTCCGGGTGTCTTTCAGATTTGAGCCTGTCCTAGTATTGGTTTGCCTTTTAGAGTGTGTACTGTAAGCGCTTCCCGTTTTCATCTTGTTATATGTCTATATCTCCCACTTTATATTTCTCATCTCAGTATTACCCGACTCCAAAATAGATACTGATTATTAGCCACATGGTATTAAGTAAGGAGTCAGTGGTGAAGAGTTGAGCTGATGCTTTTCATAATGGATCTCTATTATACTGTATGCCAGCTCATCAGCTGCCTGTGTTTTGACCCTTTCCCTCACACTTAAGACTTTTTGTTTAGACAGTAATACCTGTCTTGCCTTTTCAGAACTGGGAGATGTGGACAGTGAACAGGAATAATCTTTTCCCGTGGAAGCGTTCAATACTTCAGAAAATTGAACAGAGTCAGTGGCTCATACCCTGTTCCCTTTTTTTTATAAAGTAAATGAAGTAGTGGCAAAGGTAGTTTTGCAAGTCTGTTGGTGCTGTCTCTTACAAGACTTTGTTTATGCCTAGCGTTTCCTTCAGATAGCATGTGGAAATAGTTACATCTGTCTGAGTTTTCCTGGAAGTGTTCACATTTTTGCTCTATCAATGTAGCTGTCTATCTCTACTAAATCTATTACAGGCTTTTCTGAGGTACTTGCTGTTTCTGCTGCTGCATTTTCAGTTTCTTATGAATGCTGACTGACAATCTCTGGGTCTTCAAGGAGATCGGTATCCATTTCAATTTGAGCAAGTATTCCCTGAAGCTCCAAATTGAAGCTATCATTCTGAGTACTGTTTGCCATTATTATAAATAGTTACAGGCTTGTTTCCTCACTATTTTACTTATTTTTGTCAAGCTACTACATATGGTTAAGACCCTATGTTTTACTTTGTTGATCTGTTAACAGAAAATGAACAGTAAATGTTTTTTTCTCATTGTGTGCGCAATTGACAGAGGTCCTTAGTGTATACGAGAATCTTTTTTTATTGTGATGTAAAAGTAGACCATTCGTGTTTTAATTGGACAGTGTGAGCTTTAAGTTTCATGACATGTCTACTGTTAATAAATATATTATGATGTGCCTACTATGTGTATAAATGCAAAAACACAAATTTATACACATGGTAATCCTCATATATACCGATATAATTATATACATTATTTTGCAGTGCCTCTCATCACTTATGCTTTTATATTTCATATTAATATTCAGCTTATTTCCCAGGAAGCTATTTTTCCTTCCTATATGTAGTTACATTCATTAGATAAATGCTTAGTTCTCTAATATTACATATCCTCTGAGTTAAATAGAAGGTCCAGTATAAATCTTGTAGACAATATTAATTGAACAATGATTCCCACCCAGCCATCTATCCCAGTAATTTTATACCATGGACATTTAAAAATAATATGATGTAGGCTATCAGGCTTGTTTGGATCACAATAGCAATTACTGGATTCATGGGATTCATAGGTTAAAAACAAGTTCAGAAGACTGACCTCCATAACAAAACCTGCCACCATGTCAAACTATCATGGTGGAAAATATGAACGCTTATCCCCCATGAAGTTGTCTAGTCCCATTTTGAAACTGTTTATGTTGTTACTGTCAACCACTTCAGTGGTAACGTATTCAAACATTCACAGTTCTCTGAGTGTACCATTGACTTCTCTTTTGAGTTTTGTTAGATTCACCATAAAATTTCTGATTTTGTGACCTCGTTTTATTATATTGCACCGGATTCCTTGATAAACCAATTAATTCTAGAAATGCTTTGTCCCTGTTTGCTCAAATGCCAGACACAATCACCTCTCAATTTCCTGTATTCCACAGAGTATAGGTTTAGATGTTTTAACCTGTCATGATAACGCCGATGTTTTACAGTTCTGATATTTTTAGTTACTCTTCTTTGAACCTTTTCCAACTTATTTTTCCCTTGGATTGAATATGGGGCACAAAGGAAAACAATACTCAATATGGGGCGGACTAATGCTGAATATAATGGTAGAATGACCTCACAGTCCCTGCTTTTAATCAATCTCAGTATACACCTAATTATCTGGTTACATTTAATTATGGTCATATTAGTGTGATGATCAGACTTTAGGTTGTTTGAAATCCAAACACCTAGGTCTTTTCATTTATTGATTCCTGCAATGGAATATTATTTAGTTTATATTGGAATCTGGGATTATTTGACCCAAAGTGCATAACTTTGCACTTTGCTCATTAAAGCCAATTTATGCTCAATTACCCAGTTTTCCAGATGGTCCAAGTTATCGTGGAAGGATTTTGCCAAAATTTCATTGTGGACAATTCCATTGATTTTGCAGTCGTCCATATGTGCATGACCAAACTCCTGGAAGAGTCTGCATGGGTGATAATAAGATATTAAACAAGACTGGCCCAACACGAGCCCTATGGTACTCCACTTGTAACTTTTCCCCATGTTGATTCATATCACCTTATGGCCACACATTGGGTTCTATTATTTAACCAAGAGCTGATCCATCTGATTATATTTGGATGAAACTGAAGTTTAACTAACTCCTCAATCAAATTTGTGTGTGATACTGAATCAAAAGCTTTGGAAAAATCAAAGAAGACGATATCAACAGGCATTCCTTTATCCAGGGAGGCACATGTAGGCTCAAAGAAGCTCATGAGATTGGTTAAACAGGACCTACTAGAAACAATTCCATACTGTGTCATATCATAATGCAAGATGCTTTTAGGTGATCAAAATATGTTTCTGTAGTAACTGTTCCAGAATTTTACCCAAAACAGATGTTAGGCTTATTGGCCTATAATTTTTCACATCCTGTTTTCTCCCTCCTTTATGCACTGGAGTTACCTGAGCCTTATTTCATACTTTTATGGTTTCTCCAGATTTTAATGATGCATTGAATAACATAGCTAGTGGTCCTGCAAGCTGAGCATTTAATTCCTTCAAGACTTTAGATGGTATGCTATCTGGTCCTGCTGAGCTATTATTTTTAATAAATGTTATTGTTTCAATAATATCCAAAGGCTTGAAAAGTGGATAGTCAGCATGTAGTGAAGGTAATTCTCCAATTATCACCTCTTTCTCTTTATGGACACTAAGAAAATATTGGTTGCTGTTTGTGGCCATTTCCTTTCTAATTTATTAGACCCTTATCTGATAATATTAGTCCTATCGTCCTATTGTTCTTTTTAAGGAACCTATCTAATTATATAATTTCTTTTTATCTCCTATTGTTGTAGCTAATCTTCTTTCATTATCTTTTTAGCATTTTATTTTTTGTTTTACTACTTTTGTAATTTCTTTATAGGCTGTGATATTAATATTAGTTGGACATTTTCCTGTTTTATATAATTTCTTCTTTTTTTAACAACCTTTTTATTTTCTTAGTCCACCAGATAGGTACCCTATGATTTTTGATATTTCCTCTCTCTCTCTCTCTCTCTCTCTCTCTGGGACCCATTTCTCAATACATGTACTTATTTTATTAAACAATTTGTCCCACATCTGTTCTACATTGTAGTATCCTTAGACTATCTTGCTGTGAGTATGTTACTAGAAAATGTCTCATATCTAAATATGGTACCCAACATTCTGGTCACCTCACAGCAGGCATTGTAATTAGCTAGCTTGTTTTAGGGTGTCAGGTGACTCCCAGCTCTCTTTCCTCAGAAGTAGTGCCCAACTTAACCATTCCTGTCAAATATTCCATCCTGGAGTTATTTCCTAAGTGCAGTACCTTTCACTTTTTGGCATTGAATTTCAGCTGCCAAACCTTGGACCGTTCTCTAACATTTGCAGGTCCCTCTGCAATGTACTTATCCCTTGTCACTGTCTTCCCTGCTCCAGAGCATAGTGTGATCTGCAAAGAGGCACATGTTGCCCTCTATTACATCTACTATGTCACTAATGAACATATTAAAGAGGACTTGCCTGAGGACTGATCCCTGTGGTACCCCATATGTAACTGCACTCTCCTCCTGCCTTAACTTTCTTTACCACCATACTCTTCTGTATCCCTTCAAACAACTTACCTATCTGATTAGGTCTATCACTGCACCAAGATCCTCTAACTTCTTTAGCAATCTTCTGTGCGGCACCAAGTCTGACAAGACCTCCTTACTATGAACCTTTACTGCTTACTATGCTGGAGCCCATTTCTCTCAGGTAGTCCACTAGGTCCTCCTTTACTAGTGTCTCCATCATTGTAACCACAGGGGAGGTAAACCTGACAGGTCTGCCATTACCTGTTTACTTTTGCCACCTCCCTTGTGGAGTAGAACTGCATCTGCTACCCTCCAGTCTTTCAGAACTACCCTGACTGTACTGAACTACTGAAAAGCCCTGCTAAAGGGTCTGCCAGTTCTGCTGCCAGTTCTCTGAGCACCTCAAGTGCATCCCATCAGGGCCTGGAGCCTTATTTATTGTCATGGGTGCAAGCCCTTTCTGACTCTTTCTCCTGCAATTATCACCTTCACTATTTCTATGACCACCCCACTTCCTTGCAGCAGTCTTTATGCCACTTTCTGGCAAAGGTCAACTATCCTCCACTATGAATACTGAGAAAAAGTAGTCATTAAATGTGACTGCCTTCTGCTGTCCTCCTTGGTTTCCCTGCCCTACTACATCAGCCTTACAATTCTCCCTTTCATCTTTCTTTTCCCTAATGTATCTAAAACTGTTTTCCCCTCACTTGACCTCACTGCAATATGCAGCTCACTGTTGGCTTTTTGCATCACTGACTGCTTTCTTATCTGCCCTCATCCTCACTTTATTTTATTTACTGTATATATTTTTCTTTGATGCCACTTTGGGATTTGAACCTACAGTCACATGTTTTGTTAGATTGGTCATTACACGTAGGAGGATGTGATTGGTGCACTAATTAATTAATGCATAAAACAGGCAGAATCCCAGTACACTGTTATTCTCTGAAGAAGCCTTTGGGTGAAACATAAGAATGACCTGCTACACTGTTTTGCAGCACTCTGTATCTCAATGGATGAATAAATATGTTCACTTGCTACTAAACTAACTATTCGTTTGGCATCCTTACTGTTGGGGTGAGTGCGACACTTAATACTTCTACATTGTTTTCCCTCACTTGTCCTTGTCTGCAATATGCAGCTCACTATTGGCTTTTGTGTCACTGACTGCCTTCTTATCCTCCCTCATCCTTTCTTGGTATATGCTCCATTCCTTCTCCCTCTGTTTTTCCTTGTATCTGATGAAGGACCTTTTCTTGGACCTCGCTGCCTCCCTGCTATTCTTAGAAAGCCAGATTGATCTCTTATACCTGTTACTCTTGGTAACTGTCCTCAAGCATAATTTCACTGACTCATATAACCCCTTCTGACCCATCTAGACACTAAATCCAGTAGATATAGGCCTATATTCATGAACATTACCTCCAGTGTTATCACCACATTACTTAACTGGAATGTGTAGTAGTAGGGACTGCATGCCCATTGGCTCATGCTGTGAACCAATGAGCATGCAGCTCTACCAAGGTGTCAATCGGCGGGCAGCAGGGTGGCAGGTAGGTGGGTGCTCCCACCCACCAGCTGACCGGGGAGGCGGGGTGGTGGGGCTCAGTGGGAGGTGGAGGGACCACTAGACCACCAGGAATATTGGAATTAGCTGTTTTTTACAAATGCCCATGATCGGGCAGATAGCTGGTCCACTGGACCACCAGGGATATTGGGAGGGGACCTTTCTTTGAAACAAATGCCCGTGATCGGGCAGATAGCTGGTCCATTGGACCACCAGGATATTGGGAGGATCTTTCTTTGAAACAAATGCCTGCGATTGGGCAGATAGCTGGTCCACTGGACCACCAGGGATATTGGAAGGGATCTTTCTTTGAAACAAATGCCACGATCGGGCAGATAGCTGGTCCATTGGACCACCAGGGATAATGGGAGGGGATCTTTCTTTGAAATAAATGCCACAATCGGGCAGATAACTGCACCACTGGACCACCAGGGATATAGGATGGATTATTATTTTTTACAGATGCCCGCGATCGTGCAGATAGCAGTCCACTGGACCACCAGGGATATTGGAAGTGATCTTTTATTTTAAACAAATGCCACGATCGGGCTGCAGGGGGCGTCGGTCGGCACACCTGCATGCAAATGGGATGCAAATGGAGCCATAATGACATGCAAATGGCCCCATGCGTGCCTTGCATATATTATGGCCCCATTGCATGTCACCTTTTGAATATAGGTAGGTGCTGTGAATGGTGCAATGGCACTGCGCTTAGCGCACTCTCCATGCTCCACTCTGGCCACTTGCGTGGTGCAGTGCCACTGCGCCATGAACACTGGGTGGCTAGGGTGTGATATTCAAGCTGCTGAGCCATGGCGCAGCTCCATTGAATATCACCCAGGCCACACCCCTGTGTAGCCAAGTTGAGCTGTGCCAAGCTTGCACCACAGCCTGGTGCAGTTTGAATATCTGGGCCCTTGAGTCTAATAATTTATTAGACCAAACACAACACAGTTTCACAAGGATTAAATCCTGCCAGACCAATATGCTAGAATTTTATGAAAAAAAACTAGCTGAACATTAGATCTAGCTGAAGCAGTAGACATTATATTTTTAGATTTTGCAAAAGCGTTAGAATTATCACACTTTGAGCTAATAACAGAACTAAGAGACATAGGTTTAGATACTAACTTAGTGAATTGGATTAGGGCATGGCTTACTAATAGAAAACGGAGGTTTCAGTGAATGGTGTTATGTCAGACAGGGAAGAGATGACCAGTGGGTTGCCTCAGGGTCAGTCTTGGGCCCTATTTAACATTTATGCATCTTCCCTTTGGTATAATCAGGATGGCATTTAGATCACTAAATTTGCAGATGACTGTAGGCTGGGGGTGAAAATAAGGACCTAGCAAGACAGTGATAATCTCCAAGATGTCTTAAATCATATTGAATTGTGGATTATCAGCCACAAGCTTCCACTTAATACTAATAAATGTGTAGTCATGCATGTGGGGCACAAAATCATGGGTATAGTTATGCCTTAAATGACCAACCCTTAAATGTGTCCTGGAAGAAGGAGACCTGAGCATTATGGAATCACAAGATCTTCAGTTTACATCACATTGTATTACAGTTACACAAAAAGCAAATAGAACATTACATTGCATTTTAAGCGTATAGATAGTAGAGAAGGAGGTTTTGTTGCCACTGTGTGGTGCATTGGTGAGGCCCTTGATGGAGTATTGTTCCCAGGTCTGGGCACCATACAAAAAGGGGAATTGATAAATTGAAGAGGGTTCAGAGAAGAGCAACTAAATCTATAACCGGATTGTCTAACATTACTTATGGGAATAGATGGTTGGAATTCCACTTATTTTCCCTGGAGTACAGGAGGTGTAGATGAGATGTATGTCTACTTTATAGAGCATTCACAGATGATTCATTGTGGAGAAGTCTAGCCTTAGAATTAAAAATTCAGCATCATAATTTGAGATCACATGGGCTTCGGTTAAAAACTGTAGACAAAATTCAGTAAAAAGACAAAATTTGTATACTTAGAGGGTAGTACCAATTTAGAACTCCCTACCCCAAGAGGTTTTGGCTAGTCCCTCAATGACAGCATTTAAGAACAATTTAGACAAATATTACAAACTTAAGGGGAAGTTATTTTGACATTATTTGGAGAGCATAATGGACATAAGTCTAATCAAGCTCTGTATTTTCCTATGAATCCTATAAATTATGTTAATTCAATACATTTCTTCAAAGTATAAGAGTCACAATAGACCTTTTACTGAAGTTTTTCCTTTCAGTTATATCTAAAGTGCAGTTGACATCTCCACCAAAATAGACTTTCCTAGAGGTACATAAAAAAGGTTGCACTAATTCAAATAACTACACTCTCTCCACCTTTATTTGTTGTGCGTAAACCACTATGAATCTACTCAGCTGGTCATACCATAGGCCATCCACCACTAGTGCCCTCCTGGCTATAAATCTATTCTTTTATTTAACATCAACCCTATCCCAGAAAATAGAATACCTACCCCATCAGCCCTATCCATACCGTAAGACCAATATGATGGTCTCCATGTCCATTCCTTTGTGCCTGTGCCACAGACTGTACTGAATTTAACTAAGTTTCCTGTATAAAACCACCTCAAGCAAGCCTTCATAATTCTGCCTACACAGCCTCCCTTTTTCCCATTCATAATACTTCAAACATTTGCAGATGCTATGAAAACAAAACCATGTCTAGCCCAAAACAATACAGTAATCATTTTTTAAACTTGTCTCAATCATGTAATTTTCCTTCTTTTCTTCTTTTTCTTCCTTACATATACACCAGGTTGTTTTCTGATGTGTCAGTATTTTTGCCCAGAAAGGACCACTGAGGATGCATCAGATTCCTCTTCTCCTGAAAGACTTTCCTCCCCTCCTTGAGTTACAAGAGCTTCATATCGTTCCCCAATTTTATGTCAGAAGTTATTCCCTTATTGCTTTGCAGGCTCCTTCATCTTGATTGTTCTTGGTTACTATCAGGCACATTTGGAGGGGCATGTCTTGTTCCACTGTGATCTGGCCTTCTGGCATTTGTTCTTCCATCCTTTCTTCATCCACCTCACCAATATCAATGTTAGATGTTTCTGCCTCTGCCATTATCCTGGCTGAGGGTGCCTCTCCAACTTTCTCCACTCTTGCCTCTGTACCTGGAGTCACCTCTTCCTCCTATCCTGGGGTTCCTTGAGGAGTGCTTCGAGGGACCCGCCTCTTCCGTCTTCTGGGGGTGGAGGGGCAGTTGGTACCTCTCCTGATCCTGACTGTTGGGCTTCATTTATAAGAGCCTCTGGGTTCATACTTATTGTGTTATTTCTATCTGCCCATGGGCAGTTTTGATACAGAGTGACCATATTCTTTGCACAGATTACAATGCATATGATTATTACATTGGGAGTTACTATGGCCACTTTCTCCACACAAACCACGCCTGGTAGTGTCACAAATGTTAGCTGGTGTGATCTGGACCTGCACCTATAGCAGGCCTTCAGTTGCCAGGGTAGAAGACAACTCCCCTATCCCCACCCAGAAAGAAGCTGTTAGGAATGTGTTCAATGTCTCTCTCATTATGTTATAGTTTTACTTTAAACTTCCAACCTCCTGTCCATATAAATTCAGTGTTCTATGATTGCTTCTGGAGGATCTAGCACCATACATCTCTGATTTAGCCACTGCATAATATCTCCCACATGAACACATTCATTTTGAAACATCACAATTATGGTCCTATTTGTTGGTTCAGTTAGGGAATGGCTATGAAAGGGATCACAATGGGAAGATTTCATTTGGTATAAACTTTAGCCAGAACCTCTCTAGTCCCTTATCGACCTAAAACTGATGTCAAAAACATCTTCACCAGAATTATGAATCAGAGCATAAATTTCTGAAGCAATGAACTTCATGGAACCTTTTACAAGTGTTCTCCAACATACACCCTGTCAGGAATACCTCAAGGCCCCTTTTACCTTAGGCAGATGGCAAATCTTCTAAGTGAGGGGTCAATGTAACTTGCTGAAGGCATTTGTCTAGCTCTTTCCTTGCTCTAGGAGGTGGAGCAGAGCCACTTGGGTCTTGCTTATTTGCCATGTTATGACATCTGAGTACTTCAGAATATGATTTTTTGTTGTTTAACCAGGAGTAGCACTAAGCTGAAAGCTTTTTTACAGGAGTGACCTGGGAGCACAGGGAAGTTAAGTGACTTGCTCAGGGTCACACAGTATGCAAGGGAAGCTATAGGATTCAAACCCAGATCTGGTCTGCTGGATGTCACCAGATTTGCAGCTGAAGCCTTAAAACCACTCGCTATACTGCCTCCCGTGCTACAGTATGATTTGGTCATACCTCTATTAATACTCTCTATTTCCCCTGACGGGAGCCTGAGGGGTCCACTTTAGGATTACTTGCCATATTTTGGTTCTCTTGCTCATTGCTCAAGGCTCTGCTATCTCTATTTAACTGAGGCCCTTGCACTGGCATTGTGCAGGCCTGACTCTCCTCAGAGATTGTCTTACTCATGTTACCCCTGTGAAAAACAGGAGTACTATTATACCATCTACTTTCATGTCAGAAACAAGCCCCACCCACCTTCCCTTCATTGATTCTCCTCCTGCTAGGGCAGAGCTTTTATTTGAGCTGTCACTTTCCAAACATGTCTTACCACTCTGGGTAAAGGATACCCAGTCCGTCTTTGGTTGCCAATGGCCATCCATCCAGTGTTTCCAACCTGCTTCTTGTAATGGTGCTCCAGGAGACCATTCACCAGTAGATTCCTCCATAATCAGCAAACCAAACAGATGAACCATTGCTTCCTGGCCGTTAGCCAGTGTGCAACCACTCTCACCTTCTCCCGGTCCCTTCCTCTTTCCGGCTGAAACCTCTCAGGGTCATGACTATTCACACCAGGTTCCAGGCATTCCTTTGGCCAGGATGCTTCTGTCATTCACTGCTCATCCTCCTCCTCAAGGATCCTCTGAACTGACTGCCTCTTTCTCCGTCCCTTGCTCGAGGGTGAGCCAAGGCCAAATGCTTATCTTTCACTGCAGTTGGATGAAACTCTTCTCTGTCCTCCATATCTCCATCAATCTGTCCTGAGGAATCCACCTCAGACACATCTGTAGCTGGACCTGACTCATATTGCTCCTCCTAATCAGAGACCCTCCACAGGCTCATTCCGTAGCTTCTCCATAGCGTCCCGAGACATGTCCATCTCCACGGTGCTGATCCCGAACTGGCCATGAATAGGGAATTTTATTTGAATAAATATAAACAAGGTAATTCAAAATCAAATTATAAACAAAAACAAAGTATATAATAATCAATAATAAACAATATTTCCTTTCAACATTCTAAATCCATTACATATCAGTTTTTCCATACACTAAACATTGAAATCCCTCTATTTAATACTACTGACCTGTTCCTCACTATATACACTCGTGTCCTGGCCAAATTTCCATCATTCACTAAAATGCCACTAACAGCTTAATCTGGTTAAATTTCAGTTGGTTACCATTTGTGTACCCTCCCCCAGTCGCCCCTGAAAAAGGGACTTTTAGTCTCAGTGGGCCTACAGGGTTAACAAAATTCAATAAATAAATAGCAGCAGCTCTAGTGTGGTCCTTGTGTGCCCTGGCCCTGTGAGCATAGGAAGGGCAATGGGGTTCCAGGTACTTCGGGAAATTAATTTAAATATTAAAATGAGGATCTTAACTGCTATTAAAATAAAGTAAGTACTACCACTTTAAGGGCAGCTGAGGCTTCCAGATGAAGGAACTGCTCTGCCTGTCACCTGGAGACAGTATATTTTGGCAGCAGCTACAGGCAGGGAGACTCTCCAGAATCAACTCTGCCATCAGAAGTAAGGGCAGAGGAGCTGCTATAAGACTGTGGGGGCAAATAAGTTTAAATAAAATACTGTTGGCTGCACAGAGACTTTAAATTTGGACTTGTATAAACTGTTTACTTCTGCAGCCATGCTTGTTGCCTTTAACCCCAGCCCAACTAATCAAGTTTGAGGAGCCCAAGGACCTGCAGCTATGGCTCCTGGGTAGGGAATGAACTGTGCTCTTGGCGCCCGAACAAGCAACCAATTAGATGTCAAGGGACTTAATGTTTATTAATTTGCCAGACAGATAGCTGTATGGACCAATGGAAAACTGCTTTTTGCCACTGAAACCGTAGGGACAGTTACAGCTCAGGCAGTCTGTGGTAAGTCCTCAAGCAGTCAGGAGGGCTTAGACTGTGTTGGAGAAAAAGTTTGGAAGCTACCTAGGCTTCCACAGCCAGTGCCTAGGTGACTTGAAGAAGCTCTCTGCTACCTGGAGAGCCAGAGGTGTGTGAAAAGGACTGTTTTGCAGCTAAATTTGTGCAGCATTTGAGAGAAGCCCTTGGCCAGTGAGGAGGGTGAACTGTGTTCCTTTCTAGAGCCTGGAAGTGTTAAATGGGTTGAGCAGCCAGATTCAGAGACTCTACAGTAAAGTCCCATTGCCTGGGAACTCAAGCTTTTAGAAGAGAAGTTGCCTAAGAGACTGTTTCCCTCCTAACCTTGGGGGTGAGCCAGAGTTGCTGCAAAGAAGCTCAAGTCTGCTGCCAGAAAATGAGGGAGACTGTGAGAGAGTGGAAGCCTGAGGACTCCACATCATCTAGGATGGTCTGGGGAGTCAGTCAGGTAGTGCTACTGCTAGGCATTACCAGATCACCGGTACTGGCCTGTTCCAGCATCCCTGAAAAGCAACTCAGAAGGTTACAAACTGCCAGGCCATCCTGCCTCAGCCCACAAGCCTGCTACCAACCTGTTCCACATCCTGAGGCCCCAGATCAACTAACAGCTCCTGCACCCATTGCCAGACTGTATGAATTGAATGTCAGAACTGTGAGTATAGCAGGGCATGCCCTGACCTACGGAGCTTAGACAGAATTTGCTCAAGTTACAATTTAGTTCAAAGTGCACCAACACTGGCCAAACTGCGGCAACGATCAGGCCTGCACCTAACCTGGTACCCAGAAAGACAGTAGGGTACTAGTACCAGTGGGAAGGTGGGTCATGTGGTAGTGCTATGTTGATGTTGGGGTAGGCTCAGTGGTTGTTATTGCTGAATGTTCAAAATTGCCATTTTTCTCTGCACTCCCTTTCCCTATAATAAAGCTATTATTGCTGTTACTGTTTAAACTGTCTATGAGCATATTAGTAGCTATAGTCAAGAATTGTATGCAACATAGAATGTTAAGTTGGTTTATAGTATCCTGTGCAGGGGTGACTGGAAGGGGAAGTGAGTGAGTACAGCATCCAGGGGTTGTATCCTACAAACATCTGGCCCATTATATTTTAGTCTGGGTGCAGGCACCACTATTATTTATTATTTTTTTATTTAGTTGTTTAACCAGGTATAGCACACTAAGCTGAAAGCTTTTTACAGGAGTGATCTGGGAGCACAAGGAGGTTAAGTGACTTGCTCAGGGTCACACAGTATGCAAGTGGAAGCTATGGGATTCAAACCCTGGTCTGGTCTGCTGGATATCACCAGATTTAAAGCTCAGAGCCTTAGACCACTGTGCTATGCTGCACTCTGATTTGCTATTATTTATTTCTACTTAGGAAAAAAAACAGTCACCACCAGAAGAGCCCAGGTCCCACAACCTATATTGTGGTCATCAGGCAGGGGTAGTAACCGCTGACACACAGCACCCAGGTTACAAGTAGAAATGTGACTGCTTGGCTTATGGATATCATGTGGCCACTAACTTCCTGGCTGACATGTTCAAAAGGCCAAAGATGAGAATCAGGCCATCCATGAGATGCCCCTGCTCTTTGTTAAACTCATAGAAGCTTGTGAGGAATCACAGGTCATGTGAATGTCAATATAGTCACACAGCCCCTTGAACTGCTGGAACACACAATCAGTCATGTAGTGGGTAGAGTTTCACTGTGTGACGTCTACCTCCACGCGATGCTGAGGCAGGTTATTTTTGATTTGTAGCTCTCACAACTGCCTTGAATAAGTAGTCAAAATGAACACAAATGTACAATACACACAAAGCAGTAATTTGATGTCTGCTTGGCTGAGATAGTCTACACTACCAGGTTAAAATAATGTACTATGTACAGAACTCTTTAAAACTCCATCATCTATCATGTTATCCACATTTATTCAGTTATCACTAGCTATGAAGCCACAAGTGTAGCAGACAGATTTTTCCTTTCCAAAGAGATTTGAACATAGGCAGCAGCACAGCTGAGGCAGGCAAGAGGAAACAAATGTCTGTAACACCTCCCTCCCGCTCCCACTGGGGCAGGAGGTCTTTATATTGGAGGTATGGACCCACGGTGCCTTCTAGCAGTGGCTTCTGGGAGGGATCCGGGCATCGTGGGGTGGCTGTCTCCCATGGCAGCTGCCATTCTGTAAATGGTTCCTCAGCCCCACAGTAGAAGGGGCTGAGGTCGATAATGTTTCTGTACCTCCAAGCACTAGGGGACAGTTACACATCTGGGAAGCTGCAAGGCCGGATCAGTGAATCTAAACATAAAAGATGACTGCAATGTACCATATGCACATGCATGGTACAGAAATCATTAAATATTCTGCTGCTCCATTTAAGAGCTCCAGAAGGGCATGAAGGAGGACAGTGTGTTTTGGGAGACCAGGTGAGCAAATGGGGCTCCCACAAAATAATGAAAAGGTGTCCTGGCTCCCACTGGCCAAGCAGAGTCAGGGCAAATAACTAATAGCTCTGAATGGGCTTAAAAGTAAAGTTATAGGGCTCTGTGTGCTGGAAAGTAATGTAAACAATAATGGCGGACACCATGGACTCCTGCAGGGGGCCACTGGGTAATGTCAGAGGGCACCAGAGAAAGCCCTGGAATAGGCCAATAAATCAAGTGAGGACTTGTCAAAACTATGAAAGGTACTAAAGTCTACCATAGTGGGATTCGGCAGGAGTCCTGATAGAGTTCAGCTCAAAGAGACTGTTGTGGGCAGCTTAGCCACAAGGCTTTCCTAGCAAGCCAATGGCCTTCTTGCCTCAGAACTAAAAAGAGAGACAAAGTGCCTCAACAACATTGAACTAGCAGGAATGAGACTGAGTTGCCCACTGATTTCCCTGATACCAAGATTTGAAGCTGCAGTGGTGAGTTTAAACTCGTGAATAGCAGCCTTCAGAGCTGAGGGATTGCAGTCTGGAGCTAGAGAAAGAGACTGTGCAGCAACAGTAGAGATTATGCAGCAAGGAGTAAAGAGCGTTTGCAGCAGACAGTAATGAGATTCTGCATCAGAGAATACAGAGACCCTGTAGCAAAAAGTAAAGAGACTTTGTACAGAAAGAGAAAAACAAGGTTTTGCAGCAGAGAACCAAGAGACCCTGTCCCTGTATGCCTTGGGAGGATAAGAAACTTGCTTCTAGCTGATATGAAATGTGTGTGTGTGTGTGTGTGTGTGTGTGTGTGTGTGTGTGTGCTGGGGCTAGAGACTGTGCCAAAGTCCTGCTGTAGTTGACTTTCAGAAGAATTGTGTGCCTAGCAGAAAGTCTAGGGGACACTTAGCCTGCTCTGTCTCCCTAGACCAATAAGGATACCAGTGGAGAGGAAGAGTTTGAGAGGCCTGTCAGGTGAACACTGCATAGAAAGGCCTCAGAAGTGAAGATCTGAAAGGCCTGACAGGTGAAAAGCAGTTGCTGTCCATCTGCAACCTGCTATCATGGTGCACCACCAACAACCTCTGATACCAGCCTGGTACCATGTGGAACCAGTGTCTACAAACCCCTTTGAAGCATCAAATTGTAATTACCTCAGACTGCAGCTTAGAAGTTCCTATTTTAGCTAGCTAGCTAGTTAGAAAAGTAGGTCAAATCCTGGGCAGGACTGCACCAAGCTTCATACTACACCCAGGCACTAAAGTTAAAAGTTGCTATTTTAAAGTTTATTGGGCCTCAATGCAAGTGCCCTGTTAAAGTTAAGGACTATTATCCTCCCTGCATCCAGGCATTTCAACAACCCCTGTGTGGTATCCACCGCAACTAATTGACTTTGTCTTTAATGCCATTTGGGTAGAAAAGCCGAGTTCACCCATAGGTGGAAGGTGAGAGAACAGTGTGGGGTACCATATGGGGTTGCAATTCAATGTTGTGTGTCATCTTCCTTGTTTACCCCTCTAAAATAAAAGTGAGGTTAGTTTATGTTACACTTTGGTATTATTGTTTATTACAAAGCATGTATTGCTACTGGGTGGGGAAGGTGCTGTGGGGCAGTTACTGTAATTTCCTGGGGAGTGGTAACCTGCAGTTTATCCACAGGTATCTCATATTACTACTTCAAGTAGAGGCACAGTGCCATTTCTTCTCCTGTCCACTAGTGAACTCAGGCTGTCCTCCTCAGAGGTGTGTCCAGGTGAGACCTGAGGGCCCCAGAAACAGCCAAGGTAAATCAAGGGGCTGTTACAAAGTGGAGTATGATTGGGATTTACTGCCCTAGTGGCCACCCATACTTTTGCACTCTGAAATTTTTGCACCTTCTCCCTGAATTGTTGCAAAGGGAAAATGGCATTCAAGAGGTAGAGGACTGGTGTGTGTTTGAAGGATTGGATCCCCAGAAAAGCACCTGATATAGAAACGTGGCTGAAGGGCTAGACAAGGAGTTTATTTTGGGAGTGCTGGAGGCAGCTCTGATGGATTGTGGGAACACAAGATTCAGAGATTGACTAGAGAACCAAATACCCAGTTTAGAAACTTAATTGTAGAAACTAAATGTGCCTCCTGCAGTGGCCTTGAGGGGTTTCAAGAGATCTAGGTGGTGATAAGCAATGAAAGTCCTGCCAGCCTGAAACCTTCTTCCCTGCCTCATCCCTCATCCAGCTGAGAGGAGGTATTTCAAGACTGAGCTAGAGTCTCTGCTGTCTACTGAAGGAAAGACTTTGCAGGATGTGTAGATTTTGTTGCCCTGGGGACAACCTCTTAAGAACCTGGGCTAGCCCGCCCTGCTAGTTCAGACTACTACAGATGCCTAAGGGTTTCCTATGCACCCTCCCGTCCTCTACTGAGAAGATGGTTATGAAACTTGGATTGGTTATGCTGTCCCCATGTTATAAAGTGACAGTGCTCCAAGGCCGAGAAATGTAAGAGGCAGATAGAGAGTTTGAAAGGGCCAGCTTTGGATGCAATT
Source organism: Neoceratodus forsteri (assembly GCA_016271365.2). Classification (NCBI taxonomy): domain Eukaryota; kingdom Metazoa; phylum Chordata; order Ceratodontiformes; family Ceratodontidae; genus Neoceratodus; species Neoceratodus forsteri. The sequence goes on along the minus strand of CM057458.1, from coordinate 1,104,226,177 downwards.
CGATACTTGCATGCCACAGATCCAGAAGCGAAGTAGATGAGTACCTTGTTTCTCTGGACAGTGTATTTGGGAGTATGGAATCCTGTGATGATTTGTACTGGAAGTTTAAGACAACGAAACAGCATTGGGGAGCTCTTCTATGGTTACCTCTGTAGACTGGAGAGGGCTTTGCAGAAAGTATATCAAAAGGGTGGGATAGAATCTAAAGACTTGAATAAAGTGTGGCTAGAACAAGTGTTGAAGGATGTCCAATTCTCAGACTTACTGCTGATAAAGTTACACTTAAAAGAGAGTTTGGCTGATCCTTCCTCCCACCAAGCCCTGTTGTGGGAGGTTAAAAAGCAGAAGAACAAGATGAGCAATGGGTGCACTCACCTGCTGCCTCAGCCAGTGCCCAAGTGTTGGACAATGGGGCTCCCTGGAGGTCACCGAGCTTCAGAGACTGATCCAAGAACTGAAAGGTGTAGAGTGTCAAGTGGGCAGACCCAGCCTCACCCCAGGGAACATGGGCCTTCAGTATCCAGCATGCCTGTATTGAGTAAAGTTGTGTCACCACCATGGGGCCCTTGGGGGTCAGCTTCAGATACAATTTCACTGGAGGAGATCCATGATCAGTTGATGGAGTTAAGAAACATTGTAGGAGACTCCATGATTCACCCCACCCTGCAATCATCTATGGTCCCTGCCAAGGAGGAGGGGTGTCTAAAGGACTCTCCATTTGGAACCTCTCATCTGCTAGCAAGTCAAACTGATATACTATATACTGTTACTGGTGAGGGAAGACAGGTATGTCCAATATCAGTGTACATCTGAAAGCAATTTTCAGAGGATTGTAGATCAATTAGTCTGAGAGAAACTGTCTGCAAGCACCTCTGAACTGTTCAACTTTAGCTTGCCCCAGTAGAAGACTGTCTGGGGCCCTGGGAACCAGTTGCTCACCAATCATAAGTGTTAAAGCTCCCATCAATGTTAAAGTAGATGGACGACCCACCTGAGTACAGCTGGATAGTAGTTCCCAAGTCACTATAATGTTCAAGGACTATTATGACAAGTATCTCTCACTTAAAATGTTGGAGCCGTTGGAGGTTTGGATGTGTGGGGCCTCAGTGATGCCTCATACCTCATTTGGGGTTGATTCATATTTGGATCTACTTCCTGGTGGGTGTTGCTGGAACTCCTAGTGCAGTGGAGATGTGTTCCTTGTGTCGCCATAAACGAGCATGCATGAAGAGATTCCAACTATCGGACTAATGCCCATATGTTTCACCACCTGAATCAGCTGTGTGAAAGAGTTGGAGGCACAACAAGGAATATGTCTGTGCCACTCCATGGTCTGGTAGACAAGCCTAAAATCACAAAACTGTTGTCTCACCTAAGGATGTGACTATAGGGATTGTGTGGCATCAAGAACCTTCACAAGTGGTGTTATTCCTCCAAAGCGAGTGCATGATTGCTGGGGTAGTGTGACTCAAGAGACCCTGCCATAATCAGCTGTTGATGTTGGACAGCCCAAAGGAAGCTGGCTTGCCAAAGGCTTGCAGTTAAACTTTGTATAATACTGGCTAAAGCCCATGCTTAAGTCAGGTAAGTATCTGTACATGTGATGAGTGTAACCGATCTTCCAGTGACTTTCTAGAGAGGGTGGACTCTGGCCTGGAGCTGCTGTGCCGATTTAGCTGTATAACCACATGAGAGAGAGTGGGTGCCCCAGCCAACTAGACCCTTCATTGTTCAAGATTGGAGACCCTCTTTAGCCACAGGGTGGTGGAGTAAAATCAAAATTAGTTGGCACAGTGCACACAGATTTTCTCCCTGAACAAATGGGATGTGAGATGTGCTAAGAGGTGTGGAGCATCATATTCAGGTCACAGATGAGAGGCCTTTTCAGGAAAGATCAAGATGGCTGGCCCCTAGCTGACATAGATGATGTTCACAAACTCTTGCAGGAGATACTCGGCCACAGGTATCATTCAAAAATTTAGGAGGCGCTCTGCATCACCTATTGAAGTGGTCAGAAAAAGAATGGGGCTGTCAGGATGTTTGTGGATTATCAAACATTAAACTGGAAGATGCTACCTGACCAGTACATCATGCCATAAGTGCAAGATGCCCTAGATTGCTTGAACAGAAGTTAATGCTTCAGTGTGCAAGACTTGAGAACCAAATACTATCAGAATTCCATGGCTGTCCTGTGAGGTTGCATAGGATGAGTTAACTTCCTACAGATCTTTGTTCCAGGTGTAGCCTAGATTCTGGTTCTCTATATCATATTATGGACATCCCAGAAGGTATTTCCTTTCTGGAACTTAATTTAGGCTTGTCTGGACCCCTCTTGGGACTCTCTGATGCATTTCTTCCCAAAATATGTATATTGGGGACTTTGCTGGTCCCCTTATTGGTAATCAGAGGGCCCATATGACTCTTCTATCAGCTTGTGCGAAAAAGGTCATCTTCAGGCACTGGTTGGATTAGGAGGTCCCTTCTTTTCTGGAATGATATGGGAAATTACATTGGCACTACAACACTACAAGCTGAGCAGTTAGTGGCAAATGTGTCTGACAAAGTGGGTAGATGCAAGAATTTGGAACCTTTGCAAACTTTGTTGACATTGCCAAATCAGAATGGAAACTAGATTAGAATCATCCTCTTCCTTTCTCCATTACCTTATATGTAACATTTCCCTACAGCATTTTACTCTACAATCATGCGAATATTAGTTAATCGGGCTTCTACTAGCAATATGCTCTGGTGGTTTGGGGAGGTGGGATGGGTGGGAGGGAGGGGATTGATGTTATTATATAGAACTGTACTCTTCTCTCTTATGTTCCTTGGCAGAGTTCTGGGATACACATAATGTGCCTCATGTTCTAAAGGTACTCTATTATGCATTGTTATACTTAATGCTTCTGTTTTCATTGTTATACTTATTCACCTCGCTAATGTACCTGCCTGTAACTCTGCCTTACTTTATCAACAAATAAAGAATATCAGTTTGAAAAAAAAAAGTCCATCGGATGAGCAAAACTGAGAAAAGACAACATTTATTTGGCCACTGGGATTCTATGAGTTCCTCCAAATGCCACAAGGGATTTCAGGGCACCTGCTAATTTCCAATGGCTAATGGAGGACGTCATGGGTGACTTGAGCATTTTGGAGTGCCTAGTGTATTTGGATGATATTATTGTGTTTGGAAGACCTTGGAAGAACTTGAGGCCGGTTGTTTAAAGTGCTTGATCAACTGGAGGGTATGGTCTTAAGCTATCTGTTGACAGGTTCCAGTTCTTAAAGACCTCAACCAAGTAGGCTGACCACACTGAGTCCCAAGATGGCATCAGTACTAATCCTGAATATGTCCAGGTAGTCACCACCATGCCTAAATCCACCTGGTTGACAAAACTGTAGAGCTTCTTGGGATTTGCCTGTTACTACCCAGATTTATTAAGGACTAGTATACTAAAGGAACAATTGGGGTGTACTTGGAGGAGGTGGGAGGTCTGGATAGTCAGCAACATGGGTTTGTGCCAGGTAGATCATGTCAAACCAACCTTGTGGAGTTCTATGAATAGGTAACATCAGAACTGGACAGGGTAAGCCTGTGGATGTATTATTCTTGGACTTCAGCAAGGCGTTTGACTCTGTCCCACAATGGTCTGGTGGAGAAACTGATGGGGTTAGAGTAGGCCCTTTGATGGTCAGATGGATTGAAAACTGGCTAGCTGGATGCACTCAGAGAGTAGTGGTCTGTGGGGGCTCTCGAACCCTAGAGAGGTTGGTAGTGGGGTACCACAGGGGCTCGGTCCTGGGTCCGATCCTGTTTAATGCATACATATGGACATCAGGGAGGGTATAGGGTGTGAAATGAGTCTCTTCATGGATGACTCCAAGATGGGAGCATTAGTTGAGGAGAGGGGAGGTGGCCCTGCAAGGTGACCTGGACACCCTGGAAGCTGGGCTCACACATGGTAAATTTCAATATCACCAAGTGCAAGTGTTGCATCTTGGTCGGGAAACCTAAACACAGGTACACCCTGGGAGGGAGGCGTGGAGGCCTCAATAGGGAAAAAGACCTAGGGGTCATGGTGGATACATGTATGAATAACTCTGAGCAGTGCAGGAGGCAGCAAGCAAGGCAAACAGGATGTTGGGATGCATCATAAGGGGATCACCTCTAGGAGCAAGGAAGTGATTCTGCCACTGTACAATGGACTGGTTAGACCACACCTTGAGTACTGTGTACAGTACTGGAGACCACACTTGAAGAGGGACATACAGCTCCTGGAGAGGGTACAGAGGAGGGCAACAAAGATGATCACGAGGGCTAGGATTTGACTTATGAGGACAGACTTGAGGAGCTCTGACTGTTTTCATTGGAGAGAGGAGAGACAGGGGACATGATTGGGGTCTTCAAGTACTCAAGGGAATAAATAGGGTAAACATGGAGGGATCTTTAGACTAAAGCAGGGAGGTATCACCAGAGGCATGGTTTGAAGTTGGAAGGTGGAAGGGTGAGGGGAAAAGAGGAGGAGGTTTTTCACCGAGAGGTGGTGGACCCTTGGAATGCACTGCCTGGTGAGCTGGTTCAAGATCCACAGTGGAGGGCTTCAAGAGAGGTGGGACTGACACAGAAAGTGGATGTATCAGATGATGGCCTGTCCGGGGGTGGGGATGGATGATAGGGTTTCTGGAGAACAAGGGATGGGAGGGTCTCGGCATCCAACTAAGGATCTAGGTTCGAGCAGACTCGATGAACCGTAAAGGCCTAATCTGCTGGCAAATAGTATGTTAGTGTGTTAGTATGACTACACCAAGATCATCAAGCCTGTGCAAGACCTAACCTGAGGGTATCCTCCTGCCACTCAGAAGATTATGCGGGTGGGACAGTCTGTTCCTGTAAAGGCTTACTATACATTGCATCAATCGTTTGGACCCAGATGGACCACAGTTTGTGATGAGGCCTTTGAAGAGATAATTAGACAATTGACTCATGCCCTGTGTTGGCTATGCAGATCCCAGTAAGCCAAATGTGCTACACACAGGTGCCAGTCTTAATGGGTTTGGAGCAGTGTTGTATTAAGAACACATACAAGGTCTATGGCTTATGGTGTATGCCAGTTGTAGTTTATTGCCTTTGGAATAGAATTACTCAGTCCACAAGCTGGAATTTTAGCACTTAAATGGGATATTGTGGATCAGTTCCATGTATATCAGTATGGGACCCACACCATTGTCTGCACGATAACAACCATCTCACCTATGTGCAGATCACAGCAAAGTTGGACGCTGCAGGTCATCGCTGGTTGTCAGCCCTTTTGACATATTGTATAACTACTATGTGGAGTATCACCCAGGAAAAGCAACATTGATGCGGATTTACTTTCCAGTCAACCCCTCCCAAAGGCAGCAGGACAAGAATGGGTTCAGATTCCTGAGACTGCTGTTAGAGCTTTGTGTGAAATATATGATCCAGAAGAGGTGCCAGATTCCAATGCCTCATTTCACCTGGTAGATCATTTGGGTGCCCTCTAAACTGCATACCAGTGGCCTATTGTAATGTTTATTTTATTTATTTATTTATTTATTTGATTTTGGTAACTGGGTAAGTGCACTAGGCAAACACCTTCCTATTTTCAGGCACCACCTGGATGTCTCAGTTGTATGTCTCAGTAAATCTTCATTTCCACAAATGTGCTCGCTAGGACTGGTAGAAAGTGCAAATAGAAGATCCTGTAATCAGAGACATTGTCACTCTTCTTCAATTTATTTATTTATTTAAGAGATTTACCAGGAAGATATACTGAGCAGATACCTCGATTCCAGATGCGCCCTGAGAGTGGGGATTACAAAGGTACAGTAATACAGAAAAAACATACATAAATACATTTGGTACAAAACAATGGATGAGACAGCCATAATGCAATATTGAAGGTACATTTTCATTAACATTTCAAAACATTTGGAGCTGACAGCATCACAACTACCGAAAATGGAGAACCAGACTGGTGTTAACAGCTGGTAGTTAGGAACTGTGAGAGGTTCAATGGGGGATACAGGAGCAGTTGGTAGAGAAGTGCGTTTGAGAAGGGCATTCCGTTGTGGAGTACTTGTGGCATGTCAAATATCGGCTGATAGGGAGTTCCATAATTTGGGCAACCTGAAGCTGAAGGCAGCCTGGTCTGTCCGGGTGGATCTGTGTGGAATGTGTAGGAGCCTAGAGTCTATGTTCCTGAGGGTGGCCCAGAACTTTTAAAGTAAAGCATCCTGAGACCTCCCTGCTACTGAGAGAATAGAGTAAACAGACAGTGCATACAGTGCATAATGTGTGATTTACAGAGAACCACAGAGCAATGATGGTTCCACTTTAAAACAGCTATTACTCCTGTAAAGTTTCAAAAATGGTCCTCAAAGCTCTGCACAATGAGATGGGGCACCTGGAGGTGGACAGAATACTGGACCAAGTCAGAAGGAAGTTTTATTGGCCCAGAATGAGTTCAGAGGTGGAGACTACTGCTAACAGTGTATGAGATGTATCCAGTGGAAAATGTTGCCTTCTTGAGCCACTCCTTCAGTGAACATTACAACTACAGTAGTGCCCCTATGGATTTAGTATGTATTAACTTTTGAGTTTGGAACCAGATAAAAAGAATACAGCAAATGTTCTGGTAGTGTCTAATCATAACTCCCATTATGCCAACGCTTCTCCAGCCCAAGAGCAAAATGCCACCACCGTAGCCAAGATTCTGGTTGAGAAATACTTTGTTCATTACAGGCTTCCAAGACCATCCATTCCAATCAGGGTTGGGATTTCAAAAGTCATCTGATCAAAGAGTTATTGACAGTGTGGGAATCAGAAGTCTCAAACCACTCCCTAATACCCCAGGGTTACCCTCAACCTGAAAAATTAAATAGGACTTTATTAGATATGTTGGGCACATTAGACTGTCATAAAAGGCAAACTGAGTCAAAAGTGAGTATGCTGGTTCATGCCTACAATTGCACTTGCAATGATGCCATGGAGCAATCCCAATATTTGCTTATGTTTGGAAGAGGCCCAACTGCAAGCAGACCTTGTGTTTGGAGTGTCATCCAATGGCGATTATGGTGAGATAAGGCAATACCTTATTGTTCTAATCATATTTCATAGCATTTATGTTAGAAATGCATCAGAGACACCATGGTGACCCAGTGTAACCTCTTGAGCGATCATGAGTACAAAGAAAAGCCATGGGTCCAAAATATTATGTAATTTCTTGTTACTAGGCAGAGAGGCTGTTTGCTGCTAGTCAGGGACTAGAGTTTAATTAAACAATTTAGAAGGAGACCCTGACTTAGGCAAATAAGGACTTGAGGTTAGGGCTGGGAGAACTCGGTGAAGTTCTGACCCTTATTATGTAAAACTGGAACACAGTGAAGTTCTGATTTATCCTGTTTAGTTCTGATTAGTTCAGATTTAGTGACCAATATGTGAAAACATGTAAAAATGCATAAAAGTGGCCAAAGTCGCTCACATTTGACACGGGGACCAAAGGAAATAATGTAATGGATTGTTTGTATAAAATTATAGTAAAACTGCTAAATAAAAAGCAGTCTGCCACTACTAGCCCTTCATGGCTGGCCTATAATGGTGGCATATCCTGCTTGACCCATGACATAAGTGTCCTGGAAGAGAGAGAGAGAGAGAGAGAGAGAAAGATAGACAGATGCAAATACCTATTTCATAGCACCACCAAACACTGCAGGCACTGCCAGGCAGCTAAGATTTCTTTTTATTAATGGTGCTGTGTGGGTATTATTTTGAAGGATGTTCCAGTCAGAGCAGAACAAGACAAAGAAATGGATATGAATGATCAAATGAGCAGCACTTAAGAGCCCACCCACCCACCTACCCATGTGATTGATGCAAGTGCTTTGCATGCCCCAGTGTACCGTGGAACAGTATATGGTACACTACCTGGTCCAAGAGGTGGTAATGTTTTCTAGTACAATGGCTGCTTCTACTGAATGTGATCAAAATACTGAGGATGCTGAATCCTTAAAGTAGAAAAACGAAGACATAGTGATCACCACCCTGGCAGGCAGCCAGTCACACATCACATTGGTCAAGTGCAGTACAGTCATAAAAAGTTTGCTACTGCCATCTGAAGACCTGATGACACACGACACAACACAATGACATCGTTCCTAGTTCTGCAATTGCCTACTGCCAGTCACTGTCAAGTAATTTAAGTATCACAAATAAAATATAATAATATAATAATCTCAGCCCAGTTACTGTAGGTGAGGATGAAACATAGCTAACATACCACACACAGACAATAAAGAAATTATATGAATTTTCAATTTAGTAGCATTTTTTCCATGAAGTATTTGCAGCCAAATATTGGAGACATGAGAAATATGGAAAGAGTATTCAGTTTCTGAACTTTTAGGAATCTGCTAAGCCATGACTGTATGAAAATTAAAACAGTACAGTCAGGACTCAGGATCAGTTGCTGAGGGCAAAAAAAGTGACAAGTAGCAGTAGTAAGTAGTAGGACTGGAGTAAGGACAAAAGTGATGAATAAGTAGTAGTTGTGACTTGTGAGGAAAAAACTGATAGTAGTAGTAGACAGCAGTACCCTGACTTCCAGATCAGATAGTGATACCAGGTACCACCACATACGTTTGTGACATGAAATGCAGTTGCTTGCTGCATTTGGACTCTGAACCAACTAATGTTATTTTTTTAATATTCTGTGCTGCTCATGTGATCATAGTGGCCTGGCCTAGTCCATCCTGACCTGACTTGTTGCAACTAATTGCTATCTCATGTAGTAGACCCTATTCACAAAGATTTTCACCACAGACACAAATTCTTGAAAGTGTTTTATGCATAAGGCCTGCTCGGAGCATTCAGTATGTGTTTTATTCAAGTATCATATCTGAAATTAAAGTGAGGAATGTTGACTTTGAGAAGCGTGAGAAGCTCAGCATTTTCTGGTGTCAAACAGGATTGTATGTCAGTAATGATGTTACCAGCTAAACTGAACAATCATTCTGAACAGGCGCTAGTAGGAGGGCAATTCAAGTACTTCCTGCAATGTTTACTAATAGAGGCCACATATTTTGTTTCGATTTCCAGTATTTCAAAGTATCAGCATTCCAGCTAATATTGGGCTCTGTCACATATATTTCAACAAAGGTCTGTGCTAAGGCTGTGTTACAAGAGGCAAATGAAGAAGATGTTACAATAACATCTAAGTGACTCGAGACATGAAACTAAACAAGTGACTGTGGGACAGTGCTGTGCTTGGCTGTGATGAAGAAGATGATTTGGCCGAGTGGCTGAGGAGGAAGAGAGAGAAAATGCCGCAGCAGTGAGGATGGCCCACCTGATGCTGTGCTGCTGTGTCATGAAGAAGATACTGAATGTGGTGCTGCTGTTGTACTCTGTTCCATGACAGCAGGCACCTCGTCAATTACTTCTTGTTTGTTTCTCTCAAAACAAGTGTCATCATCTTCATGCAACAGTTGCTTTGATTTGTATCATGAGTCCAAGATTGCTGCTTTAATGTAGTACTCAGAATTAAGCATATTACATAGTTTGTCACCTTCTGCAATGTTTTTGATCATACATCTCATTCGACTTTTGTTGTATTCTGGAGGGCAACCTGCATGTGTCAGCACCACTGGCAGCCTGTGTGATCATGGAACTGTCTTGCTTTCTAATGTTTCCCTAATCGGATTCAATTTAAATTTTAACATTTTATTAGAGGCATCACCTGTCTCAGAGTTGCTGTGTTTGCACTAACCTCTCTGGTGATTTCCTCAAATGGCTGGAACAGGAAAATTAGAAACTCCAGCATGGCCCCCTGTGGTGGAGTAATATAGACATCTGCATCAACAATCTTATTTTCTAAGGTGTACTGCTGACAGCTTTCTTCAGTTACAGCAGCCTTTGGAACATATAAAATGCCAAATTCCATTAAGTACAAATCTCTTGGATCAGTCTGTGCAAAGGTAAACTGTGCTTCTGCTGTATTTTTCAAACAAGTGACAGGCTTTGCTTGAGTGACTGATATGAGTGCATACTCTTTTACCAGTGCTACTTGAGCCTTAATCTCCCTGTCATGTCGAGAAAACTGTGAACTATTAAATTTAGCGATGTACAAAGCAGCGGATATGAACAAACCCCCTCCTCTAAGGCCTTCCTTATGTTGGACCAATTTTCCACTAACTATAAAGCCAACTGACAGTCCATGTGAAGTGAGCCATTACTGTATTGGTTTTGAGCTTTCCATTGATGTTGTATGAGGTATGTTCAGATGGAAAATAAAACATTCTTAGAACAGCAAACTGGCAATATTTCACTGCCCCCAGTCCCACATGAATTATCAAAACATGCCCAATGTGCCATGACAGACATGAAGGGTTTGGGCTGACAGCTTATCCACATATCTGCTGTGAGATGCACCACCCTCCCAACAGAACTGCACAACTCTCGTCTTCATTTTCTATATACTGTACATCTTAACATTCTGGAATCCCTGTTGTCGAAAGTATTTCCCAATGGTATACTATATTGAGGTCCGAGGTACTCAAGCAGCCACCTGAATCCTATATGTTCAACCACATTATATGGTAGAAAATCAACAGCTATCACTTCTAAAATTTATTTGGTTATTGTAACAGCAACAGGGTGAGTCGAGGCATATTTGACTGCATGTTTCTGAGATGGTAAACTGTCTTCTTCAAGAAGGAGGGCTTTTGAACACATGGTCACTTTCAGTAACAGTTGGAGGAGTCCTTCAATGGCAGGAAGTGGTGGCAGAGGTGTAGTTCTGTGGGGCTGCCACTGCTTTCATCTATGAGCATTACCTCTGAGTGTAGTGAGCTATCACTGTCACTTTATCTTCAAGACTCACAACTGAACTTCTCAGTAATGTTATGACATCTGTCTAGGTGTCTTTTCAGTGCTGAAGTTCCCAATGCTCCTTTCTTTTTACCCTGCTGACTGGCTGTTTACAAATAGCGCATGTTATTATCAACTCATTGGAAGCACTAATGGAAGCATGACCAAACAAAGATACTTTATTTTTTTCCCAGGAAGGCACAACACCTCTGTTACATTTTCAGGGTTCCCCCTGTATTTTCTTGGGCTTGTGATTTATTGCCCTGCCCCCCACACCAAAACATTTCTGCCTGTTTCTTCCTTATCTGCAATTTCCAGCCCTCAGTAAACCTTGTGCTGCCTGATCATTCTCTTCATTTTATTAATTAGTATTACCCTCATCAGTTCAACCTCAGAAGAATCAGATGAGGGACTGACAATAACATAGTATACAATTGTTCCATACTGTTGGGTGCCTCTGCTGGTGGTACCCACCACACCTTATTTTTAACTACATAACTTTTTTTTACTTAGGACTGATGATGACCTGAGACATTCACCTTTTTGGATTCAAGTATTCACTTGGAAGATGAAACCTTAGATGTGAAAAAAATCACTTTTTGGGGTATGATTTTGTTTTCCCTTTTCGGACTGATTGCTAACTTTGCAGTGCCACTGCCTGCCTGAGAAATAAAATGTGTCTCATCATCACTTTGATCCATTTTGTAACAAAGATCCTGCTAACATGATGTCCTTCTAATGACTCCCACCCACAAGCCAGGGACAAATTTACTGTCGTGACTCACGACTGCATAGTGTACACACTGACAGCACACCAACAGCTCAGCAGTCCACCACCACTTTCTTTCAAGATTACCGGACTGGTTCTCACAATACAATTACTGTTAAGTGACCAAATTCACTGACTGCTAAGTGTGCCTCAGAATTTGAATTGCAGCATGCAGCACAGTCCCACACTGGGGGCTGGTTAATGTTTATATGTAATGCAAGTTTGTAATGTAATATACTAAAACTAATAATAATAAGGAATAATGAATGAGTGATGATGATGACACTTGTGTGTAGTGCTTGTGCTTTACTTGTGTTGTACTGAAAACACTCAGCCTGCTACAAGTCACAGTTAGATAATCCCTGGGCCACCCACAGCCAGCAGCACAGGGCAGATGCATTAACTTATATGTTGTTTGAACAGTATTTTTTAATACATGAAATCGTGATTTGTGAATGAATGTAGGTGATGATGATCATTATTCATGACTGGATGGCACAAGTCAAAGATTTATTTTGCCACCTACTGCACTTGCTCTGTACACATAGCTGCACTGAAACCAGGAAGCAAATTTAGTTTGGCATTTCTGAGACTGTTACATTTATTGTGGACCATCCTGCAGTCTCTCTCCTCCCTCTCCTCTTTGAGTCAGGACTGGACATCACAATGATTTATTTTGCTATCCTGCTACCCTTGCCCTAGTGTACACACAGCCACATGAAGCCCGGAAAACAAATTGGGGATTTATGTATCTAAAACTTCTCTGGTAGCCACAATAGTCTCTCCTCTCTCCTCTGGATCTGGAATAGCAGAAGTCAAAGACTTTGCCAGTCTGTCCTTTTGTACACAGCTACTGTCTGAGGCCAAGTTTCATTTAGGATTTTTGTAACTAATCTCTGCCCACCCCAGTACTCTGGATCTGGAATGGCACCAACCAGATTTTACCAGCCTGCCTTTTTGTCACACATAGCGACTGTCTGAGGCCAAGGCAAAAACTTTCACTGGGATTTTCTGTAACTGTAATCTCTGCCCCCAGTACTCTGGATCTAGAATGGCACAAGTCAGATTTTGCCAGCCTGCCCTTTTGCACACACAGCTACTGTCTGAGGTAAAGAATAAAAAACTTTTATTTGGGATTTTCTGTAACTGTAATCTCTGCCCACCCCTGTAATCTGGATCTCAAATGGCACAAGCCAGATTTTGCCAGCCAGCCCTGTTGTACACACTGCTACTGTCTGAGGCCAAGAAAAAAAACTTTCATTTGGAATTTTCTGTAACTGTAATGGGCCCCAGTACTAGGTCTCTCTCTCCCTATCTCCGCACTAGTCTCACTCTCTCTCCCCTCAGAATGGCACAAAGTCAGATATTGTCAGCCAGCCCTTGCTCACGCAGCCACCAGTCCAGCATTGCCAGCATCCCCCACCCGCACCACTGTTCCCCAGTCCTGACTCCCTCTCCAATCCGACTCCTGATGATCCCTCCTGAGTCCCGACCCAAACTTCCTTCATCCACTCTCATGATCTGTCTCTCCCCTCCCTATCTTCTTCTTTGTCCCTCCCTTCCCTTCTATTCCTTCCCTTCTCTTCCTTCCTTCCCTACCCTACCCTTCCCTCTGGCTGGAGAAACTCTTGTTTTTAGGGTGCTTTTTGGGGTTGGCTCTGCTGCTCAGCACAGCTCCTCCACTCCTCTCTCTTCCCAGTCCTCTTCATTCTGGGCCACGTGGTGCACTCAGCATGGTTATATACTGTGGTGCGTCACGTGACCTCTGTTGCCTGATTGTATGCTGCCAGCCACCAATATGTGCTGATAGCATCCCCATAAGCAACAGAAAACAAAACTGGGCAAATGGCATCTCCACGGACCCAGAACTGGACTTCTACTGTGAAGTCCATGTTTATCAGTCCGTGGATTGTGGAGTTCAATCTGGGGGTCAGATCTCCCATGGAACAGGCTGAGCAGCCCTACTTGAGGTAGAACTTTCAAACTAGAATTCTCAAAGTTCATTTTTTGTGTACTTCATTTTATTTTCAATATCCTGTAACCAATATCTAAAATTATCTGTCTTTATGTTATTTACTGCATTTATTAATTAGTAAAGCTTTTGGATTACTTTTAAGATAATTCTGCCAGTGTCATTGTGTGTGTTGTCTTGGGAAGGTTGTTCAAACTATCGATGCCTGTGTGACTGTTATAAGGGCCAAACACTACAAGTGAAGTACCACTACTGGGGTTCTATGGGCAAAAGAGAGTGAAGCATAAAAAGTCTCTGAGAGTCTGTGAGGGTTTGAAAGCGGTCTCTGCATTTCTGATGAAAGACATATAATAGGGTGTATAGGGCCCCAAGCTTATACACACCTGTGGCTCTCGGTTTGTAGTGCAGTGGCCAATAGGGTTAGATCCAGGAACACAGACTCGAGACTGTATTGTACCCACTGCATGGAGAGAGGAGCCCTGGGATCCTCTGGCATATGTTTAATTGTAAAACAGTGAATGTACCAAATGGACTGATGAAAGGTATCACTGACCCCTGTCACAGAAGAGTTGCTGTGAGGCAGAGAATCTCCCCATGGGAGTGAGCTGGTGACAGTGATAACAGAGACCTACACAAATATGTCCAAAGACTGAAGCAGCAGTTGGATGATGTTTACTGATTGGCCACAGAATTGTCTAATAAAAGAAACTTGACAAATAAGACCCATTTTGATAAACGTGTCAGAGCTCATGAGTTCCTACTGGGAAATAGAGTTTTGGTTCGGCTGCCTGGAAAGCATAAAACTGCAGATCAGTAGGGCAACATACCCCATGTGGTCACTCAAAAACTTGTGGACTTGCCAATGTACAGAGTTTGCCAAAAGGGGAGCCTCAGAGAAGTAAAACATTACACCACAACTATTTTCTCCCCAGTGAACAATTAGATGTTCCAAAACTAGAACTAGGCTCTGTATGACCCCAAGAATGAAAACCAGGGTTCTCACAACTGCACCAACCAGACTACTCTGCTCAACCCTCAACTGGATATTGGTCTACCTGGGCCTTCCAAAGGTCTGCATTGGGCCTGAATACTGGTCTAACTGACCTTCCAAAAGGCTTGCAGTGACCCAGCTCCTAATGACCCAGACTCTTCCAATGAGGAAGATGACCTTGGAAGGTACTATTCTACAGTGGACATTTCCTGATTGTTGAACAATTCTGACTAGTGGTGGATGCAAATATCCCAACCACATCACTAAACCCTGAGGCAGAACCTTTTGAACCTTCATCCAAGTTAGAGCAGGTGGCAGTTCCTGTAGAGATTGCACAAGAGGCAGACACGGTACTAGAAACAGTTTGTCAAGAGACAAATATGGTACTCAAACCAATTTATGCTGCGAACCCCATTCACTGCCCAGGGAGTATGAATGTACATCCTCGGTTGCCCAGAAAAGCAAAGAACTCTTTGGACAACAGGACAACTTTGTAAATACAGTAGATCCTTGGGCCTAAAGTTCTTATCCTGTTATCCTGTAAGGCACTAACTAACTCTGAAGTGATCCACAAGGCTAATCAAACCCCCTTAAAACTCAGTTATGATTTGCCTGGAGCCCCACTGACCTGCCTCTGTATGTAGTGCACTGTGGCATCTACTGTGTGTCACTGCTCACTCGCTACCCGTATTGTATTCAATGACCATGATGGTAATGAGGAATGTGAAAATCTGGACATGCTGGTTAAACAGGAATCAAATTGCTAGTTAGCACTGTTAATGGAAATAGTATTAATCTGTTCTATTTATTACATAGATTTGAAATTTGAAGCTAGCATAGCCAGACTGAAATTATCTAGCTAGAACAGTTAGTGTTGTTGCTGTTACCTTTTGTATTTTCTTCCAGATATGCATTGGGTGGAACTTGTGCAATAGTCAGGATGCCAATTTGTGACCCAGGGAGAGTGTAACCTCCTGTGGGGCAGGGGGCTTACCTTATTGAGCTACAATCCAGCAGTGCCTTCTGGCTGTGACTCCTTGAGTGCATGTGTTGGGCGCCCAATCTCCGTGGCAGATGCTGCTCTGGAAAAGGTACCTTGGCCCCATTGTAGAAGGGGCTGAGGTCAATTGAGTTTCTGTGCCTCTGGGTGCTGGAGACAGTTACTTAGTCTGGGAAGCTGCTAAGATATGAAATAAATGAATGTAAACATTAAAAATGGCCATGATGTGCTGTATGTGCATGTGTGAGACAGAAATTCTTAAAAGAGCCACAGCTCCATTGTAAGAGTTCAGAAAGGCCATGAAGGGCAGTGTGTTTTAGGAGCTCTGTTGAACAAATGGGGCTCCACAAAATAATGAAAGGGTGTTCTTGCTCCAACTGGCCATGCAGAGCCAGGACAAATAACTGTTAGCCCCTGAATGGGCTTGAGTAAAGTTATGGGGCTGTTTGTGCTGGAGAAGTAATGTAAACAGTAATGTCAGTCTCCATGGACTCTTGTAGCATGGAGGCTGCTGGTAATGTCATAGGGCACTAGGAATGCCCTGAATCAGCCAGACAATCAAGTGAGGACATGTCAAAAACTATAAAGGGACTAAAAGCCCACCAAGAGGTATCTGGCAGGGATTCCTGAGAGAGAGAGTCAAGCTCAAAGAGACTGTTGTGGGATGCTAGTCACAAGGCCTGTCATGCAAGCCAATGACCTCCTAGCCCACAGCTAAAAAGATAGGTAAAGTGCCTGAACAATAGTGAACTAGCAGAGAATAAGACTGAGTTTGCGACTGATTTCCCTGAGTCAAGATTTGAAGATGCAGTGGTGAGTTTAGTCTCATGAATAGCAGCCCTCAGAGTTGAGGATTGCAGTCTGGAGCTAGAAAGAGACTATGCAGCAATGAGTAAAGAGATTATGCAGCAAGGAGTAAGAGAGGTTGCAGCAGACAGTAATGAGATTCTGCATCAAAGAATACAGAGACTCTGCAGCAGAGGTAAAGAGACTTTGCAGAAAAAGAGAATAACAAAGTTTTGTAGCCGAGAACCAAGAGATGCTGACCTTCTGTGCCCTTGGGAAGGATAAGAAGTTTGGACTGTGTAGCTGCTTCTAGCTGACAAGAAAGGTGGTGTGCACCTGGGCTAGAGACTGTGCAAAAGCCTAGCCGCAGTTGAGTTTCATAAAAGCTGTGTGCCTAGCAGAAAGTCTAGGGGACACCCAACCTGCTCTGTCCCCTAGACCAATGAGGAGACCAGTGGAGAGGAAGATGTTGAGAGGCCTGATAGGTGAACACCACATACAAAGGCCTCATAGGCAAAGATTTGAAAGGCCTGACAGGTGAAGACCAGTTGCTGTCTGTTGGCAACCTGCTATCATGGTGCACCACTAACGACCTCTGATACCAGACCAGTACCATGTGGAGCCTATGTCTGCAAATCCCCCTTTGAAGCATCAAATTGAAAGTCTCTCTGGACTGTGGCTCAGAAGAGTTCCTATTTTAGCTAGCTAACTAGTTAGAAAAGGGGTTAAGTCATAAGCAGGACTATGCCAAGCTTCAAGCTATGCCCAGGCACTAAAGTTAAAAGCTGCTGTGTTTAAAGTTTATTGGACTCCAATGAAAGTTTCCTGTTTAAGTTAAAGACTGTTATCCTCCAGCATCCAAGCATCTCAGCACCCTGGTGTAGTACCCACCACTACCAATTTACTGTGTTTCTAACAGATGTTTGAGGAGGAAAAGCAAATTGCACCCAGAGCTGGGAGGTGAAGAAACAGTGTGGGGTACCATTTGCTATTGCAATTCACTGTTTTGTGTTATCTTCCTGTGTTTACTCCCTAAAATAAAAGTGAAGTTAGTTTATGTTACACTTTGGTATTGTTGTTTATTGCAAAGCATGTATTGTTACTGGGTGAGGAAGGTGCTGTAAGGGCAGTTACTATAATTTCCTATGGGGTGATATCCTACAGTTTATCCACAGGTATCCCATATCACTACAGGAACAAAGAGGGCAGAGGCTATACTCAAGAGGCAGTGTGGCTAGATAAATAAGTAGATCCAACACTAAAGCTGATTTTAATCATTTATTCTTGGGCACCATAAGTAAACATTCACCTTGCCACACCAAGCATCAACTAGGTGGCCATTACCCAGCAGCCTCAGCACTTGCTCATTAGAGGTAAGGCCCACTGGGCCACAAGGCCCATTTACTAGGAGATCCAGGAGTTTCACTTATATATTTGTCCTCTGTATGCAATGTTTGCCATATTGTCTGTACCGCATTCAGCTATGTACTTTATATTCATTGTCCTTGTAAGCACATCACCTGACTGCTTGTCTTTATTTGTAGCTGTATTCTCCTTCCCTTCCCCAGGACACACCGAGTAAGCCTCTGCTGAGTGTGCCTCACCCTGTTACCAATTTTTAAGTAAATAAAATAATAAAAATTGTGGAGCAGACTGTAAGTGAAAATCACTCCATATATGTCTTCCGGTTTCTTGCCAGCTTTAGTAGAGCTGGTAAATAAAAAGGTATTTTCAGCATAATTGACACTAAGCTTGGCCAGTAGCTGGAGAGCATGCGAAACTGCCAGTGCCCATAAACCATTGTTATCTATGGGTCAGCCATAGAAACATCACTCCACCACATCACTGTTGCACTTAACAAAGCCTGCTGGCTCCTAACTGGCTCTGTCCATCTGACCCATACTTGCAACATGTATGCAGAGGCTGACTAGCTCCCTTTCAAGGGCAGGCTAATGTACCAAACATGTCTGCTTTCAAAAAAAGTGGGCCTTGGAATGATGTCCACTGGTGTTCAAGCTCCTCACCATGTCCTGCAATCTTGACACACTAGAGTTCAGTCAACCAGGTTTTCAAAATTCCCATGCCGCACTTCCCAAGGGCAAAAGATCCTTTGTTCATCAGGCCCACTTTGGTTTAATTCACTTTACATCAACATCTCTTGGCTCCAACACTGGGCTCTTTCAAGTGTCTACTCAGGCAGTATCTTATTTCTTTGGCCAGCTGTGACTGTTTCCACAAGGTGTCAGTAACTTTTGACCCACTACCCTAACCATTCCTCCTGGTATACCACTCCTCCCTCTCTCCCTGCCACTCTTACCTTCCCACCCATCCCTTTACATCCCTTCCCCTCAATTGCTATCTGGCCCCATTCCTACCATTGATCTACCTCTCCCTCTCCCTTTCCCTGCTTCTGCCTCTATCCTGCTCCATTGACTCATAACAACTGTATTGATTCATTTGGGTGACCCATGGCATACATTGTACAATGCTATGTTCTGCAGCTTTGCTTGTCTTTTGTGCCTCTGTGTACACTGTCTTGATATGCTTGTATAACTGTAGTTTCTTTTACCTTAATGATTTTGTTTTTGCATTTATGTCATCTGTCTGTAGTAGCCTTCTATCTTATCTATATCTGTATCTGTAGCAGTTGATTGAATATTTTAGTCCCTACCTGTATTGTTTGCCCTCATGTATAATATTCCTTTGATGTGGAACCTACGTAATGAGCTTTTTAGCTCACAGGTGTTAATCCTATTAATATGTAAATAAAATAAATTCTGAACAGCATCAAAACCTTTTTCTTCTGTCAAGTGGAGAAACTAAGATTGGGTAAGCAGTGCATCCTAATGTCTTCTTGTAATAAAAGTTCCCCTATTGGTCTGAGGCTTGTAGGACGTTGTCCTCACTATTTATTCTGAGGTAATAATTACCAGGGTCCTTGCCATATCAGGGTTGTCTAGCCTCTTCCACAATGCAACTCTGTAAACCATCTGAACTAAGCCCACAATGTCTAGCTATAACAGACCTAAAACAACTGAATGATAACTGAGTATTAAGTTCACTATTGACATCTGTGAAATTACTGTAACTCTCCTAGCTGTCAAGTATTGTTTTTTCTTCCTAGGTTGGTAATAGCGTACTATATAGCATTATCAGTACTTAGGATGTTTCACTCTGTACTGTTTTTCTCTGTTGGATGACATATCTCAGTGAATTATTGTTATTGTTTGTATGTACCATCTAAGTGGCCAGGGTCATGCTGAAAATGGTCCCTCTGGACCAGTGCATTTACCAGTTAACAAATATATAAATAAAATAAAAGAAGCAGGGTCCATGGTCTTCAATTCTTGTGGAACCCTCAAGAAAGGTAGGTGTTGCTGTTGAGTGACTATTCTCCAGGTGCTCCCCACTGAGCCGCAACAGTTTGTTTTCTTACAATTCCTGACACTGCAGCTGCAGTTTTAATAGCAAATCGGCCACCTGATGAATTTCCTGCTCCGTTACATCCATTTTGGTTTCAAGCATTATTGCTCAGTTGTTATAATTGTCCACCTTCTTATCAAGTTCTCAGATGACCTTATCTAATTCACAAACTGCCCTCAACACATCACTGAGGGAAGCAGCCTTGGCTGCAGATATTTATTCCAGTAGCCATCACATCTGCAAGCCTTCCCCACCTTGCCCTTCCAGGGTCACTTACCACCACTTTTCTCGGGTTTCCCATGTCAGAACCATTAGTTATTTGATTCACAGTCTCACTAAAGCAAACTGCACTACAGTGTAATAAAAAAAAGATATATAGTTTGCACAGTGTTTTTAATGTTATATTAAGAGATTACCCTGGAGCTCACACGCAGAGTGTCTATTCCATCGGCTGTTTTCTCTACCCCTCTTAGGACTCTTTTGTGCACCTCTGTGTATCAGATTGAGAAGATACTTCAACAGAAATTTGGCAATGGCTCTATGATTTATAGAGTCAAATGGTGATACTTCGACAGTTTGCAGCACTTCAGGGTTGCTTTTTCAGGCTTTATTCCATCTTGTCAGGAACTAGTTCAGGTAACTCATAGTACCATTCCTACTGACAGGAAAACTCAGAGTAAGTTTGAAATTCTATGCAACTGGCCTAAGTGTTTTCTTAGTCCTGTAATGGTTCTAGTGCTCATGGTATTACCAGTGACTGAGCTGCATTGCTGTTATGCAAACCAGTGCCTTAAGGCAACTGTTTCTGTGCATACTTTTTACTAAATGATCCTGCATAAACTGCATTAACCTGTTTTTGCAGAAGAATGTTACTTCAAAACAAGTTTCTATGGTTTATTCCATGCTCTGCATACTATTTTCATGTAAGTTCCTGTATCTTGCTTACAGTTTATACTTCAGGCACTGTTTATCTTTAGTAGAAAATGAACCTGGGATAACATGTTGCTAAAAGGTTTGCCTTCTCTATATGTGCATGTATGCCACAAGCTCAGACTATCACGTTGTTGTGTGCCATTCTGTTACATAATGACTTCATGCATACAGTTCTAGTTCTGGGTAATCTCCAGTTGATAGCCCTTGTTCTCCAGACTTCAGGTCACTATGGTATCCTCCCTTCCTCTGTTCTACTCTGACTGGCCACCGTTGTAGGCAATACCCCGATCTCCAGCTGTGGAGTACGCATAAGGTCAAGTTGCTAAATGAAATGTTTGGTATTAATACACTGTTTAAGCGTTTGTGCTGTGTATTATTGTTTAACATTGTTCAAGTGGTACTCACTTTCACTATCACTGGAGTGACGTGAAGTACAGTTAAGCATGGGGTTTACTATAGCTGCTGCTGCTTTAAGTGCACTCAGAACACTGTTGTTACAAATTGTTGCACATGCCATTTTATGCCAATGGCTCTGGAAACCTCTTAGTCTAAGGCAATGCCTCATGGAGTCCAGTAGTCCCTGTTACTGAGAATAAAGGAAAGAGAATTTGTTTAACCAGGAAAGGCATACTAAGCTGGAACTTGTTTCCAGGTGTGACCAGGAGCACATAGAAGTTAAGTGACTTGCTCAGGGTCACACAGTATGCAAGTGAGGGGCTGGTGGGATTGAAACCCAGGTCTCCAGGTTTGTAGTTCAGTGTCCTTAATTACTATGCTGTACTGCCTCATACAGCTTTACTTTATTTTATGCATCCGTCTGAGTCATTCACCATGGTTCAACAAGACAATGTCTGCCAAAGCAGCCAGAAATGGGCAAGGTAGGCAAGAAGAAAGCAAAGGTCTAGTGACAAGCTAACATCAAAATGCCACAATATGGCTAACCAAATGCATGCCATACTAAGCACTGGCACCAATGGTTTGCTTACTAGAACACATTGTGGTACATAAACACCACTTCAACTCCAGGTCATCTACACAAGGCGTACTTAAGGTGCATGTATGAGCTGTATTCCAACCTGGCAACTTAGTTGACTATCTCCAAACCACTAAGCAGATTTCTGTCTCAAATCCAATCAAGAATGCACTAGTTCCACTCCAAACACTTCCACCAAGTCGGTTCGACAGCTTCATTGTTGAAATCCCGATAGTGACAGGCAAAATGCTCACAGGTGAAATTTTGCCCGTCAGACATTCGCTGTTTGCTGCTTTTTTTGCAGAGGGCTTTGCCTCACCCAATTTTTAGATAACAAAATCTGAGTCTGAGTTGACCCAGAAGGGGAGAAGCAGTGAAAAATCGACTTTGGGTCCATTACAGCGACAATCTCAAATTTGTTCAAAGTTATCACTGTAATGGTCTTAGATGTTGAAATTTTGCAGTTTCATTGGTATACCCACTTGCAGCAGATACAGCATGTGCACATACCTTAACTCTCACATACTCCATCAGATGGCTGAACCTTATCCCAGGAGGCAAGAAAATGTTCCACAACATGGTTGCAGTAACCCTTCTAGCAGGAAATGGCAGAGACTCTGGATCCCACAGTGCTACCAGTAATACTGCCAAAATTAAAGGCTCCTTCAACTGGTATAATAAATCACATCCTTTAAATCTGCAGTTGCTAAAGTAGAAGATAAAAGTACAGAATCTTCAAAGCAAAGTCCATAATACAGAGACTATCCTCTCATATATCAACGACAAAGATACAAGTCACAAGGCCCATATTACAGAACTAGAAAGGCTGGTGGCGCTCCTTTGGGTACAAGCTGAAGATGCTGAAAATAGAAACTGACAAAACAACTCAGATTCATCAGCTTCCCTGAGGAGGTAGATAATAAAGACATGGTAGGATTTTAAATCTGGAACTTCACACCTCCTACAACACACCTGGAAACAGCCCTTGGAAACTGAGAAGGCCATTGGACACTCTGTCCCTCACCTAAACCAGGAGATAGGCCCCAACCTATCCTAGCCTGATTCATCTGGTACCTGAATCAAGAACTGATCCTGGCACTAGCCTGAGACTGAGGCCTGCTAAAAGGAAGGAAGGAAGGGAGGGAGAGAGGGAGTTGTTTAACCAGGAAAGGCACACTAAGCCGAAGCTTGTTTACAGGTGCAACCTGGGAGCATAAGGAAGTTAAGTGACTTGCTCAGGGTCACACAGCATGCAAGCAGGGGCTGTGAGATTAAAACCCAGGTCTCAGGTTTGCAGCTCAGAGCCCTAAACCACTGTGCTATACTGCTTCCTTATGGAAAGGAAATGGAAAGTCAACAGGATCTTCATCTTTGCAGATTATTCCACCAAATTAGCCCAAAGCTACAAAAGTACACTGGTGCTAAGAAGATCCTGTAAAACCTGAAAATACCACCTAAGCTCCTCTTCTTGGCCAAACTCACCCTCACAAACAATAGAGTATCCCCTTTAAATCAGCAGCAGAAGCAAGTCACTTTATTGAACACCACTAGCCAGACAAAGCAAAAACCCTTCAGCAACCCACAGATCTCAAAGCACCTCCCAGAACCCTACTCCCCAGCAAGGCTAGAACACAACACCCCTCAGAGGATACCCATTGCTGCCCCCTGACCAGATGAACTGGCAAAATTTGAAGGCCAAGAGATCTGGATGCTGCAGTAGAAGTAAGCAGAGACAAAGCCACCCTACCCAAGTCAATTGAGTATGGGACTGTAGCGGAGACTACACTCACTCAGTTGCTAGCTCGGACTCTGCACAAGAACCACTGCCTATAATGCCAGACATATCTAGCAGCCACCACCAGAGTCTTACTGCAGTGGCTCAGCACAGACCACCTCCGATGATCTTACTGTACTGCAGTCATCTGATGAGGGTTCATCAGAGCAGACAGAACAGCAATCGGCAAGGATCAGAATATAGTAGATGAACTATCCGTCATCCACCAACTGCAGCCTTTCCACCTGCATGTCAAACCTGATGATCTTCAGCTTGCAGGCTCTATATCCTTTCTGCTATTTAGTGCTTTGCTTATTTGTATTATGCTGTACTACACTTCTGCTAACAATGTTTACCACCCTGCCAACCCGCTGAAAACCGGTGAACCATAGTTGAGGACACATGCTGCATAAAATTCTGATGCATTCATTTCCTTTCCTTTTTACCCTCCTTCCATACTCCCTCCTTACAGCTCCCTCTCTGTTGCAGCCCTTCCCAACTCCTGTACCTTCCCATCCCCTTCCTCCTGCCAGTCTTTGTCTCCTGGCTGACTTCTTCCTCCTATCTACCACTACAGTACTGTATTGTTGCAACTTCAATCCACTAAACCAGCCACAACATGAACAGTCATGTCACAAACATACAGGAGACATCCTTTCATTCACAGCCCATTGACATGGCTGAGTCAGCTAACATGGGGAATCACAGGTGTGGGCAGGAGGTTGCCAGATCATGACCATCATCCCTGCTTCATTCTCTGCGTACCTAGGTACAGCTCCTTTGGGACTATCTGCCATGCCGACTAACCTCTCAATGGGTTTTCTAGCATACCCTAGCATCATCCACTCCTTCAGTTCCCTCTCCCCCTAGGGGATGTTGGAGTCCTTTCTCATGCATTTTCTTTCACTGTGGGAGTTCAATTACTGCATACTCCATGAATGTGCATACATTCTTGTAGCTCCCTGTGCACTCTCAGGCCATTATACTTAGGCTGACATCCATGCCCACCTTAAATCTATTTGGGCTCCTGTATCACACATAGGCCCTACAAGATTCCATCTCTAACCTTTTCCCACTGCATATCCCTGCTCTCACCCTTGTTGACCCTGTGGCCTCTCCACTGAGAAACTGCTGTCCCCTTTCACTTTCGGACACTTTCCTTTTCTCCTACCTCTGAGGACAATGCCGCCCATAACCTTACTAATGGCAGCTCTTTGCTAGGCTACTGCCACCTCCCCATTCAGACCTAGTTGCTGTCAGCCCCAGGCAGACCAGTGATCTTCACTCCTTGTCCTCTTCTAAGATAGTCTGTCGGGATATATCTTTTCCATTTTCAGGAGTCTCAGCTGTTCCTAGATGGCTCCCCAGACAGTGCTCCACTATCTCCTTTATTCCTTCCTTCCTCCATACCCTATTTCCAGCTGACTGCAATACCCCTGGCATAATTCATCACTGACAGCCACTGTTTGGCCAGATCCCACAGCCCCCACTCATCACCTTCTGTTGGCCTTTTCTCTCCACTCTGCTCAATTTCCTGTTAAGCTACCTAAGTAATGATGCATCTCCCCTTTAACTCCTCCTTTTAAGTCTGCTCCTGGGCCACTTCACTACACCAGCTGTGGGGCTGTCATATTCCCGACTCCACTGGGACACTGAGCCTTAATCCTGGTCTTGCACTTCCTAACCAGTGTTGGGCACACATGACTGATACACCCAATAATCTTATTTAATGCCATACCTTCAGACATTCCCCACTCTCTGCTACATTTTCACTTGCTCTTCAACTAGAACACCTTCCCTCACTGCTGCATTACTCTACTGAGTTGGCACTGCCTAGCCTGCTCTCCTCCCTTCCTATCCCCATTATCCACTCCATTCCACTAGCCCTATTGAAGATACTTAATAATGTCTTGTCATGGTACTATAACTCCTAGATTATCTCAGTGGCTCCACTCTAGCCACACACTATCCACCAAATAGTCAATGTGTGAGGGCTCCAGATCAGACAGTTCAAGAGCCCCTACTCCCGTGTGAGTTAAGACCTGGAGCTCTCGATATAGTTGACTTATTCCAAGCAATTTACTTGTCTGAGATCCTTACCTATGCTTAAGATTCTTTACTCACATATCATTGCTGCTGTTTGTAATTCTTTTGTTTGTTACATTACCTATGGCAGGTTCTCGGGCATTACTGAATGTTCTATCCTGGCCATGCTTTTTGAACATGTTACTAAGTTAATGTACCAAGAAAATTCCAGAACTGGCCTATATTTGGTTGGGTCCCCTCACAAGCACATTCCACATAACTATATCCCCTTGAATAGCAAGCATCCCATCTGCTACCAAGTCTCTGCTGAATTGGATAGGCTCATAGCCCACCTTCCACAATTTACCTCACCTTATTTTTACCCAACCAACAAACTGGATAGCCTGGAACATGAAGGAATTTAAACCCTTATAAAAGGTGAAAGATCCTGGAACATCGCTGCAGATTAGATGCAGGTATTGCCTACCTTCAGGAGACCTCCCTTACTGTGGCTGAAGCTACAAGCTTAAAACAGTTGGATCTCCCAAGTTTACAGTAGTTCTTATAACACTAAAAGTAGGGGAGTAGCCATTTTAATTAATAAAATAGTCCCTTGTGGCAGACACTTCAGTATCTGACTCAGAGGAATGCTTTATCATTGTTGTGGGTAAGGTATGTGGTTAGCAGGTCACCTTTTGCAACATGTATGGCCCCAACACGCAGGATGCCTCCTTCTTTAATACCTTGTACCAAATCCTGTTGACTCATCAACAAGGCAGCCTCATTGTAGAGGAGATGCTAATGTGGTGATGGATGACTACACATTTAGAAGTACACCACCAACTGGCCCTTCCCATCCCATGCCACCCATTCCTCCAATGACTGGTGACAGAATTAGGCCTCTACGGACATCTGGCATGTGATACATCCAAAAGGGACATACTTCTCCTTCTATTCAGTCTCTCACAAGTCCTTTTCTTGTAAAGCCTACAGTATGGCTGGTCTCACAAGAATGGAAACCTGAGGTGATAGATGCCAAGATCAGAACTGTGCGCATTTCAGATCACACCCGCTCTCATTCTCCTTGATGTCTCCCTCTTACCATCCATAGGCAGACTGCAGTGACATTTCAATGCCTCTCTGCTGCAAGACAAAACCTTCTGACAAATGTTAACACTGGACATATGAGCCTTTTGCAATTAATCAACTAAATGACACCTCTGCAGTGGTGAGGTGGGATACTTTAAACCTTCATCGGGGAAAGTGCATCAGCTATACCTTCCACCTCAAGAAAAGCCTGGAAAAAGATCGGACACACAATTACAGACCCTTAAGGATCTGAAAGTCAAATACTGAAATGACCTAAAAGTCAGCCATCCTTCTGAGGATATTATCAGTTCAGATATAAGATGAATATGCACCTACAGTGGTGTCCCACAGGATGAAACCCACTTTTAAAGTACTCTGTAGTATGCTGCAGCAGACCTACTGAATAAAACAATGTAATTTCAATGGCAATTAGTCCTTTTGTCATTCAGGAAACTGTGACAGAAGACAGATGCTCCAGATCAGCACCAACCAAGGGAAAAGAGTTGAGACATTGAGCAACTTTAAATACCTTGGATCCATCTTGACCAGGAGATGACCTTCAGGTCCCACATTGACTCCGTAACCGGGCCATCCACCAAAAACTTGGTCTCTTCTACCAGCTGGGGACTCCTTATCCCTGGCTGCACGACAGACAATTGTCAGCTGCAATCTTTCCCACCATTCTATATGGTGCCCTACTACTGCAATTCCTCCCGAGTCGGAATTCAACAAATTTTCCAGTACTCTATAATTGTGTGTAGCATGGTCACAAGCTCCTCTCTAGGAGGCATCACTGAGGTTGCCTGTGGTAGTTACTGTCAATCTCACTTATAACTGCAGACTGTAAAGCCTATGCTAAGGTCTAGCTACTAGACTTAAGAAGGTGATAGCCACCTTGGACAATAGGGGCCAGGTAGGCTTCATACCACAGAGGAAGGCAGGGGACAACACCTGAAGACTCCTAAAACTTTTTCTCCACCTACATTGGTGTGCCCCTTAGCCCTCATGCCTACCCACCCTCATCACCTGCCATCCCACAGACTAATCTGAGGGACCACTGAGTACTCCACTGATTGTCCTCTGTGGTGGAGCCATCAAAGGGTCCCCAAGGCCCCTTATGGTTCCATGCTGAGATCAGTGGTCCTTGAACCAGTTGGCAGTGTGGGGTCTATGAGGCTAGGCAGCATCCTGCCAACAGTGGTGGTTTCCATGTTAATTGGTCTGTGAAAGTGATGGCCAGATATGTTCACATCAGAGAATGTGCTTACATCTTCCACCAGGAGTGTCCCCCACCGGAACTGCCGCTCCAGACTTCATCACCACATGGTCACTTAGAAGGTGATGTTGCAGAGGAGCACTCTGCCCCCAGAGGAGGAGGAGAGCACCTGCTGGGATGCTCAATTTTCCTCACCTGGCTGACCCCCAAGTGGACCAGGTCATTCCCAAATTTGGGTCACCAGTGTTATGGCAGGTGAGGCACGAGTGCCTCGAGCCCTCTGTGCCACTTAGCTGGCAGATGGCTCCTAAATCTGATCTGGGCTGCTTCACACTCTCAATCACAGGCAGTGCTAGTCTCACTTGATGCAGAAAAAGGTTTCAACAGAGTGGAATGGGACTACCTCTTTCATGTACTCAAAACCTTTGGTATTGGAAACAGCTGTATTGATTAGATCCACACCCTATATCTGGGAACTAAAGCCTCTGTAATCACAAATGGACATCCTTCCTCCCTTTCCACTCTGTCAAGGCATCTGCCAGGGCTGCCCCTCTCACCCTTCCTGTTTGTTTTGGCCCTTGAACTACTGCAGCAGGCCATCTGGTTGGATCCTAACATAGAAGGTATCCTTATGGGAGACCACAAAGCTTTGACATATGCCAATTATATAATACTAATCCTTTCCAACCCTGCTACCTCAGTCCCTACAGTACTCTGCCCTCTGTTGCAGTTTGGCCAATTGTTAGGATGCAAAGCCAATGAATCCAAGTCAATTCTATTACCCTCAGCCCCCGTGGGACACTACCAGGTTTCCCGTATCTGCAGCCAGCTCAGTCTTGTGTTAAGTATCTAGATACCTAATTTTCATGGGACTTGTAAAGCAAGGGTAAGCTCAACATTATTCCACTGTTTGATGAGCTACAAAAGATATGGACAGATGGAGTCACCTACATTTTTCCCACTGGGATGGACATGTCAATAAAATGATTGTAGCCCCAAGGCTGCAATTCCTCCTAGTCGATCTACCTATTAGTCTCAAGACCGGGTTACTGTTCAACATGGCGAAGCAGACACTAGCCTTTCTGGGGCCCTGATCACAAAGAATTAGCTACCAAAATGTACCCAGCCCTGAAAGGCGCAGCTTAAGAATGCTTGCCTGGGGCCTTAAGTATGAGGCTAATCTGATATATCAGCTTCCCTGCTCCTTCCCTACTCACAACCCCCAGGATAGGCTTAAATGGGTTGACTATGAATCCCACCTCTTGGAAGAAGCTCCCTACAGACAATTATGTTTGGGAAGCTTCCCACATCAGCTACATTTCACCTCACCCTTTCTGTCTCATGGAGTGTCCAGAAAGGTTTAGCCAAGCCCTGCACTAGTCCCCCACCCACTCTACCATTCACCTGTTCTGGCAGAATCCCTCTGAAGATACTTACTCTGTTACATTAAATAATGGGCTCGCTAGAGGACTCCACAGTCTCTTCCAGCTGATTTATGAAAATGCAGGTCATTTAAGGACCTTTGGTTGGCTACAAACCATTTTCTTGCTGAGCAAGAATAAATACACTGGCAATATCTACAACTCATATGTGCCTTGAGTACCCAAACTAGAAGATGCATCAACTGCAGGGTCTTGATAAACTGCTCCTTCCTCTTAAATGGTAAGTCCATACTAGATACCAGGGAATCATTCCCTCTGTAGACATCAACCAGACTCTTTGGGAGATACATGGAGCAAAGAACTAGGCATAGAGCTGTCACCAACCAGTTGGGATCAGTGCTGGACCAATCTCAGGCACTTAACTAAAGATACTCAGATTCATTTCACCCAGTTTAAGATTCTTCAATGTTGGTACAGGACCCCCAGCAGATGCATAAATGGGAGTACAGGCTATGGACCAATGTGACAATGTATTTGAAAACATTACTTATGTACTATGGGAGTGTCCCATCCTCCAGCAGTATGGGATCAAAATACAATCATTTCTAGGTGACTTACTCCAGCAGAAAATCACCCTCATCCCCACTTTAGTCTTGCTGGGCCTTCCTGATTCAGGACAACACTTCTATGTCAGCTCACCTATGGCTGTGAACTGGCTAAAGGGCCCTTATCATGGAAAATGTATCATTCTTTGACACTGCAGAAAAGACCCCAGACCTTGGAATGGCTGACACAACTTGGCAAAGTGGCCAGCTTTGAAAGAGTCTACTACAGTCAGCTTAATAAGGAAGACACGTCACATTGTCTTGTGGGAACCATACTTTGAACTCTGCCCACTGCAAAATCCCTCAGTGGTACTATGTGCCAACATACTTGCAAAATCACACAGGCTGATGCAGGGATGATCTTCATCACCCTTGGACACATGCCTAGATCCAACACCACAGCCTCTGTCCTATACCTCCGCACAAATTTCCATCTCATTCTGGACACATAGGATCAGGCTTTTGGAGGACCCAACCAGGGCATGGCTCACCTGCCCCTACTGTACTGGCCCACATTACTCTCCTCCTTACACCCACTGCCTGGCGTAACCTATCACCTTTTCTAGACTGGCTCAATAGCTTACCACACTGCAGCTCATACCGCTTGACCATGATCCTCATGCTCTGGAACCCAAATAAGACCTGTCCTTTTGGTCCCCTTGCTGATGAAAACAGACTCTGAGTTATAATTTACTGAACTCTGTGTTATTTGCTTTAGAATTGCTTAGAGTTGCTGTTTTTTTTCAATTATGTTCACACCACTGTACCTGCTATATACTACTGTAATTCCTAGATCTTGAAATTTGTCCACTTTAGAGTTGTACCTCCATGAGAATATTTCCTAGCCAGGATAATAGTTGTATCACTGTCTAACTGTGAAACATTAATACAATTTTAATAATAAAAAGGGGAAATGTACTAAGATGCCTCTGATGAACTCTTGTCTGTGTCAAAACCCCTTTCATATGTTGCAATATATGTTTGGAACACCTTCCATTATGTGTCAGAAATGTAAAAATCAAAATGTGATTACAAGTCACAGCTCTAAATGCACCTGCTTGACAAATTCACCCACAACTATAGATTGGCATGTACCTTGTATTACCCTTCACTTAAATGTATAGTATTTTGGCTGTTGTTTATGTTTATGTTTATGCAAAATAATGCACCTGAGAAACAAGAACCCAGGGAAGAATACACAATGGGTGGGAGGTAGTAACAACAACAAAAAGGAAAGGGACCTGGGGTAATCATATCAGATGACCTTAAGGTTAGCAAGCAATGTGAGAAGGCAGTAGGGAGGCTGGGGTATACTGGGATGTATAGGGAGAGGCATCAGCAGCAGAAAACAGGAAGTTGTTATCCCTCTGTACAGACAGTTGGTGAGACCCCATCTGGAGTACTGCATCCAGTTCTGGAGACCTCATCTCTGCAAGGACATAGACAGGATAGAGTTAGTCCAGAGGAGGGCAACTAAAATGGTGCAGGGTCTGCAGGAGAAGCCAGTGAGGAGAGACTAAGGGAGCTTAATATGTATACCCTTAAGGAAAGAAGGGAGAGGGGACATGATAGAAACTTTTAAGTACCTCAGTGGAATCAACAAAGTCCAAGAGGGTAGCATCTTCAGAAAAGAGACTTGCAAGAACAAGGGGACACAATTAAAAGATAGAGGGAGGGTGGTTCAGGGCAATGTGAGAAGTATTTTTCACAGAGAGGGTAGTGGATGCATGGAACAGCCTTCCTGAGGAGGTTGTGGGGTCTAAAACTGTGGGAGAATTCAAGAATGCATGGGACAGACATAAGGCAATTCTTGTGGGGGTAGGAAGAAATAGGCTGTTGGTTAACTAGGATCTACGACCTATCCTGTAGGTAGAGAAATGGGCAGACTAGATGGGCTAAGCGGTCCTTATCTGCCGTCAAAGTCTATGTTTCTATGTTTCTATGTAGATTCCACTACTGTTTTATTTGTATTTGTTAGCTACCTTTCATACAGTATATTATATTGTACTATTTTTCTGCAACCATAACATACATTGCTTCATATTTGTATACAGTATTGATGCTCAGTGTACAGCTCCCTGTGATGTTGTAGTACTCAGTGTTGTGTTCTATAAATGTTATGCTGTATTCATCTTTACTGCCCAGGTCATTCCTGTAAATGAGTTTCAATACTCAGTGTACTTGCCCAATAATCAAAACAAATAAATAAATAATATAAAATATTTGGGCCCCATATTCAGAGCCAGGCCCAATCTCAGTGCAACCGTTTGCTTAGTAGCTGCAACAGTGCACAGCTGACTCTGAGTAATATTTATATAGCTAGCATTTGCTGACAGAGTGGTGTTAACTGACTGAACATTGGATTATGTCAGCACAGTGCTGAGTGGATTTGTACTGTGCTGGTGTGTACCAAGGCTGCATATAGCCCTCTAGAGATAGCACTGCCTGAAATGGGATAGCACCATGTCTCCTGTGGGCCACATTCAGCCTGAGCATGCAAATGAGCTTATTAGACAAGCAATGTGCTAAGAGGTCCTCTGCATGCCCATTATGATCTCATTTGTGCGGCACAGCAGCCCCTTTGCACCCATGCTGTCACTACCAATGGTTCTATGCTGATCTAGCAATCCTTCTACCCCTGATCATCTATCCTTCATGTACTAGGGATATCCCTGGTGGTTTAGTGGTCCCCCACCCTGATGGCTCATCCTTCATATGGTCACCCACCCCCAACTGATCACCAATTCCCCCACCAGCCCACACAGTGATGACCCCCACCTGGAAGGAGTCCTCAGGGGATGGCAGGAAGGGTTGATGATCAGTTGAAGGGTGAGGGACCACTAAGCAACTAGGAATATCCTTATGACATGAAAGATGGATGATCAGAGGGTGGGGAAACCACTGAATCACCAGAATATCTCTATTTCATAAAGAATGGGTGATTGGGAGTTGGCATACCACTAAACTGCCAATGATATCCCTATTACATGAAGGACTGGTGATCAGGAGGGTTGGGAACCAGTAACCATCATGGATATGAAGGATAAGTGACTGGAAGGTGAGGATACTGCTGACATGGGGTTGGTGGCTGCAGTGCAGTTGCCCTGCCTTTGGGGGGTGGGGCACTGGCTTAGCACCTAGACAAGACTTGGCTTTCAGTGGCAGTAAACAGTACCACTCTGGGGCCTGGCTGGCCCATTGCAAACCTTCCCCAGATATATTGCGGCACCCGTATGCATAAGAGACCTCCTCATTTGCATAGACACAGGGGTATGGTAATGCCTTGGCACTGCCAGGTTTTAGGCAGCACTCAGGGCTTCTGAATATGCCCCTCAAGGTGCTAGGTACAAATGCTGGTTAGCTCAATGCTAACCACATTCACTCTGATGTCTAACTTTTGACAATGGGGCCTTGATGTTTTGCTGTTTTAATTATATGTACTTTTAGCTTTCTTTGTTGAGTCATAGTGAATGGCTATGTTGAAAATTTAGGGTAAAAATACTGAAAATTACTAAGTTAAGAGCCAGCGTTCACAAAATTCAATGTAAGCTCATAACTCTAGTGTTTTTTAAATATTTATATACCAAATTTTCAACATAGCCTTCTATGACCACCCTCATGAATAAAGGTGGAGAAAATGTTCAACTCCTGGTTGAAAAGTGATTTTAGCAAGGACCAGAAAATCAGCTTTTGGGATGTAAAAAAAACAGTTTGGCCAGGATTTGAAAAAAGACAGCTGTTACACTCATAAGGTGCTGTAAAGATCTGGCTATATTGTGAATTTGGGGAAAAATATTGAAAATTAACAAAGTTATGAGCCTGTGTTTGCAAAAGTCAGCGTAGACTCATAACTTGATTGTTTTTAAATATTTTTACACCAAATTCTATATAAGCCTTCTTATGACCACACCTCATGAACAAGAGCAGACAGAATTTTCAACTCCTGCCCAAAAGGTGATTTCATGCAGGGACCACAATATCACCTTTCAGGATATAAAAAAACATTTTGTCGGATCTGTAAAATGACAACTGTCACACTCTTGAGTGCTGTAAAGATATGGTTATGTTTGAATTTGGAAAATATTGTAAATACCAAAGTTATGAGCCTACGTCGCAAAAATTCAATGTAGGCTCATAACTTTGTTGTTTAAGATTTCTTTCACCAAATGTTCAACATAGCCTTCCTATGACCCACCTCATGAACAAGGGCAGAGAAAATGTTCAACTCCTGCCCAAAAGATGATTTCATGAAGGGACCATGAACTCACCTTTCGGGACAGATCTGCCTAATGACATTTCCATTGTTCATGTGATGGTGTCCCAAAGAAGGCATGTTGAAAAACTGGGGCCAAAATATGCAAAAATGGGCAAGTTATGTCACAAAGTTCAAAATCCCATTGAAATACTGTGCATTGAACTGCATACGTGTTTCCTCAGTTCACAGTCCAGCTTTGAAGAGTAAACACGTGTCTACGTCCACAGAAGATTACGCACTGGACCGCTCAGTGGGTAAGAAAGGGCTTGGGGGTTGGGTGCTGAATGGGAGGGTTGGGTGGGGTCAATAATGGCCATAAAAGACATCGATAGATGGTTTTATTTTTCAAGTTTAAGAGGAGAAAAAAGACAGATGATTCCTGTTAGCGAAACTGGGGATTGGACACCCCAATGCCAGTGTTATGTTTCTGGGGGTTGGTGCTGAGAGGGAGGGTCGGGTGGGGAGAAAATTGAAAAAGTATGGATACATGATTGTGACACTAGGGATTGGGCACCCCAAATGTCATTGTTATGTTTCTGGGTGGAGGGATGCTGAGAGGGAGGGTCAGGTGGTGTGATGAAATGATATATATTTAAAACAAATCACATATAACCCATGCATGCATGGTAGTGGATTTGAGGTGGGGGTCAGTACAAGGATTTTTGATAGGACACTGGGGAACTGGGCACCCCAGTGTCACTATTATTTTTCAGGAGAGGGTGATGGGTGCTGAGAGGGAGGGTCAGTTGGGGTATATGTATTATTTCAAAGTAAAACATTGGTGGTCATGGTGGAACACATCACAGTCCAGCATGACCAAGATAACCCTCAATGTGCTGCACATGCGCTAATAATTATACATGTACAGTACTGTTTGGAGGCCATCTTGGAAACAGCAGAGTATGTTGTGTTCCATCAGGACCTCTGTGGGACAAATAGTTATGTGCCATTACAGTCAATGAAGAGAGCGAACTGGTTCAACTGGCGATGGAGGCGACAATGCTGCAACTCAAATCCTGTATTGTTCATTCAGAATCTGGTGGCGTGGGTGCTTTTCTCATCATAAAGGTCTGCAGGACTCTGCCACTGCAGCCCTAAAAAGGAATTATTTTCTCTATGAAACTGAATAATGCAGCTAGTACATCCTTTAAAAATAGTACTGATTGTTAACATTAATGAATTGTTACTTTTATATCTGACATACTTTAAATTAAAATAGTTTTGTACTTATTTATGATTATATGACAGGTAATGTATCTATTGAAATCCAGTCAGAATAGAAACCCATCATTTATATCTAGAGATACAGTGAAGTTTACTTCCTCTGAATAAACCTGAAGTCACCTACTGTGCATCCATTTGGGGCTACACGAAGCCTCCATTGAAAAGGACTACTTCACCCTTAAATGACTTTGCATTACTGACTTAGCATTCACTTAGCCTTATTTTCAGAAAGGCGAAGTGTGTGAAAATGAAACAACCCACAGATAACATGTCTCACAGTCTGCAGGTCACATGCTGCAGGCAGGAAGTTAATCAGGCAAAGCAGTGAACTAGTTTCACTTTCCCTTGTCAAGTGCTGGAGAAAGGGCTACCTGTGTGTGTGTGAGAGAGAGAGAAATGACTTAGATTGCTGTTCAATTTGTTGATTTTTGCAGTTTAGTGCCATATTTCTTGTTTTGAGTTGTGCCCCTTTAATTTGCTATTCCTGATTCCTTATTTTACCTGTTTTTATTTTTTGTTAGTAGTTTTCTTAGTAGTTAGTTTAATTTGTTTCTTTGTTTTGTAAAATGGAGAGAGGTTTTGGTTTGAGAGTGCGTAGAGGTTGTCATATCAGGTCAAGGATGTGTGGTGGCACTGCGCAGATCAACCATGGGAATTTGTTCCTGTTAGTGCTCCCCTCCCTGGAAGTAGACATAGTGGTGCTATGATACAATCTCCCCACGTGGCACCTAGCACTGCCCCCCCACCACTGGCTGTGGCATTGGCAGATCAACAGCATCAGCACCTGCAGCAGGAAGAGTTACAGCAGCCACCGCAGCAGCAAGATCAACAGCAGGTTGTTCTCCCAAGTATCCAGCAGCCTTAACATCTGTCCCCCCACTGCCTGTGACAGGTCCACCAAGCAACTCCGTAGTGTGGCTTTTTTTTCCATCATTGCCTGGTGACCCCAGTGTTGTGAAATGTAACATCTGCAGTGTGCTGGTGTGGTGTGGGCCAAGGGTAGTCCTCTTAGGACAGATGAGGACATACACGCCTTGGAAATCACCACCATGCAGAGTGAGAGGCCAAGTAAGCAGAAGTTTCCAGCAATGTGCCTGTTATGCAACAGGTAGCAGCATGGCCTCCACCTGCATGGGATGAGAAATGGAGAAGGGAGTGGTCCCAAGTGGCTGCTCCCACACCTGCACGGGAGCACAACCTCTCCTTAATTCCTGCTACACAGGCAGATCTTGGGCTGCTGTGGGTGGGGCAGACCACCTCAGTAATGTGGTGGAGAACACAGAGCAGCAGATGGAGAGAATGGAGGTAATCAGCTGCAAATAATGGCAGTGTTGCAACTGCTGCTGAGTCATCACAATCTGAACATGTAGTATTTTTGCTTCCGGTATAACTTTCATTGTGTGTTCTTTTTTCTTTTACTAACCTTCTTCCCCCAAAAAAAATTGTAAAACACACCCCAAAAAGTAATAAAGAACATAAAAATGCTGTCCTTCCCTTCCTTCTTTTCTACTTAATAATCTGTGTGAGGATGAAACAGCCCACAGATAACATGTCTCACAGTCTGCAGGTCACATGCTGCAGGCAGGAAGTTAATCAGGCAAGACAGTGAACTAGTTTCACTTTCCTTGCCAAGTGCCAATCATATCAGATGACCTAAAGGTGGGCAAGCAATGTAAGAGGGCAGCAAGGAGGCTGGGAGGATACTGGGGTGTATAGGAGAGGCATCACCAGTAGAAAACAGGAAGTTATTATCCCTCTGTACAGACAGCTGGTCAGACCCATCTGGAGTACTGCGTGCAGTTCTGGAGACCCAATCTCCCAAAGACATAGACAGGATGGAAGTTGTCCAGAGGAGGGCAACTAAAATGGTGCAGGGTCTGCCCAGAAGACATATGAAGAGAGACTTAAGGAGCTTAATATGTATAGCCTCGAGGAAAGGAGGGAAGGGGGACATGATAGAAACTTTCAAGTACCTCAAGGGAATCAACAAAGTCCAAGAGGGTAGCATCTTTCAAAAAAAGGTGTGCAAGAACAAGGGGCACAATTTGAAGATAGAGGGTGCGGCTCAGAGGTAATTTAAAGAGTATTTTTCACAGAGAGGGCTGTGGATGCATGGAACAGCCTTCGGAGGAAGTTGTGGAGTCAAAAACAGTGGTGGAATTCAAGCATGCATGGGATAGTCATAAGGCAATTCTAGGGGTAGGGGTAGGAAAAAATAGGCTGTTGGTTAACTAGGATCTGCAGCTTATCCACTAGGTAAGAAATGGACAGACTGGGTGGGCCAAGCGGTCCTTGTCTGCCGTCAAATTCAAATTCTATGTTTTATATACAGTAAAAATATTTTTTTAGCAGTAATGATTTCTTCCTTTCTACAGCCCCTGCAAACATATATGATAGCTGACTTGCTCCAGCATTGAGGGGTATTCATAAACCATGCTGTTCTGTCAAATAATGTAGGAGCACTCAGTCTGACTTTCAGTCACTATCCACAGCTTAAAATCCACAGAGACTGCAGTAGAATAAATTCCCCAAAGGTTTATTTTACCAGCACATAGATACAGGTGCCCTCCCACATAGTAAGCTGAACATTATTGCATGGTACTCACGCTTTGTTAAGGCTGAGGTAGTAATTGGCATTATACTGTATTTAAGAAGTTTAATTAAAGTGACAGTGGTAAAAGCATAGATATAAAGTGCAAAAAGTTTGTGCAAATATGATCTCTTTTTAGACATCTTTTACTTAATCTTACATTAAATTCCACCACGTCCACACAGTTTATAGACCTGCCTTTGTAGATACAATACATACACATAGATCAATTATTATTATTTAATAGCTTACCCCTTTATTATCTTTTATTATTATCCTTTGCACAACGTTTTGCACTTTACTGTATATCTCGCTTTTACCACTGTCACTTTAATTGCACTTCTTAAATTGGTGTAATGTCAATTATCACCTCAGCCTTAACAAAAGTGTGGGTACCACGTAAAAACATTGGGCTTGCTATGTGGGAGGGGTATTGTATCTGTATGCTGGTAAAATAATCTTTTGGGGACTTTATCATAATACAATGTCTGTGGATCATTTGCTGTGGACAGTGACTGAGAAGCCGTATTGACTGGTCTTCCTCTTCAGTAGAAAAGTTATAGCACCCCGAATGTGTACCCACAGATAAACAGAGCATTTTCTGAACCTGCTGACACGACCCCACGAAGGCACCCCATATTAATTTTGTGTTGTTAGAAAATGAATGCTGAGTGTGCACTCCATTGACCTGTATGGGTGCAATCTTATTTTAGCTGTTAGTACTATTTATAGCTGCAATTTAGAAAAAGAAAGTGACTGCTGTAGTAAGAGTGGCTGTTACTCCACTCTAGTGGTCACTTTTATTTCTATAGAGTGCAACAGTAAATAGTCTGACTGTATAGAAAAAATCACGCCCATACATGTGAAATGGAGGCGCATACTCTGATTTTAATTTACTGACATCACAAATGGTTGCTGGGGTGCCTGCCTGGGATGTGTCAGCCAGATTAGGATACTGCTAGGTTTTCTGTTGGT
This sequence comes from Neoceratodus forsteri, assembly GCA_016271365.2. NCBI lineage: Eukaryota > Metazoa > Chordata > Ceratodontiformes > Ceratodontidae > Neoceratodus > Neoceratodus forsteri. Next base: position 1,104,187,307 of record CM057458.1, on the reverse strand, counting down.
ACACAGTCCTGGTACCATAACTTTTTACTGGACTGGACCGCATGGTATTATTAATGCCCCTCAACACTGGAGCATGTCAGCTATCATATATGTTTGAGGGGTGCTGGGAAAACACCTGACAATGTGCACCTGCCTTTGTAGGTAGAATACACACATAGATCAATTACTATTATTTAATAGCATACCCTTTATTATCTTTATTTATTATTATCCGTTGCACAAACTTTTGCATTTTATATCTGCACTTTTACTACTGTCACTTTAATTAAACTTCTTAAATCAGGTGTAATGCCAATTACCAGCTAAGCCTTGACAAAGTCGAGTACCATTTAAAACATTGGGTTTGCTATGTAGGAGGGGCACCTGTATCTGCATGCTAGTAAAATAATCTTTTAGGAAATGTATCCTACTGCAATGTTTGTGGATCATTAAGCTGTGGACAGTGACTGAGAGCCATACTGACTGGTCTTCCTCTTCCAGTAAAAAGTTATAGCACCCGAATATATACCCCAGATAAACAGAGGCATTTCCTGAACCTGCTGATATGCCCCATGCAGGCACACCCATGTTAATTCTGTGATGTTAAAATGAATGCTGAGTGCACACTTCATTGACCTGTGTGGGTGTGATCTTTCTTTAGCTGTTAGTACTATTTATAGCTGCAATTTAGAAAAATGAATCGACTGCTGTTGTAAGAGTGGCTGTTACTTCACTGCAGTGGTTGCTTTATTTCTGTAAATTGCAACAGTAAATAATCTGAAAGCTACAGAAAAATCATGCCGATACATGTCAATGGAGCTCCACTCTGATTTTAATTTACTGACATCACAAAAGATTGCTAGGGGTGTCAATCAGTTAGGACACTGCTGTGTTTTCTGTGGGTACATAGTCCAGTGCAATAACTTTTTACTGGACAGGCCACATGGTATTATTAATACCCTATAACACTGGAGCATGTCAGCTATCATATATATTTGAGGGGTGCTGGGTAACCACCTGACAATGTGCACTTGCTCTTTAACAATTTTGACCTATACAATTTGTTTCTATTTTCAATTGTCATTTATTTACTGACTTGTATGTATGATGCCATTCCTTCCACAATGAATATTCTTCTGCATAATAAAAGGTCATTAATGGAAGTTCAAATGTGATGACTTGCCATTTGGCCAAAATTGTCACCGGTCATTCATTAATGCCTGCTTCGGAACTGGGAAGGAGAAGCCAGAGAAGGTGAGGGGCAGCAAGGTCAGCACCAGGGTGGGGCTGACCAAACGAGCGACACGAAGACCGTTAGGCCTATTCTGCTGGCATTTTAGTATGTTAGTATGCTTGACCAACAGTTGGCATGCTTATTGTAAAAAGCTTTTGATTTTTGCTTTTACAGTCAGCTAGCCATTTTATAAGTGTAATAACCCACTCCAGCCCATGCATGTATCAGAGTATTAATGCTCTTCCCAGCTGGTGTAAGCCACTCTGGCAAGCCTTTGTGCCTCACAATGCACCCAGGACATGCATTAATGCCCTGATACACCCATTTTCTGTCTTGGGTTCTTTCTAGCATGCTTATTCCATATTTTCAGTTATGAAATAACAGTAGTGCTCCTTTTAATCTTGTTCTGAATCATTGTTTTTATCAGTATACCCAGCTGTTTTTTGAACACCTACTGCTCCCTAATGTAATGGTGGTGTAATATGTCCTGCTGGATTGTATGCTCCTTCATTTGAGTAACAACAGAAATGATTTCAAATGATAGATTGTACAAAACAGGTGGGAATACTGATGAAACCAGCTGCAAGCCAGATTAAAAGTAGCACTGTGTTTATTAAGTCATATCTGAAAAACGTAGTACAGCAGTCGTAAATTGTGGAAATAAGGGTATCATATAAACAAGCCAGTAGATAAGTACCAATTGAAAATCGAAAAGAAAAGTACAGGTAAAATTGTCAACTGATTATTGCACTGCTGCTGTAGTTGTCATGCAATATAACTTTTTGGGTACTCTTGACTGTGTTCAGTTTTTCTTAGCACATCTACAACCACAATAAAAATACCCTACCATCACCCAACAGAATTAATATGCAACCATCCCTGAAAAAAATTACTATGTTATGTAAATGTATCATGCTTATACTGCTATCTTGCTGCATCATTCAGCATGCAGTATTAGTGTTTGTCCGAACTCGATGAAAAATAATCACATGATAGAATGTTCATAAAAGTCATAAGTATTTCAGGAGAAAGCACTGATTAAAGCATGCACCTATGGCACAACTCTCCATAAGTGCCCCCACTAAAATGAAGCTGTTAAATGTCGAAAAGTACCAACTCCAGATGAAGGAATAATCACATGAGAAATGTTCATAAAAGTCACAAGTATTTCTGGATGCACTGGTTAATCGTGCACCTACAGCCACAACTCTCCATAAGTGTCCCAAGTGAGAAAATGACATGCTGGCACCTGCTGCTGCTTGTCCTTTGCTTTCTACTGCTGCTGAGCTGATGTACAGTGCATTGCCAAATGCTGATTGCCACAGACAACCATGGGATGAACTATCATTTGACCCCTACTCTCAAGATGGCGGCAGTGTGGAGCTGCCTGAGGTTTGAGTTTTGAGTTTGAGTTTGTTTTATTTTATTTTTATTAAACTGTGCTTCATTTAATTTTGTTTACTTAGCTTTAGTTAGTAAGGGTTATTAAGTGAGTTATATAGTATTTGTAGTGCACTGCAGGCTTATAGTTAACGTCTTTGTACTGTTTCTGGAGGCTCACTTTGTTATATGAGCCTTGCTGCTACAACTGTTCGTTGCAGTTCCATTTTGGAAGTCGAAGCAGATTTGGGTGACTTTATTGCGGGTGGAGTGGCTTGGAATCTGCCATCTGGTATCGTGAGTCCGAGTCATGAAGATCTGGGCTGAATTGTTGCTGAACCTTGATCTGCTCCTGCCACCTGCTGTGGAAGATTCTGTGGTGAGAGTGCAGGCTGTGTGAGTCGGGAAGTTTTGGACTGAGCTGGAAATATGCTGCCTTGTGGAGGTTGCTGGTTGTAGTGACAGCACACTCAGTGGATGTTCACTAGATTTTGTTATTAAAGCAGCGGTGGGTCTGGGAATTGTGTTGGGTGGGGGGCTCCTCCTTGTGCTTGGGGCTAAGTGGCTGATGTGTTTCCCATGACCAAGTGGGAGTTGCCCTGAGGATTCTCAGGGAGCCAGAGAGTTGGTTGGATTTTCTCCCTAGGCCTCCTGTGGGGCGTGCATAGAGGCCTGCCCCTGGGGGTTGTAGCTGTGAGTCACTGGTGGCTGGGTGCCAGGGGCCTATGGATTTATTGCACTTGGAAGGGGGGCCTACTCTAGGTTCTTGGTTTTCATGTCCCAGCCTGCTGCTGCACTAGGGATTCCTGAAGCTGTGTTCTGAATATTCTCTGGACTACAGTTAAACCTGTGACCTGCTCTCCCGGGTTATTGAAGTTTGCCTTTTCTTAATTGATTGAATTGACTTGGGTTCATTTTTCACTATGCCAGACTTGGACTGACACTTTCTACAGCTTGCTTTTTAAACTTATAATATTTTTGGTTGCTTGTCACTCAGATTCTTGGTGAGAGCAGAGCCTGGGATTGGGAAGCCTTGGCATTATTGACCAGAGGAGGCAGGAGCTTCCTTAGCTTACTCATTAAACATTTGGAATTACCTGTTTGATCTGCGACAAAGGACTGTTGGATTACTTGCTGCAAAGGACTGCCAGATTATTTATATTGACATTAATTAAGAGTCTTATAATTTGGAGAGTTCTGGGAGGTTTTAGAAGCAAGTCTGACTATAGGATTTAGGTCTGAATTGTTCAGACGTTTGTTTCATTGGAGTTTATGTTGTGTATTAATAATTGTGTTTGAAATGTGTTGGGAGGGTTTTGTGATGGTGGACATTATCCTTCCACCGTGCTCAGGGAGTTCGCCTTTTTTCTGTCCCCATTGTCAGCTGAGGTGTATAGAAGATGTCAAGCCTTGGGGATAGCCAGAAGTCGATCTAAAAGGGGCAATCTGGGCATGGTGGGAGAATGGAGAGGGGTGGATGGATTGAGGTTGTTGGGACTAGGAGACACCCTGGGAGAAATGGGGTCAGGAAAGGGGAGTCTCTTGCCTGGTTCCCCATACCTAAGGGCTCCACGAATAGTGGGCAGGTTTCAGATCTTCCTCATTGACCCATCCAACTTGGGCTGTGTTATGCAATGCCAGATTGATTAGAAACAAGACAGCTATTATAGCTGCTCTTGTTGGAACATCAATCTGGCATACATCATCGAGACCTGGTTGGATGAGAATGCAAGCCCTGTTTTGGCATCTGCTGTTCCATCTGGGTTCTCGGTGATACACCGCCTGAGATTGGATCATAGAGGTGGGGTGTAGCTATTGTGTTTAAAATGGAACTGGACCTTGTGGATGTGCCAGTGGGGTGCACTCAATCCTTTGAGTGTATCCTGGGAACAGGTGTATGGTTCAGGATACTCCTCATCTACCATCCACCTGGTCATGGGAAGAATTCCTGAAGGAGTTTGTGGATTTCATCGTCGATGTGGCCTTGGAGTCACCCAGATGGTCAATTCTGGGTGACTTCAATGCCTGGATCAATGCTGAACTCTCTCAATGTGGAAATAACCTCCTCCAGCTCATGACTATGCTGGGCCTTGCACAGGTGGTTGCCTCTGCTACCCATATTGAGTCCTCTCTGTATCTTGTGTTCCTCCTGGGAATGGAGATCCAGATCTGGGGTGGAACCAGTCAGTTGGTCAGACCATCACCATAAGGTTCAGTTTTGGTGCAATCCAAGTAGGCCTGCCCCTACGGAGATGGCCCAGTGTCGCCCTTTAAGGGAGTTACCCCAGAAGGCCTATCAGCAGTGCTGGACCTATCAGGTTTATTGAGTGAAAGAATGAGTCCAGATGGTCTTGTACTGGCTTATAATAAGGCAGTGGGAGATGCTCTGGACTCATTAGCTCTGTTCATGTTAGCCCCACTCAATTTGTGCCCAAGGACCCCTTGGTTTGATGGGTCCTTGAAGGAGCTGAGGAGAGTGGGTCGAAGGCTAGAGAGCTTGGCGGAAATCTGGCCTTGATGCTGACAGGCTTAGATTTATGGAACATTATAAGATCTATCAATCAGAAATCACCCATAAGAAGGCAGAATTCCTGTCCTGGGAGATTGCTGCTGCGAGAATCGACCAGCTCAGCTCTTTCAGACTGTGGACAGACTGTGCAATCCAGTCTGTCTTCAGTCTGGAAGAGTTTTCTAAATAAAGTGTGATGAGTTTGCTCAATTTTTGCAGATAAGGTTGCCAGCATCAGGTCGGGGATCAGCCCAACTCCCTCTATGAGGATTGCAGAGATCAGCGGGAGGTTGCGTGCACCCGTTCTGTCTGGTCCTGACTTCAGCTGGCCAGAATTCTTGGACATTGTAAAATTGTACAGACTTTGTGACCAACCAGCTGTAGTTTGGATCCAGGCCCTACGCCGATATTGGTACATTGCGTAGATGTCATCTGCCTGATCCTTGCTGAAATTGTCTGGTGTTCCTTGGAAAATGTGGTTTTCCTGATCCCTTAAGAAGGTGGTCATATGACCACTCCTTAAAAACCTTCCTTGGATCCAGACTGTCTGGCAACTACAGACCTGTCTAATCTACCCTTTGTGTTAAGGTTATTGAAAAGGTGGTTGCGTTACAGCTGGATGATCATCTTACAACCCACAAAGTCTTTGATGCTCTCCAATCTGAGTTTAGAAGAGACATAGCACTGAGACTGCCCTTGTTTGGGTGTTAAATTATCTCCTAATTGTGAGAGATTGAAAGGCTCATACTATCTTAGTCCTTCTGATCTCTCTCGGCATTCGACACTGTAGACTATGGTTTGCTCTTGGAGCACCTGCAGCATTTCTGTGGACTGCCTGCTACAGTCCTAAGTTGGTTTTTAAATTTCCTCATGGGCAGATCACAGATGGTTGTCACTGGAATTTATTCCTCTGATGCCCTCCCTCTGTTCTGTGGGGTGCCGCAGGGGCCCATATTAGCACCATGTTGTTTTCAGTGTACATGCTGCCATTAGGTGATATCATTAGGCAATACAGTTTGGATTTTCACTGTTATGCAGATGATACCCAACTGTATATGTCCTACGCCCGGACAGGATGATGCGGTCTCTGTGCTTAACAACTGTCTTGCCGAGATCAAGAATTGGATGAGCACTAGCTGGCTGAGTTAAATCCAGACAAGACTGAGGTGATGGTCTTGGACCCAGGTCATCCAGAGGCGGGTCTTGGGGCTAGGCATCTTTTGGGTCTATGGCTTGATGATGTCCAGCTCATGACCTCAGACTGGTCGTAACCTGGGTGTTATTTCCGACAGTGGTTTGACCTTAAAATCCCAGGTATCCACTGTCATTAAGTCTTCCTTTTACTATCTAGGGAATATCACCGGGTGAACACCTGGTTCCCCAACTGACCTTCCTACACTGGTCACGCCTTGGAACCACCACCTTGATTACTGCAATGCCCTCTACCAGGGTTTCCGGTGGTTGATATCAGTCGCTTGCAGCTGGTGCAGAATCGGCAGCCAGGCTTTGACTGGTATATTTAGGACTAGTCATATTATGCCTGTGCTGGCGAAACTGCACTGGCTGCCAGTACAGTGGCGGATCACCTTTAAGATTGATTTGCTGACCTACAAAGCCCTACACGAGCAGGGACCCCGATATCTGCAAGAGCTACTTATTCCCTACAGCCCTGCCACCCTCTGATCTGCCAATGAAGGATTGATAGAGATTCCCAGGGTTCACTTAAAAACATCTGGGGCACGCACTTTTCTTACACTGCACCAACCCTGTGGAATTCTCTACCTCGTCGGTTAAGAGAATGCCCAACCGTTCTGTAATTTTAAATCGGAATTTAAAACTTATCTGTTTTATCAAGCCTTTTCTGTACATTTTAAATTTTTACTATTATTTTTGTTTACATTGCATTTTATTGTACAGCACCTTCACAACTTGAGAGGCACTTAACAAATAAAGTTTTACTTACTTACTTACTTGGACCATTATTCTGCTGCACTAACTGAAACATGCTGCCCTATGTGTGTGTTCATACCACCATTGGTAAGTTATTGTACATGTCATGTTCAAGTTTTTAGAGACCCAGACATTTGGTTTCTAAATATGTAATAATTTCTTTTTTCTGTCACAGGTCATGGAGTCCTACTTCTGTAGCTCACATTTTGGCTTGCTGATGACTTTGGCTGCACTAAAACTGTCAAGCCATGAAAGGTAGGTATTGTTTTGGGGGCAGTTGGGGCATCATTTGAAAACAAGTTGCATTAATGTTTTGTCTTCTTTACAGGTTTTCTGTATATCCTCCAGATTCCTACCACTTACACATCTTCAGATTTGAATAAAACACACAGCACCTAAATGTTACCTGCAAACAGATGAAGAAGAAATTATTCGGAGTTCATTGCACTACTACATTCTGTTCCAAGCATGGTTGTTCCTGTCTGTTATATACAGATTAAAATACCAAGCTATTATTAGGCCAATACAAGACCAACTAATACGTTTAGTGCTTGTGACATGCACTGGCCACTGTCTTAAGTTACATTACATGATCGTTATCCTGACCAGAATAAAACGTTGCACAATCATGGTGTACTGAAGTATACAGTGGCAGATGTGCATGAAAATATATTATCTGGCCTGTATGTCACCTCTGTGGAATGATTTACCCCGGCTGAAAAACATGAAAGACAAAAAGGATAGATGAAATAAGATTGATATTTACCTGAAAACGATATCCTTTAGGTGGTAGGAGTACTACAGTAGTCCTGTCCTGTTACACTGTTTGTAAGTGGAACCTGTGAAAACCAAATGAAAATCAGTTGCCGGTATTTGGTGGCAATGGCATCTATGAAAAGGTTAAGGAAGCATTAACACCACAGTTCAAGGAAAACCATAGTATGTGAAATTACTACATTCTCACTATAAATTATTGATAAAAGTATAATGGCTGTAGCTGACTGAGGGTTCCTACATTGGACATGGGCACAGATACAATTTCTCTGCCTCTCACTCTCATGAAGATGGGTAGCTGTGGCTGGCTGAGGGTTCCTACATTGGGCATGGGCACAGGTACAATTTCTCTGCCTCTCACGCTCATGAAGATGGGTGGCTGGATATGGTGTGTTACAGTCTTTCAGTGCCAGGAGGAGGATATCTGTCATTTAATCAGCAGGATTTAAGTGGCTATAACAAGTTGACATTTGTGTTTATGAAGCTGACTGTGTTTGCTAATGACAGCACACATTATGTTAAGTGTTCTCACAAAATCTACAAAAGGGATGGTAAAATAGAATGATGGGTCATTATTTGTACATATCTGTCATATGGAATGAGAGTCAAGGACACTGTTTTCTTTTATGAAATGCAAAAAAAAATGCTACCATTACAGAACTGTGACAGCCTTTAAACCCATTACTCACGACCACCAACATCCTCCTCGTCCTGATCAAGGAGGACTGCCCTATGATCATCAAGGTTGGAGTTGTGCCCACTAGGACATTATTTTTCCATGACTGCATCATCACCCTCAATGGTACATTATCTGGCGCAGCCACCAGGATGGTCTGCTTCACCCACATCATCAGCACAACCATCATCGTGACGAGGTGCAAACACAGATGTGGTTGTTCAACTAGTATGTCACCTTCATTCATTTTTATAAATGTCAGTATGCTGACATTTGTAGGTGAAAGGTTAATACGATGGTCGCACTATTGCTCCCACAGAACTGAATACTCTCTCCACACTTACACTGAGGGTGAGCTGGTCAGGTACTTCAGTGCTACTGAAGTCAGCTCTGGCCATTCATTCCACTTGCCACCCAGTACACAACAGGATCATCAAGTACTGACAGATGCCTGTTTTCTGCCAAATAGGCATCAACCATGCTCTGTGATGCATGCAGTCCAGATGGAGTCATCCACCTGTTTCAGGATTCATAAAGGTCACAGATTGCTACTTGAGACAAGGCACCCAAAAGTGGGTTAATGGCAACCTGTTTTCATGACACCTCCCTTGCCCTGCAGCCATCTTACTGGATGTGCTTAGTCCAAAGTGACCTTCAGCCTTGTTATGCTGCGGTTTGCAGAACTTTGCATGTGACTTCTGTGACCCATGAACCAATTGGGCCAGCTGTCCACTCAGATTTTGAACCTGATCATGCCCTCCTCCAGTAAGGACGCAATGCCATGTTTGTAGTGTGTCCAGCATTGTTGATATTCCAAACTCTGCACTTTGCTGAATAGTGGTGATGTGTCGATTGTGGTGAATATTATAAGCATGAGTTTCAGTGAACTGCTTGACCTATCTCCAGACACATCAAGGCTAGGCTGCAGATTCAATAAAGTCTTCCTCAGCACCTGCAGCATAGAAAGGCTTGACTAATGGATGCAGTGTCACCATTCACTGCCTGTGTAGAAAGTTCAAACAGCTTCAAAACTGATATCACTGTGTCCATGAGTTGCCACTGTTCAGGTGTCATAGACACTGAGGCCCTGTAACTGTCCTGGCTGTGTGCATTACTGGGTATTTGGAGATGGCTTTGTACTGCTCATACAACTGCTCTACCATGTAAAGTGTTGCATTACAGTGCATGACAACTTCAAGCATGAGGCGCGCTGAGGGAGGTTGTTTGAATCTGCAGCTGCCTAAGCTGGTCATGAGCCTTTCCAGAGCATACAAAGTGTGCACAGATGTAACATGCAATTGTCAGAATTTGCTTGATGTCAAGGTGCTGCCAAAACTCCTGTACCACAAGATTTAAACAGTGGGTCATGCAGGGAACCCTCACAAAGCCACTATTGCTGATACATTTAATGATGTTTGATCAATTGTCACTAGCTATGAAGCCAGCTTTTAGAGACAAGGGGTCCAGCCACTTATCAATTTCTGTCAGTAGCAAGTCTAGTACATTTTCACCTGTATGCGACCCTGCTACACTTGCATTCAAGCGTCACATGCTGTCTAATTCTATGAAGGTTGCTACCAGAACAGTCTGACTTATTACACTGCTTTCCAATCCCAACAGCACAGACAACCCCGGTACCTGCACCCAGTGTGCAGTAATACACAGATAGAAACCAACTGCTGTTTTGCTACTTGTCCACATATCCATACTTAAGTGAATGTAAGGTGATGAGAATGTTGAGGGGCATGTCTTACAGACTCTGCACAGTCAATATAATTCCAGGACAGCACAAGTGGAACAGTAGGTCCTGGAAGGGATTTTCCATTTGGGACAGGTGCATGCTGCAAAATGCCAGAATCCAGAATTCTCCACAAAGAAGGGCAAAGATCAATTGCCAGCATTTCTGCTACAGCAGCATTCAGTTCATGTGACATGGCATGATTTGGTGGGTATTTCATGTTCCAGGCAAAAGACTGTGCAACATGGGCTGCATTGTTATCCGTATTACCGTTGCATGCCAAATGGCTCTGCTCTGCAAACTGCCATGGGTGGTGTGCTTTGCCATGTGATGAGGGTGCACAGGTGACAAGTCAACAAATGATGCTATTTTCCCATTTAAGCACAGGGGTTGATGTACTAGAAATACTGCATAGACCACCACCACTCCTACTCTGACCACTACTTGACAATTCAAATCCTCCTCCTCCTCCTCCTCATGCCTGTAGTAATCCTCTGATGTTATTTCACCAATACTACACACATGGCTAGTTTGGCTACTTAGAGTCAAGGAAGGAGATACCATGCTTAATAAAGTGGATGAGGGTGAATGCCCCACTGTGGCATTAGCTCCTCTCTGGTGCAGATCCACAGTGCCATGTGCCTGCTCTTTAGATGTGTATGCTGGCCCCAGTGCCAAGATGGCTACACTTTTACCATGCCTCACACGTGCTTGGCAAAGCTGGCAGATTGCCACTGTTTCTTTACTTGCATCTTATAAAAAAATCCCAAACTATGGATTTTGATGCCCTACTTTCACATGTCCCAGATGCTGCATATTGGACTCCAGTTTTGTGCCACTGAAATGGGGGTGTACTGCATGATTTCTGTTGTTGGGCACACTTGGACTCTACCAGACCATCACAATCTATGACTATTACTGGGTCATCATCAGTAGTGTAGTGCTTATGGGTGACTTCAACCTACGAGGATTGATTGTAAAATTTCACAGCAATGGCAAATCTGAACACAGATATCTAGATGCATTCTTAACATTGGGTCTTGAGCAAATGGTGTCTGAACCTACATGGAATAAAAATATTTTGGACCTTGTCCTGACTAACATACCAATGGAAAATAACTAGCATAGAAATAGCAGAACCCATAGGTAACAGCTACCATAATACTGTTCTCTTTACTTTCAGCAAACAAAAAACAACAACATCAGGTATAATACAGTACATACAACTATAACTACAACAAGGGTGACTATAGTAAAATTAAAAAGGCTTTAAATAAATATTACTGTAAAATACTCTTTTAGGTCTTCCAACAAATGAGTGTTGGATGTTATTGAAAGACATCATTTATGAACTAGAACAGTTACATATTCCCTAAAACAAACTAGATACAATAAAGGAAAAGTACCGTCATGGCTAACCCCAAGAATAATGAGCCAAATAAAAAAAAGGAAAAGACATTTATAAAATTAAAACAATCACAAACGAAACAAACAGGACAAAATATAAGTATGAATTAAAAAAAGGATCCATAAAAAGGAAATGTGTAAGATTGAATTTAAATTATCAGTATCTAAAGGAAATTAAAGCCTTTTGTGTTTAAATTAACTCTAACAAAAACAGTGATAACATGATCACATCAATAATTAAAGATAGGGATGAAATCATTGACAGATATGAAATAGGCACTAACTTCAATGATTACTTTGGGTCAGTTTTTAAAAAGATACAACTAGCACAAATATTTCCTACCCATAATTATAATGAAATAACACAAGAGGAAATTAAAAATGCATTACTTTTCCTCAAAGGAAATTCATCACCAGATCAAGATAACCTAAATGCATATTTATTAAATAAACTATGAATGAGCTGTTATGCTCTTTAAAATCATATTCAATAAATCTTATATAGGAAGTGTGGTCCCTGAAGATTGGCGCAGGGCAACAGTGGTACCAATACACAAAAAGTGATCAAAACAAAGCTGATAATTATCGCCACATCAGCATCACCTCAACAATCTGTAAAATAATGGAAACAATTTTAAAACAGAAAATAGATGCAGAGTTGAAAAATAAGGGATTAATAGACCATTCACAACATGTATTTCAGAAAACAGGTCATGCACCACCAATCTGGTCTCTTTTTATGAAGGTGTCAGTAACAGTTTGGACAAGAACTGCCCAGTTGATATCATCTACCTAGACTTCCAAAAGTGTTTGATAAAGTGTCCCATAACATATTATTTAAAAAATGATGGAACTAGACCTCAACAGTTACCTGGTAAAATGGGTAGAAAGATGGTTAAACTGTAGATCCCAAAGTGTAAAAATATCAGACACCGTATCAAATAACATAGAATCCACTAGCGGTGTTCCCAAGGGATCCATCTTAGGACCAACACTTTTTGCTATATTTATTTATGATCTACATAAGGGTATCAATAATCAAATTAGTAAATTTGCAGATGATACCAAAATTTCATCTGAGGTAGATACAGAGGGCAAAATCAAACAAATTCAAACAGGATCTAAAGAAAATTGAAAACTGGGCATCAACAACAGAATGACTTTCAACACTGACAAATGTACAGTTACACATTTAGGATCAAAAATCCCAACATGAATTATCTTTTATACGGTAACATCATTAAAACAGCCAAATCTGAAAAAGAGCTAGGGGTCATTATCAATAATCAAGTCACATCAAGTAATCAGTGCAGGAAAGTAGCACAGATGGGGAACCATATTTTAGCATCCATAAAGAGAACATTTATTACAAGAAATGAAAATGTATTCTTCAGTTATAAAAATCCTTTATCAGACCACATACTTACTATACTGTCAGCTTTTGGGCCCCTTATCTTAAGAAAGACATTAAAATCACTGAAAGTATGCAGGGAAGGACCAATAAATTAATACAGAGGGTTAAGGATCTATCATATGAGAGAGGCTAACAGCTTTAGAATTATATGATTTACAGCTGAGGAGGACCTGAGGAGATTTATTATTATTATTTAATATCTACAAAGATATTGATCTTATGAATGATTGTAATATCAAATATGCTGATAAGCCCAAAAATCTCAGGTGCAACAATAGACAGATTTTTATCCTTAGGGCAATTACAAATAAACTTGGCCACTATTTTACAATAAGGGCTACTAGGCTCTGGAATATCCTGCCCGACATATTGTAGAAAGTGATACATTTCAGGAATTTAAAACCAAACTGGATAAACTCCTTCTGGGGATCTAACATGAATACACCCCACAAGAGTGGGAAGGGTGGTCTCGATTGACCTAGGCCTACTTCCACTTTCATAAAACTGAGTAAAACCAAGTAATCATCATAAACAGACACAATTACATCAGAACTTTGAGGAGGGATTTACTAAGAGACTGTTTACACACAGTCACCTTTACTTTCTTTTCTCAGGTTCCCAACTGGGGTTGCTAAAATCATCATTATAATCATCATCTGCATCCACAAATTCAGTTTGGATGCTGTCCTGTGCAGAACATTTTCCAACCACAGCCTCAGTATGATCATCCACTATTTTTCATCAACATTTGAATTGTTGGATGGCCCAGACATAACATCAACAACACTGGAAACATGAGATTGTGAGTCATTGTCAGGATCAGAATCATGTTCAACTACTGTGGGGATGGGAGTGTGACATTAACTACACTCTGACTCACATCTTTGGACTCCACAATATTTTGGAAACCTGTTAACTTGTTACAGGCTGAACTTGAGTCTATACTCATGCCATCACCAACTTCACTACCACCACCACCAGTGAGGACAACAGCATCTACAATCATCACTGAAGCAACTGATTGTGCTGTGAAACACAGTCAGAGAAATCCCTTTACTGCCATCAACTATTCGCTTCTGCTGCATATTACCATGCCCATGGTCACTCTTACCACTAGCAGCACTGCCACAGCCAGAAACATCTTTGCATGCAAGTGTCTTCATTGGCATTTTTGCATTACATAGACAATTAACAACAATTTTAGATTTCAGCATTTTGGGGTGGATGGGAAGCCAAAAACAGCAACTGTGACTTTCAGATGAAGACTGGGCACTAAAGAGCTGCAGATGCACAGAGAGATGGAGATTGGGCACTAAAGAGCTGCAGAAGCACAGACTGATGGAGATTGGGCACTAAAGAGCTGCAGATGCACAGACAGATGGAGATTGGGCACTAAAGAGATGCAGCTGCACATGCACAACAACACCTTAGCCAGTAGTCAGAAATCCCAAACTGGAACAATAATGCCTTCTTTTGCTGGGGAGGTAGTTTACAGCTGCAGTACCAATACCTAGATAGAACAAAGCAGTAAAAAGTACTGCAAATGGATAAGAGATTCAGAGTGCTGCAATTACAGTGGCACAATAAAATGTGTCTGACTTGTGCACGCACGCACACACCAAAGGTAATGCACAGAAAATGTAACAGTTCAGTACACTACAACCAAATCTTTTAAACTTACTGACAAAATGCACAGCACCACAGCAAACAGCAAAACATGATCAAAACTTATTACAAGTATTGCTCTGTGTACAGGAATTGAACACACAAGTACTAACACACCACCCAACAACTGTTGGAAAGTCTGCCTTTCTCACTGTGAATCTCCCTTCACCACAGATTCACCCCTCCCCAAGCACACTTCTACTGTGTCTGTCAGTACACAGACTGAATGTTCTAAATTAACATTTAATATGCACACAAAACAATAAACACTCAATGATATAAGCTCAGGAGGGTTTTCTACAATCTAGGTACTACATTTTAACCAAATAATTTGTCTCAAAATGCTTTTAAAGGTTTTTTGATGGTTTGATTCTCAGAGCTCTGACAGCAAACTGTCTCCAGCTATCCACTACACACACTATGCAGAACTGAGGCTGTGCAAGACAATCTAGAGTCCAGGTGACCTGTCATCCCATGACTCACTGCAAAATTGCCTTAAAGGCCAAAACAAAGAGTGAAGTTAATGTGAAGTCCATGGAAACAATGGGACTTCACATACGAAGTGCATGGACGTCACCCCCACAACTAATATCCCATAAATACAACAGCTTCTTCCTTAGTTGAGTATCAACATTTTAGACACACTCACAATATATTATCCACAGGTCAGACACACCTCATAAAGTTTATCAACATTAAATATGTGCCCATGATAGTTTTTTCCCATTTAGTCCACAGAAAACAAATATAAAAATCACCTTCCACATCAACTACCACAGAGCTTTTAAATCCTGGTTTCAAAACTCCCTGACATATAATAGCAATAACATTCAGTAAGCCAGAGTGTACTCAGAATAATTGGTTTCTGCAGTTGATTAAACACTTTGGCCTTCAGCCTTGTGCATTAACTTATTCACATCATCTACTTATTCCTTTGAACACTCCAGTTAACTGAATTCCATCACTCAACTAAAAGATCTTAAAGAAAACAAAACACACATTTGTATTTTTGGCAGTGAATGTCATATTACCTGAACAAAAGTTCGAAACATTAGACACAAATCTTTGCCCCCAGATAACAGTAAGAGTAGTAAAGATGCACCATCAGGACACAACTACATTTTAAATGGTAAATGCATATTAATTCAAATATTTCTGGATTTGTATTAAACATTAATTAGTTGTTCCAATAAAGTTCAACAAATTAAATGGTAAATAAGTATGAATTAAAATAGTTCTGGATTATTATTAAACATTAATTGTTCAATAAAGTAAGAATAACTGCCTTACTATAATTTTGCTAATACATAATTAATTATAGTATCAGTTAGATCCATGTTACACACCACTGGCAAACAAAATTAAAAATGTAAGATTTAGACACAATTCAATTTACATTTACAGTTCATATATTTTCTGTAATTGTACCTCATTTTAGGTGCCAGAGAAAATATGCCGGAGCTTGTGAAGCACCTCTTGTGGTCACATGTGTTCTTTTGCATTTAGTCTGGTTTATGGTTGCATTCACTCCGAGTGATTTGGCTGCATAGTGTCATTTGATAATGTAAGTAATAAGGCTTTTAGGGCTTGCACCATGCTTCAGACATACATAACCATTGGTTCAATCCTCAGTATGGCCATGTTTTTCTTTCTCATTACAAAATACCGTGATAAGCATGAGATAAATTGTTACATGTCATTGTTGATGTCAGTAATAGAGCTTCAGCAAGGTTTAAAGTAATCTTTCAGAGCACTGAACTGTTACTTCATTCTTGTACCAAGAAGTTAGTTGTGAGGTGGCCTGGGCATGATTAGCAGCTTTGTAAATTTTTTCTTTCCCACAACAATTAAAGACATTAATATGCCTCCTCTAAAACATTCTGTCTTATCTTGTGATAAGATAGCACAATAGTATAGTACCTGGACAGTAGTTGAAGAGGGCCTGGGTTCAGAACCCAGGCTGGAGCACTTTTATGTTGTTAGCATGCATCACTCTGTAGAAACCTTCTATCTCAATATGTGGAATGATGTCACAGTGCCAGATCACCAGAACAGTAGCTGGGAGGGAGACTGCGTATGATTCCCAGCTGTGTGCATTTTATTCTTACTATGATTTCTGTTGTTAGCATGCATCTCTCTAGAAACCTTCTGTTTCACCATGTGGTAAAATAGCACAGTAACTGAGCACCAGGACAGTAGTTTTGAGGAGGCCTGGGTTGAATCCCAGTGGAAAATATTTTTTCTTACTACAGTTTATGTTGTTAGCATGCCTCTATCTTAGAATCCTTCTGTCTCACTATGTGGAATGATAGCACAGTGGCAGAGCACCTGGACATAGTTGGGAGGGCCTAGTTTAAATTCCAGTAGGAACATTTTTCTTTCTCACTACAATTTACATTGTTAGCATGCATCTCTGTCTAGAAACCTTCTCTCACCATATTAAATAACAGCACAGTGGTAGAGCACTGGGACAATAGTTGGGAGAGGGCAAGGAACTTTGTTTTTATTTCTCACTGCAATTTATGTTGTTAGCACATATCTCTCTATATAGAAACCTTTCTTTCTCACCTTGTGAAATGATAGCACAGTGGCAGAATACCAGCACAGTAGTTGAAGAGGGCCTGGGTTCGATTCCCAGTTTGGAACATGTTTTCTACTCTCTACAATTTATGTTGTTAGCATACATCACTCTCTAGGAACCTTCTGTCTCACCATGTAGAATTATGTCACAGTGGCAGAACACCAGAACCAGTAGATGGGAGGGGCATGGGTACAATTCTCAGCTGTGTATATTTTTGTCACTGTAATTACTGTTGCTAGCATGCATCTCTATCTAGAAACAGTCTGTCTTATGTGGTAAGATAACACAGTGGCTGAGCACTGCTGTTAGGAGGGGCCTGGGTTTGATTACCAGTGGAAACATTTGTTTTCTCTCTCACTCGATTTATGTTGTTGGCATGCATCTCTCTCTAGGAACCTTCTGTCTCACTATGGAATGATAGCACAGTGGCAGAACACCAGGACAGTAGTTGGGAGTGGCCTAGGTTACATTTCCACTGGAGGACTTTTTATTTCTTATTACAATTTATAGTGTTAGCATACATCTATGTCTGAAATTTTCAGTCTCACCACGTTAAGTGATAGCACAGTGGCAGAGTACCTGGACAGTAGTTGGGAGGGAGCCTGGGTTTGATTCTTGGTGGGGAACATTTTTCTTTCTCCCAATTATTTGCCTTGTTATGTTCTCTTACCATGTGGAATAATAGCAGAGTAGCACAGCACCAACACAGTAGTTGGAGGGATCCTGGGTTCAGTCTCTGTGGATATAAATTGTTAGATGTTATTGCTGATATCAGTGACAGAGCTTTCAGGGCTTGGAGTATGTTTTCAGACCATGGAACTGTTAGAGACCCAGGGATGTAGAACATGGAAAACTAGCTGTCATACTCTATCAAGATTAATCAATCACATGAGGTGTAATGGAGGATTATTAATTATTGCTCATGAGACCTTTTTTTACAAAAATGATGACAACAGAGGCCCTATTGCAGGAACTGTCAGATTAAATGTTCAGATTTGTGTATTGTGTGAGGTATGGTTGTTTATTCTGTGACATGTATGTGTGCGCTTGTGTGCATATACATGTCTATATTGTACAACATCTGCATGCACATAGTTCAGGATGTATATGTGTCCTTCAATGTACAGAAATGGCACATCCATACCCTGGCACCATTCAGTAATGTTGGTACTTGATTTCTTTATTGCTGAGGACAGTTGCATGAAAACAAAATCACTGATTCCTAGACCTTATCTGCTCTTGCTGCCTGTACACATTATAGCATTCCTCTGTTTATAAGATCATAATTATCTCACAGCAATGGATTGTGATGTCACAAACATAACTGAGAAGTCAGACGTAGACAAGCAGCCAGAGCATATAAGGCATTGATACAGAATTCATGCAAATGTCCTTAGTCAAAAGAAATCAGAGTGAGAATTACAAAATATGAAATGTAAGCTACATTGTGTCTTAATATTATATTGTTCTAATGTTATCTCACCAGTGTCAGGTGCTCCTTAAGTCCTTTTAATATCTTACTGAAGTGTCAATATCTTGTTTGCTATATTTTTATTAACTAGTATTCAGGTCACCTAATTTAAAGTAATATCTATTATTATCTCCTTCATAACTTTGCTACTGCCTCCTGAGGCCCTCATTGTAAGTGAAATGCTACATCTCAAGGGTTACTGTGATAGAGAGTGAAATTCAGAATTTTTTTTGATACATTCCACTTTCTGTGACCTATATTGAAGCTGCAGTTTTGTCCAATGGCAAACATGAGTGTACCAGACTTGTCGAATAGCATTTTACACTTTTATACTGAATAGGTCAAATGCAGGTATAGAGTTTCTCATGCAAATGCCAGGAAATAAATGCTCTCTCTGCTACAGAAATGGAATTTGCACTTGTCAACATCAGTAAACAGAGAGTAGACTTTAGGTAAAATTCAATATAAGGCACTGAGGCATGAATGTTAGAATCAGAATCTCCCAGTGCTTACACACAGAAGACTAATTCTGGAATTCAATACAACATCTGAGTCACCACGATTTGTGATAACATCTCTAATGTGATACACACCTCAGCTGCAAAATTAATTTTGTGTAATTTCATTACAATAACTATTGCAGAGTTTGTGTAAGTTGCAATCTTGTTTTTGAATTTTATGGTTTACTTTCAAAGATAGCACAACTGACATGCAATGCTGTGCTTTCATTGGGGTCCAGCTTCTACCCAGATTTAAAGCAAGGACACTGTTTTACATATAAGAGATTTTAAATATTTAGATTTTAAATAACTTGCTCAGGGTCACACAGTGAGCCACTGGTTGCAGTGGGAGTCAGACCTGTGATCTCCAGTTTCATACCTGGGTGTTCTAAAATTAAACTGCCTTCACTTAATCTAACTTGTATATTAATATTTTTGTGGGACTGTGTCAAATGCCTTGCTAAAGTCTAGGTAGTACATGTCCATAGCCCCTCCCTGGTCTACTACTTTGGTCACCTAGTCAAGAAAATTGATTCATCTGACATGACCTTCCTGCTGTGAATCCATTCTGTCTTGGGTCCTGTGCCCCACTGGCCTCTAGGAACTCAACAATTCTTTCCTTCAGAAGTGATTCCATCAGTTTCCCTACCACTAAGGTCAAACTAACAGGTCTGTAGTTTCTTGCCTCTGTCTTGCTCACACTTTCATGAAGGAGAATCACATCTACCCTCCTCCAGTCCTCAGGTATCACGCCATTCTCCCATGATTTGTTAAAAGGGTAGTCAGTGGTGTCACTAGTTCTACCCTTAGTTCTTTTAGAGTTCTTGGGTGAATCCGGCCAGGCCCCACTGCCTTGTTCACTTTCAGTTTTAAGAGTTCTTTCAGAACCCTTTCTTTTGTGAATGGACTGGTATCGACCTCCCTATCCAGAGTGCTTCTATTCTTTGATTTAGGTACCTCTCCTCCTCTTCTTTTGTGAATACTGAGCAGAAGTATTAGTTCAGTATCCCTGCTTTTTCACTGTCCCCTCTGCCCACCCTCCCTTCCTTAAGTAAGCCTCATTATCCCTCTCTTGGTCTTTCTTAAGCTCCTAATGTACCTATAAATGGTTTTATCCACCTTCTTAACTGAGCTGACTATCTTTTCCTCAGTTTGGGCCATTGTTATTCTGACTGCTTTCCCCCCTCTTCCTTCTGCTTTAACTGGTACAGTTCTCTGTCCTGCTCCTTCTGTGTTCCCTTATACTTCCTGAATGCTACCTTTTCTCCTTAACCTTCCCTGCCACCTCTTTTGAGACACTGCACACTGCTGAGTTGCTCCCTTCTATTCAGATGTCTAGAACTGAGCAGTATTGAGAGTTCTGCCAGGGTGGAGATCAACCATGGGGTGGCACAGAGGATGCTTGAAGAAACATTTGGAATTTCAGACCCATAATAATCAAAACTTGGTAGGAGGAGCTGCTGAGAGTTAAGGTAAGGCTGAGCCACCGCTGAATTTATGTTAAGTGAAAGTGCCAGTAAGTGCACCTGGGCCATCAGACAGGCCAAGGCGGAGCACTACCAGGCCACCCTTGCTTCCACCTGGGCACAGCCAGACCTTCTGGGATAGCATGAAAGAGCTAAATGGGAAGACCCCTCCCCATCCACCATCCCAGCTCACCATCAATGGTGCTACCATCACTGATCCACTACCTATAGCTGACTGCCTCAGCACCACTTTCTCTGATCTATGCTCTGTCCTCCCCAGCAGCTTTTTGATCCAATCCTCCCTCACTCCCCCTGCCCTGCATCACCCCCATTCAACCTGTGCACCCTATCCCCCATGAGCCAGGCCGCACCTGCTAAAGCCCTTGATAGTAATAACCCCAGCAGCGATGACCTCGACTCCAGGATCCTCCGCCTGGTCCTGGGCGATGTCCTAGTCCTCCTGATGGACCTACTCAACCAGTCCCTATGCCTTGGACAGTTTCCCAGTGCATGGAAAACTGCTGAAATCACTTCAATACACAAGAGTGGTGACCGATCCACCTCCAACAACTATTGGCAAGTCTCTATCCTCCCACCACTCTCCAAAGCCCTCAAAAGTGGTGTCTATCCAACTATCTGAGTTTTTGGCTAAGTATGACATTATGTGCCTGGAGCAGCATAGTTTCTGCCCAGGACACAGTACAACTGCTGCTGTCCTGAGTTCTCCCAATACCTGCACTCTGCTCTCAACTCCAGCAACCTGGCCGGTGCAGTGTTCATTGACCTCTCCAAAGGTCTTGACACTGTCTGCCACCCCCTCCCTCAACTCTTTCCACCAACTCAGTTTCTCCACTGGTCCCCTTGCCTGGTTTTCCAGCTACCTCTCTGCTAGATCCCAGCATGTAAGATCAATGGCTCCCTCTCCAACACTCGAGCCCATTCACTCTGGATCCCACAGGGCTCCATCCCAGGTCCCATTCTTTTCAATCTCTAGCTCAACACTCTCCCCAGCTCCTGCAACAGCAGATGCTCCTCTATGCAGGCGATGTGGTTCTCTTTGCCTCACATCCAGATCCCTCCACTCTCCAATCATCCCTCCAACTAGCCTACAGCCAAACTGAAAGGTGGTTTCTTGATCACAGACTAGACATATATCTAAAGAAAACCAAATCAGTGCTTTTCTCTCACCACCAAAAATAAAGCTAAGGTGCTCCTTCCGATTACCTCCAACTCTCAGCTCCCAATAGAGCAAGTGCCCAGATACAAATACCTAGGCATCACTTTGATACTGCCCTCACCTTCCACACCCACATCAATGCTCTTTCCTCTGCCATAAACTCTCAGATCAGCTTGCTTTTATCACCATAGGGATTGCCTACCCCATGCTGCCCTCTGCTGGCCATCACCTCCTCCATCCTGTCCCTAGTGGACTATGACCTGCCCATCTACACTGCGGCTGATAACACTGCCCTCTCTAAAATCCAGCTTTCCATCAATAAGGCCTGTAGGCTCCTGACCGGAGCCTCCAGCCACACCAACACCTGCCTGCTCTATTCCTCTGCCAACCTGCTCCACTTTGAGGAGCATTTACAGTATCAGACCTGCCTTTTTGTGAAGAAATCCTGCTAGGACTCTCCCTCCTGGAGTCTCTCCTCCCTACCATGGTCATCCTCATCGTTTCCACCCACAGCTCTGTTAAAGCCACCTTCAAAGTGCCCATAACCAAGACCTCCCTTGCCCAGAGGTCCTTCTTTATTGAGCCCATGACTGGTTCAACTCCTCCCTACCAGCATCACCAACACTGCCAAAACTGGTCCCATCAAAACCACCCTCTGGAACCACCAGGTGTAAGCTTGGCCTTGCCTACAGGGGCCAAGATACAGCCTGACTCTGGGAGCGAGGCTGGCACTTCACCGAGGGCTTCCTCCCCTCCCTTAGTTATGGATACCACCTATTGCCCAGGTCACCTCAAATCCATCTCAATCGGTGGAACACGGCATATAATGATATCTGTCGGTTTGCACTTGCTGCTCCCAAACTCACCCACTGATGTGAGCTCTATGACAAACTCAACTGGCTCCCCCTCGGAATTCCTGATCCTTGGTGTAGGAAACTTCACCAGGAAAGTGCTTGCCACGGGCATACCATCAGGACTGGCACATCTCCTCCCAAAACTGGACGCCATCCCCTACCAGTTGAGGTCACAGACTGCTGAGTTGCTTAAAGTTCCCCCTACTCGGACCCTTATGGGGACTGTGACTTTGACTGCTTTTGTGCCTAGGCTCTGGAACTCCATTCCAGACTCTGTTCACTCTGCCCCTTCCCATGGGACCTTTCGCTCCTCCCTGTGGTCCCACCTAAAAAATGACAAGATGTGACTGCTCCTAGTCTCTGTAATGTAATACTCTGCAGTCCACTATTGTCCACTCTGAGTCCATGATGGTCTATGAAATATGTGTTCAGTGATTCTAATGTCTATCTATGTCCTGTAACAATTTGTACTATGTGTGGCAGTATCTCTGCCCTTATACAATCGTTGTTATAGCTGTTTTTTACTGTATCATGCTGTTTCACCAATGTTGCCATGTATGTATACTGTATGTTTTGTGCTGTACTGGGTTGTTCCTGAAAATAGGCATACTGCTTGTCTAGTGTACTTACCCAGTAAACAAAAGCTAAATAAATAAATAAATCTCTTTAAAGTCCGATACCTTAGGTGCAACTAACCCTGCCCTCCTATAATCCTACTGGGACTTTCCCTGCCTTGCCCCCAATCTCGACAATGTCCCTGGACTGCCAATCCATTTCCCCTACCCCTTTTACCTACCCCTTAGGTTTATACAAGGATGTATTCCACTGCAACTACAGAGAAATTGTACATCTTTAATTGTAAAACTGTATTATATACCAACGTGTAACTAAATGTATTCTATGTTCAATTTCTGCACCTGTAATGTTGTCCAATGTTGTAACTGCACAATGTACTATTGTCTTGCCCTCCTGCAATGAAATGCCTTTGTAAATGAGTCTTTGACTCAAAGGTTGTAAATCTGACTTGTTCAAATAAATAAATAAATAAATAGTTCAGCCTTGTTGAACATCTGGGTCACTTCAGTCACTTAAACTTTCAGCCAATTAATTAAGAAAAAATGCTACAGCCTATCCTAGGTGGCATGGCTAATCCCATGGCCACCTCTCCCCCAAATCACTTCCCACCCTCCCTCCTTCCTTCCCAAAAGGATTTTTTATTTAAAAACAATTCCAGCTCCTGGCACTTTGCCAGGTGCCAACTGAATTATTAAAAGAAGAAGACAGGAGGGATGGCGGAGGGGTAGTTGTGATAGAGGAGTGACCCCCCATATCAGGGACCCAAAGTGGCCTCTGCCAAAGTCTAACCAAAGACAGGGACTCTGAACAGAAGATGAACTGAATCTTCCAATTTCCAACTTCACTCTCCTTCAAGAGCCAATATGGAGAAAATAAATGGTGTAAATAAGTCAAACTCTACTAATAGTAAACTATATATTCTGTAGCTATAAAGGTACATATGTTTGGTGAAATGAAATGAAATAAGTCTGTGTGGGCCATCCAGTTCACCTACCAGTTATCCTAGCAGCAATAACCTGAAATGCCTTTTCCTTCAGTTAGCTTTTAAGCCTTGTCTTAAATCTTTGAAAACAATCTGCACTGATCATCCTTGTGGCAATCCATTCCATTACCCTGTTACTGTGTGGGTGAATAAATGTTTCCATACATCCCTCCTGACTGTTTCCCCATACATGAACTCATGCCCCTGTTGCTGTTATACCCAGAAGTCTACTGAATAGTCTGTGCTGGTCTATTTCTATATCCTTTCATGAATTTGAATACCTCAGTCATATCATCTCTCAGTCTCCTCTACTCAAACAAACCCAGGTACTCCAGCCTTTCTTCAATGTGTTAGTTACTGGTAGTACAGGGACTAAATGCAGACATGCAGAGCAGAGCAACTCTTCAGCTCAACAGAACCCAGACAAAGCCATGGATTATCACAAAATGGTCTTATTGGGGAAAGAGAATGAGAGTATGAGAGGGAGAGAGAGAATATTTGTCCGGATACTGGAGAAATCTACTAGTATTCCCATGAAGGGCCTTGGAAATGTTAAATCAACTTCATAACCTTAATGGCTGCAGAACTAATTACAAATACACATACCCAAATGTTTGTCATTCTGTTGCAGCAGCCTAAGGCAACTGCTATCAAATGCAGTCTATTCCACGTCTGACACAGGTTTTTGAATATAATTACAAAATGGCATATCGTTGCAGCCTGAGGTACACATCACATTCTGGTTATCATAAATGTTACAGAACTGAGGTGGGAATGTGGGTGTAAGAATTAGATGCTGGGGCTTTACAATTTTAGCAGTTATTATGCCCCAGTACCACTCTACTGGATCTTGTCCTTTGCTTATCCTGCAGAGCCTATCCCTAAAGATGAAAACTGTGCAAGTAGCAACTGTATTGTAACACCAAACCAAACTGTTAATTATAATTGTGCTTGCAGATTTTGACAAGTACTTTGGTTTAGGGTCAGGGACACCACAATGCTACTTAAGGAGCTAATAAATTATGTATCTGTTAATTAGACAACAAGAGTTATTATAACAACTAATCTTTAATCGTGTGTGTGTGTGTGTGTGTGTGTGTGTGTGAGTGTGAGTGATCTGAAAGGCTTTGCATTGGTGAGAGACTGGTCTAGCCTAGTGTTTGTTTACAAGACAAGCTGATCAAGCCAATTTAGTGGTGCTGCACCCGACTACGATAACCTACATACATCATTTTATATGGCAATGTCATTATTTCAGGGGAATTAACTACCTTTTGTTGTGAAGTGATCTCCTGAATGCCCATTGAGATTCTTCAGGTTACAGCTAGAAAATATAGAGATCCAGTACTGGGGTGGATATATGCACAAGTCTTTGAAGTGCAAACTTTTATTAAAGTTTCAGAGTTCCAGTTTTTGCTTGAACTTGAAACCATTTTGTACACAGCTCAGGAGCAAGGAGAATGGGATGCATACATGAGAAGAACACGTGCATGTGAGGGAAAGAGAAGAAAGGGTGAAATAATGATGGATGTATTCAGTCAGTCTTGATGTACAGTATGTCATGAAATTCCAGAACCATACTGTGAACTGTATTCATTGCATGAAAATAGGTTTAAGCTCAACTAAAGTTTAAGCACTAAACCACAAAAGCAGGAAATACAAAGTTAAAGTAAAAAAGACCCTTGGCTTTTGGTGCATATATGGAATAGTGATCCTCAGGTTTGAACAATTGCTCAACACAGTGTTAAAGACCTGCTTATGCCTCAAAGAAAACTCTGAAAACATAATAATTAGGTACAATTCAGCTTGCATTCCACATATATTCATAGATTTCTCCTCCCCATTATTTATTACTGAACAGATTTGCATGAAAACATGACCTTTATCCCTTAGAGTTCATTTGTCTCTATAGTCTACTCCTTTCTTTAAGTCATAATCCTCTGTTGTGACATGTCAATCTGTTGCCATGGGAGTAACTGTGATGTCACAAGCTGTGCATTATGATCTCAGGTAGGAGAAAGCAACATAATTAGATAAACCCTTCAGGAGCAAAGATCCTGTTTTCATGAAAATTATCTCTGTAATAGGGAGGAGGAATACAGAACTAATTGGAAATTCAGGTTGGACTATGTCTAAATATGTTTTGTGAAAGTTCCCTAATGGCATCAATTACTCTTTAACATTGCCCTAACTCTGACATCGTCTTTCAAGGCACAGAAATTTACATACACACCAATGTTCTGAGAGAGGACACTGAAGTTAGAGTAATGCCAACGCTGCATCGAGCAATTGTTCAAATCCTGAGGAGCACTACATGCTCACCGATAGTCAGGATTTTTTTTAAATCCAAGTTTTGAATGTTCCTACTGTTGTGAATTTGTGCTTCAACACTAACTCATGCATCAGTAACATTTTTTGCAATGAGTTTCATTTATTTTTAAAGGATATTTAATAACAGATGCATGCTACATTGTAGTGACAATGCCAAGTGAATACTTTTACTGACAAGAAGATTTTGACCAACAAATGCTCTCCTTTCACTCACACCAGCCTATACCAAGCAGTTTCTGCAATCCAGTGGTACCCCTCCCTCATCCAGTCCCAGTTCCAATGTATTCCTGGCATTCAGAGTTACCCCCTCACCCTGCCATATGTCAAGTAGTCTGTGATGTCCAGTGGCAACCCCTCTCCCACTGTGCACCATATAGAGCAGTCCCTGGCATCATGTGGTACCCGTCCATCCCTCTGCCATGAGTAAATGAGTCTTTGGTATTCAGTGGCATCCCTTCCTTCCCTGCCCAATTGCAAAGTATCTGTGGCATCCAGTAGCATGCCTCCCTCACCCTACAAGTAAAGAGGTCCAATTTCATTTAGTGACACCCTGCTTCTTCATCCTTCCACACCTCAAGTGTTCCTTGGTGTTTAGTAGTTTGCCAGCCATCTCCCTTGCTCAAAGAAAATGTGTCCAAGACATCCATGTCCATTCCTGGTGTCCAATAGCACCCTCAATGGATCTTATGGCTGACCCCTGTCTGGAAACTTTACAGAATCTCAGGCGCAATATAGGAAATGCATACAATGAACTGCATGGTTTCATGTTGAGAATGATTTATTTATTTATTCATTTGTTGACCAAGTATGTACACTGATCCAGGGACCATTTTCGTCATGACCCAGGCCATAAGGATGGCGCTTACAGCGAACAAATAGGTTACATGATATGTGTAGTTAGAAGATACATTACATCAGGGCACCAAAATAGGAAAGCAAATTCAAATATAACCTCCAGGTTGCGCTATCCCAAGGGCTACTACCCTGTCTGCTTGATTACGGACAGGTTGAGGGGCCTAGGTTCTATGGCAGGTGCCTCCACCCAGAGGTCAGGGTTTGTAATGGTTGGTCTAATTTGGTCACAGCCCTCTGGGACACTGGGACCCTTCTAATCCCTCTAATGGCCCACGCAATGCACAGGAGTTACAGTACCAATGCCCCACATGTACACACTGTTCAATCATAAGGTACACTTACCTCGAGACTGAGTCGGAGGTTCGCCTCTGAGGACCCCTGAAAAATAAGGTTAAAACAGCACACAAAACCAATACAGTGCTTGGCATGAAGGTACAGACACTGCAGACAGTTTAAAGTTTAACAACATCAAATCTGGTTTATTCAGGGGACTATAACACGGGAGGGGAATCAAGTTAATTAGCCAAAGTAAATCACAGCACTGTGCACACATACAGGGTCTGAAAGTTACACTCTGGGTACCCAGGTTGGGGGCTAGCCAGGTCCATTGCCTGGGGTTGGCCGCAGGTGCAGATGAATAGGGCCCTGTAGAAAAATATATGCACAACACCGGTTGTAATCTGGAGCTGGATGGCTCAGTCCTTGACGAAATGAAACAAAGAAAATTAGATGACACGCTTGTGATTGTTAACAGGTTGTAGGGGAATGCGATTTTGTACTCACACTACCCAAGCTGAGAACCTGATGAAGATGGTTGTTCTGGATTGCCAGAAGGGCAAGGCATGGAGATGAGATTCTACTGGCTGGGCCCAACTGCTTTGACTAGCAGATGGATTTAGTCCGATTAAATTTAGTTCTGCTTCCAGCTTACAATGCACGATGAAAAGGAATTGGAATAGCTATCCCCACAAGCACTAAACACATTTATATGTAAAGGAAATTACTATACTAGGCAGCTGCTGCTAGGTCCTGATCGCAATTACTGCAGATACCGGGAGTACACACAGCAGTTTCAGTTCTGACAAACCGAGTGTGATTCAGCAATTTCTCCAGTCTTCTACAGGGTGAGCCTGGTTTCACTTTTCAGCCTTCCTTACTTTCAGCCACCTCGGATTCAGTCCGATTTAAAGCTTGCAATGGCAACAGACCGACTTCAGGGCCTCTCACGTCGTCCCCACGTGAAACTATTCACTGCAGAAGCACAGTCACAGGGCAGAGCATTCCCTTGGGTGCCACCCGCTCCAGTTGATGGATTCAGCTGTCAATCACTCCAAAGCTCTCTCAGTTGGTGCAAAAAGGCCAAGGTCCAAAACTACACTTCCCAGAATTACTAGCTATACATTCCCTTGTAAGCCGCTCCAGGAGAGTCCAAATTCTGGTTGGTCCAAGCAGTCTCCATTTTACAGCTCCTTAATCCCATTGGCCCAGCACAGCAGTTTAGGTCCAAAATGGAAGGGCAACACACACAAAGTCCCATCTGCAATAAAGGCAGGTTAGACAAACTACAATATTACTAATGCTTTAAATGATTACAGGCAAACAGTTATATCTTTCAGATGGGCTCCATTTGCACATTCAGTGACCGAAATGGAGCGATTACGCCGCAGTTCAGGCGGAATTCGAGCAGGAAACACCAGCCCCTGGAAAAGCATTAATTATGCAGACAGCTCTTAAAGAGACAGTATGTGGAGACTCTACCAGCACTCACAGTTCCATTCTAACGGCTTAAACGCCTTCTCAGCAGGCAGGGGGGAACACTTAGACAAGCTCCTTAGGAGGTGTTTTAGAACCCCATTTGTAGGGGTTACACCTTCCTGGCCTGAAAAGAGCTTGGCATCTGCATCAAGTAGATACCCTTATAACATTTTAAAGCAACTACTAAATATATTTACATCACTAACAGTTAAATTTGAAACATAGAAATATAGACTTTGACGGCAGATAAGGACCGCTTGGCCATCTAGTCTGCCCATTTCCCTACCTACAGGATAGGCCGCAGATCCTAGTTAACCAACAGCCTATTTGCATCCTTTAAATCACATCATATATTAACTCTTGGTCATATGCAGTTATTCTGTATTTCACAGCTTACTACAGGTTACCACATTACTTATACAATAATATTTCAACATCAGGTCACCACTTCCTGCACATGAAACTTGAAAAGAGGGGCCCTTCCTATCAACTACGATGGGACAGGGGCACCATACTCAGAAGGACAAGACAAGCAGTCTGGAATTAGCACCCAGGCTCAGTTTGGGCAATGAGCTCGGAGTTACATACACTTCCTTATGGACCACATTAAGAGGCAGGTCCATGGGTCTGCCAAGGGATTCATAGCTTAAACAAACCACAGGCTTCATAGCTCGACCAGTCCTTCTAGGGGAATCATGACAGTCTCTGTGTTTTGATCCCACTTTCAGCAGTGTCTTCACTCATCAGGGGAACTTCCATTGGGGTAGAGGCTAGAACTTGGGGCACTTTCAGCTCCAGGAGTGGCAATCTCAGAGTCCACAACACTTAGCTCACATGGAGAGTTTTTGACACTGGCAGTGAACCATCCGGGCACTCAAAATACTCTTCTTCTTCTGGTGTATCACCAGTCTGTTCCAGTTCAGCATTTTCCTCCTCTGAAAGCTCATACAGTTCCACCATGCACAGTGATTCTATGTCATCCGACTTAATACTTGGAACTTCACTTTCTGGGAGCATTGGCTCTAGGAACAAAGCTGGGGGCTTTGACAGTCCAGAAGGCCCAGCTTCATCTCCAGAATTGACTAGGGATTGCTCCGAAACAATTGACTCAGTTCGTAAGAAGGTAGTATTCAAGGCCGCACTCACTTTCCTCTGACATGGACTGACAGTCTTGTTCAACTGGGACTATTTGTGGGGAACACTTTAACTCAACATCTGTAGGTGCAAACTTTCTTTGCTTTTGCTTTGCAGCAGCTCTAATCACTGGTCCAGAGGGAGCATTTCCTGGGAGCTCAGACTCAATCAAGATTTGCCCAATGGGCAGCAAATGATTTCTATGCATGGTTTTCACTTCTTTTGAATTATTTTAGGCCTTACTTTGTACACAGGCAGATCATCTAATTTGCCTACCACAATGTGGGAAGATGGTGCCACCTATCAGCAATCTTATGTTTGCCATGCAGTCCCAGATTTCTTAACAACACCAGATCCCCCTCCTGGAGTTCCAGTGCTTTCACTTTTTTGTCATACCTTTCCTTGTTGGCCAGATTTCTTTTGGCAGCCATGGTTTGAGCCAGTTGATACGCATGATTTAATTGGGCCTTTAACTTTTTGCACATACTGTAAATGATTATCAGCTCGAACAATCAGGAGAAACTCAAAACAAACATCTACTGGTAGTCGGGCTTCTCTTCCAAACATCAGGCAATAGGGGAGAACCCAGCGCATCACTTTGGTGCAGTTGTAGGCATGTACCAAGGTACTGATTTGTTGGCTCCATCTAGGCTTGTCCTTGGGGTGGAGGGTGCCCAGCATATCTAACAGAGTGCAGTTGAAACGTTCAGGCTGTGGGTCCCCCTGAGGGTGGTAAGGGGTGGTTCTGGACTTTGCACCCCCCACAGAGAAAGCATCTCTTTGATCAAACGACTCTCAAAGTCCCTCCCTTGATCAGAATGGATTCTTTGTGGAGCCCATAGTGAACAAAAAGTTTTCTACAAGCACTTTGGCTACAGTGGATGCCTTCTGGTCCTTGGTGGGAAAGCTTGGGCATATCTTGTGAAATGGTCAGTGACACCAGCACATTACTGATATTTCTTTGATCTGGCTCCAAACTCAGAAAGTCAATACAGACCAGTTCCATGGGGCACTGGTGGTGATGTTAACAAGAGGGCAGCCCTCTGTGGCAAAGTTTTCCTCTGTAAGCAGAGACTACAAGTTCTAATGTGTTGTTCAACATCAGTTCCCATTTTATGCCAATAAAATCTGGATCTTACCAAGTCAAGTATCCTGTCTATACCAAGGTGCCCCATGTGGTTGTGTAGGATCTCAGCACCAAGTCTCAAAAGCAATGGGCAAACTAGCTGTCGTTTATCTATTTGCCCCTCTGTCTATGGTTTCCCTGTATAGCAGTCCATTAATCAGTTTCAACTTAGGACCTTCCTTGTATAACAGTGCAGTTCTCAAATCAGTGGAGCGTAACTTAGACACATCTTTCCCTGTAAAGGGTGTCTAAAGCTGGTTTAATCATAGGATATCAGGATTGAGCCCTCTGAAGACTGTCATTGTCAAGTTGAGGCAAAGCACCAATGTCCAAGGCAGAGCAGTGGCAATAAGCAGCAGGTATGCAATTCTCAGAGGGCCCCAAAAATCCACCAAACAGTTCACTGCATCCAGGACTGCTGGCTCCTCACAGTCAAACTCTGGCAGAGTGCTCGAATATCAAGTTCTGACAGTCTGACTCAGTCATTTCAAGGAACAGGCCTCCGGGAGAGAGCATCAGCATCTATGTGGTTCAGGCCAGCTCTGTGTTCAACAGCATAATTTTATATGGATAATGCAGAGATCCACCTGTGGCCAGTGCGTCCAGCTTAGCTGAAGTCTGAACATAAGTCAAGGGACTGTTGTCAGTTTTACCAGTATCTTAGCCCCATACAAGTATTCATGGAATTGGTCCACAATGGCCCACTTCAGAGCTAGGAACTCTAACTTGTGTACGGATAGTTCTTTTCGGAAGGAGTCAGGCTTCTACTGGCAAAGTTCAAGTTCAGTTTCAAGTTCAAGTTTATTGCAGGAAAACTCCATTGAGCAAGCTCATTCACAAGGAGGTCCTGTGACATAAACACTTAAAGTACAAACACAGATAGGTAATAACAGTATATACATGAAATACATGTTACATGATGCAGGCTGGATATACATACAAGGGTACCACATAGGGTGACCACAGGTGGTAAACACTGATATGAGACAGAGAGACTTATAGGTTGCATACTGATAAATGAAACATGATGACTGGTGTGATTTGATTTAATCAAATCAAATCAAATCAAATATACAGTATTTTGGCAGCTTAGGACAAACAACAGTCTACAACTGATATGGGACGGAGGAGAGATTTGATAGAGTAGCAGTGGAGCGAAGCAAAGATAAAGCCAGGAGTAGAAGGGAAGGAAAGCAGTTAATATGACTAATCAATTATACCTTACCAGTGGATAAATATGGCACACATGGGGAAGGAAGAGACTTAATGACAGTTACAGGTGTCTTTTATTTTGACTGAACTTAGCAATTTGTAGAAGTTTATTGAAACTGTGCTAGTTAGTTTCAGTATGGTTTGTAATTGGTTCCAAATGGAGGGAAGGGCATAGCAATATACGTCAAAGGAAGTCCCGCCTGGTATGTCAAGCATAATACAGTCAGATTTTCTTAACGAGTATGCTTATGTGAGATACTAATAAGGGAAGAGAGATAGCTTGGCAATTTCTGCAGGAGCAGTTTAAGAGTCCATAGCCCAGCATGGAGCAGGCTTCTAGTAGTAAGGGATGTCCAACCAACAGCTGCATATAAGTCACAGTGGTAGAGACGGTAAGGGAGTTGGTAATGAACCATAACGCACGGTGATAAAGGATGTCCAGTTTACTTAGATTTGCAAGAGTGGTGGAGGAATAGATTACATCAGCCATAGTCGAGTAGGGGAGAAAAGTGGCCTGTACAAGCTTGTTTCGAGTTTCAAGGGTTAAAAGGCCTATTTCTGTAGAAGAAACCTAGCCTTGCTTTTAACCTTCTAGAGACATCTTCGATGTGGTCACTGAAAGATAATTTATTGTCGATCCAGATACCTAGATATTTAAATTTGGTTACAACTTCCAGAGGCTTGTTTAGCGTGGTGACAATGAAGTCTTGGGCAAGAGTATTGGGGGCCTGAGACAGCACTGCAGGAGAATATCATCGCTTTAGTCTTCTTGGCATTGAGCAGAAGCTTTGCCTTTATTAAATTATGCTCAAGTTATGCGAAGTCCGCTTAAAGCACTCCCTTGACTTCAGATAACGATGAGCCAGAAGTATACAACACAGTATCATCTGCAAAAAGTGCAGATTGGACGTAGATATGTTAGCATCTAAGTCATTGATGTACAGAGAAAACAAGATAGGGCCTAAGATGGATCCTTGGGTGACTCCTCTTGCAACTGGCAAGGCAGCAGAAAAAAGCCTTCCGCCTTTACTTTTTGGAATCTTCCAGTTAGGTAGCTAGAGAACCACTGGGTGGTATGGTATGTGGCACCTAACTTTGCAAGGCAATTGACTAATAGTTTGTGATCAACAGTATCAAAAGCTTTGCTGAGGTCCAAAAGACTGCACCAGTTACCTTCTTAGCATCTATAGCAGAGATCCAATCATTGGTTACTTTTGCTAGTGCAGTGATTGTGCTATGATTAGCCCGAAGCCAGATTGAGCTGGGTTAATGGAGAGAAGGTTTCTAAGTGAGATTTTAACTGAATATGGATCAGTTTTTCGAGAACTTTAGAAAGGATAGGCAATATGGAGATAGGCCTATAGTTGTTTACATAGCATGGGTCACCAGATTTAAATAGAGGAGGATATGTGCTGATTTCCAGCAGGGCGGCACAGCAGCAGATGTAATGGAAAGATTGAAGATGTGGAGAATTGGAGCAGTGAGATGGGCATAGCCTGACCTTAGGAAAAGGGTTCAAGCCATCGTCCCTGCACTTTTTGGTGTCTAAGTTAAGAAGAGAATCTTCTACTTCTTTATAAGTTATCTCGCGCAGTTGGAAGGGACTGGGTCCAGGACTAGATGTGGCGGGAGGGGTATGCTGGCTCACCGCAGCACCAGCATAAGGTGATGAGTCAAAAGCTAATCCAGCTGTGGCAAAGTGGGAGTTAAGTTCCTCCAGGATTGCACTTTGCACTTGATGGGGCCATGGGCCATCCTTCTATAGCTTTGATAGTCTTCCATATTTTATGGGGTTACCTTTAGCTTGTTCGAGAGTAGAAATATAATAGTTAGCTTTAGCAGAGCAAGTTTTTCACACAGTTATTCCTGGCTGTTCTAAAGGCCTGCCAATCTGAAGATTCTTTGGAATGTCTAGCTTTAGCCCAGAGCTTATCTCAAGCTATAAGGGCTGCCTTGAGATCCGAGGTGAACCAGGGATTGGAATTGTTCCGTACCCTTACTTTGATGAAAGGGGCATGCTTATTTATTATTGTAGTGAGTTTGTCATTAAGGATGCAAGCTGCCTTGTTGACATCTTTGGCTAGGTAAAGATCTTGCCATCTGATCATGCTCAGGTCAGATAGGAAGTTTACTGCACTGAATTTAAAAGGATCTTTTGTTATAAAGATGGGTTATGGCTGGGCTTTAATTTGAGATCTTATGCAAGCAACAATTCCACGATCGCTCATGTCGTTGTGAAACACTGCCAAATTAGATATTTTGTGTGGATGGGTGGTTAGTACCACATCTAGAATGGAACTGTTGGCAGTATTTAGAGTGTTGTTCTAGTAGGTTCTCTGACTAATTGCCCAAGACCTAGCTTCGTCACAAAGGGATTTGAGGCCATGTGATTTAGGTGACAGCCAGTCCATATTTAGATCTCCTAGAAATATTGTTTCAGTTTTTGCATCTGCGAACATGGATTTCAAAAGATTAAGGACTTCATCACCACCAGGCGGGGTCTATAGCCACCTAGGATAGTGATACATTCCGAGGAGGGAGATGAAGGCTCAGTGAAACTAACTCAAATTCCTTGGCTAGAGATTTGCAACTAATATTGGTGACCAAGTACTTAGATTTGGCATAGATAACCACACCCGCCTCTAGACTCTCTATCTGCTCTAAATAAATTGTAGCCCTGCAGTGATATTTGTTGATCAGTGTTCGTCTTTTTAACACGACTCAGTAATTATGATAAGGTCTGGATTAACGTGTGCAGCCCAGGCTTGCAGCTGTACAAGTTTTTAGGCAGGCTTAAAATATTGACCATCATCATTTTGAGACCTGTGGCCTCAGCAAAATCGATGAAGCGAGGTAAGTTGTAAGGGGGCCAGGGTTGAGCTCCACATTTCCTGAGCAGAGAGAAGCAGAAGTATAACTTTCTTTAAGGAGCTTATAAGAATGGAGACTGCTTTTTGTTCTTTGTGGCAACCCATATCGTACTGCATGAGGCGGGCGCCACTGTAATGACAGTTGATTGTGATCAATGTAAGTGCTTGGGTAGACATAGGTGAGGACAGTAGCAAAGGGTGTGTAGGCTAACCGGGGAATAGGCTAAAGGGAGAGGAGAATGACAGGGTGTCTGCACAGTAGACTGTTATAACATTAGGTATTGATAAGGTACATTGGAGAACTGAATTGCATTGAGGTACTTGATTGCACTGTATTGCTGAAAACTCTGCACCTTAAGAGCAATAAAAACACAATAAGGAGAGCCATGGTCCCAGATTGAGTGGTCTCATGATTTGTATTAGTGCAATATTTTCTAGGCAAGAAATTTTTCCCACCTAGGTACCCATTTAAAACACAGATGAGAAAATACAGCAGAAAGGGAACAAGGAGATCAGGAGCAGCTTAGTTAGTGGCCATCCACCCTTCAGACTCAAGTCCCCTTGTAGCAGAACCGGGAAAAGAAGTAGAATGATAATGCAGGCCATATTGCCCACGAAAGAATACGGTGATTTATGTAGAAGACCAAGAATCCCTCTAGTGGCAGGTCTGTATAACCTGCTAATGGAAAACTAGCCACTTGGGAGTAGTTAGACTTATCGGAGCCAAGGCAGAGTGCTTGGATGGGGGGTGGCGCTGCAGGAATAGCAGTCAGACAAAGAGGTGTAAGCAATTTAAAACAGTAGTAGAAATTACAATCCAGCTAATACAGTAGAAAAACTCCTAATAACACAGTAGAAATGTGCTTAGTTCTATGGAAAGTATAACAAAGTGCCAGGTGTCTATAGCAAGGAAAACTCCTGCCAGTCAGAGTGGGTTTGCTGGAAGCACCCGTGTTCTGATTGGCTGCGCTATCCGTACCTTCCAAGGAGCTGCAGGCGGGTGTCCTGGTCTTGGTGCGGTGGCTGGCTGGGTGCCGGCCGACCGTGGGTGACTGGAACTGCCCTGTTCAGGGACAAGCAGCTTCAAGGAGCTGCAGGCGGGTGTCCTGGTCTTGGTGGGTGGCTGGCTGGGTGCCGGCCGGCCGTGGGTGAGCTGGAACTTCCTGTTCAGGACAAGCAGCTTCAAGGAGCTGCAGGTGGGTGTCCTGGTCTTGGTCAGTGGCTGGCTGGGTGCCAGCCGACCGTGGGTGAGCTGGAACTACCCTGTTCAGGGACAAGCAGCTTCCAAGGAGCTGCAGGCGGGTGTCCTGGTCTTGGTCGGTGGCTGGCTGGGTGCCGCCGACCGTGGTGAGCTGGAACTGCCCTGTTCAGGGACAAGCAGCTTCCAAGGAGCTGCAGGCGGGTGTCCTGGTCTTGGTCGGTGGCTGGCTGGGTGCCGGCCGACCGTGGGTGAGCTGGAACTACCTGTTCAGGGACAAGCAGCTTCCAAGGAGCTGCAGGCGGGTGTCCTGGTCTTGGTCGGTGGCTGGCTGGGTGCCCGGCCGACCGTGGAGTGAGCTGGAACTGCCCTGTTCCACTGGTCTCAGGCCATTCTCATGTTCCTGGCACAACACAGCCCCAACCCTTGCAAGCTAGCATTAGTGTGCAGGACATAAGGTTTTGTTGGATCTGCATAGGCCAGAACAGGAGCGTAGGAAATTGATATATAATCTCATGAAAAGCAGTCTCACAATCAGGTGTCCATTGGGCCCCAAATACTTAATTTGGATGGAAATACACTCTCTCAGTCTCAGGGAAGTTGACTTTTTGTATTTTTGTGGGTTGGATGGTACCCTTGAGTAAGATTAAGTAAAGGGCAGATTACTCCTGAATAGTCCTTGATGAAGCGCCGATAGTAACCACAGAAACCCAGGAATCATTGCAGTTCTTTTTAGATTGTGAGGCTGTGGCCAGGTGGTCAGAGCCTCAACTTTACTAGGTCTGTCTCTATCCCTTTGGTGGAAATTATGTGTCCCACATACTTTATGGATGTTTGGAAGAATTTTCATTTATCGATGGACAGCTTCAGGCCAAAGTCTTCCAGTCGGTCCCACACCTTGAACAATCTACCCTCATGTTCCTCCAGCGAGCTGCCAAACACAATAACATCATCCAAGTACACCAGGCACTCCAATAGATTCATGTCCCCACTGCACACTCCATCAATCGTTGAAAAGTGGCTGGGGCACCGAAATCTTCAGACATCCTCATGAACTCACTCAAAACCCAGCGGGCAGATAAAGGCCACCTTTTCATGGTCTTCCGGGGCCATCGGGATCTGTAGTACCCGCTACGAAGATCCAGTACAGAAAACCACTTGCTACCATTCAGGCAGTCAAAGCATCTTGAATGCGTGGCATTGTATACTGATCAGAGATAGTCCGCTGGTTTAAAGTGCGATAATCTCGCACATCCTTACTGTCCCATTCTTTTCCTCACTACCACAATGGGGAAGCATAAGGCTTCTGGATTCTTGTATTACACCAGCAGCTAGCATCTCTTGCAGATGTCGTCTCATATCATCTATGTCAGCAGGTGCCAAGCGTCGAGACCTCTCACAAAATGGCCTATCATCATGCAGCCAGATATGGTGCTCAGCTCCTCGTATGCAGCCTCGTCCCTCCTTCAAAGAAAACACCTGGTCCCTCTGGGCAAGCTTCTCACTGATCTTCACTTTCCATTCAGCTGGCAATGGTGAGTCACCAAAATCAAACAAGTCAGGCGTTACTCTATCACTTTTCCGAACTCTTGTTACTGGGTAGCACTGCAGTATCCACACAATGCACATTAGCCAGGGTGCAACCTCTATTTCCTCTAATCTCCTGTCAGACACATTATGAACTTGAACCATTACTCTTCTGGCAAAAGCATGGACTCTAGCAGGCAGAATACTTGGCTTGACCAGCAGTCCCTCAGGCAATTTTCCATCTCCTGGTGCAGCCAGCATTCATATGTTATTCTTGACATCCTCTTCTATACAAACCTCTCCCTGTAGGATACACTGGGCATTTGGCACCAAGATCAGAGACTCAGGAGCCTTTTTCCAGACAACTCCAACTGGTTCCTCTGGTTCCACTCTGTCAGCATCCCTCTGGGCATTGTAGGCCCTGCAGATCAAGGCGAATTCTTAGAGCTCTACCAGTCTGGGACCCCTGTTTTCATAACACAACTGTGTCAGCCATCCAACCATATGTGCATTAGTCCCAATCAGTAATGGAACCCCATCATACAGTCCGGTGAGGGACACACTAGGGCCAAGGTCTCCCCTTGCTCTGCCACTCCAGCCACAGAGGTGGGAAAGGACAACCAAATTCGGATATAGCCAGAGTAGGGTAGGCCTTTTCACTCAAACCCCAAACATGTAGTCCTTTCAATGGTTGCAGGGGTACATTGGACAAATGCTTCTGATACCAGTCCTGGAACATAATTGTCACTTAGGAGCCACTGTCTAACACAGCTCTTGAGAGTACTCCATTCACTTTTACAGTAGTCTCCATGGAGGGACCCACCACTTCAGACCATTCCGGTGGCACTGATCTGGATGTCAATTGGGCATTGGCCCTGGTGGCAAAACTTTTCTGGGTGGCTCCTCCGGTAACCGGGCATAGGTTCTGCGATGCCAGGCCACTAACCTGTTGGTAACTTTTGTCAAGTTCTCTGGCAGGCAACAAGCTGACTGAAAATGTCCATCCTCCCCATAGCGATAGCAGAACTTAATGTCTCTAGTGTCCTGGGAGGGTGGGGGTCCCACCCTACTCTTGGGGCACCTCTGGAGCTCTGCGGGACTTTTCTTGGACTGGGGGCTTATACCTTTGGGCTTCTGGATCTCCACTTCTATTGGGGGTGAGGGCAGCCCTTTGCAGCTCCCCACCATATCTCTTAAGTCTCTTAATTCTGCTCTCAGGTTACCTCAATCCAGGTCTCAGGAAACAACATGCACTCCCACTCCACTTTTGGGCTTGGGAGGAGCCTGATACAGATCTGGTTCTCAGCACGCCTCAGTCAATTCTTTAATTAAATCTCTCAACTGTTGGGCCTCATCCGACTCACTCTTTTCAGTTTTCTGACAAGTGTCACAGCCCCAACACAGAATTTCCAGCCCTCTTCATTAGTTTCAATCTCCGTATCTCTCTCATCAAATGGCAGTACTCTGGAGGGCTGGACCTTCTGTCTTGCAGCTTGAGCTTCAGTATTATTACACTCGAAAACCTTGCTGACTTCAATATATGGTCTAATTTGACCTGGTTTAACTCTTTGGTGGGCGCTCCCCTTTTGGTGGGCCTTCTGCAAAGCCCTTTCTATCCTGGTGACAAAAGCAGACAATTTCTCATTTCTCCACTGTTTAGCGGACTTGAATTTCCATAATAAGTCATCCCTGGTTTCTGTGCTGCCAAATACTCCCTCTAAGGCAGAAAGATATTCTGCAGCAGTGGCCTCAGACTAGTAGCCTGTAGAAATTGAATGGCTTCAGGGCAGGGCCTCTCAAGCTTTCCATCAAGTGCTTCCTCTTCTCCCCTCTGAACACTGCCATTCTTGTACTAAAGGGGTAGCATACTCCATCAGGTCTCCAAATCATCTTCTCCGAAGGCACTGGGACAGTACCGGAGAAAAGTCTCAGCCTCCGATAGGAATCCAGTTGAATGGAGGGAATTACCATAGGAGGTGTGGCTATTATGGAGCTCTTGGGGACCCAGGAGATGTACCTGGGGAATTCAGAGGCATCTGGTCACCTGAGAGGTCATACACCTTTACCAGTTCTGAGCAGTTTTCCTTCTGGAGGCTAACAACTTAAGCAGTTTTCTTTAAAGCTATTGGTACTAGGGGACCCACCCATGGTGCCAGACCACTATGTACGTGAATAACCCTCCATCCCTTCTGGGCACCTTTGG
The DNA here is from genome assembly GCA_016271365.2 of Neoceratodus forsteri. Lineage (NCBI taxonomy): Eukaryota > Metazoa > Chordata > Ceratodontiformes > Ceratodontidae > Neoceratodus > Neoceratodus forsteri. The sequence goes on along the minus strand of CM057458.1, from coordinate 1,104,146,763 downwards.
GCAAAATCACAGGGGCACATTTTCAGGGTCTATTGGGAACTGCATGAAAGTAGCACTTGCAGTGTTTGTTTAAATAAGTCAGCAAATCGTCCCTTTACTTCAACTTTGCCCACACATTAACATGTTCTACAGTGGACACAATGTCAGCATTTTTAATCCCCAAAGGGACATCAAGCAATAGAATAGCCTTTTGGGAGTCAATCTCCTCAGCTTCACCACCCCATCAATTTGTACCATCAACTTAAGGGTCAGTTTTGAACTTGGGCATGGTACTCTCCTCCATTTTTTCCTTTAAATTAAACATAGTGGGGTAATTCCTTCACATGGCCACTGAGAATGCTAATCCAGCGGTGCCTCCAAGATGTAAGCCCCAAGTAGGCTATCCCAAGGAGCTACTGCCCCTGCCTCCTTGACTATGGACAGGTTGAGGGCCTAGATTCTATGGCGGTGCCTCCACCCAGAGGTCAGGGTTTGTAATGGTTGGTCTAATTTGGTCACAGCCCTCTGGGACACTGGGATCCCTTCTAATCCCTCTAATGGCCCACGTAATGCACAGAAGTTACAGTACCAATGCTCCACATGTACACACTGTTCAATCATAAGGTACCACTTACCCTCGAGACTGAGTCGGAGGTTCGCTCTGAGGACCCCTGAAAAATAAGGTTAAACAGCATACACAAACCAATACAGTGCTTGGCATGAAGGTACAGACACTGCAGACAGTTTAAAGTTTAACAACATCAAATCTGGTTTATTCAGGGGACTATAACATGGGAGGAATCAAGTTAATTAGCAAAAGTAAATCATAGCACTGTGCACACATATAGGGTCTGGAAAGTCACACTCTGGGTACCCAGGTTGGGGTTAGCTAGGTCCATTGCCTGGGGTTGGCCGGCAGGTGCAGATGGATAGGGCCCTGTAGGAAAATATGTGCACAACACCCAATTGTAATCCGGAGCCGGATGGCTCAGTCCTTGACGAAATGAAACAAAGAAAATTAGATGACACACTTGTGATTGTTAACAGGTCGCAGGGGAATGCCCTGACTTTGTACTCACACTACCCCAAGCTGAGAACCTGATGAAGATGGTTGTTCTGGATTGCCAGAAGGGCAAGGCATGGAGATAAGATTCTACTGGCTGGGCCCAACTGCTTTGACTAGCAGGCGGATTTAGTCTGATTAAATTTAGTTCTGCTTCCAGCTTACAATGCACGATGAAAAGTGAATTGGAATAGCTATCCCCCACAAGCACTAAACACATTTATATGTAAAGGAAATTACTATACCAGGCAGCTGCTCCTGGGTCCCGATCTCAATTACTGCAGATACCTGGGAGTACACACAGCAGCTTCAGTTCCCGACAGACCGGGCTGATTCAGCAATTTCTCCAGTCTTCTATAGGATGAGCCTGGTTTCCACTTTTCAGCCTTCCTTACTTTCAGCCACCTTAGATTCAGTCCGATTTAAGCTTGAGATAGCAACAGACTGACTTCAGGGCCTCTCACGTGCTTCCCGTGTGAAACTATTCACCGCAGAAGCACAGAACTCCTCTCTCCTCACAGTCACAACTGATCTGATCTCCCAGTCGCAGGGCAGAGCATTCCTTGGCGCCACCCAGTCCAGTTGGTGGATTCAGCTGTCAATCACTCCAAAGCTCTCTCAGTTGGTGCAAAAAGGCACCAAGGTCCAAAACTACACATCTCTGAATTACTAGCTATACATTCCCTTGTAAAGCTGGCTCCAGGGAGAGTCAAATTCTGGTTGGTCCAAGCAGTCTCCATTTTACAGCTCCCCTAATCCCATTGGCCCAGCATAGCAGTTTAGGGTCCAAAATGGACGGGCAACACACACAAAGTCCCATCTGCAATAAAGGCAGGTTAGACAAACTACAATATTACTAATGCTTTAAATGATTACAGGCAAACAGTTATATCTTTCAGATGGGCTCCCTTTGCACCTTCAGCGACCCAAGATGGAGTGATTACTCCGCAGTTCAGGTGGGATTCAAGCAGGAAACACCAGCCCCCTGGAAAAGCATTAATTATGTCAGCAAGCAGGCTCTTAAAGAGACAGTATGTGCAGGATGTACCAGCACTCCATAGTGCCATTCTAGCAGCAAGCGGCATGCAGCAGGGGACACTTAGGCAAGCTCCTAGGAGGCTTTTGGAACCCCCATTTGTAGGGGATTACACAAAGGTCCTGTAGTACACACAGTGCATCAGAGTGCTAACACTTTGGATATAATACAAAGGTCTAGAAAGTGCAACAGAGGGCTAACAGGAAGATGCTATACAAGTGACCTGGAGAGCATAAGTGGTACAATTTAACAGTAACTTGGCATGAAATATCTAGCAGTCCAGCAAAACTAGGAGACAGGAGTAAAATAGGTCATGTAACAGTCAAAGTAAAGGTGAAGCAGGCAGTAAAAAACAAATATAACTATATGTGATGGATACTTGATAGAGTATGGAATAGATTCTGACCTTAAGCCATGGTATCCTGACAGACAAGCTCAAGAGTCCGGGTACTGAGGTATGGGGGTGGCACCTGTAGGTAGATGCCAACAGCAGAAGCCTTATCATGTTAGTTATAAAGAAAGATGGTAAGCCAATGGAGAGAAGGAAGTAGGATGGCTGTTCCAGAGTTTGGGGCAACAATGGAGAGGGCTATCTGTCCCATATCAGTGGAGGATCAGGGAAGGTTAAGTAGTCATTGAGAGGATAACCTCAGCTCCCTTATGCTGTGTTTAATTGAAATAAATTTGGATAGAAGGGCTGCTGCACTAAGGGATTTGTGGACAAGAGTGCCCAAGCTAAGGTCATGGTGGGTCTGGTGGGTGAGTCATACAGGGAGCAGTGGTGAGAGTAAGAGGAGCAAGTAGCATGAAACAACTGATACTGTTGTATGCAGTATTGAGATGGGCAATTAAGCGAGGCGAGATTTGGGATATAATGGTGGAGTCGTAGTCTAGAAGAGGTAGGAGCATGCCCTGCCCTATTGCTAAGCGCACCTCTGGGGTTAGAAAGTGTCTCAGGCAAAAGCAGACACTGATTTGTTGATTGATCCTTCTTACTGTCATCCCAGTGTGGTCATGGAATGTAAGGAGGGTCCAAGATGATTCTGATGTATTTGTAGCTGGTTACCTGTTATGGGGTGGTTCTGTCTGGGGCACAGATGGGAAAGGAGTTGGGCTGTTCCTCAGAGTCTTTAACCAGCTTATTATTGGTTCCAAAAGCATGGTCTTCATTTTCTTTGTATTGACCAGGAGTCTGTTGGCTGTGAGCCAGCCGTGGGTGAGTGAAAAATCCTTTGACAGGAGAGAGATAGACTATGAGGACTGTGGCCACCTAAAAAGGATTAGATCATCTGTGTACATGATCTTCTGGATAGACATCAAGTAAGTTGTTAACAAACAGGGAGAAAAGGATGGGACCTGGCATGGACCCCTGCAGGACTCCACTAAACTCTTGAAGAGAACCTGATGCTCTCAGGCTCATGAAAACACCTTATGTAAACCACTGAAAAATGATACCACACATGCGCCATCAGCATTACTAAATTCATGAATATCTTTATTGTTTTTAGACAGGTGGTGGTGTAGCACTATACATCAAAATGATATTGAAAGTAATAACATTATGGGCCATATCACAACAAACAACAAAGAAGAGTTACTATGGGCAGAGAAAACTACAGTAAGTGTGGGGTAAAGCACTAATGGTAGGGTTTTGCTATAATCTCCAGATACTACTGAACATGAGTATACAAAATTATTAGATATATAGTATCTCTAAAGTTGCCAAAAGGAGATCATGTTGCTGGGAGACCTCAGTCTCCCAGGTATTAATTGGGTAGATCAGATAACATCAAACATAAAGAATAACAATTCCTAAACAGGCTGCTAAATAATGGTCTAAATCAGGTGGTTAACACCCCTACAAGAGGAATAATGTTGTAGATCTGGTTATTATAGATAAAACTGGAGGTATCAGATGTGTACAGATATTAGGAACACTAGAAATAGCAATCACAACATGATCCCATTCTCCTTTCAAACTAAAATAGTAAAGGTGAAGGATACACAATTACAAAAGAATTACTAGGCAGCTTTTAAACAAATCAGGAAAAAAATATGAAACTGGGATTGAAGGCCAACCTGCAAGACTACGGGCATTGAACTAGTCTGGTTGATAATTAAAATTATGAACTGGATTGAAAAAATCGAGGAAGCTGATTGGCGAAGGTTTTAAAGTTATGATGATATCGGGCTACATACTTATGGCTTCAAAACCCTCTAGCCACCAGCCTCCTCACTTGCAGCCAAGTTTCTCTGAGCACAATACACTCCCCATGTCCTGAGGCCTGGAGAGTCAGACCTGCTGGGAAATTTAAATGTACATTTTCCCATAAACAGAATTATGTCTCCTGGTGACTGAAAAACTCCATCACAGACAGTGACCATTCCCGACTGCCACACTAATGTCACCTCAACCCGCGCATTCCACTCACAGACTACGTGGACACCAGTCCTGCCTGCTTGTAGCAAATGCCAGTTTCTCTGGTTCCACTCAGAGAATAACTACTGCTCTCCCTTCACACCAAACATGTGCTGCCTGTATCCAGCGGATCACGGATCAACCAGTACTTTTGGTTGTATCCTGTGAGACTCAGTATGGAACAGGGGATTCAAGGAGAGCTCTAACATTTACCTCAACAGCCAGTGTATTCTACATATTACAGACCAGCAGTCCTGGCTAGACTTACCAGATTACTCCTGCTTTCTTCCCTCCTTCCGTAGCCCAGAATCCAAAATCAATTGAGTGATTGGGAGGTGGAGAACACTGAGAGTGCAACGGCTGGTACCAAACACGAAAAGAGCAGCACACCATGCAGCCCTCCAACAAGTGGCAGCAGCACCACCTACTGGACACTTAAACTGCAGACTATTTTTTAATTACACATCCCTCCACATACATTGTCCATGTACCAGAACAATAATTTAAACAAATTCTTTAAAACCTTTTAAATAATTCCTAAAGGATGCCAGTTCAAAATAGCAATAATGCACTCCAGGGCATGGTATATCATAGGATATTGTCACTTCTCAGGTGTTGGACCCACTTAGCCTGCAGCCTCATGCCCAACCACTCAAGGCGTGACAATATTCCATCATATACACACCCTATTACGCATTATTGCTTAAATAAAATATTTGAATTAGAAAAAGTATATATACCAGACAAACCACTACATAACTATAGCAGTAGAAGGAAAATAACACAATGGTAGACACACAAGGTTAAAACCAGTTAAAGGAAAAGATCTGCATCTAATGCCATGGAAAAGAACCAAACTAACTTTTACATGTATTGATATAGAAAGGAACTGAAGAAAAGTAAACACATGATAAGGAAAGAAAGAAAAATTAGAATTCTGAATAGCACATATGAAAGATAATGGTAAGTCATAATATGGGTATGTTAATGACAGTAGAGAAGCCAATAGAACAATATGACCAATAATACAAGACAAACAAAATACAAGATCCAAAATACAGCAGATGTGTTTAATAAATATTTCTGCTCTGTGTTTATAAATTATGGCAACACTGCAAATTGGAGCTTAAACACTGGAATGGAGAGTTGCCATCTGACTCTAGATTACCAAATCAAGCCATAAGTAAAATACAGGTAAAGAAATTAATAGATAAAATGAAGATTGATAAATCCACCAACCCAGACATACTACATCCAAGAGTTTAAGGAAATTGGTGACTGATTAGTGGAACAATAACTTCTCTATTTAATAAATCTTTTGACATGGGAGAAGTGCCTAGCGATTTGAAAACAGCAATAGTTGTCCCTATTTTTAAGGAGGGTGACAGGATAAATACTTCAAACTACAGGTCTATCGGCCTGGCGTTGATCCTAGGAAAACTGATGGAATCTATAAAAGGAAAAATCTGGTTCAGACATTAACATGAAAAATATAACTGATAAAAGCCAGCACAGCTTAAAAAGAAATAGGTCTTGCACTACCAGCATGCTACATTTTATGAAAAGGTCAATAAAGCAACAAATTGTAACATTCCTATGTACATAATCTATCTTGACTTCCAAAAGGCATTCAATAAAGTGCCACATGGTACACTGGCTGAAAAACTCAACATGGGTATAGATAATAAAAGTACAACATGGATAACCCACTGGTTCTATAAAAGAATGCAGAGGTGAGGATAAGAGATATATTATCAGAGTCAGGCAGAAGTCACCAGTGGTGTTCCTCAGGAGTCAGTGCTGGGTCCAGTACTATTTGCATTATACATCAGTGACATTAATAAAGAAAGTGGATAGTTGGCTAGTTAAAACTGAGGATGATACCAAGTTGGGATGCTTGGTCAATACAGTAGAACATACATTTCTATTAAAATAGAAAAGGTTCTGATACTTATTGAGCAATGGGCCATAGATAATGATATATCGTTTAATGGTGATAAGTGTGCTGTCATGCATCTGGGAGTAGGAAATAATAGTCACACATACCAACTAAGTGAAAAAACCTTAATAGCAGTGGAGAGCAAAAAAGACCTGGGGTTACTAATCAATAAAGACCTGAAATGTGGCAAGCACTGTAACAAGGTTATTATGACAGTCAACAGACTACTAGGGTGCATTAGAAATAATTTATAAGCAGACATGAAAACATATTATGCCCTGTACAGAACCTGTATAAGACTGCACCTTGATTATTGTACACTGCTGTGAGTCCATACCACTGGAGGACATAGACAATATAGAGAGTACAGCATTGGGCAACTAAGATGATATCTAGGTTAGAGACCACCCATATTAGAAAGACTGAAAAACTGGGACTCTATACTCTTGAGAATAGAGAGCAAGGAAGACATGTTACAAATGTTTAAAATAACCAAGGACCAAGAACTAATGGAAATTTGGGAACAGAGTACCATTTAGAGAATTCAGCCTAAGATGCCACACAAAACAGGTTAAAATGGAGCAAACAAGAAAAATGACAGAAGAAGGTTCTTCACCAAAGAGCAGGAAAATGATATAATACATTACCTAATGAAATCATACACTCAGACAGAGTTACCTCATTTAAGACAAAATTAAATAACTACTTAGTCTCTGAAAATGGCATAAAGTGGCCCTGCTAATGCAGAAGATAGACATGATGGGCTATAACCTTCTTCTGTCTTTCACCAAGTATAGAACATTGTATTCAAAAATGACAAAAGGCACTCCTTGTAATAGGATATGGTGATGCATGGAGGAGAACAAAATGTAAAGAATTTCTACGGCGTGCGGAGAGAAAGGGAGAAATGATGGAGTGTAATCAATGAACATTCACACGTCACAGATTTTCAAAGCTATATTTATTTATTGAATTTTATTACGTGGGTAGGCCTGCTGGGACAAAAATTCCTTTTCAGGTGGCCAAATTAATTACATAGATACGTGTATCAGAATTAAACAGGATCAGTAGATGCAAGTAACATTGCATAAATATACAAGATCATGTACTAACAAGATATATACACAGTATTCACAGGGATACAAGAGATTTGTACACAAGCAAAAATAAACTGCAAACAAAGCAAGACCAAAAGAGAATACATGCATGGCAAGTTCCACCTGTCAGCAGTGGGTCAAATTATGTATAAATTAGTATAGTTCAGAGGCATAGCATCATCAAGTACAAACCAAGGGCACTGGGAAAAGGCAGCAGCTACAGGTTAGCAATTGCAGGAGTGTAGGCTGCACTCAAATAAATATACCTTGAGCCCTTTTAACACCTCCAAGGTAGGAACAGTTTTGGAGCAAAGATGGAAGAGTGTTCCACAGGGATGGAGCTAGACTGGCAAAGGATTTTCCCCTGCACTGGACCTAATCCTGGGTATTTCTAATAGTGAGCAGCCAGGGATGTTAGCATTCTCTGTAATGGTTTGGGTGACAAGATATCTTGGAGGCAGGAGGGTAGGTCCCGTTACAATTTTGTAAGTAAGGCTGAAGAGAGGATACTCAAGCCTACCTTCCACAGATGGCAAGGTCAGGGAATGGAAGACATTGCAGTGGTGTGTTCTTGGTGGGGCACCAGAGGCAATGTGACCAATCTTGATTGTAAACACATTAAGCTTGTTAAGTTTAGTGCTCCTCAAGGACTTTAGAACTGGGGCTGCATACTGTATAAGAGGATCAACGTGCTGTTGGCGATAATCTGCTGTGATTCCCTGGATAGGTTGTTACTAAACAGTACAACAATCCAATTTTTGATGCAGGGACTTTGACACATTTTCAGTATGGATTCTGAAAGTAACTTCCTGGTCCATGTATACCCAATGTACTTAATTGCCTCAGCCACCTCTGCTTGGGTTCCCATTGATGTAGATGGGTCTAGCAGGTGCTATCTGGCTACACCAAAGTGTTTAGGCCCAAACAAAATAGCTTTAGTCTTCGTGGCACTGAGTACCAAATTTATTAGAGGAAAACCATTTTTCAAGTGCCAGGAAGGCGTCCACAAGAAGCTGGTTAATGAGACTGACATCACTGGAGCCCTATGGAGTACCACATCATCAGCATGAAGCTGAAAGCTAGCCCTGCCACAATGACCATGCATATCATTTCTGAATAGGGAAGAGAGCAAGGAACCCAGGATGGGCCATTGAGGGACACCAACATTTATGGGTCTTTATGTGGATTGCAAGTCTTTCAATTCCAGCTTTCTGAGACTTGTTAGTCAAATAGTGAGTGAACCACCAGCAGGACAAGCTGTCAAGACCAAATCTCCTACATCTTTCTAGTAGAAGGCCATTATTAATGAGATCAAATGCCTTTTAAGATCTAGGAAGATCACACCAGTCATGCACCCCTTCTCCATGGCACCCAAGATATTGATAGTCAGTCAATCCAGGGTAGTGTCAGTTCCTTGAAGTCTTCTGAATCCATGTTGTCAATCAGTCAAGAGGTGATGCTGTTCGCACACATACATTATATACAGCCATCCTGGTGGCACTGAGGTTGAGGTGCTGGACATCACACCTCGCGCCACACGATGACCCTGGTTGGGAACAATCTTGGGCCATCAGGGATGGGCAAGGGCAGGAGAGGATTGAGCATCCATAGGATTGCTCTCCTCCCTGAGGGTGTGTGGTACAGTTTTCTGCAGCTTAGCAACCTCTGGCAGTGTATGGGGGTCACTCGCTGTGAGACCACAACAATGGGGTATGGGGCTGTGGTGGAAGTCCTATGGGTGGATGCGGAGCACACCAGTCTTGTCCTGACATCATTGTACATCTGAATCCCCAGGAACCAAGGAAATGAGAAAATCCCTGGTACCCAGGTAGGCGAAGTGCTGCCCACCAGACCCACCCATGCTCAATGTTGGGCCCACCCATCTGAACTCCTGCTCCTCCACTCCCTCTGGTTGCCGCTATGCACTTAGATAGAGTGCTGGAGGTTGGCAGCCCTTACCCGGGGGCTCAGAGCCGGGTAGTCTGTCAGCTGGAAGAGGAATTGGAGGATAGGCCAGGTCAGAGTAAGGTTGGTAAGGGGTCTCAGCCAGAGTGGGACAATGGGTCAGGACTGTGGGCAGAGCTGGAGAGAGGACCTATGGGACCAGTGAAGGAGGAGTAAGAAAGTCTGCAAAGAAATACATTATATACAGTAATCATACATTACATACAATAATCAATGAAAAACTATGTTTGGACATCAGTTAGGGTAACAACACAAAGTCACAAAAGTTGGGAATTGTAAAGAAAAGGTTATAAAATGTCCCTGAGCATTGGTGAATGTGTTGTACTGTGTTCCTCAGGATTTAAATGATTGACTGATGCACCATCGGCATTACCGTAACCCTGACATAGGCAATGTCTTTCAAGGCATGAAACTTACGGAAACTTACTCAAGCACCAATTTTTGAGGGGATGCCAATGTTTGAGTAATACCAGCCCTGTATGAAGTAATAGTTCAATCCCTGAAGCTCACCATACCACCACACATTCATCAATAGTCAGACGACATTATTACCCCAACTTCAAATTTCTGTACTTTTACTTTTATGGCTTTGTGCTTCAACCCTAAACAATGCTTAAAAGTCACAGATGCCTTGAGAAGAACTTTGGAAAACATTATATTTGGACACAAAGCAGCTTATATTTCTAATGAGCTCTCTATTTCATATCCCATTATTTATTACTGAGGTCATATGCATGAAATATGGAGAATTGCTTTCTAAGAATTCAATAGCTACTATTGCTTCTTCCCAACCTGATGCCATAATACTCTTTTTGTGACATCACAGTTATTCCCATAGGAACAGACTGTGAAGTCACAAGAGAGCAGTATGATTTCAAGTATGGAGTAAGCAATAGAGACAGAAGAACTCTAAGGATAAAGATCTTGTTTTTGAGGGATTTCTTCAGTAATAAACAACGAAGATGAAAGATCTATAGAATATGTATGAAATAGAAGCTATCCTGTGTCCATCTATTATGTTTTCCAAAGTTTTCCTGAGGCATCAGTTGCTCTTTAAATGTATTTCTTACAATTGAGTTATTTTCTTTTTAAAATGATATTTAATAACAGCTGCACACACTACTTTGTAGTGATGATGCCAGCCAACTGCTTTTAATGGCATGAAATCCCAGGTTCCCAGAGGCTTTCCTTTGCATCACTCTAACCTGTGCCATGCAGTTCCTGACATCCAATAGTACCACCCTCACCCAGTCCCATTTCTAGCATATCCCTATCATCCAGTGCCAGCCCTTTATTCTACCCCAATTAGCCCTGGTCTGCAGTGGCCCCATCCTTCACCCTGACCATCCCTAACATCCAGTTGCACCCCTACCTCACCCTGCCATCAGTCATACAGTTCTTCATCCCAGTGGCACCCAATCCCTCACCCTGCCCAAGTCAAGTAGTCCCTGGTATCGAGTGGCACCACCCTTCCTCACTCCATCCTAAGTCAAGGGTCCTTTGTCCCTCCCTTAGACTGCCCCAGTTCCAAGGTATCCCTGGTGTGCAGTGGGACTACCTTCTGTCATTTGCCACAAGCCAAGTACTCCCTGGCATCCAGCAACACCACCCACCCTCACCCTATTCCAAGTCAAGTTGTCCTGGCATCCAGTGGCATCCTCCTTCCTCACCCTGCCCATGAAGCAGTACTGGCATCAATTGTCATGTTATCCTTAATTCTGCCCCAATTGAAGTGATCCCTGGTAAGAGTCACATGATGCCCTTGGTGAGTGGATGCAGTTTATCCAGCTCCATGCTCTCAGGAACAAATTTTTTCGTTTTTACCTTGCTAACAGCCAATTTTACTTAGTGATACTTTCTTTCTTCGCTCCTGCAACAATGGAGGATTCAGTCAATGCACCAACTGACATGGAAACTGCTGCAAATCCAAAAATGCTGGATTACCCGAAACTGCATCAGCACCATCAACACAGCCTAAACCACACAGGAAACAGTCTACCTTAGACTCACCCAAACCTGACACAGAGCCTGATAAGCTCGATCTGTTGCTTATGGATATGGCCAGTATCAAAATCACACTAGCCAAAGTAGTGAATGACCTTCAATTACTAAAGCCAACTTTAAAAACATTTCTTTGCAGATTGGAGGATGCTGAAATGCGTATTAGTTCCTCGAGGATGTACAAACCAAGGAGGTACAGGAATTGCAATATCTGTGCGAGAGAGTCACTAAACTGGAACTGAAAACTTACTTACTTACTGTACTACTTGCCAGCATAAACAGGCCACACGGCCTGTCAAGTCTGCTCAAGTGTGCAACTAGCACCCACTTGCAGCTGCCCGTCCCACCTGGACCCCACACCCACACAGGTGAGTGCCAACTGACCTTGAACCAGATTAAGCTGTTGGTGGTATTTCCAGTGAATGGGAAATTTGGCCAGGACACCAGGAAATTCTCCTAATCTCCTGCAGAGGCTGGAGGATCCCAGTCCTGGATGATGGAGAAGGAGGAAGGTGGGGTATTTTGCAGCAGCAGACAGATGTTGTTGGGGCCCTATATGGGCCTGAGGCACCTATTGTGGATCTGGATATGGAGGACAATGTGGAGGACATGATTTTGGTGATGGAGGGAGAGCCGAAGGTTTGGTTTCACCAGCCCAGACCCCAATGGCTGGTATTGGCGATTTTATGGAAGAAAAGCTCCATTTACAGGACAGAATGGATTTGAAAAAAAGCAGCTACTTGCCTTGCTGGCTGACGCTGAGAAGGAATTTTCTGAGCAGAAATTGCAGCTTGAGGAAGAGTGTAAGAGGAACCGCCCGTTGTGAGTCCCAGATTTCTTCCGGAAATGCTTCACCATGGCTCAGCCACTGCCCAGCTCCTCAGTGCATGAGCCCAGACAGAAACCTTCTGGATGGGTGTTTGCACAGACCAAGATATGTTCTGGACTTTCTTCTCCAGAATTTCAGTCTTCCAAGCCATAGGTGCCAGGGAATGCCCTTGCACAGGCCGGGTTGGATTTTTCAAGGTGGGACCTGGATCCCTGATCCCACGATCCCTATACCCAATACTCTGGGTCATGCTAATGCTTCTAAGTTAGATCTAAAATCCCCACAGGATGTCACAGATGCCTGTTTTCCCGGCAAACTGGAGAGATTGCTACTTCTGTTGCTCCTGAAGGTAACTTTTGGCTGCTATTGTATCGGCCTCTGTCCCCACGGATATGATGTCTGTGAGTCCTGCTACTTCTACCAAATCTGTTTCCCCCAGACTAAAGTTTTTCAGACCCTGCCAATCCAATTGTTGCTCCTGTGAGTCAGGGAGGCCTGACACTGCTGGTCCTGATATTAGTGCGGGGCCAGTGGAGGAGGACCCTCTACAGCTGATAAGATTTCTCTGAGGAAATCCCAGGCCTCTAGTTATGCTGGGCTTTATCACAAACCAGCTGAAGCTGCAAAAGATGGTTTCTGGTCCATCTATGTTTCATGGGGGTCCTGGTCAGGTTCCTGATAGAGTGCTAATGGGGAAAAACTGCTTATAGACTCCTGAATTTTACTTCTCATGATGTTTATGCATTTATACATGCTACAGGGACCAGAATTTTGACATACATGTGCTTTTGTTCTGCCATGTTTTGGATAGGTTTGGAAACTGTACCATCAAGTTAAGGATGAGCCTATTTGGAAAGCCTTTACAGCAATACCTATTTCTAAGCCTTCAGTATGGACTGTGACTGTTCTATTTCGGAATGTGGGGTCAGTGTGGATGATATCATGTTTTGGCTTGAAAAGCACTGCAATATCCATGGCCATCCCAAACCAATCATTGATGAGAATGGCTTTTGGACTCGGGGTGGACCTTTCAGATTCAACAAGCATTCTGAGAGGGTATTATTCATCTCCCAGTTGTTTCTTTTGGGAAAGGACAGGGTATTTTGTTTTACCTCAGTTAGCCAAAAAGCTGTTACAGATGTGGTTCTTTATCTCATCTGAACACGGACTGTTCCCATATGAAATGCTTTCAATGTGGTGAACTGGGTCATCGGCAAATTTGTGCAAGGTCCCTCCTATTTGTAATTCTTGTGGTGATGACAAACACTCTTTTAAAGCTTGCCCTTGGGCCACACTTAATTCAACTGAACCTTCGGAGCAGGATTATTACTTGCACATGACCAAAAACCTTTCTGGCAGCAGGACCGGTCTAGATTCCGACCTCCTCCAACCAGCACCTCCACAGGCTCCTGACCTGTACCAAGTGGCCCCTCTCGATACCTCCAGAGGCTCCACACACTTTCCAGTTATGGAAGACTTGCTTATCACTGTTCCTGTGATATCTCCTGATCTTCAGGAGTCCAGAATTTGCCACTGCTGTTCTTGCAGTGCCTGATCCTTCACCTGAACTGCCCACATTAGCCCCTCCCTGGGAATTGGGGTTTGGATTCTGCACAGCACAATACTGTGGATGTGCAGGAAGATGTTTTGACACCTTTTCAACAAGTGGGAAAAAGGTTGTACTCCGTCTCAAGTCCCTGTTTCACCCCCAACTCTGCTCTACTCAAGACTGACAATAGCTATGAACCTCTGCAGAGCTGGGGAGATGCTATGGATGAGGAGGATTCTATGGAATCCCTCTTGCTGTGCTGTCTGTGCTACCTCTTCCTGGGTCCTCTGATACTAATGCACCGACATCTGCTTTGCCTGTGAAGGTTACTAGATCTAGTCTCAGGAAGAAACCTTATTCATTTTTCTTTCATCATGCTATTCTGGTTATCAGGTTGGCTAGCCTGAATTCAAATAGCATTAAGTTGGATTATAAAGGAAGATGTCCTGTGCTATTTTGCAACATTTAGATTATGATATTTTTGTTTTACAGGACACTCATCTGCATACAGATCAGAACATTTCTGTTGCTTCCCAGGAGTGGTATAAAGGCTGATCTATCTGGTCCTTGGGACCTGATTTATGTTGTGGTTTAGATATTTGTTTTCTGTCTCCTGACATTTCTGTTCAAAATTGATTGAGTTAGAGCCAGGGAGGGTGCTATTAGTTGATATTCTCTTTAAGGAGTTAGCTTGTCATTTAATAAATGTTTATGCCCTCAGTTTAAGGCAAAGAATTGCTCTATTAAAATGTATTCAGCCTTTTCTGTATACTAGCAGACAGGTATTTTTGAGTGGGAATTTCAATATTAATTTGTCATCTGTTTCTGGCCCTTCATCTAAAATATATTGTGATAGGCCTTTTACAAACTTTAATTAAGCAATCCTTGTTGAAAGATACTGTTACCATTGGATCAGTCACCTAAAGCTACTGCGAAGGCAGACTGACATCTGGAATAGATTTTGGTTTGTGTCACAAACACTACCTGTCTCCCACTTTGAAACATTTCCTGTAGAAACTTCTGATCATGTCTTGATTTGCATTCAGGTTTCTTCAGAGGCCCTAGAATATCAGACCCAGGGATGTGGAGGTTAAATGCCAGTATTTTAGATGGTCCATAAGTTAGATATGACATATATTGCATTCTTCAGGATAGGTTATATACACTTTTTGTACAATTCCTGTTGGATTGGTGGGGTGACACAAAACAGTGTCTCAGGGAATTTTCTGTCAGCTCACTAGGCGTAGGGCAGCTTCAGATTTTCAGCAATACGTGACACATAGGAATCGGTTGCATATGATCTTTTCTAGGCAGGAAACCGAGTCCATTGATTTGTCTGTCAAAATTTTGGTAGTTAAGCAAAGATGCTTGCCTTTCAATATGACAGGCAGAAGGTCTTTGGAGAAGGAACAACAGTTTAAGACACAAGGAAACAGGGCCAGATCAACCTTTCACCAATTGTGCTAATAGAATATCCCACTGTTACATCAGTACACTTTTGACCTGGGATGGGAAGGTGGCGTCCACTAATTCTGCTATTATGAAGGTTTTGGATTCACATATTTTAGACATGTTTGGGACTCCTGTTTTGGGGACTGCTCAGATGAGGGACTTATTACAGGCAGCACAAGTTGCATCTTTAGACTCTGCTCAGGCAGCCTCCTTTTGGAACCTTTACAGCCCAAGAACTTGGCCAGGTTATTACTGGTTTAAAAACTGGACTACTTCTGGGTCAGATGGTTTACCTGGGAGCTGTATAAACTGCTATGGCATCTCATGCCGATTACATACTCAAATTTGTAAGGCTTTTTATTGGAAGGAGACTTTTGGATAACATATATGAGGGTTTATTAATTTTTTACATCGAAAGGGAAGAAATCTGTTATCAGTATTTGGAGACTGATCTCCCTTTTAAATACTGAGTTCAAAATTCTGGCTAAATTATTTAGTATGAATTGTCTGCCTTTTTGGATGTTCTTATTCACCCTTCTCAATTCTGTTCCATTACTGGGAGGAATTTGATAGATGCCCTTATTTTACTTTGGGAGGTGATGCACCAGGGAGGGAACAATTTGTTGGCAGGATTTATAATGAGTCTGGATCAATCTAAGGCCTTTGATACAGTTTTGTGTGATAGTTTAGATTACCCCCTATCAAAAATAAGGTTATGGCATTCTCTTTGTACTGCTCCAGCCTACTCCAGTAGCATTTCTAAACTTTTCTGAATAGCTAATTTTCATTTTCTACTACTATGGGTAGGCCACCCACAATAGTACCTCTTCTCCTTGTCTATTCCTCTTTGTATTCCTTTTCCTCCCTGCCATATGCCCTTACAAGAATGAGCACTAGAACAGTAAACTGACATAAAGAATAAAGACTAAATAATAATTAGAGAGATAATCTGCACAAAGTTGCTTATGTGCTTGTTTAATGTATTATGTTCCTAAAGAAGTTAATAAATGCTTAGTCAGAGACAGGATGATGTCTTTGTAAGTACCGTTGTGTTTTATAATATGCAAAATGTGCCCTGATGGTGTTTGCACTAAGGAAAATGTCCTGGAGTGAAAGCGAGTGTCCTCTTTGAAAAGCTGCACTCTGCTTCCAGAAATGTATTTAGCAGCCAATTGTTTGAGTGTCCTTTTGGTCTGCGGCAAGGGTAGCATTAACGGAGGACTGTGGTCGACTTCCTAGCAGCAGTGCAGGAGATAGAGTGACTGATTGTGCAGTCGGGTGGTTGAATACTTTTATTTTTATTTTATTTTTATTTTTTTTTATTTTTATTTATTGAATAATCAGTTTTACAACCTTTGAGTCAGAGACTTGTTTACAAAGGTACCTTGTCACAAGGGGAAGACAACAATTAAGTCGGATTTAGACAGAGGTTACATACAGGTGAGATACATACATATGTTGAGTTACATGCATCATTATATACACACAGTTGTTACAGTTGCAGTAGTTACAGTTGCCCAGTCGTCCATGGAGCACAGAGGACTTAGGGAGCTATTCGAGACAGGGATATGTTCCACTACAGGCATTTACAGCACCCGCTGTCAATAATGTGTTTACGGAGGGATATTTTGAACCGCCAATACAGACATGGGATTTGTCTTTTTAAAGCAGTTTGTATATAAACACCCTAAAGAAGGCATAACTAATGTGCAGAAACTAAATATTGGTGTGTTTCTTTTAGTATTGATGCAGAGTGCTCTAACCTGAGCCAAGCCTTCTTGAAAAAATGTACTTCTAGGAGCCAGCAGCCCCATGATGAGGCTGGTATATAAAACTCCCCAGCTGTCACTCAGCTGAAAAGGGGTGGAGCTTTCTTGTTTACAAGTAATTAAAAGTCTTTCTCAACAGCTTCAGCGACAGAGTGTTAAACACAGAATGAAATAACTCCTTATGATTGTATGTTTTCCCTCTGTATATACAGTCAGTCTGATTCCCCATATGTTTGTACTAGCCAGAATATTCCCTGTATTAGAAAAGGGTGGATCAGCTGACACTAGTGTCATAGGAGGACTGCACTATAAAAGCTGTCACTGAGCTAAGGTTAGTCAGATCATCCTGGGAGAGTGTCTTGAGAGGTTGGTCTGAGAGCATAGAAGTTGGCAGAAAATTGTACTGGTTAAAGTATTCTACACTGTGGCAGAATCACTGGAGGAAAGTGATTCTGGAACTCAGGAAGCTCATTTATTTCTTTATTGTTTTCTTTTGTTTATAGTCTGAAGTTTAAGACAGTATTACTTTATTATTGATTTGTTTTTTTTTTGCATAGCATGATTTGCTTTATATTACCTTTACAAAATAAACATCACACAGAATTTGTGTGTTGAACAAATCTGAGTGCTGTGTATGCTTTCATTACCCTACCCTATGAACCCTACCACAGAATTTGGTGTCAGAAGTGGGATCTAGTTGTCTTACATGGTGGGAGAGACCAGTAGCCAGTACCAGACCTGGTACTAAGGGTAATAATAAAGCATGTCAGATGAGGACAAGAAGAGTGATATGGCAACAGGAGGAGTGAAGACCGATGCAGTTGTTGAAATCTGGAGAGATATTGATGATGGGTGTAGAGTCTGTGGTGTGGACTTGAAAAGTGAAGGAGCAGACCGAGGAGTTTCCAGAAGAGGAAGAGAGGATGGAAGAAGAATGACGGAGCCACTTGGAGGAACCACCAGAAGGGCTTCCAGAGTTGATGCACTGGCTAGCCATATGACAGTTGGAAATGGAGAAAGACAGAGATCAGGAGCGACGCAAGCAAGAGACCAGGTGGGCAGAAACACTAAGGGCATTTCAGGACTTGGGGCTGGTCAAGGGCAAGATGGAGGCCAATCAGATCAAAACCCAAAAGATATAAAACTAACAAGATGATGCCATCAGATGACATTGAGGGTTATTTGGCCACTTTTGAGAGAGTGGCGAAGTATGTGGGTGGCCTAGGACTCAATGGGTGTGCAGCTTTTGGCCCCATACTTAACTGGAAAAAGCACAGTTAGCTTATACAGATATGGACACTAGAGCTGCCCATACCAATGATTTGGTTAAAAGGTGATCCTTAAGAGGTATAACATTAACACGGAGATGTACAGGCATAGGTTTAGGACCCTCAAATACCAGAGTGATGATGCCCTAGAGAGGTTTTCACACATCTCAGGGAGTTGTGCATGAAATGGATTCAGCCAGAAGAAAAGAATGTTGGTGAAGTGATAGAGACTATTGTAGTGGAACAGTTTCTCCAGATATTTCCCAGGAAGTCCAGCTATGGGTTCCAGAACATAAGCCTGAGTCAGCAGAAATAGCAATCACATTGGCTGATGACTACCTTTCTGCCCACCAGAATATCAAGAGAATA
Source organism: Neoceratodus forsteri (assembly GCA_016271365.2). Lineage (NCBI taxonomy): Eukaryota > Metazoa > Chordata > Ceratodontiformes > Ceratodontidae > Neoceratodus > Neoceratodus forsteri. Next base: position 1,104,128,028 of record CM057458.1, on the reverse strand, counting down.
GTCAATAGACCCGGAAAATACCACTGCCAGAGTTAATGCTACATCGACAAACCTATGACCCAAGGTATGGGAGGTATGATGCTAGGAATGATAACAGAGGAAGGATGGAGAGGTCCTTTCCACCTAACATTGTATGTAGGAACTGTAAAGGACTGGGCCATATTGCCAGATTCTGCCCTACAAAAGGAATGATTCAGTACATCTTGCTTTATTGAATCCTGGTTATTTTTACCAGTGTCCAGATTGAAGACAAAATCATTGCAGCTTAATTGACTTTGGGAGTAAGCAATCCCTGATAAGGCCAGAATATCTAACCAGTAGAAAGGGGACCCAGAATGAGCGTAGTGTGTGTGCATGGGGACACAGCCGTTATCCAAATGCAACTGTTGAAATGGTTATAAAGGAACATCCTACCTTAATTACTATGGGAGTAGTACCACATTTGTCCGCATCCATGGTGATTGAGCATGATTACCCAGAATTTACATCCCTCATTCTGGAGAAAGGAACTATTGTGGCAGTAATGATGACGGCACAGGAGAAGAAGCAGAGAGAACTTAGGACATTTTTTCTTTTCAGGAGATGTAGTTGAAGAACCGAAAGTCAAAACCTCTCATAATGCCATAAGAAACAACAGAGACAATGGCATTTGATCAAAAAGGTTAACCCAAGAGACTATGGCTGGTATCTTTAAAAAGGCTAATGTGATTATGGAACAAAAGCTGATAAAAGTTTAGAACCTTTTTTTTTTTACAGGTGGGACAGATACCATCCCCAGGCAATCCTGAGATTATACATCAGAATGGGTTATTATACCATATATGTAAGAATCCTGTGTCTCACGATTGTATTGAGCAATTGTTGGTGCCCCAATGTTTTAGAGAGGATCTTTGTATCTCAGTCATGACCGCCCATGGGCAGGCCATGCAGGAGAGACAGAACACTAGCCAGTTAACCCAACATTACTTTGGTCCGGGGATTCATGAGACGTACTACTACTGCAGGGCCTGTGAAAGTTGCCAGTTAGTCACACAGGTGGGAAAAAGAATGTGGTTCCTTAATGCCCTTAACTTTGGTTATGACCCTTTTGAGAGAATAGGGATTGATGTGGTGGAGCCCCAGAACAACAGTAAGAAAGGCAACAGGTTCATCCTGTTCATTTATGACTATGCTAGCAAGTACCCAGAGACCATTCCCATGAGGTCTGTTACCACTCCTAAAATAGCAGAAGTTGATTAAAGTGTTTAGCTGGGTAGGAATACTCAAAGAAATAATAATGGATTGAGGTAATAATTTTAATGCTGCTTATTAAAAGAGCTGTACCGACTCTAGGTATTGTAGCACTGAGAACGTCCCCTTACCATCCCCAGACAGACAGACTCACCGAGCAATTTAACCAAACCCTCAAGAGGATGTTGAGAAAGTTTGTTCATGAAGAAAGTAATGATTGGGATAAGTATCTCCCTTTTGCCTTATTTGCCTATCATGAGGTCCCTCAGGCATCCACTGCATATTCCCCTTCGAACTAATCTATGATAAGAATCCCGAGGACACTGGAAGTAATAAAGAATGTTGGGAGGAGGGCAAGGATTAAAAGCACATGGAAATAGCTACCTATATGAAAGAGCTACACCAGAGACTAATGAGGTATAACCTAATGCACATGAGATGGGAGTGCAAGCACAAGGGAAGCAGAAACAGACTTATGATCAGGGGACACATAAAGAGAATTTCCTCATCGGGAATGGGTGTTACTTTTATTGCCTACATCTAGTCAGAAAATATGGATGATGGCAAGGACCCTTTATTGTATTAAGACACACTGGGCTGGTGACATATGAGATTGGGACCTCAGAAAAGAAACATCAGAAAGATATACCATGCGAATTTGCTTAAAAATGGCATGAGGAGATACACCTACAGCAGGTCTGTTGGTAATCCCTGAGAGAGAAGAGACAGAGATAGACCAAGCTTATAGCCATCTAGAGAAGCCTAAAGAGGGACAGCAAATACTGATAAACCTTTCCTGGAACCAGAGAAGCAGGAGGAGTTAAGAGCAGCATTGAGAGAGTATCCCTGCACATTTACCAGTATACCGGGTCTTGCTAAAGGGGTAGAACATACTATTAGGAACTGACTCCCACCTATACTGAAAGAAGCAATACAGATCACCTGAATGAGTATGGGTTGAAGTACAGAGGAATTGGACAAGCTACAGTAATTAAATATAATTGAACCATCTAAGAGTGCTTGGGGATCCCCGATTGTAGTGGTGCCAAAGAAAGTGGGAGGATTCACCTGTGTCTCGATTTTAGAGCCCTGAACCAGGTCTCCCAATTTGATGCCTACCCCATACCGAGGATAGATGACATCCTAGATAGAAATGGAAATGCCAGGTATATATCGACCTTAGATCTCACCATGGGCTATTGGCAGATCCCTTTAGAAGAAACATCAAAGGAGAAGACCGCATTTAGTATGCAATGGGATTATTTCAGTTTAGAACTGTGCCATTTGGTTTCGTGGAGTGCCAGGCATCTGTCAAAGATACATGAACCAGATACTGACACCTCACCAGAAATTTTGTGCAGCTTATCTGGATGATGTTATCGTGTATACTCCTGATTGGAATACCCATTTACAACACTTGAGGGTGGTTATAGAGTCAAAAAGCAGCTGGTGCAATCATCAACCCTGCTAAATGTGCCCTGGCAATCTTTGAAACTCAGTATCTAGGATTCATATTAGGCAATGGTGTGGTAAAGCCTGAGATTCATAAGTTAGAGACCTAGTCAACTGTCCCAGCCAGAAACCAAGAAGCATGTGAGATCTTTTCTAGGGCTGGCCAGATACTACTGGAGGTTCATGCACCAGTTTGCCACAATTGCTACCCCTTACCGAGCTGACCAAGAAAAATATGGTAATAAGGTAAAATGGTAGGAGGAATGCAACAAGCTTTTGAAACATAAAAGCAGCATTATGCTCCTCGCCAGTTTTAAAGAGTCCAGATTTTTCACACCCTTTGAAGTCCATATGGATGTGTCAGGCACTGGACTTGGGCAGTATTAAGCCAGGCAATTGATGGAGTTGAACATCCCATTCTATATATCTCCCATAAACTACCTGACTGTGAGCAGAAGTATGCTATAGTTGAGCATGAGTGTTCGGCTGCCTAATGGGCGATTGAAGACCTAAAGTTTTATTTATGGGTGCTCCTTTTATGCTGATTACAGACCATAATCCATTATGCTTTCTACATCAGATGAAACATGGTAATAACCAAATTATGAGATGGTACTTAGCAATGCAGCATTACAAGTTTGTAGTAAAACACAGAGCTGGAACACAACATGTGAATGCTGACTTCCTCTCCAGATATGGGGCCCCTGTTACTGATGGAAATAAAAATGTTTGTACTTGAAGTGCCTTGATTTTTCCAAAATAAAGAGATATTGTTACAAAATAGACATCCCAGGGTTGTATTTGAGTCTTTCAGGCATACTTAGTGTAAAAGTATAACCTGTATGTTTGTATATATAAGGGACCCTGGGGTGGAGCTACCATAGCGAGGGTGGGCGGTAGTTCCATCCTACCCAGATATAAATGGGTAGGTCATCTTGGAAACAAGACTAGTGAAGCTCTAGTTTCTGCTTGTCCATGGGAGTGTGTGATACTTTGGATTACCCTCTGTTAGAAATAAGGCTATGGCATTTTTCTTTGTACCCTCAGCCTACTGCAGTAACATTTCTAAACTTTTCTGAATAACGGTGTCACGTGATGAGCTTGGCATGAGAGGACATCTGCAGTGCTGCTCCTAGGCCCTGACTACTTTATAAAGCTATAAAACCCCATTTGAATTGCTGCAGTTGATCGCTTCTAGTGTCTTAATTGGCAAGTGCTCCTGAGTGATTTATGGTGGTAAAATACTATGGATTGAGAGAGTTATACAGAAATTTTCTCCACCTAAGTGGTGAATCTGACGATGGTGTGAGGCCTTACTAAAGTGCCGAGATGGAGGGTGACACTGCCGAACCCCTTGCAGCGAGGCGCCTGCAGTCAAGTGGCCGAAATCACAATCACCAGAGCCCCAGGAGCAAATGGACAAAATAGATCAAGAACAAGAGGGGAGACACCAGGAGTGTGGATGACCTAATGGAAATAAAACAGTTACTGCAAGGTCTGGTGGCTGATTTTTCTACAGTGAAGCCGATGCTATAGTGTCTGGCACAAAGAATGGGGGTTGTGGAAGCTAGAGTCTCCTTGCAAGAACGAAAGGTCTCCACGATCAATCAGGAGTTGATTTTAGCTAGCAAACAGATTAAAAATTAGAGGACCAGATGGATGATCAGGAGTCCAGAAGTTGAAGAAATAATCTTATCCTTGCAGGGTTACCAGAGAAGGCCGAGGGGTTGAACTGTGTTACTTTTATGTAAGATCTGCTTCTTAAACTGCTGGGCACTACGCCATATGGAGAAGAATATAATCTGAGGGCACATAGGGCTCTAAGAGAGATGCCCCACCAGAACGAGACCCAGAATGCTAATTATGAGGTTTTAAATTATAAAGAGAAATCACATGTGCCGGCTAATACTCGACAGAATAAAACCTTGCAGTGGAATGGCACTTCCTTTGGTTATTTCAAGACCAGACACCCTGGGTGCAGGAGAAACAAAAGGAATACTCTGACATAAAGAAGAAGCTGTATCTCTGGGCATCAAATTTAGGATGCAATACCTCGCGACCCTGTCTGTTCATCTTCAAACAGGGAAAAAGATACTTGACTGCTCAGAATGCACTGGAAGGTCTCAGGTTCGAGTTGCCTGCTTTATTTCAAGCTACAACTTGAGTCCCTGTAAGAAACGGAAGAAGTGGTTTGTTTAATCTTTATAATGGGGACTTGAGATAAGAAGATTGCGAATTGAGGTTTTGTCTGCTTCTTTTCTCAACAATCGTCTCCCAGTTGGGATTGTCAGTATGTTTATGGACCTGTGGTCACAAATGTTATTTGGTGGAGGGTGTTTTTTCCTCTCTCCTTTTGAATTCACAGCTGATTTGTTAGTCATAAGAAGTGGGAGGTGTGTAATGGCTGTTTAGCAATCGAATGATGTTGGGTGTGTTTGGGCTATTAATGAGACCTTTTCTGGTATATGGGGGCTTCTCATGATATTTTGCTGTGAATCCATTTTGAAGAAAGTGTTATGAATATAGGGGTTGAGGTTACCTTCTCGAAGAGTGAACCTGATCTGGATATTGAGGAGCACGGCGAGGTTGGATACCAGGTGGCAGTTACTGATGGGGACAGGAATGTTCAAATTCTCTTTTGATGGTGTATGCACATAAGGGGTTAAAGGAGTCCCCATATGGGAATGAGGATGTCCCTGTCACCTCATGAGGGAATTGTATAAGCGAAGTAGGGGGATAATGGGAGTTTTAGAGGTCAGGTCACATTATCTGGACTGCCTGGCATTCTTAAAGGGACAAAGAGTTGGTGCTTTTGGTTGGTCAACTCCTGATCTTCCGCTGCAAGTGGATGGCTGAGAGACTTTTATAGGTGATGTTGTATGTTAACATAGCAAGAGTTAGAATTTTAATTTAGGTATTAATTAAGGGGATAGAATATGCCTATGGGAATTATATGTACAAGGAAAAGGGAAATCTGGAGTAGCTAGTTGACTGTAGGCTAAAGATGGAAGGAGTCATATGAGCTACGCTGGTGGGCTTGGGGGCTTGGGAGACACTGCAAATGGCTCATCAATGAACCATGTTTCTTTAGGAGGGTGATCTTGGGATCGGGAGTTGGGGATGGGTGGATTTGGGGAATCTGGAAAGAGAGAGCACACTATAGCACAGAGAGAGAAGCTAACCCAGAGAAAGTTATAATAGCTGGACAGGGAATCTACTATATTGGTGTGAAATGTCTTGTATAAAAATCATTTCATGGAATGTAAAGGGTCTTAGGGGTAGACGTAAAGAATTATAATCTTGAGACACATCGAACAAATAGGGTACATATTGCTGCACTACAAGAGACTCACTTGTTGTCGGAAGAGTTGACTCAGTTAAAGAAGAGGTGGGTGAACCAGGTATATGGAACAGGTAAAGAAACAGCCTCAGGTGGGGTAGCGGTTTTAATTGGGAAAAATTGTCCATATATTATTGATAGGGTTGCCACCTTTGGATGAGATGAAAACCGAATACTAAACCACACCCACAAACTCCACCCTAACCCCGCCCTTTTATGACTAATGAGGGCATTGCTTGGACTCTGATTCACTTGATTTATTCAGAATTGCTGCTAATATAACATTGTGTACAACTTCTTTACATTATATCATGATTAGTATTTTGGGTTTATTTGATTTAGATTTAAATATTTTAAATTTCAGTGTGTGTTAACATTTGGTGGGTTAGAGAGGGGTTCAGGGACTTTCCATCCTGTGTATACAGCTTAGCTGACAAATCAGTGACTACAAGGACACCTCTGACAACTGGCTAGTTTGGATCAGGTGGCCTTTTCTGGTAAAACTCTTCAATAAATAAATAAACTACACCAGTAATGGTGGACGAGAGGTAATTACAAATATCATCTGCCATTTTAAGATGTGCTACTGTCCTCCCATTGCTCCTACTCTAAAGTTATTTGTAATGTCAGAGAAGTTTTTAAAAGTGGTAGGAACTATTCCATGCTGTTAAATACCTATTTTGTTTTCCATGTCAGTCATACATAGCAGATAGCATGATATGTGATATGTAGTGTGGAGCAGGATAGTGCAGTGGTTTAAAGCTCTAAGTTGCAATTCTGGAGACCAGGGTTTGAATCCTACAGCCCATACTTTGCACCCTACACAAACCACTTAATTCCTTGTGCTCTCAGGTTGCACCTGTAAAACAAGCTTTAGCTTAGTGTGTCTCTTCTGGTAAAAAAAATAATAATGTTTTGAAAAATTTTGATAAATTGCCTAAATTTGTGCCATCAAATCTAGATTGTGTTCTGACATCTCATCAGCTACTGCTCTCTTTCCTTTTCTCATTTCTGTAGCTTAGCATGACATTAGCCACATTATTCTGTGCTGTTCATCTGAAAGGCCTGGATTGGTCTTCCTGGAATATCCAAGTAGTATGAAAATTGACAACAATAACTACTGAGAGAGAGAAGCATAGTATTGTTAGAAATGGAATAAAATATTAGATTATTAATTTAACAACAAAAGGGGTAACAAATATTAAAATATAGGACAGACCCTAAAAGAAACATGGTGAACATTTAAAGGTATAAAAATTCCTTATCACAGCAGTCAAAGACCATACTCACAATGCAGCCTGGAAAGGATTAGTTTGATTTGCTGCTAATGGTCTTAATAGCCCTAATTTACACCTCTCAGACTGACTGGTATACAAACAAAGGTCTGCATGACATCAAATTTGTTTGTAATCTGACCATGCAAGTAAAATGGTGAAGGGTTTAACAGAATCTGTTTTACAAGTATGTGAGCATTCAAAATGACTGCAAAAGTACTACCTCTGAATAAAACTGGATTAGCAGGTAAAGTTTCTGAAACACATTATATAGTCCATACTGGGACAGGAAGCTACCCTAATGTGGAGCCTGTCTGGTTTCAGAAAAATGAAGGTGTTAATTAAGGTGGTATTGTTTACCCTTCCTTGAATAATCTTCCAATTTGCTGGTGTGAAGTTAGAAGTGACAACTGTGAGACAGGGACACATTTGGCTCTTTAAGTGCCCTGCTCATGAGGGCACTTCCTGATTAACATGCACTGCAAGCAAGCAATCACACTAAAATGTCAGACACTTGCTACAGTCAGATGAGAAGAAATGAAACAGTTAGTGGGGAATCTAACAGGTGCTGCTTAACCCAACATAAAACCGACTTTGCAATGGTGAAAACAGGAGAACCGAATCTGGACCTAGAAAACCAATCATTCGGTCAAAACCGAGTAGGTGGCAACCTTAATTATTGAAAAGGTGATGGCTAGATAGGATTGTAGAGGATATACCTTTCTGGTACCATACTGAGTAAAGATTTGTCAATTGCATCTATCTATGGCCCTACTCCACCTAACCCTCAGTTTTTGGCCTCAGTGGAGATGGATATTGCTCTGTTGACCTCCATCCTCTTGTTTTGGCAGGGACTGGAATCTTTGTCTAAATAATTGGGAGAATAAAATACGCCATCCAGAAGCCCTTTATCAGTGGCTCACATGGCTATGTCCAGATTATTGGAGGTCACTGCATTAACAGATCCGATAAGGACCCATGCAGATAGGAAATAATATGACATTTTATTCTGCAGCACATAAGAGTCACTCAGAATAGATTTCTTTCTGGTTAATGGGAGGCACTCTGGGAGGTCAAGGAGATATTTACTAAGTGCTGGATTTTATCAGATCATTTCTCAATTCAGCTGACTTGGGAACAAGAGAATATTCCTTCTTGACCTTATCGGTGGAGGTTAAATTGCTTTCTTTTGCAGATACTACAATCCAGAGTAAATTAGAAGATGCTGTACAGGATATTATACAGAATCAATCACCTACATTACAAAACAAGGGGTTAGCTTGGCCTACATGTAAGGTATTATACTCAGGGATTGCATGGAGATATCGTGAAGGCAAAATAGTATGAGAAGAGCAAAGGAGGAATTAATATTGGGGCTATTGACTCTCTGGCACCTTAGGAGGGGACTTCAGGGAGATAGACTCTGAACTCCAAAGCTACGACAGGAGATGGCTGACATTAATTATAGTAAAGTGGAATTTTGGCTTGAAAAGATTCAGGCCAAATATTTGCTGCAGGGTGATGTTTCTGGACATCTGCTGGCAGCCAAAGTCAAAGAGTGGGAAGCTAGTAGAACAATCCCAGTTATAAGACAGGGTGGGGTTGCCATTACAGACCCTCAACAAATGGTGGATGCTTTTGTGTCCTACTATAAAGAAATTTATCAGTTACAGCAAGTTGGTGGGAAAAGGAAATTAAGACATTCCTAGATGGTATTTCTTTACCAGTCCTAGACGTAGATCAGGCTAAGGAACTAGCAGCTTTGATCAGAGAGAGGAGATAATAATGATGATTCAGGCTTTACCCTCTGGTAAAGCTCTGGAGCCAGATGGCCTTACAGTCAAATTTTACCAGGTGCATTTGCATACTATACTTCCCTGTTAAAAGATTTATTTAACAGTATAATGCAGGATGGTGTGCCCCACCCACCATTATACCAGGCTTATATCATGTTGGTTCCTAAACCAGATAAACCTAAAGAATTACTTGGTAGCTATAGACCCATCTCTTTGATGAATCAGGACATTAAGATTCTCACAAGGATTCTAGTTAATAGAATCCTGAATATTGCACCAAATTTAATTAGTCCTGAGCAGGTGGGCTTTATGCCAGGGAGGGGCACATGATGCTCTTAAGCTACATCACATATTTAGTTATGCCCCAGACTCCCAATTACCCTTAGCTTTGATATCTCTAGACACCGAGAAGGCCTTTGACAGGGTCTTCATCCATTTCTGTTTGCCACTATGGAGAGGAGGGTTTTCGAAGGGCCTTCTCAGAGGTATCAGAAATTTATACTCAGCTCCCACGGCTAGGGTAATGTGTAATGGGTATATTTCTTCAGAATTTTTCTTGGTCAATGAAACAAGGCAGAGATGCCCCTCTCGCCAGTACTGTCTAATATATATCTGGAACCATTATTAATTGCTATTAAAAATGATGTTAACATTAAGGGATCTCGATTGTGGATGGAATTAAAATTTACAGTCTATAGGATGATATACTTCTGCACTTTGTTAATCCTGGGGTATGTTTCTGCAGAACAGTTGAGCTTATAAGCCAATTTTCTAAAGTGTCAAACTATAAACTAAATTTGACTAAGACACAGATTCTCCCTCTGGCCCCACATGTGTAGATCTGACTTTGCTCCAATGCAAATACACTGGGCTGGAGACCAGATAAAATATTTGGTATATGGATTACTGCCTGCTTGGAGGCCAGTGCAGCAATGAATATGAATAAGGTGCTGGCTGTAATTAATGAGGATATGCTTAGATGGAATAAGCTCCCTCTAAATTTTGCTGCTAGGTTGGGCCTAATCAAAATGAATCTGATGCCAAGACTATCGTACCGTATATTTAGGCCGTATAATATCCCCAAAATATGGTTCACTAAAATTAGAAGAATACTCTCTGAGTTTCTGTGGAATTTCAAGCCCCCAGGAGAAAACACAAGGTGTTATATTTGCTGCAAGATGGGGTTGAAATTGCCTGACTTCCACCTGTATTATGTAGTGAGTCAATTGGGTATTATGAGTCGATGGGGTTTAGGTGATGAGGTGGAATCATATACTCCAATATGGCTCCAGATGGAGGACAATTGTTAAAAGATTTGGGCATATCGCCTGAGGCACTTCTCTTTGCCAATCCGGGAAAATACTTTGGTAAAGCAACAGGAACTCCAATTGAAAAACTGTGAAGGCCTGGTGGATATTTCTTTCACCTTCTCAGAGAAAGGAACAGGTGAGGTCAGTAGATCAGCTGGTGTTAGGAAATCCCAATTTTGATTGAGGGTAAAGTCATCACTAGACTCTGGCAGCACAGTTAGAGGGCTTTGCATCAAGTGATGTCATGCAAGACAATAGGGTTGTCCTTCCAGTGAGATGTGAGTCCGCACTTTTTAAAAGAATACAGCTAGTCAAAATGTTGGAGAAGGTTGGGAAAGACCTGGGGTTCACTAACAAATCCTTTTACCTGGGAAAACTTTTCTGCACTAAATCTATCGTCTAATTCTCTACCAAAGGTACATAAGGTATTATTAGACTATCTCAGTCCAAGTCCCCAGTAAAAATATTATACTGGGGTGCAGTAGCCCCTCAACAACTAGCTTGGAATGTTATTTGAAAGGTATCAAATATATACCTATACCCAGGTATAGAATCATGCAGTACTTTATTGTCTCAAATATGTATTTTACCCCTAAGAAATTGTGTGATAGACAGCTGAGACAGACAGACCTATGCTTTAGATGTGGGGCCGAGCCAGGTGACATCCTACATGTTATGTGGAATTGTAATAAAATACAGTCACTCTGGTGGAAATTAAGCGACAAATGGACCCCATGCTAGATTATTCTGAGTTTATATTGCCAGAAGTTTGCATTTTAGGTGATATGTCGCATTTAACAGGATCCACACCCAAATATCATTTACCATTGATGATGGCCATAGTTAAATCTTTCATATTGAAACATTGGAAAGATGATCAATGTTATAATTACAAACATTGGGTGAGGATCTTATATGGGCCCAGGTAGAATCAGGAGATTCATGTGCTTAGAAGGTAAGAAGGGTTTGTTTGATAAAAGATGGCCGACTTTGGAGACCATTTATCTAGTACAGGTTGGCAGTACTGAGACATAGCTCTGTCTGTCGGATTGTGATTAGTAAAAGAATATTGTGTTGTAGATTTAGATGGTTTAAGTGATCACTATACAGTGCCTAGTGGCAACAATCCATAAGTTTGTGTCCAGCTCATGTGGTTAATATGGAATTACTAGCAGGCTATGGGCTTTGCTTTGATGGGGTGATGTATAGGTGGGGCTGTCTCTCTTTCCAGGGGACACAGCGGGGTTTTCCTTCAAGTTAATTAGGTTACAAGTTTCCAACTATAGGGTAATATATATTGCAGTTGGAAGACTTTAATTGAAAAGACCTCACCCTTGGATTCAAGGGTTTACTTTTTTCTTCCCTTTTCCTCCCTTTTTTTTTTTTTTTTTTTAAGTCTTTCTTGGACTTAATTATCTGAAACTAAGTTTTGGTCAGACTGTGCTGAAGTGCAATGGAGGTCAACTCATTGCTGTGTGTGTATATAGTTTTATGTATATAGGTTACACAACCAGTTTTGGGTTTGTGGATACTGGAGCAATCTGGGTTAGTGTATGTATGTCTTGTCTTTATAAAAAAAATGGAAATCTAATAAAGAATATTTGGAAAAAATAAACTTTTCTGAATAACTAATTTTCATTTTTCTACTACTATGGGTAGGCCACCCACAATAGTACCTCTTCTCCCTTGCCTGTTCCCTCTTTGTATTCCTTTTCCTACCCTTCCATATGCCCTTATGAGAATGAGCACTAGAACAGTAAACTGACATAAAGAATAAAGACTAAATAATAATTAGCAGAAATAATCTGCACGGAGTTGGTTATGTACTTGTTTACTGTACTATGTTCCTAAAGAAGTTAATAAATGCTTAGTCAGAGACAGAAAGATGTCTTTGTGAGCACTGCTGTGTTTCATAATATGTAAAATGTGCCCGATGTGCATTGCGCTAAGGAAAGTGTCCTGGAGTGAAGCAGTGTCCCTTTGAAAAGCTGCACTCTGCTTCCAGAAATGTATTTAGCAGCCGATTCTTTTAGTATCCTTTTCAGTCTGCAAGGGTAGCATTAAGGAGCATTGTGGTCACACTTCCTAGCAGTAGTGCAGGAGAATGAACGACTGATTATACAGTCGGGTGTGTTGAATACAGACATGGATTTGTCTTTTAAAGCAGTTTGCATATAAACACCCTAAAGAAGGCATAACTAATGTGCAGAAACTAAATATAGGAGTGTTTCCTTTAGTATTCTATGCAGAGAGTGCTCTTACGTGAGCTAAGCCTTCCAGGGATGTAGCCAGAAATTTCCATTTTGTACACACAATCTCCAACAGTTACACCCCATTAAAAAATGTACACATCCTCTTCAAATGGTACCCCTTCCAAACAAATCAGATTGTTATCAGATGATTCCTCTAATCTCTAAAGAGGTTGTACATCTACCTGTCTCCTAAACAATAGAAGTTTAAACAGAGACACTCCTCAGTGGCCTAAACTAACCCAAATACAACAGATTATAATGCAATGTTAACAGAAAGGCATATGGTTTGTGACAGGCACTCAACAAAACTGTACACAAATGTATGAGTATGCCTGTCTACACCCTTGAAGTCTTCTTGGAAAAAAATGTCCTTCTAGAGTCAGCAGCCCCATGATGAGGCTGTTATATAAGAAACTCCCCAGCTGTCACTCAGCTGAAAAGGGGTGAGCTTTCTTGTTTACAAGTAATTAAGAAGTCTTTCTCAACAGCTTCAGTGACAGAGTGTTAAAGGCAGAATGAAATAACTCCTTATGATTGTATGTTTTCCCTCTGTATATACAGTCAGTCTGATCTCCCATATGTTTGTACTAGCCAGAATATTCCCATATATTAGAAAAGGGCAGATCAGCTGACACTAGTGTCATAGGAGGACTGCACTATAAAAGCTTCCACCGAGCTAAGGTTAGTCAGATCATCCTGGGAGAGTGTTCTGAGATGTTGGTCTGAGAGCACAAAAGTTGTGCGTTGAACAAATCTTTGAGTAACGTATATGTTTTCATTACCCTATCCCATGAACACTACCACATTTCATATGAATTTTATGGTTGTGTTTGAAAGCCTATCCACTCCCTTTTGTTAAATGGATTAGGATGTGTTACTCCTGGGCTTTTGTTAGACCTTTTGATAATGGATAGTTGGGTTCTAGATGTAGGGTTAGGGTGGGGTTCAACAGGGTGCACCCTAAGCCCTTTGCTGTATCTCTTTACATTGTACCCCATTATATGAATATTATATGCCCTCCTAGAATACATGGGATTTCTTTACCTGCAATCCCTGAATTAAAATGTATTGCTTATGCTGATGATTTATGTATCCTGGTTGGGAATGGGTTATCCTGGGGTTTTGCTCATTCTTTATTACAGTTTTTAGCCTCTGTTTTGGGGACAAGTATTGATTCAAAGAAAAGCGTACATCTTAAGATTTTGCTGTAAAGCTGATATTGGGGATATCTCTGTGGTGACATCACCATGCAAGATATTGTTGCTATTCTTGGCCACGGGACATGGCAAAGTACAATTGGGAGCTTTGTTTATCATGAGGTAGGACTAAGGTTAGTAGGTGGAAAGTTTGGAGGATGGGGAAAAAAGAGAGATTTTTTTATTAAGAATGTTTTAGTTCCCACATTTTTGTTTCTTAGTTATGTTTATTCTCTACCAAAATCCTTTGAGTCTGCCCTTTTAGGCTGTTTTTTTCTTGTTTTGGGGCAGTAGCTTGAATCGGTGAAGAGGAATATTCTAAATAGACCATTTAAGGATGGGGTGTTGGGGTGCGAACCCTATAGTTTTCTTTTTTCCTACCTTTTTTGCCAATATATTTCCTTTGTTACTCTTGAGATCATCTTCCCATAAAATGTGGATATTATGGGTGAGATCAGTGTTGTCTGGTATCTTGTATGAATGGCATGGCAACTCCTTTTTTCATAAAAACAAGAGGCAACTATGATTATGTGACTTTTGGTATCTACCTTTGATTTTATAAAGAAATTGGGGTTAATGTTTTCTTGTGCATGGGTGTAAGCCATAAATGTCTGTATAGAGATATTTTGCAGACTGGTTTTTTGAACAGCCATTCCATCAGTTTCCTTCACCCGACCGATTGATGATCCAGGTTTTACTGATAGACGCTAGAGTTCAACCTAAAATGTGGGATACCTTGTGGTTAGGGGTTCACAGGTGGATTAATATAAAGGGTAACCATAAACATAAGGGGTCTCTGACAGGTACTGTCTGAGGCCCTCTTGTAATCTGCAGATCGAAACCATGGATCATTTATATCTTACATGTCCTTTTATTTTAGAATTTTGAGCCTTGCTCAGAGAGTGTTGGAAGAGTCCATTATTTCACAATTTAACTCTGCTATCCTTTATTACAGTTTATTGCCTGTTTCATGGATGGATTTTCATGACCATAGTATGCAGCTCATTTTGGTTTCCTGTCTTTACTGGATTTGGCAAATTTGGTGTAGATATGTACTGCAGCAACAACAGTTGACTATTTTGATTTATTTCATGCTATAGTCCAAGATTCAAAACAGATTAAAGCCTTAGAGGCCCAGACATCTGATTTAGCAATATGGCAGCAGTTTTGGGATCAGATTCCATGGTTCTGATTCTGGGCACTGAATTATTTTGTTCTAAATTTCTTTTAGAGGTTTCCTTTTTCTTTCTGAGTTTATGAATATGTGACTGTCTGATGTATTACTTATTTTTGAGATTTTTATAATATTGTTTTCTCATGTGATTTCCAACATGCTTGAATATTTCATTTTATATTGAAAACATTATTCCCTACTCCTGTAGATGGGGGATGTATTCAAGCCGTTTGCATTTCACTGTATTTCGTATCAGTACCAGACAGGTTATCATTTATCACATGGATGAGATTGTTGCAGGAAATAGTTGTACAAATATTTCCTTTTTTTCTGGTTTTGCTATATGATTTTTTTTATTTTTGGAGGCTGTTTGAGGCACCTATTTTTGGTCTAGTAGGAAAATCTCAGGTTGTATGCTTGGATATTTTACTTTCCTTTTAGGTTTTGTATTGAAACTTTACATTGAAATGTTTTGTATGATTTAATACTGTTGATATGATTTATTTTGTTGTTCAATAAATAATCCCCTACTTGGGTGATGGGGGAGGGGTTGTTTTCAGTATTTCTGGTTTACTTTTGAGGGTTTATACTGACAATTTAAACTTTTACTGTATGTTGGAATACTTCTTTTTTAGGTTAGTCTTTCTTAGTACATTTTGGAGTTCTTACAATCTGTTATTGTATGACTGTATGATGCAATACTTATTTATGTATACTTTTCTTTCCTACCATTATGATTTTGTGTGATGTAACACTATTGTTTGATATTTGTTGTTAAGTTTTAATAAATAAAAATTCCCCTACTTTTTTGATAAGTGCCATGGGATCTTTAACATCCATCTGAACTACCACCAGAACAGGCAGATGGGACCTTGGTTTAACATCTCATCTGAAAGACAGAACTAACGATCTAGAGGCAAGAATTGATGCAACAACTTAGTAATTGTTGGGGTTCCAGAACAGATGGAATGGGTAGATATGCTGCATTTTGTGCAAGGACTTCTGAAGGTTATTGCTGGGTTCCCATATCAGGGCCAGATTATATACTTGAGAGGGCACATTGTTTCTTGTGCCTAATCCCCAAATGGAAAGCCAGAAGATATCATTTTAAAATGTTTAAATTTTTAATACAAAACATGTACCGCAAGCAAGCTAGAGCTGCACATCCTTTGAAGTGGTTAGGAAGACTGATCTCTATTTTGGGGATATCCTCCCCCATGGTGCAGGAACACCAGATAGTGTATTGGGGCATTAAACAGACACTGTTTTGAACTGGAATCAAGTTTTATATGTGATATCTAGCTGTACTGTTTGTCACTACAAATACTGGTACTGTAGAGTTTTCATCAGTAGAACAAGCTGAGGCAGAACTGGCTAAATGTTTTCCTCAGCTCACTTTTATGATTCCTAGAAGTCTAAACACATGAGGCAACAAAAGGGATGGTACTTGGCATTTTGGAGGTTGGTATCATATTTTATTTATTTATTTTGTTTTTGTTGACCAGGAAAGGAGGACTAGACAATTCTGCCTATTTTCAGCCTTGTCCTGGGGAGGGGGAATACAGATCAATGCCAACTGACACTGAACCAGATATAGCTATTGGTGGTATTTTTAGTGAATGGGGAAATTTGACCAGGACACAGAGGAAATTCCCTACTCTTTTTGAGAAGTGCCATGGGATCTTTAACATCCACCTGAACTACCACCAGAACAGGCAGATGGGACCTCGGTTTAACATTTCATCTGATAGATGTCACCTCAGGAGTGCAGCACCCCCTCATGCTGCACTACGAGTGTCAGTACTGGGATTTAATCCAAGTGCCTGGTGTGGGATAGAATCCACAGCCATCTGATCTGCCAGCCTTACAGGCAAGTGTGCAACCTGCTGAGCCACTGACACCGTTATCACAGGCAGAAAGTAGAATCCAACCCGGCTCCACTGGCAGTTCCAGACACTCACTGCTCATCTCACTAACCACTAAGCCACAGAGTCATATCTCCCTGTAGCAGTGATTTTCTACTTTGCTGAATTTATTCTGGCTTTACATTCTTTGTAGAACATACTCCTTGCCCTCTAATAGCCTTACAAGCTTGAGGTCCTTTTGCTGAACTGGCCAGAGACACATTAGAAACTTATGGCCTTGATGTTTCTTTTCTTTTTATATGAGCTGGGCAGCTATGTAATAAGAGTCAACTATTCTATTTGTTTAGTCATAGAAGATGAACACTACATCTGGTGTAATTGATTTGAAATTGGCACCTGACAAGAGCTTCAGTTTCTGATTTGAAAGACTTACTGCTGACATGGGAGCTGATGTGGATTCTACAATTATAAATCATACGGTAGCACATTTCAACCAACAGAAACAAGAAGTTGTTAATTTTGTTGCTGCAAGCACACCTCATCGTAGGACTGCAGAAGCAATCCTGTTGTGAGGATGCAGGGCAGTACCCATCTGTGATTTCTTCTGTTTTGTGTGATTATTGAGTTTCCTGGACTGCTGTCATTTGGCTTCCACTGTGGAGCAATTGCTTGTTACATTCCTTTGTTTTATAAACCTCTGATGACTTCCTCTTGAAAACAGCTCTTATGCTGTTTGATATCGGAGACTATATGTTCTTTTTTTTAACTTTAATAAAGCTATTGTTGACAGCTTAAAATACTTCATTTTACATATGGGTATGCCAGCCAATGAAGCAAATTAATACATTTATATCCAGAAAGAAAATAGTTTTTCAGAGATTGTCATATTCTCTTTCCTATTGATTTTAACCCCACATTTATGATGGTACAATAAAGACTGAGTGATTACCATTAATTTTAATACCATGAAAATAGACCATTTCTCCGATCCCTCCTCCCAAATAAATAAGAGGAGAAAGGAAAAGAAAGGTCTAATTGCACTCTACCCTCATTTACATTCTTTGTTTCATGCCGTCTATTCCAAACTGACAAAATGACATCCAGTAATCTTTCAGGTCTCATTCATGTTTGATATAATTTATGCTATGTTGTCATTCTTGGTAAATAAACAAAGTTTAACATCTCAACCAGACTGAGCGATGTGATTTCATTTATCCAGCCATTTCATTTCCTTTTTCTTTTTCTTTTCCCTTCCCATTTCCAATCCTCCTCCCTCCTTTTGATTCCTTTTTACCTCCCCTTTGTATACCAGTCAGGTTCTAGATATTTCAAAACCCCGCCTCCTTTTAACTTAGGCTGAAGCCTCCTTCAGGCTCCTTCAGGGTAGAAAGGTATTGCTCCAGCACCGGAGTGTCTTCCAGACTTTCAATATAATTGTAGTAAGGAGCCACTTTGCATTATACTGTTCAGTGGTCAGTCTTAAATGGGCAGTAATAGCTTCCATGTCTTTGATTTTTATAATATTGACTCTCACATGGAGAGATTAAAAGCTTTGACTGCAACCAGTGCTGCATAATCACTTTTGGGGCTTCAGCCACTCGTAAGTAGTACAAGTACTTTTGGCCACTGGATCCCAGTCCCTTTGGTGCGAGACCTAATACCAAATGAGCTCCATTGACTACAACATCTCCTTGAAAATAGTCTGAGGGCCTGCACAATTGATCTCCAATATTTACTTATCTGCGGGCAGTCACAAACAAATAAGTGTGCGTGCCTCAAGCCCCGTGATCCCTCCAACAATTCTTTGATGTCAGTTGTGTATAATGGACCGAGATCACTGGTGTAATAAAATACCTTACCACTACCTTCCATCTAAATTCCTTCCAACTCAGAGAACTGGTTGTTTTGAAATTCCCAACCAAATCTCCGACCACTTCTCCTGTGATAGCTGCAGCTTTAATTCCTCCTCCCACTTCTGTTCAATCTGTTGGGTTAATAATTTACCTATATCTTCTTGTAGTGTTTTATAAACATATGATATGAACCCTTTAGGGTCCGTCATACGACTCCTTTGAAAAACAGTTCGAATGGGGGTAGGTGGGTCTGAAAGAACTGCCTGTTGCCCTGTTCTTTTTGATATAATGACGGCACTGAGGAACCTGTAAAAGTCCTGTTTGGGAATGCCAAATTCTCTTTGCAGCTCTTGAAGGATTTTAATATATTTTGTTGAAAAAATTGGGTCAGAAAGCGTAATCCCTTGCTCTGCCATTGTTTAAAGCAACTGTCTCTGAGCATGGCTGGAAACCCTGGAGGGAGTTAAGTGGAATATATCTCCAAACTGGAGTTAAAGACCCCCAATATTGTCGGATATCCAGCCACACTTTAAGAGTGTGCTTCGTCCACTTATTTGTAATTTGTCTGATGTCTAAGAGCATTACTACCCAGGGTAACATTTTCAGGGGAATGACTTGATCGCTTTAAGTTCCATGGGACACCACCCTCCCACCTGTCTTGGATTTAGCATATCAAGAATAGACAGTATCTGGGCTGCCTTATAATAATCGGAGACTATATGTTCTGTATTTTTAATTAGCTACATATAATTTCAAACCAAATCCTTTTTGTTGCCAGTTAGTCCTAAGGTTTATATAAAGTACCCCAATTTTGAAAAAAAAGCTTTAGTTTGATACTGCAGCTTTTGGGCCAGCTCATTATATATTGGATTTATCTACTTCTATGAACCTAAGTTTAATGTTATAGAGTGTAGTACTGTGCTCAAAAAGAGCTGAAAGTTTTAATAATGTACATTTTGTGAATGCTTCGTCAGGGGACCACATAAATGACTTTCTTGCAGGTGTGCAGGGTGACAATCATATGTTTGGACTTTCTATAAGAGACACCTCTCCCCCATTGTTTTTCTTTCTTCTCCCTTCCCCATCCTCCTTCCCCTTTCCCTTTTATGCTTTTCCTGTTTATCAGCTGTCACAACTATCCAGCCCTTAGATTGTTAACCAGAGTGTGTAAGCTGGGGATATCAGCCGTCCTCCTGAGCCATAATGGCCTACATGTGTATGGGGTGACTTTACCCCATACAGGGTGTGTCCCCTGCCCTCTCCTCCTTCAATTGGAGTTCATAGGGAATAATTTTTGCATCTGTAGTTACTGTGTTTTTTTATTGTTGTCTACTTGTGGAAATTAGCAGTTAAGGATTTTTTGTTGGTATTTTCTTCATCATTTTAATTAAGCACAGGGATAGTCTGGGTACAGGGTGGAAGGGTATGGTAACTGCTACTCAATAGCAAGAAAACTATTGGTACTATTAACTCATTACCTCCTGGAAATGCCTGTAGGTGGTGGCCAAATCATCCCTTTGTCTCCCACAATGACTTCTGTTGGCAGACAGGCTTTCTGTGTGCCCTGGACACTTCTCAGGTCACCAGCACTATTTCTCTGTGTTACTTGCTAACCAATTTGATTAGAATTGACTGCATGGCACCATTAGAAAGTAATTTTGTTCTGAACAACTTTGCCCTGATACTTTGTATGTATCACAAATACTTTAGGAGTTATTCACATTTGTTTACGAGATGGTGTGTGTGGCTGACATTTGTCCTCATACCTCACCTAAGTATCTTGAATAAACTGGGAAAAATAAATGCTTTACATTAAAAATTGCTTTTTAGTACAAAATTACTTTTGTACCCACATCTAATGTATTGATGCTTAATCTGGTGTTCATATGTTACATATTTTCCTACCTAAATTGATTTATGTTGACTTTTTATTGCAAAACAAAAACACTTTTTTTGCTATTTTGACTAATACAGAAAAAAGAAATTGCTTATAATTAATTTCATAGCACCATTGGAAGTTAATTTTGTGCTGAACAACTTTGCCACTCATACTTTGTGTGTAGCACTTAGGGTTCAAGAGATAGTTGCATTTGTTTGTGGCATGCTGCTTATGACTTGATTTTGCTAAGAAAGGCCCAGGATGCAGTGTTAAGAGTATACAGGACACACGTGGTGGAACTCTCAAAGAGCTCCTATAGAGTGAATGAGTTAGAGACATGGAACCCAACCTTTGTTTTCTCAGCTATTTACTAGTTTGGCCCCAGCTTAGTGGTTACTAATTATACCCTCACCATGGTGGTATCACGTTTAACTTGTAACTCCTGGAACATTAAGGGGCAACTCTCAAATCAGATGTACTCAGATGCTTAAGCAACTAGCTACTTTTAAACCTGATTTAGCTTTTCTGCAAGAGACCTATATACTGGCACATAATGCTCACTTTTTCTGTAGATTGTTGGTGGGCTCTTCCTTGGGGCTAGAAGCTGTTCTCGTAGGGCTGGGGTGGTAATTTTAGCTCATAAACACCTTTTGTTACAGATACTTAAGGAACATGTGGACCCAGATGGTCCATATCTCCTCCTCCATGCCATGGTGGGCAACACAGAACTTATTTTGGGTAATGTATATGGATCTAACACTGACTCTCTCTTTTTCTGAACATTATGAATCTTCTCTCTATATAAGCTATGCTCCTAAAATAATCTTAAGTGATTGGAACCTCAGAATGGATGACACTCTGGACTGATCAGGTACCACTCAAAGGGCCTTTTCCAGCACAAAGAGCTTTAAAAGACTTACTGGATAATTGTGGTCTGGTGGATATATAGCGTATCTTACAGTCGATCAATAGGGAATATACCTTTTTTCCCCTTGTTCATCATACTTATTCTCATATTGATTTCACATTGACTAGTCCTGTTTTTGTCCAGAATGTCTACCATTGTGAGATTTACAGTCAGGTGTTTTCTGATTGTGCTCCTAATTCTCTATCAGTGGGACTAACTTCTGTTACAGAGAGAGATAAAGGTGGAGACTCAATAATAATATCTTAAAGGATGAGTGATGTTGCTCCAGGCTAAAATAGGTGGCCACTGACTATTTCATACTTAATGTCCCTCCACAGATTCCTAGGCCACATGCTGGAGTGCATATAAATGTGCAGTCTATGGTGAACTCATTAGGATGGCTTCTTCCTGCAACAAGCGGAGGGATAAGAAAGCATAGCAGTTGTCGGCCTCTATTCATTTTCTAGAGAAAATATAAGTCCTTAGTCCACTGATGAGGACTGGACTTGTTTAAACCAAACCAAGCTGCTTATACGAATTAAATAGGAAGCAAGTGGAACATGGCTTGTTTTGCTCGTGGCTATTGTATGAAATCTATGGTGAAAAAGCAGCAAATTGATGACTATGAGGCTTAAACAAATGGCAGTGGCCCAATTGATCAAATGTGTTCGTTCCTGCATGGGTGATATGGTGTTCACTGCTTCAAGAGATATAGCAAAGGAATTTCAACAGTTTTATTCTAGCTTATGCGGAGCAGGAGATGCCACGCCAGGCTTGCAGAAATGTATACAGGATTATTTAGATGCCGCTAATCTCACTCATTTGGCCTTGGATTTGACACTGATCTTAACTGGCCCCATTACGAGGTTGAAAGTAGATGAAGCCATCTCTTCCCTCACCTTGGACAAGGCTCTAGGTACAGATGGTTTTTGCCTAACTTTTACTCTGCTCTTAAGGCAGAACTGGCTCCCCATTTAGTAGATTTTCACAACTATTGTTACCAACACAATGCTTTCCTGCTTATTTTCTGGAAATATTTATTACTTTGATTCCTAAGCCAGACAAGGACCCACTGGAAGTTGTGAACTACCGCTGATCTCACTGTTAAATGTGGACACCAAGATCTTGTCTCATATACTTGTGAATAAGCTGGCTTTGGTTTAGCAACCACTAATAGGCAGGGAACAAACTGGACTTATTCAGGGGCACCTGGTTTGAGACCACATGAGAAAAATATTTCACTTATGTTCAGACTCAGAAAGTCTGGCACACGGCAGTGCTGGTCTCTCAGGGTGCCAAAAGAAGCTTTTGACAAGGTATCGTGGCCCTTTCTGTTTCAAACTCTGTCTATTTTGGGTTTGAATACAAAGTTTGTACAGCACCCATAGCAGTCCACACACATAGACCAGTTAGTGAATTGTCTACCTATGCAGATGATGTACTGCTCACCTCACAAATCCTCAATCTTCTCTACCCACAGCTTTACAGATCCTTACCGAGTTCAGTTGCTTGTCTGGCTATGAACTAAATTTGGCTAAAACAGTCATTTTCTGCTTAATACTGTAGTCTACAAAGAGATATACCTCCTGAACTGCAACACTGTTGGTCATCCAGATGTCTGAAGTATTTAGGCATTCACCTAGTTTACAGAGTACAGAAATTGATTGCTTGTAACTTACAATCATTAATAAATACTATTTAGGCCAACCTTCAGTGCTGGTGCTCCTTCCTCTATCCCTATGGGGTAGAGTATGAATCATTGTATGAATGTATTACCATGGGTTGTCTACCCATTTGGCATACTGCATACTCCATTACCTCAAAACTGGTGCATCCAACTACATCAGAGGGTTTTAAATCTTCCTAAAACATACTTACTATCCTTAGCATTTCCTGAAGTTAGCATTGGTTAGCCTGCTGTCATCTTTTAATTTTATATCTATCTTAAGATTAATGTTTTAAATTTTATATTTGCGGCTTTGTGGATTTTATTGTTTTGACTCTGGAAAGTGCTATGATCTTTGAAATAGCACTCAATAAATAAAGACTGATTAATTGATTGATTGATTGGTTGCTATCCAGATTCCTTTGGAATGGTAAAAACTCATCTTGTTTACTCTAAACTTTCTTTGGCAAAATGCCATGGTGGACTTCAACTCCTAACTATTGGTACTATTTGGTCTCCCATGCCAGTAAATTTTTAGCATGGATGCTTCCAGAGTTGGGAGAAAATATGGACCAACCTAGGATTCGCTGGAAAGAGATCGAGGCTTACCATTGCACCCACCATGGCATTTTACCTCTAGCTCTAGCACATTCTTTGGTCAAAGTTGCCAATGAAACTATGAGATACTCCAATTGGATGGTTTGTATGTATTAATACACAGTTTTTCCTCACTTGGATTATGCCCAATAGAAAAACCCGCAGCCACTTAGATTAAATCAGAGTCTTAGAATTGCTGAAAAACCTATATCACCAACTTTTATGCCACAGGCAAACATTCAAACTATTTCTGATTTATTATAGGAAGATACAATTATTTATTTTGAAGGGTTTAGTGCCAGACACATTACACCCAACTCAGCAGTCTTTACTTTTCTCCAATTCAAACATTCCATTCAAGATTTTCTTGGCCCCATCATGGCGCCTTTCTGATAGGCTCCATGTACTATCAGCTAGTGGAGTCAGTGGCTCAGCCACGTGCAGTCTCTATCTTTTATAAAGCTATCAGGGATTTAGTAGGGACAAAAAGAAGGCGAGGTGTGGATACTGGGAGGAGAATTTCATGATCTGGTTCCTGATCTTAATACTACAGATCCCTGGGAAGTTGCCCAAAGATATATTAAAACTAATAAGCTAAGATTAATCCAGTCTAAAATATTCGCAATACTTATTACACACCACAACATTTATATGCCTTTGGCACAATAGCAACCCGATGTGTGGAAATGTGCTATTCAGGAAGGAACTTTAAAACATCTCTATGGGACTGTCCCCACATACAGGGTATTTGGCACTGTATTAAGTCTCGCTTAGACCCCTCATTAGGTCTTCAAGATAGATTTACACTGGAACTATGCCTTCTAGGTATTGGCATCAAGCAGCTTCTTGGTCTTCAAAGATATCACTTGTCTTTCATTTCAGCAGTGGCTAAATTAATAATATTGAGACATTGGACAGATACTGCAAATCCTAACTATAGATAATGGTACGCTGAAATGCTAACCTTTTGAGAATGGAAAAGTAATTGGCTAGCTTGAGGCACAACCTTATGGCTTACAAGAATAGATGGGAAAAATAGACACCATCCTCCAGTTGTCTTAGACTGGATACATTGTACTTGGCATTATTATTACTGTCACTTAGGGAAGTGTAGTGAGCAAGTAGCACTGGCCTCTATTTACCCTGCATACTCTTCCCATTCTCAATGAGACTGCAGTGTCCCAGATCCCTCAAATTTAAAGTACAAAGGGTAAAACTAAGTTTCAAATCAGTATCACTGCAAGAAAAGTAATACTAATTTATTACTACTTTATGGGAATGTTCACCCCAACCGGGACCACCACATACCCAGTATGAAACAGGTAACAAGGGCAGTAGTTTGAAGATTATCACTATGAACATTGGATGCCTACTGCCTAAGATGGTGCAGTTCCAGGCATGGACACTTATGCATAGCCATGACATCTCTACCTAACAGAGACCTGGCTAACTTCTAAAATAAAGGATAATGCAAGAGCACTACAAGGATATAAGTTCTATAGACTAGTCAGAACAGGTAAAAGGGGTGGTGGCTGTCTTATCTATGTCAGGGATACCATACAGGGAGCCTGCTCCCCATATCTGGCATCTCTGGGAACATGAACTGCTGGCAGTGAAACTTTTGCAAGAAAATCACAAGTCTCTTACTGTAGCCACAGTTTACTTTTCACTAAGGAGGGCGACTGTGAGCCTAGACAAAGTAGTCAGAAGCTCTCACCCAAGTTGAGAAGAACAGGAAATCATTGTTACTGGTTATTTTAACATCAGCTGGCTCAGCCAGAGTCTGTCCCCAAAAGACCTAGTTGCCAGTGTGTACCTCACACAGCTTGTAACTGAACCCGCCTGAATAAACTACAAAAGTGGAAACAGTACACTCTTATACTCTTTCCTGTACAGTTGGCCAACAAGGATTACAAAGGTCTTAGTACTTCCTGATGCTTAAGTGACCAATCACCTTTCACTTGCCTTTGGACAAATAAAATAAAAAAGTAGCACCAACAGTCATCGAAAGCAGAGTACTCATGAGGGACAGCTTAATTCATTTAAAGCAGCTTTATTCTTGATCAACTGGACCCACTGGATAAGAAACAGGACTTTGACCTTACCTGCAATACTTCATCAACAGATTCAATGCTGTATGTGACAAGTTTGCCCCAGTTATGAAGAGGAAGACCCGAGGATCCTGTAATGGATGGATCACTAGGGACCTCCTGGAGCAAATGAAGGACAGGGACAATCTGTGGAGCAAGGCTAAGATCACGGGCATGAGCAGTGACTGCCAGAAATACAGGGCAGCAAGGAATAAATGCACAAATCTTATTAGGCTTGTCAAGCAAAATTCTATAAGGACCAGATGGAAAGGACTTTGGGTGATGGCAAGAGATTCTAGGAGACTATAAAGGGTCTATATGAGAAACAGGACTGGAAGTATCCTACGATGCTCAGCATCAATGGAACCCCACTCTGGACCCTCACACTATTTCTGACTCTTTCAACACAGCCTTCATGGACCTTAGCTCCGTGTTCCCCAGACTATCTTAAGACTACAGAACCCTTCCTGAATACCCCAAGCTCTGGCAATAAGCACCTGCATTTTATTTCAAGAGCATTAAAGTCAAGGAGGCTAGGACTTATGAAAAAGGTCCTTGGCAAAACCAGACTCGGTAGCGATAAGATAGACATGAAACTGGTGGCCCTTGCTCTTGATGAAGTAATAGTCCTTATTTCGAAAATATTTAACAAATCCTCACCCTGGTTAAATTCCTTCAATATGAAAACAGGCCTTGGTAACCGTGCACAAAAGTGGGGACAAAGCTAACACTGCAAACTACAGGCCCATTTCAATCCTTTCCCCTTTCTCAAGCGTTGAGAGAATAGTGGCTGATCAAATCACAGATTACCTCAGAAGTACAGTCTCCAATGCCCTCAGCAGCACAGCTTCCAGAAGAGCCACAGTATATCTACTGCTTTGGTTGAGTTCATCAACTTTGTCCATAAATCCCTGGATGATGGCAAACGTGTGGAGTCTATCTTTATAGACCTCACCAAAGCTTTTGATATGGTTAACCACTCCCTACTTCTGCAGCAACTGCTAACTCTGGGGCTGTCAGCCCCTCTGTCCTCTGGTGTCAGGACTACCTATCACACAGATCTCAGAGGGTAAAAAGGGACAGCTGTCTCTGTCGCTAGAGAGGTCAATCTGGTGTCCCCAAAGGGTCTATCCTTGACCCTTTCTTGTTCAGTTTGTTCTTGAATGGTCTACAAGAGGCCTGCACTAGTAAAATAATACTATAGGCTGATGACATGGTCATCCTAAACAACAATTCTCATATTGTCCAACTCCAAAATGACCAACAGTTCTCCTTCAACCCTTAGAGGATTGGTTTAGCACACTAAAACTGCTACTTAATTGTAAAAAAACAAAAACCATGCTTCTCTCTAGTCATCAGAATAAGAAAAGCAACCCCTTCTGACCATCAACAAAAGGTGGATCCTCTTGAACAAGTTCACTCTTTTAAGTATCTTGGGGACATGATTGATGACATCCTTCTCTTTTCACAGCATATTGACATGGTAGTAAAAGCAGTCAATACCAGACTTGAGTGTACTCTACAGGCACAGGCAATGCAAACTCCCACAGCTCTTAGCTAACGTTTCCAGCTCATTACTGTCGGTAATAGATTACAGGTTGGTGGTTTATAATGCAGCATCAGACATGGCAC
Organism: Neoceratodus forsteri; assembly: GCA_016271365.2. Lineage (NCBI taxonomy): Eukaryota > Metazoa > Chordata > Ceratodontiformes > Ceratodontidae > Neoceratodus > Neoceratodus forsteri. The sequence goes on along the minus strand of CM057458.1, from coordinate 1,104,100,515 downwards.
TCAAGCGTGTAGCTGTGGTTCTTAATAAGTCATACAGACTTACCCTACCTGTAGATAATCTTACCTACTCATGTGCACTGAATGAACAAACTAAATGGCAACACCTGAATTACAGAATAAAGTTCCGATATGCCTCCTTGGAAAAAAAGCATTACTAGGCCTCTCACCCCACTGCATTCTAAATATTCTCCAAGCAGCACACTCCCAGTACATCACAAGGGTAAAGCTTGTAGTACACTCTGTTTCCCTTTCAGAAGAACTTCACTTGGACAACGCTCATTCATATACAGGGCCCCCCTCTGGCTAAATGATCTCCTGGTAGTAATAAATAATGTTGTGAATCACCCTACCTTCAAGCTGGATTTGAAGCAACATCTTGTCAAATCCAGTGAATGCAATTGCAGGAAAGCAACTTGACCTTCAATCTTTGCCCATCGCCTCCCGTGCACCTTATTATAAACCTGCGTTTGAGAGGAAACCTTTCACTCCTTTTTCTCCCTGCTGTTCACATCCTCCTCTTGTGTATGCTTAACCCCCAAACACTCCCCAATTGCCCTCATCTCTTGACCCACTGCCACACTTCTCAACAACTAACCTTTCTTATCCCTACCTTCGTGCCATCCCCTGCATGTCACATCTTCTTTTGCTCTTATACCACCCTACACAGCACCCCAATCATCCCCTATGCCTGAACTTACTTCCACCACGCCAACCCACACACTCTTACCTTACCCCTACTGCTCTATACCCTTAACCCACCCTGGCTGCTCTTCACCCTATCCATTATTTTTCTCAACTCCCCCACCTAGCTTAACTAAAGACCCACCCACCCACCCCGACTTCTCTCTCTCATACTCACCATGAACGTAAACAATTGACAATGCCTATTTACCTGGCTGCTCCTCTTCTAACATGTCTTATATCCTACTTCTTGTTTTCTCATTTTATCCAACACCTTAGCAATTGTCATTTTAGTGATGTCTGTGTATTTTCTAGATAATGTTTAATTGTGATTTGTACCAATGTAACTGTCTTATGTTATTGACGTGGAACCTTTGTAAAATAGCATCAAGCTCTAAGGCTATTTCTGAAGAATAAAAATAAATAAGAAATGTTTTTGTGAGCTGTCATATTGTGTACTGTTTCAGTTAGATATATATCTGAAATGCTTTTGCTGTCTACTGCATTTGTTCATAGTCTCTGTACTGCCTATTGTTTTATAGTTAATTATTTAGCTAAATTGCCTTTTTGATATCTGCCCCACTGTCAGGTTCTTAACAGTATAAAATAATTTTAGGTTTCTGGCTGTTATCTTAGCTATATATCTACTGTCACACCCTGTACAACTGTGTATAGCTTCAGTGCAATGTATTTGCATTTTGTCTATTTGTGCCCTATGCTTTTAAAGCTTTCAATAAAGTTTATTAAGTTTAAAGAAAAAAGGATCCCTGGTATCCAGTGGTACCCCTTCCCTCTCCCTGCACTAAGTAAAGCTGTTTCTGGTATCCTGTGGCCCCACCCTCCTTCACCCTTCCCCATATAGTATGCATCCCTGGTGTCCAGCTGCACTCCCTCAGCAGGTGGCTGCCAGAAACATTTCTTTTCTTACATCATAGCTGGTCACTGTTGGGAAACATTTTGCAAGTGCAATAAAGGAAATGAATGCAGTCAGTATGTACAGTATTTTCTATATCACAACTTCTGGTAATGTTTCCAGTCACCCTGCACCAGCCACCATCTGGAGAGGGGCAGAGAATGGAGGAATTAGAGATGGTGTCTGTGGCTTCAGAAATGGGCTCCCTGTGGCTGCATGTTTTTGGGGAATGGGAAACTTGGCATAAGTGCCAAAGTAAATGGAGTTCAATGGCAGCATGTTGTTTTCAGGGGCATTCTAGGGCTTGAGCTTGCTACCACAGATGGGCTCCTGGTGGCAACATTGATTTTTTCTCATGTGTTTGCTCCGCTTCTCCTGCTTTTCTCCACAGATATATCCTGATAGCAAAGCTATACCCTGATGAGGCTTTTCACTGTTATTCAGATGGATATTTTTCCCTAATTTTCTCCCTTCATCCCACCAACCACCCCATGGCATACACAGTGCCACTATTGGTCTCATGCACAGTGCATCCTTGTGGCAAAGGAAGCCCCTGGCCCAGTCTTGGGGTTGCAATGGCACCAGTATCCACCACCAACCTTCCTAACTAAGGCACACTACTGTGCTGCAGTTACACCAACCTGGCCAGCCTCAAAATGCAGAGACCAAAGCTCGATTCTGAACTTGAGTCACTGGCATGGTAGTGCAATACACTGACACTGGGGCATTGGGCCAGATGGTGGCTTTGATTTTTGAAAGGGTATTTGGGTATAAGCATGCCACAAGTGATGGATAACTAGTGTCTGCATTTCTTTAGAAAAGTAGGCAACCACTGAAGATATGGTCCTAGTGTCAGCAAGTAAATGGACAAGCCAGTAAGAATGCAGTCATGTAATTATTGAGCACAAAGGTGTTTGCAAACTGCGAATGACCAAAGATGAGTGAAAACATTTTAGAAAACAAGCATTTGTCAATGCTAAACATTTAATGTTAGGTAAACAGTTTGTTTTGTTTTTTAATTTTGACTCCAACTTTTGAAGATACTTGTTGTAGGATTTGCCTCATAGACATGGCATGTACCATTTTACAGCATATTGACAAAATGTCATTTCTCACCAGAAGTGCGAAAACACATCTCGTCCAGGATTTTAACAATGACCGTCACATTTATCAGGTGGTGATGTATAAAAATGGCTATGTTGAAAGTTTGAGTCAAAATATTAAAAATTAGCTAAGTTATGAGTGAACACTGAAATAGTGTAACATTCAGTTGTAACCTGGGCATTTTCTGTATTTGCACCACATTTTCAGCATAGCCTTCTTATTACCCCACCTAATGGACCCGGAGGCTAAGATTTTCAAATCCCTGCAAATGTCATTCCAAGCCACCAAATCGCTCTTTCCACACCACAGGTACAAAACACATTTTGGCAGGATTTGAAAGATGACAGCTGTCACATTCATGAGGTGCTGTGAAGAAATGGCTATGTTTAGAATTTGGGGATGAAAGACTGAAAATTGGCAAAGTTACAACCTTGCATTTGTAAATTTAAAGGTGGGCTCATAACTTTGTTGTTTTTTAATATTTTTGCCCCAAATTTTCAACATAGCCTTCTTTTGACCCCCACCTCATGAACAAGTGCAGAGAAAATGTTCAACTCCTGCCTGAAAAAGGTGATTTGTGAATAATGCTGTGGATTTAGGACAGTAGAAGGATGAGCCTATGTTAACTGTCCCATTACTCAGTGGTAGTAATTACAAGAGTTACCATCCTGGAGGAATTTGTCCAGTCTATACTCAAATTTGGCAAGGTTAGGTGCTTCAACAATATCCCTGCTAACTGATTCCACATTATAATTGCTCTGGGCAGGATGGCATATTGCTTAAGATCAGTTCTAGGTATGTAGTCTATTAGTTGGCATTTGTGGCCTCTCAAGTAATGGTTGTGCTCCTTAAACTTTAAACCCAACTCATTAGATAGCTCTGTATCTTCCAGTAACTTATACAAAAATAAGAGATTCCCTCTTAGTCTCCTTGTCTTTGAAATCATTGACCCAAGCCTACAAGTCTTTTCTCAGATGATTTGGAGCTAAGCTTTGGGATTAACTGGTAAATCTACATTGCGTCCTTTCAAGCAGATCATTATCTTTTTACAGCTGCAGTGGGTGAAGCCTACAGCCATCTTGCCACAACTGTGAAAAAGAAATACCAAAAGCATAAATTTGGAGTTGCAGGAGTTCCTTCCACAACTCCAAAATAAGTGTTCCCACAGTGGCACACTGCTTCTCCTGTTGGCACTCATGGATGTCATGGCGAACATGGCACAGTCCACCATGTCCAAGATGGCCACTGATCATTATTGGGCATGTCAGGTACTCGCATCTGCTCGACTACTCCTACGTGCATGCACAATAATGGTCAGCAGCCATCTTGGATATGGCAGACTGTGTCATGTTCCACCATGACTTCTGAGAGCTCTGCTGCAGCTGTATCAGCTCTGGTCAGTGCTTGTTTAGACAGGGACTCCAAATCTATGTAAAATAGTCAAGATGCGGTCTTATGTATGACTTATAAAGGAGCAGTAGGACTGATGCATTTGAGGAAAAAGCTCACTTAATGCAGTAAGTTAAATGGTTAACTCTGTTTGACACCTGTTTACAGTGAGAACTACAGTAGTAGCCAGAGTCATGGCCAGGATATTTCAGATATTTTTAAAATTTCTAAGGAGTTTCTCTGCTGCCCTACTGTGTAACTGGAGAAAGCAGGATATTTCTCAAGAAATATCACAGAAATTTCAGGAAATATCTGGCAATGTCTTGGCTGTCACAGTACTCTTCAGGTTGCTCAGTCACTACTCCTAAATCTCTTTCTGTATCAGACACATGAAGCTTGGTTTATGGTATGTGGTACTCTTGCCAAACGTTATTTTGCCAAAGTGCATGACTACACACTTTCCTAAGTTGAATTGGCTATGGTTGTTTTAGCCCATTCCACTATATTATTTAAATCATTGATCATACTGATCCTACAAGAGATGCTGTTGACTAGTCTACCCAATTTAGTGTTATCCACAAAAGTTTTTTTTTTAGTTGTTTAACCAGGTATAGCAAGTTATTAGTTTATTGTCACAAGTTAACTGGAAGGCTTGGATAAAAATATTGAACTGCAATGGGCCCAAAACTGAGCCTGAGGCAAACCACTAGTCACATTCCCATCTGCAGATAGCAGTCCGTTGATTCTCACTCTCTGTTTTCTGTTGGAGAGCCAATTGTGTATCCATCTAGCTACAGATTTGTCTATCCCCAATGCTGTCAGCTTAGCTATTATGCCATCATGGGGTAGCATATCAAATGCCTTTTAGAAATAAAGAAAATCACATCCATTTCAACATCTTGATTGATATTCTTACTAACATACTTTATTCATAAAACTTATCAGGTTGGTGGAACAAGATCAGTTCTTTACAAACCCAAGTTGTGTATTATCAGTTAACCCTCTTACTGGTAGGTATTTGTTTAATGCATCCCTAATTGTGCTCTCAATTATTTTTCCAACAGTGGATGTGAGACTTATTGGTCTATAATTACCTGCAATGGATTTTCAACTCCTGCCAGAAAGGTGATTTTGCAAGCAACCACAAAATCATCTATTGAGACAAATTTGCCTACCTTCACTGCAATTGTTCATGAGATGGGCTCCCAAACAAGACATGTTAAAATTTTGGGCAAAAATATTCAAAATGGCCAAGTTATGCCACTAAGTTCAAATCCCCATTGAAATACATTGAACGCATACCTGATTTCCTCCGTTCATGGTCCAGCGTTGAAGAATGATGACCAGTCTGTGGCACAGGAAAGATTACAGCATGGACCCCGGTGGGTGGGTAAGTAAGGGCTGGGGGTGAGGTTGGCTGCTGTGGAAGGAGTCGGGTTGGGGGGCATCAATGGATGGTTTTCTTTTTCAGGGTTTTATAAAAGAAAAAAGATGAGGGCATTTCTATATTGCAGGTGATGACACTGAGGGATTGGGCACCTCCAGTGTCAGTGTTAAGTTTGTGGGGGTGTTGAGAGGGAGGATTGGGTATGGGAGAATAGTTACAGGGGTATCAGCAACAGATATCGATGGATGGTTTTCTTTGTTGCTGGTTATATAATACTAACAAAATAATATAAGGTGGTGACACTGGGTGGATTGGGCACCCCAGTGTCAGTGTTATATATGGGGGTTGATTCTGATAGGGAGGGTCAGGTGAGGTGGACAGTTACAGGAGCACCAGCAACAGTCATCGATGGATGTTTTCTTTGTTGCAGGCTACATATAATAGCTTTTTTTTTCAATGATGAGGTGGTGACACTGGGGATTGGGCACCCCAGTGTCAGTGTTATGTTTGGCGGGTGCCAAGAGGGAGGGTCAGGTGAGGGGACAGTTACAGGTGCACCAGCAACAGACATCGATGAACAGTTTTCTTTGTTGCAGGCTATATAGAACAAAATATAAAAAAGTAGGAGATGGTGACACAGGGGATTGGGCACCCAGTATCAGTGTTGTTTGTGGGAGGGGTAGGGTGTTGGGTGCTATGAAGGAGTGTTGGGTTGGGTTGGGGGACAGTTGCAGGTGTGCCAGCTACAGACATTGAATGACAGTCTTCCGGGGGAGGAATGGGTAGCAGCTGGCACTTGAAAACACAGCACGCTGAAATCCAATTGAAAAAGAAGGTAATCAGATAAATTTTTATAATTGATTTCCAGCTTGCATATAAACATGCTGAGTTACATGCTACTGAGGTTAAAAGCTGCTCAGCTGTTTGCTGATGCAACTTCATGCAAATCAAAGAACCCAAGCCCTCTTTGGAGTGGCTTTGGTCCTTTGCAGTACATGAAGTTTCCACCCAGCAAGCGGTGAGTGGTCTCATGACTGCAGTGTGTGGTCATTGGTGTGAACTGCCGGGCCCTCTTGTAAGCTGTAGTGGGCTTGGCATCTTCCCCACCCCGAAATCCCTTTTCACTCATCACAAAATGTTTGGTGTGCAGGTGCATCAAATGTAAAAAAACATTGAAAAATGCTACTGTATATGCATGGCCAGCATTACAAAATTCATTAAAATCTTGGATATTTATAAGTATTTTATTCAAAAGTAACAAAAGGTGTTCTTTGTGACAGGATCTATGGAATCTGAAGATATTATTTGTGAAATATTTACTATTTTTCCATTACTGAGGAGCAAATGTGTTTTAATTTAGATATTTTGCATATACAGTATTTAACACTTTGTAACATCATAACAACCTGGCAGATTTTATGAAACTTTGCAGGTCTTGACTCCTCAGAAAATGGGTGTATCTGATACTTTCATGTCCCAAGGTTAAAAGATTGCTCATCTACTGTACTAGGTTAGAAGAGTGTGGATAGAAGAGCACAGTCTAAAGTGCACCTCCTTAAACAGCATTTGCCTTCAACAGTCAGAGGAGTAGAATAGTGAATGTCAGTAACCACTACCCCTATGGCTGTGAAGGCAAGGCAGGACATGGAGAAGTAGGTGGGAAATGTGGAGGCTGGCTGAGCTGCTCCCATGGTGCAGAGGTCAAAGGCACAAGCAGCTCACACAGTACAGCTCAAGAGACCAGAGATCTGTTCCCAGTCTTCTGGCACATGTAGTTATAATCCCCCTACCTGAAGTTTTTTTTAGAGCCCAACAGAAATTCCTCCCACCCTCAGGTTTCTGCTTTTCTCCATAGTCCGCCCCCTCTCAGAGTTGGTTATATAAATAACAGGGGGTGTGGTGGGCAGAAACTCCTGAATCAGTGAGTGTGGGTGGTTGATACCCACAAACAATAGTGTACATTTTGGGCCAGATATTCAAAGGGTTGCCCATGCAACAGGGTTACTCATGCTCAAGTCCTAAATTGTGCCATTCTGCGATATTCAGCAGGAGGCAGTTGGCCACTGAAAACAGGCTGAGAAACAGCGCAATGCAAATGAATGCATGCTCAACTGGAGGAGGAACCATGCATAAACTCACAGCCGCTATTCAGAGTTGTGCAGGTGCAACCCCAACCTGAGCCTGCAGGACTTTGAGCCAAAAAAAAGGCTTAGTCGAGGCCACCCACAGGTGAGCTGCTGTATTGCAGGGTGCAACACAGCAGCTGCCACCTGTGGCTGGCCCCAACTCATCCCTGTGCCCCCACAGCCTGATCGCGGGCATAGTGTACTCCCTCCCCACCAGCCTGATCGCGGGCATCAATGTGGCTCCCCCTCCTCCCGTTCACATCCCTGGTGGTCCAATGGACGGAAATGCCCAATCGCGGGCAGCAAGTAGCAGAACCCTCGAACAGTTCCCTTGTGCCGATCGCGGGCAGTAAGTAAATTGAAACCCCCTCCCCAAAAACATCTCCCTGGTGACAAGTGTCCCCCCACCCCACCCACCACAGCCCCACCACCCCGCTCCCCGGCGGCGGCGCGGCAGCATCCACCTGCCTGCCACCCGCCGCCCGCTGACTTTGATTCACCAAATCTGGACTGTCGTATGCGGTATGGGCTGCATGCCCATTGGCTCTTGCTCTGCACCAATGGTGCAGCCTACGGGCAGTCAGTCGGTGGGCGCGGGCGGCAGGTGGGTGGATGCTGCTGCCCGCCAGCTGCCGGGGAGCGGGCGGTGGGCTTCATGGGTGGGTGGGGTAGAGGGACACTTGCCACCAGGGAGATGTTTTGGGAGGGGGTTTACTTACTTACTGCCCGCAATCGGCACAATGGAGCTGTTGGGGGTTTCAATTTACTTACTGCCCGTAATCGCGCACAAAGGAGCTGTTCGGGGGTTCCTACTACTGCCCGTGATCGGGCACAAGGGAGCTGTTCGGGGGTTCCGCTACTTTCTGCCCGTGATCGGGTATTTCGTCCACTGGACCACCAGGGATGTGAACGGAGGGAGGAGTTATGAACATACCGCCCGCGATCGGGCATTTCGTCCACTGGACCACCAGGGATATGTACGGGAGGAGGTGGGGATCCACATTGCTGCCCGCGATCGGGCTGCAGGGTCGTCGGTCCCCGACGGCTGCTGCCTGGCAGGCGCCAGGCGCAAGTCCTCTGGGATCGCCGCACCCACATGTTGAGATATGGGGGGCCATAATCAGATGCAAATGGCCCTGTGCCTTTTGCATGAATTATGGCCCCATTTGCATGTCACCTTTGAATATCATGATTTGGCGATGGCGCAATGGTACTTGGCGCCACTGCAAGTTGAATGCTCCACCTGACAACTTGCATTGGAGTGCTAAAGTTCCACTGCTTACGCACAGTGGTTGTGGTTGAGGGTGATATTCAGCGAGCTGCTCAACAGCGCAACCTTGAATATCGCCCGCCACACCCCCCCGCGCAACTATTTTGCACAGCGGCAGGGCTTGCGCTCAGAATGGCGCAGTTTGAATATCCAGCCCTTTGTGTTTTGGGGAATGGTAGCAGTCATTGGTGTGGTGTATGACCACTACTACTGGTGATGATTTGTGTCACAATATTTTGTCTTGGTGCTGTTGTTGACAATGCTGTCTGTACTGCACTGTTCTTGATGGCAGTTTTATTGCTGGCACTGTTCTGACCTAGTGGCCTGATCTACAGTACTAACATCCACAAATGGGGTCAACAACACAGAAGGGCTTATACAACCCTACCTATAGTAGTGCTACCACACCATTATAATATAGATGAGCTGTACAGAGCTCTTAGTTTGCCTCTCCTCCATTCTATATTTTCAGTTCCCTGCCTCACACTTCAGTAATCATCTGCAACAGAAACAAACTCTAGTCAGAATGAAACTGGCTGCTAATTATTTTAACTGATAAAGGATATAGACTTATATTGTGGTTTGGATTGTAATTTACAGAACTTATGAACATACAAATGTGCCAGCAGATAAAGGCCTAGAGGTCTATCAAGTCTGCTCGAATGTAGCTAGCACCCTTATTCTGCAGCAGCCCTCCCTTCCACCCTTTCCCTTTATTAACCTCCCCTTGTCCTGCCCCATCCCTTTGAAGCAGTCCACTGTTCTACTGGATACCACTTCAGAAGGTAACGATTCCACCCAGCCACCACCCTCTCTGTAAAAAAGTGTCTCCTCATCTCCTCCTTAACCTTCCTCCCTCCAGTCTCATATCATGGCCCCTGGTGTCCCTCCCTCCCTTACTTTGAACAGGCTCTCTGTACCTGTCTTGTTTATTCCTTTCATGTACTTAAATGTTTAAATCATGTTCCCCTGTCCCTCCTCTCCTCCAGTGAATACATGTTCAACTCCCTCAGCCTCCTCTCATATGATACGTCCCCAGCCCCTTGATCAACTTGCCACCCTGCGCTGCACCCTCCAGTAACTTAATGTCCCTCATGAGATACGGGCAACATTACTGCATGCAGAACTCCAGGCGTGGTCTAACTAATGACACATACAGTGGCAGAATCACCTCCTCCCTCCTCAAGGATATATCCCTTGCAATACAACCCAGCATTTTGTTGGCCTTGCAGCTGCCTTCCCACATTGTGCTAAGTTGTTCATTGACCCTGTAATGAGCACCCCAGATCCTTCTCCTCCTCAATCTGGGCTAGCTGCACTCTCCCAGCTGGTAACTCCTCCTTGGTTCTTCTTCCCAAAATGCAGCACCTTGCACATTTTGGCATTAAACCCAGTTGCAGGTGTCTGACCAGGTTTCACTCTTTGCCAGATCATCCTGAAACCCCTGCCATCCCCTAGGTCATCCACCACCGCTCCTACCTTGGTATCATCAGCAAACAGACTGATCTTGCTGTTGATGTCCCAGATATGTCTGCATTGAATATCCCAAACAACACTGGTCTCAACACCGAGCCCTGTGGAACACTGCTCGTAACTACCCTTGGGTGTGAGAGCTCCCCACCCACCACCACCCTCTGTTGCCTTCCTGAAGCCAGTTTCTACCCATCTCACCAGCTTTGCACCAGCCCCTGTGCCTACTAACTTTCCCAGCTTTCCATGCAGCACTGAGTCGAATGCCTTACTGAAGTTCAGATACAGGATATCCACTGCATGGCTCCTGTCCAGTTGCCTAGTTACCCAGTCATAGAATTCCACCAGGTTGGTTTGGCAGGATCTGCCCATATGAAGCCATGCTGTCTGCTGTCCTGTAGTCCTTTGGCCTCTAGGAGGCCACCAGCCTCTCCTTCAGGATAGTCTCCATTAGCTTACCCACGATGGATGTGAAGCTCACTGGTCTGTAGTTTCCCGGTTCATCCTTGGGGCCACTCTGGTGGAGGGCACTGCATGAGCCATACTCCAGTCTTAAGGTACACACCTTGAATGTAGTGAGGCATTAAATAGGTCTTCCAAAGGTCCTGCAAGGACCTCTGCCAGCTCCTTCAGTACCCTGGGTGGATGTCATCTGGGCCTGGCGCCTTGTCCACCCTCAGTGCCTTCAAACCCTCCCAAACTCTGCCCTCCATGATTTCCCATCTGTCACCCCTTCCCCCAATGTCTGCCATTTCTCCCCCTTGGGTGTCACCTCACTTCTCTTTAGTAAATACTGAGCAGAAGAACTCATTTAGTGCTTCTGCCTTATCGACCCCTGATTCCACCCAACCCTCCTTCCTAATCCTTACTATGTGGTCTCATAGCTCTTTTTCTCCCTGATGTACATAAAGAAGTCCTTCTCCTCTTCTTAATGTCTTGTGCCATCCTGAGTTCTGTAGATGCTTTGGCTCCCCTTACTGCCCTTGTCACCTCCTTCGATTCTGTCAGTACTCCTCCTGTCCTCTCCTCCCTGTTTTCTTGTACTTCCTAAAGGCAGCTCTTTTCCTCCTTACCTTTTCATGACCTCCTTGCTCAACCTGCTTGGTTTCTTAGCTCTAGCCTTCTTGCTGTGGGCCTTGCAGCAGGTTTTGTTGCTCCACTATCCCCAGCTTTATGAGCTCCCACCTCTGGTTAGTGTCCATACTAGATTGAATTCTGGCCAGGTACCCTTTACCACTTCCCCATCCTCCCAAAGTCAGCCCTCCTGATGTCCAGCACTCTTATGCCAGATTCCACTCCTTCCTTGCCCATATCCAATGTGAGCCATACTGAGTGGTGGTCACTCCTGACAGCGGTTCCTCCACTGTAAGTTCTCTCACAAAGTCCCCATTTGCCAGCACAAGGCCAGGGGCATTCCCTAACCTGGTTGGTTCACTGACCATTTGCAGCAGGAAGTTGTCCAGGAAGACATCCAGCAGCACCTGCTCCCTTCTGTTCCTGGTTGTTGGGGTACTCCAGTCCACTTCTGGCATGCTGAAGTCCCCACAATCACCACTCTTCCCTTCTTGCAGGTCCTCCTGATCTGTCCCGCCAGTTCCCTGTCTAACTCCTCCATCTGAGATGGTGACCTGTACACCACTCCCATTCTAAGAATCCTCTTCTTGGAATCCTGGATTTGCATCAAAGTGACTCCATACTACCCTCCTCCTCTTCCTCCCTTACACACTTTAGTCCCTCCCTTCACATATAATGCCACACCCCTCCTTTCCCAGTCACCCTGTCCCTATGAAATAACCTGTACCCTGGTACAGACAGGTCCCAGTCATTGTATTGGGTGGCCCATGTTTCTGTGATGGCTGCAATGTCCACCTCTCCCTCTGCCATGAGCACCTGTAACTCTGCAGTTTTCCTCCCAAGGCTCCTAGCATTAAGGGTAACCACCTTCCACCCTTTCCCCTCCCATCCTGCCCTCCATTACTAGCATCACCAATAGTACTTGCCATTTGTCCTTTTTCACTCTTATGGGGAGTAAACTGATATGGTTTCCCAACCTGTGGTCTCTGCATATCTCTTGCCCAATTGCCACCCCACTCCTAGTTTAAATTCTAACTTCCTCTATGTACTCCTCCATCTTCTGTTTCAACACTTTCTTTCCCTCCTCACTCAAGTGTAGTCTGTCCTTGGCATAGAGTACTGTCCTCCCAGGTCCCTCCCACCCCCAGCAGCCCATACCCTTTAGCATAACACCAGGTTCTTAGCCATCCATTAAATTCCTCTATTCTCAGCTTTCTTGTTGTGTTTGCCTTGGGCACTGGAAGTATCTCTGAAAAGTTATTGATCTTCCGGCCCCTCACTTAGTGTGCTAGTTCCTCAAACCTCCTCTGGACTATATCTATAGTCTTGTCAGCCAGGTCATTCATCCCAAGATGTATAATTAAATGAGGCTTGTCCCTACCCCTTCTAGCATATTTCAGAACAGATTTTCCACCTTTTCACTGTCATTCCTGGCATGACCTCACCCAAATGCAACTATGCCTCCCCTTGCTACCCCACCTGACTCCTTAGTATTGAGTCCTCCAGCACTAAGAGTCCACCATCTTACTTCCTGATTGCTTCCATTCATCTCCATCTCTCATTTCCAGCCCTCTTCTTCCTCCTGCACATTATTTCCCTTTACTCTTGTTACAATTCTCCCAGAAGAACTCCCCCACTCCAGTTTGGTACAGGCATTTATCAATTACTCCTCTAATTTCATCATTTCCTCCTCCACCTTCTTCCTCTCTAGCAAGTGCAAAACTATTTTCTGAAGACCCTTCACAAATGCCTGCTCCCTCTTTTCATATGTAACCTGTTCTCTCCTTTCCACTCCATGACTTTTGCCACTCCTTGCCTCCCTCACAAGTCCCTATCTCCTCCTTCCATTTGTCTTTTGTCTCCTGACCTGGTTTTCCTGGCAATTGTTCTTTCTGGCCTGGGCACCTTTGTCTCTGCTATCCTTCTTCTAGCCCTCTCCTCACCACTGTTGGTTTAAATGCCCTCCCTCACCTCCCTTCTTCCTCCCTCCAGTATTAGGCTAAACCCACCCCAATCTGCCTTGCCTGTCTTAGTTCCTCCTGCAGACCCTTGAACTCCTTTCTAAGTTTCTCTATGTGGTTGCACACTAAACATCCTCCAACACTCCAGGCAATTTTTAGAAAGATTGGTGCACTGCAGTTGTTGCAGCCTACCACCCTACCCATTGCTGTCTTTGCCCACCAGCGACCCCCATACTTCCAGATGCAGGATACCAAACACTCCCCAAGTCTCCCTCCCCATCAGTGCAAAACATTTTTCTTAATTTCCTTACCCCTTTGTTGTACACATTTAGATAGATTGAGCAACTGCTTTCTATATTCCTATCCTTCCTATACACACTCAAAAGAGACTTTAAGTAGCTATTGCACAACCTTCTTCAAACTCCTACTCCTCCTTTCCCCAATGCAATAGCAATGCAAAGAAGTAACAATGAAAGCTCCTATATTTGCAGTTGCTTCCCTTCCACTGAGATAGCAGTCACCTCTTCACTTGCTGTTGTTCTTTTCCTGGTTGTCTGCTTCTGCTATGACATGTGCATATCCTTTGCCTATTTGATGAAGTGATGTCAGAACCCCTGGTATAAAAGGAAATAATGGACCAGGGGTGGGTGGAGGTGAGGGTTTGTGGGGGTGGGACCAGCTCAAGTCTTCCAGAAACAATCAGGTAGCTGAGCCCCTAGATAGACCATTAGCACCTTCCCCACTCTGCACTAAACTTTGCAGCTAGTGAAGCCAGCAAAAATGAATCACAATTCTACTCAAAGCCCCAAAATAGGTTTGCTACCAAAAGAAACAGGACTCAATTCAAACAGCTTCACCAACAACACATCACAATAGGCTTGAAATTAGAAGATACAGGTCTCCAATTCAAAGAAACAGCCCCAGTTAAATCACACCAAATAGGTTTTAAATCAGAAGAAATAGGCCTCTACAAATGCAGCCTTCTACACAGTGAAACATCAAACAATGAGCCCACTTATAGCTACCAAAACAGGTTTCAAAATTCCAACAGCCCCAAACAATACCCTGCTAGCCCTTTAGAAGTAGTAAGAAAGAAAATAAATAACCTTCTACCAAGTAGAATCCACAAGAAACAATGTAAAACAACAAGAAGAAGCTACTGTACTGTAACAGATTTGATCCTGTCCTTCTAGTTCCTTCTGAGAAGCCAAAGCAACTGACACCACACCTGATTCAGCTCTGCTGACACCACACCTGATTCAGACTTGTAATCTGTATTTTAATATCGCAATTGCAGCATTTTCAGTATGTCTAGCTTGGTTTAAAAATGCTAAGCTTTGGGTATAGTAGCAGTTAAAGTTGTAAAATGTGCAATTTTATTTGCTTTGTGTGAGGTGACAATGACATTAAAGTAGTCACAGGTGTAGTCTTGAACTATAGAAGACATCTATGAACATTAAGCAACTTTTTGAGAAAAGTATTTCAAAAAAGCATTTTAGAAAATGACGTATAAGGGCAGCTTCAAAAGTGTGCCATTTTTCCTTACAGAGAATTGCTCAATTTGAACATGTTCTGTTTCTTGAAAGGGCAGTTTTTTCCATATTCCCATGGGTTTCTTTTGCATTGAGCAAGCTCCAGTCTTGTCAAAGCTAACTCAGTGTTTTCAAGAGACATCCTCCATAATAGTTTTGTCAGGAAAGACACACTAAGCCGAAGCTTGTTTCCAGGTACCTCTTGGGAGTATAGAAAAGTTAAATTAATTGCTCATGGTCACACATGCAAGTGGTGACTGTGGAATTCAAACCCAGTTCTCAGGTTTGCAACTAAGTGCTCTTAGCTACTACACAAGAAATGCTCTAAATTCAGTCTAGATAAATCCTTGAAAATATATTCTTGCAAAATACTCTATTTTCTTTTGTTACAGAACAGGTATAGGTTTGTACAGTAAAAGCTGGTCCACTCTTATTTTTCTAGTCACTTTAGTTTAGAAGGGTGATTTATTAGCTAATTTTATATTGACTTAGCATCAGTAGGATGGAAGAAGGATTTTTCTCAATCATATTATTATGTGTAGTGTAGTATAGTATAGTATAGTATAGTATAGTATAGTATAGTATAGTATAGTATAGTATAGTAGGTATAGTATGTGCAGTTGCCTCATGTGCAGCAATGTGGCAAACATGCATTATAATATTTCACAATTGTTGGCTGGTCAACAATCATCCATTTAGCAGTAGTAGGAATTAATTTAAAAGGGTAATATTCTTGCACAGCACTTTGAGCTATAGTGTATATGCAAAGCAGTGTATAAAACAATTGTTTTATTTCTTTACCATTCAAAGTCCAACAACAGACGTAATGGAATGAGCAGGCTATTCAAAACATTTGCATGTATACAATTGTGTTGCTCCTGCAAATTAGTAAATACTTAGTTTGCAGAAAATGAAAAGCATGGAAAACAGTTTGGTTGTATGGTATACAGTGCATATTATACATACTTTATGCCAAAGCACTTTATCATCCAATAGAGAGAGGGAAGAGAATGTTGCTGTCATTAGATGCATAGAGAGAGAGAGAGAGAGAGACTATTAGGATAGAATAGAGAGGAATTCTGATAGGCTAAACACAGGAAGTTAAGTGACTTGCTTAGGGTCAAACAGTGAGTGCATGGTAGTTGTAGTTAGAAGTGTGCAAAGTTGCCTAACTGCATTCCTGGATTAATTTGCAAATTCACCACAATTCATGAAGTTAATGCACCCTATGACGTTCCTATTTGCAGTATAAGGCTAACTTTGCAAATGGTGAATGTGGTAACTTTACTGGTGAAGCTGGGCAAAGCTGGGCCCACAGATGAAGTTTGGAGTGTATCATGGGATTGGATGTCAGGTGGTACTGAAATGAGCTGTAAGCCATGTGTTCAGTGCAGTCTTATAAAGACAGAGCTGAAAAGAAGTCTATCCCTGCTTGGCTAAGCAAAAAAACTTCACAACTACTCTGAAAAGGTGCATTTTGAGACAAATCGCTCACAGCAAATATCAAGAGTGCCTTGTACTGTTAGATTAGTGGTGTTTGTTATGGTTGTGCAGGTTTATTTAGCTGAAAGTAGTGGTTTGGTTTTGTCTCATAAAGCAGTGTTGTATGGGAGAGGAGATTTTTCAGCTAGCAAACAAAGCAGCCCTGTGAGCACTAGTCTGATTTGTTTTCATCAGTCTTTCTTCTTAATAATTTTTGTCTGTGATTTGTCATTTTGTTTCTGTAGTACTGTTCTGTGTGCTTAGTGAATTCCCAGCACCCTCCCAACCTGGGCTACTCGTGGTTTCTGGTGTATGGATTTTCTGTAAGTGAATTATCTGTCTGTTTCTATATAGATTGTGGTAATTTTGTTTAGTTCTTGAAGTGATTATATTACTTCCAGTAATTTATTTTGATTTACTCCATCATGTGTATCTTGTTAATCTCTGTTGTGTTAAAAGAAATACAAAAAAAATCTTATTTGGGTTGTTTTACTGGAGCTACTGTTAGCTCAGGAAACTGTTCTATTCAGATTCAGATCACACCACTGATCCCTCTGGTGAGGTGTTGCCTGCTGCTGTGTGTGTTTTAGTTTTACTGCAGTGTTTGTTTTTTCTCTTACAATATTAAAAATTGAAATATATAAAATGACTGGAAAGAGACACTTGAGTAAAGGGAGAGGTGCTGGCAAGGTGGCCAAGAAGTGCATAGGTTCTGCTGAGAAGTGCATATGTTCTGTGGGGCGCAGGGTTGTTGCACCTATAAAACTACCTCTGCAGCTGCCTCATCCATGGACTCTGGGGCTGGCAGAAGTAGCAAAGGAGTAGTTGGTGGAGTTGGCGGTGACATTACTGTCGCCAAATTATTCTCTGCCCCATCTGTGGCATCCATGCTGGTGGGTGCTGGTGGAGGTGGTGACAAGTGGATCAGTCTGAGGTAGCAAGATCTCTGGCTCAGAAACAGTGGTCAAGGAGGAGAAGGAGGTTGCTGGTGTCCCAGAGACTGTTGGTGATGGTGACTCGGAGCCTGATCTGGATGATAGCTCCCATTCCCAAATGTGAGTATTGAGCCTGATGGAAAGTTACATCAGGACTTTGTGTCAATTGAATGATTTTGCCTGCTGGATGCTATAAGGTTAACAGATGACTGCTTTATACTAATGTATGGAATTAAATTGTCTGTATGTTTTGCACAAAACTGATAAACTTTAAATGGTAGAAAAATAAAACACCCCAAATCACTGCTTTCTTTGAGCAACATCTATGAGTCCCCTGGCCCTGAGTCCAGTGCTACCCAAGTGGCTACTACCACCATGCCAAGTCACACTGTTGGTAGCCCAACACCCAGAAAGGTTCAGCCTGCACTGGATAGCATGTTTCTGAGCATCATGCCAAATACCTACCCAATCATGCTAATGCATGGAAGGTGAGTGCAACAATCATGGAAATGCTGGCAACTGATCTACTGCCATTGTTTCTGTGGAGAACATGGGATTAAAAGATTGATGGCATGTGTCTGTCCCAGATGGAAGATTCCCTCACAGACATACTTCTCCACCCATGCCATTCTTGAACATTATGGGACTGTGTCAAACACAGTAAACTACGCCTGCTGTAGTGCTGTGCAGAATGTGGAATTTCATCGGTGGAATTAGTATGAAATGACCATTCTGCCAGTGGAATTATACAGGTTCTTCTGCAGAATTCTTCCTGTTGTGATCCACAGAATAATATTCTGTGGAACACAATTATTAAGTGGAAAATCATTCCACAACCATTTATGCCAAAATAAATTTGTGAGCCATGGAATTAAATGTTGTGGAAAACTCATTCCACATTTTCTGCTGTGGAATTCTGCCATTCCATTAGCTGTGAAATTCAACAGAATTTCAGCAGAATTCCCAAATTACACAAAATTTTGTTCTGCTGTAATTAGAGAATTCTGCACAGCACTACCCTGCTGCATTCAGAATACCCATACATACATTTCATTATGGATATGTGGATTAGTGGCCAAACAGCTGGTAGCTCCTATCAGTGCATTACAGCTCATTATGCAGGGTACCTGGGGTAGCATTCAACTCTGTCTGGTGAAAGAATTGTACAAAGTCCAACTGCAGTGGTAGCAACACTCTGGGTATTTGCCAACATGCCATGCTGGCAATGAAGAGTGTAAATGGATCACCCATGGGTCAGAAAAATGTAAGAATTACTCCTGATTGAGATTAATGAATGGATACAGCCTATGATGGTGGTATCACGAGAGGCAGGGGTGGCACAGGGCCTTCAGGCTGCTGCAGAGTGGGGGGCAGGGGACTCAAGACCCTGAGACATTTGTGTATCAGTAACCTCATTTTGATCCAATTTCATCTTGGTGTACCCCAAGGATGAAGTTACAGGCAAAGTGGCTAGGTGAAGTTGCCAGAGGTGAATTTTCTATTAAACAGAACAAACCTTCCAATTTATTTGTGAAGGCAAATTTGGCGCATTCACCTTAACCTCAACGGCAAATTAAAATTTGCAACATCTCTAGTTGTAGCATTCAAACTCAGGTCTTCTGGTTCACAGCTCTGCATTCAGCCCACAAGACCAAATTTCCTCCCAGCAGGTGTGCACAGGAAGGTAAGGAGTGATTATGGAGGTTTAGAAAAGCTTAGGTAGTTCCCCAAACAGACATTCTTGGTACCTGCCAAGAAAACTGTAATTACTTTACAGCCTGGTGATGTCCCTAGAAATTGTAGACATGCATTTTTCTATCAGAAAAGTATTTTAAAATTGGTAGTAACTAACAAATTGTTTATTCAAAACTTTGAATATCCAGTAAATAGTTTTTAACTGCTAGAAAGCAGATACAATGTAGAAAAGGAAGGGAATGAGAAATTGTTTAACCAGGAAAGGCACACTATGTCAGAGCTTGTTTTAGGTGTGACCTGGGGGCACAGACAAGCTACATGACTTATTCAGGGTCATACAGTATGCAAGTGGGGCTGATGACATTCAAATCCATTTCTCCAGGTTTGCAGCTCAGTACCTTTAACTACACTATACTGCCCCTTTAATACAGAAAAACACTGTAACACTGTCAAATGTTATTGTACTTTTATTGAACCCTTGTGCCACATTAAGAACAACTTTATATTTAGGGATTTGTTATTATTTATGTGTAAACATGAATCAAAAATCATAAAAGTTAAATTAAAATATGTTTGTTACAATCCTTAAAACACATTAACACATACCAATGTTATGCTATAAATATATACATGTACTGTATTTATGTTAGGGATGCCACAGTTTGACATTTTCATGATATAATAACTCTAAAAGACAATACCAGGCTACATCTCTATTCCAGAAGCATCATCAATGGAAATACAGTACATGGGGATATGCAATTACAGTATCTGACTCAAAATATGCAAATTGTTTTCCACTGTGCAGGTACAGGACCATACCTCATGTGTGGCTGAGCCAAGAGTGAGTTATGAAAGTCATGCCCCTAACAAGTAATGATAAATTAAATATTTTGAGTCATGCCATTATGGACTATTTGATTTAGACATCAGTTTACTAGTTAAAACTTATAAATCAGCTGTTTAAAGATTTAACTGTTTCTCTAAATGTAAACTACTGACTTCTGTGCAGCATAGTGTTATTTCGATGCTATCACTATTGTAAAAGCTCCTTCTGATTGACTTAGTACTCAGTTATGACGTACATATTCTTCAAGTTAAGTATTGTGGCATACCCAACTTCACGCACCCTTGAAGGAGGGAAGGGAGACCTTTACATGAAAAGGCAACCATTAATCCCTACAACTGTGTTATAGAAGGCCGGTCTCCAATCTTCCATTTTTGGAAAAGATTGCAGAGAAGGTGTCTTCTGAACTGCTAGTGTATCACCTTGATGCTTGTGGTGTCTATGAGTTATTCCAGTCTTGCTTCCACCAGTAACATATTACAGAGATTGCACTGGTCAAAGTTTGTAATGAGTTTGCTATACATAGTGAAGATTGAAGGGAAGTGGCTATTCTCATTCTCTTCAACCTAACATCTGCATTTGACAGTGTTGATCATGTGCAGCTGGTAAATAGACTGGCAGTTCACAGAGCACTTTTGAGGACTGTTAAACACTGACTTTGATCATTTCTGTCAAAAAGAATGCAATGTATAGTAATCAGTTTTTGTCAATTGGGCCCAGTAGCCCTGAACAGTTGTGTGCCTCAGGAGTCTGTTCTCCCTTACATTGTTGGCGGTGAATATGCTTTTACTGGGTAAGGCTACAAGGCAATACAGCATGTACATTTGTTGCTATGCAGCTGATACCCAACTGCAATCTGTCCTTTGCACCTGATCATGTCTCTTCTGTACTGAGGTTAGAACCATGTTTGGAGGAGGTCAGAGTTTGGATGGCCTCCAGTTGGTTAATGCTTAATCTGGGAGAAATGGACATGCTGTTAGCTGCTGACAGGAGGCAGCTATCAGCACAAAACTGTGTCTTATTAGACAGAGTTCAGCTGGAGGGAGAGGAAGCCCACAGCTTGGGATAGTTCTTAATGAGCACCTTACACTTAAACCCTAGACATCAGCAACCATCAAGGACTATTTTTATCATCTGAAGGATATTATCAGGGTCCTGTGCCTCTTTCTTGAACCTTCCAATCTGTGGATATTGCGCAAGCCTTTGACTTTTCTAGCATGAATGACTGTAATACACTCAACAAGGGCTTGCCTTTTGGCTGATTACATTGATTGCAGGTGGTCCAGAATGCGGAGTGAGGCATCTGACCTCCACTTGGAGATCATATCATATTATGTCATCACTACACAGTCTGACTTTGCTGCTAGTAAGGTCGTGGATGAGCTACAACATTTTTGAGTTGACTTCTATAGCCCTGAAGAAGCTAGAACCCCTGTACAGTAATGCTGTGAGCTTTTGACTAAATCCATAGCACAGGGTCAGTTTAGGTGCCTCCCTTGTGCCTGAAATTGATGAAAGATATGGGCTTTTCAGCCATGACTGTTGTCTTGTGGAGTGCTTTTCAATAGGAGGTCTGTTCAGCCCCATCATAGAGGATTTAACAGAGTTTAACAATGCCTAAGGCTGTAAATCTTCCTAAAGTGAATTGCATTCTCTCTTTATGTGGTTGTGATTTATGTCTTGTACTTTATATTTTATATATTGCCACTTTGTTTTATGTATTACATTTTTATTATCCCTGTCTTTTATCTGAAAGCTATTTTTGCTTTATTGGAGCTCACTGAGTACTGAAAGGGTGCAATATAAATAATATGTACTACTACCAGTCCAACTTGTGAGATAACAAGTTATCTTGCAAGTTATGTGCCAAGATAAAACATTTGTTGAGCACAATGTATTTTTATCCAGCGGATTCCATCTAGTCCTCCAGACATCTGAATACAAATATTCCATTATCTTTTTATTGCAAAATAAATATTCAGCATTGGAATGAACTAAAAATCACTGGAAGGATATTTATAGATGTACTACTTATAGAAGCATTTCAAAGTACAGTCTGTTCCCTTGTGGGCTTTTTGGATGAGTGCACATTTCGGTTGTGTGCACATAAATGCCCAGTCTCAATTCTTCTCCTTTTCTCTCCATTGTAAAATGTTTGGTTATTTGCACTAAGATTTTACTTCTGCACCTTTTTTTCTTCTTACCGCTGCTCTCTGCTTATACTAATGCTCTACTAATGTGCTAATTGTGTGTGCTAATTAGTTGTCAATTGCTAGGCATCTAAAATAGAACTACAGTGAATCACAGACTTACCTCTCACTAATTCTCTTGCTATCTGCTGAACCATGGTGAGCCACTCAAATCAAAAGTACAAATCATCAACATCCTAGAAACAATCCACTTAATAAACCAGTCCTGGATTAATATTTCAAATAAAACAATATTAATTTTTTAAATCTGGCTTGTGTGGACCAACCAATGAGCCAATCAGACAAGAGCCTGAGACACTCCCCCACCACCTGGAATGCACACTGATGATTTTGCTTCTTCCACGGCCATAGACAGTGAGGAGCCAACATCAGGTGAACTCACCAGTGCTCAGAGAGGACACAGCAGAGGATAAGGAGGAATATGATGAAGAGGCTGCACCCCCACTGGAGAGATGTGTTTTGAATCATGAGAAAGGTACACCACTACACTGAGACAAGCAAAGAAGTAGATTAAAAATGGTACTATGCACTCAATGCCAGCTGGAAAGACTGGCATCTGAAACACACAGGAAACAAAAATCACAGACTTTATAAACAAACTCTGGCCAAAGCCAATAGGGCTTCAGCTGTGGAATTTCTAGTAAAAATACTGTCAATTATTTTCTTAATATTTTACACCAAATTTTAAACATAGCTTTGATATGAACCTGCCTCATGAAGACAGACAGAGAAAATGTTCAACTGGCTTAAAGGTGATTTTGTGCAGGGACTGCAAAATCAACTCTTGGATGCTAAAACACAGTTTGGGCAGAAGCTGAAAAATGCTAGCTGTTACATTCATGAGGTACTGTAAAGAAATGACTATGTTGAAAATTTGGGTTAAAATGTTGAATATTACAAATGTATGAGCCTGCTTTCACAAAATATCCAATGCAGGCTCATAACTTGTTGAGTTTTAATATTTTTACACCAGATTTTCAAGATAGCCTTCTTGTGACCCCGCCTCATGAACAAGGGCAGAGAAAATGTTCAGTTCCTGCCCAAAAGGTGATTTTGGCAGGGACCATGAAAACACCTTTCGGGTGTAAAAAATTTGGGGCCAGGATTTTGAAACTGACAGCTGCCACATTTTGAGGTGCTAGAAAGATATGGCTATGTTGTAAATTTGAAGTAAAAAATATTGAAAATTACCAAAGTTATGAGGCTGCATTTGTAGAATTCAATGTTGGTTTATAAATTTGCTTTTTCAATATTTCTATACAACATTTTCAACATAGCCTTCTATAGACCCACTTCATAAACAGGGGCAGAGAAAATTGTTAACTCTCTGCCCAAAAGGTGATTTTGCACAAAGACCATGAAATCATCTTTCGGGATGTTGAAAAACATTTTGGTCAGGATTTAAAATAATAGCTGTCACATTCATGAGGTGCTGTAAAGATATGGTATGTTGTAAATTTGGGATAACATATTGACAATTACCAAAGTTATGAGGCTGTGTTTGCAAAATTCAATGTAGGCTCATAACACTGTTGTTTTAATATTTGTACACCAAATTTTCAACATACCTTCCTATGACCCCACTTCATGAACAGGGGCAGAGAAAATTTTCAACTCCTGCACAAAAGGTGATGTTGCACAGGGACTGCAAAATCACCTTTCAGGATAGATTACCTAATGACAGTGACACTGTTCAAGAGGTGGGGTCCCACAGAAGACATGTTGAAAATTTGGGCCAAAAGTATGTAAGAATGCCCAAGTTATGCCTTTACGTTAAAACCTCCATTGAAATACAGTACGTTGAATAGCATACCTGTTTCTTCAGTTTGCAGTCCGGCTTTGAAGAATGAAGATATCTCTGTGGTCCAGAAAGGATTACAGAATTGGACCCTGATGGAAAGTGAAGGGCTTTGGAGGGTGTGGAGTTGTGGGCACTGAGTAGGAGGGTCAGGTGGGAGACTGTGATGAAGCAAAGACTTTGATTGATGATTTTCTTGTTACAGGTTAGAGAAAAAGACAGGATGGAGATGCCAATCAACACTGGGGATTAGGCACCCTCAGTGTCACTGTTTTGTTTCTGGAGGGTGCTGAGAGGGAGGAATGGGTGGGGGAGGAAAGTTAAAACAAACATATATATATAAAATAGCTGCAAGGTAGTGCAGCTATAGTTAGGTTACTGACCACTTCTATGTTAAACCCATTTTGCACTTCAATAGCCTTGGCACTGTATGACAGATTTGCCTGAAATGTTGCATGCATGGTGGGGCACCACAGACCTCTGGATCTGGCAAGTTGCACTATAGTAGGATGAGCTGTTGTGGAGCTGCAAAGCACCACAATATGCATAAGCAGGGGAGGGGTTGCGTTTCTTTGCTTGTGGCCACAGCCCACATGATTTGTCTGTGTTTGTCTGATATCTTCAGGAAAGAAGCAGTCTGGGTCACTGATGTGTCTTTTGATGGTTTGGTGAAAAATATTAATACATTAAAAGTTATTCAAAAACAAGTTTCCTATTATAGTCAATGGGAAAAAATATAAGTGCCTCATGAAGCTGTCACCACTGCATTTCATTGTCGCAAATGGCCCTTTCACTGTTGTGCAGCAGCTATCTTGTTTTCAGTTAGTGAGAGAGAAAATGCCTGCCATTTAAATTTGGGACCTCTTAGGTAAACACTAATAGTTGTGTTTACCTAGTCAGGCCCTGAGGATCGGAGCACTATCATTTTTGGGGAGAACCCAGAAATGTCATTTCGACAATTGGACCCCTCCATAGTGTCACAAACTGTAACAGTACAGATGTGACACTTTCACAAATCATGAAAGTGTCATGTCCATTCTGTCACAAATTTTGCGAAACTGTCACAATTTGCAACACAACAGCACCCAAAACCAGCAATGTTTGAGATGCCACTGCATCAAAAAGTTGGGGCTTTTGAGTTGACATTTGCAGGGTAACAAGCCCTGAGTCCACCGATGTGCTTTTAGTGGTCTGGCCCCAAAGTATTCAACAATCCCATAGTTACAGTGCTCCAAAGTTGAGAAATTTCACATAGGCTAACAGTGCGGTGCCTGCAGCAACTTTCAATGCCTGTATCTCGGAAATGATTTGAGATACGGATTTTTCATTCTCCACAGCTTAGTCCATCTTTAGGTAGCTTGCATGGAAGTTTCAAAGTCATGATTACAACTGCAGTGGAATTTTTTTCATAGTTGCTACGGTTACTGAGATATCACCAAATTACTGTTCCAAGGGTTCATTTTCATTACTATAGGGCTGCTGTATGGCTCTGTACTTATATGTAAGTGGAGCGCAGGCCATGGGCCCTGCACTCCCACATACACATACCATTACACAAAAACTGGGCATCATGAGGGAGCGCAGGGCCCCTGAGGCCAGCAGCTCCCACAACCACATACCAGTTACCAGTTACATGACACTTTCTCAAAAAGGAAATTCATATCAAAACTTTGTTAATGCACCAGTTAGAGGTTGCTAGCACAGTGAAGAAAGAATGGAAATGTGATATTAGGAGTTACCCCCAACACCATCACCCCACCCCACCCACCTCCACACACACCAACAGATGTCTGGGAGTGCCATGGGGTTATCAAAGCTTAACTCTTACCCCATTCTCTTATACTGCAGCATGTAGCCTGTTTACACATAGAATGGGGTAAGAGTTGGGCCTGAAGACCCCATGGCACACCCTGACATCTGTTGGTGTGTGGAGGTGTGGGGGTAGGGTGATGGTGGTGAGGGTAACCTAACATCACATTTCCATACTTTTGTCACTGTGCTATCAACCCTAACTGATGCATTAATGACATTTTTGCAATACATATATATATATATATATATTTATATATATATATATATATATATATATATATATAATACACAACGCAGTAGTGTCAGTATAGTTAGAGTTGCACGCCCACTTCTATGCTAAACCCCAAATTTTGCACTTTTTAATTAAAAAGCTTTATTGATTTTCCTACAGAAAACTGTATCAGGTAGACCAGAATACAGAAAATCTGGACAACATAAACCCTTACTCCTTCCCCCAGTCCCCCAACATTATCCACTCTAGGTGAGGCACAGGAACTAGCAAAGAAAAGGAAAATATATATCTAGGTGTAGGGCTAAAATGGAGTATAGATGTTAAACATTAGTGAGTTACAGAGGAGCTCGCTGTGGTCACAGGAGAAGATCAAGCCAAATATAAAGAAAAAGTTTCCCATTTCTTGTTAAAAGATGGAATATGATGTCTAACACTAGCAATTAGTTGCTCAGCTCTAAACAAAAATATATTTCATGTAACCATTCTGAGTATGTAATGACTCCTGGTCCAGCCAATGACAAAGAACCAGTTTCTTGACTGCCAGAGAGATGAGATCCATAAGATATCATCTCTCTCTAACTTGAATTGTGAAAATCACCAACAATACAAATAGCTGGAGAACCGTACCAATAGTGGGTTGAGCTGATGTTCAATTTGCACCCACAAGGGAGATACCTTCTCACATGTCCAAAATATGTGTAAAAGGGCCCTCTTCTGCCATACCTGGAACAGGAGGATGAGGGAAGGCAACCCATTTTAACTAATTTAGCCAGAGTGTAGTACAAGTTATTTAGGATCCAATATTGGATCAATCTAAACCTGTCCTGTGATATATAAGTGTATAGATCTTTCCAGAGTCAAGGACAGTTAAGTTCTATAACGAGTAGTAGTGTGTCCCATATCTTGGAGCCCACTGGGGGTTGAGGTTAACAAGCAGAGCTTATATATGGTAGATATGCTATGGGGCTGACAAACAGGGCCAATAATCTGATGTAAAGGTCACCAAACCCAGAAGACTGTGGCACACACCAAACAATTTTATTTGCAAGTGTCTAAGCTGACATACCTTGAAAGACTAAACCAACGGTAGGCCAAAGTTAGACAGTATCTCTTGTGAAGTTAAGATAGCAGTACTTGAGCAAAAGTCTGAGATTGTGGGGTCTTGAGGGATTCATAACCAGGCTTTTGGGATAGAGTGCCCCAATTGTGATATTTGGGTTGGAGAAAAAGGTTGGAGAGATCTTTAGCAGGAGAGAGCTTGATGTATCCCCGAGCTGGGATATAACTCTGAGGGAAGTGTCAATCAGGGAAGAGTGAAGAACTTCTAGAAGGGCTTTCCCTGGAGAGTAGAAGATCCCAGTAGAATTTAAGTTTATGAGTGGAGAATAGATCAGCCTCAATTTGTAACCAGATGGGGACGTAACTCGTTGCTGTTGAATCTGGGGTATAGATAACCATTTCCCACATTTATAAAGATGGCTCGCTCAGTAGTATAGTAGGAAGTTAAGGGCGCTACCTCCACATTCCTTGGGAAGCTTAGATTATGATATGACCTCCTGGGGTTTTATCAAGCCATATAAAGGACACAATATCAGCATGTATATGCTTAAAAAGGACAGGGGCAGCCAAATTTTGAGCATATCGATAGGGTAGAATAACCTAGGGAGAACATTCATTTAATAACATTAAATCCTACCCACAATGAGAGTGGAGTGTCTTCCAATGTGAAAGGTCTTGCTGGATGGTATTCCAAAGATCCAAGAGGTTAAGTTTACATTAGAGAGGGGTCTAAGATACGGTAAATGCCCAGGTATTTAATCCACCAGAGGGGACCATTTCATACCAAACTGAGCAAAGGATTGACTATGCATGAAGTGATTAAGGGGATAAATTTCTGTCTTGGTCAAATTCAACTTGTAATTCAAGTATTTGCCAAAAGTATTGATTACCTTTAAAGCTTCCATTAACATTGTGGTGGGACTTTGACAAATGTAATATATATCGTCGGCATATATCAACAACTGTGGAGCATGGTTCCCAATGAGGATTCCAGTAATAAAAGAGGAGGATTTTAGCAACATAATTAAGGGTTCTAGATAAAGGTTGAAGAGAAAGGGAAGAGTGGACAGCCCTGTCATGTTCCAGTATGTAGAAAAAGAGGAAGAGTACACACCATTGCAATGAATTCTGGCTGATGGGAAGGTGTGTAGTGTCTGAATCCATTGAATAAACTGAAGGAAAGCCCATTTTTGTAGGGGTCACCCACAGGAAAGCCCAGTCAACCCTGTCGAAGGCTATTTCTGCATCAAGAGAAATTAATGCCATCAGAAGGTGGTGGAATCTGCTGCCTGAAAAATATGAGAGAGTTTGTGGATGTGATCTGATGAGGATCTGCCTGATACAAAACCCACTTGTTCCAGGCTCAGAAGACAAGACCAAACCTTTTCTATTCTACTAGCTAGGACCTTCGCTAAGATTTTGATGTCACAATTTAATAGGGATATAGGCTGGGTAAGAGGGGTTTATCCAGTTTAAATAAGAAAATAATAGTGGCCTCTAATAAAGACAGATCCAGGGCCTCACCAGAGAGCATACAGTGATAAAAATAGAGAAGAATTGGGGCTAGTTCCTTGGTGAGGTCTTATAAAATTCAGTGGGAGACCATCTGAACCAGGGGCTTTATCCAGAGCTAGAGTAGTTATGGCTGATTCTACTTCCCCTGGGAAACTGGCATGGATAATAGCTCCTTATATGTGATAGGTACTGAAGGTAATGCAATGGATTCAATATATCCTTCAAGATCTTCTTTAGGCAGGGGACATACACGTGGACCATATAGAGAAGAGTAGAATTGTTCAAAGACAGTGACAATTTCCCTAGGATTAGTTTTAATTGAGCCATCAGAGGCTCTGATCGCGGGTATATTTCTGGAGGCTTCTAATTTCCAAGGCGTAGGGCCAGCAAGTGACCTGCCTTTTCTCCCTGATCTATATACTTCATCTGAGTTCTTAAAATAGCAAATTCTGCCTTATCCTGCAGAAGGGAAGAATATTTATTTCATAAGCATAACAGAGCCTGTGTTGATGAAGACGGGAAGCAGTAGAAAGAGATTGTTCCAGCATGTGAATTTGGGCTAACAGAGAGAGAGCTTCTGCATCCCTCCACGCATATGAGTAGATGCCAGTCTGATAAACTCCCCTAAGAAAGCACTTTAGGAGCACCATATATGGTCCATCCTCTGGATGGAATTGTGATTATCTAGAACAAAATTTTGTATGAGGTGGAAATTCTAGAGATGCCATGACCCTCTTTAAGTAACTGAGTATTCAATCTCCACGATGAATCTCTTTGGTAATTGGGATCTAATATCAGAGATATCCATGCCACTGCATGGTCTGACAAGACAATAGATTCTATCTCTGCATTGTAAAGACCATGAAGAAGTGAGTAACTGATTTCTATATAATCTAGGCATGGAAAATAATTATGAACCATAGAATGAAAGGAGAAAGCACAAGATTGTGGATTGAGTATCCTCCAAGGATCACATAAACCCAGAAAATCCAGAAATTTGCACAATGCTCTTTCAGCTACTGATAATGGTTTTGGGGAGTAGTTAGACCGATCTAGATCCTGAATAGGGGAGGTTCCAATCCCTCCTAAAATCATCAGTAATGATAAAAAGGAGACAGTTTGTCCTTAAGACCTGTGAGGAATTAAGGGTCCCTCCCACAGGGCTGTATATGCTTCCTAATATTAACTCAGTGAACCCAATGTTCCTTTCACCAAAACATATCCCCCTGTGGATCCCTTATGGTATGTTCTGCTTGAAAAGTATTGAGCGACTGATCAATATAGCAACCCCTCTACTGGCAGTCGAGACTCCTGAAGCAAAGACCCTGGCGATATTTTGCCTGCAGAGAGTGGTAGCCTCAGTTGGGAGCAAGTGTGCCTTTTGGATAAAGGAGATGTTAGACTGTAACAATGAAATATGTTTAAAGATTTGTCATCTCTTGGAACACTCCGAGCACCTCTTACATTCCATGTCATAAACTTGGTTATAGTGTTAACCATAGCCACCATACATAATATTAGTGACCAGTAAACTAGTAACCTAGTAAGTGTCTTGCCTTCCTCCCCAACCCCCAATGAAAGTATTCCATAGGTTTCCTGTCACTGATACATACAGGGATAACATTGTAACCAGGTACTTGATGATTGGAAAGAAAATAATAACCAAACAAGTCGAAGGAAATAGAAAACATAGTGCAGTGTTCAAATCCATGATAAGGATTTAGAAATCCCTCCCACCCTCCCCAATAGAACCTCTCAACAACTGCCTTACCCCCGTAACCAATCCTACTTCCCACCAGAATAACCTGTAACCATGTACAAGGGTCAACCCAATAATCCAAATCAACAGATTGGAAGGAACTGATACAAGAATGGGAGACCAACCCTTCAACCCCTAAAACACTCTCCCTGGTCAAGGGGTACAAAGTGTATGTGATAAGTTAAATCTGACCCAAAATAGTAACTGTAGTTGCCCTCATCTCTAGAAACCAAAAGAAAGTAGAGTGCTAGAAGGCTGAACTCCCCATAGCTTGGTATACTATGCAGCTTAGCCTTGAGCCTGCATGGCCCAAAGTATCCTGCTTCCTCCCCCACCACCACCCTTGAGGAATAATATGTCCCCTATCTTGAACCCACAAGATCCAGATAAATGCCAAGAGAGAATGGATTGAAACATTCTCTCCCAAGATATATTCCCACAAAACAAATTCACTGTCTCTCTCGCCCACATGTGCTGTTAAAGCACATCCCAGAAAAGTAAGCCCTCTGACTCAAAGAAGGGAAAAAAGGAAAGTCTCGGGGCAAATAGCATCAAGCTGCTAAAAATGAAACAAACAGCAACATTTTGTAAAGTAAAGAGTACTTGCCCTCCAAAGCTGTCCAGGAGACTGATTAGGGAAATGGCCAGGGAAGAATATGGCAACAGGACCAAAGCTCTCCCACTGCATGTCTGTCCTCCAGAGGACAGAACCAAAAAAAAAAAAAGGGTTCCGCCTGAGGTCATGGACACATAATATGCAGTGCTGCCTCAAAGCCAGTGGCAGGAAATGGTCAAACAAGATGCCCCCACCACCTGATCATCCCCAAACCCTGGTATGTCATTATACTAGTATGTGGAAATATCACAAAATTGAGAACTAAATGTCAACAGAAGAATAAGTCCCCTAAAAGACAAACAGGCAGTGAAGTTCAGGAAGAATTAATCAGCCTGGTTTAAACAGTTCTGGCAGTTTGCTTGTTAGATCAGTCAGAGTTTGTTGTGGTGATTCATGAGAAACCCAGGTGCCTGAAATAGAGATCTGCAGCCTAGCTGGGTATGGCATCTTAAACAGAATACTAGCAGCCACCAACTTGGTTACTGTGGGATGGAACATGGCCCTTTTTGCCAAACTTCATAGGGTAAGTCTTGAGAGATCCATAATTTTACTCCTTCCCACATGATGATCTTTAGCTCCTGAACCTTTGAAAGGACATGCTACTTTTCAATGTAACTTAAGCACTGCAAGATGACGGTTGAGGAGGCTCTCCTGGTGGAGGTCTAGGTCATAGGGAGCTATGGGCATGCTCAATCTGGTAACAGGTGGGTGGTGAAGGGCCTACTACCCTCTCTAAAACCTTCTACGTAAACAGAATGGTGTTGGGACCCTCTTCCTTCTCTGGAAGGCCCATGATTAAGATATTGTTCTCCTACTCCTCCCTCGAGATCCTCTGTTTCCATTTGTAGCTTCTGAATCTACTGGCATAGTGAAATAATTTTGGGATCCAGCCTGTCTCTCCAGGTCTCCACCGATTTGATCTGGTCCTCCACATCACCTCGCACCAATTAAGATCGGTTATGTCACCCTCAGAGATTTCAGTTTGGAGAGATATACTGTAATGTTGCTTTAAAGGGCTCTAGTTCTTTTAGAAACCTCTCTTCTGTGAGCAGGGCTGATTGAGTCAGTAGACTCAGGTCTTACCACCTTGAGCTTTAGATTTTTGGGTAGTTTTTCAGGTGGCGATGCCTCAAGTGGGCCTGTTTCACGTCCAACATCCATCACGGGCTGACATTACAATAGCGATGCCAATTAGGTCACCAAATCAGTGTTGAAAGCAGGAGTCTTGATAGCAGATAAGTATTTCTTCAGATCTGTAGTTGCAAATAAGATATAAAGGCAGTGGTAAGCGAGGAGAAGCGGGAGCCCTGAGCCTGTGCTGCTTCTAGGTCGCCTGCATCACGTGACTCACAAATTTTGCACTTTATTAACTTTGCCACCGTACGACAAATTTGCCTGAAATGTTGCATGTATGGTCTGGTACCATAGATCTCTGGATCTGGTAAGTTGCATTACGGTTACATAAGCGGTTGCAGAACTGCAGAGTGTCAGAAAACACAAACAAATGATCTTTAGTGTGTTTCTTTGCTTGTAGCTACAGCACACACAATTTGTCCATTTGGTCTGAAATCTTCAGGAAAGATGCAGTCTAGGTCACTGATGTGCTTTTGAAGATTTGGTGAAAAATATTTAACCGTTCAAAAATTATAATATAGTCAATGGAAAAAAATATATGTGTCTTTGAAAGCTGCTGCCAGCTTTCACAAATGCCCTATTTGCAAAACAACAGCCACCATCTTGTTTCAGTTAGTGGCAGCTAAAAACAGCTGCCATTTAAAAATAATAGCTCTGGGTAAACAGATTGTTGTGTTTAGCTAATCGGGGCCGAGGAACACACTAAGGGCATCAGATTTTTAATCTGAGTCCCCAAAATGTTTTTCAGAATTGCCCACCCACTGTCACAATTTTCAAAAGAAACAGATGCAGCACTTTCATATTTGCGAAAGTGTCAAGCTGCCAGCAGTATTCTACCCTGTAAAAAAATGAAATCTTTTTGTGGCCTCTTTTGGGCCAAAGTAATGGTCCCACTGTGTTCCTATTTCACCATTAGGTAAACATAAGTGTTTACCTAACAAAAGGAGGAATACTATCCAGGGACCCAATGTCTTTCATATTCAATGTAGAATCCTGCAACAAAATTTTCAATGCAGGATCCTGCATCAAATTCCTGGTCTGTGCACAGTACACTAACTGCTTTGACATTGGGGGCCACTCCCCATGTCGGAATAATGTCTCCCCTCACCCCCAAAACTCATGGCACACTGGGCCCCCAGTTTGCCCAAAATATTTTTTAAACACTTGCTGATGGGTGTGCCCAGTCCCCTGTCAGCAGCATGTCCCCAAACTCATGTGGCACCCTGGGAGCCCACCCCAGTGTGCCAAAGGTGATAGCTTTCTTTCAGAGTTGCCAACAGAGTGCCCAATCCCCTGTTGGCAGCATGTCCCCATCATGTGGCATACTGGGAGCCCACCCCAGTGTGCCAGTTATTTTATGAAACATGGAAATGGGGTGCCCAATCCCCTGTCAAAGCATGTCTCCCCCAAACAAAATCATGTGGCAAACTGGGAGCACACCCAGTGTGCCCAAAACCTTTTTCTGTACCTGTAACATAAGAAAACCATCCATCGCCATCTTTTTCCCTATAAAAAGAAAACAGCCCATCGCCTTCTCTTCAGACTCCTCCCATTGAACACCCATCTCTCCGCACCCCTCTCACTCATATTTACCATCTGAAGGTCAGGAACAATGATCTTCTCTGGACCAGAGACATGTCTACACTCTGCAAAGCTGAACCACAAAATGAAGAATCAAAGGTAAGCCATATAATAGGAGTCAATGGGGAGAGGGTTTCAACTTCGGTTGATATCTCAGCCATTTTGAATTTTTGTCCCAAAT
This sequence comes from Neoceratodus forsteri, assembly GCA_016271365.2. NCBI lineage: Eukaryota > Metazoa > Chordata > Ceratodontiformes > Ceratodontidae > Neoceratodus > Neoceratodus forsteri. The sequence goes on along the minus strand of CM057458.1, from coordinate 1,104,066,752 downwards.
TTTCAACATGGGGTTCTTGGACCTACCTCATGAACACTGGCACTGTCATTGCGTTTCTCGGTCCTGGAAGAAGATTTCACTGTCACTGCATGGAATTACCTTTTGAGGCTGATTCACAAAATGACAGTGCCACTGATTCATGAGGTGGGGTACAAAAAGCTCATGTTGCAAATTTGTGAAAAACTAAAAAATGACTGTTATGAGCCGTGTTTTATGCAGTAGTTTCTACATGGTTATAACTATGCCATTTTTTTATATTTTCACTTCACATTTTCAACAATGTCATTTTTCATAACTCCTAATGAACAGTACAACTTTCATTTTACACATCCTGCCTGGAATGTGTTTCACACCTGTGGTGCAAAATGTAATGGTCACTGTGCAAAATCAACTTTCAGGATGGATTAACAAAATCACAGTGCCAGTGTTCATGAGGGGAGGTCCCAAATAAACCATGTTGAAAATTTTGTAAAAATCCAAAACATTACCATGTTACAAGAGTGCATTGTGCAGTTTCAATGCACACTCATAAATTAGCAAATTTTAAATATTTTCACTCCAGATTTTCAACATTGACATTTTGTCACACCTCCTCATTAATAGTACAGCTGTCATTTTGCACATCCTGCCCAGAACAAGTTTTCACACCTGTGGCACAGAATGTTATGGTCACTGTGCGAAATCAACTTTGGATGGATTAACAAAATCACAGTGCCAGTGCTCATGAGGGAGGTCCCAAAAAAAACTTGGTTTAAATTTTAGAAAAAATCCAAGAAATGAGCACGTTATGAGAGTACATTATGTAGTGTCAATGCACGCTCATAAATTAGCAAATTTGTAGTATTTTCACTCTAGATTTTCAGCATCGACATTTTGTCACACCTCCTCATAAACAGTATAGCTGTCATTTTTACAGTGTGCCTGAATTTCAAAGTTATGAGAGTACAGGGCCACAATGACATACCACTTACTATTTACATTAAACTCTCTCAAACAAAGGGAAAATCATAGCAAAAACTCCATTAATGCATCAGTTAGGGTTGATTGTACACCAACGAAAGATTGGAAAGTTGGTGTTATGGTTTTCTACGCCCCTACTGCCACCCCACCCTCCACACACCAACAGGAGTCAACATGTGCATTGGGGTCATCAGGCCTAACTTTCACCACATTCTCCCATACTCGCCACCTCAGCTTGTTTACAAATGGAATGGGGTGAGGGTTAGTGTACGACTTAATGCACACGCTGACGCCTGTTGGTGTGTGAGAGTGTGGGGGGTGGGCAGTGGGGACTGGCAACCCTTAATACAGAATTTCCAAACATTTGTCGGTAAGCATTCAACCCTAACTGATGCATTAATGGAGTTTTGCAATGAAAAGATATCTAAATAAATAAATAAATATATATATATATATATATATATATATATATATACATTATAGGGCACAGTCACGCCCCTATAGTTAGAGTTGAGTAGGCACTTTAATGTTAAACCCCAGGTTTTGGATGTTAATAACTTTGCAACCCCTTCTACAGATTTGCACACAATTGCGCATGCACTGTCTAATATGATAGGTCTCTTGATATACCAAGTTGTATTTTGGATGGACTTATGGGTTTGTGCACAGTGAAGCACTGAAAAGCTAGTTTTCACCACTTTTGACATGTTTTTGCCCATCGCATTGTGATGACACCATGTGGTCTTTTGGTCTGAACTTTGCAAGCTAGAAAGAGTTTGGGCAAAGAATAATCCAGTATTGGTTTGCATAAAAAATATTAATCCCTTCCAAAGTTATTTAATTTTTAGTTTTTGGGTTCTGAGCATGCTCAGTTCACTCCAAGATTTATATATCGTTTTGCAAAAGAGGATTGGGCTCACGGTCAAGGATTTTGTCAGCTCGTAAATGAGGATTTAAAAATCCTTGTCCATCAGCAAAATTCTTCGTCTGCAAGCCGCCATCTTGTTTTTTTTTTCCCCAAACAAAATATCGTAGCTTCCTCCACAAGTGATTTCCTGCCCAAAAAGGTCAAATCAAAATACCAAATGGTGTCACTACAGCGATGGCAAAATCAACAAAAACTGAAAAAAAAAGAAAAAATTTGTTTTTGGCACTTCACTGCACAGAAACCACATATCTGATCACAATGCAACTTAGTAGATCAAGAGATATGCCATACTAGACCATACATTCCAAATTTTGTGCAAATCTGTTGAACAGTGGTAAAGTTATTAAGGTGCAAAATTCGGGTTTAACATTAAACTGACTACTCAACCTTAACTATACTGGCGCAACTGCACAATAATATATATATATATATATATATATATATATATATATATATATATATATATATATATATACACACACATATATACACATTCACTGCAAAAATTATGCTGTTTAGGTGTGAGCTGTCAAATTCCCTTTCGTTAGCTAATCCCTTTCATGAGCTGGCAAAATCCTTGATGGCCAAAACCTGACAATCAAGGATTTCTCATGAATGGTGATTTTGACAGCTCTGAACAGGGATTGACCTCGCAAATGGGGATTTTGCCACCTCACAAACTAGGAATCTAAAACTTTGCCAATGCACTGTAAGTAAATGCTTTGGTCTTTGGCTTGAAATTTGTTGGGTATAAAGAGGTTGTCTGAGAGATGTGATGCTGTTTAGGTGTGAAAAAGGTAATTGGTTCCATAGACATGCCATCATGAAGTTGAGATTTTCCCATAGGATAACACCTTGGTGCTCACAGTGACTTTCAGTGCCCATATCTTGGAAATGATACGAGATAAGGATTTTTCACTATCCGCAGCTTAGTCCACCTGGACTCAGCATGCACAGAGGTTTCAAAGTCATGATTACAACTGCAGTGGAATTTTTTCATAGCTTGCAGTTACTGAGATATTGGTAAATCAGTGTTACAAGGGTTCCTTTTCAGCCCTATAAGGCTTTTGTATTGCTCTGTTGTTATATGTGGTAGGAGCACAGGTCCCAGAGGGCCCGCTACTCCCACCAACATATACCACTTACCAGTTACATTACACTATCTCAAAAGTAAGGAAATTCATTGCAAAAATTTTGTTAATGCATCAGTTAGGGTTGAGTGACAAAGCAGGGAAATGAGATGTTAGGGTTGAGCCCCTAAACTACCACCCTACCACCCCACCCCTATTCTCCACACACTAACAGGTATCAGGGTGTGCCACGGGAGTGTTAGGTCCAACTTTCACCCCATTCTTCTATGCTGGACCATGTCAGCCTCTTTATGCATGGAATGGAGTGAGAATTGTACCTAACATCCCATGGCACACCCCAATGCCTGTTGGTGTGTGGAAGATGAGGGTGGTAGGGTAGGGGGTTAGGGATCAACTCTAACATCTCATTTCCTTTATTTATCACTTCAGCTGTAGCTGATGCATTAACAATGATTTTTAAATATATATATATATATATATATATATATATATATATATATATATATATATATATATGTGTGTGTGTGTATATATATATATATCGTGTCTCTACAACAGATTGTGCACTAAAAGAGTGATGCTTTAATGAACAAACAAAAGTCTAATTACCTTATATGTTCAGAGCACTCACAACCCCTATAAGGGACTCTGAAACAAAAATTTCCCACAGAACATTTATTAGATGCAGATGCAGGCACATGTCTCTACCTGACATATTTCAAACTTCCTGGTTCTTTTTCAAAGGCATAAAAGACCCTGAACCACTCACCACTATATATCCTAAAACCATGATCCATCAATTATGACTTCAGCAAAATGGTGTGGTCCCATTGGTTAAACCACATATTTGATTAACATCATTAAAAGCACCTCTTAAGTATAATATTGAATAGATTAAAACAAAACAAAAGATGTTAGACTTACATAAACTTCATTAAAAACATTGTTATAGCTGCAAATATTAATGGACAGTTAAAAAACATGAATCCAATGCAAAAAAACCTATAAAACACAAAGGAGTAAACAATAGGGAGTAGCCAAGAGGAAAAAAAATAGGAGGGAAGGTAATGGATAACATAAAGCAATATGGGGAATTACTAGGGATGGGGGACTTTTGCAGATCTCTGACAAAATTTGCACCACATATGTGAGATTATAATATATACAAAATAATAATACAACTCTTATGCAATACAATATATTTTATCTTATAAAACAGTTTGAAATCCAGAACTCTGAAAGGACTACATCTTATCAATACCTCAAATATTTATTTATTTATCCTGCTTTATCCCTTTGATACCAATTCAAAACTAAAACTGGAGGATTATAAGAAAAACACAGTAACTTGCATATTGAAAACTGAAAATCACTGGACGGCATGGGGTCCACTTGGGGATGGGGAAATCATTAAAATACTATTAAGAACATATATTAATAGCAGATAATAAAAACTTAAATTGCCAACTCTAATTACTTTCTTTGTTTGAGATAAGGCTTAATATCCAAATGTGTATTGAGACCTGGTTTTGATTTGCTCTCAATGTAAAAATCCAGAAATGTTTTCAAATGAGCACAAGGTTATCAAAATCACTGCCCTCTGGTTTCTGCTTACTTTATCAATCACCAGGAACTTAAACACATGTGTACCCACCCCATCTGACGTTTTATATGTACAGCAGTGGCATGCATCTCATCATGTTTTTCAGTTGCCCTGATATGTTCTCCTCCCACACGCACTTTAAATTGGCGAGTGGTCGTCACAATCATAGAATGCAGAACAGTCACAAGTTGCTAGGTAACTAAGCCCTGTTATGCTACATGTAATGCATTGTCTGATCTGAAAATTTCAATCAATGTTTCAGCTACCAAATTCTTTCACTGGTGCTATGTGTTCACAGTGTACACATTTAAGGCATTTAAAGCAACCCTGTGGTGCCTTAAACCAAAAAGATAGTTGGGTATCTTTATAATGGCTATGTACCACTAAATCTTTAATTGCTGGGGCCTCTTGTAACACATTCTAGGAGGAGTGTCACTAGATTCTTTTAGCCCAGGATCTGTTGCCAGAATATGCCAATGTTTATGTAAAATAGACTCTAAAGAGCCTGCTTGTGCTGAGAATTCAGTAACATAATTGGATCTGTTCCCGTTGTGTCTATCTGAATTTTTCTGCTAACAGCTTTCCTGGGTACATCTCCAGCTTCATTGTGTGTATATATATATATATATATATATATATATATATATATATATGTGTGTGTGTGTGTGTGTGTGGGTGGTAGGGGTTGGTAACCCCAACACCGAATTTCCAAACTTTTGTCGGTGTACTATCAACCCTAACTGATGCATTAATGTAGCTTTTGATATGAATTTCCTTTCTTTTTGAGAAAGTGTAATGTAACTAGTAACTGGTATGTGGTTGTGGGAGCACAGGCCCTTCAGGCTCTGAGCTCAGCATCACACTGCCATTTTGATGTAATGGCTTGTGTATGTGGGAGCACGCCCCTACTTATAGATATACAGAGTCATATAGCAGCCCCATAGTACTCAAAAGGAACTCTTGTAACACGTGATTTGGCAATATCTCAGTAACCGTAGCAACTGTGAAAAATTCCACTGCAGTGGTATCCATGGCTCTGAAACCTCCAAGATGCTTAGTCCACCCAAAGGTGGAATTCTTTTCATAGTTTGTATGGTTACTGAGATATAGGGAAATTAGTGATACTAGGGTTCCTTTTCAGCCTTATGGGGCTTTTGTATGGCTCCATTGTTATGTTTAAGTGGAGATTGTACAGTTACTGAGATATTTGCAAATTAGTGGACTAAGCTGTGGAAAACAAAAATCTGTATCTTGCACCATTTCCAAGATACTGGAGTCAAAGATTGCCATGGGTGCCTCAATGTTAGCCTATTGAAATTTCTCAAATTCAGAGTGCTGTAACTATGGATCTGTTGAATGTTTTGGGTCCAAACTACAAAAGACACATCTGTGGGACCAGGGCTTGCCACCCTGCAAATTTCAGCCCAAAAGCTTTAAATGTTGTGTGCCATGGGGTGGCAAACAATTGTTGTTTTCGGAGATGTTTCTGTCGCTAATTGCAACACTTTCACAAAATGGAAATGATACTTTCATGATTTGTGAAAGTGTCATATCCATTCTGTCACAAATTTGTGACACTACGGGGGGTCCAATCACCAAAAGGCATTTCGGGGTCCTGCAAAAAGATAGTTTTGTGATCCTCAGGGCCCGACTAGGTAAACACAACAGTTAGTCCCTTAACCCTGTTTTCCCAAATCTCAACCTTAGCACTCAACCTCTTTCACAGTAACTTAGCACTCTTTCCTCCTACCCCTCCCCAGCATCCTTCCTCTCCCATTGACCTACCTCTTCTCATGTCCTCCACTCCCACCCCTCTTTTCTCTTCCCAGCCCACCCTCCCACATCTCTTCCTACACCCTGTGCCCTGTTTGTCTTGACAAGGCCTGCTGGCCGATATCAATGTATTGTATGCATTTTCCTGTGCCTGAAACTGATTACCATAATGTGTCTCTGTTGTTTTATGTTGACTGTCCATTATAAGTGTATAAGTGTATGTATGTGTTTATGTTTAATTTATGTGAAACTTTGCACTTTATGGACCTGAAGTTCATTGAAAATGAGCTTTGCTCAGTGGAATGTCTCCAGTATTCTCTGACTAAAAATAATTTACTACTTTACTTACATTATGATTTTGGGTCCATTATGAGTTTTGTACCTACTATTTACACTTTATTGTATCGTACTTTACTGTCCTGTTTAATCTGTTGTCCTTTCTACTGACATGGAACCTTTGTAAAGAGAGCTTCCAAGGTATATGTAATCCAAGACTTAAATAAATAAATAAATAAATAGGGGTCCCAAATTTAAACACCAAGCATTTTTCTCTCCACTAACTGAAAACATGATGGCCACTTCACAACAGTAAAAGGGCCATATGTGCCTTCCTGTGGGGTAGATCTCTTTGATCTGGCAAGTTTCGTTGTGGTCAGCAATGTGATCTCCGAGTTACGGAGAGGTGAAAAATATTTTTTACCCATTAACTGGGATTCTTCTTTGATCTGGTTACAGCCCAGAGGGTTTGGTTGTTTGACATGGAATTTGCAGGGTGAAAGTGACTAACCCACAGATGTTCCTTTTGCTAGTCTGGTGTAAAAGAATAAGTAGTTTTTAAGTTATTACTATTTAATAATGTGAAAAATCTTTTCTGAGCATGTTCAGTAGGCACTTCAATATAGCTTATGAAATGAAGTAGGAACCCTACTCCATACTTCATGTGGCCACCATCTTGTTTTCAGTTTTGCACAAAAGAAATGTTTTAAACCTCCCAAAATGATATTCTTGGGAGGAACCAACACATGTAACTTGCTTATTGGGATCCCCTTTAGTGCATTCTGTACTTTATGGGATGAAATATGCCTGTAAAATGTGTTTATTTAATCATTCAAATCCTACTTAGTATCCACGTATACGACCTAGGATCCTAGTTCATACGCATGAGATAAGCCTTAGGATCCTAGGTCATGAGCCAAAAATAGGAAAAAATTATTAAAAACAGTTTTACTGACATGGGGTGCCCAATCACCATATCAGCAGTAGAGACCCCCAAACCAGTATGGGACACTGGAAGCCCACACCCAGTGTCCCCTAACAGAAACAACCACAGCCGACAATGGGACGCACAAACCCCACATCAAGCAGTAGTCCCAATAAAAGATAAAGCATGTCAGACAATGGGGTGCCCAATCCCCATGTCAGCAGTAGCACCTACAAAACTGAAAACATGTCCAACATTGGGGTACCCAATCCCCATGTCAGCATGTATGTACCCCACAAACACTATATATGGTACACTGGGAGCCCACCCCAGTGTGCCCAAATGTGTATTATTTAAAAAAATACTTGTAAATAAAGAAAACCAATCCCGATATCTTTAGTTTTTTTTAAACCTGCAAAAAGTAAACGGTCCCTCATCTTCTCCCCAGTCACCCCTCCCCATCCCCACCTTCCTACTGAGCACCAACCTCTCTGCACCCCTTACCCATACTTACTTCCAGAGGTCAGGAGCAGTGATCTTCTCTGGATCAGGCCATGTCTGCACTATTCAAAGCCGAACTGCAAGCTGAAGAATCAAAGGTAAGCCATATAATGCCAGTCAATGCGGGAGGGTTCAATTTATGTTGATATCTCAGCCATTTATTGAGATTTTAGCACCAAATTTTCCACATGGGGTTTTGGGACCCTATATCATGAAATATGTCACTGTCATTTTGTTATTCAGTCCCAAAAGGTGATTTCATTGGTCACTGTCCGAATCACCTTGGGACCAAGTAACAAAATGACAGTCCCAGTGTTCATGAGGGAGGTCCCAAAAGGCCCATGTTGAAAATTTGGGCAACAATAAAATGGCCATGTTACAAGCCTGCATTGCACAGTTTCTACGCATGCTCATAACATCGCCAATTTCTATATTTTCACTCCAGATTTTCAACATTGCCATTTTTTTCACACCTCCTCATGAACAGTACAGCAGTCATTTCTCACATCCTGCCCAAACTGTATTTTTGCACCTGTGGTGCAGAATGGCATGGTCACTGTGTGAAATCAACTTTCAGGGAGGATTAACAAAATCACAGTGCCAGTGTTCATGAGGGGATTTCCCAAAAGCCCATGTTGAAAATTTGGTTAAATAATTCTCAAAAATGGCCACATTATAAGTGTGCCTTGTGCAGTTTCTATGTGCACTGTAACTTCACCAATTTTTCATATTTTCACTCCTGATTTTAAAATTGCCCTTTTCCACACCTCCTCATGAACAGTATACAGCTGACATTTTCACATCCTGCCCAAAATATGATTTCACACCTGTGGCGCAGAATGGTGCATTTGCTGTGCAAACTCAACTTTCAGGACAGATTAACAAAATGACAGTGACACTGTTCATGAAGTGAAGTCCCAAAATGCCATGTTGAAAATTGGGTAAAATAAATCTTGAAAATGCCTGAGTTATGTGCATCCATTGAATCGTGGTGCCCATATCTCAAAAATGATATAAGATACCGATTTTTTGCTCTCCACATCAAGCACCCATGGAGGTTTCAAAGTCATGATTGCAACTGCAGTGGAATTTTTTCCATAGTTGCTGTGGTTACTGAAATATTGCCAAATTAGTGTTACAAGGGTTACTTTTCATGATTATAGGGATGTGGTATAGGGGTGTCAAAAACATTTTTGTTTTCGCAAAACAGTGCTCGAAAACATTGTTCAATTTGTTTGTTTTTTGCCACTTCATTGTGCCAAGGTGGATTGTGCTTTTGGACTTAAATTTGCAGGATGGCAAGCCCTGGTCCCATAAATGTGCCTTTTGGTGGTTTGGCCCCAAAACATTCAATGTATCCTTAGTTAAAGTGTTCCAAAGTTGAGAAATTTCCCATAGGATAACACTGTGGTCCCCACAGTGCCTTTTGCCCTTATTTCAAAAAATGATTTGAGATATGGATTTTCACTACCCACAGCTGTGGTGCACTAAGCACATTAGAGGTTTTGAAGTCATGATTACAATTGCAGTGGAATTTTTTCCATAGTTGCTATGGTTACTAAGATATTGCCAAATAAGTGTTATGGGGGTTCCTTTTCAGTACTATGGGGCTGCTGTATGGCTATGTATTTATTGTAGTAAAAGGCACAGGGACCAGAGGGCCCGTGCTCCCAGACACATATCATTATGCAAAAATGGGCAATGTGAAGGAGTGCAGGGTCCGGAGGGCACATGCTGCCACAAACACATGCCAGTTACCAGTTACATTACACTTTCTCAAAAGAAGGAAATGAATACAAAAAACTTTGTTAAAAGCATCAGTTAGGGTTGATAACACAGCTTCAAAAGTATGGAAGTGTGATATTAAGGTTACCCCTACCACCCCATCCCCACCCTCCACACACCAACTGACATCGGGGTACACCATGGGGTTGTCAGGCCAACTCTCACCCATTCATGTGTAAGCAAGATGACATGCACAGTATGGGACGTGGGGTGAGTGTTAGGTCTGATGACCCCATGGCACATCCCAGCATCAGTTGTTGTGCGGAGGGTGGTGTGGGGTAACCTAACATCACATTTCCATACTTTTGTGTCTGTGCTATCAACCCTAACTGATGCATTAATGAAGTTTTTTGCAATGTATTTATATATATATATATATATACATATATATATATACACACACACATACATATTATAGTGGATAGTGGCACGGTAGTGCCACTATAGTTAGGGTTGAATGGCCACTTTTTGTTAAACCTCAAATTTGCACTTTAATAACTTTGGAACTGTTTATCAATTTGCCTGAAATCTGGAAAGCAGAACCACCTATAATAGGTAATTGGATCTGGAAATTTTGCTCGGTCGGATATACGTGTTGTGAATCGTGGGGAGCTCAAAAAGTGAAAAATCACACTTTTGCGCATTTTGGTAAGCCATATTGGACTGAAGAATGCATTTAAGTGGCTTCAAATTTGTTTGTCTACATGTGTCTTTGGTTGAAATGCCTTTTGAAGATTTGGTGAAAAATAGTGTTCTGTTCAAAAGTTATTACATTTTTCATGTCCCATTATAGCCTGTGGAAACATCTATATGTGCATGCTGAAAACTTTCATGATCACATTTTGTTGTCGAGCTCCATGAAATTGTTTTGTTTTGCTGCCAACTTGTTTGTCAGTCAGCGACAGAGAAAAAACATTGTAACTCAAAAATAATGCCCCTTGGCAAACACAAATAGTTGTGTTTACCTAATCAAGCCCTGAAGAACAAGCCCTGGCATTAGTTTTTACTAGGTCGTCCAGAAATAATGTTTTTTAAACTTTTGGCATTTTTGATCACGGAAAATTTTTGTTGTTGCAAAAATAATCACATTCAAGGAAAAAGTAACCACTGCAACATTTTTGTGTGTGCGATAACATTCTCATTATAGAGATAGGAGTGTCGCGATAACATTAATCACAGTAACACTGCACAAACACATTTTGTTATGTGTTGTTTCTTTGTCACTTCATTGTGGCAAGGTGGAGTGTGCTAGTGGCCTGAAATGTTCAGGGTGGCAAGCCCTATTCCACAGATGTACCTTTTGGCTGTTTGGCACAAAACATTGAACAGGCTCATAATTACAGCATTCAAGTTCAGAAATGTTCCTATAGGATAACATTGCATTGCCGTGATGCCGTTCGGTGCCCGTAGCTCAAAAATGTATTGAGATACAGATTTTTCATCACAGGAGGATTAAGTAAGGAAGTAGGTTGGAAAGTCATGAATACCATGAAATTTGAATTTTGTTTCTGCCTTGTACGGTTACTGAGATATTTGGGAATTAGTATTCCAATTGCTCATTTTCATGTCTGTGGGCAACTATTATGCCCACAGAGTTAGCATTCACAGTGCTTTTCAGTGCCCATATCTCATAAATGATGTGAGATACAAATTCACTCAATATATGTCATGTGGACATCTCGCTGTAACAATTACTATAACACTTGAATTTATTTCCTACCTGCTACGGTTTCTAAGATATTGGCAAATTTGTATTACAAGGGTTCCTTGTCCAATGGGGCTGCTGTATGGCTCTGTAGCTATATGTAGGTGGGGTACAGGGCCCAGAGGGCCAGCTCCCACAGACAGATATCATTACACACAAATGGGCAGTTTGCTGAGAGCACCCAGCAACAGATGCCATTTACTATTTATATAACACTTTTTCAAAAGAAGGAAATTCTTTGCAAAAACTTTGTTAATGCATCAGTTGGGGTTGTTTACACAGTGACAAAAGTGTGGAAATTCAACATTAGTGTTACCACCCACTCCCACATCCTCGATCCTCCACGCATCAACAGACGTCAGGGTGTGCCATGGGGTTGTCAGTCTAACTCTCACACCATTCTCCTATACTGTAGCATGTCAGCTTGCTTACACATGGAATGGGGAGCTAGTGGGCTGGTGACTCCATGGCACATCCGACTGCTGGTGTGTGTGGAGGATGGGGGCATGGAGTGGGTAGTAACTCTAACATAGAATTTCCACACGTTTGTCACTGTGGAAACAACCCTAACTTTTTGCGTTCTTTGCTCATGACCATAGCCCACACAATTTGTCCATTTGGTCTGAAATCTTCAGGAAGATGCAGTCTGGTTCACTGATGTGCCTTTTGAAGTTTTGGTGAAAAACTATTAAATGGTTAAAAGTTATTCAAAAACAAATTTCCGTTATAGTCAAGAGGAAAAAAATATATGTGTCTCATGAAAGCTGTCGTCAGTACATTTTCCTTTTGCAAATGGCCCTTTTACTTTCGTGTGATGGCAATCTTGTTTTCAGTTAGAGAGAGAAAAATGCCTGGTGTTTAAATTTGGGACCCCTAGGTAAACACTGACTGTTGGTTTTACCTAGCCGGGTCCTAAGGATATAATCCCATCTTTTTGGGGAAAAACCCAGGAATGCCATTTTAAAATTGGCACCCAGTACTTTCACAAATTGAGAAAGAACGCCATGACACTTTCGCAATTGCAAAGTTTTGAGCTGTTTTTGTGAGATTTATAATTTGGCTAAAGTACTTTGCCCAAAACTACAAATCTTTGCCATCCCCTGCAACAAAATGGTTAGCTTTGGGGCTGCAATTTGCAGAATGGCAAACCCTGGTACCACAGATGTGCCTTTTGGTGGTTTGGTGCCAAACATTCAACGGCCCAAAGTTACAGTGTTCTGAATTTGAGACATTTCCCATAGGATAACATTACAGTGTCTGTGATACCTTCGCTGCCCGTGAGCTTGAAAACAAAGCAAGATACAGAGTTTTCGCTTACTCATAGCTTTGGTCACCTATAGGTGACCTAATCTGCAGAAACAAGTCTGGAAATAATAGATTACACCAGCAGTGGAATTTTTCCTACTTGCTATGGTTTCAGAGATAGCATCAAATTAGTGTCACAAGGATTCCAAGGGTGCCTTTTCAGTGCATTTCGTGCCCATATCTTGTAAACCATGCAAGATATGAATCAGGTCAATTCATTTTCCGTGGAGGTTATGCTGTCATGATTATGACAGTTGAATTTTTCATAGCTGCTACAGTTGCTGAGATATTGGCACATTAGTGTTACAAGGATTCCCTTGTCCCTATAGGGCTGTTGTATGGCTCTGTAGTTATGTGTAGAGGTGGGAGCACAGGGCCCAGGGGTCGCAGCTCACATGTACGCATACCATTACAAAAACATGGACAATGTGAAGGGGCGCAGGTCCTGGAGGCCGCGCTCCCACTAACACATACTTGTTACATTACACTTTCTCAAAAAGAAGGGAATCGTTGCAAAATCTCCATTAATGCATCAGTTAGGGTTAATAGCACAGCAACAAAAGTCACACATTGAATTTTACACAAAAGCTATACACCCAAACTGGGTGCTCTATATCTCAACAAAGGATGCATGTCCACTCCAGTCCAGAGGAAATTGTTCAAAAAATGATTCTCCAAATTCCAGACTATGGTGGCGTGGTCAATGGTGCCACACCCTCCTCCAACCTGGCCAGCCTAGACACACTTTTTACTCCTTCTGTCATTTCATCCTGGACTGCCCACCAATGACCCACCACTGTGACCTATACAGCTCCCTAGCCCTGCCCCTCACTCACGATCCACAGACTGATCCACTGCACCAGAGTCACTGCCAAATTCTGGTCCCAGACCCTTCCCCTATCTCGGTTCCTGATTATCAGCTCAGCCTTCCCCGTCTACTCACTCAAAGCATAGACTCCAGGATTCTCCAAATCCCATTCATGCATACCACCAGGTGTCATCGTGGCTCAGTTGGTAGCACATCCACCTCTGGACCAGAAGGCCATGGGTTCTCGTCCCACACCAGGATTGGACTTGCACCTAAAATCACTGGCATCTGAGTGCGGTATTGGGGTGCTGTACTGCTGGGGTGTGCCATCCTTTGGAAGAGACATTAAACCGAGATCCCTTCTGCCCATCCTGGTGTTGTCCTGGTGGGTGTCCAGGTGGAAGTAAAGAACTCAGGGCACTCTTCACAAAGAGCAGGGAACATTCCGGTGTCCTGGCCAACATTCCCCTTTCCATAAACCGGTTCATGCAATTATCCAGGCTGTGTGTGGTGATGATGTGCGATATGGCCGCCACCAAGACATTCAGTCACTTCACTACCAGTCTAGCATTGCTTGTAAAGTGCTTTGGATACTGTGTATGAAAAGCTTATATAAATGCTGATTATTCTTCTTCTTCACCAAGGGCCAATCAGCTTTTAAATATTGTATGCCCAAACTATGGAATGACTTACCTTCCAACATCAGGCGTGCCACAAACCCTAGACATCTAAACCCACTCCTCCATGCACACTTCTCCACCACTTGCTCCTGCTCCCAGCAGCCGTAAATACTATGCCCACATGTTCCTCTGTTCGTACCACCTGTCTGCCCTATTATAGTAAGCTGCTGCAATGTAGGGTCTGTAAGGTCTTCTAGTATTCTAGCCCTGATTCCCGAATGTTTACTTGTTCAATATGTAAAAGTCTAGAGTATTCAATGTTACTTATGTATTGTCTCTGGCAGTAACTCTGTACATTATGTAACTCCTGTACTGCATGAAAATCACTGTATGTATTTCCCTAGATCACATCTGGAAACGAGGGTTCCTTTCTCAGTATGCCTGCCTGGTTAAACTCTTAAATAAATAAATAAATAAATAAGATGGAGGTCAAATTCATCTGAAGTCAGAGGGGATGCCTCTGTTTATTTATGGAGGATATGTATTCTGACGAGACAAGGAGGTCCGTGGCAATGTTTATTGGACTATTATGTATATATTTATTTATTAGCTTTTGGAAACCTGGTAAGTGCATTAGGCTAAAGACCTGCCTATTTTCAAGCATGACCCGGAGAGTGCAAAAATAACAATGGAGCAGAATTTTACTGAGAACAAAATGGGTAAAGCAATACACAAATAACAGGACCCCACACAGGGAAGGTCAAAACATAGTTACAGTTGAAGTAAAACATTGACGAGGAGTGTATAATCAAAACAAGGACAGGTGATGCATTTTTATTTATTTATTTGTATATATATGTAACTGTCACTGCAAGTATCAGTTCACTCATGGTCCATTAACCCGATAATACATGATTCGGGATATGCGGTCACTCTAACTTTCAGCGGTGTGATATATTCACCAAAATTGTAGTTGCCCTGTAATTCTCATATAGACATGGAACCCCACCAGAGAAATGTTTATTTTTGAACTATACAGGGGACCGGGATGGGAGGGTTACACTGGACAGATGTTCTTGAGAGCTGGTTGATTGGGTGTGGGGATGGACCGCTACCTCTGAGATTTTTTTAACATATGGGGCATGTGACCTGGGAGGACCGCTAGCCACCAGGGAATTATTATTTTTACATTGGGCAATGACTGGTGGGGGGCACTCTAGACACCAGGGAAGTAATTTGATACTGTAGGGTGCAAAGCAAGCAGAATTTCCACGAAAGTTCGAAATGGAATTTTGAACTTTGTAGAAGTGAAAGCCTGACTTTCCCTGAAATTCCCCGGTGATATTGTTTTTTGCACACTGCTAGTACTAATCTAAAAAGCCCACAGACTGTAACAGCCTCCTTTTGGCAAGTTGCAATCACCTCCAGCACATGTTAGGAAACATTCCTTAAGGTCAACTCATCAGAACCACAAGGAACTGTAGTTCACCTTAAGATTTCACTGCCAGAGAAAAGAACAGCGTCCGGTTGCACAAAGAGTTAAGTCCATATTTACAACAGGGTTTTGGTCTTACAAAAGCAAGGCAGGCTTAAAAATTTAAGTCTGTTGTACAAAAATGTTCTTACATTCTACTGGTCTTATTTAGAGACTTTCATTTAAGCCTCCTATGTACCAGGCTTATTTCTTGAAAGTATGCTTATGTTGCTGTAGTTAATTATGGGAAAATCTACTTGTACTTTATTGTAAGAAACCATTCTATATATTGTACATTAGAAAATATATATTCTTGAAACAGAATGTCAAAATTATCTTGGTTACTTTGTAAATGTTATAATTCAATGAGTTGCTCATTAAGCTTCTTTGTAAAGATTATGGGATGGTGGAAGAAGATGCCTAGGGATCCCCCCACACACATACACACACACACACACACACACACACACACACACACGCACTTTCTGTATAGCTCTCATCTTGACTAACAGGCCAGCTGATACTGGTAGGGTTCCTGCCTAGGTTCCCTCTGTGCTTGGGAGATGCCATGCAGGTTCATCCCCCGCCACTATGGAGGTGGGAGGGGCATGCAGTCCTCCCACACCCCACTGACTCACAAGATGGAGGGTCACGGGGGAGTAGATTAGATGGGCATTTGGAATATGGCCCTGGCCACTACTTTATGATGAATCCCATTACTCCAACATGCCATCTCACCTCAGCAGCTTTACAGAGTCCCACAGGCTGGGTTATTACAGGTCCCAGCACAGTCATCCACTTGGGACCCCTCTGAATTCCCCACCTCCACCCACATAACTCCCTCCTCTCAGGTAAGGGATCATGATTTTAGATAAAGTGCAAATGGATTCTCAGGGTATGTGGGCTATGGAAGTGGTCAGTCCCTTCGATGGGAGAGTAGTGGTGGTAAATGCATATTCTCCAAATGCCGATTAAACAGACTTTTCCTTCACCCTTGTCAGGCCATAGCAGATGTCAGGGTGGACTCGTATACCCTGATTATGATCAGGTGTGATATGAGGTTCATGGTGTCCACAGACAACCACCCAAGAGACAGGGTTACATATTCATACCGGTGTTCATACTGGGTTTAGAGTGAAAGAAGGCTCTAGAGCCCATACTACCACTCCCCACATTAGTGGGTCCACTTTGTCCTATTCTTAACTAACCAACCATCTACTCTTTCTTTAAAAATGCCCATTGTTTTACTGTCCACTCTTACTAGTGAGTACAGTGTCTTCAGAAAGTGTTCACCCCATTAGATTTTGTCACATTTTGTTGTGTTACTATCAGAATTTTTAATGCATTGAAATGATTTTTCCCCTTGATTCACACAACATACTCAACAATTGAAAAGGGGAAAATATTTTTATTGTGTCACAAATTTATGAAACTTAAAAACTGAAATATCTTGTTTACTTAAGTATTCAGCCCACTGAGTCAATACTTTGTAGAAGTGCCTTTGGCAGCAATTACAGCTTTGAGTCTTCTTGGGTATGTCTCTATCAGCTTTGCACATCTGGATTTGAGAGTTACGCCCATTCTTCCTTACAGATTTGCTCAAGTTCTGTCAAGTTGGATGGGGGCGCCGGTGAACTGTAATCTTTAAGTCTTTCCACAGATTCTCAATGGGATTCAAGTCTGGGCTTTGGCTGGGCCACTCAAGAACATTCACCTTCTTGTTCTGAAGCCACTCCAGTGGTGCTTTGGCTGTATTCTTGGGGTCATTGTCCTGTTGGGCGTAATCTTCGCCCCCAGTCCAAGGTCTATTGCAGACTGATGCAGGTTCTCCTCAAGGATGTGCCTGTATTGGCTTCATTCATTGTTCCCTCTATCCTGACAAGTGCCCCAGTTCCTGCCACTGAAAAGCATCCCCATAACATGATGCTGCCACCACCATGCTTTGTGGTAGGGATGGTGTTACACGGTGATGAGCTGTGTTCAGTTTGTGCCAGGCATAGCGCTTTGCATTCAGGCCAAAGAGTTCAATTTTGTTTCATCAGACCAGAGAATATTTTGCCACATGATCTCAGAGTCTGCCACGTGCCTTCTTGCAAACTCCAGGCATGCTATTATAAGGCCTTTTCTCAGTAGTGGCTTCCATCTAGCCACTCTCCCATAGAAGCTACATCTGTGAAGTGCTGCAGAGATTGTTGTCCTCTGGACAGGTTCTCTATCTCAGCCATGGAACTCTGTAGTTCTGTCACAGTGGTCATTGGGTTCTTGGTCACTTCCCTGACCAAGGTCCTTCTTGCCTGGTTGCTCAGTTAGGGAGGACGGTCTGCTCTAGGAAGAGTCTGGGTGGTTCTGTAATCTTTCCATTTCCTAATGATGGACTTGATTATGGTCCTGGAACTTTCAACACCCTAGAAATGTTTTTATACCCCTCCCCAGATCTATGCCCTCACAATTCTATCACGGAGTTCTACGGACAGCTCCTTGGTCTTCATGGTAGAGTTTCTGCTCTGACACACACTGTCAACAGTGGGACCTTATATAGATAGGTGTATTTCTCTGAAATCATGTCAACCATTTGAACTGACCACAGGTGGACTCCATTCAGTTTTAGAGTGATCTCACAAGGAAATTGGATGCACCTGAGCTCAGTTTGGAGTGTCGTAGCAAAGGGGTGAATACTTATCAAATCAAGACATTTCAGGTTTTTATTTTAAATTACATGTACAAAACTCCAGAAGTTTCATTCCACTTTGACATTATAGAGTAATTTGTGTAGATATGTGACAAAAAATCCCATATAAATGTATTTTAATTTGAGTTTGCAACACACAAAATGTGACAAAATCCAAGGGGTGAATACTTTCTGAAGGCACTGTATATTCCAAATCCCACTTGTTCTATTCAGGTAAAAAAATGCTCACTATTTTTTTTTCTGTGTCCACACTAATTTGCTTTTTATGTCCCCTAAGACCAGGTGGTTTATCCTGCATTTTGATATTCATTTCCTTAATTAAGTCCTGATCCTCATCGTTTTAAATAACATCATTAGGTCCCCCCTGTTTCTTCTCTGATCCAATGAGAACAAACCTGTCCTGCTCAGTCTCTCATTATAACTCAACAATTTCATAGAGCCTATCATCTTAGTAAACCTTCTTTGGATTTTTGCCATTCTTACTATCTCTCCTTGCTTGTAAGGACTCCACAGATGAGATCCATAATCCAAATGGGGTCTAACTTACATTTTATACAATGGAAACAAGCACTTTAAGATTTGTTTATAAAGCTTCTTTTAATATTTTTAATCATATAGTTTGCTCTTGTTATAGCTTGAATTCAATGTTGTCTGAATTCTGGCTTGCCATTTACTATGATACCACAATTGTTTTCATAAGTTACTACTGTTAAAACTCTCCCATTTAATACATAGGCTTGTGACATATTAGTTTTCCCAAAATGCATACTTGTACATTTCTGTATGCTGAAAGGCATTTTATTTCTAGCTGCCCAGTCCTCAATTTCTTTAAGGTCATTGACCATGTCCTGTTGTTGACTGCATTTACTGACTGGTCCCCTAGTTTAATATCATCAGCAAATTTTATTGCAGTATTTTTGATATTTCCCTGAAGATCACTAATATATAAGGAAAACAAGATGGGTCCCAACACCAACCCCTGTAGCACTCCACTTTTAACCTCCATAGGTTTAGAGCATTCACCTAATACTCTAACCCTATGATATCCTGTCATTTAGCCAGTTTTAGTCCAAGCAACTATTCTACTGTCTCTACCTAATGTACCCATTTTTCTATCAAACTGTTGTGTGAGACTTTATTGAAGGTCTTTTGAAAGTCTAAATAAATGATGTCAATAGGATATTGCCGCTAAGTGCTTTATTTACCTTTTCATAAAACATAAGTGATTTGTGGTGCATCCTCTATGTTTTTAAACCCATGTCATTTATTGTCAACTAAGCATATAAGAGACATGTTTTCTTCAATTTTTATTTTTAGAAACTTTCACCAATTTTGCAAATAATTGAAGTTAGGCTAACAGACCTATAGTTCAGTGTTTCTGTTCTATTCCCTTTTATGCAATGGCACTATCATTGCTTGCCTCCAATCATTTGGTATATCCCCTGTCTCAAATAAGTTGTTAAATATCTTTTCCAGAGGATATGCTACAATGTCACCTAGTTCCTTGATTAACCTAGGGTTAAGCCGGTCAGGTTCTGAGGATATATATATATATATATATATATATATATATATATATTTATAAATCCTCTACTGCTGATGCACTTATTTTGAGATCTAATTGTTGACAAACATGTTTTGTTATTTCTCCTTTATCCACCCTTTACTTTCAAACACTGTCCCAAAATAATCATTAAATAATTCAGCCATCTCCCTGGGATTATTTCTTTCTTTTCACTTGACTATTAGTGGTCCAGTTTGATTCTTGTTCCCCTTTAGGTTATTAATAGAAGCATAAAAGCTCTTGTTGTTATCCTTACTATGAGCTAAACTAAATTCTATTTTATTTTGTTCAGTTTTTACTGCATTTTTGAGTTGTTTTAGCACATTCTTACAGTGTACTGTACTATCATGTGTTCCCTTCGATTTCATATTTTGGCATGCACCTTTCTTTTTTCACTTAATTTCAGCACTGTGTTGGTGCAACATGCTGGTCTTTTACCTTTTTGTTGTACAATTTTTTACTAGGTACATAAGTGTCCTCCAGATATCTTAATTTGTTTTTAAATATTGTCCACATTTCATTAACATTTCTACCATCTAACTGTTTTTCCCAATTTCATTTCCTCAGTTCCTGTTTTATTTTATAAAAATCTGCATTGTTATAATTTTTTATTGTAGTAATTCCTTTAACTATGTAAGCTGTTTGTTTCCGAATAGCAAATTCCACTATGCTATGGTCATTATTACTCACACTTTCTCTAATCTTGATTTTTGAGACCATTTCTGCCCTGTTTGTAATAATGAGGTCCAACACATTCTCCCACATGTTGGTTTGTATGCCATTTGACTCAGACTTGCCATGTTCATCATTTCTAGGAACTGGCTATTAGTATGGCAAAAAGATGATTTTGACCCCATTTTATTTTGGAATTATTAAAATCACTAGAGATTATTATGTCACCCTTTTGTGCCATAAAGTCTTTTTCATTTTCTATTTTCTAATCCAGTTCTCAGTTTGTGTTGGGGACCCTATTGTATAATCCTAGATATAACTTTTTTCCATTATACTCCTGTATAGCTAGCCACATGGATTCTGTTCCTGACTCATTTGGCAAATTATATAATACTCCATTAATGTTGTTTCTCATGTAGATTGCTAAACTTCCTCCTCTTCTGTTCATTCTGTCTTTTACAAACAGTGTGTAACCACCTATATTCCTATTCCATTCAACTCCATCCTCCCACCATGTTTCCGTAATCATAGGAATATCAATACTTTCAGCTATCAACATTGCCTCAATTCAGATTTTTGTTACTATTCAAACTTCTCACATTTAGAGACCATACTTTTTATTCTGTATGCTATATGTTCTTCTTTTTTTTTTTGCACCTGGATGTTCCAGGTCCCTTTAAATCCATCAGCTTTTATGGGTTGAAGCCCCCTCCCCTATTTATTAGTTTAAAGCTAGCATGTGTCTTCTTAATGTTAATCCTAGCTTCCTATTGCCCCTTTACAAAGATGAAGACCATTCTAGGAGAAGTATAATGGTTCCTCCAGGAACTCCTCCCAATGGGTAATACACCCTATTCCTTCCTTATGTCCATAAGCATAGCCAGTTATTTATATCTTTTATTTTTCTGTATTAAAGTCATTTTCACTTGGGGCAGGTGATATCTCAGAGAATAGAATGTTACAGTTGAATTTTTTAGCTTCTTCTCACATCCTTCTATATTCCTTCTGTATTTCAGCTACACCCTGACTCCTGATGTTATATAACCCCATGTGCAAATCACCATGGCAGTCCCATCCCTCTCCTTTACTACGTTCTGCAGCATATTTCTAACATCATTTATCTTGGCCCTGAAAAACTGCTAGTAGTTACAGGTTCTTTATTTCCACTCCATGTATCTCTATCAGTGTATTTTACTCTGGAATCACCCAACACATATACGATTTTCACGTGTTACATGCATGTTCTCCAGAATTTTGTTCCCTACACAGATCATTCGAGGTAGAAAATGTAGTGTCCATGTTAATTTCCCCAGTGTTTACATTCAGTTGGTCATTGTGTCTAATCTGGAGTGATAGTGAAGTTTCTGTGTTGTACAGGTGACCCAGTCTCTCATGTGAGATTACCTACTTTATCAAACTTGTACTTGTGCTTTCTTCACTGGGTATCCCAGTTCCTTGTGACTTATCATTAACAGAATGTACATCTCTCTCAACTGTTGTATACTAGTTACATCATCATTTGTGGCACTTCTGTTATTGTCCCTATTATCTATATCCATCATCAACACTGGTTCAAAACTGTTGTGTATTTCCAAACTAAATACCACTGCTCTCCTTCTCCCTTTTTATACTTCCTTTACTCTGTCTCCAATTTTTTCCTTCATTCTGGTCTCTGACATGCTTTTCATTTTCCCTGCTCCCATCTTCTGTGTGACAAGCTACATCCTGTCTACCCATTTCAGCTCCTTGTAAACGTGACGTTTTGTTGTGTTGTGTTGTGTTGTGTTGTGATATGCTGTATTTCTGCCTCCAGTAGTTTACTTTGCAGTTCTTTAATTAATTTGCATTCATCACAGGTGAAGATAAGGACTTCATTTACCACTTCAGTACTGATTTTCCTACATTGGCTACATCTTATACCCAACAAATCCCATTTCAGTTTAACTACATTAGTTTCCATTTCAGAAGGCCTCCTACCTTTATATTACTTAATGCTTTCAACCAGGTCAGTACACCGTGCTGTCTGTATTTATGTCAGAGATTCCTGCCTCTTCCTTCCTCTTCCTCTGCTGACACTACAGACATGTGCACATGGGCTGCACTTATGTCTTTACTGCGTGGTGACCATCTGCTCACCCACCGAGCTTGTCTCACTCACTCGGGCTCTAAATTTATCCTTCTGTGACCTGGATGCATAGCCTGGTCATGTGACCTATCTCTCTAGCACGCACTCAAAATCGTCTCAAATTCTATGTTTAAAATAAATAAATACAGTTTGTTCAGCACTTTGTGGAGATTCTAGGCACACTAAGGACTGGTAGTACTAAAACAACACTCTTGCTAGAGTTTCTGTACAAAATTGCCTTCCGCCTCAACCAGGAAGTGTTGTAGTCCAAACCTCTGCCATAAGCCCCAGATGCCTTAGTAACCCTTCCCCACAAAATTATGCCTTAGCACACAGACACTTAAAAACAGAGTAAAGCAGTATAGCAGTGTTAGCCAGATCTGCCTCACAACCTACTAGGGCAATCTCACAGCATGTGGAAGTCTGCATAAGATGTCTTGATGTTTGGCTATAAAGGAACATAACAGGCTACAATTACACCTTTTAATCTCCACAGCACAACTTATACAGTCATATTGATCTCTGGCTCACCAATGCTGCAGTAACAGAAGGAATAGGAAACAAGAGGTTGACTTAGTCCTTATTTCAAAATATGCTCCAATCTTCATTGACTACTTGATGGCCAGCACTGGCCGCATTCTCCCAAGATGAAAGTGCAGTTCTCTCCTCCTCTGGGACCTCTGATTCAAGTAGTGGGTATCCAGGGAGGCAGAGCTCTAGTTCAGCACCAATTCTTCCCTTGGGGTTCCAGACTCCTCAGTGGCACTGTCAGGCACCCACTCACACTTCAACCTTCCAACTGCAACATCAGTTCATTTGTTACTGATGGCTGATCTTCCTCCTAGTCCTATATACGATGTAGCGTGGTGGTGGTGGTCAGTGACTGCAGCCAGTGCTTGTCAGTGGTCATAACATCATGTGATGTGATCATCATGGACCATCATCGGCTATGGGATCCCTGGGATGAGTACTGTGGGTGATGCTGAGTGCACTACCCACAGTGACTCACTTAGACTTGAGACTTACCCTTGAGGTTATCACTAGGCTGAACGGTACCCAATGAGTATAGCAAACCAATATGGGTGCCCTGTCAAAGGATGACTCATATTGGGTGATATACTTATGGGCCACCCTGCAGGTTAGTGACCCCACGCAGCATGCAGGGTAGGGAATAGTGACCAGAAAGGGGATAGTGAGGGAAGGAGAGGGACAGGAAAGGATATGTAGGGGCTGGTGTGCCTGTTGCTGCCAAACTAGCCTTGTGATGTGGTGGTAAAGGTGACTAGCCAGAGCGGAGCAAGCACCAGGTTTGGGGCTGGGGACTGGCAAAATTTTGCCACTGTCTGCGGCTCCTGACTTTATTTATTTTGTGGCAACTAGAGTGTCGCCCCTCCCAACATGCACCCCTGGAGTTAGTAATCTAAATTCAGGAGGTGTGGGATGCAGCCCCCTTCAAAAGCACTTTTAGGTTGCTGGATGTTGGGTCGCTGTGATGTGTATAGCGCCAGTTTGTTTTTGGATATATACATTCGCCATAATAGTAATCACTATTTTGCAGTTGCTATTATGACATGAAACCAGCTGGATCTGTATGGACCCCAGCCAGTAGTCTAGCCTCCAAGGAGTGCATTGAGCTCCTGGTTTAAGGACCATGAAGAAGATATTTTATATTCTTTTTTCTTTTGCCATTATGTTTTTATGACCCTCAGCTCAGACAGGCAGCTGTTCTGCCCCATCCCCACTTCCCATGATGGGATACTGATGCCCCAGGTTCCAGTGACTTGAATCCCCATAGATTCCCCGATGGCAGGGGCCAGAGGAGGAGAGCCATCCCCAAAATGGAGCACAATCAAGGCGTGCCCCATGGACCGAGTGGCAGCATGGGTCAGAAAATGGACAGAACTCGTCAAATCCACCTGCCTGCCATTTTTCCATTTTCTCCTCCATCCCCCTCACAATGGTGGCATGCCACTGCATGTGTGTGGAAGTGCATGCATGTTGTGGAATCATGGCCTAAGCCTCTTGGAACCTGTACAACCAGCCAGGCCTTCACCCATGGCAAAGGCCAAGATGGGTTTACCACACCTCCTGGGAAAGGATAGTTGTTCATGGGATGCTCAATCCTTCCCCAGTGGACCCCCAGCAACCAGCTATCATATCTGAATCCCAGTTGCCGATGTAGTGACAGTTGAGACACAAGCGCCTCAGTCCTCCATGCCACTAGTGTGACCAAAATATTTTATATTCTAACAAAACATTGGAATGCTTGCCATACACTTGAGTTTAAATGCCAAGGAGTGCCAGGTGATGCACAGGGGAAATGAACTGACATATGGAATATTGGATTGGTGGGTTTGGTTGGCCACTACAGTTGAGGAGCATGATCTGGGTGTCAGCATCAGTGACTCCTTCAGGCAAAGCAACTAGTACAATAACGCTACAGTAAGGCATCAAGGGAGGTGGGGTGCATTGGAAGGGCTTTTATACTATGAAAGGGAAGTAATACCACCCATATAGAGTTGGATACTACACATGTTATATTTTATAATTCTTTTTAAACTTCAGCATTTGGACATTAAGAGAACCAATTGGTCCAACAGGAAATATTCATCATACTATTTGTCATGTCTGCATAATAAAAGATCATTTCATTCTGTCTCTGTATCTGGTGAATTTATTTAGCTCTTTCAGTACCATATACATATCAGCATGGCCTCCTGTGAAGCAGGGAATAGTATAGATGACCCATAACTTTTCAAAATGTTTAGCCTGTTAGCTTAACTGATATGTAAATCTCTATGGATAAGACTTTCAAAACCAGGATGTACCACATTTCAAAAATGGGCCACTGTCCAGAGAATGGTGAGAACATTTACTGAATAATAATGAGGCAAAGAGGGTGATTAGGCAGGCTAAAGCAGGCACATAGCTGTGTATTGCAGAGGTGGTCAAGATAGGAGAAAAAGCTAGGGAGTCATGTGATGCAAAGAACCAGCTAGCTGCAACTCTCTGGAGCTCTTGCTTCCCCACACCAAGAATCCCATTTTATATACATATATATGTATATTTATAGGCCTTTCGGTTCCCCTGTATTCCCCTCAGGGCCCCAACACATAGATGTACACGCACATGAAGGTGTGCATGCACACTGGAAGCCAGCTCAGCC
Organism: Neoceratodus forsteri; assembly: GCA_016271365.2. Classification (NCBI taxonomy): domain Eukaryota; kingdom Metazoa; phylum Chordata; order Ceratodontiformes; family Ceratodontidae; genus Neoceratodus; species Neoceratodus forsteri. The sequence continues at coordinate 1,104,040,782 of CM057458.1, read as the reverse complement.
CTTTTGCCCACCTGTACCTCCGCCCCTGCCTGCCTACCTTACCCCACCAGACCTCCACCCAATGGGGACAGAACTACAGGAAAGGAGAGCAGTCTTATGGCTTGCTCAATCCTGCTCCTCCTGCCCCCCTTGTTGGCACCCCAATGACCCAAGGTCATTCCCAACCTGTGTCACTGGCACAGCACAACATAAGGCATCCAGTGCCTCAACCCTCAGTGCCACAGGGCCAGCATAGAATCCCAATTTTTCAGATATTTTTTACTGGAAACTGTATCTATTTCAAAGGCTAATTGCTACTTGTTCTGGTTTCAGTTTTGGTTCATGTATTGGAGCTGTGAAGGATACTGAAATTTGAAATGCATCACCTCGGCACACCCCACCTACTATGCTGGACAAAAGCAATAAGCGATCCAAGGCCTCCACTGTCTCCTCTTGGCACTCATACACTGCTACAGCAGCACCAGCTCCACTATCGGAAGACTGCTTCCTTGCTGAATTCCTCCCTTTAAAGAAGAGCTACAGGGACTTTACTAAAGAATCGGGAGGCTATGCGGTCTCAGTAGAAGACTTGACCCAAAGTCAGTGATAATGAAGCCTGTATAATATCGGTGGAAAGATGGAAGGACAAAGTAGAGCCAGAGATGGCTGCAATCTGCCAGCAGTGTACAAAACTGAGTCCAACCTTGAGGATTTAGAGGGTTGAAGCTGCAGGAATAACGTAGTTATCATCGGTTTGCAAGAAAAAGCAGAAGGCTCCTGCACTCTACTTTTTGCCCAGAAATTAATTAGTCATGAAACCCGTTGTCCTTCACCTATGGAGCTACCTATTTAATTGAGCATACCCACAGTCATTGGGCCCCATGCCATCTGGAAGGGTGCCTCCTAGACCCTTCATTTTCAGCTTTCCAAATTTCCTAGACCAGCAGCATTTGCTGAATAAAGTCCAGGATTTAAAAGCAGTGCCCTGTGATGGCTCTCAGCTATGGATTGCTGGGACCTGCCTGGCACAGTTCGGCAAAGAAGGGCAGCTTCCACCCCATAGTGACCAAACTCATTGCGGCTGGGGTTAAATTCAAGATGATTTACCCTGCCTGTCTCCATGTTCTAATAAATGGCCCCTGGAAACATTTCAAACTGTGGAAAAGGATTGGAAGATCTTAAACTTCTCCTACAGGATCTCTTCAAGGATCACTGACCCATTTGAACTGTACTAACGGGGTCTTTTTATGGCTAGTCCTATAAGGCTTAAATATAGTGCTTTCCTTGTTTGATCTGTGATTTTGCATTGCAATGCTTTTTGCACTGACCTACCATTGGTTCAAGTTGAATCATGATTCCTCTTTGGACGATAGTGCTGGACTGATTGTATTATTTTAGTAACCCAATCCTTAACACTATAGTAGCTGCCTGTTCTATTTATTGCCTGTGCAGTAGTGTGTTTTCTGCTCTGTTCTTTTCTCATGGTCTGGTATGTGCTTCCTATTGAAACCAGCTGACTGGATCTACATCATTTCCCAGAGCTGTCTCCTGGTTTGAACCTGGATCCTGGTTTGAAGCACTTTGTAAGCCTGCATGCTCCTATTTGTCTGGTGGGCTCACATTAGAAGAAACCCTTGGAGTTCTGATTGACGATGAAATTGAGAGATTTTTGTTGCTAGATCCCTTATCACCATCTGTGGATTATTCTGGCTCCTTTCTGATGGTTATAGGGCAGTCTTGCTTTATCTTGTTTTACTTCCTGGCATGGATCCTCATTGAAAAGCGCAATGTTATTGCAATCCCCAAGATTGTGTCAGTCCTCATGGCAGGTATAACTGTCATTCTTGTTATACGACTGTACACCTGGGCCCTGGTGGATCTACTGTGGAGTTTATTTAGAGAGGGTTGTTCTGCTTCTCTTTGTGGCTCCTATTCATTTTCAAGACTATAACTGCACATACCAATTTATATCTATGGCCATTTATTTGGAGGCGATTGTTGTAACTTGGTTCTGTAATGTTACCCTGGGCAATAACAACTTACTTGTACTCACTGTGTAGAACTTCACCCATGAGACAGATTTCCTGGGGACTTTTGTATGGCAGCTTTGGACTTTCCTTTTGTCTGATATGCTGATGTCTATATTCCTGATTTTTGTTTTTTTTAGGTTAAGGAGCCACCGCGGCCTTATGGGCCTCACCCTACAGAACTGCACAGACTACCACTTTAAGCTTAGTGGTAACATTTTTACAATGCCTATGCAATCAGTGAATTATTGTTGGGACATGTCTGATTGTTAGTTGCCTAGCTGTTGCTCCTTTCATGTTTTACCTTCATATTGGATATTGCAGGGCAGAGGGGTGTTGTGTATTAAGGGGAGCTAGCATTTCATTGTTGATATACTATTAGGTTGCTTAAATTGATATTTGTTGGGTTGCTATTTATCGATACCTTTTTATGATTAGGGCATTATGATAATATTGTTAATTGTTGAGGCAGGATTTAGTAGTTACCCCGTCATTGTTATATATGGCACTTTTGCATAGACTTTTGGTTGGGAGGAAGCAGGGGGACTAGTTGGGAAGTAAGGGGTCAGTTTGTGTTCATCATGGGACTGTCAGTGTGTCTTTTGTTTGCTATGGGGAGGGTTATTGTTGGATTTGGCTATATTTCTTTTTGGGGAAGTGTACTGTTATCTGATTGCAGGGGTTCATTTGTTGGGGATTTGTGGGTCTGCTTATTGGGGATTGGAATGGATTGTTTCTTCCTTGTTTTATCTGTTTTCTTTCATATCCAATGGGGAGGCGTGACAGAGTGGCTTTTCTGATTTTATGGTTATTTTTTACAGCTGAGGGATGATTTTTCCTGTCTTTGTTTATCCCAATTTTTGGTATATGGCTACCATAATTAAGTATGCCTCATGGTATGTTAAGGGGGCCATTCTAGGGTAAAGCGATATCAAATTTTTCAAACATATGCAACGACTTCAGTGTAATGTTCTTTTTCTACAGGAGACCCATCTCCGCATGCAATGAGGGTAACTTATTTTGGAGACAATTTGTCAGCCGTGTTTTCACTGCCAGAGACAGCACAGATAGCAGGGGAGTGGGAGTTGCTATCATCTTCTCCAGGAATGTTCCAGTTTTCTGTCAGCACTGTCTGGGAGATCCCGGGGCAGATTTTTATTTCTTAAAGGTATTCTTGACTGCACTAAAATCTTACTGGGTTTTTGTCTATGGCCTGAATCCTGATACCCCTTTATTTTTACTGAATTGTCATCTTTGTTAGCTCCTTTCCTCTCTCTTCCAATGATAATAGGGGAGGTTGGAATCTTTCATTTACTCAAGATCTGGACAAGATGGATAGACTCAGATCTGGCTTATCTCCTGCCTAGCACTCCATCCGTGAGATGTCCAATGATCTTGGCCTTTGTGACCTTGGAGGTTTGAATTCCCATCTCAAGGAGTTCATCTTTCATTCCTCAGTACACAGTTCTTCTTGAACTGATTACTTTTCAATCAGTCAGGCTCTGTTGGGTGGAGTGCTGGACTGTGGGATAGCCCCAGGGTAATTTCTGACCACTCCATGGTATGGTGCAATTTCTCTTTGATCCCCTCTCTCCAGAAAGAGACCTCATGGAAGTTGAATAACCAGCTTTGAAGGAGGAGCATGTTGGTTCCAGGATTAAGGAACAAATTGAGTTGTTCACATCTAGCAATGCTGGTTCTATGGGGAAGGTCAATCTAGAATGGAGCGCTTTAAAATGTTTTCTCACAGGCTAGTTTATTAAGTCTTGCTTCTGCTCATAAACTTAAGAAAGAAAAGGAGGCAATCGATTTTACTCCTGACTCTCTTCTCATGGAACTTTCTTCTTTCAGGGACCAGTATGCAGAACTATTGCATGAGAAAGCAGAGTATGCCATTCTTAAAACTCATACTAAATATATTGACCAGGGCAAAAGATAGGTCGCCTTTTGGCTTTTTGACTTAGAAGCAAGAGGCATCCTGCCTGATAGTTGCTATCCAATCAGTTGAGACTGGTATTCTAAAACTTTCCCTAAGGATACTGTCAGAGTTTGAAATTATTATAGAGTGCTTCATGGTCCTATGTCCCCCCATTAATTCGGTTAGAGATTATTTAGCCTCTACTCCCTTCCTACTTTGACTGAGGCCCAACAATCTCTTTTATTGGCTCCATTAACTGAAGCAGAAATTCTCACAGCTGTTCAGACTTTACCCTGGATAAAGAGCCAGGTCCTGATGGCTTTTCCTCAAATTTTTATAAACCTTTTTGCTGCGGACCTTGCCCCATGGTTGCATCGTCTTTATCACGATATGTAAACATCTGGCTCCTAGGATAAAACCCTCCTGGAAGCCCTGATTATTTTACTCCCAAAAGCAGAAAAGGCCTTGGAAGGTCACTAGTTACAGGCAAATTTCTCTTCTAAATTAACGATATTAAAATATTAGCAAAATCCTGGCTTTCAGGATTGGTCAGATTTAGTCAGATCTTATCGGTCCTGGACAAGTGGGCTTCATGGCTGTTCATTCTTCAACAGACCACCTCCACAAACTTGCCCATATCTTTTTTTGCATCCAAGGACTCTGTTACTCTGGCTGCTTTGGTATCCCTGGATACAGAAAAGGCCTTCAATAGAGTTGATTGGTAATTTTTGTTAGCTACCTGGAATGCTTTGGTTTCCCTCTTTTGCTCCTTAGATGGGTTAGAGTTTTATACTCCTCCCAATGCCCGAATATATTGCAATGTTTTCTTTTCTTCCACCTTTCCATTATATTCAAGCACTAGGTGGGATGTCCTTTGTCTCCCCTTCTATTTAACCTTTATTTGCAGCCTCTTCTCCTTAAACATAAGGCCAATTTGAGCCTTACTGGGGTGTTGTTCGGTTCCTGAAATTGAAAATTTAAACCTATGCAGGTGACATTTTATTACATGTATCGAGCCCCAAATAAGCCAGTCCTGCAGCTCTAGACACTATTCATGAGTTTAGCTTCTTATCCAATTATAAACTTAATTTGAGAAAACTGTGGTCATGCCATTTAATTCCTGGCTTATTAAATTGGATATCCTGGCTCTCGGTATGAGCTGGTCACCTAAACAGCTTTAAGTAGTTGGGTATTTTCCTTTCACAAAGTGAAGCTCAAGTGAAGAAACTCAATCTCACTGATCTGGTCTCTGTCCTTCAACAGGATTTACAGAGATGGAAAATCTTGTCCTTGACTCTCTGGGGTAGAATTAACCTTGTTAAGATGAATGTTCTGCCTCAGCCTTTTTACCCCCTAATATGCTTAATGTCTGGCTTCTCCTTTCCTGGTTCAGGAAAGTGCATTGTTTAATTTCAGAATTCATATGGTCTGGTATGAATCCTAGAGGTGCCCATAATAAATTAGCTGCCCCTAAAGAATTTGGAGGCTCCAGCTTTATCATTTTGGTCTCTATTACTGGGCAAGTCATGACAGCAAATATCTCAAATGGAGCTGCCTGTTTCCAATAGCAATTTCCTATACCTACTCTCCTATTTGGCTGACCCTGGAGAAGAAGAACAGATAGCTAAGACATGCCTGTCGCCTAGGGCTTTATTATATAACTCTCCAAAGACCTACCCAATGGACTCCATCACTCAATACTTGGTATCTCTGTCAGAGTTCATTCCCAATTATGTATGTTCATGAAGTATAGCCATGGAAAGGATCTTTCCCAGCCTATTTTCTGGAACCTTAATTTTAAAATTGGTGGAAAAATCCTTCCTGATGCCTGGTTGCCTCAACTTATGAATGTTAAAGTGTCAATCTACTCCAAAATGATAGGTGTATGTCCTTTGGAGAAATTATGAGTTTTTCCAATTGAATGGGCTTTAATTTTAAGGTGTATCAACTCCATAGAAACATAGAAGTTGACGCAGATAAGGACCGCAAAGCCCATCCAGTCTGCCCATTTCTTTTTCTACCTTATAAATGTGCCATCGGCCTTTGCTCTGTCAGTGGCCTATCTATTCATAGTCATTTGTATTGCTCCCTTTATGCCTCATCCCATGCCTGCTTGAAGCCCTGCACTGTATTCATAGCCACCACTTCTTGTGGTAAGCCATTCCATGCATCCACCACCCTTTCTGTGAAAAAGAATTTCTCACATTCCCCTTAATCGCCCCTCTAATCTCATGCTGTGTCCTCTTGTCTGCCATGTTATCATATAAAGGTTTGGGGCCACTTTTTGGTCTACAGATTTGCTGGAGTTCCTGCAAGCATTACAAGATGTGGTTTCTTTACCTCATTCTGTTTCTAAATTGTATGCTATATTATTTTCAAAATGTTCCCAGAGATACATGGTATATCTCGGTATTGGAATGCTCAGTTTCCACAACACTCTTTCAATTGGTGTAAAATCTGGAAAGATGCCTATACTTCCATAACTCAGGATAAGCTAAGGCTTACCAGTTTCATATTTTGAACAATTTATATTTCACTTCTACTAAACTAGCAAAATGGGAAGAACCCATTCTTCTCTATGCATGAGTGTGGCAAGCAGTGGGGATGTCCATTCATGTTTTTGGGACTGCCCTAAAGTAGCTTCCTTATGGATATTAATCAGGAATAAAGTGACCCTCCTTGGGATTAATAGTTATTTTTCTCCTGACACATGTATTGTTGGGGACTACACTAATTTTGTGGTGAAAGAGTAGATATTTATGGCCCTGATCACTCTCAGTTAAAGATTTGGTGCTTCATCACTGGCTTGATACTGCAGTCTTATCTTACCATGAATGATTGCAGGAATTTTATTTAAATCTTAGGATAGAACAAATGATTGCTAACTTACAGTACATAATTGCCAGTCTTCCTTCAATAAGATATGGAGTAAATTGCACACTCTATATACAATGTATACTATTTAATATGGCTCCTTTTGTATGTGGATCTGTCCTATAGTAATTGTTTGATCAAAGATTTGTGAGTTCTCACATGCTATCAACCAATTTGAGTTGTGCCACTCTGTTGGGGTAGGGAGGTGTGGGGTGGGGATATGTGTTAGTTGTTGTTGTTTGTCTTTTTGTCTTATTTTAATACTTGGTTGTATTTTGTATGGTTTTGGTGAATTTTCTCTCAATAAAGCATATTATATAAAAAAGATTGGAGAAAAGCTCATTAAGGTCTAGTGCAGTTCTGCAGTATTGCAGGGTGGCAGACGTAGTTCTGCTTCATGAGAGGTTGGACAAGGAACAAGCAGATAACTATAGAACAGAACAGAATGAAGGAAACAGTGGTTGCTTAGGGCAGCAGAAACTGGGAGGAGAGTGGGGAGGATTAGGACTCTGGAGGAACAGTGGGTCCATGGTGATAGTGGAGGACTACAGACCCAACTACCCTCTTTTTGGTAACTACATTAGGTAGTATAGGTAATATGTTGAGGGTCTCTTACCTAGGTACTAGGAGCAAGAGATTGGAGTCTTGAAGGGATGACTTCCATTGAACCTGTAAATAAAATACAGGAATGTAGTCTCAAAGGATCCTTAGTTCTTAGGAGTAAATAGAAAGAATATGACAGGTTAAACAGAGTAATACCTATTTGTTGAGAAAGAGTCAGCATCCTATCAGACCTGTTAAAATAATGAGAAAAACAGGTTAATATGGAGAAAATACAGCTGTGAGAGCAGAGACAGAGAGCAGAGACAAAAGGGATATATGACAGCATAAGAGTAAAGAAAAAGGGACTGTTGTAGAAAATGTTACAGGTAAGACAAGGTAGTAAGATAGAAATATATAGAAAAAATAAAATAAACAGATAGAAGAATAACGATGAAAAATGTTGTGGAGGGAGGGGCTCTGCAGAAACCACTTACCAAAAAAAACAAAAAACGGGCACCACAGGTAACAAGTAGAAAAATATTTTATTTCACAAACCACATAATAGTCACAACCACCTTGCAGTACAAGGACGCTAACCTCTATGAGCAACATCAGGATCCTGCAGTGCCTGTTTTTGTTTTATTTGCTATTGTACTCCAGATGGCATGCATGGTTGGAGCTGAGGTTGTTCTTTTGCTATCAAGAAACCACTTATCGCCCATAGATGCCTAGTGGCCAGTAATTAAACGTAGTGGCCCAGGTGAGCTAGTGGAACTTCTTTTGAGCTAGTGGTACAGCATAATGAAATAATTATCATTGGTGGTCCAGGGTGCTACAGGTATCCTGCAATCCAAAGATACTAGCACCCCACTAGCATATCATAACATAACATATTTAAACTTTCCTCTGCCAAAGTTGGTTATATTTACTTCAAGCTCCATGTGAGGAGAGGGTCCTCTTAGTTTCAGACTGGAATTCCAATTTGAGTAAGTTAAATCCCCAATGTCAAGGTGGGACTCTTGATTTAGTCCCTAACTTTCCAGTGCCTCAATGGCTACTAACCGACTTCTTTTATACTGTGCTCCCAGCAAGAATTTTACACAGGTGATTAACTTTCCAGTGCCTCAGTGGCTACTAATTGACTCACTTTATACTGTGCTCCCAACAAGGATATTACACAGGTGTTTTAGAGGAACATGCTAAGAAGGAGCAACAAGCGGACGATTCTCTACTCAAACCAGACAGGTCCCATCTAGATCCGGCTAGCTATCGACCGATTTCTCTCCTCAACTGCGACATTAAAATCTTGACCAAAGTTCTTTCACTTTGGATAAAACACTTTGGACCCAGCTTCTAAGTCCTGAACAAGTTGGATTTGTGTCTGGACACTCCTTGGCTGACCACCTCAGGACACTCACACATGTATTTCAAGCAGCCCAATCTTCTCAGTCTCCAATGGCATTGATCTCCTAGATGCTGAAAAAGCTTTTGATAGGGTGAACTGGGAATTTCTATGGATAACTTTAAAGAAATTGGGTTTCCCCTTCCTTTTATTGCAATGATACAATCAGTCTATTCCTCTCCCTCGGCCAAGATTTATTATAGCAGGGGTTTCTCTGCCAGATTTCCTCTATTTACGGTACCAGACAAAGGTTGCCCTCTTTCACCCTTCCTATTTAATCTCTATCTAGAACCTCTTCTTCATCACATAAAACAGTCCCCCAGATTAGAGGTATTCTGATTCATAATCAAACTCTAACTTTCTCGTGTATGCAGGACGATATTCTCCTTCACTTGGAGCAGCTGGCATCTTCTTTGGAACACACCTTGAAAGATATTGGCCAATATGGTCATCTATCTAATTATAAATTAAATCTCTACAAAACCGAAATCTTCCCACTGAATAGCTACACTCTGAAATCGGAGTTTGTTCATCTGGTATGAAATGGTCCTCTCAAGTCAATTAAGTATCTTGGTATATACCTAACAAGGATACCATTAACACCAGGTAATTAAACCTGGATGATCTAGTGGTAACTATTCAGCAGGATCTCCAGAGATGGAGTTCTCCTTATAGGTCGGATAAGTATAATTAAGATGAATGTTCTTCCCGTGTTTTCTATCCCTTGAACCTGTTGAATTTATGGCTTCCACTATCCTTTTCAAATGCATACATTCTATTATCTCAAGATTTATCTGGTTAGGCAAAATCCTCAGCGCTTTCCTTAAACTTAGCTTGCCCAAGGCTTTTGGTGGTCTTCAGTCATCCCAACTTCCTTTTATACTATTGGGCAAGACACTTAACCAAACTGGGAGATGGCTTTCTCATAGGGATATGGAATACATTCCCATTTGGCTTCAGATAGAGAATGGCTTCTTAAGATCCAATGATATAGACCTTTCCACAGTCTTCTATCTGACAAGATCATCACTGCCAGTCTCATTGCAAAATTCGGTTATCAGTACTTCCCTTAAAGTTCTCTCACAATGTTGTGCATTTTTCAAGATACCTCTCAAATATGACTTGGGCCAACCAATCCGCTCAAATCCCAATATAAAGATAGGTGGCACTTGCCTTTCCCTCACTGGCTCCCACAACTCCAAGGAGTCCGAGTGGAAGATTTCTTTCTCAAGATAACCTTCTTTCTTCTCCTGAAATTCTCACAAAATTTGGTATCTCAAGGAATCAGATCTTTAAGGTGTTTTAACTAAGACATTTCATAGGAACATTTTTGGTGTCATGCCTTGGACCTCTCTGGCCAGACCCATTTTGACTCAAGTATCTGAATACACTTTGAAGCCACACTGTGTTTCCACGATATATGCCTTCCTCTTGACCACCAACTATTCTAACCCTCCTCCCGGTTCCCCAACTTGGAACACTTTACTCCCAGACCTGACCCTCAATTGGGCTCAGATTTGGAAGGATCTTTATATACCAGACACAAGACAGATTTAGACTCACACAATACCACATACTGAACAATATGTACTATACTCCCATTAGATTAGCCAAACTGGGTAGACTACCAGATCCCACTTGTACTAGATGTGGTAAGCAGAAGAGATCTGGAGCATTTATTTAGTACTGCGAAAAAGTGGCCCCTGTGTGGCAGGTAATTCACTCCAAACTAGACCCCTGGTTGGGTTGGAAGACCTTTTCACGACTGAAATTTGTCTTCTAGGCATGTACTCTGGTATTAAAGTTAAAAGCATGAGATTCCACATGGCTTTGATAGCCATTATAGTTAAAAAGCTTGTTCTTAAGCATTGGATGGACCAGTTAATAATCTCCTATAGTGAATGGTTAAATGACATATCTGTATTTTTAGAACAGGCGCTTGATCGCTTGAGAGCTATAATAATATGGCAGGTTTTGATGAAGCAAAAATAGAACCCAAACTCTATGCTCTATATACTTAAAATAGGTATGCTGTTAAATATCTGTATCTAACTTATATTGGTGCTATGGTCTTTCCTGTATTTTGACTCAGATGAGTTTGTCGTCTCTTTCTCCTCGTTCTAATAGTAATAGGGCACACTCCGGGAGGGTGGGAGGATGGATTATGGAGGGGGAGAGAGGATTTAATTTTGCTGGATTTATTTTGTTGGATTTGTATCGTTTTCCAATGTTTCTCACCATGAGTACACTCTACCATGTATAATGTGTACTTTATTAAAATTAATAGAAAGTTTTGAATTAAAAAAGAAGGAGCTCCACAAACTCCCCAAACTCAAACAAATCCAAAATAGCATGCTCAAACCTTTTATGTTACTCTACACTGGAATTCACATTTCTTCTAAGGAGAGCTGCTAGATCATGGCAAACAACAAACAATCCAAAGATACTAGCGCATACCACCCCCACATAGCATAGCATAACATAACATATTTAAACTGTCCTCTGCTAAAGTTAGCTATATTTACTTCAAGCTCTGTTGTGAGAGAGAGTCCTCTTAGTTTCAGACTGGAATTCCAATTTGAGTAAGCTAAATCACCAGCTGGTTCCTGGTGACCAAATGTCCAAACATATTTATTTTTTACTTATTTTATTCTTTGGTAACCAGGTAAGGCCCACTAAGCACAAGTGCCTGTTTTCAGGGGTGATATGGGAACACTGAGGAGGTTAAGTGACTTGCTCAGAGTCACACAATATGCATGTGGAGGTTTGGGAATCAAACCCAGGTCTGCCTGTTGGATGCACCAGGCTCATTCACAGCTCATTACTCTAACCTCCAGCCCATACTGCCAGCCCAAATGTGTTCAAGAAAAAATCCTTTCCTGGGGTCTAGTGAGGGTCTCTGAGCCCCAATATCATTTTGACAACAGGCATGGCGGTGGAGGACACACTGGGGCTGCTGCATGTGGCTTGTGCTCATTTTTTGGGAACACGAGTGCAACCACGTTCATGATCTTTTCACTGTGACACAACAGCATTCTGCTTGGGAAGAAAATCAGGCAGAACAATATTCCTCTATGCACTTTAATACAGTAATGGCACCTGAGGCTGGCCTGCAAGTGCAGCAGCAAGTGTGTCCACTGCAGCACTGACAACCTATATTCGGGAGCAATCTTAGCCATCAGAGGGTTAGCCAGGTGGAGGTAACAGCTGGGGCCATTTTGGGAAGGGTAGGAGGTAAAGGCAGATGTCCAAGGGTCGGGTGCAGGAGCACAGCCATTCTGCACTGGATATCATTGCAGGTCTGTGGATATGAGGGGCACCAGAACAGTGGAAACACCCCATTGACTGGGAGGAAGACATCACTCCTCCATCCCCACATCCACCGCCAGATCTTACCCTCCTGGGCCCTGACTCCCTTCGTCTTTCAGCTCCACCTGTAGGGCAAGTGGATTGAATGGGAATGCAGTGGAGCTGAAGGTAATGACAGGGGGTTAAATGCAAGTGAGTCTCGAGCGAGTCAGAGGACTGGGACCACAGGCTGGGATGATCTCAGTCAGGATGGGATAATGCAAGGTAATGACTGATGGGGCCCTAGCCAATGGTGCACCAGATGGAAAAACAGTAAAAAAAAATAATGGCACATGATACATACAGGCAATGCATTGCCGAGGCCTCTGGCTAAATCACATACCTGAGAAAACAGAACTTATGCTGGCTTCTTTATTCATTGATATTAAATCAAAAATAGGTGAATTCCTTGTATTTCTACAAAATAGGTTCTCCTCTGTGAAATGGATGTGTGAACTAGACTGTTGTTCAAGCGTGCAGCTAGGGGTGAATCTCTGTTATGAGCTGAGGGTTTATGGGAGGTAAGGACTTCTCAGACTTTGCTGTAAAGGTTCAAGGAGGGTGAGTGACCGGGTGGAGGAGGATGCCTAGGGATTCCCACCCTCACACATGTTTTGTTATACAGCTATCATCTTGACTAACAGGCTGGCAATACTGATGGAGGTTTCCTCTTCTGTACTCTGTTGCTTTGCATAGGCCATGTAGCTGCATCCCCCATTTTCCCCAGTACTACAGGGAACATGCAGCCATTCACACACTCCTGCTGACTTGTTTACAGGACTGATGGTTCATGGGGAGTGTGTTACCTGGGTATGTGAGATATGGTCTTGGCTGCCACTTCACAAGGGATCCTATTTGTCCTCCAAGGCATCTCACCTCAGTGGCTTTAAACAGTCTAGCAGACTGGGTCATTATGTGCCCCAGTACAGTCATCAACCTGAGTCACTCTCTAGATTCCCATCCCCAGCTACTCCCACCCCTCACCCCACCCCACACATAACTCCCTCTTATCAAGGAAGAGTGTAATGAGTTTAGATAAAGTGCAAATGGATTCTCAGGGAGGTGGATGATGGAAATGATCAGTCACTTTGGTGTGAGAGTAGTAGTGGTAAATGTCTCACGCTCAAAATGTCAGTTAGGCACACATTTCCCTTCATCTTCATCAGGTTATAGCAGAAATCAGGTGTGACCCTTGTACCCTGATTATGATTGGGACAATCTCAGTTCCATGGTGTCCACAGACAACCACCCAAGAGCGAAGGGTGCTTATTAGCTGATGTCAGTATAAGGCCTAGTCAATATCTGGCTACCAAAGGAATCCTACAGGCCACAACTACACATTTTAATCTCTGCTGCTTGACTTACAGAGTCATACTGATCTCTGTTCTGCTGATGCTGCAGCAACAGCAGGGGTCAGAAAACCCCAGGATTGGATCAATCATTTTTCAGAACATGCTCGAATCATCACTGATTCTACCCAGTGGAGCAGAGGGCAGAGATGCCTATGCCTTACCTCCTCACCACTCTGGTGACCCAGATTTCGAAACAAGCTTGGGGTGTCTAGGGTTGGCTAGAGAAAGAGAGAATCGAGTGTTTGACGGACTGCCCACTTTCTCAGGAATGTAGAGGGATACTGTCTAACTCCTTTAGTGCCATTTGGTGGAGGCTGGGTGGCTGCACCTCAGTCTGAGTGCCATGGAATGGAGGATCTGTGGTTCAGTGGTTTGCATGCACCTCACACGTGCACACTAACATGCAGTGGTGGCAAGGGATGGGAAGAAATGGGAAAAGGGAAGGTGCCGGCTTTGTGAAGCATTGCCTGCCTGCCCCATTCCCATTCCCGCATCACCACCTAACCACCGCCCCTAATTATGAGATGAAATGCACCAGGTGGGGGAGGCAGCCCTCCTGTCCTGGCCCCACAACAGAGAGCAATCCATGGGGAATTCTCTGGTAGTGTGGTAGGGAGAGTGGGTGGTAGGTGGAGGTGGCAGGAACAGGGCTGAATAGCCCACTGAGGCCAACCCAATGGGAAAAAAGCTGCATGAAAAAACAATCATCACTGACTACTTGCCAGCCAGCACAGGCCCCACCCCTTCCCAAGATGGAAGTGTAGTCCCTCCTCCTCTGGAACCCCAAATTCAAGGAGTGGGTATCCAGAGAACTGGAACTCTACTTCAACTCAAATTCTTCCTCTCAGGATCCCAGACTCCCCAGTGCCACTGTCAGGTGCAGGATCTCACTCCAACCTGCCAGATGCCACCTCAGTTTGTTTGTTGCTGATGGCTGCTCTTCCTCCTAGTTTTATTATGATATGTTGGTGGTAGTAAGTGACTGTGGTCAAAGCTTGCAGTGGGCATCATGTCATGTGATCTGACCATCATGGACAGGCATCAGGCAACAAGTGCTGAGGGTGATGCTGAATGTATTAACTAGTGTGACTCACTGGACTTGAGCCCTACCATTAAGATTGTCACTAGCCTGAACAGTACAGATGCCAGTCAGTAGCCTCACCTCCCGGAGTGCATCGATTTCTGTTTTAAGGACTGCTATATCCTGTGGTTCATCTGTATGTTACCACAAAGAAAATATTTTGTATTTTTTGCAATATAGGTTTTATCCTCGGCTCAGGCTGGTAGCTTTTCAGCCCATTCCCATGAATGGTTACCACCTCCCTGACCCCAGAGACTTGAGTTCCTTGTGGATTCCCCCATGGTGGGGCAGAGGAGGATGGCCTTCCCTCCCATACTGGAGCACAGTTCTGATGTGCTCCATGGACCAAGAGGTGGCTCAGACCAAGGGAAAGCAGGCACTGTTGCATTAAGCTTGGCTGACTCAATTTTCTGTCTTTCTTCTTCAAATCCCTGACCGCTGTGGCACACCTGAGTATATGCATGGGGCATGCGCAGTGCAGATCTGCTGCCCTACCCTTCAAAGCCTCTGGGATCCTTCACTACCACTGGTCTCTACCCAGTGGCAGTCAAAAGCCAAGACGCTTTGGCCACCCCTCCCGGGAGGCAAGAACAGTCTCTGTTACACTCCATCCTCTTCCCCAGCTGTACCCAGCAACCTGAGGTCATATCTGAACCTAGGTCTCCTCAGTCCTCTGCACCAAATGGGGTGGCCAAAATATTTATATTCTAAAAACATTGGCATGCATCGCTACATTTGATTTAAATCCTGGAAGTTCAAGGTAATGCACTACTGGGGAAAGAAAGCCACATACAGAATACTAGCCAAGGGGAAGGGGCAGGTTGACCACTACAGGTGAAGAGGAGGGAGCTGGGAGTCATCAGTGGCTCCCTCAAAAAAAGTAGCCAGTACAATAATGGGTACAGTAAGGCATCATAGTGCAGGGCACAATGATAGCATTCATCATACTGTTTGTCATGCCTGCATAATAAACATGATTTCATTTTGTCTCATTGTGTCTGGTGTATTTTCTTGTTTAGCACCACTGTAGCTCTTTAGCACCCTACACATACCATCATGAACTCCTGCAGAGGCAGGAGCATATATAGTGGCCACACTGCCTTTCGGATTTTTTTTGGTTGACCCATATTTAGAGTCTTTCAATGGGTAAAACTTTTAAAACCAGGTTATGCCACATTTCAAAAGTCTGCTGTTGCTGAGAGACCCAGGTATTTTGTATGCATTTCCGTAAGAATTAGTAGAATACACACTACTCATGGACAAGGGACCCAGTCATCTCCCCCAGGTACACTAGAAATGCAGAATTTGTTGCAGAAAAGAACTGGCAGGCCCATGTAGTCTGCTTTATTTCCATACCAATTACTACTCCCCAGACCATATTTGGTCTTACTGTCTCTCCCTCTCCCCATCCTCTACTTATTATGCCTCTGTGCCTGTCCACACATGCTTGAAGGCCCCCACTGTCTTTGCCACACCACCATCTCCTCTAGCAGTCTGTTCCCGGCATTCACCGTCCTTTCCGAGAAGATTTATTACCTCACATCACTCTTAACCCCCAGCTTCCTTGCATGCCCCCATGTTCTGGTTTTGCACCTCCTCCTCTGAAAGTGACTCCTTCCTGTGCCTTGTTTACTTCCCTGAGGTGCTTACAGGTCTCAGTCATGCCCCTCAGGCTTCCTCTCCTCCAGGAGTACATGCTGAGTTTCAGCAACCTATCCTCATACGATTTTTCGTGCAACCCATGCACCATTTTGGTAGCCCTCCTCTGGATCGCCTCCATTCTGTCAATGTTCTTGTGGAGGTGAGACCTAGTGAACAATACAATGGCAACACCACATCCCTTCACCTTCTAGAAACCTCCTTCCTGTGCACCCCAGCATCCCACTAGCTTTGCAAACAGCCCTGTTGTACTGCCCCACCCCCTTGAGATCAGATGGAATTATTCCAAGGTTCCTTTTATTGTTTGGTGACTGCAATACCTCCACACCCAAAACATGTATACAGTCACCTGGTTTCCCTACCCTAGGTGCATGATTTTAAATTTTTTGGCATTGAAACCCAACTGCCATCCCATAAATCACTCCCCTAGTTGTCCCAGATTACTTTGCATTCTCTTCATCCTTTCTGGAAGTCACCCTGATGCAGATCTTTGTGTCATTACATAAGTCAGTCACATCCACGCTAGCCACACACCTCACAAACCTCAACCTGCATTTGTTTCACTAATTCTCTGCCTGCTCTGTGCCCAACTTACTCAAAGTTAACTGTCTCAGTTGCATTCTTTCCTAGTAGGCTTTCTTTCTCTATTATGTTCACACCAGTCTTCCAATTTTCTATAGCCAGCTGAATAAATCCCAGTAGAATTTGCTACATGAACTTTCGTAAAATTGTTTATCGCCTGTAAATTTTGTAACTCTCTCTCTATTTAATTGTGTAATTAATCTACATATGAAGTACTGTATTTTATTCTATTGTATCATATTGTATCATATTGTATTGTATTGTATCATATCGTGTTGTATTGTATTCCACTGCATTGTATTGTATTGTATTGTTCCCTGGGTTGCCCCTCGAAAAGGACTGCATGGTCTCAGCGCCTCACTCTGGTTACCAAAATTCAAATACATACATACATACATACATAAATAAATAAATAAATCTTCCTTCTGATTTCTTAGTAATGTCACTTATGAAGACTTTGAATAGGACAAGACCCAATACCAGTCCTGATAGTACTCCACTGGTCACCTCTCTTGTCCCCTGAGTGAATTCTATTTACCACAACCCTCTTTCTCTGACTCTTTAACCAGTTTGATACCAGCTTACAACCTCTCCCCAACCCCACAGGTTACTAAGTCTATTTATTAGACTCTTGTGTGGCACAGTGTGAAAAGACTTACTGAAGTCCAGATAGGCCACATCCACTGCCTTCAACTGATCCCAATCCATGGTCACTCAGGCAAAGAGGTCTATGAAATTTGTTGGACATTACCTCCCCTGTGAAGCCATGCTGCTGGAGGTCCTGCAGACCATTTGGCTCTATGTAGTCCATCAGTCTCCATCAGTAGGGTATCCATTTATTTCACATCACTGATATACGAGAATGACTGACCCAGACTGCTATCCTTCTTCCTGCTGCAGCTCTTGTGCATAGAGACAACATCGGCCCTCCTCTAGTCCTCAGGAAGTACCGCCTCCCGTCCCCAATGAGATGCTAAATTGTGTTGCTAGAAGGATGGAATATGTATATTGATGATTGTACAGTACATTCAACCCCCACTACCAGTCATCAATTGACTGGATATCAACAAGGTGATACAGGCTTTGCTACCTACACACACATGCAAACACACAGCCAAATGTTGACATTATTACATGTACCACTCTCTGCCCCCATCCACCCACAAACTCTTGGCTATCAACAAAATACTGAGGACTACACACCTACATCCTTGAAAAGAAACAGCTATTGCCCACAGTACTGCCCACCATCCAAGACAGCAGCTGTTCACGATAAGACACATGTTGTCGTGTGTGCATCTTACACTACAAACACACACAGGAGCCTTCCATGGCAGGTATTGACAACACCTTTCCCCATCACAGCTGGAGAACTATTAGCTATTTACAAAGCATTGCAGACTATGCATCCTACACATGCACACACTACAAACACATTCATCCGTAATAACTGTGGAGCATAGCATACATCCCCACCCAAAAGTTAGCTGACTTTCATGCATTAAAAAATTGATGTGATTTAAGGCCAGTCCAGTGACATGGAGGGCTGAGACACTATGCTCTTTACCTCCCACTATGCTGGCGACCTGAGTTTGGGAACAAGCTCAGGTTGCCGGTGTCAGCTGGGTGGAGGGGAGGATTGAGCATCCATCAGATAGCTCTCATTTCCTGATATGGGGATGCATGCTGACAACTCTTGGCTGCCCCCAACTGAAGGCCTAAGGGTAGTGCCAGAAACTAGAGCAACATCAAAGGGAGAAACTGCTGTTCAGTAGCATGTGTGCACCTCCACATGCACACGCTTACATGCCACCACATCAGGGATCCAAGGGAAAAAATGGTCAGTATAGCCTTCATGAAGCTCTGACCACCTACCTCTGTTCCGCACCACCATATCAGGGATACAAGGGGATAAAATGGTCAGTACAGGCTTCATGAAACCCTGCCCACCTACCTCTGTCCCACACCACCATATGATGGAATACAAGGGGAAAATGGTCAATACAGGCTTCATGAAGCCCTGCCCACCTTCCTCTGTCTGTGTGCCACCACTTGGGCCACTGGCCAAATTCTGAATGTGAATCACTGAGTGGGTGGGTGAGGACTGCCCCTACCCTTCCCAGGGGCAATCCACGGGCACTTAGGGCTCCAGTGAGTCCAAGGGAGGTAAGTGCCAGATAGGGGAGGCAGGGCATGGATTAAAGCATTCAGTGCCAAGCCAGTAGGCTTTATGTTAAGGGAAAAAGATGCTGCAGTATGTATCACCTTAAAACACACACACACATGCACACACTGTAACAGGAGCTGCTGCACCATTACAGACCCCTACCAAGTATAGGCAATATGTAGAGGGTCTCTTACCTGAGTTATATGGAGCCAGAGGTTAGAGTCTTGAAGGGATGGTGTCTGTCAGACCTGTAAAACAAAGTATAGGAAAGGTGTCACAAAAGACTCATAGTTCTTAGATAGTAAATAGAAGGACAGGACAGGTAAGATGCACAGTGATACTTTGTCTGATGGGGAAGGAGTCAATATCCTGTCAGACCTGTTAAAGTAAAGATGAACATAGGTTAACATGCATAAAATACAGTAGTGAGAGCACAGACAGAATATTGAGAGATGCGAATGATATATGACAGCATAAAAAGGAGTGTTAGATAAAAAGTTAGGCAAAAATGCTGAGGAAAAGAAAACATCTTTTCCAGGGTATTGCCTTTACAGCTGTGAGTTCCATTTTACTTGTACTGGTAGATCTGTGCAAAGGACCTTGCAACTTTAATTTGCTGTATTCTGGTATGACAGATTCTAAGGACCCCTATGTGGGTCAGATACAATTGTTTATAAAATGGGCTAAATAAATCCAACTGTCTGATTGGCTACTACATCATCTGAGCCGTGTCCTTATCAGATGATATAGTAGTCAACAGGACTACTGCTTACCAACATGCCCCATCACAGCAACAAATCAGTGACCTCTGCCAAGCATAAACAGAAATGCTGCCTGGCAGAGCTCATAGTAAGCATGACTGCTGCACTGAGAGAGAGCTACCAGTGTCCCAAACTGCCAACAGAAACAACACCCCACCCCCTCATTTTCTACACCCAAAATAGTAGTACAAATTGGGTACCTGTTCATGTTTTTTTTCCTTCGGTTTGGTTTGTCCCTGGACAGTACAGATACATCTCTCGACCTCTCCCAGCAGTTTAAATGAGCGACGCTAACAGTAAACTCGACCTCAGCTGCACCGCAACCGCACTCTCCATTCTCGCTCACCCCTCAACATACATGATGGGACACAACACAGGACAACTTTTTTCCACATCGTACTTTTTCTTCATTATACTATGATTCACTTTCCTCACAACAACCAGGAAGTGAAAACCAGGCAGTACGGCGACCGCTAACCAGGAAGTGAAAACCGGGCAGTACGGCGGCTGCTATATCCCGCGTTCGCTCAGGGACTTACTTGCTCCACTAGAAACGATGTCAATGTATACATAGCTTTTAAAAAAAAATGAGTAAGAGCCCTGACAATGAACACGTTCGCTCTCACTGAAGTGACACACTAGCGCACAGCATGCTCGCCCTTAAAGAAATGCCCGCCTACTGCTTAGCAACCACACCTTTAATTATAATCCATGGTGTCTCAGTCGGCAATACAGTATGACGAGACAACAACATTAAAATCACTCTCTCTCACTTAGAAATACAGTGTCACCAGACAAAAGAAACAATTTGACCAGTACCTCTCGTTCTGTGTCTGGGGGGGCAGATGGCACCCTGTACTGACCATCAGGAATTACCAATGAGAGACTATTTTTTACTGGTTCAGTCTTAAACCTCAGTTGACATGTTTTTCCTATTTTTTTTGTTCTTTTTAATTATAAACTAGTTACTTGGGACCCATTTTCTAAGAGCAATAACACACGCAAGGTGTGCGTTGCGTGCTGATAAGAGCATGCCCTAGGGCATAAGGCACCAGCGCAAGTGCTCTTATCAGCACATAACCCACACCTTGTCGTGTGTATCACTTGCAAAATCTACATTGTTCCTTTTTAAATGTTCCATACTGCATGTAATAACACTCACCGAGACCACTCCTACAGTAGTAAGAGTGATCTCATGCACATTCTTGAGCATGACAACTGCAAACCAAAGGTGAGCAATTCTGATACTCTAAAAATGTGAGATCAGTCTTACAACCATAAGAGTGGTCCTGGCTGTGGTAATAAATATACATATTTTTTAAAACCTTACCTGAACATGCCCATTTCCAGGGCAGCTGCGTGTTAGATACTCATCTTAGATTAGAGTGTCTCATGCACAGAGGACAGAGCCCTCCAATTGGAAGAGAGCACTCCTTTGATCTATATTTATGAACCAAAGAATAAAGCAGAGTTAAAAAACAAAAAACAGTGCAGAGGTCAATAGCAATGCCCATCACTATTGGCAACACACTGGGGAAAGTACCATGTTCCACTACATACATTGAACAGATTATTATTACTACACTGGTGTAAATATGTGCACCAGCACAATTACTGTACTTGCAAATTGGTATTTGTGATGAGCTCTGTAACTTTCTGCTCCCTTACGTTTACCTGAGAGAAATACCCCGCTTTCATTAGGCCTAGTCACATGAAATGTGAACCTGTTCTTAAACCATCCTCAGTATAATGTCCTTGGAGTCAAATGCTGTGTGTTTTCTGAACATGCAGTCACATCATACCAGTACTGCAGACTGCTGTCACTCAGTAATTTGCTCAAGGGTCACACACTAAGCAAAAGGTGTGGAGAGATCTGCTCTTTCAGAGCCCAGAGCTCTAAACATGAAGCCACCCTGCTGTTCAATTGACAAAGCTCTATCCTGTGGCTGCTACTGGTAGTGTGAGCGACCGCACTAGAAGTGAAAATGTCAGGTGCTTTCACTCCCAGCCCATATGGAGCTCAGGCTGCGGTTGCTCACACAGGTGGTGGGGGACAAGAGCTTGTCGGGAGAAGGAAGGTAGTATAAGTGTGCCTTCCTCCATGTACCTGAGCCACCGCTCCGTGGCAAAATAATGTAAGTGCCCTGAAGGGCTTGTGAAGAGGAGACACTGTGGCTGTGAGACTACCACACGGCAAGCCACACTCACTGCTATTAAACAGCACCCAGTCAGAAATGAAAGGAAGCAAAAGCGGTCAGACAGCGGAGCCACCGCGACTTTCATTTAAATAACCCCATGATGGCTTTTGATGCAGATCCGGGGCAGGTGCTGACAACTAAGGCTAGGGAAGTAACAAGTGAAGTCTCACTGTGGCTGTTGCTCCCAGCCCCTAGGGGTTCAGTATGAGTGACGGGGTGGAGGCTGAGAAGGAGATGGGGACTTAGGTGGGGTGTGTATGGGGAGGATTGTCAGAGTATGGCGGGGAGAAAGATGAGTATGAGGTGCCTGAGGTGTAAGGGGGCTGATTATGAGAGGGGGTGACAGAGTGCTACACAGGGGCTGGCTGGGCCCATATAAAAGCCACACATTAAGCAGCTGCATTTGTTGAAACATCTTAAGTGATGTCTGGTCAGCCTGTGCTCCAAACAACACCAACAAAGCAAACAAAGATCAAAATAAGCAGTATGTTACAAAACAAATCTCACCAGTACTGCACTGCACAAGACCAGTTTCTTTTATAGCACTGTTTAGTACACTTACCACTATGTCAACATCTCTATTCTTGCCCTTGGTAGCCATCTTGTTTTTTTCTTCAGCAGTGTAGGGTAAATCTAGTCTAAAGTTCAGTCTATGTTGCTAGGCAACATCAGGCTATGACCAGTCTTGTGCAAGTCAAGACAGTTTTTGATCCTGCAATAGTCTTAACTTTTCTGTGAGATTTAGGCAAGACCTCTTTAAGTCCTAAGACCATATATTTAGGTTAATTATAAGCCAAGTTTTGTGCAACCGGCTGCAGGTGTCCAGGTTCAAGGAAACTAGACACAACACATTGGTGATTAAAGAGGCTGTGAAATGCACTGAGGAACTCAGGAGGGAGAATCTGGTTGTCCATATCTGGAAAAGACACCTAAGGGCAGTGGAAAATGTATATCTGTCATTTTGTTGCCTCATACTGGGCTTAAGAGGCAAGAGGTTCTTTATAAAAATATAGGAATGTCCTTCAGAAAGTCCTTGTTCAGTGGTTACATTACAGACAGACCTCGTAGTGTGTTTAGAAGGAATACAAATACGTGATTGTGTGGTTAATAGTCTTCAACCAATCCACGACAACTTGCAAAAACATGGCTTCTAAAAATCCCTGTTAGGAAATTGTGTTATGGGAAGTGCATGTATTGGTAGCTTACTCACCTGGTAAAGGTTATTTTGGGGGTAGTCCTCTGAGGCACTCCATTTCTTACAGATAGGTTATATAAGTCCACCTGATAAGCCCAGCCTGATGGCACTGAGGGTTGATGTGCTGGACACCACACCTCACTCCAAGCTAGTGACCCATGTTCAGGAACGAGCATGGGTTGCCGTGGGTCAACAGGGAGGAGATGGATTGAGCATCCAATGGACTGCTCTCCATCTTCGAGGGGGGGGAGTCCAGTGGCAAGTGCATGCCTGACCCTAGCGGAGACTTGGGCTTGAAGGCATGGAGCTGCATGAATGTGGGAGGGGACACGGCAGAACTTTGACATGGGCATGCATGGGAGCATGCATGGACCCCATCACAGGCGCCATTGCAATCCTCACCCCCACAAGCGCAGAAAAGTGGAAAACAGTGGTTCCGGGTCACACGACTTGATGACCATCCACCGCAAGCACCATCTTCTCGGGCACTGACTGATCCGGATCTATGCTAGGTGAGGGATTAGGGGTCCCTCACCTCCCGCTATGGGGGTAAGCAAAGGGGAGTACAAGGTGGTGGCTGTGAAGAGATCGGTGTGTGGGTGGACAGCGGCCGAACAGAAGAGGAGAGAAGATGACAGCTGACCGGGGCCACAGCAGGAAAAAGTACAGTAAAAAGTAAATAAATAAAATAAAAATAAGTCCATCTGATAGGCTATCATTGCAAATGCAACTTCTAGTCAAAATACGAGCCCCTACCCTGGAATCTGCCCACCAAGCCCAGTTTCAATGTCTTCCAAAGCTTGTTCATCTGTAATACAACTGGTTAGATAGTAAACCAGACCTGTGACCAATAACTAGACGTAACTGCAATAGGATTTGTGTCACTTACTACCTGCCTGTGTTACAAATAGAAACAGAGAATATGAATATATGACGGCAGATAAGGATCACTTGGCCCACCTAATCTGCTCATTTTCCTTACCTGTTTCATGCACCGCAGATCCTAAATGATCTACAGCTTACCCTCTCTTTTCTATCATTAGAGTACCTTTATGTCTGTCCCATGCATTTGTGAATTCCCTCATGTTTTTGCCCTACAACCTCTGCCGGGAAGCTGTTCCATGGATCCACCACCCTTTCCATAAAAAATATTTTCTCACTTAATAAACTCTAATCGCTCTGACCCATACAGCATGCCGGTCAAGTATCACTGTTATGCCCTGATCCAGTTGCATCCTGTCTACTATGGGTGGTTTGTGGATTGCCTCAGAGGTCTACCCCCTGCAATCACCTTTATCAGGTGAGTAAACTACCATCATGGGGTTGCCTCTGAGAGACTCCATTCTTACAGATTGAGTTCTAAAAACTATACCCTGCTACCTCAGGGTGGGAGAGACAGGCATGCTCTGGATCACTCACTGCCACCACTTGCAATACAGAGCAGGCAAAATTTGTCTTTGGCATTTGTATAATGTCAAGTCTGTAATGTTTCATGACTGTGTATGGACATCCAAGTAGCAGCCACACATATCTCTTCCATTGTGGCCATGTGTCCCAGACTATCATGTGGCTACCGCTCCTGTAGAGTGCAGCTTAAAGTCTTGCAGTGATAACATGCCAGTTGCTTTACATGCCTCCTGTATGGCTTGTTTGAGCCAACCTGTGATAGCTGATCTGGCATGCCACTAAGCCTTTTTGGCATCCTTGCATGACCACAAAAGTCTGTCTGATTTTCTGAAGAAAGCCTTATAATTTATGTAAATTGTCATGACCCATTTTATGCATAGCATCTTAAGTGCTAGATCATCTTCTATACCTGCTGCCAGAATGGATGCCGGTAGTTCTATAGTTTTGGTCCTGTGGAACTCAGATGTGATCTTAGATATGAATGAAGGCACTATATTCTTAACGGTACTCTGTCATCGGAACTGTTAAATGGGATTCTCTGCAAGAGACCACTTGTAGTTCACTTGTCCTTCAGGCTAAGTAAATAGCCACCATAAACACTGTTTTTAGGTTCAACCTTTTTTCTCTGCTGGTGGCAGTGGTTAGAAGGATATGCTGTCATTGCATGTAATACCAGATTTAGGTCCCATGGAGCAGTGATCTGTCTCTGCCTCGGCCAAATGTTATTCACTTCCATTAGAAATTGCAAGATGTCTGAATGTGCTCCTGGCTGACAATTTTGATCTGGTCCTGGCTGCTCCTATGGCTGCCAATTGCACTCTCAGTGATCCCAGTGATAGCCCTTGTCTAAACAGTTTTGCAAGTAAAGTAATATGTCCGCAATTTGGTCTGCTACGGTTATGTGTTTGAGAGCACTATGTGGTGAATATTGTCCATTGTCAGGTGTATGTAGAGGTTGTAGAACCTCTTCTGGATTGCGTTATGGTGTCTTCACCTTGGAATGATATCCGGCCTTTTTTTTTTGCATGATATGTTTACACCGCCTCCCCATGCTTCACTGGCCCGCGATCCCTCTCACTGGGCGCGGGTCTCTCCTCCGAGGGGGAAGGCACCGGGGCGGAAGGGAGAAGACCTCAGCACACACTTCATTAGGGGCCCGGGATGCTGCTGAGGAAAGAAGGCCCTGGACAGGGTACTGGGTGCTCAGGGAATGGGGAGCCATCATCTAGGTGGCCAGCGAGCAGTTTTCTGTTTTTCTGCGGGAGAGCAGCGTGGTGACATCAAGGCATATGCCGACATCCGCTCCTCCCCAGTCAACTTCGGGCCGTACACCCTGCGATGCTCCCAGCCTCCGCTAGGAGCCAGCAGGTACCAGACCTATCCCTGTCCTCCCCAGAGAGGAGAGAGCTGTTGTGGGACGCCGATCCTTCTCCCCTGGCTGCTCCTCCAGTGACCCGGCCTGCTCCCAACCCGCAGTCGCTGGCGCCGCAGGCAGAAATCCAATCGCTGCGCCCGCGGGCCGATATCCGCCTTTAATAGTCTTTGCCTCTCAGGAGCCAGGTGGTCAGTTTGATGGTTCATGGGTTTGGGTGTTGCAGCGGCCTTGTTGTAGTAAGTCTGGGTGGTCTGGTAACCACCAAGGCTTGTCTATAGCCATTGCTACAACAGCTGCAAACCACCCTCTTTGAGGCCAGTATGGGACAATTAGAATCAATGTTGCCCCATTTGCCTGATCTTCCTGAGCACCTGTGGTATCATGAAATAAGTGGGAAGATGTAGGCTATGTCAAATCACCACTCCAGGGATAAGGCATCCACCCTAATAATTTACTGTCCCTGAACCTGGAAAAGAACGTTGGTGTCTGAGAGTTCACGTGAGTGGCCATGAGATCTATCTGTACTGGTCCACAAGCCTTGCTGATCATTGCAAAACCTGTGGGTGCTGTTGCCATTCCAGCAGGTAAATTTTTCACCTGCTCAGCCAGTCTGCCATCATTTTTTAGTTTCCCCACAAGGTGAACTGCTGAGATGTGTGAAAGGTGTTTCTGCACCCATGAGAACACTTTGGCTTTTTCATACATCATCTCATTGCTTCTGGTTCCTCCCTGTTTCACTAAGTACACCACTGTCACTTTGTTATCTGAGCGGATTAGTATGTTCTTGCTCTAGACCATGGTGCTAAAATGGATAAGGGCCCAGAATACTGCCCTCATCTCCAGGATGTTGATTGATAGTTTTGCCTCCCTGCGTGACCATGTACCTCGTGCCATGCATCGTCCTGTTGAAGCCCCATCCCTTCAGGCTGGCATCCATGTCCATAACAATGTTGTTCTGTATGTCCAGTGACACACTCCTGATTAAGTTGCTTCTGCTTGTCCACCATTGCAGTAATGATCTTATCTTTGGGCTGATACTTTTATTGATTGTGGCTGTCAATTTGTATTCCACTTAAGCCCCTGCTGTATGGCTCTGATCGTGAGTGGTCTTCGTTCCATCTGGCCTATGGGACTAGGTTGATGCATGATGCCATGGAGCCTAAGAGCTGTGAGACTAGTTCCAGTGCTGGGTCACTAATTTTTCTTAAGTTTTCTGCTTGCAGGATGATGAAGTTACTCCTTTCTCTGATGGCTTCACCTGTCCCTTTCTTGTGTTTATGAGCATTTCCCAAGTGCTCTATGATCTGACTGGGAACCAAACAGTGCTTGGGTCACTTTATGACCCATCTGTGATCTTCTAGACACAGTAGCACTGCTCCAGTCTGGGCCTGCAAGTCATTGATGGATCTCGCATGTATGAACCAGTCATCTAGATAAGGTGTCACCTGGATCCCTTGTTACCACATTAGAAAAACAAAAATTATAAACCTGAAGGAGCTATTAAATTAAACTTGGCCAAAGCCAAATTTTCCCACATTAGACAGGAAGTGGCAGGGTGGGATTGGTATAAGGCCTTTGTAGGGAAGAATACTGAGGATATGTGGGTATACTCCTAAACAAGCTCAATAAACTAATTACCCTATATATCCCAATTAACAAATCCAAAATGAGAGCGTAAAATCAAGTCCAATTTGGTTAAATAAACAAATTAAAGGATTGATTAACAGTAAGGATAAATTACTTAAAAAGTATATGAAAGAAAAAATCCTGAAGAATTACATAGCCTATGAGGAATCGCTAAACTAGTTAAATCAACTATTAAAAAGGCAAAGGCTCAAATGGGTTCACACTGGCCAATAGGATTAAAGACAATAAAAATCATTCTTTTCATATATAAATAGTAAAAAAAAATCAACAATCAATAATAGGACCCTTTAATGACAAAAATTGGGTTATGTTAAATGAACAAGAGTTAGTAAACACACAAAATAATTATTTTTGTTCAGTCTTTAATCCTGGTAATACACCTGCTATTGTTAAAAATGGACATTTGCACCTGGGGCTATTCAAATAACATCTACGGAGGTAAAAGCAGATTGATTAATTTAGACATCAATAAATCTCCAGGCCTAGACAATATTCACCCAAGAATTCTTCAGGAGCTTGCTGATCAATTGGCAAAGCCATTGAGTTTTATACCAAACATTCCTAGATAGAGCTGAGGTTCCTCAAGCCTGGAGGAATGCTTTTGGTTGTTCCCTTCACAAGAAGGGAACTAGATCTGATCCAGCTAACTTTAGACCCATTAGTTTGACATCACTACTGGGCAAAGCCATGGAGGGCATTTTAAAGGACATTGTGATTGATTATATTTCATTAAACAATTTATCTGATCCTGTACAGCATGGATTTATTAAGTCTAGATCATGCCAAACAAACTTACTATCCTTTTATGAAAATGTTAACTCAGAATTGGACCATGGCAAACCAGTGGATGTGGTTTTATGGATTTTGCTAAAGCTTTTGACAAATTACCACATGCAGAACTAATACAAATTCTGATTAAAATAGGCATTCACTATAACATTGTGAAATGGATAGCTAATTGGCTGACAGATAGAAGACAGAGAATAGTGGTAAGGGGCATGATGTCCGAGTGGTCTGCAGTGACCAGTGGGGTGCCACAGGGCTCGGTATTGGGCCCTTGTCTTTTTAATATCTATATTTCATCCTTACATCTTAACAATCCTTCTATATGGATTTCAAAATTTGCAGATGATTGCAGATTAGGCATCACAGTGGCGTCTACGATTGATTCACTTTCCTTACAACAAGCTATAAATGAAGATATATGAGTGGACGAAAGCTAACAAACTGGAACTTAATATCTTCAAATGCAAAATTATGCACTTGGGCAGAACAAACAATAATCATACCAATAGCATAGGAACAATACTTTATTAACAACACCTGAAGAGCGGGACTTGGGTATCAAAATTACATCTGATTTAAAGTTTAATTCACATTGCAAACAACAAGTTAAAAAGCTAACCAGATTCTGAACTGCATTTTGAGACATATTTCTAGCAGACACCAAAATGTTATCATGCCTTGTATCAGGCCCTGGTTAGGCCCCATTTGTAATATTGGCGTAGCTGTGGTCCCCACAGTACAGAGAGGACATTATAAGAATGGAGAGTGTGGCAGAAGCGATAGATCAGTATTCGGACTAAAAATTACCATATGATGAGAGATTAACTACATTAAATTTATACTCTCTGCATTATAGAAGATTAAGGGAGATCTTTGTATGATGTATAAAATATCACATGATGATATATTGAGAGCTGACCTAAAATGACCTATAAAACAGGACGTTCTAGTACCAGAAAACATAAGTTGCAATTTATATTGCCTAAATGGAATACCAACATAAGGAAGCACTGGTTTACTGTAAGGGTAGTGTCAGTATGGAATGACTTGCCTGAAAGTGTGGTGGGTAGTTCAAGCATTGATATATTTAAGACAAGCTTAGACAAACATTTTTTGTAAAACTACTAAATTTTAGTGTTATAACAAGGCAAGCATTATGGAGGCAAGTCTCTCAGCTTGAATTAACTTATGAAACTTATGAATCTTTGCCACCAGCACTATGGATCAATTTGTGAAGACACTTGCACCAATGCTAAGCTGAATGGTTGTGCTTGGTACTGAAGGTGTTTTCATAGAATGCAAAGCAGAGGATGTAGTGTGATGTCCTTATTGGAATATGAAGGTAAGCATCCTTCATGTCGACTGATGTTAGATAATCTCACTGCCGTATATCCCTTATGGTTGATTCTGACAGTTTCCATCTTGAATTACTTGTTTTGTATTGATTCATTTAGAAACTTTAGGTCTAGAACTGGCTGAAGTTTCCCCATCTTTTGGGATATTGTGAAAAAAAATTAGTAAATTCCTTTTCCTCTTTCTTCTTGTGGCACATCTATTATTGCATTGTTGTTGATTAGTTTTGAACGATCTGTCACACCTCTTGAGATTGCACTTTTCTTTTGAGGTGGGTGATATTATAAATCTGTTCTTCATGTTTAAGTCTGTAAGTTCTATGACATAAATTTTGTTGACAGTTTCTAACACCCATTCTGCTGAACCCTCCTGCCCCACCTGTGGGTGAACTGTAATAGTCATGCTCCTATGAGAGGATGGGTGAGGGTGATTGCTTGTGTGCTGTAGTCATTGCTTAGGCTGCTGTTTGGCTTAATAGCTGTTGTTGAAGTGCCTCTGTTAGCTGAACTGTAGCTGCAAGATCTGTTGTTGCTGGTATATCTCCTAGTGTTTTGTGTAGGGCAAAAATGGAGTTCCTATTGCAATGATAGGGTTGTCTCCTAGTCTTGTAATTTTGGCTTGCTGATAGGTATGTGGGACCTGCATTTCCTTCTTGTCCAAGTGTTTTGTATCCTTTTAGATATCCCTCAGACCTTTGCCAAATACGTGGATGCTCCTGAATGGAAGCTTGTTAAGCATTGCTTTGGCCTCATTGTTCACAGCCCAGAGCTTCAGCCATAAAGCTCTTCTGACCTTATTTGCTAGTGCTGCTTCCCTGGTATTCACTCCAATGAGTCAACTGCCATATCAGCCAAATATTTTGCCAACTGTATGGCCTGTTGTATTAGCATGGATTTCAATGAATCAGGGTAAGAGCCTTTTGTATGTCCTGCATCCAGATCTGTTGCACCCTGGTTGTGTATATTGCTGTGGTTGCTGCCCTGGTGCCCAGGCCAGCCAGCTCAAAGCTTTTGTTGAAAATAGCCTCTAATTTCCTGTCCATAGGATCTTTGAAGCCAGATGTTCCTTTGGATGATAAAACTGTTTTCTTACTCAGTGCTGCTATTTGTGGGTCTATCATCAGTGCAGTACATTACATCTTTAGTTTGTTCTCCTCTAGTAGATACATTCTATCCCAGGAGCACCTTTCGGTATCTTTGTAGGTTCTGTTGCCTTCTATTCCTTTGTGATGATCTTGTCAATGGTCTCGCACACCAGGAAGGTGTCATTACACTTGGCCTCTGGTTTTAGTGAGGCTAACAGCTTGGATTGAGGGGTGGTGGCACCACTTTAAACCCCACCATAACCTTGATGATGCAGATGATACTGAGCACCTGTTCAGGAACCCATTTTAGCTGTCAGGGACTGTGGATCCTGAGGCACCTCTGTCCCTGTCTCGGATCATTCTTGCAACTCTTTGTCAGAGTACTGTGAGTCACTGTCCAGGACTGGGGAGGTTGGAGATGTAGGGTTCTGTGGATTCCTAATGGGCTCCAATTCTTGTGGAGTATGATGTGAGCCTGATAGTTCGGTTAAGTTCTGCAACATTGTAGTCATGAATAGTTGCTGTGCCTGAATTATTTGTTGATTTTGGAGAAAAATTGTATTAGTGCCTGAGGCCTCCCTTTTGGGCTCTTTCCTCGTGGCACATAATCTTCAGTGGTGCTGTCATTGTCTTTGGAATTTAGTTCCTGCAACACACCACTGGCATCTTCTGAGAAGGCCAGCTAAGAAAGCACATAGTGCTGTGGAGGCTTGATGATGGCAGCGGAATGTTGTAGGTCCTACACTTCTTCTTTCTTGCCATAGTGCCTGAAAAACAAGGAGAGTGTTGTCTTGTGGTCAGCAAGTGATGCCTTACTCATTCTTAACATGTTAGTACCATGCATCATGAATGGGTGTTTGGCATACTGTCATAAGGTGAAGCAACCACAGAGTAAATTTTCCCCATGGTTATATTCTATAGGTTGCTCCCTGTTCCCAACTGGGACTATTCTGTTCTGTAGTTTAGGGTGCTGGACTACAAGAATGTCCACCAGAAATTATGTAATTCTGTGTCACTCCCTGTTGTGATCCGGTGTTATCCACATGGCCCTTGACTACAAACATGGTTGTTGGAAGTTACGCGAAATCAGGTCACTCGTGTTCAGCTTTGCTGTATCATGTCCTGAAACCCTCTCCTCTGAAGTTACTGTTGCTGCTGAGGGGTTTCTCCTTGGTGGGGCCTACTATGTGAGTTTGAGAGTGTTTTGGCCATTTAAGCCCTTATTAGATCTCCACTTTCAAAAAGGAGTTACCCCAGAACAATAAGGCATGACATGAGATTGGAATGGGGTAGACTATGGGACAATGTGAGAAAGTACTCTTCACAGAAAGGGTGGTGGAGGCATGAAACAGCCTCCCAGCAGAGGTGGTGGGTGCAAAATCTGTGGGGACTTCAAAACTGCATGAGATAGTCATAGGGGAATCCTATCAGTACAAAAGAGGCGGTAAGGCTAAAGATAGTACAACGATTGGCGGCTTTGTTTAGTAGATAGGGAGAAAAGGGCAGACTGGATGGGCCTATTGGTCCTCATCTGCCATCAAATTCTGTGTTTCTATGGTGGCACACTCTGTGCATACCTAGAAGGCATGGGGCTGTCATGCCCAAGATGGCAACAACCTCTCATACACTGCACCGTGCTATTTCTGAATCCTGCTGCAGTAGTCGTCTCATTGCCAGTGTGGACATGTGCAGAGCTACGGTCCAGTAAGAAGAAAGGTAATAAATGTTGTATTTTGGTGTGAATGCCATTTTGACTTATCTCCTCCATATTGCCCACCTCTTTCCCCTGCAAGATGAGTCTGCTTAAGGGTCTATCCACAGTAATGGAGGACACACGTGGACATGACTGTGTAAAATAAATGTTGTCATTTCTTTCTTCTTTCACCATTAGTACTTTACCCTTAATGTCCTTTACTAAAAGTGTGAACAGGAAGATAATATATTTTGTGGTTTTCTGATTACAGTCCCTAATGTTTGGAAACAGTAAGCAGGTAACATATGTGACAGGGACAGAGAATACGCTACCTAGAAAAAAAGTTATGTATGAATATTTTTGAATCTCTTCATGTATTTGTAGTACTTTAACTCATCTGGTTAATTCACTAAGCAACTCCTAAATATTTGCATGCAACATCGTGTGATAACCATCAATCTAACACATGGCAGAGAATTATGGGCAAAAGTAATTTCAAAGTTTTCCGTCACCAACATTTCTTGGATAGTCAGAGATTAAAATGCATTACGTACATAACTGGAGGTAAGAGTAGATGATATTTAAAAATGTTTTGATCACTTTAAAATTAAACTCCAAAATCTGTAAAAAGTGTTTCAACAACATATGTAACAAGACAGAGCAAAATTCAAAAACTTTAAGCAGTCCCAGAAAACATTGTGTAACAAAGAAAATCAGGAAATTGGTACCTTTATTCTTTTCCACTTTATGTTTAATGTCTAAAGTTATGACTCAATTAGCATAAGTGTTCTATGGTTGCATACCATCACCACAAAGGAAGTTCATAATACAACAAATTCACTATACTAAATAGAAATACCAGACACACTAAGTAAAATTAACTAAAATCATAACACCACAATATACACACTATATACATTGCTTATTACAGACCTAATACCTCAACAAATGTACATATGTACATCTGGCAGACCCCATGAGACAGCGTAACTGAATCCACCAGACATGAACATGGACACGGCCTACAGTGACTCTCTCAAGCCGGTGTGCACAGTACACCACCAGTGCCCCATGAGAGATTGACTAGGGACCTGGCATACCCCAAGTGACAGTGTAACTGAATCCATCAGAGTGGAACATGGGTGTTGGCCTACAGTGACTCAATCTACACAAACTGCACACCAACCAATGCCCCATGAAGATTGATCAGGGACCTGGCAGACCCCAGGTGATGGTGTAACTAAATCCACAGACGAGAACCCTGTCACGGTCCATTGTGACTCAAGTCAAGCTGCTGTGTGCAGTATGCCACTTACACACCCACCAGGGCCCTATGAAAGATTGACCAGGGACCTGGCAGACCCCAGATGATGACATAACTGAATCCACCAGATGAGAACAGATGATAATGTGGGCAACCCACTGGATTGCAGACAAAATGGAGGAGACACAGACACAACCACTGAAATGCAAACAAAATGTAGGCAGGCACGGACACAACCACTGGACTGCAAACAAAATGGAGGCATGCACAGACAATCATTAGCTTGCAAACGAAATGGAGGCACACATGACTGCAGCAACTGGCTTGTAAACAAAATGGAGGTAAGCATGGACACCCACAGAATTGCAAACAAAAGGGAAGCATGCCCAGACACCCACAGGATTGCAAGCAAAATGGAGGCACTATTCCCATTCCCTCCAGATCCATGCCAGCGGTCCCTGGGATTGGTAGACCATTCTACATTTCTCCAGCCCTGTCAGTAGCCCTCTGGGACCCAAGATCAGTCCCACCCCTTCCCCATCAGCCCGTGATATGTGAGGTTAGTCCCATTTCTCTCTCTAGTCCCTGGAGGCTTGTGGCATACTCCTAAAATGCTCCAGCCATAAAAGCAGTCCCATGGGACCCAAGGTCAGTAACACCCCTCTTGATCATCCCTCTGGCATGTGAGGTCAGTCCCATCTAGCTTCCCAGTCCCTGAGGCCTGGAGGCAAACTCCTAACATTCCCCAGCCATGTCAGCAGTCCTGTGGGATCCAAGGTCAGTTCTGAACCCTCCCATCAACCCTCTGGCACATGAGGTAAGTCCCATCCACATCCCCAGTCCATGGGGCCTGGTGGAACACTCCAACAAATCTGCAGTCCAGTGGAAAACAAGGTCAGTCTCAGCTCTTCCTCATTAGACCCCTGGCACATGGGTTCTGTCCCATTCCTCTCCCATGTCCATAGGGCATGGTAGCACACTCCAACAAATCCACAGTCCCATGGAACACGTGGTAAGTCCCATCCTCCTCCCCATTAGCCCTCTGGCATGTAAGGTCAGTACCATCCCCTCCCCAGTCCCTGGAGACTGGTGACACCTCCTAAAACTCTTCAGCCCTGTCAGCAGTCCAATGGCATCCAGGGATAGTCCCACCACCTCCCCATCAGTTGCCCTGGCACATGAGTTCAGTTCCACCTCCTTCACAGTCCCTAGGATCTGGTTTTAAACTCTAAATTTTCCAGCCCTGTAAGCAGTCCTATGTAACCCACAGTCAGTCCCACCCCATCCCCATCAGTCCCCTGGCACAAGGGTCAGTCCCATCCTCCTCCAGTCCCTTGGGCCTGGTGGCACACTCCAGCAAATCCTCAGTCCCATTCGACAAAGGGCAGTCCCACATTCCCATCAGCCCCAGGCATGTGAGGTCTATCCCATCCCTCCCTGGTTCCAGGGCCTAATGGCACAGTCTGACAAATCTACAGTCCCATGGAACCCAAGGTCAGTCCCACCCTCCCCATCAGCCCCCTTGTACATGAGGTCAGTCCCATCCCCTCACCAGTCCCTGGGGCCTGGTGGCACACTTCAAACAAATCCACTGTCCCATGGAGCAAAGGTAAATCCACCCTGCTCTAAATCAGCCCCTGGCATGTAAGGTCAGTCTCATCTCCCTCCCCAGTCCCTGGGGCCTAGTGGTTCACTTCTAAAACTCTCCAGCCCTGTCAGCAGTCCAATGGTACCCAAGGTCAGTTCCACCCCTCACCATCAGCCCCCTGGGATGTTAGGTTAGTCCCATCCCTCCTCAGTCCTGGAGTCTGCTGGTACACTCCTAAAACTCTCCAGACCTATCAGCAGTCCCATGGTACCCAAGGTCAGTCCCACCCTCCCCATCAACCCTGGCATGTGAGGTTAGTCCCATCCCTCCCTAGTCCCTGGAGTCTGTTGGCATGCCCCATCTGCAGTCCCATGGGATCCAAGGTCAATCTCACTGCTCTCCTATTTTCCCCTGGAATGTAAGGTCAATCCCATCTCTGTCAGCAGTCTCAAGGGTCCTAGTGGCACACACCTAAAATTCTCTAGTCCTGTCAGCTGTATCATGGGACTTATGGTTAGTCTCATCCCTCTCCATATCTTGTCATCAGTCCCAAGGGTACCTGGTGGCAATTGTCTCCCCCCACTGCCCTATTAGCCATACCTTGGCAGAACCATTTTGTAAATTTAATTGGTGCCATTGTGCTTCCAAGGAGCAAGTTTCACTGCAATCTTTATTTTAGAACATACAGTACAAAGGTCTTTAGTTGCAAAATGTTTTGTTCTAAAATACCGTTATTGGCATTTGTCCACTTTAAATTTAGTAGGAAATTACTACAGCACCCAATATGTCTATTGATTTTAATCTCAGACTTTGCAGCAAACATTCCATTTCTAATTTACGTTTGGATCAGCTGTCAGCCCCCAAAAGCATGTGGGTGGCTATTTTAAAACAAAGAGTCCTTTGTTGCTTCCCCAAAACAAATGCTTAGTCAAAACAAACAAGTCTTGTAGACTACATTAATAATCACAATTAAAAAATAAGGTATGACTAGAAGTAGCATCCATTTGTATCAGGGACCACTGGTTTCCTGAGATCCATGTTACAAACATGACTGAACTTGGCTGCGGGCTGATAGGACAACTTTGAAAATCCTAAAACAGATTCCAGGCTTTTTCACTTTAAATGCATCAGTAAATGATTACAGCACCCAATACTTTTATATGTTAATCTCAAACTTGCAGCAAACATTCCATTTCTGATTTACTTTTGGATGAGCTGGCAGACCCCCACCAAAAAAAAGCATGTAAGTGTCCATTTTAGAATACAAATTCTTTGCTACGCTCCCCAAACAAATGTTCACTCAAATCAAACCAAAAGCATGTAACATCTCTTAATAATAACAATGAAAAATAAGGCACCACCAGAAGTCTCGTTTGTAACAAGGGACCTCTGGTTCCTGAGTCCCTGTTGCAAACATGATTTAACAGCTGTTGTGGGCTGTTAGAACAACTTTGAAAATACTGTTTTGGATTCCATGATATTTTCACTTAAAATGCATCAGTAAATGACTACAGCACCCAGTACTTTTATATTTTAATCCTAACATTTGCAGCAGACATTCCAGAAATAATTTACTTTCAGATGAGCTGGCAGCCCTCCCCAAAGTACGTGAAATGCCATTTTAAAACAAAAATCGTTTGTAACAACCCTAAACAAATGCACACTAAAAGTGAACAAAAATCTCATTAAATCTCTTAATAATCACAATTCCAAAATAAGGTACACCAACAGTCTTGTTTGTAACTGGGACAGAGATTTTAGGAGGCCCCATTACAAACATTGGCATGCTACCTCTGCCCTGTTACAATCAGGACAGTACCATAAGACCACTAAAAAAGATGTTTGGGTGCCTGCAAAGTCATACATCCACAATGAATTACACAGCCTTACACAC
The DNA here is from genome assembly GCA_016271365.2 of Neoceratodus forsteri. Lineage (NCBI taxonomy): Eukaryota > Metazoa > Chordata > Ceratodontiformes > Ceratodontidae > Neoceratodus > Neoceratodus forsteri. Next base: position 1,104,003,605 of record CM057458.1, on the reverse strand, counting down.
CTGCTTAGCACATTGTAAAACTATGAAATTCACAGCATGTCTGGCACACAGAAGGCAGTTACTAGAGCCACAAAATAGATAACCTTGAACAATATGTCAAATACTTGCCATTTTCAGACATAAATGGATATATTTACACAGCAGTAATGAACCCCAGTAAAATACATTATAAATTCAAACTTTATTTAACATAATTAACCATGTCCAGTAGCTAAATCGTTTTGTAACAGGGACAAATGTATTAACTCTGTCCCTTGTTACAAACATGATTAGTTTTTCTCTGTCCCCAGAGACCTTACTGAATGCCAATCTGTGCACAGCATTCTCCCATTTCAAATCCAGCAACAAAATGCAGTCAGATTAACAGCAGACAGTATAGAAAATCATTATTTCACTGCTATGTAGCCCCATTCATGTCTGCTTACATTTCTGACCAGTTTCCACATTCTTGTTTGTAACGTAGTCACATGTTTGTAATGGCAAGTTTGGAGGAGACAGAATGTTCTCATTTGGTGTTTGGGAAGAAAATTGACTGATCCACAGGCAAAACAAAGTTTAAATGACTTAATCTGGTGTTATGTTTGGCTAGAAATAAGCCAATGACATTGTGAAAGAAAGTCACACTCCTCAGGCATGATAAGCAGTTGTTACATATGTAGATAGGGTGGGACAGAGACAGATAGCCCAGCTCTACTTTTAAAGACAGCCGAGCATCTCTGCAGTTTTGAAATGTTTTTCAGCCAGAACAGCAAACTAGTGAACCTCCTTCAGTTCCTGGCATCCAGTGCCCTGATTCTTGCACAATTTCCATTTATACCAGTCAATCCCATATGTAACCTAGGGGGACAGAGAGTTACATACGAGATTGTCACTTTTAACTCAATCAATCAATCAAAGTCTTTATTTACAATTCATTCTGCAAAAATAAAAATATATAAAGGCACACTCACGGTGATGTTACAGGACTCTTTATGTAAAATGCATAGGGAGACTTATTTTTTCAGCACAGCATTTTGGTAGGTAGAAGGAAAGCATACAACATGTGGTGTCTTGAAATGTCTCACCTAGCCAATGCAAAAACCAGGGAAAAATCTGTAAGTTTATTAAAAAACATTTTTCATATGTATTAGGTGGCTGAAGTTATTTATGTTATCCCACTAACATCTGTAGTAGACAGCAGTGCAGTTTTGAAATATATTTAAACACTGTTTGCAGAGTTACTGAGTGTTAAAGTGCTTGTGATGGAAATGTACCCATTTAATATGGACATGCCCTTAAGTTGCTTAGGGATGACTGAACATTCATCCCATATTGTTTGCCTGGCTGCCTTGCATACTTTCTGACCTGTGGGGGACTGTGCAGATGCTGGGATGGGCTGTAGTGGTATAACTGCCTGCGGCTCTCACAAGTGAGCCCTGCTGATCAGGGAGCTCACTGTGTGGTGGAGCAATGTAAGTAACATGACCGCTGTATGAAGAGGTCACATTCATGCTGAATGAAGCATGGGAAATGTCTTGAATGATAGGTTGAATTTAAATCATGGATTGACTCATGCCTGGTTGTTTCACTATATCCCTCTGAAGGTTACATCTCCTGTTGCTAAGTAGTCTGGCAACTAGATATAGAAACATAGAAACATAGAATTTGATGGCAGGTAAGGACCGCTTGGCCTACCTAGTCTGCCCATTTCCCTACCTAACAGATAAGGTGCAGATCTTAGTTAGCCAACAGCCTACTTCCTCCTACCCCCACTAGAATTGCCTTACATGTGTCCAATGCATTCTTGAATTCCCCACTGTTTTTGACTCTACAACCTCCTCAGGAAGGCAATTCCATGTATCCACAACCCTCTCTGTGAAGAAATGCTTCCTCACATTACCTCTGAGCTGTCCCCTCTATCTTCAAATTGTGCTCCTTGTTTTGCACATCTCTTTTTCTGAAAGATGCTACCCTCTTGGACTTTGTTGATTCCTTGAGGTATTTGAAAATTTCTATCATGTCCCCCTCTCCCCCTTTCCTCGAGTTATACATCTTTAGTTCCTTTAGTCTTTCTTCACATGTCTTCTGATGCAGACCCTGCATCATTTTGGTTGCCCTCTTCTGGACAGCCTCCACCCTGTCTATGTCTTTATGGAGATGGGGTCTCCACAACTGTACACAGTACTCAGATGTGGTCTTATCACCTGTCTGTACAGAGGGCCAACAACATCTTATTTTCTACTGTGATGCCTCTCCTATGCATGCCAGTATCCCACCAGCCCTTCTTATTGCCTTCTTACATTGCTGGACCACCTTTAGGTCATCTGATATGACTACCCCAGGTCCTTTCCATTTTTGTTGATGTCAGTATCTCAACCCCACTGTGTACTCTTCCCTGGGTTTTGTTTCCCAGGTGCATTACTTGCACTTCTTTGCATTGACTCTAAGCTGCCATACATTTGACCATTCCTCCAACCTTGCCAAATCCCTTTTCATCCCTTCCACCCCACCTTGTGTATCAACTCTGTTGCAGATCTTTGTGTCATCTGCAAGGAGACATATTTTCCTTCCAGTCCCTCTGCAATGTCACTTATAAAGACATTAAAAGGACCAGACCCAGTACTGAACCTCAGCGGTACCCACTAGTAACCCTCCTTTCTTCACTGTGGACTCCATTTACTATTACCCACTGGGTCCTGTTGTCCAACCAGTGTTTTACCCAGGCTACCACTCTGGGACCCACTCCCAGGCTGGCTAATTTGTTTATTAATCTTTTGTGCGGGACTGTGTCCAATGCCTTGCTAGAAGTCTAGGTAGGCCATGTCCACAGTCCCTCCCTGGTCTACTGCTTTGGTCACCCAGTCAAAGAAATCAATTAGATTTGTCTGACATGAACTTCCCACTGTGAATTAGTGCTGCCTTGGGTCCCTGTGCCCACTGGCCTCTAGGTACTCAACAATTCTTTCCTTCAGAAGTGATTCCATCATTTCCCCTACCACTGAGGTCAAACTGACAGGTCTTTAGTTTCCTGCCTCTGTCTTGCTCCCACTTTTGTGAAGGGAATCACATCGGCCCTCTTCCAGTCCTCAGGCACCACACCATCCTCCCATGATTTATTAAAAGGGTAGTCAGTGGTGTTACTAGTTCTTCCCTTCATTCTTTTAGAATTCTGGGGTGAATCCCATCAGGCCCCATTGCTTTATCCACCTTCAGTTTAAGAGTTCTTTCAGACCCTTTTTTCTCTGAAAGGACTAATATCAACCCACTATCAGAGTGCTTCTATTGACTGGATTAGGTATTTCCCCTGCTTTTCCATTGTGAATACTGAGCAGAAGTATTCGTTCAGTATCCCTGCTTTTTCACTGTCGCCTCTGCCCAACCACCTTCCTCTTTGTTCAGCCTCATTATCCCTGCCTTAGTCTTTCTTTGCTCCCTAATGTACCTATAAAGGTTTTGTCCCCTTCTTAACCGAGTTGGCTATCTTTTCTTGGTTTGGGCCTTTGCTATTCTGACTGTTTTACCCACTTTCTTCTGCTTTAACTGGTACAGTTCTTCCTGCTCCTTCTGTGTTTCCTTATGCTTCCTGAATGCTATCTTTTTCTCCTTACCTTCCCGACACTTCTTTTGAGAACCATAGTGGTTATTTCTTTCATTTTGATTTGGTTATTTGCTTCACACAAAGGGTTGTTTCCTCTGTGATGGCAGTTTTGATATTTCCCCATTGTTGCTCCACCCACCTTTTGCCTGTTTGCTAGTGCTTTTCGGAGGCACTCTCCCATTTTGACAAAATCAGTCCTCCTGAAGTCCAGTACGTTCACTTTGTGTGGCTTGACTCTACAGCTAAGTTTATCATGAACCACACTGTTTGGTGGTCGCTTGTTCCCTGATGACTACCCACTTCAAGATCAGAGATCCTCTCTCTGTCCCCATTTGAGAGTACCAGGTCTAAGATTGCTCTCTCCCAAGTGGGTTCCAAAACTAGCTGTCTGAGGCATGCACTGTAGAGCATCGAGAATGGCCTGCTCTTGGATGTGGCTGCAGCAAGGTGTTCCAGTCAACATCTGGCATATTCAGATCCCCATCACCAATATCTCCCTTTCTCTGCCATCCCAGGATGCCGTCTATCATTTCCTTGTGCATTTCCTCCCCTGAGATGGGGTCTGTATACAACCCCTGTGTGGATTGTGGAGCCATTTCCAGTCTCAGGGTGACCCACAGTTCCTCCTCTCCTCCCTGTTTACCCTTTAGTTCTGTTGCTTTGATCCCTTCCTTTACATAGAGAGCTACTCTCCTCCTCCTCTTCTTCCCTCCCTGTCCCTGCTGTAGATTGTGTACCCTGGTATGTTGACATCCCAGTCATGGTTCTCTGTGTACCATGTTTCTGTGACTGCCACAATATCCAGGCATCCCTCTTCCATCAAGGCCACCATTTCAGGGATCTTTTACCTAGACTATGGGCATTGGTATTCATTACCCTCCATTTTATTATGGCTTTATTTCTTTTTGCCCCATCCCTGTCCCTACTGCCTTTGTCTTTTCTCCATTTACCCTGCCCTTTTCCTATTGACTGCTCTGTCTTGGTGTTTACCTCACTAATTACCCTGATTTTTTGGGGCCTAGGATTTCCTTCTTCTCTTCAGTGCCTCCCCTTGGCTGGTTAAATGCTTGCCATTGAAGCATTAAACCTATCACCTAGGATCCTGGTTCCTCCAGGATAGATGCAGACCATCGCACCTGTATAGGCCTGCATCCCTTCAGTGGAGCCCAGTCCCCAATGAAGCCAAATCCTGAGCTCTGCACCAGCTTTTCAACCAGTCATTGAACCCCATGGTGCAGAGTACCCTAGCCTCATCCATGCCATAGACAGGTAGCACTTCCGAAAGGTTACCACATGTGTTACTTGTCTAAGGCCCTCCCCAACTCCACAAACTCCTGTTTCACTGCTCTGATCCCATTCTCAGCCAGGTCATTTGTCCCTAGGTGGATAATGACATCCAGCTCCCTCCCTTTCCATTGCTCCCATGATCCTGGGGATTCATTTCCTGTCCCTCAAGCCTTGGTGCCAGGCAGGCACCTTACCCTCCTTTCTCTCCTCCCCCCCCAGTTCTACCCCTCTAACAATTGAGTCCCCACCAGTAGTTGTTTCCTTCCCCTGGCATCCTGGGCCACCCTCCTATAGGTCTCCATTGTGAGGTTCCCAGTATCCTCCTTGGCCTCCACTGCAGGTGCCTCTATGAGAGGAACCATGCTTCACCAGAGTAGTGAATGAGTGTGGAGAGGCACAACTGGAGGATGTGTCTCTCTTTCACCACCCTCACCATCCCTGAGCCACCGTGGTCCAACCACTTCTCTTTCTTGGCAACCTTTGAGGTAGTGGTGGTGGCCTGGGTGGTCCCTGGGTAGGGAGCAAGTTTCCCAAATCCCTGCCAGGTCAGCATGGAGATGAACCTCCTCCCTCAGACCAGAGAGGTATCTGCAAATAGGGCAGCAACGCAGTCTGCAGAATGTCTCCTGGAAGACTGCTGTTCCACAGTCAGTGCATTGCACCACTCCCCACATGTCTGTGCCCTTCCAGTTACAGATGCTTTTTGTTTTTGTTCTTGTTTTGGTGTGTGTAAGCTTGTGAGTGTCTCTACCCCCTATTCAGTGTGCCGTGCCTTTAAGGATATGATCTCTGCCAGTCCTTCCAACATGACTGCCATGAACTGCTGCTGCACTTGGATGATCTGTTGATTTGGAAATAAGATAGCTGCTGTGCATCCACCACCTGGGTGTTTGGTTGGTTTAAGAATGGGGCCAGTTCACCTGTAGCAAAGTTGCCATCTGTTTTCTGTATGGGTCCACTGGGTACAGTAGATTGCCCGTGGAGTCAGATAGGAGCTCAGTACAGCTTGGACAGAAGTGGTCCATTTGCTGTGGGGTGAGAGCCACAGAGCAGGTTCTGCATTTTCTGGCTCTCTTCATCATGTCTGTGGGTGAGAAAGAGAAGAGAAATGGACATTGATAATATGTTCATGTGTAATCCAGGCACCAACAAACAGAGGAGAAAACTGGGCTCGAGAGGTAGCCAAGTAGTAGAAAGTAGGAAAGTTATAAGCCAGCCTGGTTGCCATGGGACTAGCCCAGTTCCACCAAGCTGCAATGACAGAAAGTTTACCAACATCCTTACAGCGATGTGATACCATCGACATTGCTGACACCACTGTCCCAACAACTCCCCTCAACATATGGAGCACTGGCCGCCCCTCGAGCACATCAATGTGGGGCTGCACCCCACACCCCCCTACTTTAAATATCTAACTCCACATTGCACAGACAGAGGAGTTAGGTGCCTACTCCCCATTGACACAAGGTCCATCATGGAGAAATCCCCATCACCACAAAGTCTGTCACCGTTGGGGTTTCACTGTGGGGAGTTCACCGTCGTTGCATCAATGTTCCGCGGTATACAGGAATAGCCTTATGTGAGTTATAGAAACTAAGCGAGAATAGGATACCCATAATATGGGTGTCACACTAGGATCCTATATCTCAATAAGGTTTGTGCATCCCAGCCAAAGGCTGCCTCAACAGACTGTCCTTCAGGAACTACTATGAGTCCTTTCTTAAGCCAAGATGTCTGCCAAGAACTGGATGATGTGACAAAATGGTTGACTTGTGAAAAGCTCTATATGGAGGCTGAGGTTCCCTTCTCAATATGGCTGCTGGAGCTGGCCAGTGTACTGCAACACTTCAGAGGACAGGCCAGAAAGGAACTGGTCTAATGCCCATCTGGCATTTCAGGTGAGCCTATGGGAAAATGTGTTTGAGCTCTGGAGAGCGGACAGCTAGCTGTTGCAGTGCATTGATCCCTGTGGGAGGGGGTATGCTGTGACCAACATGGTGGCAGGTGAAGTGTGTCTGGACTGCTGGACAGACATCCATGACATGGCATTAGGAGACACTGTGACCAAGATGGGAGTGGGTGAAGTGTACCTGTGCCACTGGGCTGATGTCTATGATGTGCTGTCGAGATTGCACCATGAACAACATAGTGACATGTGAAGTGTGCCTACAATACTGATCTGATGTCCAGAACATGAAGTCGAGGACAGCGTGAGGATTGATGGAAGTGAGGAGTCCAATAATGGCTTTAGAAGAAACTGCCAAGATGGCCAGGGCAAGCAAAGGGGCAGGTGAGTTCTGAGCACAAGACTCGGTCAGAAGGAAGATGTGTTTGCTGCTGCCTTGAATCGGTGTTGGGTGGGGTGGCTTCACTCCAATCATGATGGCTGCCTGATTACGAGCTCTGCAGACCTGGGAATCGCTAACAGTTATTTACACCTTTAAAAATAAATATATACTAGCTACAAATAGAATACAACTCAGCTATCACTCAGGAAGGCACCAGTAAGACAATATCTCCCCTGCTGCAAAGAGCAAATGAGGCACTGAAGAAGCACACCCTTTTCTGTATCCAAAACAACACACCAACATACTGCTAACCCTCCCCAGATGCTAGATTGAATGTGCACCATGCATGACTACATAACCTGGGGGTTAGTGGCTTATATACCAGAAGTACAGGCAATGTTATATATTTAAAGCTGGCAGACAACTCTATCTGCATATATTAGGTCACAAGTCAGTGAAACAGATTGCCCTTACCTTACTCTTCTTGTTGGGCTTTTAAGGCATTGTATCTGTATCTGTATGTCTTGTGTGGAGCTGTGTAACAGTGCAGCAGCCTATTCAGATGCACATATGAAACTGGGCTTGGTGGGCAGATTCCAGGAAAGGGCTCATATTTTGACTCTAGAAGTCACATGTGCATCGACAGCTTATCAAGTGGACCTATATACCCTATCTGTAAGAAATTTATTTTTCATTTAAAATTTGATGACCGAGAAAGGCACACTGAGCAGAAGCTCATTTCCAGGTGTGAACTGAGGACAGGGGTACAAATACAACAAAGGAGAGCAACATACAAATGCAGTGTAATACAGAATAGGCATAAAATTAAAATGGAGTGCCTCAGAGGCTACCCCCAATATTCATATATGAGGTATCTTAGGCCATTGTTAACCGTATGAGTGGTGAGGAATCCAAATATGGTAGTTCATCAATTGTAAAAGACAAGGGCTGTCTGTCTCTTCAGTTGTTCATGTTTTGGGAGACCATGTGCTTTTTACTCAAAGTAAATCATACAATGTTACAGTTTTAGGTTATTAAAATGCACACTTTCAAAAGAGTGCAACGTTCATATAGGAATCTTAATGAAATATTACTTAACAGTGTTTTTAAAGGAGAGGAGAGCTTTCCATGATTCCTCAAGACCACAGCAAGAGAGATGGAGGTGTTGCAATCTATGTAAAGCAACCATGATCCTACTCTGTAACCAGAAAAGAAACCTGCCGAGGCTCCATGAACTTATCTTTATCCACATCACCTCCCCCACTCTCCCAATTTTCACAGGTGTGATCTATGCCTCCCCTAGGCTAGCCCATGATTCACTTATTTCTTGTTTGGCCACCCTACCTAGACTCATGGATAAGGTGAGTTAATACTACTGGGCAACTACAACCTGGACTGACTTTCCTACTCCTTCAAGACCTCTATTTCCAAAATAGAGTCTCTAAACTTCATCCAGTTAATCATGGAACCCACCCGATACAACACCCATTCCTCTAACCACTCATTAATTCACTGGGTCCTCCTCTCATCCGCACAGAACTGCATCAGCTGGTGTATTTGCTAATCCCTAAGCGACCACTGCATCACATACTGCACCAGAAAACCCAACTATCCAAATCAGCTCCAAAATACTTAAAAGTATGCCCTCCGAACTTACCAGGGACAAACACCCTCCTATATGACCTAAGGCACAGAGACTGGCATCAGGTCTATTCAACACCTGATGTTCATGCAGCCCTAACCTGGTTCCTGCACATATTCACCAGGGTGTGGGATGTCCATGCTCCTCTCCAAGCTGCTGCATATATCAACCATGAAATTGCATCACTACTAACCCATCTTCTAAATCTGCCCTTTTCCTCAGGAACTATACCACAAGCCTTAAAATCGACATGTGTAATCCTCTAGACAAAGACGGGGACCCTCGGTGCCTGAAACTACTGGCCAGTCTTCCTCCTCCCAGCTCTTGCCAAAGTACAAGAAGCATTAGTCCAATCCAGACTAACAGTTCCTTATGACAACCAGGTTCCTTTCCCCTACAAATTAGGTTTCAGAAAGCACCATTCCACTATCTCTTCTTTTGCTATGAGTCACAGAACACATGCACGCTGCTTCAGACCAAGGTCATCTAATAGCAGTAGTTTTTGTTGACTTGGCCAAGGCCTTTCATTCAGTCTCCACCCCTTCTTCTTACAAACTCAAGACAGAGGGTTTAGCCCCATCACAGTCCAGTGGTTCAATTCCTACCTAGAAACAAGCTCCAGTCATTAGAGTGGCAAGTTCCTCCTCCACCCTTCTCTCTATACTCATTGAGTTCTCCAAGGATAGATCTTCAGCCCCATCCTCTTTTCATTATTTATAAACAATCTCCTCTGTATTCTCTAATTCCTGTATACATATGTATAAGGATGACACCATACTTTTCACCTCCAGATCAGTTTTAGTAGATGTCCAATCTAACCTCCAAAGGAGTTCCACAATATGCAGGCCTGGTTCCAGTCCAATCAACTGAAAATAAATACTCCCAAAACAGTGTCTATGATGTTCGGGTCTGTGTAAAAACTATTCAAAGTCCCACCTCACCTGCCATCACCCCAGATGGGACACCACTGGACTATATTACAACATACAAACAGGAGGGCAGCTGCAGTCTAATGAACTGAAATTGTGCGCACTCGAACAGACTAGATAGACCACATGGCCTGTATCTGCTGGCAATTTTGTATGTACCTTGGCACATGGCTGGACCCCCACTTGAATTTCTTGACTCACAAGGAGGCCATCACCTCAAAATTATGCCACAAGCTTGATATACTCTTTCAAAACAGAGACTCCCTCCCTCTGCCAGTCAGTCGTGAAATACTAACAAAGATGATCACACCCCTCTTTAACTATGCAAATGTGGTTTACAGCGCGTGCTGCCACATCCTTACCCAGACTTGACACCCTTCTAAATGCATCTCTCACTTTGCCACAAACTCCCCCTTAGAACACACCACTGTTCCCAATACACCTCTTTTCAGTATTGCAATCTTATCCCACTGTCACTACATCCACTCTATTGCACGATATCCAAGCATTGATTTAACCTGCTGCCTCCATACCTGTCTGAAAGTCTTTCCCTGCTAACCTATCTCCTTATGACCTATGGTCCACAGATTCCCACTCCTTCTCACTGCCCCAACCATCCTCATTTATTGAAAATCTGCCTTTTCCTACAGGCTCCCTTCCTGTGAAACAAACTCTCCTCCTAAGAAACTCTCCCTCACATAACAATATCAAACAGCAACTTTCCTTACTACCACCACCCATTTGTTCCTGTCACACAAGCAGCCAAACCTAAATACAACACTGGACTCAGTTGCAATTTTCTTAATTACCCATGTGATTCCTATTGATATATAATGCCATGAAACGTTGTGGCTGTATTAATTCCACTGCATTTTGTAAATACTGTATCATGATGTACTTTTTGTGAATTGTATATGTTTTCACTTGTCATTAATCAACATGTCTTGCTTTCATTTAGTGTGTTGTAACTGTACTTCATTATTGTACAATTTACCTATGTGTACCTGTGTCCTTCCCCAGGTAGCACATGGAAATGAGCCTAGCTCAGTGTGCCTTTCCTGCTTACCAAATAATTAAATTAAAACAAATAAAAATAAAATACAATTCCTGGTTGACTTACACTGAGCATGCTTCAGTGCTGGTCAGCCATCTTTACATTTGAGAGATATAGAGCTGTCAGAAGAGTTAGACCTGCAAAGTTGCAATCTGGTGCAATCCTCAGTAAAACCAAATCTATTTTTTTATTTTCCAATCTGCCAGAAGTCACATGGCAATCCATTTTTTATGCTATTTTTTTGCAGTGCCTTTAGTTTATAGGGTGCATTTAGAAGTTTTAATTTGCCATAGCAAGGTAGTCAAAGAATGAAGGAACAACTGTTTTCTGGGCTTTAAAGTTAGCATACATTCCTATGGAGGTTCTGCATCATATGCTGCAGCGCAGTACATGTGAAGTGTTGTATTTTCCATATGTGTACTGAAATTTGCTATATACAGTAGCGGTAGCATCATTAGAAATCATAGAGGGAAATTGTGCTAGCAGCTATATATGAAAAGGAAAACGGTGTTTGTAGTATAATTACCCTACTTATAAGGGGTCCTGCATCATGTCCCACAGTACAGTACATGTGCAGTGGTGTAATTCCATGTATCAGCACTGAAATTCACCATGTAGTGTAACACAATCTGAAATTGTACAGGAATTTGTGACAGTAGTGCATATTATAAGAAAAAAGTGTATATTTTTCATGATCAGCCACTATCATTAAAAGCACTCTACTTGCAAGATAGTCCTGCATTGTATGCCACTTGAGCAGTAAGTAAGTGATAAGCATACAGTGCTGTAATTCCTATACATCAACACTGAAATTCATTATACAGCAGTAGTGCCATTTGAAATTCTACAGGAAACTGTGCTAACAGTTGTATACTGAACGGAATGTGGTGTTTTTGTTTATGTTCTGCCAGTAGCAGTGCAATCACTCTACTCATAAAGTGGCCTTGCAGCATGTGCAGCACATAAAATACGTCATGCAGTGCTATAAGGGCACACTGAAATTCATCATATAAAGTAGCTCCATCTGAAATTGTACAGGAAACTGTGCTAGAAGCTGTATATTAGAAGAAACAGTGTGTTGTTTTTGTGATCAGCCAGTAGTAGTATAAGCACACCACTCATGCTCAGGTCCAATATCATGCACAGTTGCATATGACGTCCTGTATGCACTGTTGTAATTCCAAGGTGTGACACGGAAATTCAACCCATAGCAGTAGTGCAAACATAAACTGTAGAAGAAAACTGTGGTAACGGTTGTACAGTAAGAAAACTATTGTTTTGTTTTTGTGATCAACCAGTAGCACTGCAAGTACCCAGTCCATATGGAGGTCATACATCATGCACAGCAGTATAGTACATATACAGTGCTGTCATTCCAAGGCACCAGCACTGACATTTGTCATACAGTGGTAGCCCCAGCATACATTGTACAGGAAATTGCTCTATCAGCTGCATATTGTAAGGAACACATTGGGCTGGATAGTCAAACTGCGCCGAGGCTGTGGCGCAAGCTTAAGCTGCACAACTTGGCTGCGCAAGGGTGTGGACTGGACAATATTCAATGCAGCTGCGCCATGGCACAGCATCGTTGAATATCACACCCTAGCTACCCATAGTGTGCATGGCGCAGTGGCACGCACCAGCGCAAGTGGCCAGAGTGGATCATGGGAAATGTAGCGCAAGTTCCATATGACATGCAAATGGGGCCATAATGTATGCCAGGCACAAATGGGGCCATTTGCATGTCATTATGGCTCCATTGTATGCAGGTGCACCAATCCCCGCGACTTGCACCTGGCTCCCCTGCCAGGCAGCAGCCATTGGAGACTGATGCCCCTGCAGCCAGCAATGTGCCCACAGCCCAATTGCAGGCTGCAGTAAAAGAAACTCAGAGATCCCTGGTGGTCCAGTGGACCTGCATGCTCGATCGCAGGCTAAGTTAATAAATAATATCCCCAATATCCCTGGTGGTCCAGTGGACCTGCCCGTCCGATCGCAGGCTAAGTTAATAAATAATATCCCCAATACCCTGGTGGTCCAGTGGACGCTGTCTGCCCAATCATGGGCATTTGTAGTAAAACAAATAAATATGTTCAATATCCCTGGTGGTCCAGTGGACCGCTGTCTGCTCGATCGCAGGCATTTGTAGTAAAACAAATAAATATGTCCAATATCCCTGGTGGTCCAGTGGACGCTGCCCGCCAGATCGCGGGCTTCTGTATAAATAAAAATAGATTCCAATATCCCTGGTGGTCCAGTGGACCACTGCCGCCTGATTGAGGCTTCAGTATAAATAAAAATAGATTCCAATATCCTGGTGGTCCAGTGGACTGCTGTCTGCCCGATCACGGGCATTTGTAATAAAATAAAGATTTCCATCAATATCCCTGGTGGTCAGTGGACCCCACACCACTGAATCCCACTGCCCGGTCCCCCGGGTCAGAGGCGGGCGGCAGCACCCACCCAACTGCCGCCCACCGCCCAATCGACTGACACCGCTAGTGGCTATACACCCATTGGTCCACAGCGTGAGCTAATGGGCGCAAGCCCATACTGTACTACACATTCCAGATATGTGAATGGGATCCATTCTCCACCTCCCACTGGCAAACCATCATGCACTACACTGGAGAAGCGCAGACTCTTAGTTTTTGTGGTTTAATAGTAGCTTGTTTGTATAAACCAAGATTCAAGTTTCAGGAAGCTGCTTTGGAGTACAGTAGTGATGGAGTTGTGATCACTTCCTGCAACTGATATAACTGCATCTTGGCATAGAGAACTGTGCCTGCCAAACAAGCCATTGGTGCAGTGTTGCTGAAAAGGCTGAAGAGTAGAGGTCCAAGAATTGAGTCCTGTGGAACCTAGTAGCACCTCCTTAGTTGCAGATAGGGTGTCCCCTATTTTCACACATTGTGACCTGTTGGAGAGGTAGCTGGCAAAACACAGTATCGAGTCGAGGATAGACCTGTAGATAGGAGGCAATTTAGGAGAAGATTGTGATTAACCGAGTCAAAGGCCTTGTAAGGTCAATTAAGACCGACTCAACTACTTGCCCATTATCTAAGGCTTCATAGAACTGTGATGAGTAGTCGACTAGGGCAATGAGCATAGAGTATTTTTTGGGAAGCCGTGCTGCAGCTGGCAAAGTAAGTTATAGTCATCTAGGTATTCTGTAAGCTGCTCTGAGACCATTCTGTCAAGGACCTTTGAGAGGGATGAAGGATGGAGATAGGTCTGTAGTTGGATGTTGGGATTTGTCCCTGCCTTAAAGACCGTGTGACGATTGCTAATTTCCAGGCATTTGGAAATACTCCTGACTTAAGGAGGCATTGAGCACATTTAGTAATAGGACCAGCCAGTTCGTTCAGCAGAAGACCTACCAACTTCATGTCAATCATATCAGCCCCCATCCTGGTTTTGCTGATGGTGTCAGTCTTGGTGACACATCTGAAGTAAAGGGTGGTACATCTTCACATTGGGGGATCTGCTGGTCTTGTAGATCTTTAAGGTAATCACCAGGAGTACACCAGATAAGTCAGTGAAAGCTTTGTTGAGCTCATTTGCAATGTCAATGGACTCCTGTAGGGGCCTTAGCCATTACTAGAAGATCTGGATGGGCCTTGGGGACCTTGCCGTTAGGGATTTCAAAGAGCTCCAAAATTCTCAACCTGAACCCCAGGTTTTAATTAGAAGTTCCTTATAGTATGATTCTTTAGCCTGCCTTGTGAGTCTGATACAAGCATTTCGGCTGCCTTGTATGAATTTAATTGCTGTGGGTATACCAGATGCTCTAGCTATGTGCCAGAGGTTATCTCTGTTCTGCATGAGTCAATGAGGAGTTGGTAAGTCATGGATTAGAGGTCCCTGATTGCTTTGGTTTTGTAAGGTGCAAAATGTCACAGGCACAGCTGAAGATTTTACAAAGTAGTTGAGGGCCTCATTACCAACAATATCTCCAGTTAATATGTATACCCTTGAGGAAAGAAGGGAGAGGGGGACATGATAGAAACTTTTAAGTACCTCAGTGGAATCAACAAAGTCCAAGAGGGTAGCATCTTTCAGAAAAGAGACTTGCAAGAACAAGGGACAGAATTTAAAGATAGAAGGAGGGCAGTTCAGGGCAATGTGAAGTATTATTTCACAGAGAGGGTAGTGGATGCATGGAACAGCCTTCCTGAGGAGGTTGTGGGGTCTAAAACTGTGGGAGAATTCAAGAATGCATGGGACAGACATAAGGCAATTCTTGTGGGGGGTAGGAAGAAATAGGCTGTTGGTTAACTAGGATCTGCAGCCTATCCTGTAGGTAGGGGAAATTGGCAGACTAGATGGGCCAAGTGGTCCTTATCTGCCATCAAAGTCTATGTTTCTATGTTTCTATGTTTCAGTGGAGACCAATCAAGTTGTGTCATGTACTGCTTGAAGTGTTTGAGTAACCCAGGCCTCTGGCAGCAATTCTTGGACACCTTAGGTGGATCCTTGGTGAAATTGTTTGACCAAGTGCACTTCACTGGGGAGTGATCACTGAGGCTGTCAGACAGGACTGTGACTTCAGATATGTGCTCTGGGTACATGATCAGGAGCCAGTCAATGAGGAGCTGTTCCTGTTTTGTAATTAAGTGTGTGTCAGCAGTGACCATCTGGGTTAGGAAGAGGCTAGATATTAGCTACTTGGCTTTTGTCTCCTTCTAGGACTGCCAGTTAATATTGAAGTCACCTACAATGATCTTTTCTTTGATTGCCTAACTACTCCTGGTTATCTATGACACAGTTGAGACCGACAGCTTGCTGCCCAGGTGGTAAGTATATTGTAGAGGTAGCAGGATTTTATTCTGAGGATCAAAGCTTAATTTGAGGTTAGAATTTGGGCCTCTTTTTGTGTGTATACTGTTATGAAGTGACTGTACCTTGATTCCAAACCTGGTATAGACTAAGCACCCACCACCCACTTAGTAGTCTTATCTTGTCAGAAGGAATTGTAGCCATTGAGGAGATAGATGCATCAGGGATCTTAGGGAAAGCCAGGTTTCAGTGAGTGCTATAATGTCAGGGTTAATCTCCTGCACACATTCTTGGAATTGAGCAAACTTGGAGAGGAGACTGTTGCTATTTAATGAGACAATAGTGAGTTTGCCTTTTTGCTTAGTCATTCTATCATTAGGTGGTCCAGGGTTAGGGTGAACATTTCCAGATAATAGTAGAAGACAGCAGGACAGGAGATCATAGAGAGCGCAACATATGAAAGACATGCAGGTCCAAGTGCGTTTATTCCTCAGAGAGTGGCTCTATGGTTAAGGTCAGTCTGCAGGCGTAGGTTAATCAATGCTGCTAGGGCTATAGGGCAAATGGATTTTGGCACTCATTTCTTGCCAGTGTAGAATCAGATTGCAGGAGGGTCTGCATCATGAACAGGATGGTTCATGTCTGGGCTAATAAAGATATGGCAAGCAGTATCAAGGTGATCTGAAGTCTGGAAGACAGACATTTTCAGCTGCAGTCATGTGCGGCAATAGACTTGATAGTATGGGCTAGGTAGGGGCACTTAGAACGTATCAGTGCACTAACACCCATTAAAGGGTGGAGCTGGGTGCAGGCCTGCCCATTATATAAGCCACCAAGCAGGCATAGTGGTTTAAGGTAGACTCAGACTCAAGATGCAGGATAGACCTGTGTTAGCGTGATTAGCATAATCCAAAGGTAGTGTTACTACACTAGTGTACTCCTAATATAAGCCAGTGAGTGCACCCTTAGTGTAGTGTCTTTAGAGCTTGGGGGTACAAGTCACTTATATAGAGTGGAAAAGAGGCAGTGATTGTGTCGAGGGGATAGGAGACAGACGGCACTAATGGGTGAGCACAGATAGGTCGAGTTTAGCTAGGTGGAGTAATTAGCACCAAAAGATGGTACTTATTATGCCCCGAGGCGAAGCTACAGCACATTTAATGGAGGCCTGGGAGGGGTGGGGGAGGGACAAATTTGGAGCCAAAAGTCCAGGTCAGAGGGCACTTGAGTGAGCACTTTGGTGGAGGGCCGAGGTTCAGCTCATACTCCAATCAGGCAGAGTCAAAGGCAGTACAGACCAATCAGGGCTAGGTGAGGAAATAGGTGCACAATCAGCACTGAAGTGCTAAGGACTAGTCTGAGTGGTTGTACCTTAGCTTTGGATCCAGGCCTGAGTTCCAGGGCACTGTGTAAAAGTCTTGTAGCTCTGCTAGCAGCAGCCATTGATATGGACGTGAGCACCGCCCATGGAGCAGTAGTTTCTCAGCCAGTCAGGGATCCTAGTGGAGTACACTAAGAGTAGTAACTTTTAGTGTGCAGTCCTAGTGGAGTACACTAAGAGTAGTAACTTCTTAGTGTGTACAAAGTTAAAGGAAAACTACACCCTTACATCATTTAAATTTTATTTTTACATGTCAACAGATAACTCTTTTCCTGTAGCTGTTAGGGCTGTATGTTAGCCTTCGCTTGTTTTCACTGCTCATGGTAGCCCCCTGTGATTGCCCTGGGGGTCTCCATTTCATGGTTGTAAAATCTCATTGTCCATGAGAACTGCATTATCATATGAGAACAAGATGCCATGTCAACCATTTATATCATGTATTTCTATGCTGAAAGAACAAATATCCTGCAAAAACTCCTGGGAACTCATAAACTGAATGAAGTTTAAAGGAAAAACCTGCATTACAACTCCGATAGTTTGCAAAGCTCACTGAAGGCAAATGTGGTATTTCACACCTTCTTACGGCTTGTTTCTTTCAAAACTAATTAAGCAGACAGGTATACTGGGAGATTAAAAATGATTATGCATCATGTTCTTATATGCTAATGCAGCTTTCAGGGACAATGAGATTTCAACAACCAGGAAATGGAGCCTCCCAGGACAGTAACAGGGCTACATGAACTGTGAAAACTGATTAAAGCAGTTGCATACATCTTAACAGCTACATGAAAAGAGTTGTCTGTTGACATGGAAACAAATAACATCTAGAAGATATGAGGGTGTAGTTTTCTTTTAAGAGATTTGAAGGGAGAGGGAAGTTATGGTGAGGCTGGAATAAACCCACACCTGCAGGGCTGACCCTGTATACCTCCTTGTATTTTGTCACTGAAATGTTGGATACAGACACTCAGAATGTAGGAAATGAGGACACTGGTCTTAATAATATGGGACAAATTTTAGACAGAGACAAATTTAGAAAACTGGAAGCCAGTGACTTAACAGCACTCTACCCTTGATCACACCCTGGACACTAGCTGAAAGCCTTAACAGTAGAGTGATAATGACTCACATTGAGTCTTTTGTGGGATCCCCTCTGGAACTGCCAAATAATTGCAGCTCTTAATGAGCTGTTAATCGTACAGGCCATCTGAAACATCTCGAGGGATTAGCATGAGGACTAGAGCCTGCTAAAGTAGAGACTTGTTTAGCTTCATTAACAGCCATGAATATCTGCACTAGTCAAGATGGACAAGTAGAGAGTTAGCTGCACTAGCCCAGGTCAATTTGCACTAGGGCTTGGGCTAGTAAAACAATGTTAAGATCAAGTCCTGCAGCCTGTGATGAAACCTATGGACCTGTTTGATGCCCTCTTATATTGTGGTGACCAGACAGTACTGTACTCCAGGTGTGGTCTAATCAAGACCTTGTAAATGGGAGGATCACCTCAAGTAACCTGCTCCTTACCCCTTCTAATGCATGCTATCTTGACTGTGGCAGTACATGGCCCACCTGGCTGCAGATTACTGTCTACAACCTACTCACAAATCCTTTCCCTCTGCTGCATGCTGCCCACACAGGGTGTGTGTGAACTGGACTAATAAGCCCCTAGTTGAAGTGCCCACTTCCCAAGATTAAGTGTAATTTCTTAGTGTGTATAGTTTTCCATGACATTCACTGCCTTCCTCTGCTGTGTTCACACAGTACTTGTTGCAAGCAATAATGTACAGAGAATATAACTGGCTTTTTGCCCACCTCCCTTCATCTGCTCCCACTTTGCCCTACACCTACCCTCTTCCAATCCACAACCACTGCTCCCCCGGAAAACAGGGTTACCTTCTGCACATTACAGTTGTTATTATCTTCCAGAACTTTACTGTATTATAGTACAGTATATGGTTAGGCTTATTCTGCATGGAAATCAGCCACCTCAAAAACCTTCTTGTGCATGATCTAAATGTTGTGCACATACCTCTCAACTGTCACACATTACAGTCGTCACTCATTTTAACCCTCAGAAATCCTTTGTCCCACATCAAGGTAGTGATATTCCACAGTTCTCACAGAGGTTTTAAAGCAGAAATTAATAGTTATCTGTTGTGTTCTATTATCAGCAAACATTATGAACACTAGTGCACTGATAGCCATAGTGTTCTGAGCTTGCAGTGCCGTGTTTGATGATATGTCCACATTTGCTCATTTGTCACACATCTTGTCACACATTTTGGTGAAGAAAGGTTGAGAGGTATGTGTGCACATTCTAAAATTTTGTTGTGCACATGTCATAATCAAGTGCACCTCCATACCTCCTTCTGCCACATTTCCTCAGATGCAATGATGGTGAGAAACAGCACCTTTGAAGTGGAGTCAGCAGGGAAATTGGGTCTGTTGGGCACGTCAGGCCCAGAAGCCCACCCACTGAGAAAGTCATCCCAGCAGGCAGAGGAAGTGAGCCAGTTGGGGTGGTGAATCATGGCAGCACTGGGTGCTGACTGCCTGATTACATTTTTGATTTTTGATTGATGGTGCAGTAGGCAGCACCTGAGGTCGCAAGAGCAAGAGCATCCCATGCTGAAAACCTCTTCACTCTAGGTCCTTAAAACCATATGCTATAAAAATAAAATGCGGGCAACCATACACAACTGACCCTGTATTTCTTTCTGGGACTGATAAAACAGCATGGACCTCTCAAGCTTACTCTGAAGGCCCATATACTGTTATCTCAACCCCTCAATAGAAGCAGAGGTTTGTTGTATATGGTTGCTCACACATTATTCCATATGTTGAGCACATTGCACATGTTATCTTCCAACACTTTATTGTATTGTATTGTATTGAAGTGTATTTTACTTACAAAGGAATCCTTGTCCTTACACTATTGTTATTTATAGTCTGATGCTTATTTACCTATTATTTGTATTATTGTTCTTAATGTATCCCAGTATTCCTCTCCTCCCTCCCCAGGACACATCGAGAAGCAAGCTATTACCTGCTCAGTATGTCTTTTCTGGTAAATCTTTGAAATAAATACCTGCAGAACTAATTTGTGCCTGTAAGTGTTGAAGCAATGATGTCTTCTGCTCATCAGAAGCTCTGAAATTCAAGGCACCATCTTTGTGCAGTTTTTTATTAATTACTCCTTTCACTCCTCCCTCAGCCCATCAGTAGAGTCTCCATGAGCTGGCCAGGTGACATGTGGGGCTGATGTACTGTGCCTCAACTGCTGCCACATCAGTGACCTGGGTGTGGGAATGGACTTGGGTTGCTGGGGGTTGGCTGAGGAGGAGGATTGAGTGTCCAGCAAACTGCTCTCCTCCTCTGGTGAGGGAGCGATGTGGATCCTGGCACACATCTGGCCTCTAGCCATGGCTAGAAGTGCTGGCAGCCAGGGACTGCAACTTGGGGAATGGAGAAATGGCAGCCAGCAATGTCCCACACATAGGAGCATGCCTGGGTACATCTTGACAGCATTGCATGTCCATTCCTCCAGGGGCACAAAAGTGGAGGAAAACGGTGCATGCACAAAATGACACTGACCCCTCACAGGCTCTGCACCGGGCTACAGGGCCCTCTTCCAGAATCAGATCCATTTTGTAAGCAGTATGGTGACAACCCTGCCATGGGGAGGGGCAGCCATGGGGAAGCACTGGGATTTAAGTAAGTCCCTGAGATGCTGAGTGATGGGCTGGGGGCCAGTGAGAAAGATAGCCTGTACCAGCCATGGAGGAGAGTAAACAGATTAAGAAAAAAATAGAGTCTCCATGACTTGCACCTTCTTTGGCCAGGAGGGTGAGCTATCAATCTCCTTGGGAGCTAACACCAGTGCTGCTCCAGAAATTGGCCAACTGGGCATGTGTGAATGTTGAGCAGCAGCTGCTCTCCCTCCCAGTCCCTGTAAACTGAGAGGTTTGTCTCTGTTCCATACCCAGCCATCAGAAAACTCCAGGACACCCAAATTTTAAAATGGAACTTGTGGGAAGCATGCCTTTGTCTTAACCCTATCACATAATTATAATAAACTACACTAATGTTTAATATTCATTCCCAAGCCATTGAACTTCAAAAGACAACTTCTTGTCCTCCTGAAAAAACCCTGCTACTGTTAAAATGCTTGTCACTTCATATAATTCTTGTACCGTATGATTTGTGTTGTTAATATCGTGTTCTTTTTCAGTGTGTATGCCTAATGTAACCCATGACTGCATGCAGTACCTGTTTTCCAGGACCTTCATACAATTAAATGGTGTATCCCATGAGGTTATTTTATTTTAAAATCAAATGCAATGTTTTTAAAATGTAATATTTACCCCATGAAGACAGCTAGACCTCATTTGTTACAAATGAATTTCAAGAATTACAATTACCTATGTATAAATAAGGGATATGTCATGGGGCTGTCAGATAAATAATTTATTTTCACGAGTCCACAGCGAACTCAGGTAGCCTCACAAGTGGTGCAGCATAGCCATGAGTGATGGTCCTGAGTTCATTGTGGATGAGTAAAATTAATCTTTATCTGACAGTTCCCCATCACATATTCAATTTATGCAATAAGGAGGAACTGTTAGGAAAAGTCATTTTCTTAATGTATTTAATTTTTTTTTAATTGTGTTATTGTACATTTTGGGGGTTTATCTGGGTTTATTTGCACTGCTGAGTTAGTGTACCTCAGTGAATGTGGTTGTCGCAATGGATGTGCTATTAAGACAATGGCACCTATATGACACATCACCACTAATTGACTGAAGAACAGGGTTTTAAAAAATAAAGCTATAAAAATGGTGGCAATGTCAAATGAAGCAGAGATGGAAAAGACAGTGCTGCAGGAAGAAGGCTGGAGATATGAAGAAGCTGATTATTTTTTTGTATCAGTTTACACTTTACGTTACTTTGGGAGCATCTAAAGAGTTTGAGGGATTTTAGTGGTGTAAGTGTGCAGGGAGGCTATTTTTGATCTTAGGTGGGATGAGGTGAAGTGGTCATTCTGGTAGTGAATGAGTGACAGTTGTTTTCTTAATTATTTAAAAATAAGCAGGAGTTTATAAATTCAGGCCATGGAGTATGAGGGTGTCTGATTGCTCCAGGAAGCTGGTGGGGAAGCTACAGGCAAGTAGAGATGCAGCAAAATTTTATTTCACTGGCGAAATTCTAGCAAAATGCAAATTTCACCACACAAAACATTTTGCCAAATTCGCACATTCCACAAAATATTTCACGAGTGCAAAATGTGACATTTTGCCAGTGAAATGCAGAATTTCACCGTGAGCAGCGAATTTCATCCACAAGTGGTGAAATTCCATATTTCATGAGCAGAATTTAGCATTTCACTGGTGAAATTCTACATTTAGCGGAATTTCCTTCGCTAAATATTTCATGAAATGCAAGAATTACATGAAATATTTTGCAGAGCGAAATTCCACAATTTCATACAACACTACAGGTGAGTGGGACGGTGGAGCCAGTAATGCCAGGATGAGGCTGGACCACAGTTCAACATGAAGGAGGAAGTGAAAAGGTAGCTTTTTTCCCCACAATGTAGATGCTGAGGAGGTCATATTATGTAAAGTACATGTTTTAAAGATTCAGAGAGGATTTGTGGTCAGGAAGCTGTCTTTTACTTAAGATATGTTTTGTGGGTCTGGGAGCTGTGCTTTTATGTGCCCAGTCTGTGACACTGAATAGGAAAAAGTAGTGCTGGTTGGGGGGATTCAGACAATAAACTTAGTGTAGAAACAAAGTGTGTCATGCTGTAGTACCGATATATATAAATTGGTAATGACATACTTAGTGTATGTACAAATCTGATTTATACGTACAGTTGTTCTGATAAATAGTTTTATCAGGTGAATTCATCACTACTCCTTTTGCATAAATGCTGTTTTGTTTGCCTTTTTTATTTGATGCTTTACAAGCAATCTCTCAGACTTTTTCAAACCAGCCAGTGGAATCTTTGGTGAGTGTTGATGTAATTCAAGCAAAAGATATCATTTTCTTCCAGGTCCGTCAGCTTAGCACACTGGTACTTTAAAAGGAGAAAAGGAGAAATGGCAATTTGCTCCCAATTTTCTGATGGTGGTTTTATTAGTGGATGTAAACAGTACAAGTAGAACAGAATGCTAAATATCTGACATCTTCCCTAGGTTCATCACCAACCTTTTAAGCACTGTTTCAAGCCCCTCCCCACCCGCCACCAAAACGGTCACATTCTTAAAATGTAAATTTGGGTTTCCTGTGTTCTCTTTCTAGCCCTGAATGCAACAACTATAATTCTCTCTTTATTTATTCTTTTCAGACTCACACCCTTTGCTGAGGTTCCAAAAGCACTCACAAAACATGTACTACAACCCAGTGCCTCTCCCCAGATGTATAATCCCACAAAATGTACACCTCTACCTCACCCCTCCCTTGTATTTATTTCAAAACATGCCCACATTCCTCTCCCAAGATTCAGATTTACCTTGCACCAGTCATATAAACTATACCTCCTGCAACACACTTCATGTAATGTAAATGTCCACTCACACACCCCTCCTGAAATGTGTACCTCTGCACCTCTCAAAACATTCTGCATGCCTCCAAAAATCTGCCCCTCATTCTTGATAGTTGTACTCTTACCCTGCACCCATCCAAATATTTGCACTTACCCTTCCCAGAATTTGTACTCCCACCATGTACCAACAACATTTGTCCCCATCCCCACTCACCCAAGATGTGTCCATATGTGCATGTCCCAGATTTATGCAATACATACTTCTCAATCATTTATACCTTACCCCATAATTTCTGAAGCTCATACCTCCTCTACACAGCTAACCAAGCCTGTAACCTTCCACAAGTTTGCCCCACCCCACCCACCCAACACAAAATCTGTACCTCTTACACCACTCCCTTCCCAAAATCTACATCCCTGCCCTGGATCCTTCTAAACTTTTACCCCTACTCCACAATCTACAAACTATTTCCCACTATCTCCATTTTCCCTAAGATGTTTACACCTTTTTCTGTATCTCCTCCTAAAATTCATTTCACAATCCACACACTTTCTCCAAACTTTTACCCATTCCCTGCACAAACAGCAATATTTGCAAGATACCGAAAAGTTATAATCCTTCTCCTGCATCCCTCACACAATTTACACATATTACTACACCCTTCCACAAATAAGTATCTTTTGTCCACCCACACTACTCAAAAATACATACTGTACCTTTCACACTACTCCCCAAATCTGCACCCCAGCCCTTTGTACAATTTAAGAGATGTGAGATGGTAGGGAAAGTTAGTTTAAAAGGGATGCCTATTTCAGTAGGGCTACATGTACAAATTATGGGAGGGTGCAGGAATTCAAGTACAAATTTTAGGAGGTGTACAATGGTACAAGTACACGTTTTGGGAAGTGTACAGTTATAAATTTGGGGAGGGTACAGAGGTACAAGCACACATTTTGGGAGGGTGCAGGCATGCACTACACATTTTGAGAGGGATGCAGAGGTACAAGTACAAATTCTGGAAGGGGTATAGGGTACAAGTGCAAATTTTGTAGGATTTTAGGGGTACAAGTACAAAGTTTGGGAGGGTACTAGTACTCATTTTGGGAGGGTGCAGGGTACAAGTACACATTTAGTGAGGAGTGCAAAGCAGCAAGTGAAAAGTTTTGGAGGGATGTAGGGTACAAGCATACATACATTTTGGGAGGGTGAGAAGTATGAGTAAAAACTTTGGGAGGGTGTAGAGGTACAAGTAAACATTTTGGAGGGTGCAGGGTATCAGTACAATTTTGGGAGGGGTGTAGGGCTACAAGTACACATTTTGGGAGCAATGCAGGGATATGAGTATAAATTTAGGAGGGGTAGAGGGGTACAAATACAAATTCTGGGAGGTACCCTACACATTTTGGGAAGTGTACAGGGTACAAGTCACACATTTTGGGAGGGTCATAGAGTAGATGTACATACATATTCTGAGGGGTGCAGGGGTGCGAGTACAATTTTTGTGAGGTGTGTGGGGAACAAGTACACATTTTTGGGAGGAGTGTAAGGGATAAATAAAATTTGGGAAGGGTGTAGGGGTACAAGTACACATTTTGGGAGGGATGCAGGGGTAGGAGTACACATTTTAGAGGGTTACAGGGTACAGGCACAAATTTGGGAGGTGCAGCGGTATGATCACACATTTTGAGAGGGGTGCAGGGTTCAAGCACAAATTTTGGGAAGGGTGAAAAGCAGCAAGTGCACATTTTGGGAGGGATACTAGCAGCAAATACAATTTTGGGCAGGGATGCATTGGTATAAATACATATTTCAGGACAGGCGAAGGGTGCAAAGGCCAATTTTGGGGGTACAAGTTCTAATTTCAGAACAGTGCAGAGTTGCAAATGCAAATTTTGGGAGGTTTGTAAGTACAAATTTGAAGAGAGGTGCAAGTGGTGCACATTTCTGAGGAGTGCTGGGATAAATGCATACATATATAATGATTCAGATTAAAGTACTAATTTCAAGAGGTGATGCAGAAGATGGGGTTCATATACTGATCGTGCAGCAGTAAAAGTGCAAATTATGAGCAAGGATTGGTAGAAGTAAAAATATTATGAAAGCACAGTAAAAGAGGTGCACATATTGGGAAAGATGAATAAAGGTCTAACAACAGAGGATGGGGTAGAATTACAAATTAGGAAGAAGTGCA
Organism: Neoceratodus forsteri; assembly: GCA_016271365.2. NCBI lineage: Eukaryota > Metazoa > Chordata > Ceratodontiformes > Ceratodontidae > Neoceratodus > Neoceratodus forsteri. The sequence goes on along the minus strand of CM057458.1, from coordinate 1,103,977,929 downwards.
GGACACAAGTAAATATTTTAGCAGGGTTACAAAGGCATCAGTTCTAATTCTGAAAGAAGGGCTGGCCCATCAATGCAGCAGTAGCACTATGGCTCACGATGCTGGTAACCTGGGTTTGGGAACAAGCCAAAGTCATCAGGCCTCAGCCAGAGGAAGGAGAATTGGGCATCCCAGAAGATGTTGTCCCCTGGGGAGTGGGAGATGGCTGGTCCCAGTGATATACTGCCACCTTGGTGATCACAGTGGCAGTATGCACGGATGGAAGAATCACAGGATGGGATGCCTGGCGGCATCATGCCCACAAGCATGCATGTATGACTTTGTGGTGCCATGAATCAGCATCACAAAAAAATGGCGGAAACAAATTTGGGTAATGCAGTATGAGAGACTTGACCTCACAGGCCCTGAGGGTTCTTGCCGAGCAAAACTGGATCCGTTTCATTGGCAGGTTGACAAGGCCTGTGGACCCCCATCACAGGGCAAAAGATGTGGAAAAGCACTCCCAGGATGTATGGACATTCCCTGAGGAGCCAGTTGATGGGACTGAGAGTCAGGTTGGATAATAGCCTGCACTGAAAGAAGCAGAATTAACAGGGGAAACATTCTGGGAAGAGCAAAACATATTGTTGAAAAATGCATAAATACTGAGAATGTGGTAGAACCACAATAAATGGGGTGAATCAAATAGAACTGCAATTAGGTTAGTCAGGAAAATGGAGAAAAATGCATGACCTGATGATGTTTGAGCACCTCTTCTCTTATTTAATATTGTACCCTAAGTTTTACTGATTAGCCTGTGTAAATTATTACATATTTAATATCTTATAGTATATGTAATACTGTTTGAAGTGCAACTGATATTTTCCATGTCATAATCTGATGTGCTGTGTGTGTGTGTGTGTGTGTGTGTGTGTGTGTGTGTGATAAGCTGCCAGGATCTTAAGGAAAATGATGTCATTCTTGTTCAAATGACACCACTACCAGCCCAAGATTCCACCAGCTGGTCTGAAAAAGTATGAGGGCATTTCTGTGAAGCCATTGAATAAGAGAGCGATAAAACAACATTTATGTATAAAAATTGCAATTGCTGCAGTTTATTTGTAATACATAAGGCCTGGTTGTCCTTATATTTGTAAAAGGGTTCATTTTGTAAAATATATTTGCATTTTATATACTTACAAAAATACATAAAATGGTGGTGTTCTGTTTTCTTTCCTGTAAACCTCTGCATCAAAATAATAATCCAATCCATGAGAAAAGAATATCAGAAAAACATTTGGAATAGATTTTAAAAACTGGTCTAGATTTGCATTGCTGTTCTAGCCCAATTACATTACCTGTAACATAAAAGTACTAATGTAACTGCATAACCTGCAACATAAAGATACTTTCTAATGCAGTCGCTGAGCAGCTTTGTGGCTCCCATTTGTGTCTAAAAGTAACATAGTATGCATCATAATATAGTATGGGGACCTTATTATTAACTGAAATCAAGCAGATTACAACCTTGTTATGCCATTGTTATGATTAACCCTTCTTGAGTATGTCATATCAATGGTATAATAAATGGAATTATTTATTTATTTATTGTATTTATTTGGATTTTGATGACGGGTAGGGCAACTGAGACAAAATCCTTTTCAGTGATGACCTGAGGTATAAAGCATTCCAAGAACAAAACATAATACAATAATACACATAGAATAGTATGATGAGTCACAATATATAGTTAAGCCATAGGTAAATTACAACAGTACCCAAGTAGGCAATAATCAAATTATTCAGGATTACAGGCAGTTTTCAGGTAGCCAAGAGAGGCAGGAGGCAGATTAACATTTTATACCATGTGCAGGGACATTCATGCCATTCACATATCAGATGTCAACAATTTTAAACAGCAAGACAACTAAGCATAGTCAGATTCAACTGCATTTGGTTAGAGACATGGGGTTCAGGTTACAGTCAGATATTATTCTAGGTAGAGGAGGAGTGAGAAGTGGAGAGAACAGCTTGTCTTTGAGATAGGAGAGAAGGGAGGCTGTTTGCGACTGTTATGGAGATGGAGCAGATGTGTAACATTAGTCACATGAGGCCTTACTTGTTAATAACAGTTACCTCTGCATTGGGGTTAAAGAACTCATCCTTGTAGAGTTTTTGAATTGGTTAATGGTTTTGCAGGAAAGTAGAGGGTGGGGCAAATTGTTCCAAATTCTGGGGGCAGTGACGGTGTAGGATCTTTGGCCTATCTTTAGCCTGGCCTTTGGGAGCTCCAGTAATGGTAGGCTAGAAGATCTTAGTACGAGTGGTTGGTTTTAGGGATAGCAGGCCCATCAGACTGGGGGGCTGATGAATCAACTTAAAGGTGGTACAGTGTACAGGAAGTCAAATTTGTTGTCAAGGGTTGGCCAATTTAGTTTGTTGGGTACAATGTCAGTGATGAGTACGGGCCAGGGGCGCCAAAGCGAGCTATTCTATGTCTTTTATCCTATGGTATGTCTTTTAGTTTGTTCAGTAATGGAGCCTTAACCGAGTGGATGACAGGTGCCGCATAGAATAGACCAGGGAGTAGGGTGGCATAGGCAGCGTCACTCTGGCATGCTTTGAGAAGTAGGGTGTTGAGCAGTAGAGCAGCCCAAGTTTCATATTAGTGGTTTGATGGTGTTGTTTATGTGTGCTTTGAGCACTAGGTTCTCATCAAGTGTAAGTCCCAGGTATTTGAATGATGAAACATTTTCCAGTGCAGTACCTGAGGAGGTTTTAAGAGGAAGGTGTGTCACATGGTGTTTTGAAGGAGGTGTGATGAAAGAGCATAGTTTGTTTTTTTCACATTGAGAACCAAGATTCTAGGTGTGGAAGTCTAGCTCAAGATTCCGGGTCAGGGTGCAGATATCCTTGGAACATATGTAGAGTATTACATCATCTGCGTGAGAGTTGTACTGATGCACCACAGTTAAGAGGCAGGTCATTGATGAATATGTAAAATAGTAGGGGACTAAGTATGGATTCTTATGGTACCTCATCAGTGATTGGTGCTAGAGGGATAGTGTGTTTGCCCATTTGACACACTGAGGATGATTTGCTAGGTAATTTGAAACCATACGAGGGAGTTATTATCCAGTCTGATGTGGTGAAGTTTAGCTATGAGCAGGGGTGATTAGCAAGGTCAAAGGCCTTAGTTAGGTCTACAAAGACTGTGCCAGTGACTTGGCCCAGATCCATGTTATTGAACAAGTCAGAGGTAATACAAAGGAGGGCAGAGTTGGTTCCATGGTGTTTACAGAAACCATGCTGAAAGTCTGTGAAGATATTTGTTTGTTCAAGGAATGAGTACAGCTGGTCATAGAGGATTCGTTCTTGAATTTTTGCAATATGGCAGAGGATAGAAATTGGTCTGTAGTTTTGGGCTGTAGCAACTGGGCTGGATTTGTGGACAGGTACCACTGCCACTGTTTTCCATTTGTCAGGGATATTGTGAGTGATGAAAGCTCAATTGATTAGCATTGAGATGGGTAGGACAAGCACTGATGTCCCAATGTGGAGGAATTTAGGGGGCATGGTGTCAAAACCTGCAGATCTATCACATTTGAGTCTCTTGAGCAACCTTAGGACCTCAAAATTGGTGGTAGTTTTTATATGAAAGGAGATGGCTGGTCTCATGTTGATGTTGATTGGTATTGTAGTACAAGCATGGGGGAGACCATGTTTATAGGGAGTAAGGTCAGTAAAGAAGTTGTTTATTCCAGTGGCAATCTCCAGAGGCATTGTGAGAGTGGCTCCATTAGCGGTCATGGTTCGGGAACAATGCATTCTCTACCTTTAGTAGGGTGTTCATCTGGTGCCAAAAGCTTTTAGGGTGGTAAGGTTTGTTTCTTGTAAAATATAAGATAGTCTCTTTTGGCCACTTTTATTTTATTTTTGCATAAAATTGCAGAGCCGGCCATAAATATTTCAATCAATGCAGTACCCCAGATCTCTTAAGGTCTTCAGGCTTTATCACATGTCGCATGAGACCCTTATGTCATTAGTTAGCCAAGGGTCAGGGACACCTTTTGGATCTTCTGGTTTTAGATGGGGCAAGAGAATTAAGAGCAGCTGTAAACATTGAGATAAGATAGTCAAGGGCCTGATTTATATCATGGAGGGTATTAATTGGTGACCAGTCGATGGAAGCTAGGCAGCTGTTGAATTCTTTCTTGTTGAACTTGGTCAGATCGCTGGTTTTGATTATTTTGGAGGGTGGATGGGGTGCAGAGCTGTTCCAGACACAATCTATGTTCTAACAAAACAGAATGCTCACGGCAATCAATGTTCTGTAAAATAACTCAGTAAAGTAATTCAATCTGCAATTACACTATCTTGGTAGTCCATACACTATAAAATATGATATATGGTCTTTGGTTAACAACCACACTGTAAACACTTCTTGAGATTGCCATGACATCTGAAAACCTCTCAAGCTGCACTCTTGAGGTTTACAATGCTGTCATGGCAACCTCTCAAAGCGTTTACAATGTGGTTATTAATCAAAGACCATGCATTATCCTATATATCACCTATGCACCAGTTTTTCCCATAAAGCAGGTACAACTACTGCAATGTAATGAAACATTTGAAAATACAGTTCAAATGCTTTGGTGCACTTAATTTGATGCAGACACAACTCAAAACTGGGAACTGGACTTGCTTCAAGACTTTTGAAAATCCAGCCCTATTTGTTCAAAAGAGAATTCGGATTCTTGTTCTAATAAAACAAGATATTTTACAGCTTAGAAACTGGTCTGCCAGCACAGTGATAGGGTTTTCACTTATGACATGATTGGCCCTTCCTGGGGAGAAGGATCAATGGTTTCAGCAGATGAATCCTCCTGCAGGAGAGGAAGGACAGCGAACGTTGCAATGCTATCACTACCTGTGTGTGTTTGGGTGGCAGTGCAACAGGAGTCCCTCAGAAGGAAACAGGCTCTGCCTGCTGTCAGCACACTAGTATGCATCCACACACAAACATCCTTAATGGCAAAGTTACAGAGAAAGGAGAAAAGACTGAGGCATAGGAAATTGGAGGGAATGGGGTATGTACCTGGAAAATGTAGGTGATGTTGCTGGAGAGACTGACTAGAATGCTGCATGCTGGTGTCAGGAGAATAAACAAGAATGGTAAAATAAATAAAAGCGTTTTAAAAATAATGAAAAGAGTTGCTTTTGTATGTTAGTGCAGTGTTAATGCAATTAAGCTGGTCTTAGAATGAAGGGCTCTTCTGGTAATAATAGATGGTTAGGAAAGCAACTGATCGACAGCCACTGTGTGCTAATCCACTCACTATTTAGTGTTCTAATTTACACTATTTGAAAGCCATTTAAAACACTTTACCTCCCTTGATGTCATGGCACTTCAGACTCCAGAGTTCAATAACTGTAAAAAAGAAAACTGCACCTGCACATCTGTTTGTTTGGTTACTTCATTTTACTAAAGCATATCTTTTCATCTTTGATGGTGGTACCTGATTTCTCATTTCTAGCAAAGCATGTAGCGTGCAAGTATGACACTAATGTACTAATGTGCTTTACTTATCAGTTAATGTGGAAGTATGATGTAGAATGAGGGTGTAAGGGGCTAGCTGGAGAACCATGCAAGCACATTTGTTAACTACACTGAACAATCCTCCTGGATGATATGTGAGAGCTGCAAAAGAACAGTAGTGATCTCTTTATGACAGACCAGCCTCTCATATGAATAAAAATTAAATGACTTTTTTTGTGACATTTTGTTCACCATTGTGTGGAGTAGTTATGGTGTCCTTAAATTTCCATGCTGCAAATACTTATTTTCATTATTATTATTTGAATGTATTTTTCTGGATAATCCCAGCGATATGGAATATTTCATTTTAAGGGCATCCAACTGTTTTTGCCTATTACAGAACTACTAAATACATACTTTTTTTAAACTGAGTATAAAATTGTTATTATTGAAATGGCTGCGCCCATGGTTTTATGGGACAGCTGGTGACACATGCTATCTTCCTTAGAGCAGTAATTAAACTGCATGTTCCCAAGCCTCCTTTCAGTGCTTGTTTTGTTGCAGAAGCTACATGGCTTCTGGTGAACCCACCCACCTACTCCTACTTTCCTGTCCTTCTCTTACCTGGCTCCTACTTTTCTAGGCACTGATGCAGACAGCCCAGCCACTGGATTCTGTTTCTTCCTCAGGGTTTCCTTGCATTCAGTTTGGCACCCATCCTTTGTTGGTTGATTTGGACTGTGGTGTGCAGCTGCCTGTTTCCTGGTACACTCCTCTTCTTGGGCCCCTGCTGCCCATGTTCCATTATGGCTTATTCCTCTCCTGCTGCTTGTAGCTCCTGGAATGCTGTCTCATCATCCAGCCTCCAGCCTTCCAGTTTACCGCAATGGAGCCTGCTGTATACCTGCATTCTTATGCCTGACACTACCAGTAAGTCCCCCAACTACTGTACCACAGTTTCACTGGCACTGAGCCCCTTCAGCCAATTTGTTCCTCTGCTGTCTACTATGCCCTCTGCTGGATGTTCAAACTGATGCATTCCTGTTTAGCCTGCCTGCTCCTGCCTATCCTTTCTGGTTGTTTCCTTGTCTGCTTTCTTTTCCAGTTTTGCCCGACCACTCCTGGGTCATTTCTGCTACTATCAGCACTGATCCACCTACTGCTGCCTCAGTTTTAACCCCTTACTGCAGTCTCTTGCTTGACTGATTTTTCTGCCTGTTTTCCTGTGCCTAGCCAGCCTCAGACCCTTCTGGCCTTGTATGATTGGCATACTCCTGCCTATTGGCTGCCACTGCTGTGCTCATGCTCCAGTTTTGACCTTTTATCTAGCTTGGGTCCACAGTCATCTGTTTTGCCCTTTCCATTATTCCACTTTGCATGCTACTGGCCTGTGTTGCCTTTTCCTATGTTGCTGCCCCTTCCCCTCTGTCTGCTGCCTCCTGCTGCCCCATCTCCTGCTCTCCTTGCCCACTTCCCTGGACAGCTTCTGTTTACATTTCATTTATTGTTTGTACTGGAAAGGCATGTGAGCAAAATTGCCCATTTTCACAAGTGTCCAGTGACACTGATTGGCATAACAAACAAATTTAGGAGTATAATACATACAAGGATAACAACAATTCCAAACAGAAAATAAAAAAATATATACAACAGAACATTTCCAAATAGAAAATAAAAATAATTACAAGTGCGAAGTGCAAGAATAGTAACTGGCATCATAGTAAGGTACAAAATAGATCCTGAGATGAGCTGACAGTATTTGTTGTTGAACAACACATAATTAAGAATAATTGAACAGTGTGGCTCCATACAACTAACATCAGCCTATAAGGACCCTATTGTTGGGGGCTGTTAGGAATTAGAGGATGATAGTTGATAGAGGAGTAAGTGCTAGAGTTGGGTCAGGAGCATCTCATACAAATTTGAAGAGAAAGTAAGACTTTAGGTTGTTTTAAAAGATGTTAGTGTATTGCACTGGGTAATGGAGGGAGGTTGTTGAATAGTTTGGCACCATTGTAGAGAGAATGTCACCCTCGGAGGTGTGACAGTGAGGAATCATGAAAGAGTGGGAACTGGAGGACCTGGTGGTCCTGGTGAGTATGGACATATGGAAGAGGAAGGAGATGCTGCTGGGCAGGAGCCCTGTTGATTTAAAAGAAGAAAGTAAGAATTTTACTTTCAAATCTATATCCACAGTGAGGAGTTAGCAGCCTTGTGCAGGTAGCAATGGTGTGCCCTGAGGGGAGGCCAGTAATGAATCGGAGGATGCTGTGGTATATGGTCTTTAGTCTACCTAGAGTTTTCTGGAAGATGGAGGTCAAGTAAATGAGGGATCTGTAGCCCATTACAAGGAGCAGGAAGCTGTTAGCCAGAAGGGCTTTGGTTTTGGGTATGAGGACATGTTTTAGTCGATGTAGGATGCCAAGTCTTTGGTGAATTCTTTTGATTAGTTGATGAGTGCATAGTTCATAATTTAAAATGACAGTCTAGTAGGTTCCCAGATATTAGAAAGTGGTGACTTTCTCAGTTGGGTTGCTGTCGTTATCTGTTATGGTAGAGTCAAAATTAAGCATCTTCCTGGGGCCTGAGAATACCATTACCTTGATTTTCTTGGAGTTAAGAACTAAACCTCGGGAGGAGAACTAGGGTGAAGTTTATTGAAGTCATGTTGAATGCTCTGGAAAGTGGATGGATTCTTATCTTTGCAGAAGAGGGCTGAGCCATCAGCCTAGAGGATAAGCTCAGTAGATTTACTGATCTCGGTAAGAGGTTGACAACCAGAGAGAACAGGAGGGGTCTGATGATGGAGCCTTGGGGAATTCCACATTTGATGATCTTAAATTCAGAGTATTGGCCTGCAATTCTGGTTCTGTGTGTTTGATTACTAAGGTAAATTTCAAACCAATTTATCACTTCTTTGGAGAAATTTAGGCAGCTAGGTGTGGAGGAGAACTTTATGATCGACAAGATCTAAGGCTTTAGTTAGGTCTACAAACACTGAGCCAGTGAAGAAGCCTTTATTACTGGCTTTTGAATGTAGTTAGTAAGCCTCACCAGGACAGTCTCAGTGTTGTGGCCAGCATGAAACCCATGCTGAGAGTCTGTGAGAAGGTTGTATGTATCTAGAAAGTGCATGGTTTGATCCAGGATGATTTTTTCAATAATTTTGCAAATGGGCATGAGGAGGGAGATGGGTCTGTAGTTACCAACATCATTCTTGGAGCCAGATTTGTGAAGTGGTTTAATGGTGGCACTTTTCCATTTATTGGAGGAAGAACCGGTGCAAAGTGAGTGGTTGAAAACGTTAGGGAAGGTGATGGGTACCTGGACGAGCTTCAGGATGTGGAAGTCAACACTGTCTAGGCCTTTGCAGGGATTGGGGTCATTCTTTTTAGGTAGGTGATTACCTTAGCAGGGGAGAGATATTTGAAGTGGAATTTGGGGGTCCAGGGTGGTGGATGGAGACAGGGACTTATAGTCGACTGGGTCAAGACCAGTACATCATTGGGTTTGTAGGTGTCAAGGTTACTGAAGTAAGAGTTGAAGAGATGGGCAACTCTCTGAGTTTGCTTATGAGGCTTCCACAATTAGTGAGGGAGTTTTGTTCATTTGTGTGGCCTTTGCCGAGCAGGTTGTTAAGAGTTCTCTATGTGAGATTGGAGTTACCCTTAGTGTCAAGTTGTTTATTCTTGAGGAAGTTTATCTTGGCAGCTCTGACCTCAGATTTGCACTTATTTTGCAGGGCTCTGTATTCCTGTAGGAAGTTGGGAAGTTTGGATTTACTGTATTTGGTCCAGGTTTTGTCTCTTTTCTACATCAACTCAGGTAGGTCAGGTGTGACACATTCATTAGTGTGGCCTTTCACCCTGAATTTATTGAGGGGAGTAGGAGTCACAGATGGATATGAAGGTCCTGTTGTTGTGGCACTGCTCTGCCTTTGTTGGTTCTAACCCTTTCAACCTGGATTGGGCCTGCAGCCTACTGCTGCACCTTTACTTCTACAATATGCCCACCCACCTACCCAGGCAGTCATCCAGACCCTTCCTTAAGGCTAAACACTCATACCATGCAATCTTACTGGGCTATGCACTCCCTATCACACTACCTTTCCAAGCTTCACCCTCCTCATCATATGACATACCCAGTCTTTGCCCTCCTCATCATACTACCTACCCAGGCTTTGCCCTATATTGCATCCTACACTGTTTACAGCTCCATAACCTATTTCATCTCCTGCCATTCAAGGGATCATCTAACTCAGTCCATGCCCCTCAAGGGTTTGGCACCAACAGTATCCCAACCATCTTGTAGTGTCCCAGCTATCTTTGCCCTTCAAGTTCTTGGCACCAAAGGTGCCCATTGAGCTTGCCCTCGAGGGCTTGGTACCAACAGTGCCCCATCAAGCTTCCTTCAAGGGCTTGGCACCAACAGTGTCCCATCAAGCTTTGCCCCATCAAGCATAACACCAACAGTGTGTCATAAAACTTTACTTGCAGAGCAGGCACCAGCAGTGTCCAGCCAAGCATCCCTTCAATGGTCTGACACTAAAAGTGTCTCATCAAGCTTATCCTCAAGGGCTTGGCACCAACAGTATTCCATTGAGCTTTCCCTTAAGAGCTTGACTTCAACATTGTCCCATCAAGCTTTGCCCATCAAGAGCTTGGCTCTAATGTTCCAAGTCTGAACCTTGTTCTCTGAGAAGAGTATCTTTGAAGTGAAGCCTGAAGCAGCTGTTGGTAAGTCTTCCTTCTTCTCAGTGTTCCTTCAGTAATCCTGTCATTCCTATGGCATTGGGCTTCAACTGCCTAGCATCACCCCAGGAGTGAAGTCTTTCCACTTAGGGATTCATTTGTTTTATGGCCAGCCCTGTAACACCTTTGGAGAGGGTGGCAGTACTCAGGCAGAAGTAGAGACTCTTCATTCTTTTACTTAAAGTAAAATGACTGAGGTTGTGTTTCAGTTATAATTAGTAATTCTTAACCTGGAGGAATGGTGGCCTAGGCCTTTGTTCCCAGAGGTTTTCTACAGGAGTTTTTATTTCCTACATGACAAAGAGCATAATAATATTAATATTCATTTTCCAATGATAGTTGCAGCTGAATGGTTGTTCTGCATTCTTGACAGTGGCAATTTTACCAGGACTGATCAATAGTTCTTCATTTCTTTACCCAAGGCTGCATCTCTTCTCCCTTATGGAAAGCATTTGTTCCATTCATTTGCTCTTTGTCCTTCTTCCCTAAGGTACCTTTTGTCTAATGGGACCTTTTCCATGCAGCACCTCTAGAGATGGAACCCTTCTAAGAGAGTTCTCATGTCTTCACAGCACCTGGAAAGTGTAGTATACCCTGCATCAGTGACAGGGAGTGCATTAGCCAAATCTAGAACTACTGTATTGTATGATGCACAAGCACTCAAACATACTAACCTATAGCCAATGTACTGTACTCATCCCTTCATCTACTCCATTATAACATGCAGTGCAGCCAGTGACAAGTTACGATATATCTAGATATATCTAGATATACACTGAGATCTAACACAGAAAATCCCATTTTAATAAATGGAACTTTCATTGCTATATGTACAATGCCACCAGCCAGGATGAAACACAGTAATGCTGCAATACAATGGAAAATGCTGCGGTATACTGCAGGAACAGTGTAATTCAAAGACATTTAAACCCTTTGTCATGTAATATTTTTGTGACATGTCATTTACTGCAAGTTACTGCATTGCGTTGTGGCTACATACATATCTAGATATAACAGCAACATATCATTGGCTACAGCTGTACTCAGTACTTGTCATCCTAACCTACCTTCATACAATACCTACTGTACCATTCTATTAACCAGTCATTTCCACTTCTACCAATCATTCCAGTCTCTCAGACTACAAATTGTTCTCCTGCTGTTGCCTTAGTACTCATACATAAGAAACCCAATGGTACATTAAATGGAATGGCTTTGCCCATGGCTCAGCAGGGCAGTGGGTAATGGAACATGCATGGTATAAGTACCACTCAATGGGACATGGCATGCACTGGACGCATGCTGTGCGTGTATTGAACAGTGCTTAAACCATGCATGCCCAAACCTCCTTTCGATGCTTCTTTCATTGGTCCCTCTGTTATCCCATCATCTTCTGGTGGCTGCTTTGACCTTGAAGAATTTGTAAGCCTTCCTCCTGAGTCCCTAAAATCTAAGAGAACCTCACCCTGTGGCACCTCCAGGTGTGAAACCTTCCTCAGGAAGTTTTCTGTGTCTTTATGGGACCTCATAAGGGAGGTAGTCCCAGTTGCAGGGACAGAGAGCATAAGCCAAGTGCATATTGATGTTGCACAAGCACTGAAACATCACAACACTAGATTTTCCATGGATTCTTTGTTACAAAATTATTTTGATGAAGTTCTTGACCAACTTCCTGTTTAAATTGGTTTTGGGTTCCTTTTATTGTTTGCCATTCTTGATTTAACTGTTTATGTTTTTCTATCTAGTGTTTTCTCAGTTTAATCCCATACACATCTAGAGTATGGAGTTCAGTATTGGTGCCCATGCCTCAAAGGACATTAACCTGCTGGAGAAGGTCCAGAGGAGGGCTACAAAGATGATAGTGGGTCAGCAGGGTAGGGCATATGAGGAGAGGTTGAGGGCACTGAACATGTACTCCCTGGAAGACAGGAGGAGAGAGAGAGACATGATTGGGACCTTCAAGTACTTGAAAGGATAAATATGGTTGATAAGCAGTGTCTCTTTAAGCTGAGTCTCTTTAAGCTGAGTAGCAACCATAACACTAGGGGCACAGTCTTAAGCTGGAAGGTGGGAGGTTTAGGAGGGAGGTCAGGAAGCACTTATTCACAGAAAGGGTAGTGGACACTTGGAATGCACTGCAGGAAGATGTCATCTCATTGAAGACAGTGGGCAGCTTTAAGAGAGGCTGGGACAGGCATAAGAGGAAGGTAAGGATCACGAGTAGGGAGGATGGGAAGAGTGAGGATGGAGGGCAGGAAAGTAGCTCAAGCTGTGGACCCTGCAGTATGAGCAGACTAGATAGACCAAATGGCCTTCTTCTCCTGACTTCTTCATATGTTTGTATGTCTTGTTGATAAGTTTCACATCCTCTGTATTTATTTTTCACTTTCTTTTTGTGATTGAGTCCCTTTTGTTTTCTTCTAATGCACTAAAATCAACCACTTCCCAATCTTCAGTAGCATTTCCTCATCAATGCATGTGGCCACAGTTTGTTCTGGTCTCCCTGCATTACTTACTTTTTGAGTCGTTATTTTCACCTCTAGATTTGTAATTAGCATTTCCTGGTGCACTAGTCAATTTCATGAAAGTAAAACTTCATTTTTAGAATTTTGGCTGTTCAAGTAATAATGCCATATGCTGATTAATTAATATCTTAATTACAGCTTCACTCAGAACTGAAAGGTGGAGTTTTAATAGATATTTTGGACTCATTACTTGAATATTGATATTTACACAGTCTTCAGTAAGCAATAGGAACTGTGGTGTGTGGATAAAACATATTTTACCACACAGCGAGGTATGGTGAGACACGAGGGCTACAGGCTGAGTGAATTCAGCCCCGGACGTGCTGTAAAATATGTTTTGTACACACCCGGAGTGGCTTATTGCACTTATAAATTGCCTCCTTTTCTAACTTTTTACAATTGGGAAAAGCTGAATTTTCAATGGCTTTAGATTGACGCAAGGTGCTTGCGTCAAACAGGTCTGACGTGAAGGACACCTTGCGCCAAGGGCTGTGCCAAGTGTGAATTTGAAAGGCAGCCTGCATCACCCAGCAGGCTGCCTGCACCAAAGTGTGCTAGCGCATCCTTGCACCACGAAGTAGCTGCAGCATGGCACTGGGACTTGTGGCAGACCCAAATTGCTGCAGCCCTCGGATCTGAATTTTGAAAGAACCCCCAGGAACCAAGTGCCAAGTACCCTTAGACCAGTGAGGGGCTGGTCTGGGGACTAGATAGCTCCTGGGGTTGTCCTATGTGCCACTGTGTGGCCCACCTCGATCCATCCTGATGTGGTAGCCCTGGTGGTCCAGTGGTCCCCCTCACCCCCATCACAGTCCCCAACACCCATGTCTGTGCATCCTGCCAACCTCCCCTCAGGTGGTACCCATGTCAGCACTCCCACCCCTCCCATACCCCAATCCAGTGACCAGTACTGCCCTCCACACGCCACCACGGCCGGCTGCCAAATAAGCTGTCAGTGGGTGTACTGTATACAGTATACATTATGCACATGGACAGCCCATTCAGCAGCTGGCCAAGGTGGTGTGTGAGGGCAGTGCCGGTCACTGGATCGGGACAGAGGGGATGGGAGTTCTGAGATGGGTACCACCTGAGGGGGTTGGCAGGATGGCATGGGGGACACTAGCCCACCAGGGTACCGGAGTGTGTTGCAGCACCAGTGCCGGTGGCGCGGTGGTGTTGGGGGCAGTGACCGTTGCCAGCCCCCATCTGTGGGTGCTGCAGACTCCCCACAGCCATTGTGGTATTCTGGGTGGGTGCGCCATACATCAGGCGCAGCACTTCCTTTACCAAGCTGCTGGACTTAGGTGCCGTGACCCTGTACATTAGAAATTGGGTGCAGGGTCCCGAGCGTACACACTCAACACAAGCTGCTGTATATGTAGAAACAATAGATTTATTTGTGTGCATTTATGACAAAATAGTCCTTCCGCCTACTGCAAATGATGTCATTGTATTACTGCTGGACAAACTTTGTTGTTTGCTGGCATCAAGATTCAAGATATGGAATGTTTATCATGGAATATTTATCATCGAATGTTTCTCATGGAATACATGGATTCAAAATTCTGCTCAGTTCCACTGGCAGAATGTTTCTCTCCCAATATACTGTACACAGACACACAACAAAGGCCTCTGTTACAGCCACAAATTCAATTATCTCACTGTCAGGGCAAGCAGAAGAGATTTCCTGATGAGCAGGTAAAGACAGAAGGGGAATTTTTAATTGTCAGCAAAGAAATAGTTGTAGTGAAAACTATAAATAATACTTAATGTTTCTAATCTGTTTATGTGTGTAAGGAAAGTGTGATGATCATGGAAACAGCATTTAATTAATTTCATTTTTATTCAAGGTAGTTTTATTTTAGGACCCAGTTGAAGGTGTTTTACAGTGTAAAGGTAGCAGCCATGTTTGTTATGGAAGATCAATTCTGGTTGTAGGGACTAATTGAAATGCCATTGTTCCAAATGCCCATTGATCACGGCTCTGGACACTTCATTGTTAGACAGAACTATTTTTACCATGTATAAAACATATTTTATACATGGCCAAGAGCCAATCAGGTTACTGGATTTTCTCCTGCCATTTAATAATTACTGTTAACATTCTCAACCTGTAATTTTCCTTCTGCTTCCAATTCATATTTCGTAGGAGATGGTGTCATATAATTAAAAATCAAATTAAAATGTTTCTTCTTTTGACACAAGCCTACTTTTTAATCCTGTTATTGTTTTATTTAAGTTTATTATAGGGCTTAACACTCTAGAATGTTCTATATGTTTCATATTCAAGCTGAAAAATTCAACATTATCTATTACCGCTCTATTTCCATTCTTGAGTCTATGTTCTTATCTACCATCTGCGCTTAAATTACATTATTGTTTCTTCATTCAGTATAACCAAATATTAATGTATTTAAAAGTATTCAGTTACCTCTTTGTTAGGTTAGTAATTACCCTGGGCATAGAAGTTTGAATTTTATTTTGTGAACATTGATTATTCTTTGATAATTTTATCAGTTTGTTAGGTGTCTTTTTACCATTTTTAATTACTCTCCTTTTCTTATTCTCAGTCTTCTCATTTTCATTTTCATTATTAATTCTTTCTTTTCAGTCTTAGCACTTCTCGTAGCAACCATGATAATTATAAGGGTACAGTAGCACCTCTGTAGTTAGGGTTGAGTAGGGTGTTTAATATTAAACACTTAACTTTGCACCTTAATAGCTTTAGCAGTATTTGACAAAATTAGCTGACATTTTGCATGTGTTGTCTAGGAGGCAATGTCTAAATCTGAGGAAAGTTTTGTGACAGCAGCTTGGACACTTTCTGAGATCTGCATATAGTATGTCATTTTCCTGCAAATGTCTAATTTATTTCCTATACTAATTATGGGATTTGGGTTTGCTGTCATGTACTGCCTACACGGAATGGATTTTTTTCCCCAGAACTTTCAGGATAGAAGCATGCTGTGCCAAGATAGTGCCTTTGGAAGATGTGGTGAAAACATATTAACCCTTGCTACGCTATATCATTCCTGAATTCCTATACGTTCTTATTCTGTTGGGAGCCTTAGGTTAAAGGGGTCCAGACTTTTAATGATTTAATGGTTCTCTTTTTTCTTTGTTTGTTTTTTTCTGTTCTGAGCAAGCCCAGTAGGGTTTTGGGATAACATTCTGATATGACACCAAAATTCTGTATTGCAAGACCATTTTTGGTTTCATACCGCTTGCTTCTCATAGCATCAAAAACGTTTTAATGCTGTGAGAGGTGCCATTTAGTTTTCCCCTCATAATAAAAAAACATGGAAAATAAATAAAAGAGTATAACATTTTAACATTTAGGACAAGGAAAACACCCTTGAACATTAAACAAACTGATACAGTGATTACAATGTAGATACTACAGTATAGTTAATCACTGAGAACTAAAAATTAAGAAACTACCCCCAGCAGCAACAAAGTCAGAGCACAATATTCATAAGCAAGGGAGTATAGTTGCAGCAGTAATGGAACCACCCATCCTAAACCTAATGCATCTATTCTACTGAACTGACCTTCAGCCCCTAGAGAAGCCCTGCCATACCCATTGGAGATAGCCCTATATGGACAGACCGTCCTCCTTGGCTATTGCCTGTAGCTTCCCAAGCCAGGATACCTAGGAGTGTCACCCTTCTTGGTTCTCATAAATTTGAAAAGGGAAGCCACCAGGTCTTAAACCTGTCTGTCTGCAGGCAGAGATATGTTGTCAGTTTTTCCATATCTTTAACTTGTTGGCAAAAGGCAAGTCGCTGCCTGACCCCAGGGCCTTTGTCGAAGCTACTGCTTAGTAATGGCCTTCTGAGTGGCTGTAATGAGCATATTAAATAGGTATGTTGTCCCTGTGCTGTGCACTCCTGAAAAAACTCCCAGTAGGAATACCTAACACTGGTCAGGGATTTGAGTTTGCAGTATAGCATTAATGTGGAGACGGACCTTCTCCCAGAATGTTTTGATCTTGGGGCATCCCAAAAAATATGTTCATGAGTGCCTGTTTGGCCACATCCTCTCCAACATCTATCAGAGGAAATCTCCCATAGTGTTTGGTTATAACAGGTGTTCTAAAAATCTGGTTAAGAAGTGCCATCTGAACTCTCTCCACAGTGGGTAGGCAGTGGTCTCATGCACTTGCTCCCAAATTTGGTCCCCTGTTTTGGGTGCATTGTCAATCTGGCTTTACCTTCCCACTTCTGTTGTATTACAGTGCTATAATCTAAATTATCCTCCTGCACAGTCTGTAGAACTGTGAGATCAGGTGTTTTTTCTGCCCATTCCCCCAGCAGCCCCGAACAAAAT
Organism: Neoceratodus forsteri; assembly: GCA_016271365.2. Classification (NCBI taxonomy): domain Eukaryota; kingdom Metazoa; phylum Chordata; order Ceratodontiformes; family Ceratodontidae; genus Neoceratodus; species Neoceratodus forsteri. The sequence goes on along the minus strand of CM057458.1, from coordinate 1,103,960,806 downwards.
TCTACCAGTTGGTGGTTGGCAGTCTTCTCAAAGATCTCCTGCCTGCAGCCAGAGGTCAAGTAGTGTCTAGTCTGCAAATAGCAATAAAAATCTTTGTGGGCAGGCCAAATTCCTCTTGAAGTTGGTTGTGACTTTTAGCGTGCACCCGTATAAAACTGGACCATTCTATCTAGGCCTTATCCTCCCCATTGTGTGTATGTTAGATTATCTCTTCCAGGTGGGAAATCTCTACATGTTCTGATCGCCACTAGTCTAAGCACTTCCTTTTCTAGTTTGAAGTTGTGCAATACTTCTCTCCAGGTGAGTACTAATGTTTTGAGCCAGGGAGTGGGGAGGGCCCTAACTATCTTGGAGTCCCATTTATTGAAAAGAATGCCTGTTAGGTCAGTAGTAGGGCCCATAAGATCATTTCCATCTGTACCCAACTTAAGGGTTGGCTACCTCTATTGTAGGCTACAAAACCTGTAATTGTGCCGCCCTATATTATGCCTTTAAATTTGGAACCCTGACCCTCCTTACCCTTATCTAGGCAAAGAATGATCCATTTCAGTCTTGGTCTCTTCCCTCCCCAGACAACTTTTTTATAATTGTGTGGATAGTGGTTCGAATAGCTTGGGGAGTGTATGGGTATAGTGTCAAATAAGAAGAGCAGGCAGGGTAGGATATTCATGTGTACTGATTCTGATCATCCCATTATAGAAAGTAGCAAAGACACTCATCTGTTATAGTTCTGACTTATGCTTTCTATTAATTTAAGATGGTTGGCTTGATATAATTTACTTAGGTCAGTGGTGATCTGCACTCCTAAATATTTAAAACCTTTGGTGGATCATTTTAAATTTGTCAGTTTCCTGGTTTCCGGGGTCTGTGGCTCCTATGGATAAGATTTCAGATTTAGTTTCTTAATTTTAAAACCAGAGATTTTGCCATAGTCAGTTAAGATGGATAATGCTTTAGGGAGTTTTGTGGCAGGATCTTGTAAGTAGAGAAGGATATCATCCACATAAAGGGATATGCAGTTATCAACTGACCCGATTTTAATACCAATAATGCCTGGACTAGATCAAAGGCCTCAGCCAATGGCTCAATGATGAGTGAAAATAAAAGTGGAGAGTGGGCAGCCCTGTGTGGTTCTTCTCTCTATTGGAAAGGTTGTTGACAGGACCCCACTAAGCCAAATTTGGGCCATTAGTTTGGTATATAGAGCCAAGATCCATGCCCAGAATTTATCCCCAAAATTAAACTTGTGCAGAACCGCATCCAAAGATATCCATTCTAGGTGATCAAATGCCTTTTGGCCTCTAATGCCACAATTAATCCTTTATCGATCACCGGTCTGCTGTGCAGGCAGGCTTGGTGGTCAGCAACTTGCATATATTGTCATGGAGGTGCCTTCCTGGCATGAAGTCTGCTTGGTCCGGGGTACCAACTTTATTATGACCATTTATAGTGATCAGCTATTATCCTAGCAAAGATTTTAATGTCTATATTTAGCAGGAAATCAGTCTATATCCTCCACAGGTGGAAGTATCCTTACCTGACTTCAGTAGCATCATAATCAATGCTCTTACCCATGAATCTGGACTGGCCGCAGGGGTATGGGATGCATTACACACCTGAAGGAATAGTGGAGTCAGTCTGGGATGAAATTTCTCATAGTACTCGGCCACAAAGCCGTCTGGGCCAGGAGATATATTATGTTTCAGGGTTTTAATTACCGAGATAACCTCTCCTTGGGGAAAAAGACTTTCTAATTGTTAAGCCTGTTCAATGGTCAAATTAGGCACCCATATCTTGTCTAGAAATTTCTCTGTCTTCTCAGTTTGATTTACTTGGGCTTCAGATGAATATAGCTCTGAGTAGTATTGTGTAAACAGGTATGATGTTTTGCTAGGTTTAATTTCCATCACCGAGCAGCCCTGTGATTTCTTAACTGCAGGAATATATCTGTCAGCAGCCTGCTTTCTGAGCCTGTAGTGAGGAGGTGCCTGCCTGTTACCTCCTTCATAATACTTTCAGCTACAAATCTTAAGGCATTTTCTGTTTAGATGTGATCTCAGGTTTTTGATTTCCTGTAGTAGGGCAGGTGCCCTCCCCGACCCATACAGGCTCTCCAACTCTTTATTTTCTGGTCTAGATTTTTATTTAAAGTAAGCTGCTTTTTCTTATGAGAGGCATATGAGATAGCCTCCCCTTACAACTGCTTTTAAGCCAACCCAGAGAAACTTAACCTTGGAGACTGTTCCGTATTTTCTTTTAAGTGATTAGAAATGGTTTCTTTTATTTTTATATTGAAAGTTTCATCCCAAAGGAGCCCCACATTTAATCTCCACACCAACGTTTATCTAGTGGTCCTAAATCTACAGTGAGACTAATCTTTGCATGGTCCATTAGATATATGGGATGGATCTCTAGATCTCTAATCATGTGACCCCATGATTTTTGGGTATACCATCTGTGTATAGGGGAATACGAGTTCTGTGCATGAGAGTAGAAAGTGAAATTTCTGCTGGAGGGATAAGTGTCCCCACATGTGTCCACCAACCCAGCTGCCTCCCTTAGAGATTTAAGGAGCCTCGATCTGGCCAAAGCCCCTTGTTGCAATCCTAAAGACCTGTTTAAAAGGGATCCTCCACACAATTCCAATTCCCTCCAATGATTAGCAGTGTCAGTGGCTCAGTAGGTGGCACACTCGCCTCTGAGGCCGGGAGATCAGAGGGCTGTGGGTTCAGTTCCCACATCTGGCACTTGGGTTAATATCCCAGTACTGACACTGTAATGCATCATGAGAGTGGTGCTGCATTTCGAGGTGCCGTCTTTCGGATGAGGCGTTAAACCGAGGTCCCATCTGCCTGGATTGGTGGCAGTTCAGGTGGATGTTAAAGATCCCATGGCACTTATCGAAAGAGTAGGGAATTTCCCGTGTCCTGGCCAAATTTCCCTCATTCACTAAAAATACCACCAACAGCTTAATCTGGTTCAAGGTCAGTTGGCATTCATCTGTATCCCCTCCCGGTCGCGCCTGAAAATAGGCAGGATTTGTCTAGTGCACTTACCGGTCAACAAAAGCTAAAATAAAAAAATAAAAATAAAAAAATTATTTGACCCTCAGGAAGAGGCAATCTGACCAAAACCTGTCTTAAGAACTGTGGTCTCTGTGATGTGGGACAGTACACACTGACCACATGGATGGTGCGAGCCACCATTTTACCTGAGAGAATGGCAGACCTACCATCCTGATCAGTGAAGGTTCCCATCTTCTCAAAAATTAACCCTTTCTGAACCAAAATGGCTACCCTGGCTTTTTTGCATTTGGATGTGAGAACAAGATCACATCACCATCCCAATGAATTTCTCATGTTCTAATAGAGAGGTGTGTCTCCTGAATTAGCCCTATGTCACAGTGGGCCTGAGCTAAGTCTCAGAGCACATTGTACCTCTTAACAACCAATTTAATCCCTTTTACATTTCTGGATATCACTTTATGACCCCATTTTGAACAAGGTGCATAGAAACCAGGAACCTCCAGAGCCCAGGGCATCGATGTTTGGCCATGAAGGGACCCTTCAAAATAAAACACAAGTGTCACAGCATAATATGTTGTGTATTCCTGCCAGTGTTGTGAGGTGCAGAATCCATTGTTGTTCCCCAAAACCCCAAACCCAACACATCACACTCCCTTTCAGCCCCTACCCCCCAACTCCCAACCCTTAAACTCCCTAAACATAAACAGAACAGGAATATGTACAAAGCAGAAACCGGTACAAACAATTGCAAAAACATGGATCAAACAATATTGGTGAGTCTCATAAGAATTTTCCTTCTGTCCTGGAGCCTAGGTCTCTAATAGAGGTATGTCTACCTCCTGTTGGCCCAAAAAGCAGGTGGCTGAGAGTAGTGTGATCTACAAGTTAATTTAGGAAAAGGAGAATGGACACCTCCCATGAGTCTGATGACTCAAGATTGGAACCAACCAAGAAAAACAGAAGAGGTCCTCTCCTAATCCAGACCTCAGTGGTGTTCAGCCTGGTTAGATGCATATTATGTTATCTGGCACAAAGAAGTAAAACATTTCAAAACATTTCAGAAACAATGTTGGTATGTCAGTGGTAACTTGAGAGAAGGGTAAACTTAGATACCCCTAGAGGGAGAACAACTGTAGTACAGTATTGCTGTAACTCCCACACATTGCCTCTTCCCATCTCCGCCACCCCATTCCAGAGTTGCAAATAGAACTTAAGAAGTTAAATGGCACTGATCAAAGTATAACCCCAAGTTGAGTAAGGTATTACATTTTATGCAATCAACAAGACAGAGCTAAAGCAGTACTGCTGTGCTATGGAGTCTCCCCTAGAATTAGTACATGACCGAAAAGAAAGATCAAATGAGGCAGCCACAGCGTGGGTTTTAAAATACCGCTTCAGTGTCCCATAAGATGTGATTCTTCAGTCATTAAATTAACCAAATACAGCTGAGGAGGGTTCAAGTCCAAGACAGCAACAATCCACAGTAGGGTAGGGCTGCCAGATGTCAAATCTAGGACCTCTCTTTTATAAAGAAAGGGTCCTGCAACCCACGCTATTCAGTACTTGTGCAGTTCGTGTGAATTGTCCACTCACCATCTCTTGGCAATGAGTATAAAAGTCTACAAACTCCAAATTTTGCCATCATGACTGAAAGAAACAGACTGAATCCTGAGGAAGAAGGCATATGCTTCAAAATGGTGGGGCTACACTCACTTGGGCCAGTGCGATTTCTCCCAAGGGAAGTGCTAAATCAGTTTGGTACTATGGTAAAGTCTCTCAGGGCCAATACTGCTGAGGCAGATGACCAATCTGACTGGAAATCAGCGACTAATTAAAGTCTGCATACAAAACCACTCTCGCATTGTAGTGACTCCAATGAAACTATGGTAATAACAATTGCATTAATGAGTTCGTTATGCTTTGTGATGAGGGCAAGTGGGGTAGGAGTTTGTCAGGTAAACTTTTAAGACAAACCAATGTGTATGCACAGCATTGATCGAAAGGCTATTAACAAAAAGGAGAGTGGAAACAGGTCTTACCTCAAAAGGTGATGCTTAGGTTGGAAAGTTGTTTTAAGAGCTTACATAGGTGCGTTAAGTCCTCGTAGAGCTGTTCATTTGAACCAGAGCTTCTTTTCCTGGCTGCAGTAATGGATTTCCTCCTGGATCCCATTTGAGCTGAAGCAGCACCTGTTCGGCCGCATCATGCTGGGAATCTGGGAGTGTAATGCCAAGCTTCTGGAATGGTTTAGTGGCGTGCAGCACAGAATCATATAACTTTTGGTCATTCTCCCAGAAGACCAGCAGTTTTTCTGGGTAGCGTAGTTGAGAGCTTGAATATTTTTTTTAAGTGCTTTATCACCACTAATACTTGCTTCTATTTTGCATAGTAGCTGTTAGGTAATCTTGATCCACGTAGATACATTTTCCATCAAGACTGAGGTCCCATTTCCCCAAGCTTTCCAAAGCACAATTTCTTTTATGGGAAATCAATTGAGTTTAACAAGAATGGACCTCGGAGGCACTTCGATTTTGGCTTTGGGCCTAGGGCCCTATGAACCCTCTTCAGCACAGGTGGTTCAGTGTTTGGGATATCAAGCTCTATTCAGAGCCATGTTCTAATAGATTCTGATGGATCATCTTGCTCGCTACCCTCAGGAAATCTGAAGATACGGATGTTTTCTTCTTCTCCATGATTCAGCACCCTCAGCTGTCATGGTGAATTCTCTTTCTCTCTTTGCCAGATATAAGATGGCCCAGCCCAATGTCATGGTGTCTTCCCACACTTCATTCAGGCCTGTTTCTACCTCTGATAGTCTATGTTCCAACCATTTCAGTTCTTGTTTAATGTCTTTGACATTAGAGTCTATCAAGTGCAACATTTTATTATATGTGAGGTTGCCCTACTGTCAATTGAGCTGCTGTGGGAAATTGTACCATCATCTTCTCCCACTGACCCTGCTGTAGATCTGGAGGCCCTTGATGGTGATGCACCAGGGCTTCATTCTGTCCATGCTCCCAGGCAATTAAAGTCTGTAGTGCCACCTCTACCCTGCGTTTTAGTTGCTTGGCTCATCGTAGAACACTGCACAACCATCAGAGTTCAGAAATAATGCCTTTCAATGCCAGATGTTAGTAGATTTACCAACTCGAAACTAGGAGAAGTAAATTAAGCCTCCATTGCCGTCGGTGATGTCACCGCACCATGTATTATTTAAATATCTAATACCTTGCTGAATTTTGTGCACTGAAAATTAAAGTACAGTACCTTTAGTTATTCCAAATATTGTATCAGAGTCTCAGCCTAAAACTGATACCTGCAACACAGCTCTACCAGAAACAGCTGTTTGCTAACTTCTCTCACACAACACCGAAATTACTGTACTATATTGCCTTAATCATCATTCTTTACCCGTTGTCAAAATCTACAGCTTGTATGGTTGGTTTATACAGCCCCAAACTGGAGTATTGATTTAATATACTTTTGTTACAGTAGTCATCTTCTCGTCCTCCGATATACAGTAATTAAGTCAACAGAAAGAAGATAGATAGATGGATAGAAAGAGGGAGACAGACACACAGGTAGATAGAGAAAAAGAGAAAGAGAAAGAAAAGAGAGATCATGATCGCTGGCTCACTGGTGAAAGTGAATCCAGCAGCAGGACTACAAATGCAGGCTCAAAGGAAGGCAGTATAGTGCAGTGGTTTAAGGCTCTGAGCTGCAAATCTGGAGACCTGAGTTTGAATCCCAAGCCCCCACTTGCATACTGTGTGACCCTGAGCAAGTCACTTAATTTTCCTGTGCTACCAGGTCGCACCTGTAAACAAGCTTTCAGCTTAGTGTGCCACTCCTGGTTAAACAATTAAAAAAAAAACAAGTAAAGAAAATCACACTGTTCTTATACAGAAAATGTGGGTGAATGGTTCCTCTCACTAAGCTGGGCACCTAGATTTTCAGGTGCCCAGAAATACTATTTCAGGGCAGTTTCAAACAACAAACACCAGAATCTAGCTTAACAGGTCTTGTTTGCTTAAATTCAGGTGTTTGTTTTTGAAAATACATGTGTCCGCCACTTATGCCACCTGCAGTTTACAAGGAAAACAGTTACACTGAGCAATGTCTGTCAGCCATTTTCATTCCTATAGAGGTTTCATATTAAACAAATTGTTTATAGCATTTAAGAGGTCCTTATATTTCGGCAGGAGCCACCATTCACGTGTTGTTCTGCACCTTGGTAGGGCTCAATCACTGGGGAAATTTCTGAAATCAGAGGGCTACAAGAAGAGAGGAGAAACTCAACAGGCACAGCAAGAAAGGATGGAAGTACAAAATATGAAAGACACACACTGCAAGTTTGGGTTGTTTGGTCATGAAACATGTAAGCTTTTGATCACCTACCATTTTTGCAGTGCATTGGATTATGAGTGCAAGATATGAAAGCACACACTGCAGTTATTTCCTAACATGAGCACCGAGCTACTTGTGAGATCATTTTCACTCTTTTAATGCTGATGACCTATCAGATCACAGTTATTGTCAAACTCTCCTATTTTGTTGATCCGTGGTGGAGTATGTGGGCACATTAACGAGTGATATAACTAATAAAGGAAAGATCTTTTAAGTCACCTCCATTATGCTGCCTGGTATGCCCTGCTGCCTCTCCCTCTCCAACAAAACCCAATAAAATGTGAACGCTGACTGGGAGTAAACTAGACTGCTGTTGGGGAGGCTAGCTGACCAGCACAAGGAACTGTATTATACTCTTAATAAACATCACATCCTGACTGCTAAAAACTACAGCACATACATTGGTGCTTTTGCAGAATTCTGAATGTCAGAGGACGTGCTATGCTTTACCATCATCTGCCTATACCAGTTAAAAACTAACTGACACAAATGTGCCCAATATAAGTGGTGTTGACTACAGTATATATCATTTCTATTAGGTGTTAACTTTTTAAAACACAAAACAAGATGGCAGCCACACGAAAGAAGAATTTTGCCTTACAAATAAAGAATCTCAGTAAAGCTTTTTCTGTCATGAGCTGGAAGATTCTTCTTTCATATCAAACATCCATCTGAAAGACCCTGCTGAGCCATGCTCAGAACTGAAACTTCAAATCCTTATAACTTGGTAATGGATTAATATTTTTCACACAAATGCCCAAAGGCACCATTCTGGGCAAGCCCTTTCTACCCTAAGTTTCAGAATAAAATTCCAAACCATCTGGGCTGTAAATGATGAAAAAAAACACATTTTTCCTAAAAATGCTATATCCAGATCTCAGACTCTGCACATCTGACTGAAACAAAACCTGCCAGATCAAGACACCTGCTCCACAGATCACGCATGCAAATTTTGTACAGTTACATTGAGTGGGGGCAAAGTTATTAAGAGGCATAGTTAAGGGTTTAACATTAAACAGACGAAGAACACATTGCAAAATCAGTGGGTAGAGGGACAAAACCTTTTACAGGTACATAAGTGAAAAAAGAAAGGCAAAGGGAGGGATAGTGAAACTGAAGGGGAGGATGACCACGTGAAGGATGACAGCAGTAAAGCTGACATATTGAACAGGTATTTCTGCTCAGTCTTTACTGAGGAAGAGGGAAGGTAATGGGTCTGAAGGTAGTACAAGGGTGAGAATGGTGCAGAAATGGACACAAGTCCCTTTACATGAGAAAGGGTCCTGAAGGAACTAGAAGTAATAAGAGTTGATAAAGCAAAGGGTCCAGATGGGGTGCACCCCAGGGTCCTTAAAGAACTAAGAGAGGTGGTGGCTGAACCTCTGGTTATCCTGTTTAGCAGATCACTGGAAACAGGGATGTACCCAAAGACTGGAGGATAGCAGATGTAGTCCCTTATACAAAAGTGGGAACAAAGAGGAAGCAGGGAACTGCAGACTAGTCAACCTCACCTCAGTAGTGGGGAAGATCATGGAAGCACTACTGAAGGAAGATTGGTGGAACACCTGGTTGTCAATGGACTACAGGACCCAAGGCAGCATGGTTTCACCAGGGGAGGTCATGTGTCAGACCAACCTCATTGAATTTTGACTGGGTGACTAGGGAGGTGGATCAGGGAGGGCAGTGGACATGGCCTATCTGGACTTCAACAAGGCCTTTGACACTGTGCCACATAGAAAAATATTACAAAACTGGGGAATATGGGTGTGGGCAGGACAGTAGTGGGGTGGGTAGGTAACTGGCTGGGTGGCAGGACACAGAGGGTGGTGGTAAATGGCTGTCACTCTGCAGAGGGAAGAGTGACCAGTGGGGTGCCACAGGGATCAGTGCTGGGACCGGTCCTATTCAACATCTTAATCAGTGACATTGTGCAGGACCTTGAAGGCAGAATTTTACTGTTCATTGATGACACAAAGCTCTGTAACAGAGTAGACACACCAGAGGTGTGAGACAGAATGAGAAGGACCTGCAGAAACTTGAAGAATGGTCAGGGGTTTGGCAGTTGAAATTCAATGCAAAGAAGTGCAAGATAATGCATATGGGGCACAAAACCCTGGCACAATATATCAGTTGGGGGTGAGGATATAGCATGTACCAAGCAGGAAAGAGATCTTAGGTTATCATCTCTGATGACCTCAAGGTAGGAAACAGTGTGACAAGGCAGCAGGTAAAGCAAATAGGATGATGGGATGCATAGGCAGGGGCATCACCAGCAGAAAAAGGTAGGTCATAATTCCACTATACAAGACACTAGTGAGGCCCCACCTGGAGTACAGTGTACAGTTCTGGAGACCTTACCTACATAAGGACTTAGACAGGGTAGAGAAGGTTCAGAGGAGGGCAACAAAGATGGTGCATGGATTGCATCACAAGTCCTATGAGGACAGGTTGAAGGAACTGAACATGTACTCCCTGGAGGAGAGGAGGGAGAGAGGGATATGATACAGACATACAAGTATCTTACAGGGAGGAACATGGTGCAGGAATACACTATTTTTAACTGAAAAAGATGTTCCAGGACTAGAGGGCATGGGATGAAGTTGGAAGGAGGACGATTCAGAGGAAACGTGAGGAAGAATTTCTTCACAGAACAGGTGGTGGACAAGTGGAACACCCTGCCGGAGGAAGTGGTGTGGGCTGAAACAATCACGGATTTAAGAATGCATGGGATAGACATAAAGGAATTCTGGAGGCCAGGGTAAGGGGCAACAGACTTCTAGGAAAACATAAACTGAACTTACAAGCTCAAATGGGCAGACTGGGTGGGCCATAGGCCCTTATCTGCTGACACTGTCTATGTATCTATTTATCTATGTATCTATGTATTCAACCCTAACAATAGGAGCACTAGAGTGCCCCTATATTATCTATATCATTATATATCTATCTTTATCTATATCTTTGGGATATGTCATGGCCCGATAATAATAGCTGTAATATTCCTCAAGAGTGCAGTTTGACTTTTGGCATCACAGGGATGAAGCCATGAGTGATGCCAAAGGTCAAACAGCTCAAGTGAGAAATATCACATGTATCTTTGATTGAGGCTAAGACATATTTCATTCATGCAACACTTCAACTTGCGTATTTGTTTTTACCAGCTATAAATAGTTTTGTTAACTTTTTTTTTTTGTTTTGTCCCCATTTCTGGATGACTGAGTAACATAGAAACATAGAAACATAGACTTTGATGGCAGATAAGGACCACTTGGCCCACCCAGTCTGCCCATTTCCCTACCTACTGGATAAGCTGCAGATTCTAGTTAACCAACAGCCTACTTCCTGCAACCCCCACTGTAATTGCCTTGTGGCTGTCCCATACATGTTTGAATTCCCCACTGTTTTAGACCCAATGACCTCCTCAGGAAGGCTGTTCCATGTATCCACCACTCTTTCAGTGAAAAATAAATCCTCACATTACCCTGAGCCATCCCCTCTATCTTTAAATTGTGCCCCTTGTTCTTACATCTCTTTTTCTGAAGATGCTACCCTCCTGGACTTTGTTGATTCCCCTGAGGTACTTGAATGTTTCTATCATGTCCCCATCCCTCCTTTCATCAAGAGTATACATATTAAGCTCTCTCAGTCTCTCTTCATATGGTTTCTGCTGCAGACCCTGCACCATTTAGTTGCCCTCCTCTGGACTGCTTCCATCCTGTCTATGTCCTTGCATAGATGAGGTCTCCAAATTGCACACAGTACTCCAAATGGGGTCTCACCAACTGTCTGTATACAGGGATAACCACTTCCCTTTTCTACTTGTGATGCCCTTCCTATGCATCCCAGTATCCCCTGGCTCTCCTTACCGACTTTTCACATTGCTTACCCACCTTTAGATCATCTGATATGACTACACCCAGGTCCCTTTTCATTTATGTTGTTGTTAGTACCTCCCTGCTATTGTGTATTCTTCTCCTGGTTTTTGTTTCCCAGGTGCATTACTTTGCACTTCTTTGCATTGAATCTAAGTTGCTATGTCTGACCATTCCTCCAACCTTGCCAAGTCCCTTCTCATCTTTCTACCCCTCTTGTGTATCAACTCTGTTACAGGTCTTTTGTCATCTGCAAGAGGCATACCTTTCCCTCAGACCCTCTGCAATGTCACCTATGAAGATGTTAAAGAGGACTGGAAACGAGTACTGAGCCTGAGGTACTCCATGGTAACCCCTTTCTTTGAAATGTGTTCCATTCACTATTACCTTCTGTGTCCTGTTGTGCAGCCAGTTTGCTACCCAGGCTACCACCCTGGGACCCACTCCCAGGCTAGTTAACTTGATTATTAATCTTTGTGTGGAACTGTGTCAAATGTCTTGCTAAAGTCTGGGTAGCCATATCCACAGCCCCTCCCTGGTCTATTACTTTGGTCACCCAGTCAAAAAAATCAATTAGATTCATCTGACATGACCTTCTTGCTGTAAATCCATGCTGCTTTGGGTCCTGTGCCCCGCTGACCTCTAGGTACTCAACAATTCTTTCTTTCAGAAGTGATTCCATCATTTCCCTACCACTGAGGTCAAACTTGCAGGTCTGTAGTTTCCTGCTTCTGCCTTGCTCCCCACTTTGTGGTGGGTGGCAGCACATGACATAACTGATACTAATATGTGCATAAAGTGTTATCATGTATGAGGCTGCTCAGTGAGCATGTTTTATGAATGACTGACCCAGTGTGCAGTGAGAAGTATGAGTGGGTAAGGCTGGAAGGAAAGCTGAACAGAAGACATCAGTTGTGAGGAAGGAGAGTTTTAAAGTGCCAGTACAAGTGACAGAGAGTGCTGGTATGTGACAGAAAGATATATTTTTATTTATTTAGTTTTTGTTAATCGGGTAGGTGCACTAGCCAAAAGACTATTTTCAGGCACGACCGGGAGAGTACAGAGACAAACTTCAAAGAATAACAAGATACATGATACAAGTTACATAACAGCAACAATGTGACAAAGAATTGAGGTAGTTGGACAAGATAAGCATTTAAGTTTAACATAGGATAAATATAATCTGGTCAGATTAGGAAATTGTGGTAGTAAGACCAAAATACAGCAGTGATAACTACATAAGACAAATATAAGACAGGTCAAATTAAGACAAAACAACTATACAGGCAAGAAAGGAGTGAGGTGCTGAGAATGGAGGGGTGAGAAAGGGAGGAGTAAGGGAGAGGGTGGAGAGGGTGGGTAGAAATGCCTGGAAAGGTGAGACGGAAGTGGAAGAATGAAATGAGAAGAAAAGTAGGTGAAATAAAGAGGAAGTGTTTCGATGTTGGGGTGGACTCCATACTCCTAGGTGATGACAAGAGAGAGTGGAGTTAGAGAGCATAGTCTAGGGTGGTTTAAAGCAGGAGCATGTGTAGGAGGAGAAAAGATGGTGTCGGAGTTCTTTCTGAAAAGAGATGTGGGATGCAGATTGGCGTAAGGTTAGAGAAGTGAGTTCCATATGGAGTCAGGAAACAAAGTTGGAGGGATGCAGTATTTTGTAGTGCATGATTAATACTGATGTCAGGCAGTAAGAAAAAAGGTTTCAACACTGTGGATTTTATTTTTATGAATGTTTGTTTTGTAGGTGAGAACCAGGGAGAAATTAAAAGTTACTGGTGAGGAGCTAGATGCAATTGAAACCAGAGAACAGAAGCTAGCATGCAAGTGAGCAGCTGTGTTCTAATTGAGCTGCTCCCTGTCAGCTCCAACCAATGAGAAGCTATAGTGAGGATATTTTTGCTTATGGGGCCATAAAGTGAGACTTTTTCAATATTCTTGCTCTAGATAGTGAAAAAGAAAAAATATCAGATAAGTGCTCAAATATATCCTCACGAGTGTTTCATAAATATATGATATAATAGTTGCAAAAACTGCATTAATGCATCAGATAGGGTTCTCATTAAATCAACAAAAGTAGGAAATGTGGCTGTAGGGTTTCCAACCCTAACCCCACTCCCAAACAGGAAAAAAACATGATGGTTTCATTGTCCTGACTCTTGCTGAATCAGGGTTATGATCTTCTTTGGAATTCTTAACTCTAATGTTTACTCCATTGTGATATAGCCTTCAGATATACAGAATCTGTGTCTCCCCTCATGTTTCCAACAACCAGTAGGCACTAGCCGAAGAAAACATATCACGCATCATCTTATTTGATCTTAGAATGGGGCAAGCATTAGGGCTGAGAACCCCAACTAAGAGTCCACCCTGATTTCCCAAGAGTCAGGACATTGAAAACTATAATGCTTTTTCTTTTCTCTTGCTTGGGGAGAGTTAGGGATGGGAACCCTAATGTCACATTGCCCTACTTTTGTCAGTTTAATCCGAACTCCTAACTGATGCATTAATGCAGTCTTTGTAAAGAATTACTTTTGAGATAGCAGAATTATATCCACATTCATGAAGGTCCCAAACACATCCATCAGGTTAGGGAAGCACAAGGCCCTTTGGGTCCTGTGCTTCCATTCTTCCATAGATGCACTCCATCTGGCTGTGGAATGCAGAGTCCTCTGGACCCTGTGCTTCCTTGCCTTCAGAAAATAAACATATGTGCTTGGTTATAATTGCATTTTGTGGGACTCACTTCAAAGGAAAAATATGTTAAGTGTCCATCTTAATTGCCAGTGGTTCATTGTATATGGGCAAAATGTGTTTTGCATTGTTACTATACATCAGTAAATGTTTGTCAGTTTATTATGAAACTTGCAAGGTTTGAATAGAAGACAAGATACACCTTTGGTGAATTTTTGATCATGATTGCACTTTCATTGCGATTTGCACCACAGTGAAGATTGGAGGTAATTTTTGAGTGCTGTGCATACCCTGTGAATGTTATGGGGGAATAATGTGTTAGTGTCATAGTAGTCATACACACACACACACACACACACACACACACACACACACCTATATATATATACAGTATATAGTCCCTTAACTCCAGTTGTTGATGGACTTATGGTTGCAATTTTATCCTCTGGGAATTTTCATTGTTTAATTATGTGTTTTTTGTTATCATGCCCTAATTATTTGGGGGTATTATGTATTAGTGTTGTAGTAGGCATCAAGACCTTTTTATAGTACATAGATTCTCCCTTAACTCCACAGAGTGACAGAGTTATGGTTTGTTAATGTTGCAGTGTTATCCTATAGGAATTTTCATTTTTTATTTTTATGTTTTCTATACGGCCCCTAAATTTTGGAGGGAGGTATTATCTGTTACTGTTGTAGTACTCATTGAGATCCTTCCTTTCATATATAGATTATTTCTTAACTCGAAGACTGGCAGACGTAAGGCTTGTTAAAGTTGCAATGTTATCCTATGGGAATTGTGATTTTACATTTGTATATTTTCTTTTAGTGCCCATAATTCTTTTGTAGGGTATTATGTGTTAGTATTATAATACTCCTTAAGACCCTTCTTTTGATATATAGATTGTCCCTTAACTGAAAATATTGGCATGGTAAAATTAAAATGTGGAAAAACTAAGTCAAAATTCTTTTTCATATGAAGGATTTTTCTTCATGAGACTATATCATTATCATAAAAAGATACCTTCATAAAAAAGAATGTGGAAAAAACTAAGTCTAAATTATGTTTTTGTAAAAGCAATTTTTTTCATGTGGCCCTATTCTTGTTTCATATAGCCATATGAAAAAACTCATCTAAAAAATATTTAAAAATGTACTAAAAATACATTTCTGCGTAGTTTTTCAAAATGAATTGAATAGTCCAGCTAATAGGATCCCTGTTAGCAACATACGTATGTTGGAGTGTTTCAGTGATGACATTTCTATGGGTTTTCAATATTTATTTTGAAAAAAATGGAAACAAGATGGCAGCCATATGAAAAATATTTTTTCTCACAAAACGAGGTGACCCCACATATGAAACAGAATCCTTTTCATATGGGCAAATTCTTTTTATATGAAACAGCTACCCAAAAGACCACAGTGAGCATGCTCAGAACCAAAATTTCAAACCCTTATAACTCTGGAACGGATTTTTTCACTAAACCAATTAAAGGCACCACTCTGGTCCAAGCCCTTTCTACCCTGAAAATTTCAGACCAAAATTCCAAACCATCTGGGTGGTATGCAATGACAAATACACAGCAAAAAAAAAAAATGTTACTTTTTGGCAGTCCGGGTCTTGGAATCTGCACATCTGACCAAAACAAAACTTGGCATGTCAAAAGATCTTGCCCTAAGAACAACCATGCAAACTTTTGTGAAAATCTGTTGAATAGGAGTGAAGGTATTAAAGTGTAAAGTTAGGGGTTTAACATTAAACAGCCTACTCAACCTTAATTATTGTGCACTACGCACCACTATAATACATCTTTATATAGTTACTTATACTGTATATACTCATTGCAATAAAGCTATGTTGTTGCAGACATGGGGGTGAAGAATGTATAGCACATAAAGCTGGAAAATGAAAAATATTAGGAGATATAGATATACTTATACAGTATATATTCATTCTTAAACAAACTATGGTAATGCAGACATTAGGGTTGGATAATGTAAAGCACACAATGTAGGAAATGCAAAAACAGAGTCTTGGTGAATAAGCAGTGGGTCTTCCTTGGTGTTGTGAGCCCTAATGCCCACCGCCTTCCTCCAGCCGATAGCCTCCTGTCTAAGTACAGGCTACAGCTCCATGCTAGTGCCTCACAGTGATACACTCTTCAGAGGTACAGAAATATTGCTTGCCACATGTTGGCAATAAAATCTGTGTAATTTTCTTCACTGCAGGCCATGCATGCATTTTGAGATAATGAGATCATGTCTGACCTTGTTTGCTCAGGAGAGGGTGTGGCAATAGGATTGCACCCCAAGGAAGATCCCATGACTGATTGTCAAGACTCTGAAGACCCAAACTCCTGATATTTTTAATGTACCTACCTTATGCACTTTGCATTCTTCAACCATAGTGTCTGCATTAATTTAGTTTTTTTAGCAATGAATTTCCTTCTTTTTGTGATACTGGAATCATTTCCTCATTCACACGGTTCCTAATAAAAGAAATACTGGAGCTATTCTTAGCCCTGCTTCACCAACCAACTAATAAAATAGAAAAAACATAAAATAAGTCATATTACCCTTTAGCACCACCCAATGCACACAAACAGACACACTCAACCTCATAGTCCTCACACCTCCTCAGTAGCCATCTGTCCATTCACTGTTGCTACAATAGGAGGGAAGAACTTATGGTTGGGATGGGCTGAGACTGTGCCTTGACCTATCCCTCCTAACCTCCATCCCACCCTCATATCACCTTAGTGGTCATCTATTCATTCACTGTTTCTACAATGGGGTGGTGAAAAGATGTAAGAATGAGATGGGCAAGGCGGCACTCCAGTCCATTTCACCCAGCCATCACACCATCCCTCACATCAGCTTAATGGCTGAATGCATATCAACAGTTGCTATGATGGGGAGTGAGGAAGAGATGCAAGAATGGGAAGGGCCAGCCTCAGCCCATCCCCACACCAACACAGCATACCTCAGTGGTCATCTGTTCGCTCACTGTTGCTTTAATGTATTGGGAAGAGATGGCATTGTTTGTCTGTACATTATCTGTTGCTGCAATGGGGAGAAGAGACATAAGAATGGGATGGGCCAAAGCTGTATCTCAGGCCATCCCACCCAATGTCCCACCACAAAAACATCTCCTTAGTGGTCGTCTGTCAATTTACTGCTGTGCAATGTGGGGTAAGACATGCAAGAATGGAGTGGGCCGACACTGCACTTGACCCATTCTCCCAATGCAAAATATCTACTCAGTGGTTATCTCTTCATTTACTATTGCTGTAATTGGGGTCAGTCACATTTACTATTGCTGTAATGGGGAGAATCACAGCAGTGATTGTCTCTACAATGACTGTTGTTGCAATTGAGGAATGAGATGCAATAATTGGATCAACCTCCCTTACCCATCACATCTCTTCAGTGGTCATCTGTTCATTCACTGTTTCTGTAATGTGGGAGAAGGGTCATGGGAGGGAGGATGAGCCCCAACCCCACCTGACCCCTCACATCACCTTAGTGATCTTCTGTCCATTGACCATTGCTAAAATGCTGAAGGATCAGCTTCAGAAATGCACCTTGGTCCATCGCAACCTCCCTAGCCTATGGTGTGATGCTGTATATGAGGATTAAAATAATGATCTAAAATGAGCTATCAATCACTTAAGAATATTTTTCTATGTTGATATGACTTAATAAGAATGTAAAAAACTCATATGAACATATGTTTTCAAAATCTGAACACTTGGCTTTACTAGTTATGTGTTCATATTATATAATTTCAACAATTTTAAATTTCTCAAACTAAAACTAACACATTTGTAAATAGATCTCAAAAGCACACTACTTAAAAATTTTAAAGGCAAACAATGTTATCGGGACAACAATTTTACATATTTAGTATTTTTCAAGGAGCAATGGTTTGGTAATTTTTCTGTGTTTGCATAACTAAGTCTGCAAATGCATAACATTTATGATACAAATACATGGTTTCAACATATGAACCCATGGCTTTAATAGTTATGTACTTGTATTAAGTGAATTTCTATAGTTTCAGATTTCTCTAAATGAAACTAAGAAATATGCATTAGGACTCAAAGCGAACTAGTTAAAACTTTTATAAACAAGCACATTCTGTCAGTGATGACAATTTGATGTATTTTGTATTTTCTCAAGGAACAAAGGTTTAACCATTTTCCTCAGTTTTCATCACTAAGTCATATGAATACAAGACTTTATGATACAATCATATGATCTGTGATACAAACACATGCAAAAATGTGTTCATAAAGAATCAGCTATGTTTAGAATGCTTACTTTTTAACCTCGCATGTGCAAAATGAAACAGCTTTAAATATTTCAAAACTACTAAACTAGCTAGCCCGGTGGTGCTGAGGGTTGAGGTGCTGGATGCCTTACCTCGCACCACACTGGTATTCCTAGATTTGGGAATGGACTCGGGTCATTCAGGGGTCAGCCAGGGCAAGGAAAATTGAGCATCTGAAGACAGCTCTCCTTCCTTGGGGTTGGGATGATGCAGCACCATGCTGTAGACTGACACCCATTGGAAGCTGGATGTCAGCACAGGCGTGGTGCTAGAATGGGCTGGACCCATGCACAGGGCATAAGACTGCCTCTACGGAGGTGGAGACAGTCACCCCACCCATTGCACATGTGTGGGTCCAAAGGGAGAAACAGAAAATGGCTCAGAACTGGCAGGCTCTGTGATGGTGGACTGTGCCTATGCTTCCCCGATGATCTAGATGTTGGCTTCCAGGGATGGAGGGAGGCTGGTGCCCCTCACCACTGGCCCTGTCATGGGGGTAACCAGTGGTGGATGGCCATTTGGTGTGGGTGTGGGAAGGTCCACTGGAGAGATGAGCCCCTCCAAGGGAGGGCTGGAGCTACTATGGCTCTGGAGCAAGGAGAGATAAAAACCAAAAATCTACTTAACTTTGATAGATAAAAGCACACCATGGGACAAAGTGAAGTAAACATGAGTTTCTGGTTTAAAATCCTCCTTGTTTTTTTTTTTTTAGTTATAGGTGAGCAAAAAGTTTTTGTTATACACTTTTCCCCAGTATACCAACTGGCATACTATTTTCAGGATCCATAGATCCTGACACAGCTATGTGTCTTCTAAATTTCAAGTAAATCGGTTGAACGAGGGATAGGTTATTGAGGTGCAAGCGTCAGGGTTTAATCATAAAGTGCTTACTCAATCTTAGTATACAGGTGCTACCACCCTGTATAGTATCTAAAATTCAGGAAAAAATGTCTACTTTATAATCTATCCCAGAGAGATTTGTATCATCTCTTTGCTAGATTATTAAAGTGGACAGGACATGTAGCTAATTGGCAACAGATAGTAATGTTCCTGTTTACAACAATGAAATTCATATCTCAAAATTACCTACATTTAACTGTACCTTATTAAACACTGATTTGACAAATGGATTTTCTTTTCTGGAAAACTTGCTGCACAGTTCTTTTATGGAACTAGTAGTTTTAAGCTTTTTACAGTAAGTCATGGTTTGTGTTAGGAATTATAATTAAGAGTAGTGATCTATTAGAACCTTGCTCAGAGTTCTGTGCACAACCTGTGATATAGCTAAAACTCAAGATCACAAGTTCCATAAAGAGAACTGTAATAGAATGCTGCCCATAATAAATACAAAATAATGTAAAATATAGTGTTTCACATGAATTTTATTTCAGCAACAGTTACATATGGATAATTTAGGAATGAATATAATTCCTGAAAATAAGAACTTTATAAACAGTTGCCAATTAGAAATGATTTCCTGCTCTCTTTAAGGTCAGTTTCCTTATATTAGTACATAAAACAGAATGTCCCTGAATTTCAGGACAATCAAGTTTGCATGAAAGTATATAAGTATGATATGTATTGATTATGGAAATATGCTCCTTTATAGGGTTTCCTTAACTCGCCTCTTCAATTCCCTCCCATAACAGACTCTTCATTTTCCTAGTCTCCTTGCAAAGTATGTACTGTAACTATAATCAGCAATCTTAGGAGACAGGCACCTTGCTAGGATCAACTGTCATATAAAAACGATTAAACAAGAAGCCATACCACGTATGTACAATTCCTTTATTGATCAGTGCTCATGTGCAAGCCAATATCACAGACAGTAAATCAGCTCAAGGTGTAGGCTGTGAATCCACAGGAAAGGGAATGGTGCAGGAAAAGGCAGCTATCCAAAGTTTCAACACCAGTTCCAACACCACAGTCAAAGATCACCAACCATTATCTTCTTCCAAGAAATAAATGCTTTATTGAAGATAACATCAAACATCAGTGTTCGGATGTGCACACTGGCCAATACTAGCCCAGTGCTTCATCTTGGTATAGAAACCCTTTGTCAGAGGTGTGGACCGTGCCCCATGATGAAGGGTTTCATACCCAAAGTGCCAGGACTAGCAGTGACCAGTGAGAGCACACTGGTGTTCAATGTTATCTGCATAGTATCTGCCTTCTTGGAATAAGTTGGTATTTGTCAGTGATCTTTGAGTGCAGGTTTTGGAACTGCAATATCACAAACAGAAGGGCTTCTAATAACCCAAAATACAGATCTAGATACAGAGCGTATTCCACAGCAATTGTCTGCCTGGCTATGGATGCCAAAAGTAAGGACCCCCTCCCACTTGCACCTCCACCTAACACATTTAATGCTAGGACATTTTCTCAAAGACTAATGGACACATAACTCAAGTCCCCATAAATCTAAAAGCCCTTAAAGAGGCAAAAACATTTGTGACATTCTTGTGCACTCAGTTCAGCCCTTTACAGATAGGCCACATATGTGGCATCCTTCAAGGTCTGATGGCTGTAACAAATGTAGCAATTGCAAATATTGCCTGATGGTCAGCACTGCAAAGGTTTTTGAAACCCCAAAACAAATAGCCCTTCTGCCTTGATATTGCTTTTGCACACAAGCACCAGTCAATAAAGAATTTGCACATGTAAGACATGGCTGCTTCTTTAATTTTTTTATGACAGCCAAGTCTAGAGGTGCTGGTCTCCTACATTTGCTGTTACTGTTTGGATTTGACTACTGCACTGCTTTTCCTTGGGCAGTTTCTGTGTTTCACATTTTATTGTAACTATGACGATATGACATTGTTATATAAAATCCCATACTGGTCAGTGTAGAATTGTGCCACAGGCAGTATTATTACACAGGTACACGCCACACACATAAAATCTGACTCCAAATGTTCATTTTAAGATATACTATGTACATTTGCCAATCTGACAGCTGTAGTGAAAATCAATCTCTGAGGAGCTCTTGAGTCTTAAACAGTTGTAGCTCTCCACCCCTGAGTCCTTCCTCAAGGCTTTCAACTTAATGGCTTACATTATGGCTTTTAACCTAGGAATCATGCTGTCAAAATTTCGTTTTTCACAGAAAGAACAATGGGCAAGATTCACAAAACTCTTGAAATTCCCGCAGCTATGGGGAAAAACCCAGTGCAAGTGGGTTGCCACTTGTGGATCCAGAGTTTTCCCCACACCCGCGGGGTATCCAAAGGTGGAGACAAATTACGACTGGCTACATGATTTATGGCAAGCTTGAGGACAGTGTTGCCAGGAGATCCCCACAGCTGCGGAAAACTGTGCCATAACATTTTCCATGACTGCTGCAGCTATGAATAGCAATGTTCAGCCATAGAGATTTCGGTCCACAACTGAGTTGTTGTGTTGGACTTAGTCCAAAAACATTTGTGACCCACAGTGCCTCCTCTTCCTTGTTTACCCTTTAGTTCCATGCTTTGATTCTTTCCTTTATGTAGAGAGCTTCTCCTCCAATTTTTCCCTCCATGTTCCTCCTGTAGATTGTGTACCCTGATATGTTGACATCCCAGTCATGGTTCTCTGTGTACCATGTTTCTGTGGTTGCCACAATATTCAGGTGTCCTTCTTTCATCAGGGCCACTAGTTCAGGAAGCCTGTTACCAAGACTATGGGCATTGTATTTGTCACCCTCCATTTGTGATGGCCTTACCCCTTAACCCCATCTCTGTCCTTGCTGCCTTTGCCTTTTGCTCCATTTACCCTGTCCTGCTCCCCTATTGACTTCTACCTTGGTGCTTACCTTGCTAACTACCCTGTTTTGTGGGGCTGGAATTTCCTGTTCTTTTCAGTGCCCTTCCCTGACTTCTTTAAACACTTGTCAATGAGGCATTCAAACCTATCACCTAGGATCCCACTTCCTCTCGGACAGATGCAGACCATCACACCAGTATAGGCCGGTATCCTTCCAGGTGGACCCCTGTCCCCAATAAAGCCAAATCCCTGAGCTCTGCACCAGTTTTCAGCCATTCATTGATTCCCATGGTGCAGAATACTCTAGGCTCACCCATGCCATAGACAGGCAACACATCCAAGAAGGCTACCATGCATTCTACTTTATCTAAGGCCCTCCAACTCCACAAACTCCTGCTGCACTTCTCTGATCCCATTCCCAGCCAGGTTATTTGTCTCTAGGTGGACAGTAATGTCCAGCTCCCTCTGCTGTGCAGCTGGTCCCATGATCCTGAGGATTTTCTTCCTGTCCCTCTAAGCGTGGTGTTGGGCAGGCACCTTACCTCCTCCCTCCCTCCCCAGTTCTACCCCTTAACGATTGAGTCCCCACCAGGAGTTGTTTCCTTCCACTTTGGGGTCTCATGCCACCTTCTGTTGGTCTCCTTGTGAAGATTCCCAGCATCCTCCCTGGTCTCCACTCCATGTGCCTCAATAGAGAACCACACTCCTCCAGAATGGCATATGAATTCTGGAGAGGTACAGCTGGATGAATACACCTCTGTTCCACCACCTCACCTCCCTGAGGCCCACTGTGGTCCAACTGCTCTTCTTTTGGCAATTTCTGAGGCAGCAGTGGTGGCCCTGGCAGTTCCTGGGTGGGGAGGAGGTTTTCTGATTCCTTGCCAGGCCAGTCTGGAGACAGGCAACATACTCCCTCAGACCAGAGAGGTGCCTGCAAATAGGGCAGCATCCAGCCTCCAAAACCTCTACTGGAAGACTGCCACCCCACAGCCAGTGCATTGCATCACTCCCTACATGTCTCTCTCCCTTCCTGTTTACATTTTTTCTTTTTGTTAATGTGTGGCGTGTGCATGCATTTACCCCTACAAGGTGTGCTGGACCATTAAAGATATGACAGGTGTATGTTCTTTGCCATTTTGGGAAATGATGTCAGACCCTTGTTATAAAGGAATGATGCACTTGGGGTGGTGGGGTCAGGGGCAGGGTGGATGGACCAACCCATACCCTCCAGAAACAATCAGCTACCGCCTGACCCACCACCCCAATGAGTGTTTTCCTTCCATTCAGCAAGAAAACCTGCACAACAATGTAACGGAAAATATTCCCTGCAAAAACAGTTTCAATCAGAGATCCACTTGCACAAACCCTGCAAGTTTGCAATGAAAAAAAACAATCACCTCTGCTGTGTAGGTTCCTCACAGGAGGTCCTCACAGAGCACATAGGGCTCAGCTAGGTCCTTCAGTTCATCCCCAGTGAAACTGGGATGTCTGCATCTCCTCAGCTGGCATATCTGGTGATACTGGAACAGATGGACAGAGAGAGGCCCAGTTAACACGACATGCAACTGGAAAATGCACCTTTCACAGAACAATGTCAGACACACTCACACATACACACACACATACACACACACACACACACACACACACACACACACGTAAACAAAACACAGGGGTGTTCAAGGGTGCATTTCCTCTATGTCAACTCTGTGGAGTGGTGGTGCTGGCCTGCATTTATGGGAATGTACATGCAGATGAGCTGAATACATTCCAGTAATGAGATGAAAATGTGCTGTTTGGGCACAGATTGTGCAGTAAGGCTATTTGCATATCCTGGCTGAATATTACACAGATGCACGCCATGTGCATGGCTAGCAATTGAGCATATCTGTTTGCTCCACTGAACACAATGGCACACATGCACAGGTATCTGCATGATAGACACCATTAATCCTCCGCCAGTACAGTAAATGCACAGTGCCATTCGGTGACAACAGCAGGTGTTGTATTGCACAGATGCGAACATGGATCAGTTATGCAAGATACAAGCCTGTAGTGCATGCCCATGCAGTGCATGGTATGGTTGGCTTGAGCCATAGCAGTGAGTGTCCTTCATAATATGGTGCAGTGCATGTGTGGTAACATGGGCATGACCTTAGTTTGCCACAACACAATCGTGTATGCTCATTATCATGGCTATGATACCCAATCCGGCAAAGTCATGGCATTAACACAAGCAGCTCATGGCAAACCAGGTATGCACTATCACACAATGGAAGCAGGTGTCAGGCCTGCTATAACATAGGCTAGACTTGCATGCCATCAGTAGCACCTGCTCAATGGCTAGAGCTACAAGATAAATGACACACAGCCAGCATGCCCAGAGGTGGAATATGTAAGCTGGTAAACCTGGTGGTCCAGGAAGGGCCAGCTTTTCAGCCAAGAGGAGCTGGACAGCCCCAGGTCTATCATCAGGGCCAAGATAGCCAGTCACCTCAGCAGGTGTACTGGTGTACCGTACAGGGTGAGCTGTGTTGCTACCACTGCAGGGACCTAACCAGGTGAAACAGGGCACTCCTTAACCAGTACCATGCCATGCATAGGAGGGCATGGTACCATGCCCAGGTATGTACACCATGAGAATGTGTGACATATTGGTTGCTGTTATCTGTCAGGGGAGTGTCACTGTCTAACTTATTTCTAGTCCTGAAGTTAGTCTGCTGCACCACAAGGCTAGGATTGTTTCTGAATCTGTCCCATTCATTGAGGTTTGGAAAAGAGGTTGCTAGCTTTCACTCAGTTGTGGTATGTCTTCCTGCATTTGACTCAGCTCGATTGCTAGCTCCCCAGTCTATTCCTGTCTTAGCATAGCCTGTGCAGCCTCCAGAACTGTCTGACCTACCCTGACAGCCAACAGAGCTAGTCTATTCCCACTGACTGCCAGTCCACCTAGTCTTTTTCCACCGTAGAATAGCCTACAGCCTCCAAACAGGTCGGGTCAGATTGTCCTAGTACAGCCTATGCAGCCTCCAGTATTTATAGGGCTTTTCTTCCTTGACTGTATGTTTAAGATGCCTCAGGAAAGGCTCCACAGGAAACCCTGAGCAAGGTAATATTGGGACATCATAAGATGAGAGGAGGAGTCAGGTTGTTGCTGGGAGCCCTTTATGCATGGATAGTTGCCTTAACTGATCACATCAGAATAGGACAGGGCAGGCATCAGACTGGTGGGGTTGGTCTGGATGGGGTCGCTTTACCCCAGGGTGCCACCACCCATGTTTCAGGATCAGTACAATGTCCATATACATACTGGAAAAAGGGGTTCTTCATGGACACAATAACATACATAAGGGCCCACAAGAGTAAAAGCACCCCACCCTCAATCAAGCCTGTGCCCAGGCTATCTTCCTGGGCTTCTTGCTTCTAATGGGAGTGACATAGAGCCAAACCTCAGCCCCCAGGGATCAACATCCCACACCTAACACCCAGCACACCAGAATGGGCCAATGCTAAGGGGCTGAGGTGGTACATATGAATATCAATAGCCTAAGGCCAAAATGCATGAACTAGAGGCCTGGGCCAGCCTGTACTCCTCTGACATAATCTATATCTCTGAAACATGGTTGAAGTCACATGTACTCCCTCATGAGGTCGAACTTCAAGGCTTTAAAACTTTCAGGAAGGATAGGAAGGGAAGAAGTGTGGGTAGTCCTTATATATGTAAGGTCTCAAATAAATGCTACTATGATATCCACCACGGATCTCGAAGAAGATGGGTGTGAAGTACTATTTGTCAAAATTCTCCTCGGAGGCTTCAAGCCACTCCTCATTGGGTGCACCTATCATACCCGAAGAAGGCCATGGAAGCCTTAAAATCACTGACAAACATCATACCCACCCTGCCCAACTTTGAAAGATAATACTCAGGGATGTCAACCTAAACTGGGGGATAAGCTAGCCAGAGAGGTCAAAAATAGCCTCCAGGGAGTTAATCTCACACAGCTGATGCACGAGCCCACATGCAAAAGACTGGGAACCACACTACACTAGACTAGATACTAGTGTATAATCCAAAAGGGTCAAAATGGTAGGGACGGTGTGGACTCATCAGCAACCACACATCCACTTTTCTGGGATGGAGGAACAACTTTCAAGCTACCCCAGGACCTTCTGGACCAGAAATTGATCAGCGCTAAGAGGCACCTTCCTCCAAGACCTGTCCAAGTGGACTGGGCCCAGGCCCTCGATACCACCATGATTGATGCAGCATTTGAAGGCTTCACCAGACATTTTCTGTCAGTAGCCAACAAGCACGCACCCCAAAAGAAGATCAGAGTCAAGGTCAGGATGCCAGGTGGCTTAACCTGACATCAAGAGGAGGTTGAAGGACAGAGACAAACTTTGGGGAATTACAAACACTCAAACCTACAACAGGACTGGGTAGGGTTGCCACCTTTGGATGAGATGAAAACTGAATACTAAACCACACCCCAAACTCCACCCCTAACACCGCCCTTTTATGACTAATGAGGGCATCGCTTGGACTCTGATTCACTTGATTTATTCAGAATTGCTGCTGATATAACATTGTGTACAATTCTTTAAATTACATCATGATTATTATTTTTGGTTTATTTGATTTAGATTTAAATATTTTAAATTTCAGTGTGTGTGTTTACATTTGGTGGGGTTGGTGGGGTTCAGGGACTTTCAATCCTGTACACAGCTTAGCTGACAAATCAAGTGACTACAAGGACACCTCTGACAACTGGCTAGTTTTGGATCAGGTGGCCTTTTCTGGTAAAACTCTTTCAATAAATAAATAAACTACACCAGTAATGGTGAACAGATGTAATTACAAATAGTGTGGTTCCGATAAACTCAGCTACAGAGTCAAGCCATACAAAAGTGAGGGTTCTGGACTTCAGGAGGGCTGACTTTGGCAAGATGGTAGAGTGCCTTAGAAAAGCATTAGCAAACAGGCTAGAAGGAGGGTGGAGCAACAATGGGCAAATATCAAAACTGCCATCACAGAGGCAACAAGCCTTTGTGTGAAGCAAATAAACAAATCAAAACAAAAGAAAAACCACTATGGTTTCTCAAAAGAGGTGGCGGTGAAGGTTAGGGAGAAAAGATAGCATTTAGGAAGTATAAAGAAACACAGAAGGAGTAAGACAGAGAACTGTACCAGTTAAGGCAGAAGGAAGCAGGAGGGTAGTCAGAATAGCAAAGGCACAAACTGAGGAAA
The DNA here is from genome assembly GCA_016271365.2 of Neoceratodus forsteri. Classification (NCBI taxonomy): domain Eukaryota; kingdom Metazoa; phylum Chordata; order Ceratodontiformes; family Ceratodontidae; genus Neoceratodus; species Neoceratodus forsteri. The sequence goes on along the minus strand of CM057458.1, from coordinate 1,103,933,485 downwards.
AGATAGCTAACTTGGTTAAGAAGGGGACAAAACCTTTTATAGGTATATCAGGGTGCATAGAAAGACAAAGGGAGGGATAGTAAGATTGAATAGAATGGATGGTGGGTGGGCAGAGAGTGACAGTGAAAAGCAGAGATACTGAACGAATACTTCTGTTCAGTATTCACAAAAAGAGGAAGTGGAGGAGGTGCCTAATCCAATTAACAGAAGCACTCTGGAGAGGGTGTCGATCCCAGTCCTTTCACAGAAGAAAGGATTCTGAAAGAACTCCTAAAACTGAAGGTGGACAAAACAATGGGGCCAGATGGAATTCACCCCAGAATTCTAAAAGAATTAAGCAGAGAACTAGTGACACCACTGACTACCCTTTTAACAAATCATGGGAGGATGGTGTGGTACCTGAGGACTGGAAGAAGGTGGATGTGATTCCCCTTCACAAAGTGGGACCAAGACAGAGGCAGAAAACTACAGACCTGTCAGTTTGACCTCTGTGGTAGGGAAAGTGATGGAATCACTTCTGAAGAAAGGAATTGTTGGTACCTAGAGGCCAGTGGGCACAGGACCCAAGGCAGCATGGGTTCACAGTGGGAAGGTTATGTCAGATGAATCTAATTGATTTCTTTGACTGGGTGACCAAAGTAGTAGACCAGAGAGGGCTGTGGACATGGCCTACCTAGACTTTAGCAAGGCATTTGACACAGTCTCACACAAAGATTAGTAGTCAAATTAACCAGCCTGGGAGTGGGTCCCAGGGTGGTAGCCTAGGTAAAACATTGGCTGAACAACAGGACACAGAAGGTAATTGTAAATGGAGTCACTCTGAAGAAAGAGGGTTACTAGTGGGATACCGAGGGTTCAGTACTGGGTCCAGTCTTTTTAATGTCTTTATAAGTGACATTGCAGAAGGACTGGAAGGACAAGTATGCCTCTTTGCAGATGACACAAAGATCTGCAACAGGGTTGATACACAAGGACGTGGAAAGGATGAGAAGGGACTTGGCAAGGTTGGAGGAATGGTCAAGTATGGCAGCTTGGATTCAATGCAAAGTGCAGAGTAATGCACCTGGGAAACAAAACCCAGGGAAGATTACACAATTGTGGGAGGTAGTAACAACAACACAAATGGAAAGGGACCTGGGGTAATCATATCAGATGACCTTAAGGTTGGTAAGCAATGTGAGAAGGCAGTAGGGAGGGCTGGGGATACTGGGATGTATAGGGAGAGGTATCACCAGCAGAAAACAGGAAGTTGTTATCCTCTGCACAGACAGTTGGTGAGACCCCATCTGAGTACTGCATCCAGTTCTGGAGACCCCATCTCCTCAAGGACATAGGCAAAATGGATGCAGTTCAGAGGAGGGCAGCTAAAATGGTGCAGGGTCTGCAAGAGAAGTCATACAAGGAGAGACTAAAGGAGCATAATATGTATAACCTTGAGGAAAGAAGGAGAGGGGCATGATAGAAATGTTTAAGTACCTCAGTGGAATCAACAAAGTCCAAGAGGGCAGCATCTTTCAGAAAAAGATGTGTAAGAACAAGGGGACACAATTTGAAGATAGAGGGGACAGCTCAGGGGCAATGTGAGGAAGTATTTTTTCACAGAGAGGTGGTGGACGCAAGGAACAGCCTTCCTGAGGAGGTTGTGGGGTCTAAAACTGTGGGAGAATTCAAGAATGCTTGGGACAGACATAAGGCAATTTTGTGGGGTAGGAAGAAATAGGCTGTTGGTTAAATAGGATCTGCAGCTTATCTTCTAGGTGGGAAATGGGCAGGCTAGATGGGCCAAGCGGTCCTTATCTGTCGTCAAAGTCTATGTTTCTATGTTATGTTTCAATGTTTCTTTATCATCTGCCATTTTAAGATGTGCTACTGTCCCTCCCATTGCTCCTACTCTAAAGCTATTTGCACTGTAAGAGAAGTTTTTAAAAGTGGTAGGAACTATTCTATGCTGTTAAATACCCTATTTTGTTTTCTATGTCAGTCATACATAGCAGATAGCATGATATGTGATACGTAGTGTGGAGGCAGTATAGTGCAGTGGTTTAAAGCTCTGAGCTGCAATTCTGGAGACCAGGGTTTGAATCCTACAGCCCAAACTTGCATACTTTGTGACCCTACACAAATCACTTAATTCCCTTGTGCTCTCAGGTTGCACCTGTAAATAAGCTTTAGCTTAGTGGGTCTGTTCTGGTAAAAAATAATGTTTTGAAAAATTTTGATAAATTGCCTAAATTTGCAGTGCCATCAAATCTAGATTGTGTTCCTGTCATCTCTTCAGCTACTGCTCTGTCTCTTCCTTTTCTCATTTCTGTAGCTTAGCATGACATTAGCCACATTATTCTGTGCTGTTCATCTGAAAGGCCTGGATTGGTCTTCCAGGAATATCCAAGTAGTATGAAAATTGACAACAATAACTACTGAGGAGAGAGGCATACTATTGCTAAAAATGAAATAAAATATTAGATTATTAATTTAACAACAAAGGGTAACAAATATTAAAATATAGGACAGACCCTAAAAGAAAAAATGATGAACATTTAAAGGTATAAAAGTATTCCTTATCACAGCAGTCAAAGACCATACTCACAATGCAGCCTGGAAAGGATTAGTTTGATTTGCTGCTAATGGTCTTAATAGCCCTACTTTACACCTCTCAGACTGACTGGTATACAAAAAAGGTCTTCATGACATCAGAATTTGTAATCTGACCATGCAAGTAAAATGGTGAAGAATTTAACAGAATATGTTTTACAAGCATGTGAGCATTCAAAATGACTGAAAAAGTACTATCTCTGAATAAAACTGATTAGCAGGTAAAGTTTCTGAAACACATTGTACAGTCCATACTGGGACAGGAAGCTACCATGATGTGGTGCCTGTCTGGTTTCAGAAAAATGAAGGTGTTACTTAAAGTGGTATTGTTTACCCTTCCCATGAATAATCTTCCATTTGGCTCTTTAAGTGCCCTGCTCTTGAAGGCACTTCCTGATTACATGCACTGCAAGCAAGACTCACACTAAAATGTCAGACACTTGCTTACAGTCAGATGAGAAGAAAATGAAACAGTTAGTGGGGAATCTAACAGGTGCTGCTTAACCCAGCATAAAAGCGAATTTGCAGTGGTGAAAACAGGAGGACTGAATCTGCACCTAGAAAAACTGAATCATTCGTCAAAAACCGAGTAGGTGGTAACCTTAGGACTGGGTGACATATCGGGAAGCCAGAAATGGCTGCAAAAGGGAACTCAAAATGCCAAAGAGAGTTACCTGCATGCACTGCAATCCAAGAACTTGTCAGGACCCAAAGAAGTTCTGGGGCACATAAACATGCTGCTCAAGGGGAATAAGAGTAAGGTGACCGGGTTAATAAAGGCAAACGGGACACCTCTCCACCCCCAAAGATACGGCCAATGCCTTCAGCGACTTCTTCCTGGACCTACAGAGGTTAAGAACTGAAAATCCTAACAAAGACACAGGTAGCCAGGCAAGCTCAGGGAACCCTCTCCAAAGTTGACCAAGCAAACTCGGGGACCTCGGATCGGGTCCCCGGACTTTCACCTTAAGCTCAGATCAGCAGGGGAAGTCATAAAACTGCTCTGGAGGCCCGAAACGAAATGTGCCACAGGGCAAGACAGCTTGGAACCAAGCTGCTGAATATTGGAGCTCATGTGATCGCTGGACCAATAGCCCAGCTCTTTAACAGGTCCCTGACAGAAGGAAAATACCAGCTTTGTGGAAGGTTGGACTGGTGACACAATCCCGAAAAAGTGGGCCACATGAAGATGTTGAATATTTTAGGCCTATCTCCATTCTCTGCACCCTAAGCAAGTTACTGGACAAGGTGGTATACCAGCAGTTAAACAACTACTTGGAACTGCACCAACTACAAGCCAGACCAACAGCATGGCTTTAGAAAAACATGGGACGAAACAGCCCTAATAAACTTCACCACTGAAGTATACCAAGCCTTGGACCAGAACAAAATGCTAGGGCAGTCTTTATTGACCTGACCAAGGCGTTTGATCTGGTCAACACCACAACTAACTCATTGGACGACTAAGAGGTCTGGGTCTGGATGCAACAGCCCTGAAATGGTTCAGACTACCTCAGCGGAAGATCACAAATGGTTTGATGGAAAGGAACTAAGTCAGACAGTGGCCAGTACCCGTAGGTGTTCCACAAGGGTCAATCTTAGGCCCCATGCTCTCCTCTCACAAACAACCTCCCAACACTGCGGAGGGGCAAAGTCACGCTTTACACTGATGACACAGTGTAGTACAAGACAGGAAAGGACATGGGGTCCTTAAATCTGGAATTGATGCAGGACTTTGCTGCCCTCAAAACCTGGTGCCAGGTCAACAGGCTGGTCCTGAATAGCAAAAAATAAAATCATGCTCTTTGGCCCCAAAAAATGGGCCCAAAGAAATCCAGCTTCCTTTCCTCTCCACCCTTGATGGTGTAGGGATAGAAGTAATGGACGCAGTAATTACCTGGTATGCACCTTGACCAGGAGGTCTCATTCAGGAAGCACATGGACCATCTCACAAAGGCAGTGAACCAGAAACTGGGCCTGCTATACAGACTAAACCCCTTTCTGACCAAGAAACAAGAATGGCGATCGTATCGGGACAATCCTCCCACCCTTTTCTATGGTGCAACCTTGCTCCAGTCGCTGAGGGCTACAGAAAGACAGCGACTAGGCACACTCTATCACAGGGTCAGCCAGTTTACAGCCAGGGCAGAAAGGACGGAACATCACTGCCAGGTGCTCCAGGCTCTAGAATGGCCTTCCTGGAAGCCAGATTAGCTCATCCCTCCTGTGCATGGCTTTTAAGCTACTGCAACCTGGGGCCCCTTCTGGGCTATGGGATCTGCTTGTCCCTAAGATGACAAGGTGGGAACTCAGATCTACCAATCGGACACTACTAGAAATTTCCAGGGCTAGATCGTCCCTAGGTCAATGATCGTTCAGGGTTGCCCTCCCAAACTCTGGAAGGACCTCCCAAGAAAGATACAGGACAGCTACACTACTGAGGTTTTCAAGAAGGGCTAAAAATACACCTTGGGAAGGTGCCCCGTGCTGCTGCTGCTGCTCCACCTAAGGTCCCCTAAGGATCCAATATAGGGTGTTATCTCTGCTTAAATTAAAGGCATAGGAAACTGGATGGAATTGGTCCAACAGATGGATGGTAAAACCGACTTCTGCACTTACATAGGTGTTTAACTGTTCAATGGTATGTTCTTAACAAAAGTATTGATTTGTATCAGTCCCTGTACTGTTGTGTGTTCCACTCACTCAATGTAAGCCTTGCTGTACTTATCAAAAGCACTTTTTTCCCTCCTCTAGGTACATGTAACTAATCCTGGTCACCCTGAAAAAGGGACCGTGAGGTTCCAGTGGGCTCATCTTCGTCACCAAAATTTAAATAAATAAATAAATTTTGAAATTTGGCATCCTATGTCTCTCCATCCACAGTTGCAGACCACTATACCACATACCAGTCCATTGTGTTTGACAGAGACATGCCCACCCTCTCAATAGTGCAGATGTAAAGTGGTACACGTCCATGTTTGTTCTACAGAGGCAAAACCTGTGGGTAGAGGCCGACAGGATACTGAGTGATACCATACACCAACATGCTGAGCTGGGAATGGTGCTGTCATATGCCGGGACCACAATAGGTTATGGTGGACAGGCTGCTTGACATGTGCATTTCACCTGTCTCCCCTCAACATGGCACAATGTGGTGATAGGTACATATGTAACCATCAATGACATAGGTGACCAGTATGCTATGTGGGCCCCATGCACCGTGTAAGTGTGCTGGCTCACACACACTATGGCTACCTGTTCTGATATGTGTATGTAGGCACACATATCCTCAGATGTGGTTGCACGGGCAGTGTGTTGCAAGTGTCATTTGCACATGTTCCACTATGTACCATCAACTTTGCCACCAGTAGCACGCCCATGTATCCCACAGCTGTCAGTGGTCTTTGTCCTGTGCACATATAAGTGTCATGCATTCCACCCTGGCTCCCATGATACCTTTTCATATGGACCATGGACTGCATCATTGCCTACCATTGTAACTGTTGCATTAGACACATATATGTCCTATACAGTGCTATCGGTATGCCATGGGCGTATCACATCCCGTGATGGTACGGCAGTCAGACATATACTGTAGACGTTGGGAGGCTGTTGCATGCAACCCCTACCACACACCTCGGTGGTGCCTCCCATTGTACATGTCCTCTGGCGTGGCTTGCACACATGACCAATGCACAACCAGACATGCATAATGTCTGACTTACCACCCTGCCCTCATAGTGTACACACACAACATTGTGAGTGTATTGCAATCCCACCACCATGCACAGTAGCTGTGCTATTGACTTGTGTATCTGACCAATGTGTGCAGCCACACTATGTAGGTACTGTCACATGTGTGACATAGCAGGCCTTGCATGTATACATGACATCCTTGCACTGACTATTTCATGGGCATGTGAGTAGGTCACTGCGGTGATTCCATCCAGTGCACACACCACTGGTTTTGGAGACACAGAAGGAACATGTATGCCGCAGGCTGGCACTGCTAGTTGGCATGGCTATGTCCCAATGTGTGCCCATGGCAATGTACAGATGGCGATGTGCATTTTGACATTGCAAACCATCCCCATGCCTCAGTTGTCCATATGTGTCTGTGCATGTGTCCGCCCATGTGCCACAGCCCACATACTAGGACCAGGTAGATGGTTCCATGTCATAATAGCAATCACAAAATAGTGATCACTATTATGGTGGAGCGATAGTGCCAAAAAGCAAATCATCAATATATGCTCCAGGGCGACTCAACATCCGGACAAGGAAACAAGTGTTTTTGGGGAGGATGCACTTCCCTCGCACCCACCTCAAAAGGATTCTCAACTCCAGGGGGTGCATGTCGGGAGGGGAAATATCCTGCATGAGGATAAAATTAAGTGCCTCAGGCAGCAGCAAAAGTTTCCTGTACCTGGTCATGAACCCTGTATCTGCTACATCTGAGCTAGCCACCCACACCACATGGCTAGCTCAGCGGCACTCAAGTAAAGCAGTCCCCAAAACCCCTTTCCTGTCTCTCCCTTCCCTCACTATCCCCTTCCTGTCACCCTGCAGTACACTCACAATTGCATAGTATTGTTATCCTTCCAGGGTAGCCCAGGAGGAAAGGGCTGAATATGAGTCGATGTTTTGATGGTTGCTCATATTCAGTTACCATCCTCACTGGATACCCAGGACAGTTAGTCCAAACGTGTCAGGGCATGACAGAGAACAGTAATCTTCCTGCAGAACCCCACATGTCCCTGTCCATCACAGTCCTCCCTGTGGCCTTGCATGTTGGTGTATGTAGGCATGTATCAGTGCACAGCACAGTGTTTAGTAATGGGTACATATTGTGCATCCCCATGATACAGTGGCAGTTGAAATGTCACAGCAACAGGGCATGCAGTTGCCAGGATGATGTTTGTGTCCAGCAGGTGTCCAATGTGTTGTGCATCCAATCCTTGAATCACCATTGCAGCATTGACAATGCATCCATGTATCCATCCTGTAGTATGTGTTGCATGTCAGGGGTCACAGTGGTAACAGGCACAGGACTACTGTGATGTGTCCTGCCCTGACATGATGAGGTTGACATGCATAGCTGCACACATTTAGGTGCTTGTCATGGACATTTTTTTCTGAATCAGAACATGGCATGTTACCCTATTGATATTTTCCTTATCATATCAGGGAATCATTGCCAGTCATCATTTTTCAGAAAGTGTCAGGGTCTTAGTCACAGGTCCTTCACTTTAAGGAAAATAAAGAGAAGATACAAAAAGAAACTTTTCGGACTGTACGTGATGAGGTGCAAGACTATATATATATACTGTAACTGTCCTGATGTGTTTTAAAAACAATATTAGAGGGTCCCACATTTCTTAGAATTTGTGAATTAGCTTCTTGTGTGTAGAAAATTATCTCCAGGTTACCACAATCTATCATCATGTTAAGCCATTGTTTCATATGTGGAGGCACTGAATCTTTCCAGCCTTGTAATATCAACTTTTGGCATTGATAAGCATATGTCTAATAGTTTTTCTCTACCTCCATATTTTTTCTAAGGACTGCAAAAACTATTCCCAAAGATAATAATTCTTGGATCATATGGGAAGTCAACCCTAGTGTTTTTGCACTACTACTAAGATCTCCCCAATATTTTGCTATTTTGGATAGTTTATTAACACATGGATCTGTGTTCCCCTTTGATTTTGACATTTTGGGCACTTATTAGTTATATTCATATTAAGGTCATGTAACTTCTTTGGGGTGTAATAAACCCTGTGTAAAATATTATACTGAATTTGTTTGAATTTGCTATTTTTTATACTTCTAGAGTTTTTGATATAATTTGTTGCCATTTTTCCATAGATAAGTTTGGCCCTGTATCCTTTTTCCACTTATCATATGATTTATTTAATTGAGGATATTTCCTTCTTGATGTATCCTGTATATTAAGCCAATTAGTTTTTGTTCAATTCTTGAGCCCATTAGTTCTTCAATTGGAGAAGCAACTAATTCCCAAAAGAGCCTTTTTGGCCTGTATAAAATATCTTATATGGAAATAAGCAAGTAATGGCCATCTTCTAAATTATATCTCTATTTGAGCATATGAAATTCCATAAATTCTCTGTGATGGAATAGATGTATAATTTGATAGATCCCTTTCTCTTCTAGCTTTTGAATTATCCAGTTCTTTTTAAATTGGGAATTAATTTAAAATATGTATATGGTGTAAGTGTTTCATTGAATCCTATCATTTTATGGATTTCTATCCAAATTCTTGCTGAGAATTTAGATGTCTCCAAACATGTTGTTTCAATGAGGCTCTTCTGACTTTGGAAAAAATTGCAGTCAAAGTTTTAGGCCTGATTTAATTTGCTCAATTTTGGCCCAGTCTGATTTGTCTAAAGATTGGTAAAAAGGTTTGATTTGGATTATCTGGGGCATAGTACTCATTGGAAGTTTGGTAGACCTAACCCCTCTATCTGTAGGGGCATATCATTTGGTAAGATTAATTCTAGGTTGTTTGTTTTGCCAGATAAACTTTCTGACCTCTGTTTGAACTTTTAAATGTACCAACAGGATCCAAACAGGAGAGCCTGAAATAAAAATAATAACCTGGGTAGTAGGTTCATTTAACCACATCTATCCTTCCTGTAAAAGTCAGGGTAGTAATTGCCACCTCTGTAGCTCATTATAATTTTTTGGATTATGGTATCATAGTTATCATCATACAGATCTTCTCTTTTGTGTAATCCATAAACCCAGGCATTTGATTTTTTGCAGTGTCCAAATTATTTTCTCTTTAAATTTAAGAGCCAGAAAACCTGGTTGTGTTGGCAGGACTTCAATTTCATTTACATTTATTTTATATCCAGCTATATCTACAAATTTACTTATAAGATTCATTAGTATAGCATTGACACCATTAGTCCTGCAGATATAGAAAACGTTGTCTGCGTATAGTGATATAATGTGATTTTTTCCATTTATTTTATACCTTGTATTTCCTCTGTCTGTCTTATTGCCTGTGCCAATGGCTCTATATATATCAAAAGTAGAGGAGACAGCGGACAGCCTTGTCTTGTACCTCTACCTAACTGTACTGCAGATGATATTTGGCCATTAGTTTTTATTGACACAGTCAGGGCTTTATAAATAGATCTTATAGAGTCTATAAACTTATTCCCACACCAAACATTTTGCAGTGTTGCAAAAGATATTCCCACCCACCCTATCAAATGCTGTTTCTGCATCGAGTGCTATTAATGTGGCATTTTATGAGTCTAGATTTCACTAATATTTCAAGTATGGCATATATTATCCATTAATTTTCTACCGGTATAAAACCTGTTTGATCAAGATTAATTATTTTGTTATTATTTTAGCCAGTATTTTTGCTAAGATTCTTTTATACAATTTATAATCAGAATTTAACGATGAAGTGGGTTTGTAACAACCGCATTTACTAGGTGGTTTGTCTTGTTTTGGAATCAGCGTTATGTTGGCTAGATAAAAGGAGGGTGGTGGGTTATTCCATCTAACATGTTACTAAATAGTTGGTGTAGAATTTTGGATACATTATTCTTGAAATGTTTATAAAACTCATTTATAAAGCCATCCACTTAGGACTTGTTATTTGGTAATTCGAAATGGCCTCAGAATTTCCTGTGTTGTAATTTGCATTTGTAAAATTTGTTGATCCTGCACTTCTAAATTACTAATGGCTATAGTTGAGAGGATTTCCTCTGTTTTCTGTTTATCAGTTGTATTATCCTGTGTATATAGTTTTGAATAACATTTACAGACTGTTTTGTTAATCTCTTTTGGGTCAGTTACCATTTGTCCCACCTCAGTTTCTACTGTGTCAATAACATTGTGTGCTCTTTTCTGATTGCAGCTGATAGGCTAACAATCTGTCTGGCTTTCTCCCAAAAAATAATATTTGGCCTTGCCCTTGACAAAGCCCCTTTAGTTCTGCTCTCCATCATTTGTTTTATCTTATCTCTCAAGAGTAACACTTTATGTAGGCCTATACATGGTGTTATTAAGTCTGCTTCAGCAGTGGCCAACTGTTGTTCTAAAAGATTCAATAAACACTTATCTGTTTTATTCTTATATGAATAATAAGCAATGTACAAGCCTCTTATATAGGGTTTAAAAGCAACCTATTGTATTCCTAGATCTACCTCACCCTGATTGTTATCATTCCAAAAATTATTTATTTCTTCTGATATTTTTAATTGCTATTTCATTATTTAATAACTTTAAATCCAGTTTCTATTGTTTCAATTGTGGTTCTATTTCTTGCTGTTCAATAAGAAGGCATACCGCTGCATGATCTGAAATTGTAATTGAGTCATATTTTATATCTTTAATCTCTCCCACTAATTGTTTAGATATCAAGAAAAATCAATTCTTGAATGAGTATTGTAGATGATAGAATGGAAGCAATAAATTTCTTTATCTGGGTGTAGATATTTCAATGGATCTACCGGATCTAGTCCCCGACTGTAATTTTTAATCTACAGAATTAATCTGTTTCCTTTCCCTTGTACCTATACTTCTTCCATATGACTTACGGTAATGTTAAAATCTCCTGCTACTATATAAGGTGCCAGAAAAGTTGAGATCTTTATAAATAACTCATTAAAGAAATTTGTATCCTTTTCATTCGTACGTAGACTGAGACACATATGTATTCATTAAGATTTTGTTTTAATACTCACTATTGAAGATCTCCCTTCCCTGTCTTTGTCTTGAGTTGTACTTGTATATCCAATTTTTTTGTAATTAGAATTGCCGTGCCTCTAGATTTGTTATTATATTCTGAATAAAATCCAGTTGCTTTAAATAAGTTTTTGAAATATTTAAAGTCTTTATTTTCAAAGTGTGTTTCTTGTAGATAAAGGCTATCTACCCTTTTCCTTTTACATTGATTTATAGTTGTTCTGATTTTAGTTCTATCTCTTGCACCCCTCACATTTCATGTCATTATATTAATTGTTTCCATAATATTTATTTCTTAGTTTAGGTTTGACCTCAACATTTTCCAAAGGACCTGTGCCAAGACTCTCCTGACTTTTTTATCATATAAATTTCTTTTTTGCAGAAAAAATTGACATACATATTCAAAGTCTTCACTTTAATATATCTATGCTTATTTGTTCCCCATCTATTTTGGTGACTATATACAACATTTTAGTATAATATTTATTATTTCCCAGCCTACCACTCCCTTATCCTCCCCTTTTCCCACCTAACCTTAAGACCTAAAGGGATTGGAAATAATATCAGTATCACTGCTAAGTCAGACAACCAGCATTCTTGCCAATGGCCCTTTCAGAATCTTGTTTCTGACTTATCTTTTTAAACCTGTATCTCCTGTTCCCTTCTACCAGTCTTCCCCTCCTCATTTGCTGGATAGCCAGCAGACATCCAGTATCCTCTCTCCGACACCAGATGTACTGCTGATGGACTGTCCTAAGATGACAACTATGTGGTCCTATGTCCCACCATGTCACGCCAATGGCTGGCAGTACACCACCTTGTAGGCACACTGCCATTGCAGTGACCCCATCCAGTGTTGTCCTGCTGCCATGGCCTACCATTGGTGTAACAGTTCCATCTACATCTGTGCCACACATTCCAGTGTGGACACATGTGTGATTGTCAATGTGCTGACCCATCTATTCATTGCAGCCCACACGGCAACACCCATGTAAACCATTCTCTGTACAGTGCTTTGTTACACATGCTGCACAATAAGAGCGCAGCCTCATCCTGGATGACAGCTTGTAACCAATCATCATGGTGCACGGTCCACAGGACAATGCCTATGTATTGTACATACATGGTGCACAGTCAGGGATTGAGGTAGGGTGCCGATACATTACATGGCACACCCACTGACTATATGTACCTTTTGCTTTCGCTGTAATGTGTGTGTACTGTGGTGGCACTGGGGGAGGGGCCACTGTACATCCCTATATCATACATATGCATGGATGCACTGTATGCTCTCCATTGTTGAGGGTGCATACATTGTCTCATGAGTGTACAGTAGATATCCACTATGCTGCATCGTATTTGGGTGGACTGTGGAAACATGTGTACTAATGCATGGCCCTGATTGTGCTCTTGTCATTTTGTTCTCATTGCAGACAGGAGGTCAGGGCACAGGACGGGCATGATGGGGGCTGAGGAGGGCCTCTGATGGTGCTGGGGTGGTGTGGTGGTGCACAGAGACACTCAGGTGAGTATGCATGTGTGATTAACATTCCCATGACAATTCTGTGCTGCACTTACACTCATGATGTATCCAATGTGGCCTTGCATTCACCACATGTGGATATGAATCTGCAGACACATACTGTGACAGCTATGATATGGTCAGATTTTTCCAGAAATTTTGTGAACTATCTAAAGAGATTCTCTCTGGTGGCCCATAGTGGTGCTGCAGGCAGGCAAGAAATTTCCAGATATATCACAGACATTTCAGGAAATATCTGACCATGTCTATGGCTGCCACTGTATGTGGTACATCCACCTGTACATCATGGCCTTCCACACCTTGTTTCCACCATGGTGGACCCATGTTTAATCCCATGCTTCAGGTGCTGTACACATGATAGTTCTGTTCTGTGCCACATGGCATGACCAAAGCAGCTGTTTAGACCATGTCTGTGTTGCACTCACATCCCTGCAGGGCAACAATGCACACGATGCATGCAGGCACATTATATCGGACATGTGGCACCTCTGTGTCCCGTCATGGTACATATGGTCTGCACTGAGGCCATATAAACACCTGCCCATAGTTGTCTTTGTGTTGTGGTCATTGGGCCCCACATGGGCCAAGGTGATCGGTGGCATGTGGCATGTCTAGGCAACCTCCCATCTGGCCTTTGGGATGGTAGTGGTATGCTGTGGCTCATGTTTGTTCTGCCTACAGCTTCAGGGTCTCTGCATAGTCCAGTGTGTCACAACTCCTGAACAGAGTGCCAATTGCACTGTTATCGCCACACACCCATGTACCTGTCACACCCTGTTTGGCATGTCCCCAGGTGTGTTGTTACATTAATGTGTGTGCCCCTGCACAGCTATCTCAGTGCCCTTTGGTATCTGCCATATGTACATGGTATGTGCTGTCATCCAGTGGGCATGTCCCTCCCCATATCACATTGTTGTGGTGCTGTGCCCTTATACTGTGTCAGTGTGTTATATATGTTTTATGGTATGTTATTCTGTTGTGCCCAGATGTGATACCTTGAATAATGGTATGGCCATAGCCACCTCCTGTGAGTGCAATATTGTGTAGCTATGCCCAGTGCAGTATCTGCCACACACATAGCAATGGTGGGCAGGCATGGCCTTCTCACATCAGCCATGGGTGATGTGCTGCACCAGCACTCACCTATGTCCACTTGTCATGTGTGCTTGTGGCCATGGCTGTATGTTGATGGTGACCAGGTGTCATCATTGGCTATTGACTGACAGACACTCCAAAATGCCTACAACACCATGTCACTGTGCTGCCTGCATGGAATACACATCGAAGGTTGTGTCCACCTCATGTTCTCTGCTACACACCCATACATGTGGCTGTCTGTATACATGTCACCAACCATTGTGCAGGTGGTAGTTATGCCATGCAGTCATGCATGCTAACATTGCATGTGGCCTGTGCATTGTCCACTGCCATACACAGTGTGTGTGTAGGCCCATCATGTCAGCCTGATGTGCCAGATGTAAACAGTGACAGGTGTCAGCCCCATGGTGCCCTCTCTGTGTTGGGGACAAGGGTATGTGCCTTGGTTGCTTGCAGTCACTTCAGCACCGTGTGGTCTGTGCATGGAGTGTGGCCTTGTGGTGCAACACATGCTTCCATCATGGGGATTGTCATGTAATCATGCTTCCATTGCCCAACAGAGCTGAGTGCCTGAGATTACACTGGCCGTGGACTATTCCAATAGCCCAGCTGCTGTGCCTATTTTGTCATGTCCCTGCCCACTGCAGGTCCACAGACTAGTTCGGGGATATTCTTCCCTTGACTATACGATGTCCACTAGTATTCTGCTACCATGCCGGTGCCAGTGTTGACATCTGCATGTTCCTCTGCACTGCTGTCCTCAGGGCTGCCAGGCTATGGGTGTATTACTGGATTGTGGTGGTGGTGTTGAGTGCCCGCATGGGTCCACGCTGCATCCCGTCCATCCTTGCTTGCATTGGTGGGCCACTCTGGACAGTCAGGGCCAACTCTGGGGTTGCTACCACCCATGTCCCATTGGTCTGACACATGTGGCTGTTCTGCACACACTCTGTCATTGGACAGTGTACCATGGCTGTGGCTACTGTGCATCCTACACATAGCCATGTGCTTCCCCACAACATTGCCCTGTGTCATATGGGCACCAGGTTCTGTGTGGCCTGTTATGCTGGCATGGCCACAACACATGTGTTGTGCTTCGTGGCACACATGTCCACGATATCTGTGGTCACTGTTGCATGCAGCACTGTCACACAGTGTGTGGACAGCACTACACACATGCATGGCTGCATCACCACCATTGTTTGGGGGCAGGCTATCTGTGCATACATATTGACCCATAGGCTGGGCTGCTGTATTGAGTTGTTGTTTACTTCCCATAGGTCATGTACAGGCACCAGCCGTGCAAACAGGGTATCTGTAGGCCTGCGGGAGCAGTCAGAGATGGAGGGCATGTGGGACAGCAAATTACTGCTGACAATCCTGCTCCACCAGAGGGCCCTGCTGCACACTGTGAGGACAATGGCCAGGACCGTGGGGGCCTTACAGGGACGTGGCTTCTTTGCACTGCCTGAAGGTGACACCTAGCCCTGTTGGGCCATGAGGCAGACTGAATTGTTTTCGTAGTATATTTGTACCCTTTCCCACCCCACTCTCCCACCCCTATCCCCATCCCTGCATTGTAAATAGTTCCACCCTCTCACCCTTGACCACTGTTTTACCCACCCCATTAGCTTCCTGTTCATGGCTTCTAACTTTTCTTAATGATATTATTGTTGGTGCTATTGTTGTTATTGTTGTTTTATATTATATTTGGAAGATTATTTACATTAATATATTTATTTTAATATTTCACATGGCAGTCTGCAGTGAGTTCTTTCATGGGGAACTTTGACAGATGGTTAACCCATATGCCCCCCATCCACATGTCCACGGGTGCAGTGGTGGTTTTAGGCATTCACATCCCCACTGCTCTCTGTCCCGAGGGGATCCACTAGCTGTGTCCCTGTGTTCACCTGCACAGGTTGCACAATGGGCCTGTGGACATTCCTTCATGTTGGCATGTCTGCTGCAGCATCCATCCTCCTCCCACATCAGCACTATCCATTTGTTACGGCAACTGTTGTGTGCTTTCCTGTCCATGGCAGTGTGTGTCTGCCATGGGTGATGTGCATAGGCATGCACGTGGCTGGGCCTGTCTGTAAGGTACAAGGCTGGCCTCTCACAGTCCATGTGTCAGGCCCTTTCACCCTGTGGTGTGCCACTGTGCCTACCCTGCCCCCTGGGCTGCCACACTATTGTGACAGCCGCATTCTCACATGCACATGTGCAGTGCACAACAGCCACTGTTTGTGCATCTGTCCACTGCCCCTTGTGTGCAGTTCCCCATATTCAAACATGGCCTGCTGCGCCACACATTTTGAATGCTAATCATGTATACTTGATATTCATTCATGTCTGCAAGATTGCATTTGCTGGTACACTTTCTGAATATCACATTGTTTTGTGCTTGTGCATTTAAATGCACGGCACATTCACTCATATGTGGCACACCCAGCCACTTTTGAATATGGGTCCCTTATGTAGAAAAAGTCCTAGCAGTGATCATTTGCCCTTAGTACTTGTCCATTTTTAACTGATATTTTACTGATTTTCTTTTTACGTAGAAATATAGCAGATGACAGCAGATAAGGACTGCAAGGCCCATCCAGTCTGCCCATTTCTTTTTCTACCTCATAAATGTGCCATCGCCTTGCTCTGTCAATGGCCTATCTATTCATACTCATCTGTATTGCTCCTTTATGCCTATCCCATGCCTGCTTGAAGTCTCTGCACTGTATTCATATCCACCACTTCCTGAGGTAGGCTGCTCCATGCATCTACCACCTTTCTGTGAAAAAGAACTTCCTCACATTACCCCTTAATCAGCCTCCTCTAATCTCATGCTGTGTCCTCTTGTCCTACTATTTTTCTTATATTGAAACATGTTAGACTCTTTCACCTTGTTAATGCCTTTGAGGTGTTTGAATGTTTCGATCATATCACCCTCTCCTCCTTTGCTCTAGGGTATACATATTGAGCTCCATTAATCTGTCCTCATATGTTTTCTGATGCAGTCCCTGCACCATTGTGGTTACCCTTCTCTGGACTGCCTCAATTTGGTTAATGTCCTTGTGAAGATGTGGCTTTCAGTACTGCATGCAGTACTCAGATGGGGTCCAACCAGTGTCTTATAAAGACGGATTATTACCTCCTCTTCTGACTTGTGATACCCCTCACCAATACACCCTAACATCCCCTAGCCTTACCTACTGCTTTAGTGGTCTGCTTGGATGATTTCAGGTCATCGGTAATGATGATGCCCAAGTCTCTTTCTTCCTTGTGACTGCTAGCAACTCCCTTCAGCTTCTATAGGTGGCTTCAAGGTTTCTCTTCCCTATGTGCATGATCTTGCACTTCTTTGCATTAAACTGTAGTTGCCACTCTTCTGACCATTTTGCTAGTTATCCAGATCTCTCTCATTCTGCCCACCCCATTTGGATCATCTACTCTGTTGCAGATCTTGGTGTCATTTGCAAACAGACAAACCTTACCCTCCAGTCCATCTGCAATGTCACTGATGAAGATATTGAAGAGGACTGGCCTAGGACTGATCCCTGAGGTACACCACTTGTGACTTGCATCTCTTCTGACTGTATACCATTTACCACCACTCTCTGTTTTCTGCCCACAACCAGTTTGCCTCCCAGTTGACCAACTTCTGACCCACCCTGAGCCTACCCAGCTTATCAATCAATCTTCTATGTGGAACAGTATTGAAAGCTTTGCTGAAGTCAAGGTAGGTGACATCAACTGCTCCCCTTTGTCCAATTATCTGTTACCCAGTCAAAGAAATCTATGAGATTAGTTTGACAGGACCTTTCTTTTGTAAACCCATGCTGTCTTGGATCCTGTGCTCTATGGATTCCAGGTGTTGCACTATCCTTTCCTTAGAGTGCCTCCATAATCTTGCCCACTACTGAGGTAAGACTGACTGGTCTGTACAGTAGTTCCCTGCCTCCTCCCTGCTACCACTCTTGTGGAGCGGGATCACATGAGCCTTCTCCCATCTTCTAGGACTTCTCCTGTGCTCAGAGACTCACTAAACAATTCTGATAATGGCAAAATTCAATAATTCAATAATAAAATAATTTCAAAATTATATATCAAGTTAATGGTGTACATAATTTCAAACTCTGAAACTGATAGAAAACATGAAGCAAAACACCACACCACTTTTATAATGTATGGCATGTCAAGGCCAAATCTTACTTGAGAGAGGAGAGAGGGCTACTATAAATTTTAAAAGGTTAAATCACAAGTTCAAGTGGCTAAATACTTGTTAATCAGGTATAATAAAGTCCCAAAACATGTTATGCATTACCACGCTACCCTAATGTTTGTTTTATAACTTGCCCATTTATGAAATGTAGACCAGAAGTTTATTATTTTACCCATCACCCATTACATACAAATCCTGCAGCTCAGCTTAAAGTGTATGTATATATCCCCAAATGATGAAAATTGGGTAATTGTAGATTGCTTATTCTACAAACAAAATAGTACTGCATTCAAAACAAACAGTCGTGATTCTACAAATGTCTTGGATATTTTAATAGAAACAGGTTTAGGGGAGACTTATACCTCTTAAGACATGCAAGATCAAAGTTAAGTCATATTTCCAATCAATTGGATAATTTCTTTTGAGGGTATCGGAGAATCAGTTTTGCCCTTCTTCTCTCCTTGTTCATACTGCACTCTTACAAAGATTGACAGCTGATCCACCTCAGAAAATAAATGCTGCACACCTTTGTATTTTACTTTTACTTTTGCAGATGCAAAGAACTGAAATTCTGCCCCATCTCCAACAACTCTTTCCTAAAACCCAAGAAGCAGTGCCTGGACTCTGGTTAGCATAAGAATAGTCAGGAAAATTTATAATTTGAATACTAAAAAGGCATTCAATATTTACAGGTACATTATCAGACCTCTATCTGATTCAAAGGCAAATGTAAACATAATTATTTAATTTTTTCATTTCTGCAGCAGCTGAATGAGTAACTGGTACATCTGAGGGCATTTGTTTTAGAGGATTCTGTAGGCTATTTTTATAAAAGAGTAATTGTCCTCAGGTAAATCAAATACATTGGTGAATAGGTCTTCCATCATGTCCCTTATAGACTGAAAATCTAAATCTAATGATATAGGCAGTCTCACAATTCACAAGTTCTTATATCACTTCTAGTTCTCCAGTATTTCAATCTTCTGTGACATATTAAAGATATCTCTTATTAAATTATTTATAGTTGCTTCTATTGCCATGATCTTGTTTGCAGACTTCTCAATGTCTTTCTTATTAATCTCAACTTCTTTGGCTACAGCCTCCATTTTCTACTGGATTTGCTTTACATCTGCTGTAAAAAATCTACCTTTTCTGATAAAGCATGGAATTTACGATCAAAGGTTACAGTCCATTACACTAACTTCTCCATCATTCCCCCAAAGAGTCAGTTGTGTGCTTTACACCTGTACCTGTGTCTGCTGCACCTGCAGCTGAAGACAAAGCACCAGCGTCCATTTTAACATAGTCAACAGTAACATGTTCAGAGGGAAAGGAGAAGAATCCAGATTTACAGGTGTTTGTTTATTACTTAATTCTGCATTTTCCATCCATTCCAACTAGAAACTTATTTTAGCTGCTACTGCCACAATTTCATCAGTCAGTGAAATTATGTTGACTGGAGATGGAAGTTTTCCTTATGTCTAGGGTCAATTGATAAGCACTAGATTTCTGCATTTGGGCTTTAAGGATGTTACTTTTGCTTCTGCAGTGGCTGTGATGGTAGTAGCCAAGGGCTTACTTAGAATTTTCTGTGAGCTTATCTTAATCAGTTCTGTTGTGGGCTTTCAAAGGTCAGCAGCTGGCATCTCTTTCCCAGAGCCAGAGTTACCCTCTACGCGCTTCTGATGCCCTCCATGCCAGTTTCCAGCTGAAAGTACTTTTGAGCAGCTTAATTCTTGGTGACAGGCATTCTTCTGATGAGGAAGATGCACCTGCTTTCCTTTTTCAGCCATCAAAGGACCAAAAAACTGGTAATCAATATCAGAAAACAGTGTTTTCTTAAATCGCTGTTGTAGAGCCTCTCTAACAGCTGCTACCTGCTGCCATGCTGACTCCTCCCCAAGAACTTTATCCTAAAAGGAAAGTGAAGTAAACTTTCAATATAATGGAACACCAATATATGACAGTAAGAAATAACAAATGTATTGATTGTCATATAGTAAATATAATGAAATTACAAGAACGTTTGAATTTGGAAATATAATGGGCCCTATATTTCATACTATGGTTCATACAATGGTATTAGGGCAGCAGAAGGCCAAAAGCCCATGGTTGCTGTCCCCACTTTCAGTGGATATCTCTATAGGGATTGTTTTTGTTGAAATAAGCATTGAGATTTGATGTGAAACCTAGAAAGGTTGATTTGTTTACAATGTCTGTGGGAGTTTGTTCCACAGTCTTATCACCTAGGCAAAATGAATTATGTCTTAAATTTGCCCTGGATACTCCACTCTTATTTGTTTATTGTGAGTTCTTAAGTTGTGGATACTACCTTTGAATATGATTTCCAAGTTGGATGTCAACTCACATCTTCCAAAATTTTATATAAAGTCAAAGATCCCTTTATTTCTTCAAAGCTGTAATGGCCATTGTTGAAGTGTTTCAAGTCATTGTTGATGGGTAGAGTGTTTTAAAAGTGGTATCTGCTTTGTGAACCTAAGCAGTGATTTCTCCAGGATGGTTATATCTTGATTTAGTCCTGGGCTCCATACTTGACTACAGTTATCTAGGTGAGGCATTAAATATGTTTTATAAAGGGGTAACATTACAGTCTTGGATTTATTTATGAATGATCTTGTGATACAAGTAGTTCGTGATTTACTTTTTGCAACTCCCACATTGAGCACTATTTTTCATATTACTACAGACTGTAATTCCCAGATCCCTACATGCATCAACCTTATGAAGACTTCTATTGTGAATCTTATAAGTTTGTTTTGGATTATTCTTTCTACAGTGTATAACCACACATTTGTCTAAACTAAACCTCATGTTGTTGTTGTCAGCCCATAGGATGATTTTATTAAGATCTTGAGTAATTTTATGCACCATTCATCACTGGATATTTTACCACCTAGTTTGAGATTATCAGTGAATTTTAGCAATATATTATTGCTGCTAGTAATTTGTAGATCCTGTACAAATAAATTAAAGAGGAGGGGCCCAAAACTGAACCCTGTGGGACACCACTCATTACCATCCCTCTGGTGAAAGGTGGCCATTTACTCAAACTACCTGTGACCGCCTTTAAGCTATGACATTATCCAATTTATTAATGATGAATCAATTAGTAGTTCAATGAGTTTTGATTAATCCATCATGGGGAGATTGTAGAATGCTTTCTTGAAGTTCAAAAATATGACATTCACAGAATCATTTTGATCTAAATATTTTGTAATTTTATTATAAAATGTATTAAATTTGTACTACAACTAATTTTTCTTGTGAATCCATGTTGTGTTGGAACGATAAGTCCCCTGTTTTAGATTACTCACTATTTTAACTTTAATGACTCCTTCAATAATTTTGCTAATGATAGAGGTAAGGCTTTTGGTCTATACTTTGAGGGAGTGTTTTGTTACCTTTTTATAAATTGAATGACAAAAGCTTTCCTCCAGTCATTTGGGACATTGCTTTCCTTCATTGTTTTATTGCCTATAATAGAAATTGGTTCTGCCAATAGGTCTGCTAATTCTTTTCATGTACATGGGTCTAGGCCATCTGGTCCATGTGATTTGTTACAATCCAGTTTTAATAATTTATTCTTTATTAGGTCTGGTTGACAACAATCAATGTTGTCAGTAGGGGTTGTGTAAACTGATGTGAAATAGGTATTAACTTTTTGCCATCTCTTCAGGGTTACTATAAGTATAGTTATTATAGTACAATGGTCTTATGATTCTGGATGATGCCCTTTTACTGTTAATATATGAATACAAACCTTTCATGTTATCCCTTGTGTAAACTAGTATAAATTCAGTTTGCATGCATGAGTTCTTAGTTGTTTTTAGTTGTTTAAGTGCAGTTTTGTATTTAGTAACATTACTTGCTGTTTGTGATTTTTTCATAGCGAAAAGCCCTTTTCTTTTCGGTAATTTATCTTTGTATTTTAGTGTTAAATCATAATGGCTTTTCCTTTATTGTTATATATTTTCCTGTTGGGAGGAATCTATCTTCTAGTGTTTTGATAGTATTAACTAGAAGGGACCATGCTTCATCAACGCTTTAGTTCTAATAATTTGTTGGGAGGTCTAATTCTTGGAGGTTGCTTTTATAGAATCCCAATCTGCTTAGTTAAAGCTTTTAAATATTGATTTTCAAATGGTTAGCATGACACTAACTGGGACCATTTTAAGAGGCCCTCACAGTGCTGCCTGAACCCAGCAGAGCGATCACACTAATCATATCACTGTGCTGATACAAAGGAGGGAGTCCCTCATGCATAACAGCAGTATATTCAGACAGTTTGGGCACTGTTTATCACTGGTGAAAAATGTCCTAACACAGCACTAAGGCCATGCCTCCACCTCCAGAAGGCAGTGCAGCAGTACTGCTGCCATCCGATCCTGCATCTAGTGGATCCCCCAACCCCCATTGCCCCTGTTATACATGGTATTCTATTTCCTAGTGTCTAGTTGCCTCCTCCTGGATCTTTCCTGTCATACATTGTATTCTATTTTCCTGGTGTTTAGTGGGGCCCCTGATCACCCTCAGTCTGAAATATATCTAAATTTCTGCTGGGCTAGCCCCCACCTCCCACAAGCACAAATGACTCCTGTTGATTGTGACCACCCACTCACTGGGGACACCCAACTGTCCCACTCAGCTTAACACTCAACCTAGCATCGGTATTCAGTGGCACCAGCACAGTCCTCCACTCATCTTGTTGATGGCAGGCATCTGACAGTCATACAGTCCAAACATGAGCCCTGTACTTACTCATGATAATGTTCTGTGACTGTCATATGGCAGCTGGGCTAGAAGGTGAGTGGAGGGCTTGCTGTCTGCTGCTGTGTAGGGGAGTGTTGACTGGGTGAGGAGTGTGGTGTGGGAGCTCCTCAGTGGGTGAGTACATGGGGAGACACTCACTTGGGGGATCGTTTATGCTTAGTGTGAGCACTAGCCAACCAGAGATTTAAATATATAGTACCTGGAACCTAGGGAGATGGGGGAGGTGGTCCGTGGAAATAGAATATTATGCATGACAGTACAATAGGGGTGATCAAGGAGGGACTCATTTAGACACCAGGAAATGGAAAAAAAATAAAATGACAGAGTGATCAGGGGATAGCAGTCCATTAGACACCAGGAATTGTTACTGCTGCTGCCCTGCATTGGCACTATGTGTCTGCTGCACCCATGCAGAAGAGCTCATAAAGGGAATGCAGATGGCCCCTGGCCTTGCAGACCCAGAGAGCTGATTTGCAGGCTGGCCTTCATATGGCCCACAGGAGCCCTGACATTATCCCATTTATGGAGCACCTTATACTGTGGGCTATATGAGCCTTGGACTGTGTTGGCACAGTCCAAAAAAACAGTTCCAAGTGAGTCCCTTTTTCATAGGTAAGAAATATATGTAGTTTCAGGGCTGGTATCACAATATCCACAAGCAAATAGTATTTAAACCAGCCAGACCAACAGCAAGAAATCTTTCAAGTATTTTATTGAACTTCCAAAATCAAGCAACGATCCCCCAGACCATGCCCAAAGTTTTTCCAAAATGCTAACTTCCTCCAGGTAGAGGATCTGCATTTAAATGATAAAATTGTTTATTTCCATACTGCACCATATGCATATATGTAAAAATATATGTTCAGCAATCCATTTGATTTACAGAAATATTATGTGCTCATATCCCCAATTTACAAATTAAGTATCAATTCAATCCATGAATAAGCAAAAGATTATTTTAGAAAAGTATCACATCTCATATAAATTCTCAATATCGGTATATACTTTTCTGTTCATATTAATGCATTAATCAACATATCACATAGAAACACAGAATTTGATGGCAGATTAGGACCGTTTGGCCCATCTAGTCTGCCCATTTCCCTACCTAACGGATAAGCTGCAGATCCTAGTTGACCAACAGCCTACTTCCTTTCTACCCCCCACTAGAATTGCCTTATGTCTATCTCATGCATTCTTGAATTCCCCACTGTTTTTGGCTTTATGATCTCCTCAGAAGGCTGTTCCATGCATCTACAACCCTCTATGAAGAAATACTTCCTCACATTACCTCTGAGCCATCCCCTCTATCTTCAAATTGTTCCCCTTGTTCTTGCACATCTCATTTTCTGAAAGATGCTACCTTCTTGGACTTTGTTGATTCCTTGAGGTATTTGAAAGTTTCTATCATGTCCCCTTCTCCTCCTTTCCTTAAGGCTATACATCTTAAGCTCCTTTAGTCTTTTTCATATGTCTTCTGGTCAGACCCTGCACCATTTTGGTTGCTCCTCCTCTGGACAGCCTCCACCCTGTCTATGTCTTTACAGAGATGGGGTCTCTAGAACTGTACACATTACTCCAGATGTTGTCTTATCAACTGTCTGTACAGAGGGCCAACAACTTCCTGTTTTCTACTGGTGATGCCTTTCCTATACATCCCAGTATCCCTCAGCCCTCCTTACTACCTTCTCACATTGCTGGCCCACTTTAGGTCATCTGATATGACTACCCCAGGTCCCTTTCCATTTTTGTTGTTGTCAGTATCTCACCCCCATTGTGTACTCTTGCCCTGGTTTTTGTTTCCCAGGTGCATTACTTACAATTCTTTGCATTGACTCTAGTTGCCATACATTTAACCATTCCTCCAACCTTGCCAAGTCCCTTTTATCCTTTTCCACTCCACCTGCATATCAACCCTGCATATCTTTGTGTCTTCTGTAAATAGACATGCCTTCCCTACAACTCCTCTGCAATGTCACTTATAAAGTCATTAAAAAGGACTGGACCCAGTACTGAACCCTGTGGTACCCCACTGGTAACCTCTTTCTTTACTGTGGACTCCATTTACTATTACCCACTGTGTCCTGTTGTCCAACCAGTGTTTTACCCAGGCTACCAGCCTGGGACCCACCCTAGGCTGGCTAATTTGTTTATTAATCTTTTGTGTGGGACTGTGTCAAATGCCTTGCTAAAGTCTAGGAGGCCATGTCCACAGACCCTCCCTGGTCTACTACTGGTCATCCAGTCAAACAAATCAATTAGATTGTTTGACATGACCTTCCTGCTGTGAATCCATGCTGCCTTGGGTCCTGTGTCCCACTGGCCTCTAGGTACTCAACAATTCTTTCCTTCAAAAGTGATTCCATCATTTTCCCTACCACTGAGGTCAAACTGACAGGTCTGTAGCTTCCTGCCTCTGTCTTGCTCCCACTTTTGTGAAGGGAATCACATCCACCCTTCTCCAGTCCTCAGGTACCACACCATCCTCCCATGATTTATTAAAAGGGTAGTCAGTGGTGTTAATAGTTCTTTCCTTAGTTCTTTTAGAATTCTAGGTGAATCACATCAGGTCCCATTGCTTTATCCACCTCAGTTTTGAGAGTTCTTTCAGAACTCTTTCTTTGTGAAAGGACTAATATCAACCCCTTTCCAGAGTGCTTCTATTGACTGGATTAGGTCTCCCCTGCTTTTCCATTGTTAATACTGAGCAGAAATATTCATTCAATATCCTGCTTTTCACTGCTCTCTGACTGACCACCTTCCTCTTTATTCAGCCTCAGTATCCTTGCCTTCATCTTTCTTTGCTCCCTAATGTACCTATAAAGGTTTTATCCCCTTCTTAACAGAGTTGGCTATCTTTTCCTCAGTTTGGGCCTTTGCTATTCTGACTGCCTTCCCTTCCTTCTGCTTTAACTGGTACAGTTCTCTGTCCTGCTCCTTCTGTGTTTCCTTATACTTCCTGAATGCTATATTTTCTCCCTTACCTTCCCGCCACTTCTTTTGACAACCATAGTGGTTTTTCCTTTCATTTGATTTGATTATTTGCTTCACACAAAGGCTTGTTGCCTCTGTGATGGCAGTTTTGATGTTTCCCATTGTTGTTCCACCCACCTTCTTGGCAGTTTGCTAATGCTTCTCTCCCATTTTGACAAAATCAGCCTCCTGAAGTACAGGACCTTCACTTTTGTGTGGCTTGACTCTACAGATAAGTTTATCATGAACCACACTATTTGGCAGCTGCTTGTTCCCAGATGGCTACCACTTCAAGATCAGAGATCCTCTCTCCATCCCCATTTGAGAGTACCAGGTCTGAGATTGCTCCCTCCCAAGCAGGTTCCAAAACTAGCTGTCTGAGGCATTCCCCTGTAGGGGCATCAAGAATGGCCCTGCTCTTGGATGTGGCTGCAGCAAAGATGCTCCAGTTAACATCTGGCATATTCAGGTCCTCCATAAGCAATATCTCACCTTTCTCTGCTATCGTAGGATGCCTTCTATCATTTCCTTGTCCATTTCCTCCCCTGAGATGGGGGTCTGTATACAACCCTGTGCAGATTGTGGAGCCATTTCCAGTCTCCAGGGTGACCCACAGTGCCTCCCTCTTCCCTGTTTACCCTTTAGTTCTGTTGCTTTGATCCCTTCCCTTACATAGAGAGCTTCTCCCTCCTCTCTTCTTCCCTTCCTGTCCCTCCTGTAGATTGTGTAACCTGATATGTTGACATTCCAGTCATGGTTCTCTGTGTACCATGTTTCTGTGACTGCCATAGTATCCAGGCATCCTCTTCCATCACATGTTGATTCTTTTTCCTACATCTTCATGTGGACAAAAAAGCAAAGTACTTTCCATTTACTGAACCAGTTTATAATATACCATCATTTTTCTAACCAACAATTTATTACAGTCTTGAGAAATGTGTAAAGCTGTCTTTTCTAAACTGCTGGCCAACATCCTTTTGTCAGCTTCTCAATATTAATATTATATTAAATATTTGCAGGAATATATATATATATATATATATATATATATATATATATATATATATATATATATATATATATATATATATATATAGTGCCACTATGGTTAGGGTTAAGTACCCCATTTAAGGTTAAATCTGAAATTTGGCAGGCTAATAACTTTGCAACTGCATGATGGATTTGCCTGCAATTTGGACAACACAGTCTGGCACCATAGATCTCTGGATTTGGTAAGTTGTGTTATGGTCGGATGTATGGTTGCAGAGCTACAGAGTACCAAAACACATAAATTATGCATTTTGTGCGTTCCTTTGTAGTGCCTTAAAGGTTGCACAATTTGTGCGATCATTCCAAACACATCGGGAACATGCAGCCAGAGTCCCTGATGTGCCTTTCAAAGATTTTGTGAAAAATATAAACGGTTCAAAAGTTATTCAAAAACCACGGAAACCCCATTGTAGTCAATGGGAAAAGTTAAACTATGCAACAGTGTCTCAAATGCAGTTTTACCGTATAAAATGGCCCTTTTTACTTTTGTGATTCAGCCATTTTTTCCAGTTGGTGGTCAGAAAATGCTTGGCATTTAAATTTGGGACCCTCTAGGGACACAATTATTTTTGTTTTCACCTAGTCAAGTCCTGAGGATGCTGGCCATGTCTTTCTTTGGAGATAAAACACACCCAGAAATTTGTTTTCAAATTTTGTAAAATAGTGTCTAGAAATGCTTTTGCAAATGTGACACCTCTGTGATTTTTTTGCAAAAGTGGCATGATTTGCAAAAGTAATTTGTGACGGAATGGCCAAACAATAGAAATCTTTGACACCCTGCCGCCAAAACAACAGTATGGTCTTTTGGGCTGAAATTTGCAGGAAGAAAGCCAACATACCACAGATGTGACTTTTGGTGGTGGTTCGGTGCCAAAATATTACTGGCTGCAAGTTACAGCAGTCCAAAGTTGATTTTTCCATAGGATAACTTACGCATCCACCGCACCTTTCGGGTTCTGTATCTCAAAAATGGTTCATGATATGGACTTTTGTCACAAAATGCTTAGTCCCCAGCTGAGGGGCTAAGTACAAAACTAGCTGGAAAGTCATAAATAAGATGAGATTTTAATTTGTTTTCTCGTCGTACAGTTCCTGAGATATAAAGCAATTTAGTATTCCAAATGCTAATTTTCTGGTCCGAGGTCATTATTATGCCCATTCTTTGTATTCACTGTGCTTGTGGATGCACCTGTTTGGGACAGAAAGTGGTGCATTTGTTTTATGTTTTCTTGCGTTTCCATTACCATTTGCGTTAGCGTTTCTGTTTGCGTCACCATGTCAGTTACCATTTGCGTTTCTGTTTGGGCTTGCATTTGCGTTACCTTTTGCATTAATGTCAAGTTTTGCATCACCGTTGGTGTTACTGTTTGCATTGTATTTAGCGTTACCATTTGTGTTTCTGTTACCATTTCGTTAGCATTACCATTTGCGTTTGTGCTTCCGTTTGAGTTTTCGTTTGCGTTACTGTTTCCTTTTGCATTTCTGTTTGCATTAACATTACCATTTTCATTCTGTTACGTTTGCATTACCATTTGTGTTTGCATTTCCCTTACCATTAGCATTTACGTTTGCGCTTGCATTTCCATTATCATTTGCGTTAAAATTTCTATTTGCATCACCGTTACTGTTACTGTTTGCATTTGCATTTGCATTTGTGTTACCATTTGCATTAATGTTTACATTTGCATCACTGTTACCGTTAGCGTTACCGCCGCTTTGCATTTCCATCAACGTTAGCATTACAGTTAGCATTATTGTTTGCATTTAAATTTGCATTTGCATTTCCATTAACATTTCCGTTACGGTTCCATTTGCATCACCGTTACCAGTTGCATTTAGCTTGCATTTGCATTACCATTTGCATTTCCATTTACGTTCCTGTTACCGTTACTGCTTTGTTTGGTGCTTATCAGCAATATTAGTGTACAGTTAGCGTTACCGTTCGCGTTTATGTTTGTGCTTGCGTTTCCATTACCGTCTGCATTAGTATTTCCATTTGCATCACCTTTACCATTACTGTTTGCATTTCCATTTGCACTTGCATTTGTGTACCCATTTGTGTTTACGTTTGCGTTAGCATTACCATTATCACTTCACTTTGCGTGTCTGTCAACGTTAGCATTAGAGTTACTGTTACCATTTGCGTTTATGATTGTGCTTGCTTGTCTGTTACTGTTTGCTTTAACATTTCTGTTGTGTCACCATTACCATTTGCGTTTCCATGCATTTGCATCACCATTTGCATTTGTGCTTACATTTGCGTCAACATTAAGCGTTATCATTATCACTTACGCTTTGTGTTTCTGTTAACATTATCACTACCGTTACTGTTACTGTTTCCATTTGCACTTGCATTTGCATTACTTTTTATGTTTGTGTTTCCATCTCTGTTTGTCTTATGGTTTGTGTTTGCACTTGCATTTCTGTTATCATTTGCATTTCCATTTGCATTTGCGTCACCGTTACTGTTAGATTTTGCTGTTACATTGCAGTTACCATTACCATTTCCTTTTGTGTTTGCATTTGTGTCACTGTTACGGTTTGCATTTGTGTTACCGTTTGTATTACCAATTGCATTTGCATTTCCATTTGCATTATCATAACAGTTACCATTTGCATTTGCCTTCACATTGCTGTTAGTGTTTCAGTCACCATTAGCATTTGCATTTCACTCATCATTACCGTTACTGTTAGCATTAGCATTACTGTTACAGTTATCACGCAGACATGGGCAGCATGGTGGGGCGTGGGGCCCTCCACCACCACATTCTATTCACTATTTATATTGCACATTCTCAAAGAAGGAAAATTCATGGCAAAAATCCATTTACTGCAACAGTTAGGGTTGTTCCACAGCGACAAAAGTGAGGAAATTCGATGTTAGGGTTACCACCCTTGCACCCCATGCACCCTGCCCCCACCAACAGGCATCAGGTGTGTGTTGGGGTTGTCGGCCTAACTCTCACCCCATTCTCCCTATACTGCACCATCTCAGCTTATTTACGATGGAATGGGGTGAGAGTTATGCCCAATGACCCTAACACACACACCCCAATGCCTGTTGGTGGGGGTGGAGTGCATGTGGGGTAAGAGGTGGTAACCCTAACACTGCATTTCTACTTTTGTCACTGTGGAACAACCCCAACTGATGCATTAAATGGAGTTTTTGCCATGAATATATGTTGTCTGTGTGTGTGTGTGTGTGTGTGTGTGTGTGTGTGTGTGTGTGTGTGTGTGTGTTATTCATTATAGTGGTCCAGTAGTACCACTATAGGTAGGATTGAGTAGGCACATTAATGTTAAACCCAATTTTGTGTACTTTAATAACTTCAAAATTGTTAAATGGATCTGCAAAACTTTTCTTGTGCTGTCTAATGGGGTAGATCTCTGGATGTGCCACATTTCATTCTTGTCAGATGTGCAGATTCTGAGATATGGAGTAGCATAAAAGTATTTTTCCCATTAGTTTTGCTTGGTTTTCTTTGAATATGGCTACCACCCAGACAGTTTGAAATTTTGGTGTGAACATTTCAGGGTGAAAGTGGCTGGCCCACAGATATACCTTTTCTTGTTTGGTGAAAAATATTAATCCATTCCAAAGTTATTTAATTTGGACATTTTTAAAATTGGTTCTGAGCATGCTCAGTAAGCACTTAAAATACTGTATGAAATGAAAAATAACTTTTTTCATGAGGGACCAATCCTTTTCACGAAGGAAAAATCATTTTTTTTGTATGCCAGTAGCTTGTTCTCATTTTTTCCTAAAACTTACAGTTTTGAAACCCACAAAAATGACATGCTGAGGGAGACCAACACATCCATGTTATTCATCATGGCTCCATTAGGTGTACTCTGCAGATAACTGTTGGACAAATGACTCCCAAATGTCTGATTTTTTTTATATTTAAAATCCATTTTGTCACTTGCTCCCTGCTTTCCTCATTTGATGTTCACATGAAAAAGAACATCTAAAGTTTTGTGTTTTTTTTTTTTTTGCTGTTTTTGAAGAGCCCTAGTGCCCCAATGGTTTAGAACTATGGTCTGAAAGGGGCTGGCTCACAGATGTTCCTTTTCTGGTTTGGAAAAAATATTTATTTGTCCCTGAAATGGGGGAGGGATGACAGATGGGGAAATCATGGAGGCCAGAGTTTGGGAGGATTGAAGGCACCCAGGGTGGACAAGGCACCAGGCCGAGATGGCATTCACCCCAGGGTACTGAAGGTGCTGGCAGAGGTCCTTGTGGGACCTTTGGCGAGACCTATTTAATGCCTCACTACATTTGGAGTGTGTACCTCAGGACTGGAGGATGACTCATGTGGTGCCCCTTCACAAGGGTGGCCCCAAAGATGAACCTGGAAATTACAGACCGGTGAGCCTCACATCCATTGTGGGAAAGCTAATGGAGACTATCCTGAAGGAGAGGCTGGTGGCCCTCCTAGAGGCCAAATGACTACAGGACAGCAGACAGCATGGCTTCATATGTGGCAGATCCTGCCAAACCAACCTGGTGGAGTTCTATGACTGGGTAAATAGGCAACTGGACAGGAGCCATGCAGTGGATGTCCCATATCTGGACTTCAGTAAGGCATTCAACTCCGGTGCCACATGGAAGGCTGGGAAGAAAGTTAGAAGGCACAGGGCAGTATAAGCTGGTGAGATGGTAGGGAACTGACTTCGGGAAGGCAACAGAGGGTGTGGTGGGTGGGGCTCTCACACCCAAGGGTAGTGACAAGTGGTGTTCCACAGGGCTCAGTGCTGGGACCAGTGTTGTTTTGGATATTCATTGCAGACATATCATTGGACATCAAAAGCGAGATCAGTCTGTTTGCTGATGATACCAAGGTAAGAGTGGTGGTGGATGACCTGGGGGATGGCAGGGGTAGCAGGATGATCTGGCAAAGCTTGAAACCTGGTCAGACACCTGGCAACTGGGGTTTAATGCCAAAAGTGCAAGGTGCTGCATTTTGGGATGAAGAACCCAAGGAGGAGTTACTAGCTGGGGAGTGCAGCTAGCCCAGACAGAGGAGGAGAAGGATCTGGGGTGCTCATTACAGGGTCAATGAACAACTCAGCACAATGAAGGAAGGCAGCTGCAAAGGCCAACAAAATGCTGGGTTGTATTGCAAGGGTATATCCTCAAGGAGGAGGAGGTGATTCTGCCACTGTATAGGTCATTAGTTAGACCGCACCTGGAGTACTGTGTGCAGTACTGGTGCCCGTATCTGAAGAGGGACATTAGGTTACTGGAGGGGTGCAGTGGAGGTGACAAAGATGATCAAGAGGCTGGGGGACTTATCATACGAGAAGAGGCTGAGGGAGTTGAACATGTACACACTGGAGGAGAGGAGGGACTGGGACATGATTGAAACCTTTAAGTACATGAAAGGAATAAACAAGACAGGTACAGAGGGGCTGTTCAAAGTAAGGGAGGGATGGACACTAGGGGCCATGATATGAGACTGGAGGAAGGAAGGTTCAGGAGGGAGATGAGAGACACTTTTTACAGAGAGGGTGGTGGCTGGGTGGAATGCGTTACCTGCAGAAGTGGTATCCTGTCAGAACAGTGGACTTCTTCAAAAGGGGATGGGACAGGTCATGGTGGGGGTCACTGAAGGGGAAGGGGTGGAAGGAGAGGCAGCTGCAGAATAAGGGATGCTAGCTGCATATTCGAGCAGACTTGATAGACCTCTAGGCCTTTATCTGCTGGCAAATTTCATATGTTCGTATGTTCGTTATACACTTTAACATTTAGGGTTCTAAGCATGCTCAGTTACCCTTCTTGTGTAACTTTAGCTTTTCCTTGGTGTCTAGTGGCACCCCCATGATTGCTGTCCACATGTTCTTTATTTATTTCCCTGGTGTCTAGTGGTGCCTCCTTCCCATCGATCAGCATCTCCTTATTGTTGTTATTTCCCTAATGGCCCCTTCTTCAGCTGATCGCCATCCCTGTAATTTATTTTTACCTTATGTCTAGTGGCACTCCCACCTTCCAACCACCATTCCTTTTGTATTTTTTTCCCCTGGTGTCTTGTAGCACCTCCCCCCCACCCTTTGATTGTGTCCTGCCTTAAGAAAGAAAACAGTCCCTCTGACTTTTTTCCTGTAAAAAGAAAACAGTCCCTCTGAGCACTTCCACACACCTCACTCACCTGAACAGGTCCCAGGGTGAAGATCCACTCTTTCATCAAAGACACATTTTTCTGCTGAAAACACTGACTGCAATATGACAAAGTAAGGTAACTGCGGTTCAATGTATTTTTCTCCTTCTCTCCTGTCACTCCTACTGTTTCTCTGAAGGCCATGCTTTCCCTTAATCCATTAAAGGAGGTAGTCCTGATGGGCTTGACCCTAAGCTTCTTTTCACCTGCCTCTGCCATTGCTCTTCCCATTACCTTACTTCAAATCCTCCTTCTCCTCTTCTACTGTTTCTGATGTCTGGAAACAGGCTACTGTCATACATATTCCCAAAGATGGTGATCCCACTTCTCTTGGTAACTTTCATCCAATCTCTCCTTCCTACCTTGGCTAAGTTACAGGAGCATATTGTTCTATCTCAGCTCACTTCCTTTCTTGACAATTCCTCCTTTGTCATCCCTTCCAGTCTGGCTTTAGGAAATTCCACTCCACAACTACCTACCTCCTTCAACTCACTGATTCCATACTTACAGGAATGGATAAAGGACTGTTGATCTCTGAGATTTTTGTTGATCTTGCTAAAGCTTTTGACACTGTGGCACATCTCCTTCTCCTGGACAAACGCAAAGCTGTTGGCCTTTCTGACTCTTCAGTCAGCTGGTTTTGTTCATACCTTAAAGGCAGATCTCAAGATGTCTGGATAGGTCAATCTATTTCACTGTCTCTCCCGATTAGCTCAGGCATCCCCAGGGGTCTGTCCTGGGTCCTGTTCTCTTCTCTATGTTCTCAATGACCTACCCTCTGTCTGTTCCTCTGCATCCTTTCATATTTATGCTGATTGCACAATTCTTTTGCTTCTGGCTTCTCTCCCCATGATCTTACCTCCAGACTTCAGTCAGATTTTGACAACATTAGGTGTTGGTTCAAGGTAAACCAACTGTCCTTAATGCCAGAAAACAGTCTCTATGACTTTTGGTACCCATCAGAGGCTGGCCAAACTTACTTCTCCTCCCTATTCAAAACCCTTGATAGTTCTATACTTTAGGTGTCTCCTTCTTTAAGCACATTGGGGTCTGCCTTGACTGGCATCTTGATTTCTCTGTGCCTATTGATGCAATTCATCATAAGCTTCATCCTTAGCTTGATGCTTTTAGCAGGAACAAAGCAGATATTCTGCTCCCTGTTTGAAGAGAAATTGTACTAAAAATGATCCTTCCAATTTTGACTACAGTTACTTAGTCTACTGTAGTGCCCTCTAAAATCTCCCTTGCCAGACTGGCTCCTTTTTCAATCTTTCTGCCACTTTGCTTTACATTGCCCCTATCATATTCAACACTGGTCTCTTTACTCAGCTCTTTCTTTCCCTTCTTCTGATGCTAGATGCCTTTCCCTTTGTGTCTGTTTTTTTGTGCAAATTCTGGTTCGCACCCATCACTCTTATCTCAAATCCTTCTTTCCCTCATCCTTCTTCCTCCTACCCTTTTCACAATAATAATTCCATTCTCTTAATATCCCTCCTAGAAAATCTGTTGTTGGTCAATCTGCTTTTTCTTAATGCTTTCCTAAACTTTGTCCTCCCTTCCCCTTTCTATTCATTCTGCCTCTTCTTCCTCCTCCCTAAAGTCTCTTCTTTCTGACTTTTGTCATCCTGCTTTCAACTGCCTTTCACCTTTCCTCCTTTCTCTGTTCTCTAGTCTTGCCTTCTCTTGCTGTTTCATTTTTTTTATTTGTATATATAGAGTTTTAATTCTCTAGTTTCACCTTCATTTACTCTTTGCCTTACATTCTTGATTCTGCTTGTATTACACATTTTGTATTTACCTTATTATTATTATTAGATATCTCCTCCCTCTCCCCAGGACTCATCTGGAAAGAAGCTGTTGTCAGCTCAGTATGTTCTTCCTGGTTAAACTTGTTAATTAAATAAATATATTTCAATGGAGTTCTCAACTTTGTGGCATAACTTTGCCATTTTTGTATATTTTCAGCTCAAATTTTCAACATGGCCTTTTGGACCCCACCTCATGCACAATGTTGGGGAGTTATGAAATCCATCTGGAAAGGTGATTTTGCAGTTGCTTGGTGAAATCACCTTTCAGGCAGAATTAAAACATTTTACCACCATTTTTCATCAGGTGGGGTCATAAGAAGCTATGTTGAGATTTTCAGGTCAAAATATGTAACAATGGCAATGTTTGTGCATACGTTGAAATTTTGCTACACTCCTCGTAACTTTGGCAATTTTAAGTATTTTGACTCCAAATTTTCAACATAATCATCTTTTACACCACCTCATGAATGTGATAACTGTAATTTTTCAAACCCTGACCAAACTGTGTTTTGCATGTGTGGTGCACAATGGCATTCGTGGTGCAGAATCACGCTTTTGTGGGAATTTCAACATTTTCATTATTGGGTTCATGAGGTGGGGTAATAAGAAGGATATGGTGACAATTTCATTCCTGTTTTGGGCGTAAAGGCCTAGAGGGCCCTCGCCTCCCTAAGGCAAATGCAAATACAATTATACTATCTCAAAAGTAAGGTAATTCTTTGCAAAAACTTTTTAATGCCCTAGTTAGGTTAAAGCAACAAAAGTAGGGAAATGTGTCATTAGGGTTTTCAACCCTTTCACACACCCATCAGGCAGCAACAGGAAAATCCATTACAGTTTCACCTCTCTTGCATCTTCATTAATTAGGTATGGGTGTGCATTGGGGTTGTCAGCCCTAACACTCACCCCATTCTCATATACTCTACACATCTCAGCTTTTTCATTATCAAATGGGGTGAGCATTAGGGCTGACAACCCCAACACACACCACATGCCTGATTAGCAAAGACACAGAAGAGGAAACTGTTTCCTGTTGCTACCTGGGGAGGGTGAGGTGTTAGCATGTAAACTCTAATGCCACATTTCCCTAATTTTCTCACTTTAACCCCTAACTAAGTGCATTAATGAAGATTTTGCAAAGAATATATATATCTTGAGAGCGAGAGAAAGAGATTCATTGAAAAAACTGGATTAATGTACCACTTAGGGTTCAACTTAATGCCACAAAAGTAGGGAAATGTGGTGTTAGACTTTCCAACCCTAACTCTTCCCACCCCAAGCAGCAAAAGGACAACACCACACAAGCAACCACAGACAGCCATCATCATTTAAGACAAACAACATACAACTATTTCCAGATTACACTAAATGCAGTAGCACTGAAGTGCTACCTTCATGGATTTGTATCTGCAGGATTGAAAATCACAAGATATACATACTCACTTTGTGCTGCAGATACAAACCCATGATAGTCAAATCCCAACACTGCTTCTGTGTGCAGATGCACACACCCTAAAGTCACAGATACAAATCTACGATACCAAAATTACAAGAGTCATGTCTGCAGAAGCATACACCCTATGGGGCAGTGCTCTGTTGCCTGAGTAAGACATACACACATTTGATAAGCCTCAGGTTCTCCAGGCACATGTATAAGACATACTCTACACACTGACCTCTGGCTGAAGAACCACAGGTGCCACAAAACCTGTGATAGCAAAATTTCAACACTACTTCTGTCTTGCAAGCACAGGCCCCTGAGGGGCCTGCATCTTTTAGCCACTGGTGTAAAACATATAAACTGACTTCTGGCTCAGAAGAACAGGCCCTATGGTACCTGGACATTATCCACATGAAAGTATTGTCAGTGTATGGCTATAATTATTTGAGCAGCAGATCTAGAAATTGTTCACAAGAGTAGCAGTTTTCAAGATATGCAGATTCATGTAGAAAAGCATGCAGTAATGGAGCATGCTATCTAGGAGGTAACTTGCACAGTGTGCATAAGTATGCAGAACCAGTCATGATGCAATGCAGTAACTTGCAGTAAATAGCACTTAATCATGGGCTTCATTGCAGTATGTCCAGTACCAGGAACAAAAATAATTCAAAGGATTCTGCAAAATGAAAATCCTTACCATGTGTCTGTCCTTATTCAACCAATTTCCACCCGGTAAAGATGTATTCAGGGAAGAAATCATGCCTTCAATCAAGCCATTATTTTATGATTTTAACAGATGAAAATTACTGAAAATGAGCACAGCTGTAAACTTATAAATGTTATTAAAGTAGCCATGAGTTCAGGCTCCATAATTAGAGTTCTGACTCCTCAACTGGGTTTTGACACCTATTCTGCACATTCAAAGGCATACTTTAAGAAAACTCAAACCTGGATCATACTATGAGGAGGGCATGATGGCCACCAGATTCCAACTTCCCTACAGTAGGTTATAAACCTTATAAAGCCCAGCTGTATAGCTTAATATTCATACCTGGAAATCCTTAATTTGGCTCCATTGCTCAACAGGTGAACACAGTTTAAAACAGTCTGAAGCTGTTGCCAAATCAGAAAACAACACTTCAGCCAGCTGTAAAAATCAATTAAAAGGAATAATTTGCACATATGCAGATTCAGGGACTCAGATAATTAACAGAGAAAATTGTACATCTATAGCCATGGTAAGCCTTCTAGGTTTGCTTAGACTCCATTTATAATTTCTCTTTGAATGTATTTACATATTTACAATTTTCATTGGAGAATTAGAGACAGATCCCATAACGGACCAAAGGCCTCTGTTTGACTGCAGGAGTCCACCTTTGTATGACATTAATTAATTAATTAGTTTAAACAAGGAAGCTCCATTCAAGCACAGGAGTCAATTTCCTTGTATTTGTGTTTGTTTTAGCACTAGATGTACCAGTTCCAATGAAATTAAACAGATCTTTCATATTGCTCAGTAAGGGATAAAAATACAATTTTCTCCTTTCTGCTTTCTCAGCTTCCATAGAAGGCAACATAGTTGTTATACTTACCTCCTTTTCAAAGTATTTTAAGGTAACATATTAAATTGGTATACTGTATGTAGAGAAAATGTTGTTAAGGCTCCCTTCTGCATCAATATGAGCTATTAAAGCAGGCACAATATTAAGCATATCATTTAAGATCAATTCCAGCCACTTTATCCAGTACAAATATGTATGGGTTTGGGTACAGGTTAGGGTGTAATCTTGCTGCATTAGCCTAAAAGAAAGGAGTCAAAAATAAACAGAAAATCCTCCACTGAGTGTAGTAACTTCAAGCATTTACATAAATA
Organism: Neoceratodus forsteri; assembly: GCA_016271365.2. Classification (NCBI taxonomy): domain Eukaryota; kingdom Metazoa; phylum Chordata; order Ceratodontiformes; family Ceratodontidae; genus Neoceratodus; species Neoceratodus forsteri. Next base: position 1,103,895,209 of record CM057458.1, on the reverse strand, counting down.
ATCCCTTTCACCCCACAGCCAAGGTTGTCTTACCTTTGGGTGGGCGGGTGTTCTGAACATTTCTCATACAATTAATATACTCCAGTGTCTCCCTTCTCCAGAAGGATTCTTTTTTAGTCCCCTCCTCTTGAAAGATCCAGGTCCACTACTGGATTCCGTGTTCCTTATACAACAGTTCAGTGGTTAACAGTTCCTTGTCCCACTAGGGACTGTGCTCAATACTATTATTTCAGAAAGCATGACCACAAAACAAACTTTAAACCAGCAGTTCAGTAGTTCAGAGAAAATGAGTACTTCTCCTTGTAATGTCTTTTTATTTTAGTTTATTTCCATTGTAAGTACAGCTCCTTAGTAAAGCATCAGCCTGTACTCCCACAACAGACCTGAAAAGTTCAGCAATGAAACACCATCTCCGAGCAACAGGAGGTGAGAATCAACTCCTGTTGAGGTCAACACAACCAACAGGATATCTCCCCATAGGCAATGACTCCTTATCAGAAAAATGCTGAGAAAGACTCACCATTACAAATTAGGAGCAAATAATAGGTGAGTTTCATTCATCACACCAAACACGGTGCTGAAAAAGACCAGTTAAACATTAACAAATGCGCAATGGTGTGGAGCAGCAAGGAGCAGAGCAGCACCACAACCATCTTGCTGCTTCACCCTCCAGGTGGTTCCTAGTCTCAGGGCCCTCTAAAGTAGGACTAAGAATAAGAAAATGAATCAAGCAAACCAAATGAGCTGTCAGGTGAGATGGGCAAGATTACACATCCTTATCAGATAATGTCTACTGTTGTGAATGTAAATGATTGAAATTAGTTCACAATAGTGAGTGTTGCTACGGTTGTTTTCCACCGCTACATGTTCCTTTTTCAGTATTTGTACTGTCTGCAACCAGACAGCATAAGAATTAGAACAGGGATGGCTGGAGGAAAATCAAATCACGTGGTCTTGACTTCCTGCAGAGGTTGGTGAAAAACTGAAACAGTCCAGTACATTATTTTGTTTCTTTGCAGTACACTGTATCTCTTTTACTATTTAGCATGATCAGAACTGTGTAGCACTGGTCTGAAAGTGAAAGGAGAGAAGACTGAGAGGCAGGTAGACACAGTGCTAGGCTGCATTACAGATTAACACATCCCTAGAAATGTGTCTTTTTCCATGGCTCACTGCTTTTACAGCAGCCTGCAGCAGGTGTTCCAGCTGTGGCTGCAGAAGTCAAAAAAGCCCCATTGTTTTCACACATAGAACATGGGTGAAAGTCTCCTTTGCTAAGCTAGGCACTGGGGTTTTGGGTGGCCAGAAAAGGTATTTCTGGCCCATATTTTAAAAACAAACATCATAATCTAGCTAAACTGGATCCGTTTACCTAGGTTCTGATGTGTATTTAATAAAATGGCAGCATTTTTATGTATTTTCCATGCTTATTAGTTCTTGGGGAAAAAACAAGATGGCAGCTCACAAAAAGGATTTCTGTTCTCACGAAAAAGAAACATGCCCGAGAGACTCATCCTTTATTGAAAAAGATATATATCTTGAAAACTAACTTCCCAGAGGATATAATGGGAACTTAAAAATGTAATAACTTTGCAACAGTGTAATATTTTTGCACCAAACTAACAGTGGCAGTTCTGTTGCCCAGGTTCTTTATACCAAACACAAATTACAACAAAATTCCACACCACCTGGGTGCAAGGTGAAGTGGAAAACTACAAAAAGGGGACTTTTGCTTTTCTTCACAATCGGATCTCAGAATCCACACATCTGACTAGAACAAAATGTGTCACATCAAAAGATTTACTCCACAGGACAGTGCATGCTAAACTTTGTGCAAATCCATTGATCATGTGCAAAGTTATTAAAGTGCAAAATTTGAGGTTTAACATATATCTATATCTATATAGCTTATAAATATATTATACTGGCGCAGTCACACCAGTATAGTTAGCGTTGAGTAAGCACTTTAACATTAAACCCAAATTGTTCACCTTAATAACTTTGCAACCATTAAAAATTTTAATGGAATTGGAATGCACTGTCTTGTATGGTAGATCTCTTGATTTGCCAAGTTGGGTTTTGGTTGGACTTGCGGTTTACCTGCAGCAAAGTGCTGAAAATGCACTTTTGCCTTTTTGCCACTTTTGTGGCTGATTTTTGCCCATCACACTGTGGCCACACTTTTGGTAATTTGGTCTCAACATTTCAGGGTAGAAAGAGGTTTGGTCAAAGAACAATCCAGCATTGGTTTGGTGAAAAATATCAATCCATTCCAAAGGTATTTAATTTTAAAATTTTGGATTCTGAGCATGCTCTGTTCCTCCAAGATTTATATGTATTTTTAGCGAAGGGGATTGAGCTCGCGATCAAGGATTTTGTCAGCTCATGAACAGGGATTTATAAATCCTCATTCGTGATGAAAATTTTTTGTTCACAAACCACCATTTTGTTTTTATTTTTCCCAAACAAAATGTAGCTTGTTCCATGGGTGACTTCTTGTTACAATAAGGCATGATATTTGTTCAGGATGATGCCTCTACAAACCCATACTTTTGGTTTGCTTTGTTTTGGAAAAAAGGCAATTTAAATGTTTAAATTCTTCATTTGCGACTACTTCGATTCTCGTTTGCAATCTGACAAAATCCGTTCGTGAGCAGATCCTTCGAGAGTACGCAAAATCCTTGATTGCAACTTTGGAATCAGATGGCTATTCTGGCAAATGAGGATTGGCTCCTGAATGGGGATTCTGTCAGCTCGCGAAAGGAGATCATCTCTCGATCAGGGATTTTGTCACCTCAAGAAAGGAGATTGGGTTTTGAATCCTTTTAGCGAGCTGACAAAATCCATTTGTGAGGTCACAAAATCTCCATTCATGAGCAATCCCCTTTCATGAGCTGACAAAATCCTTGATCGTCATTTTGTGACCAGATGACCATTCGTGAATGAGGATTGCTCAAGAAGGAGGATTTGACACCTCGTGAAAGGATCAGCTCGCGAAGAAGGATTTGTCCAGCTCATGAAAGGGGATTGTTTTTCAATTCCTAGTTTGCAAGCTGTCAAAATCTCTTCCTTTAGCCAATCCATCTTCGTGAGCCTGACAAAATCCCATTTGCACTTAGGGCGTGATGGCCAAAATCTGATGATAAAGGATTATTCATGAAAGGGATTTTGACAGCTCATGAATGGGGATTGACCTTGTGAATGAGAATTTTGACATCTCATGAACTAGGATTTTAAACAATTTGCCACTGCACTGTAAATAAACAATTTGGTCTTTTGACTTGAAATTTGCAGGATATGGAGGGATGCCCCAGACATGTTAATTATGCTATTTAGGTGTTAAAAGTTAATCAGTTACAAAGATATGCATCACGAAGTTAAGATTTTTCCCATAGGATAATATTGCAGTGCCTATAGTGATATACTGGGGCCCATATCTCAGGTATGATACGAGATATGGATTTTCGCTAACTGCAGACTAAGCACGCTTTGAGGATTGGAAGTCATAATTACAACTGCAGTGGAATTTGTTTCATAGGTTGTACAGTTATTGAGCTTTGACAAATTGGTGTTACAAGGGTTCCTTTTCAGGCCTATAGGGTTACTGTAAGGCTCTGTTGTTATGTGTAAGTGGGAGCACAGGGTCTGGAGGCCAACACTCCACAGAAGCATATCATTATGCACAAATGAGCAGTTTGGAGAATCATGGGGCCCAAAGTGCCCCTGTGACTCCCACCAACACATACCATTTTACTACTTACATCACACTTTTTCAAAGAGTAAGGAAATTCATTGCAAAAAACATCATTAATGCATCAGTCAGGGTTGCTGTCACAGTGACAAAAGTTTGGAAATTGATGTTAGGATTACACCCCATCACTCACACACCCACCCCATCCTCCACACACCAACAGACATCAGGGTGTGCCATGGGGTTGCTCAGTCCTAACTCTCACCCCATTCATTGCTATGCTGATGGTACCCAGCTATATTTATCCTTTGCCCCAGGAACAACCAACATGGTGGATGTGCTAAATAACTGTCTTGCTGAGATTAATAACTGGATGGTGTCTAGCTGGTTGTGACTGAACCTGATAAGATGGAAGTATTGGTAGTGGAGTCGAACAGAATGCGTGATAGGTTGGCCTCTGATTCAGAGACTGGACTAGTTCTGGGTTCTGTCTCATTGAAGACCTCCTCAAGGGTGCAAAATCTTGGTTATATGTTTGATAGGAGTCTGACTATGGAGACCAGATTTCCTCCATTGTCCACTCCTGTTTTTTCCATCTTAGAAATATTGCCAGGATAAAGCCCATTGTTCTGCCTCTGGACCACCCTTCTTTAATGTATGTCTTGGTTACATCGAAGCTTGACTACTTATATGCACTTCTATCTTGGGGTCACCGGAGGATCTCTCTGCAGACTGCAGCTAGTGCAGAATACAGCTGCCCGAGTTACTAACTGGGCAGCCTAAATTCGCCATATCACACCAGTGTTGCGTGAGCTGCATTGGCTGCCAGTCAGGTGGAGGATCCTCTTTAAGGTGGGCTTCTCACCTATAAGGCCCTACACAGTCAGGGCCCTGGTTACCTGTTAGACCTTCTGGTTCCTGCTGTCTGGGCTTGCCCCTCCATACCTCCAGTGGAGCCTCCTAGCAGTTCCCAGGTCAAGGCTGAAATTGGCTGGTGATAGGGCATTCAGTATCACCACCCGGTCCTGTAGACTCACTCCCTTCTGGGATTAAGGGGGCCCCACTTTGAAGTATTCAAGGCCCACTAAGGCCCTCTTATTCACCAAGATTTTTCACACTAAGTTAATGATCGATGAACTTTGGTTTAAAATATAGTTGATTGCTTGCTGCAATTTAATGTTTTTATATAATTATGTATAATTGTATTAAGTTATTTGGTTGATGCATTTTGAATATATGTTAATTTATTGTACGTACCCTAGATCCTCTGGGAATGGACGCTCTTTAAATAAAATTTTACCATACCTTACCATTCTTCTATACTGTAATATGTCAGCTTGCTTACACATGGAATGGGTGAGAGCTGGGCCTGCTGACCTATAGCACACCCCATCTGTTGGTGTGTGGAGGATAGATGGTGGGGTGGGTGGGGTGATAACCCTAACATCAAATTTGAAACTTTTGTTGCTGTGACATCAACCCTAAGTGATGCATTAACAAAGTTTTTGTAGTATAGATATATATATATATATATAGAGAGAGAGAGAGAGAGAGAGAGTAGTATACAGACACCGTAGTTATTCCAGATATTTCACAAAATCTCTAAAGAGTTTCTCTCTGCTGCCCTACTGTGGAAACACAGGAAGCAGGAGATTTCTCTAAAATATCATAGAAATTTCAGGAAATATCTGGCAATGTCTGTGCAACTATGAATAGTTACACAGCTACATAGATACATAGATAGATGTATATAAAATGGGTATGAAAAATCAGTGAATATCCAGTGTCCTGATTGGATGAAACATGTCACATGGCCATGCATTATTCCACAAGGACCACACACCTCCCAGTACGAATGCACACCTGAGCTAGTTTCCAACCTTTAGGTGGACTAAGCATGCATGGAAGTTTTGAAGTCATAGATTACACCTGCAGTGGAATTTTTTTTATAGGTTGTACAATTACTGAGATATTGGCAAATTAGTGTTACAAGGGTTCCTTTTCAGGCCTATTGGACTACTGTATGGCTCTGTTGTTATGTGTAAGTGGGAGTGCGAGCCGGGCCCGCTCTCCCACAGATACATATCATTATGTACAAATGGGCAGTTACCAAGTACATTACACTGTAAATAAAAGGTTCTGTCTTTTGGCTCAAATTTGCAGGGTATAAAGGAGATGTCCCAGAGATGGGAATCATGCTGTTTAAATGTAAAAATTTTCCCATAGGATAACACTGCAGCACCCACAGTGCTTTTCTGTGCCTGTATCTTGGAAACGATTTGAGATACAGATTTAGTCAACTTATCTCATGTGGATGTCTCGCTGTCATGATTACAACAGCACTGGAATTTTTAATAGATGCTACGGTTCCTGAGATATTGGCAAATTAGTGTTACAACTGTTCCTTGCCCTATAGGGCTGCTGTATGGCTCCGTAGTTATGTGTAAGGTGTGAGCACAGGGCCCAGAAGGGCCCTCCCACAAACATATCATTATGAGCAAATGGGCTGCTTTGGAATACGCTCCACAACACACATACCATTTACTAGTTATATTACACTTTCAAAAAGTAAGAAATTCATTGCATAAAACTTCATTAATGCATAAGCTAGGGGTTAAGGCAACAAAAGTGGGGAAATTAGATGTTAGGGGTTGAGCCCCTAAGCTCCCCACTCCATCCTCCCATCTTCCACAGACTGACAGATGCCATGGTGTGCCATGGGGTCATGAGAGCCTAGCTCTCATCCCAATCTCTTTTACTGTAGCATGTCAACTTGTTTACCCATGGAATGGGGTGAGAGTTGTGCCTGACAACCCATGGCACACCGGCATCTATCAGTCTGTGGAGGATGGGGTGGTGGGGTGGTGGTGGGGTTGGGGCTCAACCTCAACATCTCATCTTCCCACTTTGGTCACTTTAACCCTAACTGATGCATTAATGAAGTGTCTTGCAATATATCTAGATAATATAGATATAGATATAGATATAGATATAGATATAGATATAGATATAGATATAGATATAGATATACTGTCCCTGTAAGGCCAGTATAGTTAGGGTTGTATGGTCACTTATATGTTAAACCCCAAAGTTTGTACTTTAATAACTTTGCAACCATTTGTCAATTTGCCTGACATTTTTACATGCACTGCATCCAGCCATAGATCCCTGGCTCTGCTAAGTTTTGTTCCAGTTGGATGTATTGTTGTGGAACTGTAGAGAATCCAAAAGTGAAAATTACCCAACTTTTAGCATTTTCTGGTCAGACATATTGGAGTGAAGAATGCATCTGAGTGAATTCAGATTTGCTTGTGTATGTGTGTAGGTTAAACTGGTGCCTTTTGAAGATTTGGTGAAAAATATTAATGCATTCAAAATTATACAAGTTTTCATGTCCCATTTTAGCCTATGGGAAAATTTATATATGCATTGCAAAACGTGTAAAAACCTTCACAAAACATTTTTTCTGCATGGCAACATTTGTTTGTGTGTGAAAACATTACATTATAAAGCATAGGGATGTCACAAAACATTTTTGTTGTCATGAAAACATTTTGTTGTTGCAAAAATAATGCTCGATAACATTGTCCCACGTGTTGTTTTCTTTGTCACTTCATTGTGCCAATGTAGAGTGTGCTTTTGGGCTGAAATTTGCAGGGTGCAAACTCTGGTCCAACAGATTGTGCCTTTTGGTGGTTTGGTCCCAAACCATTCAACAGGCCCATAGTTAGTGTTCTGAAGTTAATAAATTTCCATTGATAACATTGTGGTGCCCGTGGTGCCTTTCAGGGCCTGTATCTTGAAAATGATTCAAGATGTGGATTTTCGCTACCTGCAGACCAAGCATGTGTGGTGGTTTGAAGTCATGATTACAATTGCAGTGGAATTTTTTCATAGGTTGTAAGGTTATTGAAATATTGACAAATTAGTATTACAAGGTTCCTTTTCAGGCCAATAGGGCTACTGTATGGCTCCGTTAGTGTAAGTGGGAGGCGCAGGTTCTGAGGGCCCATGCTCCCACAGACACATATCATTGTGCACAAATGGGCAGTTTGGAGGAGCACAGGGCCCAAAGGGCCCTGCACTCTCACCAAACATACCATTTACTACTTACATTACACTTTTTCAAAAGTAAGAAATTCATTACAAAATCTTCATTAATGCATCAGTTGGGGTTGATTTCACAGTTACAAAGTTTGGTAATTCAATGCTAGAATTATCCCACCACCACCCACTGACACCACCATCCTGCACACACCAACAGACATCGAGGTGTTCCATGGGGTTGTCAGTCCTAACTCTCACCACCTTCTCCTATACTGTAGCATGTCAGCTTGCTTACACATTGAATGGGGTGAGAGTCAGGCCTGATGACCTTATGGCACACCCGACATCTGTTGATTTGTGGAGGATGGGTGGGATGGGGTATTGGATGGTAACCCTAACATCCAATTTCCAAACTTTGGCGCTGTGACATCAACCCTAACTGATGCATTAACAAAGTTTTTGCAATTAATATATACATACATATATATATATATATACACACACATATATACAGTATATATATAGAGAGATACAGTAGGTAGGTAGGTAGGTAGGTGTATATAAATGGGAAGAAAACTCAGTGAATATCCAGTGTCCTGATTGGATGAAACATGTCACATGGCCATGCATTATTCCACAAGTACCACACACCTCCCAGTATGAAAGAACACCTGAACTAGTTTTTAGCCCTCAGAACCTTCTCACCTGCACAGAGATCACTCAACACCTGGCACACATAGGCTACCACACATACACAGTTTGCACACACAGGCTGCTACCCACAGCCATAAATAAATCTATATAGCTGTCCTATGCTATATACAATTATCTGTTGACCCTGACATAATATTTAAATAAAAGACACTTTTAAAATAACTTATCTGGTTGATCCTGTTATTTTGGAGTCTCTTATGGTGTAATCACTTTCACTTTCATTGTTCCAGTGTAATGTGACTGAGTGGTGTTAATAAGGGCAACAGATGTGATTGCATAGGTTAAAAGTAGGGTGTTACATCCAAAATGTAAGTAAACTTTGTTTTTCATATTAAGATTTCTTAGGTCTTTGTAAAGGAAGCCCCAACTGTTGAAAGAGGAGAGCGAGTGTAGTGTGACTGGCGGTGTTAATGAAGGTAAAGGACTTGATGGCAGGGTTTAAAATAAGGCATGTTGTAGTCAAAAGTATATAAACTCATTTTTCAAAATCAAGATTACTTAGATTTCTATAAAGGAAGCTGACAACAGTAGAGAGAGAGAGCAAGTGAGTCAGCGGCTTCAGAAGAGTAGATGCAAGCATGAGCAAGTGTTGCTATAGAAATGAGCACTGGGCTTGTGTCTCACTCCTGAAGCCACAACTTGCTTGCTTTCCTCTCTCCACAGTCAGTGACTTCTTTAGAGAGATCTAAGTACTGCATATTGGTATCCATATGTGGGAGCACAGGACCAACCTACCTATAACTGTAGAGATGCAGCAAAGTTTTAGACACATTCCAAGTAACCTTTGTGCTGCAAATGGCACAATATCTCAGTAACCACAGCAACCTTGGAAAAATTTCCACTGCAGTTGTAATCACAGACTGGTAACTCAGTATTGTGCTTAGTACACCCTTATGGTGTACTAAGCTCATTTAACGAAAATCCATATCTTGACCCGTTAAGATATAGGCACCGAAGGTGCCGTGTTCACCACAGTGTTATCCTATGGGAAATTTCTCAAATTTGGAATGCCATAACTATGGAACCAATACAAATTTTACAACAAGCCAGCATAAGTCACATCCTGGGACACCCCTTTCTACCTGCAAATTCCAAGCCAAAATCTAACCATTTCTTTGCAGTGAAGTGGCAAAGAAGCAGCAACCTTACAAAACCCTGTTCGTCAGCTGTCAAAATCCTTGTTTGTGAGTGGAATCACTGTTTGTAGGTGTCAGAATCCCTGTTTGTGAGCCAATGTTGCTTGTGAGGTAGGGCCATCTGGTTGTCATCTCACCTAACAAGGATTTGACACCTAAGGAACAAGGATTTTGTCAAATCATGAACAAGGATTTTTAGGGCAATCTGGTCATCGTCCTCATGAACAAGGATTTAGACACCTCACGCTAACAATGATTTCTCACAAACAGGGATTTTGAAACCCTACCAACAAGGATTTGTTTTATAATCCCCTCATGAGGTGTTAAAATCCTCTGTTCATTATCCAAATCCCTGTTCGTGGGTGTCAAAATCCTGGTCATGAGAAATCCCTGTTCGTGAGATAGGGCCATCTGGTTATCATCTCATGAACAAGGATTCTGTCAGCTCACGAACAAGGATTGGCTCATGAACATGGATTTGACACCTCATGAACAAGGATGGGAAGTAGTCAAGAACAAGGATTTTCAAAATAAAATTTGTCATTTTTGAGAAAAGCAAATGGAACTCAAAGCCACGGGTTTGTAGAGGCATCACCCTGAACAAACCCATACTTCAATCTCCACAGAAGACATCCGTGGGAAGTTACAACATTTTGTTTTGTAAAAAATGAAACAAGATGGAGGCTTGCAAACAGGGATCTTTTTTATCGAACAGGATTTAATGTATCCCTGTTCATGAGCTATCAAAATCCCTGTATGTGAGGCCAAACTTGTTCGAGGCTGTGCAGCTATCTGAAAGACTGCACTGAGAATAACTTTGGAAAACGTTAATATTTTTTCACCAAACCAATGTTGGATTGTTCTTTGGGGCAAGCTCTTTTACCCTGAAAATATTGGGCCACAATTCCAAATGGTGTGTCCACAGCTCGATGAGGACAAATCAGCAAAAATGGGAGAAAAAAGTGAAAATGCACTTTTTTACTATGCACTGTGCAAAATCTTCACATCCGATCAAAAAAAACTTGGCAAGTCAAGAGATCTACCACGGAACCAGACATACCAAATTTTGTGCAAGTCTGTTGAACTGTTGCAAGGTAATTAAAGTGCAAAATTTGTGGTTTAACATTAAACTGCCTATTCAACCCTAACTACAGCGAAGCTACTGCAATCTCACTATTGTATATATATATATATATATATAGAGAGAGAGAGAGAGAGAGAGATAGATAGATAGATAGATAGATAGATAGATAGATAGATAGATAGATAGATAGATAGATAGATAGATAGATAGATTTTCTTTATTGTACAACTATCCACATCGAAAATTGTCCCATTAAAGGACAAGTAAACAAGCTTTTACACGCTTTGTTTTTAAAATAATTACTCCATGGGCTTGTAAAGGAGAGTCTGTTGTTACATTTATACTGAAACAGTATTTATTAAAGTAGGAGAAATGTAGTTTCATATCATTTAAAAATTTTAAACACAGCCTCTCCTGATTTAAAAATTCTGCCTGAGAATCCTAAAATAACTGCCTTAATGTTGTCAGTGAAGTGAGAGATGCCAGCTGTGTAGATGTATTCTAGCTCCACTAACTGTATTTAAATGTGAATAACATTATGATGAAAATGATAGCATGGTACTTTGACCATGAAAGTTGTTCATCTCAAAAATATCTACACAATGAGAGTTGTTTAATTTTAGATACCTTTCAGGTTTTTAAATTAGCAAAAAGCAGAAAATTCAGATTTTGCAGTTTTGGCAACAAACAGATATAAATAACTTTAAAACAAGAAAATGATAGCATGTTACTGAGCACAAAAGTTGTTCTTGACTCCACAACCTCCCTCAGGAAGGTTTTGACCCCACAACCTCCTCAGGAAGGCCAGTCCATGCGTCCACCAACCTCACCATTGCCCCTGAGCTGTCCCTCTATCTTCAAAGTGTGCCACCTTGTTCTAGCACATTCTTTTTCTGAAAGATGCTACCCTCTTGGCTTTGTTGGTCCCCTTGAAGTACTTGAAATTTTCAATCATGTCCTCCCTCTTCCTCCTTTCCTCATGGGTATACAAATTAAGCTCTCTAAATCTTCATATGACTTCTGGTGGAGCTGCACCATTTTAGTTGTCCTCCTCTGGACTGCCTCCATCTTGTCTATGTCCTTGTGGAGATGGGGTCTCCAGAACTGCATGCAGTACTCCAGTTGGGGTCTCACCAACTGTCTGTACAGAGGGATAACAACTTCCTGTTTTCTACTGGTAATGCCTCTCCCAATGCATCCTAGTATCCCCCAGCCCTTCTTACTGCCTTCTCACATTGCTTGCTACCTTTAAGTCATCTGATATGACTACCCGAGGTCCCTTTCAATTTTTGTTGTTGTTAATACCTTCCTGCCCCCATTGTGTACTCTTCCCTGGTTTTTGTTTTTGTTTCCTAGGTGCATTACTTTGCACTTCTTTGCATTGAATCTAGCTGCCATACTTTTGATCATTCCTCCAACCTTACCAAGCCCCTTCTCATCTTTTCCACCCCTGTGTACCACCCTGTCACAGATCTTTGTGTCGTCTATAAAGAGGCATATCTTTTCCTTCCAGACCCTCTGAAAATGTCACCTATAAAGACATTAAAGAGGGCTGGTCCCAGTACTAAACCCTGTGGTACCCCACTAGTAACCCCCTTCTTTGAAGTGGACTCCATTTACTATTACCCTCTGCATCCTGTTGTCCAGCACATTTTGTACCCAGGTTACCACCCTGGGACCCACTTCCAGGCGTAAGTTGTTTATTAATCTTTTGGTGTGACTGTGTCAAAAGCCTTTGCTAAAGTCAAGGTAGACCATGTCCAAGACCCTCCCTGGTCTACTACTTTGGTCACCCAGTCAAAGAAATCTATTAGATTAGTCTGACATGACCTTCCCATAGTGAATCCATGCTGCCTTGGGTCCTGTGCCCCACTGGCCTCTAGGTAGTCAACAATTCTTCTTTTAGAAATGATTCTATCATTTTCCTACCACTGAGGTCAAACTGATAGGTCTGTAGGTTCGTGCCTCTGCTTTGCTCCCACTTTTGTGAAGAAGAATCACATCCAGTCCTCAGGTACCACACCACCCTCCCATGATTTGTTAAAAGGGTAGTCAGTGGTGTCACTAGTTCTTCCTTAGTACTTTTAGAATTCTGGGGTAAATTCCATCAGGCCCAATTGCTTTGTCCACCTTCAGTTTCAGTAGTTCTTTCAGGATCCTTTCTTCTCTGAATGAACTTGTATTGACCCATCCAGAGTGCTTCTATTGATTGATTTAAGTACCTCCCCTCTTCTTCTTTTGTGAATACTGAGCAGAAGCATTCATTCAGTATTCCTGCTTTTCACTGCCACCCTCTGCCATCTCCTACCCTTTATTAAGCCTCACTATCCCTCCCTTAGCCTTTCTCTGCTCCTTAATGTACCTGTAAAGGTTGTATCCCCTTCTTAACAGAGTTGGCTATCTTTTCCTCAGTTTGGGCCTTTGCTATTCTGACAACCTGCCCCTCTTACTTCTGCTTTAACTGGTACAGTTCTCTGTCCTGCTCCTTCTGTGTTTCTTATACTTCCTGAATGTTATCTTTTCTTCCTAACCTTCCCAGCACATCTTTGAGAACCATAGTGTTTTTTTCCTTCATTGTGTTTCATTTATTTGCTTCACACAAAGGCTTGTTGCCTCTGTGCTTGCAGTTTTGTTTTTCCCATTGTTCCTCCCCCATCCTTCTTGCCCATTTGCTAGTGCTTTTCTGAGGCACTCTCTCATTAGTTGCCATCTTATGGATGGCCTCCATTAGAACCCTTTCCAACTCTCCTCCTTATGCTGGAGGTCTTTAGATCACTCCAGTGTGAATATCGGTATCATTAACCATCTCTAGGGTGATCCACATTGCCTCCATCCCTCCCTGCATTCCATGTAACCTCAGCTACTTTATACCCTCCTGATGTAAAGAGCCACCCTCCTCAATTTTACCCATCTTGTCTTTCCTGAATAGAGTATAGCCTGGTACAGGTATATTCCAGTCATGGTTCCCATTGTACCATGTCTCAGTAATGGTGACAATGTCTAGGTCACAGCTTCTGCCATCAAGGCCACTAGGTCTGGATTTTCTTTCCCAGGCTGTGAGCATTTGTGCACTCAGCCTTCCAAGTTATGCTACCTCTCCTTCTGACAGCCCCTTATCCTCATGCCTTCCCACTTTTCCCTCCTGTCTTTACTCCCATTTCTCCTTTTCTCAGCCATTCTACCTTCTCCAGTTCTAGGTACTGTTGGCTTTCCCATCCTTTGTGTACTCTACTAATTGCTTCCTTCTGAGGGGTGGGGCACATTGATACTCCCATCTCCACCTTGGCTAGTTCAAATGCTCGCTAATGAAGCACTGAAACCTTCACTGAGGATGCTGGTCCCCCTGGATAGATGCAAGCCATGTCTACTGTATAGGCCTTCATCCTCCAGGTGGGCCCCAGTCCCCAATGAAGCCAAATCTTTGTGCTCTGCACCAGTCCTACAGCTATACATTGAAACTCCTGGTGTGGAGTACCTTGTCCTCCCCATTGTCATAGACAGGTAACACCTCACTGAGAAGGATAATGATTGTGCCACCTGTCTAAGATCCCTCCCCAACTCTCTGAACTCCTCCTGCACTGCTCTAACCTCATCACTAGCCAGGTCATTTGTCCCCGTGGACAATGACATCTAACTTCCCACCTGTCCTGCTGTCCCAGCAGTCCTTAGGGATGTGCTTTCCATCCCTCTGAGCCATGGCACTGGGTAGGCATGTGACATCCCTCGCCCCTCCTCTGCTGCCCAAAGTCTAATCCCATAATGATAAGTCCCCACTAGAGTTGTTTCCTCTCCTCTTGGGTCCTCTACCTCCCCAGGATCTCCACTGTGGATGACCCCACATCCTCCTTAATCTCCTCTGCAGGTGCTTACTTGGGACAATCCCACCCTGCCAGAGCAGCATAGGAGTTGTGGAGTGGAACCATAGGAGGGATGTGCCCCTCTTCCACCACCCTCACCTTCCCAAGCCAACTGTGGTACAGAAAATCCTCCATCTCAGCATCCTTTGAGGCAGTGGGGATGGACTTGATGGTCACTGGATGGGAGGAGTCTTCTGAATCCCAGCCCACTTGGTCTGGAGATAAGCAACCTCCACTTCAGCTGAGAGGTGCACACAGATGGGCAGCACTGCAGCCTCCAGAAAGTCTCCTGAAGATTGATGCCGCACAGTCACTGCACTGCTCCACTTCCATCATGTCTATTTCTGGTTTTCCTGTTTTAGCTTTGCTAGCTTACACCCCCTTTCATGTTTTAGCTTTGTTAATGTACACTGTTTTCTATCCTACACTAGAGAAACCCTCATGCAGAGAGATTCAATACTAATCACAGAAGGTATTCAATATATCACAGTTTCACCAAGTAACCCTATAAAAGATTTGAACACAAACACAGCTTCCCAAGTAACCCTCCAAAAATAGTCAAATACCCTTTTAGCAAGATTCAATACAATCCCAGCATCACAACTTCATGCCAAGAAAACCCTGTAGAAAGAATCAGTTAACAATTTCCCACCATCCTGCCTACACAGTCCACTCCAGTTAACTCCTTCTATGTCACCCCATTCTGTAGTCCTTTTCTACATAGATCCCTACCCTGACCCTTAAGAAGCCTTTGCCCTGATGTTAGTGTGCCTTGGTAGTGTCCTTCCTCCGAAGTCAAATGTTTATGTGCCTTGGTAGACTCCTTCTTCCTTGCTCAGTCAGTCCTCCAGCAGCTGGTGGGGTGCTACTCTTTTCTTTCAAGAATGATGAGTCTTATGTGTCTTAGTGATCCCTTCCTTCCTTCCTTCCTGTTCCCAAACAGGAAGTTCCTGTTATCAGGCAAATCCAGTGCCTATCAAAGTGGAACTGACTAAGGGTGGAGGGTGGAGGATAGGTAGGAGGGCAATACTATTGTGTAATAGGATCTGACCTTCACTGTGTTACTAGTAATTGAAGGTCCCAATTTACCTTGTAGACCCAACACTTCTAATAAAGTATCTGATTGCTTACCCTAGTTAGAAATGTCCTAGCAGAAAAGCTCTAGCTGCCTTAGTCAGCTGCCTC
The DNA here is from genome assembly GCA_016271365.2 of Neoceratodus forsteri. NCBI lineage: Eukaryota > Metazoa > Chordata > Ceratodontiformes > Ceratodontidae > Neoceratodus > Neoceratodus forsteri. Next base: position 1,103,879,495 of record CM057458.1, on the reverse strand, counting down.
CTTGGTCTTGCTCTGATAGCAAGATTGCCCTCTGGCCAAAAGCTAACTACAGGGAAGTCTAAACTAGACACCTGGCTTATTTCTGCTTAAGCCGCACACCTCAATGTACAGCTTTCCTCCTCACTCAGCTAACTGCACAGATGATAATAGTTCCCTTCCCCAACTCAGACTAGCACACAAGCTCTTGTGTGTTTTTATTTACACTAATTGAAGGTCCCAATTTACCTTTCAGACCCTAAACTTAATAACATATCTGTCTCCTTACCCTCTAGTCAGACGTGTCCTAGCAGAAAAGATCTAGCTGTCTTAGTCAGCTGCCTCCTTTGCCTTGTTGTGATAGGAAGATTGTTCTCTGGCCAAAAGCTAACTACAGGGAAGTCTAAATTGGAGGACTGGATGATGCCTATTCTGCCTTCAGGACAGCATTATAAAATCAGAACAGATTATAGCATCTAGTGCAGTCAATTCCACTTGCTGGCAGAGAGACACGCTAAATGGTGAGTAGTCTGTGAATCTTTACACTTAGAAACAGCTAGAAAGAAGAAATGTTAGTATGGCTAATCCAGTTAAAATCAAGATACTTATGTGATATATCTTTGCCAAACAGTCTTAAAGTGAAAATAATACTGAAAGACAAGAGTGTAATGAATTTAGAAACAAGAATATTAGAAGGAACGTATATACAAATCTCTTAACTTGTGCAACATGCCTTTTAAGGCCTTATTTGAATATATAAAGGGCATACTAAGCAGATTGCAAATATCTCTTCAAACAGATGCTACATGATATCTGAATAAGTGGATTAGCGTTATTTTGATCAAAGCCTGCTCTCTCAACTATGATTCATATTTTAATGGGAAAATGTTTTATGTGGATTGTTGTACAAGGAAGAATCTCTCTCTCTCTCTCTCTCTCTATATATATATATATATGTGTATATATATATATATATATATATATATATATATATACTTGGGTTTACATGCAGCGTAGTGCTGAAACCATGTTTTTCACTTTTTTGCCCTGTTTTGCTGATTTGTGCCCATCATGCTGTGGCCACACCATTTAGTATTTTGGTCTGAAATGTTCAGGGTAGAAAGAGGTTTAGTCAAAGAACAATCCAGCATTGGTTTGGTTAAAAAATATTAATCTGTTCCAAAGTTACTTAATTTTGAAGTTTTGGGTTCTGAGCATGCTCTATTCACTCCAAGATTTATGTTTTGCAAAAGGAGACTGGTCTTGTGATCAAGGATTTTGTCAGCTCACAAATGGGGATTTATAAAGTCCGTGCTCAACAGAAAAATTCTTTGTTCGTGAGTTGCCATTTTGTTTTCATTTTTTCCCTCAAACAAAAGCTGTAGCTTGCTCCATGGGTGACTTGTTGGTGAAATAAAGCATGGGTTTTGTTCAGGGTGACACCCTCTACAAACCCATACCTTTGGTTTCCTTCATTTTGGCACCAGAATGGCCATTTTAAATTTTAAAATTCTTCATTCACAACTCACTTTTCAATCCTCGTTCATGAGGTGACAAAATCCTCGTTCATAAGCCAATCCTCTTTCACAAGGTAGCAAAATTCTTGATTGTGACTTAGGGACCAGATGGCCTATCTCATGAACAAGGATCAGCTTGCGAACAGGGATTTTGTCAGCTTAAAAGGGGATTGGGTTTTTGAATCCACTATTGCGAGCTGACAAAATCCTTTCATGAGGGTGTCAAAATTCATTTGTGAAGCAATCCCCTTTCACGAGAGCTGACAAAATCCTTGATCATCATTTTGCAACCAGATGGGTGTTCTAGCAAATGAGGATTGGCTCGTGAATGAGGATTTTGATCACTCGCAAAGGGGATCAGCTTGCTAATGGGGATTTTGTCAACTCACAAAAGGGATTGGTTTTTCAATTCTCATTTGCAAGCTGTCAAAATCTCATTTGTGAGCTGACAAAATCCCTGCTCATGAGCCAATCCTGTTTTTAGTGAGCTGACAAAACCCTGTTCATGACTTGGAGGCCAGATGGCCCACATCTGACAATCAAGGATTACTCACGTAACAGAGATTTTGACAGCTTGCTAACAGGGATTGACCTCTCGAATGGGGATTTTGACACCTCAGCTAAGATTTTAAAACCTTTGCCACTGCACTGTAAATAAATTGCTTGGTCTTTGGGTTTGACATTTGCAGGGTAATGTCCAAGAGATGTGAATTATGCTATTTAGGTGTTAAAAGTTAATCAACTACAAAGATATGCCACAAAGTTTAGATTTTTCCCGTAGGATAACATTGTGGCACCCACAGTGACTTTCGGTGCCCATATCTCGAGGAAACGATGCAAGATACTGATTTTTCGCTACCCCAGCTTTGTCTACCTTGGACTAAGCATGCATGGAGGTTTTGAAGTCATAGATTACACCTGCAGTGGAATTTTTGTTCATAGGTTGTACGGTTACTGAGATATTGGCAAAGTAGTGTTACAAGGGTTCCTTTTCAGGCCTATAGGGCTACTGTATGGCTCTGTTGTTATGTGTAAATGGGAGCAGAGCTGCGCTCCACAGACCACATATCATTATGCACAAATGGGCAGTTTAGTGGGCCCTAAGCTCCTACTAATACATATTATTTACTAGTTACATTATACTTTTTCAAAAGTAAGGAAATTCATTGCAAAAACTTTGTTAATGATCAGTTAGGTTAAAGAAGTGGAGAAATTGATGTCAGGTTGAGTCCCAAACCCTACCCCCACTGTCCCACCCCTTCCTCCACACACCAACAGACGCTGGGGTGTGCCAGGGTTGTGAGGCCCAGCGCCACCCCATTCTGCTTTAATGTTGCACATCAACCTGTTTATACATAGAACAGGGTGAGATTTGGTCTGATGACCCGAGGCACACCCCAGCATCTTTTGGTGTGTGGATGATAAGGGGTGGGGCAATGGGGAGGGTCAGGGCTCAACCCTAAAATCTTATTTCCCCACTCTTTTGTCACTTTTACTGTAACTGATACATTAATGAAGCTTTTTGCAATGAATATATATATATATATATATATATATATATATATATATTGCAAAAACTTTGTTAATGCATCAGTTAGGTGAAAGTAAAGTGAAAAAGCAGGAAATATATTGTTAGGGTTTGCAACCTAACTCCACTCTCCCTCCCACCAAAACACACATATGCAAGCAGGGAATTCTCCATACAGAGAAGCAGACATATTTTCCTGTTAAGATATATACATATGAAGACAAAAATCATATATTAAATAATTGGTGCTCAGGACCATCTACAGCCTCTGTTGCCACCATAATGTAACATTCTCCTATACTGTTTAAGTGTGCCTTCCCTGTATGCTCTGTGGTATCACTATTTTACCATAGTTATATTGCAAGGGACACTACCATAATCTGTGTCCTCTACTGCTATACTTACAAAAGTTGTGCATACTGTGTAATAACATACCACTGGACACTCTCTTGTCACACATATACTTATTTTTGTCTCTACAGTATACAAGTACAGGATTCACAGAAGCCTACACTCCTACAGAAACGTAATTGTTGTACTTTTGATAGTAAAGGTGTTATGCACCTGTGTTGCTACAGTAATATAGAGTTCCCACAATAATATATTTTCTGTAGGTACTAATAGTACACAAAGTGCTGCACTGTGCATTTCCAGCTGGAATTTTTCTTTAAATGCATGGAGCCATATTGATGCATCACACACTGTCCCCACTGTGGACCCAATACTTGCAGGTAAACATCACCATTATATCATGTGTGATTGAGAGATGTGTAGCACCCTGTGTTCTCATATGTCTACAAAGAAGTATGGAGTGCAGTGCATGCAGTAGTCAGAGACTGGGTACTGAAACATTAACCTAAGTATGCTACCATTCAGTATCACAGGGTCCTCCCAACCTGCACTGCCACTGAAACATCACTTTCACATGATGTGGAAGTACACAATTTTTAAACATGTCTTCCCACATCTCTACAGAGAATTATAGGGTGCAGTGAATACAGTGGGCATAGACTGTATACTACAAAGCCTGGCTATTGTTATTCGTATGGATGAGTTCATGCTTCATTCACCCAGTGCTGACACTTACACATTACTATGACATTATATGGAATCACAGAGTTCTGTGGACCCTTTGTTCACATCTGTACAGAGAAAGTAGTGTTACAGTACATGCACTGGGCACACACACTATACATGAAACCAAACCATTACTTCACCGTGAGTAGCAGCACAGCCTCATTCACACCATGCACTGGCACTTAAACACAACTAGTACATGATACAGTGTTGTTTGGACCCTGTGCTGTTACTTCAGCACGCAAAGTTTAGTGTAAAGTGCATCCAGTGAGCAGGGAGTGGATATTGCAAAGCAAAGCTAACTCTTGTTACTATATAACAGCACAAACTCTTTTAGACCCAGTGCTACCACTTAAACATCACTGCTACATGATGTGAGAGTACACAGTCCTTCATACCCTGTGATGCCACATCTCTGCAGTAAACTATGAGGTGCTGTATATCCAGAAGATAAAGAGCATGTATTGCAACAGAAATTTAATTTGACTAATATGTATGAAGCACAGTATCTTTAAACCCTGGTCCCTACATCTGTACAGTAAAGTTTACAGTACACTGCAAGCAGTAGACATTGTACCTATACTCCATAGGAAACCAAATTTTGTAACTATGCATGAGTTCAGGGTACAGTAAATCATATGCTGCACTTAAACATTACTAATATATAATGTGGAAGTGCAAGTCCTTTGACCCTGCACCCCAAATCCCTACAGAGAAGTTTGGTGCACTACTGCAGCGGCTGTGCAATATGGTTGCACAGCATGTGGTTGTACCCTCCAAGATGCTGGGTTAGCACTAGAACTCACAATTGTTGAACCTTAATGATGAATGTCTGTTCTGGTACATTCAAAGAGTTTTATGTTGTTTCACAGCACTGATGCTTGCTGTCTCTGATTGCTTGTGTTGCCTTGTCCCTTCCCCTGCTTGTATATGTGTGTTTCGGAGAGGGAGCAGAGTTAGGGTTGCAAACCCTAACAAACATTGCCCTGCTTTTTTCACTGTACTTTCACCCCAACTGATACATTAACAATCTTTTTTGGAGTGAATTTCACTCTTATTTAGCAGTCATACTTCTCTGTCAACTATTACCACTGCATCAGATAAAATACATATGTAATATAAAAGCACACACAACTTCACAGTTCTGTAACCAAATGTTTTGGAAGTGGGTACCATAAAGTCAAATTGTTTCTTAACATCTGCTCCCTATATTTTATTTGTTTATTTATTTATTGAGATCTTGGACTACTCCCTATATAGAAAGTAACATAAAAGAAAACACGAAGAATTGTCTTTGGGATTTCACCATTTTATTTGAAAAAGCCAGTTTTAATTAAACCAAATTAAACAGAGTTCCTGAAGTGAACAAAAACAACTACTTATTCTATGAATGAACTGAAAATCATTACATTGTAAAAAGCAATGTAACTAAAGAGAAAAATTGAATTACTTCTTACTGCAGACCAGTACGTATTCCAACGGAATAGTTTGCATACCATAGAAATATGTGCATTACTTTGCAGTTGAAAAATTCCACACTTGACCTCTCAATGAAGACAATCCTACAAAACAGCAGAAATTCACAGTAAATAACATGATACCTGGATACCCTGTGCACATTACATCACAATGGGCCCTATGCACATATGGGTGCATGCTACATGGCAGAGGTATATTTGGGACTGTCTAGTACAGTATATCCACACTGTGAACCAACGGGCTTACAGCCCTATACTGTACCTGTCATTCAGCGGGCGGACGGGTAGTATGAGGGTGGTTGCAGCTGCCCACCCATGACGGGGGGAGCAGGGTGGGCAAGAGGTCCTGTGTGGGTGAAGGTGGGGGTGCCACTGGATCACCAGGAATTATTTTATGGTGATTTACCATGATCAGGGCTGCAGCATGGGGTATCACTAGACTACCAGGGACTGATATTGAGGACATTTACCAGTGATCACAGCAATGGGATGGGGGCACCACTAGACTACCAGGGAGCTATGGGTGCTTGTGGACAGTGTTCTGAGTGGGTGGGTAGCCACCCACAGCTGGCAGCTGCTGTGTTGTACCCTGCAATATAGCAGCAGCCCACCTGTGGTGGCCAGGAGTTGTTCTTATTATTCACAAGCTCAACTTTGAGCTTACCATGCGGTGCAATGCAGGGTTGTGCCAGCATATGCGCCCGCTATCCCGGCTGAATATCGGGATGTGCCACATATGCATGATGCAGCCCCTGCATCTGCACCGCATACATTAACATTGCGCCCCTGAGCATGGGATTTGCACAGCGCCTGGCAGCCTTTTCGTCCCACTGGGATACAGTGCGGGTTGTGCCAGCACAACTGTAAACCCTTTGACTATCCGGACCACAATGTAAATCCTACATTGCAATAGAGCATTACATAAATAACTTCAAAACATGAAAAATAAACTTATTGGCATCAAGTTAAGTAAAAAGTACCATGTAGACACAGTGATAGATCATAAACTAGTGATCTTTGTGATAAGCACTAGAATCACCAGAATGGCAAATACTTTACAATAGTAAATATTGCCAATACTCAAACACTACCGAATGTTGAGTTCAGTGTTGAGCTGGATCCATATATCATGTAGCACACTGTATACATGGTGACATGACTGTTTTCATTCCACAGAAAACAAGACACAGCATACCTTATTGCATGATCACATATACAGTTTGTGCTGCTGTCCATGCCCACTGAAACTGTGGTATTTGCAGTGTATCACTAATATGTCTGTGCTCACCACCATTAAAAGCCAAAGCATGACACACGATCCAACAGCATTCATAATACTTTTTAGTACAATCAAAGGAAAGGCAGAGAAAGGCCAGAAATAAAAATACATCCTGGCAGATTTCTGAGCTACGCTCACTATGCAACAGAAGTAGGCAACAAATGGCAGAGTCATTCTTGTCAATCCTGTACTTCACTGTAACTCTTCAAACTAACACAGAAGCATCCTCAGATTACTAGGCAACCTCTGTCAGACAGTGCACACAGAATCATTGCACTCTGCCCATCCACTGCTGTATCTCTGCCATTTATGTAATGGCCTGAATGTACAGACACACCACAGTGCAGTATGACACATGGGTATCATACAGCTGTTTCCAAACACAACCGTACCAGTAACATAGTTTGTGACTGAACTGACCACTCTTGCTCCACCTGAGTCAAATCACTGCAAACTAGCATGAGGTACTGAGATGAGTTTCAGGCATATTGATTGCACTGTCCACAATATGCAGTACACAGCTGGCCACAAACTGCATGGTTCAAAAGCTGTCTGAACTTAACAGATTCAGCATGAGGAACAAATAAAGAGATCCACAGTATGTCTTCCATTATGTCAGTATTAGTGACTACAAGAACTGCAAAGGTACATGAAAATATAACTGACAGTAAAATTCTGTTATACGCCAACATTGTCATCATACAGGGCATTAATAACAGCCATCATAAACGCTTCGACATCTTGTTGAATGTTTTGTATGAAAGTACCTTGCCCAGGATAACTTCTAGGGCAACACATAACGGAGTTAAAGAAATGACACGATTATCACGTTGTTCCACTTCATGTACTACATCACTAATTGCCTTGCACAGAACTGTGTCATGGCAATGTCATGTACTATCAGCAAATGGAAGGCATGGCAGAGTTTTCATGACAGTTGATCCCAGCACTGTTATCAAACTTGGGAACAAGACTCAAACCATGTGCTCTTTTACTTTTAGCTGGAGGACATTCTTGCAACTCAGTCTCCAGATGAGTAGTCTTGACATCAGTTGCATGTGTCAGTATGCTTCCCTTTTTGTGCATATTATGCCTGCACACATACATCATGTCTGTCAGTGTGCCCCAGCAAAGGAATCAGAGGCAACTGAGGCTGAAACAGGGAGGTTGATTTAAAGATGAATGTCACAACTCGCAGGCGTACGTGAGTTGTGACATTCGCCACTACACCAGGGACCCAGCACCATATTCTAAGAGCAGCAGGGTCCCGCACTGATGAGCTGTGACTGGTGGCATGCGTAGGCTGCTACCACGGGCATGGCATAATAGCCCTGCATGCCACAAGTCACAGCCCACTGCAATCTGCCTCCCCGAGCCCCCCAACCCTGGAACACCATGTCAAGCACCAGAGGGTATGGGGGCTGGACAGGTAGCACAGGAGTCCAGGGACACATTGGAAAATAGACCCCTGGGGTACTTGACTTTGAGGGGGAGGGGTATGGACATGTTCATGGGGGCATGGGAGCACAACAGGACCTTTGCCGCAGACAGAGTGGGCATCCATCAGATGGTACTGATGGATGCCCTTAAAGCATCTCCAAGATGTTCTAACTCAAGGCACCAGTGCAGTTTTGTACTGTATAAGTGGGTTAAGTGGCAGCCGCTTTCTGAATAGGATACAGTTGTTGCTATAATCCACTCTTGCACCATGGCATTGTGGGTTGTAAAGTAGTGGGTGGCATAACTCACATTTGGTGCAACCCACATAGGGCATGCGGTGCCTTTGGAATACCAAATGGCATAATGCACGGTGCAATTGCATGTTACACCATGGGTTTGGTATAATTGAGGTTGCACCATGCATAAGTCATCTTGGAATTGGCCCCAGAGTCTGCAATGGTTGTACTCATTTATGCACCTCTTACCAGCACAAAGCTTCTCAGATGCAAAATGTAACACATATAAACCGGTAGGGCTCTAACAAGTGACAAAGCAACATAGCTCATGCCATCCTTAAAAAGGAATGGTCAATAACAATCATTGTTGCATCTGGACTTAAACCTTGACTCTTATGTATTGACACAGCATATGCAACACTAATAGGAAACTGCTTCCTGGTTACATAAATATCTTTCATCAATTGAAATCTCACAGTACATCTCTGGATAGGCTGTGCAATTTCCACATTGTCAAATTCACAACAAGAGCTTCCACAAATGTTTTCTCAACATTGTACTGAAAACTCAATATACGGCAAGGGCACCGCTCAGTGTTCCATGTTCAACATCAAGATTATGACACAGCATCACACATGCATTTTACATACAGTTAACACAGCTTCCAAGTCAACTGTACAGAGTCATCAGACGCCATTTCACCAAGATGTTCTGTACCTTTCTGAACCATCTTGTGACTTAAACAGATGCCATCAACAGAATCCAGACTTGCACATTGACAAGATCATTACCTTCCTTTTGCAACATTATCCCATTGAATTCACTGCATTGCTAAAGGCATGGCATTAAATATACAACTTGAGGAGTTCTATAGATTTCTGTGAAAACATATCATGCAGCAGCCAAACCACAACCAGCTGTATTTACTATACAAGTATTCAGCAAGGAAACCTTCAATGGTGTCAAAGTTCCAGTTCAAGACTTATCAAGCAAGGCCATATACACAGTCTCCACTCTGTCTCATATTCTCAAATAATTCTACATACATAGACAAATCCTATAAGTATATACCACCAATACAGCCTATGATTGTCTTAGCTTGTTGGGCTGATAACATGGTAAACACATGCTCACCATTCACAAGAGCAAGTTGCAGTAGCTCTCCAAATACCATGACATGCTTCCTCCAAAAGGAACATTATCATGAGTACCCATGATTTCCTGTAAACAAAGGTGAATGCAAGCTAGCATCACATTTAACTCCACACTGATCTTGTCAGTGATGAGTACATGTACTTTCTAAAACATGCACCTCAGACTAACAGCTGTATCATGTGGCAACTTCTTAAACTCCCCAATAGTGTATGCTCCACTGGCAACATAAACAATCGGTGAAGAGTAACTCCACCTATATTATATGCTGCCAGCCCTGCTGGAGCAGTAGCAGGTACAGACATGTCATCATTAGTATGTTTCCTAATTTCTGCTGAGATAGCTTCAATCAGAAAACTTTTGCCTGTACCAGCATACCCACAGACAAACATCAAAACAGGTTAAAACTGACAACACTCACATTGTCTCTGTTCATGTAGAATGCCAAGCTTCACAGCATCTGTGATGGTGGAAACATGACTTTCTGTTGAGAATTCAACTGGGCCTGCATCTGTGCAATATCAATGCAACTATGAAGGCCATGCTTCATTGCACTTTAAACCTCTGTCATTAACACAACAGGATCATTCAGAGAAGTGGAGCTCCCAAAGCTCCAACACCCTTATGATCAACAGTTTCCTGAGAACTCTCTGGTGTATCCTTCTAACTGCTCTCTAGCCTTCTCCATCTGCTCCTTCTCCAAGTTGAGCCACTGCAAGTAAGCTTTAGATGCATCACTCTTGAAAGTGTCATAGATGACATTGAACTGTTCTTCATAACTGTTGCAGTCACCCTTCAATGGCATTTCATCCCTCCATGGCTTAAAAGGAACATCAGAGCAAAGTAGTAGCACTTTTTTCTCATCAGTAGCCCAAAAGAGCTTGTAGTGGTCAATTAACAATGGCTTGCATCTCTTCACCAGGCAACCTGGCAACCCCTGTGCCTGGTAAATATGCCTCTCCAAATTTGTATGAAGTCCACCAGAATAATCAAGCAACTTTACAACCTCATACAAACACATGTCTTCCATTGTACTGTGTCACTGTGGATAGTAAGTATCAATGAGATTATCCTTCACAATGTTAGTAGAAGATGGTCTATTGGCTGCCAAGTCTTCTATCTGCTCTACAGTGCATAGCACATACTCAAGAGTTTGCATGTATATCACATTCAAGTACCATACGGAAATCACATTTACCATACAGGTGAGTTCCAATCAAACAACCTCTTGCCTCATAGGCCCACATTTCTGTGACTCAATATTTTCAAGTCCAGAGATCACAGACAAGATAGCAGAGATCTGTTTATGGTTGCCAATTCCTCCCAGAGCTTCTGCAAACAGGTTTGTTTATGTTTGGTCATGTAAGATGTGACATACCATGCAAGGGCCATGGAATTGTCAGCCACAAACTGAAAATCAATATTGGCCTTCCACTTCAAAAAGAAGAACAGGATTGTAGTCACTGATAAACATCTCGTTCTTCTTGTGTGGCAGTTCGTTCACCCTTTTGGTGGATTTCACTTTCAGATGGTGTTGCATTGCTGAAAAGACATCATTCATGCAACTCTTTTCACAGACGTGCCTTTGGGAACCCAAATTGACACCTTTGTGCACCATTGAGATCCACTATTCTACAGCCTTTTGACAGTACTTTCCACACAAGTGACACTGGAACTTATGATTCAGTTTCCACAGCATAGGACTATCATACTTATCGGCATTGAACAAGTCACATACTGTAGAATAAACTTCTGCACTTCAGCATCTGAATTCTTACCAATCCATGGTGCATCCTTAATCCACAGCAACATATGAAATATGAGGAGCTCCACGTGCTTGATATTTCATTCTCCAGAAGTGGTGCTCAATGAGCCTAAGAGGTGGATTTGTTTTTGACAAAATAAATGTCATCATCTGTTGAAAATGGTACTGAAAATGCCGAGACACTGACACAGGATCTAGAGAACACATCTCTCCAAGAGTCATAGAAGAAATAACTTTAACATCTGAACTAGCTCACTGCAACAAATCAGCCAAATCATCCCAGGAATACTCTGCAGAACTCAGAGTAACAAACCATGTAGCTGGCCCAAACTCTCAAGCATACACATGACTTCAGAGTGTCTTCAGTACCAGTACTCTTTGTTCCTCTCATATGTAGAGAATAGAGCTCAAATTCACTTCTAATGATTCATCGCCATCTTTCAACAGACAGTATACTAAGCTCACTCTCCCATAACAGGTGGAACAGGTAAGGTATATTCCTTCTAAACTTACCATCAGTATGAAGCAATTTAAAAGCACAATATTCATGACCAGGAACTTATACTTCATGCACATCCAAGCATCCTCCAGTGCCATGTGGAAAGAGATCTGGAAACACTGAGCTCCAGTATATGCTCCCCACACTGATGGCACTCCTTCAACTTGTTTCATCTGATACAACTGCAGATTATCAGTGACTGGATCTCTTCCATGCAGTGGGTGGATAGTGTATTGTTCATACACTTTTGCTCTGTTCTTAAGTTGACCTTTTCTAGCATTGAGTCTCTGCCTGATGCAACAGTGACATGGCTACATAAGGCAGTATGATTATTAATGTTGAAATCCTGACTAAAAAGGGTTGTGATGCTTTAAATACTGTAAAGCTTCTTTCACTCTATCAACATTTACATCATCTTGACAAATAATATTTGACTTTGTCAGAACACCATTTGCTAAGATGACAAAAGCACTGTCATGAGTAGTGGTGTCTACATTTTTCTGAAGAGGATGTCAAAGGTACATAAAGTGCCCTTAAGAGACTTAACTAATTCTTTGGCTGGGATGTTCTTCATCTTATTATTCAGACATAGCATTGTCTGGAATGGTTAAGTGGTTTGTATAAATATGCTCAAACAAGTTTAGTTTTGCAATTTCTGGAGGAGTTAAATCTGGTTCCATGTTGTTCAGTATAGATCGAGCTGATAATACATTAGCTTTAATCTTACTGCAACAATACACACAAAGGACTATCCTTATGGGCATATCAAAGCCTGAGCATACCAACAAGTAAGCGAGCAGATGGCATCACATATCATTCAATGTGTGTACCTTCTCCAGATCAACCTCTACAACTTTCTTCTTGTAAAACGGATGTTGAAATACATACAAGTATGTTCAAACTTCTGCCTTTTAGTCAACTCAGACTTTGCAATTTCATCACCAAACTTGCAAATAAGTGCAGACTCATCTACAGAAACATATGAACCCCTTGAGTCAGTGGCTACATTACTGATAGTGTCTGATGGAAACTGTCTATGTACCTTTCTTATTAGTACAGACACACTTTCCATGTCACCTTCATTCAACAACCACTCCAATTCAGTGAAGATTTTAACAGCATGGCTGACATGATACACTTTGTGTACAAAAATACACATGGTCGAAGCTATGGACAGAAATCATACATGATGTGATGTAGAACACTATCACATGCAGTCTGCAAACATGCTAAGGAGTGACCCAGGAGTCCAGTATATGGATGAATGTCGCAATGATTGATATTTTCAAACAATTCATATCATTTGATTCCTTGGTGCTGACAAAGAGACGAATAAACTTCTTCACCTCATCAAAAGACGCTTGACGATTTTACATACATCATCACAAGGCCACTTTGCACAAGTAGATTCATGTTTCACAACATGCTCATGATCACCCTCTTCTGAATCAACCATATGAGAAACTTCTTATAATGATAAACATTACAAGCCTTCCCACTAGGATCCACAGAAACAACTGTATCTCTCAAAAGTGCATTGTATGTCTCATCCCAAAATACAATTCTGAGTATTCCATATGTAAGCCAATGTCCACCAATAATGCCACAGAAGTTCTCTACTGAGAGTTTCAACTTCATGCAATCTCATGTTGGTACCATACACAACTCCTTTGAAACTGTCCAGCTGATATTTCATCTGTCTCCATAGACGACCTCTAACAAGAAGGGCCATAGATACAAACCACCTAACACAAAGGCAAAGTTTCATCAAGGCAACTTTCTATTTCACTTTCTTGCCTTCATGTCTCACAATAGCACATATCCATTCAATCTTAGCTTGGAGCTAGTGCATGGAAATATCATACCTTAGCAACTTCACTACTAACCATGTCACCAGTCTACTGTTTTGCTTTTACCCCTTCTTTTCCCACCCACATTTGCTCTACTTCTCTGCTTACTAAGCATTTTACTTGCATTGTCATCACACACAGACAATGGAACACAGCTAGCCTTTGTAAGTGTGCATACTTTTGTAGCCACTGTACTGTAACTTGACAACTTAGTGGCCTTTCGAGTGTTTCTGTCATATGTTAAATACTTCTCAGCCTAATACACGTCACATCTGCTCCTGTAATTCACCCTCCTATGTAGACTTCATACTGTCTGTCTGGATGGCATGCTTCTCTCTAACAAATTAATATTTGTACAGAAATTGTCAAGACCTACAAATAAAAAGAAAAGATTATTATCACTTACATCATAACAACATGCATATATCACAACAGTGGCTAAAAGTATGTACTCTTATTTTGTCAAAAGAAATGTCCCAATGTACTCCACAGTATACTACAAAGTGCTTCAATCAAAATTAATTCACATGCATTACAACAGACAAAACATAAACCAACATACCACACACATATTATCCATACAAATGTTCTTAATTTGTTCAGAAACAACTTTCCTGCACTCACTTTCTGCACATCACAGAAACCACCAAGGAAAGTGTGAATGAAACTACAGTTCCACAAATAAAATTTGCACAAGTATTATTGTTTGCACAAGTAAAACATGCAAAGCTTTTCATTTTTCAGAACTAACAACACATCACCATAAAAAACTGCAGAAAACAAACATTAAACCAATACTATAAAAACTTCACATATCCATACATATTCACAACATTTGCAAGCCAAAAAGAAATTATTAGAAATACGCTCAATTTTTGAAACAAGTCACTTCTTTTGAAAGCAAATAAAATACATAAAAAGTACTAAGTATGCTATGGGGAAAAAGTATCACTGCAGTAGATTTTGAACCCAGGACCCTTCACATCCCAGCTATACATCCTTCCAGTGTGTTACAGAGAACACAAAATGTAATGATTTCCACTACAAGATACATTCCTACATACAGTTACCATATTTCTAAATATTGTGAAAGCATTATTGTTTTGCACAAGTAAAACATGCAAAACTTTTCAAAATTTGTCTAAACTACCAACAACTGTTTTTTGAAACTATAATTTACAAACATATCAGAGTACTGTACTCTAAAGAAAATGCATTTTGAAAATTGCAATATAACATATTTAACATAAAGAAACACACTCCCAAAGGAGTCAAATCCAGAACCCTTGTACATCCCAACCATACACCCTTCCTGCATGCCACAGAAGACACACAATGTAATTGTTTTTGCCACAACATTCATTCACTATATATACATTACTTGCCATACTTGTGAAGAGTGCAACTTATGTTTCGAAAATGAAGTGGTTTTTTTTCTAAACAAAACATGTAGACATACTGTACATTATAGTACTTTTGCAGAAGACAAATGTGGGAATATATTTATATCAATTTCAAAGGCAACAAATCTCACAAGCAACCATGATACTTTCAAATAAAACCATTTCTTTAGAAACTTAGCACAAACACAAGATACAAAACAAGACTTGACCAATACGAACCCAGCGTAACATGACTGACTCCAAAAGTAGGAGAAACTTTTTCAACTTTAAGTACAACTCAACCAATCACAGCATCAGTTCCCCAGACAACAGGTAAGCAAACAATGCCATACTTTCACAACCGAACCTTCGAGAAAATATGTTACAGACCAAGTCCATTTGTCAATCTTTCAGCCAAAAATCTTAAAACTGTGAGTACACTCTTACTAGTCTTACAAAAAGAAAGACACACTACACCATAGTAGTCTAAGAGCAAGTGAAACAATCCATTTTCCATGAGAACTTCAACACCAACATAACCTTTCTGTAACTCTGTCAAGAAAGCATTTATTTATACCGATATACTTTTTAAAGTAGCCCACAAAACCCACATTTAGTAACACAAATAAGCATTGGATGCCTAAAAGCAAAAAAAGTAATAACTACTGTTAACATTTTGAAAAGTACATCACAAATACAGAACTCTTAAAAGTACAAAATACCAAGCCAGTAGCATCAGAAATGTGGCACACAAGCATTAAAAGTGATAAAAGTATGCCACAGTACTATGTAGTCCCACAATATTCATTTGTAGCAAGTTGTGATAATACATACATGAAGGAAAATAAAGTAACACACTGATACTTTTAATAAATATAGTTTAATATTAAAATTCCCATTTCTTCTAATATACCTAATTGTACTAGTACTGGATAAAACAAGAATAATTATGTTTAATGGATAATAGAAACAATTACCAGCTCTAATGATAGCAGCAAAAGAGACCAATTCCTCCAACATGCAGAGATAAAACAGTAAGTAAGCCAACAGTAGACAAAACAAAGTGGTGTGATGCTCAGTCACTCAGTCCAGTTAATAACTGTACCACCTACATCAACAAAAATATTTTCAATGCCCAACCAATCTAGAACATAAAAACATGGTAAACAAGTATGCAGACAATACAATAGGACATCATGTCATCAATGTCCAATAAAATATCACTTCCCATGTTCCCAAGCAACATCTTGGCAAACATTACCAGACCTCATGAAAATGTACAGCACTGTAATAGTAGGCAATTTCTCCTGTTGTGATAGTAGCATTCTCTTACTATCATTATCAGGCTAATGTTCTCCTCCCCCACCATATTACCCAAGCCACAGCACTATGGCAAGGCCTTGGAAAAAACGAGGTACCATATCTTGTTGAAGCCCTGCAGGCCCTTGAGATCACCATATAATAATGAGGGCCATAAATCAACCCCTGCTTGAAATGTGGCAAAATGAGCAAGCACATCATGAAACAGCATAATGTTAAAAAGACAGTGTTGGCAAAAGAAATGGAAACTGCTCAGACAAAAATTTGTCAGGCTCCAATCAAAAGAAGAGACTTCTACAAAGGACACACAGTGGTACAACATGGTGAAATGTATGTGGCAAACAGTGGGAAGCCAAAGCTCAGGGAGCATCATTACAGCAGTAAGCAAAAATAAGTACCACAAAAATTAGCACATACAACACAGCACAGCACTAATGGCACAGAGCATTCACACTAACTACTGCATACAAATATCTTACAGAGTGCATTAAAGGAA